>OZ035875.1:33488789-35950331 GCA_964034865.1 Eristalis intricaria
AATTTTCGACAGCTTATTTCTCGAGACCGGTGCGTCCTACGAGAAAAAACCTGTACATATTTTTTGTAGCTCGTGACTTGATCTAGAGAATGGCATTGGAAAATTCACGTAATTCCCCATTATTTGAGCAAAGTTTTGAAAAAAAACAGGGAAATTGTTTTTCTGGCGTAAATTATATGAAATTTTACATCGGCTTTGAAGGAAGGTTAATCTGAATTGTTGCTCTTGACGTGAATTCACTATCGTCACAACTAGTTATTCACTGTAGTAACAAGAGTGACGTTAGTAACGAGTGTGATACTTAGAAACTAGAGTGACGGTAGTTTGTCGCTCTAGAAACTAGAAATCGTCACTCTAGTAACTAGAAACTAGAGTGACGATAGTCTGTCACGCTAGAAACTAGATTGACGATAGTTAGTCTAGACGATAGTCTAGAGATTCGTTACTAAGGTCACTTTAGGTACTTGCTAGTTGTCACTCTAGTAACTGGAGTGACGTTAGTAACGAGTATGATACATAGAAACTAGAGTGACGGTAGTTTGTCGTTCTAGAAACTAGAATTCGTGGCTCTTGTTTCTCTAGAAACTAGATTCTATGGCTAGAATCCAGCCCTAGATTCTGGGGCTAGAATCGAGCCCTAGAATTTAGAGCTAGAAATCTAGGGATAGAATCTAGGGCTAGAAACTAAAGCTAGAAATCTAGGGCTCAAATCTAGCGCTAGAATCTAGGGCTAGAAATCTAGGGCTAGAATCTAGGGCTAGAATCTAGGGCTAGAATCTAGGGCTAGAATCTAGGGCTAGATTCTAGGGCTAGAATCTAGGGCTAGAAATCTATAACTAGAATCTAGGGCTAGATTTCAGGCCTAGATTCTAGCCTAGAGAAACTAGAGTGACGATAGCTTGTCAAGCTAGAAAGTAGAGTGACGATAGTAAGTCACTCAAGAACCTATGGCTAGAAACTAGAATGACGATAGCTTGTCACACTAGAAACTAGAGTGACGATAGTTAGTCACTCTAGAATCTAGCGCTAGAAACTTGAGTTGTCACACTAAAAAAGATAGATACTAGGGCTATACTATAGTAACTCGAGTGACAAACTAGCGACAAACTATCATCGTCACTCTAGTTTCTAGACGTCACTCTAGATACTGTCTAGTTGTCACTCTAGTGACTAGAGTTTGTCGCTCTAGAAACTAGAAATCGTGACTCCAGTTTCTTTAGAAACTTGATTCTAGGGCTAGATTCTAGGGCTAGAATCTAGGGCTAGAATCTAGGGCTAAATCTGGAGTTAGCCCTCTAGGGCCAGATTCAAGCCCCAGAATCTAGCCCTAGATTCTAGCCCTAGATTCTAGCCCTAGAATCTAGGCCTAGACTCTAGGCATAGATCCAAGTTTCTAGAGAAACTGGAGTCACGATTTCTAGTTTCTAGAGCGACAAACTACCGTCACTCTAGTTTCTAAGTATCACACTCGTTACTAACGTCACTCTTGTTACTACAGTGAATAACGATCACTCTAGTTACTATCGTCACAACTAGTTAATCACTCCAGTTACTATCGTCACTTGTTACTGCCGTCACTCTAATTACTAGAGTGACAAACTAGATAGTATCTAGAGTGACCCTAGATTCTAGAGTGACACGCTATCGTCACTCTAGTTTCTAGCTGACTAAATGTCGTCAACTAGAGTGTCACTCTAGAAGCTAGAGTGACGATGATAGCATATCGCTAGCTTGTCACTCTGGTCACTATCGTCACTCTAGACTAACTATCGTCCCTCTAGTTTCTAGAGTGAAAATCTATGGTCGCTCTAGTTTCTTGAGCGACACTCTAGTTGACAATAGTAAGTCACGCTAGAAACTAGAGTGACGATAGCTTGTCACACTAGAAACTAGAGTGACGGTAGTTAGTCTAGACGATAGTCTAGAGATCGTTACTAACGACACTCCAGATACTTGCTAGTTGTCACTCTAGTAACTCGAGTGACGATAGTGACTAGAGTGACGATAGTAACGAGTGTGATACTTAGAATCGGGAGTGACGGAAACTAGAAATCGTGACTCTAGTTTCTCTAGAAACTAGATTCTAGCCCTCGAATCTACGCCTAGATTTCTAGCCCTCGATTCTAGCGCTAGATTTGAGCCCTAGATTTCTAGCTTTAGTTTCTAGCCCTAGAACCAAGTTTCTAGAGAAACTGGAGTCACGATTTCTAGTTTCTAGAGTGACAAACTACCGTCACTCTAGTTTCTAACTATCATACTCGTTACTAACGTCACTCTAGTTACTAGAGTGAATAACGATCGTCACTCTAGTTCCTAATGTGTCAAGCTATCGTCACTCTAGTTTCTAGCGTGACTAACTATCGTCACCTAGAGTGTCGCTCAAGAAACTAGAGCGACCATAGATTTTAACGCTAGAAACTAGAGGGACGATAGTTAGTCTAGAGTGACGATAGTGACCAGAGTGACAAGCTAGCGATATGCTATCATCGTCACTCTAGCTTCTAGAGTGACACTCTAGTTGACGATAGTTAGTCACGCTAGAAAATAGAGTGACGATAGCTTGACACATTAGGAACTAGAGTGACGATCGTTATTCACTCTAGTAACTAGAGTGACGTTAGTAACGAGTATGATAGTTAGAAACTAGAGTGACGGTAGTTTGTCACTCTAGCAACTAGAGTGACGATAGCTTGTCACGCTAGAAACTAGAGTGACAGTAGTTTGTCGCTCTAGAATCTAGAAACTAGAGTGCCGATAGTTTAGAGATCGTTACTAACGTCACTCTAGATACTGTCTAGTTGTCACTCAAGTAACTAGAGTGACTATAGTAACAAGTGACGATAGTAACTAGAGTGACGATAGCTTGTCACGCTAGAAAGTAGAGTGACGGTAGTTTGTCACTCTAGAAACTAGAAATCGTGACTGCAGTTTCTCTAGAAACTTGGTTCTAGGCCTAGAATCTACGGCTAGAATGTAGGGCTAGAATCTAGGGCTAGATTCTAGGGCTAGAAATCTAGGGCTAGAATCTAGGGCTAGAATCTAGGGCTAGAATCTAGGGCTAGAATCTAGGGCTAGAAATCTAGGGCTAGAAATCTAGGGCTAGATTCTAGGGCTAGAAATCTAGGGCTAGAAGTCTAGGGCTAGATTCTAGCTAGATTCTAAGGCTAGATTTTAGGGCTAGATTCTAGCTAGATTCTAAGGCTAGAATCTAGGGCTAGAATCTAGGGCTAGAAATCTAGGGCTAGATTCTAGGGCTAGAAATCTAGGGCTAGAAATCTAGGGCTAGAAATCTAGGGCTAGAATCTAGGGCTAGAATCTAGGGCTAGAATCTAGGGCTAGAAATCTAGGGCTAGAATCTAGGGCTAGATTCAAGGGCTAGAAATCTAGGGCTAGAAATCTAGGGCTAGATTCTAGGGCTAGAAATCTAGGGCTAGATTCAAGGGCTAGAAATCTAGGGCTAGAAATCTAGGGCTAGAAATCTAGGGCTAGATTCTAGGGCTAGAAATCTAGGGCTAGATTCAAGGGCTAGAAATCTAGGGCTAGAAATCTGGGGCTAGATTCTAGGGCTAGAAATCTAGGGCTAGAATCTAGGGCTAGAAATCTAGGGCTAGAATCTAGTTCTAGAATCTAGGGCTAGAATCTAGGGCTAGAATCTAGGGCTAGATTCTAGGGCTAGAATCTAGGGCTAGAAATCTAGGACTAGAAATCTAGGGCTAGAATCTAGGGCTAGAATCTAGGGCTAGAAATCTAGGGCTAGAAATCTAGGGCTAGATTCTAGGGCTAGAAATCTAGGGCTAGATTCAAGGGCTAGAAATCTAGGGCTAGAAATCTAGGGCTAGATTCTAGGGCTAGAATAAAGGGCTAGAATCTAGGGCTAGAATCTAGAGCTAGAAATCTAGGGCTAGAGTCTCGGGCTAGAATCTAGGGCTAGAAATCTAGGGCTAGAATCTAGGGCTAGAATCTAGGGCTAGAAATCTAGGGCTAGAATCTAGGGCTAGAATCTAGGGCTAGAATCTAGGGCTAGAATCTAGGGCTAGAATCTAGGGCTAGAATCTAGGGCTAGAGTCTGGGGCTTGAATCTGGCCCTAGAGGGCTAACTCCAGATTTTGCCCTAGATTCTAGCCCTAGATTCTAGCCCTAGAATCTAGCCCTAGAGTGACTAACTATCGTCACTCTAGTTTCTAGTGTCACAAGCTATCGTCATTCTAGTTTCTAGCCATAGGTTCTTGAGTGACTTACTATCGTCACTCTACTTTCTAGCTTGACAAGCTAACGTCACTCTAGTTTCTCTAGGCTAGAATCTAGGCCTGAAATCTAGCGCTAGAAATCTAGGGTTAGAATCTAGGGCTAGAATCTAGGGCTAGAATCTAGGGCTAGAATCTAGGGCTAGAATCTAGGGCTAGATTCTAGGGCTAGAATCTAGGGATAGAAATCTAGGGCTAGATTCTAGGGCTAGAAATCTAGGACTAGATATCTAGGGCTAGATTCTAGGGCTAGAAATCTAGGACTAGATATCTAGGGCTAGAATCTAGGGCTAGAATCTAGGGCTAGATTCTAGGGCTAGAATCTAGGGATAGAAATCTAGGGCTAGATTCTAGGGCTAGAAATCTAGGGCTAGAAATCTAGGGCTAGATTCTAGGGCTAGAAATCTAGGGCTAGAATCTAGGGCTAGAATCTAGGGCTAGAATCTAGGGCTAGAATCTAGGGCTAGAATCTAGGGCTAGATTCTAGGGCTAGAATCTAGGGATAGAAATCTAGGGCTAGATTCTAGGGCTAGAAATCTAGGACTAGATATCTAGGGCTAGATTCTAGGGCTAGAAATCTAGGACTAGATATCTAGGGCTAGAATCTAGGGCTAGAATCTAGGGCTAGAATCTTGGGCTAGAATCTAGGGCTAGAATCTAGGGCTAGAAATCTAGGGCTAGAGTCTCGGGCTAGAATCTAGGGCTAGAATCTAGTTCTAGATTCTAGGGCTAGAATCTAGGGCTAGATTCTAGGGCTAGAAATCTAGGGCTAGAATCTAGGGCTTGAAATCTAGGGCTAGATTCTAGGGCTAGAAATCTAGGGCTAGAAATCTAGGGCTAGAATCTAGGGCTAGAAACTAGGGCTAGAATCTAGGGCTAGAAACTAGGGCTAGAATCTAGGGCTAGAATCTAGGGCTAGAATCTAGGGCTAGAATCTAGGGCTAGAATCTAGGGCTAGAATCTAGGGCTAGAAATCTAGGGCTAGAAATCTAGGGCTAGATTCTAGGGCTAGAAATCTAGGGCTAGAAATCTAGGGCTAGAATCTAGGGCTAGAATCTAGGGCTAGAAATCTAGGGCTAGAATCTAGGGCTAGAATCTAGGGCTAGAATCTAGGGCTACCATCACTCTAGTTTCTAGCGTGACAAGCTATCGTCACTCTAGTTGCTAGAGTGACAAACTACCGTCACTCTAGTTTCTAGCGTGACAAGCTATCGTCACTCTAGTTTCTAAGTATCATACTCGTTACTAACGTCACTAGTGAATAACGATCGTCACTCTAGTTACTATCGTCACTTGTTACTGCCATCACTCTAATTACTAGAGTGACAACTAGCAAGTATCTAGAGTGACGTTAGTAACGACTCTCTAGACTATCGTCTAGACTAACTATCGTCACTCTAGTTTCTAGCGCTAGAGTCTAGAGTGACAAACTACCGCCACCCTAGTTTCTAGCTTGACAAGCTATCGTCACTCTAGTTTCTCTAGGCTAGAATCTAGGCGTAAAATCTAGCGCTAGAATACTAGGGCTAGAATCTGGGGCTAGACTCTAGCGTAGTAATATAGCGCTAGAATGTAGTCACCCTAGTTTTTAGAGTGACACGCTATCGTCGCTCTAGTTTCTAGCGTGACTAAATATCGTCAACTAGAGTGTGACTCTAGAAACTAGAGTGACGATGACAGCTTGTGGCTAGTTTGTCACTCTAGTCACTATCGTCACTCCAGTTACTAGAGTGACAACTAGACAGTATCTAGAGTGACGTCTAGAAACTAGAGTGACGATGATAGTTTGTCGCTAGTTTGTCACTCGAGTTACTATAGTATAGCCCTAGTATCTATCTTTCTAGTGTGACAACTCAAGTTTCTAGCGCTAGATTCTAGAGTGACTAACTATCGTCACTCTAGTTTCTAGTGTGACAAGCTATCGTCATTCTAGTTTCTAGCCATAGGTTCTTGAGTGACTTACTATCGTCACTCTACTTTCTAGCTTGACAAGCTATCGTCACTCTAGTTTCTCTAGGCTAGAATCCAGGGATAGACTCTAGCGTAGTAATCTAGCGCTAGAATCTAGTCACCCTAGTTTCTAGAGTGAATAGCTATCGTCACTCTAGTTTCTAGCGGGACTAAATATCGTCAACTAGAGTGTCACTCTAGAATCTAGAGTGACGATGACTTGTGGCTAGTTTGTCATCGGCTTTTAAGGAAGGTCAATCTGAATTGTTGCTCATGACGTGAATTCACATTGCGCAAGTTTTCATCTCGCTCAATCACCGGCAAGGTGATAATTAAAATTATTTTCCCCAAAAAAAGTGCCTTATCCATTAAAAATTATACTCTTATAACGGTAAATTTTCCCGCTCTCCGACCCCATCCTCTAGATCAAGTCATCAGCTAGAAAATCGTCCTGCATCACTTTGCTGTAGGCCGCACGGTTTTTGAGATATGAGCAAAGTAAGACCAACATTCCTTATTTTTTCAATGCAGAAAAATCGACATCTGTAGGGGTGTTGGCGGTTCGTATGGAATTTTCGACAGCTTATTTCTCGAGAACGGTGCGTCCTACGAGAAAAAACCTGTACATATTTTGTGTAGCTCGTGACTTGATCTAGAGGATGGCATTGGAAAATTCACGAAATTCCCATAATTTGAGCAAATTTTTGAAAAAAACAGGGAAATTTGTTTCTCTGGCGTAAATTATATGAAATTTTACATCGGCTTGGAAGGAAGGTCAATCTGAATTGTTGCTCTTGACGTGAATTCACATTATGCAAGTCTTCATCTCGCTCAATCACCGGCAAGGCGATAATTAAAATTATTTTCCCAAAAAAAGTGCCTTATCCATTAAAAATTATACCCTTATAACGGTAAATTTTCCCGCTCTCCGACACCATCCTCTAGATCAAGTCATCAGCTAGAAAATCGTCCTGCATCACTTTGCTGTAGGCCGCACGGTTTTTGAGATATGAGCAAAGTAAGACCAACATTCCTTATTTTTTCAATGTAGAAAAATCGACATCTGTAGGGGTGTTGGCGGTTCGTATGGAATTTTCGACAGCTTATTTCTCGAGAACGGTGCGTCCTACGAGAAAAAACCTGTAAATATTTTGTGTAGCTCGTGACTTGATCTAGAGGATGGCATTGGAAAATTCATGAAATTCCCATAATTTGAGCAAATTTTTGAAAAAAACAGGGAAATTTGTTTCTCTGGCGTAAATTATATGAAATTTTACATCGGCTTTGAAGGAAGGTCAATCTGAATTGTTGCTCTTGACGTGAATTCACATTATGCAAGTCTTCATCTCGCTCAATCACCGGCAAGGCGATAATTAAAATTATTTTCCCAAAAAAAGTGCCTTATCCATTAAAAATTATACCCTTATAACGGTAAATTTTCCCGCTCTCCGACCCCATCCTCTAGATCAAGTCATCAGCTACAAAATCGTACTGCATCACTTTGCTGTAGGACGCATGGTTTTTGAGATATGAGCAAAGTAAGACCAACATTCATTATTTTTTCAATGTAGAAAAATCGACATCTGTAGGGGTGCTGGCGGTTCGTATGGAATTTTCGACAGCTTATTTCTCGAGACCGGTGCGTCCTACGAGAAAAAACCTGTACATATTTTTTGTAGCTCGTGACTTGATCTAGAGAATGGCATTGGAAAATTCACGTAATTCCCATTATTTGAGCAAAGTTTTGAAAAAAAACAGGGAAATTTGTTTTTCTGGCGTAAATTATATGAAATTTTACATCGGCTTTGAAGGAAGGTTAATCTGAATTGTTGCTCTTGACGTGAATTCACTATCGTCACAACTAGTTATTCACTGTAGTAACAAGAGTGACGTTAGTAACGAGTGTGATACTTAGAAACTAGAGTGACGGTAGTTTGTCGCTCTAGAAACTAGAAATCGTCACTCTAGTAACTAGAAACTAGAGTGACGATAGTCTGTCACGCTAGAAACTAGATTGACGATAGTTAGTCTAGACGATAGTCTAGAGATTCGTTACTAAGGTCACTCTAGGTACTTGCTAGTTGTCACTCTAGTAACTGGAGTGACGTTAGTAACGAGTATGATACATAGAAACTAGAGTGACGGTAGTTTGTCGTTCTAGAAACTAGAATTCGTGGCTCTTGTTTCTCTAGAAACTAGATTCTAGGGCTAGAATCCAGCCCTAGATTCTGGGGCTAGAATCGAGCCCTAGAATTAAGAGCTAGAAATCTAGGGATAGAATCTAGGGCTAGAATCTAAAGCTAGAATCGAGGGCTAGATTCTAGGGCTAGAAATCTAGGGCTAGAAATCTAGGGCTAGAATCTAGGGCTAGAATCTAGGGCTAGAATCTAGGGCTAGAATCTAGGGCTGGGATCTAGGGCTAGAAATCTAGGGCTAGAAATCTAGGGCTAGAAATCTAGGGCTAGAATCTAGGGCTAGAATCTAGGGCTAGAAATCTAGGGCTAGAAATCTAGGGCTAGATTCTAGGGCTAGAAATCTAGGGCTAGATTCAAGGGCTAGAAATCTAGGGCTAGAAATCTAGGGCTAGATTCTAGGGCTAGAATCTAGGGCTAGAATCTAGGGCTAGAATCTAGGGCTAGAAATCTAGGGCTAGAGTCTCGGGCTAGAATCTAGGGCTAGAAATCTAGGGCTAGAATCTAGGGCTAGAATCTAGGGCTAGAATCGAGAGCTATAAATCTAGGGCTAGAATCTAGGGCTAGAATCTAGGGCTAGAATCGAGGGCTAGAAATCTAGGGCTAGATTCTAGGGCTAGAAATCTAGGGCTAGAAATCTAGGGCTAGAATCTAGGGCTAGAATCTAGGGCTAGAGTCTGGGGCTTGAATCTGGCCCTAGAGGGCTAACTCCAGATTTAGCCCTAGATTCTAGCCCTAGATTCTAGCCCTAGAATCTAGCCATAGAATCAAGTTTCTAAAGAAACTGGAGTCACGATTTCTAGTTTCTAGAGCGACAAACTCTAGTCACTAGAGTGACAACTAGACAGTATCTAGAGTGACGTCTAGAAACTAGAGTGACGATGATAGTTTGTCGCTAGTTTGTCACTCGAGTTACTATAGTATAGCCCTAGTATCTATCTTTCTAGTGTGACAACTCAAGTTTCTAGCGCTAGATTCTAGAGTGACTAACTATCGTCACTCTAGTCACTCTAGTACTTTCTAGCTTGACAAGCTATCGTCACTCTAGTTTCTCTAGGCTAGAATCCAGGGATAGACTCTAGCGTAGTAATCTAGCGCTAGAATCTAGTCACCCTAGTTTCTAGAGTGAATAGCTATCGTCACTCTAGTTTCTAGCGGGACTAAATATCGTCAACTAGAGTGTCACTCTAGAATCTAGAGTGACGATGACTTGTGGCTAGTTTGTCATCGGCTTTTAAGGAAGGTCAATCTGAATTGTTGCTCATGACGTGAATTCACATTGCGCAAGTTTTCATCTCGCTCAATCACCGGCAAGGTGATAATTAAAATTATTTTCCCCAAAAAAAGTGCCTTATCCATTAAAAATTATACTCTTATAACGGTAAATTTTCCCGCTCTCCGACCCCATCCTCTAGATCAAGTCATCAGCTAGAAAATCGTCCTGCATCACTTTGCTGTAGGCCGCACGGTTTTTGAGATATGAGCAAAGTAAGACCAACATTCCTTATTTTTTCAATGTAGAAAAATCGACATCTGTAGGGGTGTTGGCGGTTCGTATGGAATTTTCGACAGCTTATTTCTCGAGAACGGTGCGTCCTACGAGAAAAAACCTGTAAATATTTTGTGTAGCTCGTGACTTGATCTAGAGGATGGCATTGGAAAATTCATGAAATTCCCATAATTTGAGCAAATTTTTGAAAAAAACAGGGAAATTTGTTTCTCTGGCGTAAATTATATGAAATTTTACATCGGCTTTGAAGGAAGGTCAATCTGAATTGTTGCTCTTGACGTGAATTCACATTATGCAAGTCTTCATCTCGCTCAATCACCGGCAAGGCGATAATTAAAATTATTTTCCCAAAAAAAGTGCCTTATCCATTAAAAATTATACCCTTATAACGGTAAATTTTCCCGCTCTCCGACCCCATCCTCTAGATCAAGTCATCAGCTACAAAATCGTACTGCATCACTTTGCTGTAGGACGCATGGTTTTTGAGATATGAGCAAAGTAAGACCAACATTCATTATTTTTTCAATGTAGAAAAATCGACATCTGTAGGGGTGCTGGCGGTTCGTATGGAATTTTCGACAGCTTATTTCTCGAGACCGGTGCGTCCTACGAGAAAAAACCTGTACATATTTTTTGTAGCTCGTGACTTGATCTAGAGAATGGCATTGGAAAATTCACGTAATTCCCATTATTTGAGCAAAGTTTTGAAAAAAAACAGGGAAATTTGTTTTTCTGGCGTAAATTATATGAAATTTTACATCGGCTTTGAAGGAAGGTTAATCTGAATTGTTGCTCTTGACGTGAATTCACTATCGTCACAACTAGTTATTCACTGTAGTAACAAGAGTGACGTTAGTAACGAGTGTGATACTTAGAAACTAGAGTGACGGTAGTTTGTCGCTCTAGAAACTAGAAATCGTCACTCTAGTAACTAGAAACTAGAGTGACGATAGTCTGTCACGCTAGAAACTAGATTGACGATAGTTAGTCTAGACGATAGTCTAGAGATTCGTTACTAAGGTCACTCTAGGTACTTGCTAGTTGTCACTCTAGTAACTGGAGTGACGTTAGTAACGAGTATGATACATAGAAACTAGAGTGACGGTAGTTTGTCGTTCTAGAAACTAGAATTCGTGGCTCTTGTTTCTCTAGAAACTAGATTCTAGGGCTAGAATCCAGCCCTAGATTCTGGGGCTAGAATCGAGCCCTAGAATTAAGAGCTAGAAATCTAGGGATAGAATCTAGGGCTAGAATCTAAAGCTAGAATCGAGGGCTAGATTCTAGGGCTAGAAATCTAGGGCTAGAAATCTAGGGCTAGAATCTAGGGCTAGAATCTAGGGCTAGAATCTAGGGCTAGAATCTAGGGCTGGGATCTAGGGCTAGAAATCTAGGGCTAGAAATCTAGGGCTAGAAATCTAGGGCTAGAATCTAGGGCTAGAATCTAGGGCTAGAAATCTAGGGCTAGAAATCTAGGGCTAGATTCTAGGGCTAGAAATCTAGGGCTAGATTCAAGGGCTAGAAATCTAGGGCTAGAAATCTAGGGCTAGATTCTAGGGCTAGAATCTAGGGCTAGAATCTAGGGCTAGAATCTAGGGCTAGAAATCTAGGGCTAGAGTCTCGGGCTAGAATCTAGGGCTAGAAATCTAGGGCTAGAATCTAGGGCTAGAATCTAGGGCTAGAATCGAGAGCTAGAAATCTAGGGCTAGAATCTAGGGCTAGAATCTAGGGCTAGAATCGAGGGCTAGAAATCTAGGGCTAGATTCTAGGGCTAGAAATCTAGGGCTAGAAATCTAGGGCTAGAATCTAGGGCTAGAATCTAGGGCTAGAGTCTGGGGCTTGAATCTGGCCCTAGAGGGCTAACTCCAGATTTAGCCCTAGATTCTAGCCCTAGATTCTAGCCCTAGAATCTAGCCATAGAATCAAGTTTCTAAAGAAACTGGAGTCACGATTTCTAGTTTCTAGAGCGACAAACTCTAGTCACTAGAGTGACAACTAGACAGTATCTAGAGTGACGTCTAGAAACTAGAGTGACGATGATAGTTTGTCGCTAGTTTGTCACTCGAGTTACTATAGTATAGCCCTAGTATCTATCTTTCTAGTGTGACAACTCAAGTTTCTAGCGCTAGATTCTAGAGTGACTAACTATCGTCACTCTAGTCACTCTAGTACTTTCTAGCTTGACAAGCTATCGTCACTCTAGTTTCTCTAGGCTAGAATCCAGGGATAGACTCTAGCGTAGTAATCTAGCGCTAGAATCTAGTCACCCTAGTTTCTAGAGTGAATAGCTATCGTCACTCTAGTTTCTAGCGGGACTAAATATCGTCAACTAGAGTGTCACTCTAGAATCTAGAGTGACGATGACTTGTGGCTAGTTTGTCATCGGCTTTTAAGGAAGGTCAATCTGAATTGTTGCTCATGACGTGAATTCACATTGCGCAAGTTTTCATCTCGCTCAATCACCGGCAAGGTGATAATTAAAATTATTTTCCCCAAAAAAAGTGCCTTATCCATTAAAAATTATACTCTTATAACGGTAAATTTTCCCGCTCTCCGACCCCATCCTCTAGATCAAGTCATCAGCTAGAAAATCGTCCTGCATCACTTTGCTGTAGGCCGCACGGTTTTTGAGATATGAGCAAAGTAAGACCAACATTCCTTATTTTTTCAATGTAGAAAAATCGACATCTGTAGGGGTGTTGGCGGTTCGTATGGAATTTTCGACAGCTTATTTCTCGAGAACGGTGCGTCCTACGAGAAAAAACCTGTACATATTTTGTGTAGCTCGTGACTTGATCTAGAGGATGGCATTGGAAAATTCACGAAATTCCCATAATTTGAGCAAATTTTTGAAAAAAACAGGGAAATTTGTTTCTCTGGCGTAAATTATATGAAATTTTACATCGGCTTTGAAGGAAGGTCAATCTGAATTGTTGCTCTTGACGTGAATTCACATTATGCAAGTCTTCATCTCGCTCAATCACCGGCAAGGCGATAATTAAAATTATTTTCCCAAAAAAAGTGCCTTATCCATTAAAAATTATACCCTTATAACGGTAAATTTTCCCGCTCTCCGACCCCATCCTCTAGATCAAGTCATCAGCTAGAAAATCGTCCTGCATCACTTTGCTGTAGGCCGCACGGTTTTTGAGATATGAGCAAAGTAAGACCAACATTCCTTATTTTTTCAATGTAGAAAAATCGACATCTGTAGGGGTGTTGGCGGTTCGTATGGAATTTTCGACAGCTTATTTCTCGAGAACGGTGCGTCCTACGAGAAAAAACCTGTACATATTTTGTGTAGCTCGTGACTTGATCTAGAGGATGGCATTGGAAAATTCACGAAATTCCCATAATTTGAGCAAATTTTTGAAAAAAACAGGGAAATTTGTTTCTCTGGCGTAAATTATATGAAATTTTACATCGGCTTTGAAGGAAGGTTAATCTGAATTGTTGCTCTTGACGTGAATTCACTATCGTCACAACTAGTTATTCACTGTAGTAACAAGAGTGACGTTAGTAACGAGTGTGATACTTAGAAACTAGAGTGACGGTAGTTTGTCGCTCTAGAAACTAGAAATCGTCACTCTAGTAACTAGAAACTAGAGTGACGATAGTCTGTCACGCTAGAAACTAGATTGACGATAGTTAGTCTAGACGATAGTCTAGAGATTCGTTACTAAGGTCACTCTAGGTACTTGCTAGTTGTCACTCTAGTAACTGGAGTGACGTTAGTAACGAGTATGATACATAGAAACTAGAGTGACGGTAGTTTGTCGTTCTAGAAACTAGAATTCGTGGCTCTTGTTTCTCTAGAAACTAGATTCTAGGGCTAGAATCCAGCCCTAGATTCTGGGGCTAGAATCGAGCCCTAGAATTTAGAGCTAGAAATCTAGGGATAGAATCTAGGGCTAGAATCTAAAGCTAGAATCGAGGGCTAGATTCTAGGGCTAGAAATCTAGGGCTAGAAATCTAGGGCTAGAATCTAGGGCTAGAATCTAGGGCTAGAATCTAGGGCTAGAATCTAGGGCTAGAAATCTAGGGCTGGAAATCTAGGGCTAGATTCTAGGGCTAGAAATCTAGGGCTAGATTCAAGGGCTAGAAATCTAGGGCTAGAAATCTAGGGCTAGATTCTAGGGCTAGAATCTAGGGCTAGAATCTAGGGCTAGAATCTAGGGCTAGAAATCTAGGGCTAGAGTCTCGGGCTAGAATCTAGGGCTAGAAATCTAGGGCTAGAATCTAGGGCTAGAATCTAGGGCTAGAATCGAGAGCTAGAAATCTAGGGCTAGAATCTAGGGCTAGAATCTAGGGCTAGAATCGAGGGCTAGAAATCTAGGGCTAGATTCTAGGGCTAGAAATCTAGGGCTAGAAATCTAGGGCTAGAATCTAGGGCTAGAATCTAGGGCTAGAGTCTGGGGCTTGAATCTGGCCCTAGAGGGCTAACTCCAGATTTAGCCCTAGATTCTAGCCCTAGATTCTAGCCCTAGAATCTAGCCCTAGAGTGACTAACTATCGTCACTCTAGTTTCTAGTGTCACAAGCTATCGTCATTCTAGTTTCTAGCCATAGGTTCTTGAGTGACTTACTATCGTCACTCTACTTTCTAGCTTGACAAGCTAACGTCACTCTAGTTTCTCTAGGCTAGAATCTAGGCCTGAAATCTAGCGCTAGAAATCTAGGGTTAGAATCTAGGGCTAGAATCTAGGGCTAGAATCTAGGGCTAGAATCTAGGGCTAGAATCTAGGGCTAGATTCTAGGGCTAGAATCTAGGGATAGAAATCTAGGGCTAGATTCTAGGGCTAGAAATCTAGGACTAGATATCTAGGGCTAGATTCTAGGGCTAGAATCTAGGGATAGAAATCTAGGGCTAGATTCTAGGGCTAGAAATCTAGGGCTAGAAATCTAGGGCTAGAATCTAGGGCTAGAATCTAGGGCTAGAGTCTCGGGCTAGAATCTAGGGCTAGAAATCTAGGGCTAGAATCTAGGGCTAGAATCTAGGGCTAGAATCGAGAGCTAGAAATCTAGGGCTAGAATCTAGGGCTAGAATCTAGGGCTAGAATCTAGGGCTAGAATCTAGGGCTAGAGTCTGGGGCTTGAATCTGGCCCTAGAGGGCTAACTCCAGATTTTGCCCTAGATTCTAGCCCTAGATTCTAGCCCTAGAATCTAGCCCTAGAGTGACTAACTATCGTCACTCTAGTTTCTAGTGTCACAAGCTATCGTCATTCTAGTTTCTAGCCATAGGTTCTTGAGTGACTTACTATCGTCACTCTACTTTCTAGCTTGACAAGCTAACGTCACTCTAGTTTCTCTAGGCTAGAATCTAGGCCTGAAATCTAGCGCTAGAAATCTAGGGTTAGAATCTAGGGCTAGAATCTAGGGCTAGAATCTAGGGCTAGAATCTAGGGCTAGAATCTAGGGCTAGATTCTAGGGCTAGAATCTAGGGATAGAAATCTAGGGCTAGATTCTAGGGCTAGAAATCTAGGACTAGATATCTAGGGCTAGATTCTAGGGCTAGAAATCTAGGACTAGATATCTAGGGCTAGAATCTAGGGCTAGAATCTAGGGCTAGATTCTAGGGCTAGAATCTAGGGATAGAAATCTAGGGCTAGATTCTAGGGCTAGAAATCTAGGGCTAGAAATCTAGGGCTAGATTCTAGGGCTAGAAATCTAGGGCTAGAATCTAGGGCTAGAATCTAGGGCTAGAATCTAGGGCTAGAATCTAGGGCTAGAATCTAGGGCTAGATTCTAGGGCTAGAATCTAGGGATAGAAATCTAGGGCTAGATTCTAGGGCTAGAAATCTAGGACTAGATATCTAGGGCTAGATTCTAGGGCTAGAAATCTAGGACTAGATATCTAGGGCTAGAATCTAGGGCTAGAATCTAGGGCTAGAATCTTGGGCTAGAATCTAGGGCTAGAATCTAGGGCTAGAAATCTAGGGCTAGAGTCTCGGGCTAGAATCTAGGGCTAGAATCTAGTTCTAGATTCTAGGGCTAGAATCTAGGGCTAGATTCTAGGGCTAGAAATCTAGGGCTAGAATCTAGGGCTTGAAATCTAGGGCTAGATTCTAGGGCTAGAAATCTAGGGCTAGAAATCTAGGGCTAGAATCTAGGGCTAGAAACTAGGGCTAGAATCTAGGGCTAGAAACTAGGGCTAGAATCTAGGGCTAGAATCTAGGGCTAGAATCTAGGGCTAGAATCTAGGGCTAGAATCTAGGGCTAGAATCTAGGGCTAGAATCTAGGGCTAGAATCTAGGGCTAGAAATCTAGGGCTAGAAATCTAGGGCTAGATTCTAGGGCTAGAAATCTAGGGCTAGAAATCTAGGGCTAGAATCTAGGGCTAGAATCTAGGGCTAGAAATCTAGGGCTAGAATCTAGGGCTAGAATCTAGGGCTAGAATCTAGGGCTACCATCACTCTAGTTTCTAGCGTGACAAGCTATCGTCACTCTAGTTGCTAGAGTGACAAACCACCGTCACTCTAGTTTCTAGCGTGACAAGCTATCGTCACTCTAGTTTCTAAGTATCATACTCGTTACTAACGTCACTAGTGAATAACGATCGTCACTCTAGTTACTATCGTCACTTGTTACTGCCATCACTCTAATTACTAGAGTGACAACTAGCAAGTATCTAGAGTGACGTTAGTAACGACTCTCTAGACTATCGTCTAGACTAACTATCGTCACTCTAGTTTCTAGCGCTAGAGTCTAGAGTGACAAACTACCGCCACCCTAGTTTCTAGCTTGACAAGCTATCGTCACTCTAGTTTCTCTAGGCTAGAATCTAGGCGTAAAATCTAGCGCTAGAATACTAGGGCTAGAATCTGGGGCTAGACTCTAGCGTAGTAATATAGCGCTAGAATGTAGTCACCCTAGTTTTTAGAGTGACACGCTATCGTCGCTCTAGTTTCTAGCGTGACTAAATATCGTCAACTAGAGTGTGACTCTAGAAACTAGAGTGACGATGACAGCTTGTGGCTAGTTTGTCACTCTAGTCACTATCGTCACTCCAGTTACTAGAGTGACAACTAGACAGTATCTAGAGTGACGTCTAGAAACTAGAGTGACGATGATAGTTTGTCGCTAGTTTGTCACTCGAGTTACTATAGTATAGCCCTAGTATCTATCTTTCTAGTGTGACAACTCAAGTTTCTAGCGCTAGATTCTAGAGTGACTAACTATCGTCACTCTAGTTTCTAGTGTGACAAGCTATCGTCATTCTAGTTTCTAGCCATAGGTTCTTGAGTGACTTACTATCGTCACTCTACTTTCTAGCTTGACAAGCTATCGTCACTCTAGTTTCTCTAGGCTAGAATCCAGGGATAGACTCTAGCGTAGTAATCTAGCGCTAGAATCTAGTCACCCTAGTTTCTAGAGTGAATAGCTATCGTCACTCTAGTTTCTAGCGGGACTAAATATCGTCAACTAGAGTGTCACTCTAGAATCTAGAGTGACGATGACTTGTGGCTAGTTTGTCATCGGCTTTTAAGGAAGGTCAATCTGAATTGTTGCTCATGACGTGAATTCACATTGCGCAAGTTTTCATCTCGCTCAATCACCGGCAAGGTGATAATTAAAATTATTTTCCCCAAAAAAAGTGCCTTATCCATTAAAAATTATACTCTTATAACGGTAAATTTTCCCGCTCTCCGACCCCATCCTCTAGATCAAGTCATCAGCTAGAAAATCGTCCTGCATCACTTTGCTGTAGGCCGCACGGTTTTTGAGATATGAGCAAAGTAAGACCAACATTCCTTATTTTTTCAATGCAGAAAAATCGACATCTGTAGGGGTGTTGGCGGTTCGTATGGAATTTTCGACAGCTTATTTCTCGAGAACGGTGCGTCCTACGAGAAAAAACCTGTACATATTTTGTGTAGCTCGTGACTTGATCTAGAGGATGGCATTGGAAAATTCACGAAATTCCCATAATTTGAGCAAATTTTTGAAAAAAACAGGGAAATTTGTTTCTCTGGCGTAAATTATATGAAATTTTACATCGGCTTTGAAGGAAGGTCAATCTGAATTGTTGCTCTTGACGTGAATTCACATTATGCAAGTCTTCATCTCGCTCAATCACCGGCAAGGCGATAATTAAAATTATTTTCCCAAAAAAAGTGCCTTATCCATTAAAAATTATACCCTTATAACGGTAAATTTTCCCGCTCTCCGACACCATCCTCTAGATCAAGTCATCAGCTAGAAAATCGTCCTGCATCACTTTGCTGTAGGCCGCACGGTTTTTGAGATATGAGCAAAGTAAGACCAACATTCCTTATTTTTTCAATGTAGAAAAATCGACATCTGTAGGGGTGTTGGCGGTTCGTATGGAATTTTCGACAGCTTATTTCTCGAGAACGGTGCGTCCTACGAGAAAAAACCTGTACATATTTTGTGTAGCTCGTGACTTGATCTAGAGGATGGCATTGGAAAATTCACGAAATTCCCATAATTTGAGCAAATTTTTGAAAAAAACAGGGAAATTTGTTTCTCTGGCGTAAATTATATGAAATTTTACATCGGCTTTGAAGGAAGGTCAATCTGAATTGTTGCTCTTGACGTGAATTCACATTATGCAAGTCTTCATCTCGCTCAATCACCGGCAAGGCGATAATTAAAATTATTTTCCCAAAAAAAGTGCCTTATCCATTAAAAATTATACCCTTATAACGGTAAATTTTCCCGCTCTCCGACCCCATCCTCTAGATCAAGTCATCAGCTACAAAATCGTACTGCATCACTTTGCTGTAGGACGCATGGTTTTTGAGATATGAGCAAAGTAAGACCAACATTCATTATTTTTTCAATGTAGAAAAATCGACATCTGTAGGGGTGCTGGCGGTTCGTATGGAATTTTCGACAGCTTATTTCTCGAGACCGGTGCGTCCTACGAGAAAAAACCTGTACATATTTTTTGTAGCTCGTGACTTGATCTAGAGAATGGCATTGGAAAATTCACGTAATTCCCATTATTTGAGCAAAGTTTTGAAAAAAAACAGGGAAATTTGTTTTTCTGGCGTAAATTATATGAAATTTTACATCGGCTTTGAAGGAAGGTTAATCTGAATTGTTGCTCTTGACGTGAATTCACTATCGTCACAACTAGTTATTCACTGTAGTAACAAGAGTGACGTTAGTAACGAGTGTGATACTTAGAAACTAGAGTGACGGTAGTTTGTCGCTCTAGAAACTAGAAATCGTCACTCTAGTAACTAGAAACTAGAGTGACGATAGTCTGTCACGCTAGAAACTAGATTGACGATAGTTAGTCTAGACGATAGTCTAGAGATTCGTTACTAAGGTCACTCTAGGTACTTGCTAGTTGTCACTCTAGTAACTGGAGTGACGTTAGTAACGAGTATGATACATAGAAACTAGAGTGACGGTAGTTTGTCGTTCTAGAAACTAGAATTCGTGGCTCTTGTTTCTCTAGAAACTAGATTCTAGGGCTAGAATCCAGCCCTAGATTCTGGGGCTAGAATCGAGCCCTAGAATTAAGAGCTAGAAATCTAGGGATAGAATCTAGGGCTAGAATCTAAAGCTAGAATCGAGGGCTAGATTCTAGGGCTAGAAATCTAGGGCTAGAAATCTAGGGCTAGAATCTAGGGCTAGAATCTAGGGCTAGAATCTAGGGCTAGAATCTAGGGCTGGGATCTAGGGCTAGAAATCTAGGGCTAGAAATCTAGGGCTAGAAATCTAGGGCTAGAATCTAGGGCTAGAATCTAGGGCTAGAAATCTAGGGCTAGAAATCTAGGGCTAGATTCTAGGGCTAGAAATCTAGGGCTAGATTCAAGGGCTAGAAATCTAGGGCTAGAAATCTAGGGCTAGATTCTAGGGCTAGAATCTAGGGCTAGAATCTAGGGCTAGAATCTAGGGCTAGAAATCTAGGGCTAGAGTCTCGGGCTAGAATCTAGGGCTAGAAATCTAGGGCTAGAATCTAGGGCTAGAATCTAGGGCTAGAATCGAGAGCTAGAAATCTAGGGCTAGAATCTAGGGCTAGAATCTAGGGCTAGAATCGAGGGCTAGAAATCTAGGGCTAGATTCTAGGGCTAGAAATCTAGGGCTAGAAATCTAGGGCTAGAATCTAGGGCTAGAAGCTAGGGCTAGAGTCTGGGGCTTGAATCTGGCCCTAGAGGGCTAACTCCAGATTTAGCCCTAGATTCTAGCCCTAGATTCTAGCCCTAGAATCTAGCCATAGAATCAAGTTTCTAAAGAAACTGGAGTCACGATTTCTAGTTTCTAGAGCGACAAACTCTAGTCACTAGAGTGACAACTAGACAGTATCTAGAGTGACGTCTAGAAACTAGAGTGACGATGATAGTTTGTCGCTAGTTTGTCACTCGAGTTACTATAGTATAGCCCTAGTATCTATCTTTCTAGTGTGACAACTCAAGTTTCTAGCGCTAGATTCTAGAGTGACTAACTATCGTCACTCTAGTCACTCTAGTACTTTCTAGCTTGACAAGCTATCGTCACTCTAGTTTCTCTAGGCTAGAATCCAGGGATAGACTCTAGCGTAGTAATCTAGCGCTAGAATCTAGTCACCCTAGTTTCTAGAGTGAATAGCTATCGTCACTCTAGTTTCTAGCGGGACTAAATATCGTCAACTAGAGTGTCACTCTAGAATCTAGAGTGACGATGACTTGTGGCTAGTTTGTCATCGGCTTTTAAGGAAGGTCAATCTGAATTGTTGCTCATGACGTGAATTCACATTGCGCAAGTTTTCATCTCGCTCAATCACCGGCAAGGTGATAATTAAAATTATTTTCCCCAAAAAAAGTGCCTTATCCATTAAAAATTATACTCTTATAACGGTAAATTTTCCCGCTCTCCGACCCCATCCTCTAGATCAAGTCATCAGCTAGAAAATCGTCCTGCATCACTTTGCTGTAGGCCGCACGGTTTTTGAGATATGAGCAAAGTAAGACCAACATTCCTTATTTTTTCAATGTAGAAAAATCGACATCTGTAGGGGTGTTGGCGGTTCGTATGGAATTTTCGACAGCTTATTTCTCGAGAACGGTGCGTCCTACGAGAAAAAACCTGTACATATTTTGTGTAGCTCGTGACTTGATCTAGAGGATGGCATTGGAAAATTCACGAAATTCCCATAATTTGAGCAAATTTTTGAAAAAAACAGGGAAATTTGTTTCTCTGGCGTAAATTATATGAAATTTTACATCGGCTTTGAAGGAAGGTCAATCTGAATTGTTGCTCTTGACGTGAATTCACATTATGCAAGTCTTCATCTCGCTCAATCACCGGCAAGGCGATAATTAAAATTATTTTCCCAAAAAAAGTGCCTTATCCATTAAAAATTATACCCTTATAACGGTAAATTTTCCCGCTCTCCGACCCCATCCTCTAGATCAAGTCATCAGCTAGAAAATCGTCCTGCATCACTTTGCTGTAGGCCGCACGGTTTTTGAGATATGAGCAAAGTAAGACCAACATTCCTTATTTTTTCAATGTAGAAAAATCGACATCTGTAGGGGTGTTGGCGGTTCGTATGGAATTTTCGACAGCTTATTTCTCGAGAACGGTGCGTCCTACGAGAAAAAACCTGTACATATTTTGTGTAGCTCGTGACTTGATCTAGAGGATGGCATTGGAAAATTCACGAAATTCCCATAATTTGAGCAAATTTTTGAAAAAAACAGGGAAATTTGTTTCTCTGGCGTAAATTATATGAAATTTTACATCGGCTTTGAAGGAAGGTTAATCTGAATTGTTGCTCTTGACGTGAATTCACTATCGTCACAACTAGTTATTCACTGTAGTAACAAGAGTGACGTTAGTAACGAGTGTGATACTTAGAAACTAGAGTGACGGTAGTTTGTCGCTCTAGAAACTAGAAATCGTCACTCTAGTAACTAGAAACTAGAGTGACGATAGTCTGTCACGCTAGAAACTAGATTGACGATAGTTAGTCTAGACGATAGTCTAGAGATTCGTTACTAAGGTCACTCTAGGTACTTGCTAGTTGTCACTCTAGTAACTGGAGTGACGTTAGTAACGAGTATGATACATAGAAACTAGAGTGACGGTAGTTTGTCGTTCTAGAAACTAGAATTCGTGGCTCTTGTTTCTCTAGAAACTAGATTCTAGGGCTAGAATCCAGCCCTAGATTCTGGGGCTAGAATCGAGCCCTAGAATTTAGAGCTAGAAATCTAGGGATAGAATCTAGGGCTAGAATCTAAAGCTAGAATCGAGGGCTAGATTCTAGGGCTAGAAATCTAGGGCTAGAAATCTAGGGCTAGAATCTAGGGCTAGAATCTAGGGCTAGAATCTAGGGCTAGAATCTAGGGCTAGAAATCTAGGGCTGGAAATCTAGGGCTAGATTCTAGGGCTAGAAATCTAGGGCTAGATTCAAGGGCTAGAAATCTAGGGCTAGAAATCTAGGGCTAGATTCTAGGGCTAGAATCTAGGGCTAGAATCTAGGGCTAGAATCTAGGGCTAGAAATCTAGGGCTAGAGTCTCGGGCTAGAATCTAGGGCTAGAAATCTAGGGCTAGAATCTAGGGCTAGAATCTAGGGCTAGAATCGAGAGCTAGAAATCTAGGGCTAGAATCTAGGGCTAGAATCTAGGGCTAGAATCGAGGGCTAGAAATCTAGGGCTAGATTCTAGGGCTAGAAATCTAGGGCTAGAAATCTAGGGCTAGAATCTAGGGCTAGAATCTAGGGCTAGAGTCTGGGGCTTGAATCTGGCCCTAGAGGGCTAACTCCAGATTTAGCCCTAGATTCTAGCCCTAGATTCTAGCCCTAGAATCTAGCCCTAGAGTGACTAACTATCGTCACTCTAGTTTCTAGTGTCACAAGTTATCGTCATTCTAGTTTCTAGCCATAGGTTCTTGAGTGACTTACTATCGTCACTCTACTTTCTAGCTTGACAAGCTAACGTGACTCTAGTTTCTCTAGGCTAGAATCTAGGCCTGAAATCTAGCGCTAGAAATCTAGGGTTAGAAATCTAGGGCTAGAAATCTAGGGCTAGATTCTAGGGCTAGAAATCTAGGGCTAGAATCTAGGGCTAGAATCTAGGGCTAGAATCTAGGGCTAGAATCTAGGGCTAGAATCTAGGGCTAGATTCTAGGGCTAGAATCTAGGGCTAGAAATCTAGGGCTAGAATCTAGGGCTAGAATCTAGGGCTAGAATCTAGGGCTAGATTCTAGGGCTAGAATCTAGGGCTAGAAATCTAGGGCTAGAATCTAGGGCTAGAATCTAGGGCTAGAATCTAGGGCTAGAAATCTAGGGCTAGAGTCTCGGGCTAGAATCTAGGGCTAGAATCTAGTTCTAGATTCTAGGGCTAGAATCTAGGGCTAGATTCTAGGGCTAGAAATCTAGGGCTAGAAATCTAGGGCTAGAATCTAGGGCTAGAACCTAGGGCTAGAATCTAGGGCTAGAATCTAAGGCTAGCTTCTAGGGCTAGAATCTAGGGCTAGAAATCTAGGGCTAGAAATCTAGGGCTAGAATCTAGGGCTAGAATCTAGGGCTAGAGATCTAGGGCTAGAATCTAGGGCTAGAATCTAGGGCTAGAAATCTAGGGCTAGAAATCTAGGGCTAGATTCTAGGGCTAGAAATCTAGGGCTAGAAATCTAGGGCTAGAATCTAGGGCTAGAATCTAGGGCTAGAATCTAGGGCTAGAAATCTAGGGCTAGAATCTAGGGCTAGAATCTAGGGCTAGAATCTAGGGCTAGAATCTAGGGCTACCATCACTCTAGTTTCTAGCGTGACAAGCTATCGTCACTCTAGTTTCTAAGTATCATACTCGTTACTAACGTCACTAGTGAATAACGATCGTCACTCTAGTTACTATCGTCACTTGTTACTGCCATCACTCTAATTACTAGAGTGACAACTAGCAAGTATCTAGAGTGACGTTAGTAACGACTCTCTAGACTATCGTCTAGACTAACTATCGTCACTCTAGTTTCTAGCGCTAGATTCTAGAGTGACAAACTACCGCCACTCTAGTTTCTAGCTTGACAAGCTATCGTCACTCTAGTTTCTCTAGGCTAGAATCTAGGCGCAAAATCTAGCGCTAGAATACTAGGGCTAGAATCTGGGGCTAGACTCTAGCGTAGTAATATAGCGCTAGAATGTAGTCACCCTAGTTTTTAGAGTGACACGCTATCGTCGCTCTAGTTTCTAGCGTGACTAAATATCGTCAACTAGAGTGTCACTCTAGAAACTAGAGTGACGATGACAGCTTGTGGCTAGTTTGTCACTCTAGTCACTATCGTCACTCCAGTTAC
This sequence comes from Eristalis intricaria, assembly GCA_964034865.1. Lineage (NCBI taxonomy): Eukaryota > Metazoa > Arthropoda > Insecta > Diptera > Syrphidae > Eristalis > Eristalis intricaria. The sequence continues at coordinate 33,512,932 of OZ035875.1, forward strand.
TAGAGTGAAAACTAGACAGTATCTAGAGTGACGTTAGTAAAGACTCTCTAGACTATCGTCTAGACTAACTAGAGTGACGACAGTGACTAGAGTGACAAACTAGCGACAAACTGTCATCGTCACTCTAGTTTCTAGAGTGACACTCTAGTTGGCCATAGTAAGTTACGCTAGAAACTAGAGTGACGATAGCTTGTCACACTAGAACCAGAGTGACGATAGTTAACCAGTCTCGTTAGTCTAGACGATAGTCTAGAGAGTCTTTATTAACGTCACTCTAGATACTGTCTAGTTTTCACTCTACTAACTGGAGTGACGGCAGTAACAAGTGACGATAGTAACTAGAGTGACTAACTAGTTGTGACGATAGTTACTAGAGTTACGATCGTTATTCACTGTAGTAACAAGAGTGACGTTAGTAACGAGTGTGATACTTAGAAACTAGAGTGACGGTAGTTTGTCGCTATAGAAACTAGAAATCGTGACTCCAGTTTCTCTAGAAACTTGGTTCTAGGCCTAGAATCTAGGGCTAGAATCTAGGGCTAGAATCTAGGGCTAGAATCTAGGGCTTGAATCTGGCCCTAGAGGGCTAACTCCAGATTTAGCCCTAAATTCTAGCCCTAGATTCTAGCCCTAGAATCTAGCCCTAGAATCAAGTTTCTAAAGAAACTGGAGTCACGATTTCTAGTTTCTATAGCGACAAACTCTAGTCACTAGAGTGACAACTAGACAGTGTCTAGAGTGACGTCTAGAAACTAGAGTGACGATGATAGTTTGTCGCTAGTTTGTCACTCGAGTTACTATAGTATAGCCCTAGTATCTATCTTTCTAGTGTGACAACTCAAGTTTCTAGCGCTAGATTCTAGAGTGACTAACTATCGTCACTCTAGTTTCTAGTGTGACAAGCTATCGTCATTCTAGTTTCTAGCCATAGGTTCTTGAGTGACTTACTATCGTCACTCTACTTTCTAGCTTGACAAGCTATCGTCACTCTAGTTTCTCTAGGCTAGAATCCAGGGATAGACTCTAGCGTAGTAATCTAGCGCTAGAATCTAGTCACCCTAGTTTCTAGAGTGAATAGCTATCGTCACTCTAGTTTCTAGCGGGACTAAATATCGTCAACTAGAGTGTCACTCTAGAATCTAGAGTGACGATGACTTGTGGCTAGTTTGTCATCGGCTTTTAAGGAAGGTCAATCTGAATTGTTGCTCATGACGTGAATTCACATTGCGCAAGTTTTCATCTCGCTCAATCACCGGCAAGGTGATAATTAAAATTATTTTCTCCAAAAAAAGTGCCTTATCCATTAAAAATTATACCCTTATAACGGTAAATTTTCCCGCTCTCCGACCCCATCCTCTAGATCAAGTCATCAGCTAGAAAATCGTCCTGCATCACTTTGCTGTAGGCCGCACGGTTTTTGAGATATGAGCAAAGTAAGACCAACATTCCTTATTTTTTCAATGTAGAAAAATCGACATCTGTAGGGGTGTTGGCGGTTCGTATGGAATTTTCGACAGCTTATTTCTCGAGAACGGTGCGTCCTACGAGAAAAAACCTGTACATATTTTGTGTAGCTCGTGACTTGATCTAGAGGATGGCATTGGAAAATTCACGAAATTCCCATAATTTGAGCAAATTTTTGAAAAAAACAGGGAAATTTGTTTCTCTGGCGTAAATTATATGAAATTTTACATCGGCTTTGAAGGAAGGTTAATCTGAATTGTTGCTCTTGACGTGAATTCACTATCGTCACAACTAGTTATTCACTGTAGTAACAAGAGTGACGTTAGTAACGAGTGTGATACTTAGAAACTAGAGTGACGGTAGTTTGTCGCTCTAGAAACTAGAAATCGTCACTCTAGTAACTAGAAACTAGAGTGACAGTAGTCTGTCACGCTAGAAACTAGATTGACGATAGTTAGTCTAGACGATAGTCTAGAGATTCATTACTAAGGTCACTCTAGGTACTTGCTAGTTGTCACTCTAGTAACTGGAGTGACGTTAGTAACGAGTATGATACATAGAAACTAAAGTGACGGTAGTTTGTCGTTCTAGAAACTAGAATTCGTGGCTCTTGTTTCTCTAGAAACTAGATTCTAGGGCTAGAATCCAGCCCTAGATTCTGGGGCTAGAATCGAGCCCTAGAATTTAGAGCTAGAAATCTAGGAATAGAATCTAGGGCTAGAATCTAAAGCTAGAATCGAGGGCTAGATTCAAGGGCTAGAAATCTAGGGCTAGAAATCTAGGGCTAGAATCTAGGGCTAGAATCTAGGGCTAGAAATCTAGGGCTAGAATCTAGGGCTAGAAATCTAGGGCTAGAATCTAGGGCTAGAATCTAGGGCTAGAATCTAGGGCTAGAAATCTAGGGCTAGATTCTAGGGCTAGAAATCTAGGGCTAGAAATCTAGGGCTAGAATCTAGGGCTAGAATCTAGGGCTAGAAATCTAGGGCTAGAAATCTAGGGCTAGATTCTAGGGCTAGAAATCTAGGGCTAGATTCAAGGGCTAGAAATCTAGGGCTAGAAATCTAGGGCTAGATTCTAGGGCTAGAGTCTCGGGCTAGAATCTAGGGCTAGAAATCTAGGGCTAGAATCTAGGGCTAGAATCTAGGGCTAGAATCGAGAGCTAGAAATCTAGGGCTAGAATCTAGGGCTAGAATCTAGGGCTAGAATCGAGGGCTAGAAATCTAGGGCTAGATTCTAGGGCTAGAATCTAGGGCTAGAATCGAGGGCTAGAAATCTAGGGCTAGATTCTAGGGCTAGAAATCTAGGGCTAGAAATCTAGGGCTAGAATCTAGGGCTAGAATCTAGGGCTAGAGTCTGGGGCTTGAATCTGGCCCTAGAGGGCTAACTCCAGATTTAGCCCTAGATTCTAGCCCTAGATTCTAGCCCTAGAATCTAGCCCTAGAGTGACTAACTATCGTCACTCTAGTTTCTAGTGTCACAAGTTATCGTCATTCTAGTTTCTAGCCATAGGTTCTTGAGTGACTTACTATCGTCACTCTACTTTCTAGCTTGACAAGCTAACGTCACTCTAGTTTCTCTAGGCTAGAATCTAGGCCTGAAATCTAGCGCTAGAAATCTAGGGTTAGAAATCTAGGGCTAGAAATCTAGGGCTAGATTCTAGGGCTAGAAATCTAGGGCTAGAATCTAGGGCTAGAATCTAGGGCTAGAATCTAGGGCTAGAATCTAGGGCTAGATTCTAGGGCTAGAATCTAGGGCTAGAAATCTAGGGCTAGAATCTAGGGCTAGAATCTAGGGCTAGAATCTAGGGCTAGAATCTAGGGCTAGAAATCTAGGGCTAGAGTCTCGGGCTAGAATCTAGGGCTAGAATCTAGTTCTAGATTCTAGGGCTAGAATCTAGGGCTAGATTCTAGGGCTAGAAATCTAGGGCTAGAAATCTAGGGCTAGAATCTAGGGCTAGAACCTAGGGCTAGAATCTAGGGCTAGAATCTAAGGCTAGCTTCTAGGGCTAGAATCTAGGGCTAGAAATCTAGGGCTAGAAATCTAGGGCTAGAATCTAGGGCTAGAATCTAGGGCTAGAGATCTAGGGCTAGAATCTAGGGCTAGAATCTAGGGCTAGAATCTAGGGCTAGAATCTAGGGCTAGAATCTAGGGCTAGAATCTAGGGCTAGAATCTAGGGCTAGAATCTAGGGCTAAATCTGGAGTTAGCCCTCTAGGGCTAGAAATCTAGGGCTAGAGTCTGGGGCTTGAATCTGGCCCTAGAGGGCTAACTCCAGATTTAGCCCTAGATTCTAGCCCTAGATTCTAGCCCTAGAATCTAGCCCTAGAGTGACTAACTATCGTCACTCTAGTTTCTAGTGTCACAAGTTATCGTCATTCTAGTTTCTAGCCATAGGTTCTTGAGTGACTTACTATCGTCACTCTAGTTTCTAGCGTGACAAGCTATCGTCACTCTAGTTGCTAGAGTGACAAACTACCGTCACTCTAGTTTCTAGCGTGACAAGCTATCGTCACTCTAGTTTCTAAGTATCATACTCGTTACTAACGTCACTAGTGAATAACGATCGTCACTCTAGTTACTATCGTCACTTGTTACTGCCATCACTCTAATTACTAGAGTGACAACTAGCAAGTATCTAGAGTGACGTTAGTAACGACTCTCTAGACTATCGTCTAGACTAACTATCGTCACTCTAGTTTCTAGCGCTAGATTCTAGAGTGACAAACTACCGCCACTCTAGTTTCTAGCTTGACAAGCTATCGTCACTCTAGTTTCTCTAGGCTAGAATCTAGGCGCAAAATCTAGCGCTAGAATACTAGGGCTAGAATCTGGGGCTAGACTCTAGCGTAGTAATATAGCGCTAGAATGTAGTCACCCTAGTTTTTAGAGTGACACGCTATCGTCGCTCTAGTTTCTAGCGTGACTAAATATCGTCAACTAGAGTGTCACTCTAGAAACTAGAGTGACGATGACAGCTTGTGGCTAGTTTGTCACTCTAGTCACTATCGTCACTCCAGTTACTAGAGTGAAAACTAGACAGTATCTAGAGTGACGTTAGTAAAGACTCTCTAGACTATCGTCTAGACTAACTAGAGTGACGACAGTGACTAGAGTGACAAACTAGCGACAAACTGTCATCGTCACTCTAGTTTCTAGAGTGACACTCTAGTTGGCCATAGTAAGTTACGCTAGAAACTAGAGTGACGATAGCGTGTCACTCTAGAATCTAGGGTCACTCTAGATACTATCTAGTTTGTCACTCTAGTAATTAGAGTGACGGCAGTAACAAGTGACGATAGTAACTAGAGTGACTAACTAGTTGTGACGATAGTTACTAGAGTTACGATCGTTATTCACTGTAGTAACAAGAGTGACGTTAGTAACGAGTGTGATACTTAGAAACTAGAGTGACGGTAGTTTGTCGCTATAGAAACTAGAAATCGTGACTCCAGTTTCTCTAGAAACTTGGTTCTAGGCCTAGAATCTAGGGCTAGAATCTAGGGCTAGAATCTAGGGCTAGAATCTAGGGCTTGAATCTGGCCCTAGAGGGCTAACTCCAGATTTAGCCCTAGATTCTAGCCCTAGATTCTAGCCCTAGAATCTAGCCCTAGAATCAAGTTTCTAAAGAAACTGGAGTCACGATTTCTAGTTTCTATAGCGACAAACTCTAGTCACTAGAGTGACAACTAGACAGTGTCTAGAGTGACGTCTAGAAACTAGAGTGACGATGATAGTTTGTCGCTAGTTTGTCACTCGAGTTACTATAGTATAGCCCTAGTATCTATCTTTCTAGTGTGACAACTCAAGTTTCTAGCGCTAGATTCTAGAGTGACTAACTATCGTCACTCTAGTTTCTAGTGTGACAAGCTATCGTCATTCTAGTTTCTAGCCATAGGTTCTTGAGTGACTTACTATCGTCACTCTACTTTCTAGCTTGACAAGCTATCGTCACTCTAGTTTCTCTAGGCTAGAATCCAGGGATAGACTCTAGCGTAGTAATCTAGCGCTAGAATCTAGTCACCCTAGTTTCTAGAGTGAATAGCTATCGTCACTCTAGTTTCTAGCGGGACTAAATATCGTCAACTAGAGTGTCACTCTAGAATCTAGAGTGACGATGACTTGTGGCTAGTTTGTCATCGGCTTTTAAGGAAGGTCAATCTGAATTGTTGCTCATGACGTGAATTCACATTGCGCAAGTTTTCATCTCGCTCAATCACCGGCAAGGTGATAATTAAAATTATTTTCTCCAAAAAAAGTGCCTTATCCATTAAAAATTATACCCTTATAACGGTAAATTTTTCCGCTCTCCGACCCCATCCTCTAGATCAAGTCATCAGCTAGAAAATCGTCCTGCATCACTTTGCTGTAGGCCGCACGGTTTTTGAGATATGAGCAAAGTAAGACCAACATTCCTTATTTTTTCAATGTAGAAAAATCGACATCTGTAGGGGTGTTGGCGGTTCGTATGGAATTTTCGACAGCTTATTTCTCGAGAACGGTGCGTCCTACGAGAAAAAACCTGTACATATTTTGTGTAGCTCGTGACTTGATCTAGAGGATGGCATTGGAAAATTCACGAAATTCCCATAATTTGAGCAAATTTTTGAAAAAAAACAGGGAAATTTGTTTCTCTGGCGTAAATTATATGAAATTTTACATCGGCTTTGAAGGAAGGTCAATCTGAATTGTTGCTCTTGACGTGAATTCACATTATGCAAGTCTTCATCTCGCTCAATCACCGGCAAGGCGATAATTAAAATTATTTTCCCAAAAAAAGTGCCTTATCCATTAAAAATTATACCCTTATAACGGTAAATTTCCCCACATTCATTATTTTTTCAATGTAGAAAAATCGACATCTGTAGGGGTGCTGGCGGTTCGTATGGAATTTTCGACAGCTTATTTCTCGAGACCGGTGCGTCCTACGAGAAAAAACCTGAACATATTTTTTGTAGCTCGTGACTTGATCTAGAGAATGGCATTGGAAAATTCACGTAATTCCCATTATTTGAGCAAAGTTTTGAAAAAAAACAGGGAAATTTGTTTTTCTGGCGTAATTATATGAAATTTTACATCGGCTTTGAAGGAAGGTTAATCTGAATTGTTGCTCTTGACGTGAATTCACTATCGTCACAACTAGTTATTCACTGTAGTAACAAGAGTGACGTTAGTAACGAGTGTGATACTTAGAAACTAGAGTGACGGTAGTTTGTCGCTCTAGAAACTAGAAATCGTCACTCTAGTAACTAGAAACTAGAGTGACGATAGTCTGTCACGCTAGAAACTAGATTGACGATAGTTAGTCTAGACGATAGTCTAGAGATTCGTTACTAAGGTCACTCTAGGTACTTGCTAGTTGTCACTCTAGTAACTGGAGTGACGTTAGTAACGAGTATGATACATAGAAACTAGAGTGACGGTAGTTTGTCGTTCTAGAAACTAGAATTCGTGGCTCTTGTTTCTCTAGAAACTAGATTCTAGGGCTAGAATCCAGCCCTAGATTCTGGGGCTAGAATCGAGCCCTAGAATTTAGAGCTAGAAATCTAGGGATAGAATCTAGGGCTAGAATCTAAAGCTAGAATCGAGGGCTAGATTCTAGGGCTAGAAATCTAGGGCTAGAAATCTAGGGCTAGAATCTAGGGCTAGAATCTAGGGCTAGAAATCTAGGGCTAGAATCTAGGGCTAGAAATCTAGGGCTAGAATCTAGGGCTAGAATCTAGGGCTAGAATCTAGGGCTAGAAATCTAGGGCTAGATTCTAGGGCTCGAAATCTAGGGCTAGAAATCTAGGGCTAGAATCTAGGGCTAGAATCTAGGGCTAGAATCTAGGGCTAGAATCTAGGGCTAGAATCTAGGGCTAGAAATCTAGGGCTAGAATCTAGGGCTAGAATCTAGGGCTACCATCACTCTAGTTTCTAGCGTGACAAGCTATCGTCACTCTAGTTGCTAGAGTGACAAACTACCGTCACTCTAGTTTCTAGCGTGACAAGCTATCGTCACTCTAGTTTCTAAGTATCATACTCGTTACTAACGTCACTAGTGAATAACGATCGTCAGTCTAGTTACTATCGTCACTTGTTACTGCCATCACTCTAATTACTAGAGTGACAACTAGCAAGTATCTAGAGTGACGTTAGTAACGACTCTCTAGACTATCGTCTAGACTAACTATCGTCACTCTAGTTTCTAGCGCTAGATTCTAGACTGACAAACTACCGCCACTCTAGTTTCTAGCTTGACAAGCTATCGTCACTCTAGTTTCTCTAGGCTAGAATCTAGGCGCAAAATCTAGCGCTAGAATACTAGGGCTAGAATCTGGGGCTAGACTCTAGCGTAGTAATATAGCGCTAGAATGTAGTCACCCTAGTTTTTAGAGTGACACGCTATCGTCGCTCTAGTTTCTAGCGTGACTAAATATCGTCAACTAGGGTGTCACTTTAGAAACTAGAGTGACGATGACAGCTTGTGGCTAGTTTGTCACTCTAGTCACTATCGTCACTCCAGTTACTAGAGTGAAAACTAGACAGTATCTAGAGTGACGTTAGTAAACACTCTCTAGACTATCGTCTAGACTAACTAGAGTGACGACAGTGACTAGAGTGACAAACTAGCGACAAACTGTCATCGTCACTCTAGTTTCTAGAGTGACACTCTAGTTGGCCATAGTAAGTTACGCTAGAAACTAGAGTGACGATAGCTTGTCACACTAGAACCAGAGTGACGATAGTTAACCAGTCTCGTTAGTCTAGACGATAGTCTAGACAGTCTTTATTAACGTCACTCTAGATACTGTCTAGTTTTCACTCTACTAACTGGAGTGACGGCAGTAACAAGTGACTATAGTAACTAGAGTGACTAACTAGTTGTGACGATAGTTACTAGAGTTACGATCGTTATTCACTGTAGTAACAAGAGTGACGTTAGTAACGAGTGTGATACTTAGAAACTAGAGTGACGGTAGTTTGTCGCTATAGAAACTAGAAATCGTGACTCCAGTTTCTCTAGAAACTTGGTTCTAGGCCTAGAATCTAGGGCTAGAATCTAGAGCTAGAATCTAGGGCTAGAATCTAGGGCTTGAATCTGGCCCTAGAGGGCTAACTCCAGATTTAGCCCTAGATTCTAGCCCTAGATTCTAGCCCTAGATTCTAGCCCTAGAATCTAGCCCTAGAATCAAGTTTCTAAAGAAACTGGAGTCACGATTTCTAGTTTCTATAGCGACAAACTCTAGTCACTAGAGTGACAACTAGACAGTGTCTAGAGTGACGTCTAGAAACTAGAGTGACGATGATAGTTTGTCGCTAGTTTGTCACTCGAGTTACTATAGTATAGCCCTAGTATCTATCTTTCTAGTGTGACAACTCAAGTTTCTAGCGCTAGATTCTAGAGTGAGTAACTATCGTCACTCTAGTTTCTAGTGTCACAAGCTATCGTCATTCTAGTTTCTAGCCATAGGTTCTTGAGTGGCTTACTATCGTCACTCTACTTTCTAGCTTGACAAGCTATCGTCACTCTAGTTTCTCTAGGCTAGAATCTAGGCCTGAAATCTAGCGCTAGAAATCTAGGGTTAGAAATCTAGGGCTAGAAATCTAGGGCTAGATTCTAGGGCTAGAAATCTAGGGCTAGAAATCTAGGGCTAGAATCTAGGGCTAGAATCTAGGGCTAGAATCTAGGGCTAGAAATCTAGGGCTAGAATCTAGGGCTAGAATCTAGGGCTAGAAATCTAGGGCTAGAATCTAGGGCTAGAATCTAGGGCTAGAATCTAGGGCTACCATCACTCTAGTTTCTAGCGTGACAAGCTATCGTCACTCTAGTTGCTAGAGTGACAAACTACCGTCACTCTAGTTTCTAGCGTGACAAGCTATCGTCACTCTAGTTTCTAAGTATCATACTCGTTACTAACGTCACTAGTGAATAACGATCGTCACTCTAGTTACTATCGTCACAACTAGTTAATCACTCTAGTTACTATCGTCACTTGTTACTGCCATCACTCTAATTACTAGAGTGACAACTAGCAAGTATCTAGAGTGACGTTAGTAACGACTCTCTAGACTATCGTCTAGACTAACTATCGTCACTCTAGTTTCTAGCGCTAGATTCTAGAGTGACAAACTACCGCCACTCTAGTTTCTAGCTTGACAAGCTATCGTCACTCTAGTTTCTCTAGGCTAGAATCTAGGCGTAAAATCTAGCGCTAGAATACTAGGGCTAGAATCTGGGGCTAGACTCTAGCGTAGTAATATAGCGCTAGAATGTAGTCACCCTAGTTTTTAGAGTGACACGCTATCGTCGCTCTAGTTTCTAGCGTGACTAAATATCGTCAACTAGAGTGTCACTCTAGAAACTAGAGTGACGATGACAGCTTGTGGCTAGTTTGTCACTCTAGTCACTATCGTCACTCCAGTTACTAGAGTGAAAACTAGACAGTATCTAGAGTGACGTTAGTAAACACTCTCTAGACTATCGTCTAGACTAACTAGAGTGACGACAGTGACTAGAGTGACAAACTAGCGACAAACTGTCATCGTCACTCTAGTTTCTAGAGTGACACTCTAGTTGGCCATAGTAAGTTACGCTAGAAACTAGAGTGACGATAGCTTGTCACACTAGAACCAGAGTGACGATAGTTAACCAGTCTCGTTAGTCTAGACGATAGTCTAGAGAGTCTTTATTAACGTCACTCTAGATACTGTCTAGTTTTCACTCTACTAACTGGAGTGACGGCAGTAACAAGTGACGATAGTAACTAGAGTGACTAACTAGTTGTGACGATAGTTACTAGAGTTACGATCGTTATTCACTGTAGTAACAAGAGTGACGTTAGTAACGAGTGTGATACTTAGAAACTAGAGTGACGGTAGTTTGTCGCTCTAGAAACTAGAAATCGTGACTCCAGTTTCTCTAGAAACTTGGTTCTAGGCCTAGAATCTAGGGCTAGAATCTAGGGCTAGAATCTAGGGCTAGATTCTGGGGCTTGAATCTGGCCCTAGAGGGCTAACTCCAGATTTAGCCCTAGATTCTAGCCCTAGAATCTAGCCCTAGAATCAAGTTTCTAAAGAAACTGGAGTCACGATTTCTAGTTTCTAGAGCGACAAACTCTAGTCACTAGAGTGACAACTAGACAGTATCTAGAGTGACGTCTAGAAACTAGAGTGACGATGATAGTTTGTCGCTAGTTTGTCACTCGAGTTACTATAGTATAGCCCTAGTATCTATCTTTCTAGTGTGACAACTCAAGTTTCTAGCGCTAGATTCTAGAGTGACTAACTATCGTCACTCTAGTTTCTAGTGTGACAAGCTATCGTCATTCTAGTTTCTAGCCATAGGTTCTTGAGTGACTTACTATCGTCACTCTACTTTCTAGCTTGACAAGCTATCGTCACTCTAGTTTCTCTAGGCTAGAATCCAGGGATAGACTCTAGCGTAGTAATCTAGCGCTAGAATCTAGTCACCCTAGTTTCTAGAGTGAATAGCTATCGTCACTCTAGTTTCTAGCGGGACTAAATATCGTCAACTAGAGTGTCACTCTAGAATCTAGAGTGACGATGACTTGTGGCTAGTTTGTCATCGGCTTTGAAGGAAGGTCAATCTGAATTGTTGCTCATGACGTGAATTCACATTGCGCAAGTTTTCATCTCGCTCAATCACCGGCAAGGTGATAATTAAAATTATTTTCCCCAAAAAAAGTGCCTTATCCATTAAAAATTATACTCTTATAACGGTAAATTTTCCTGCTCTCCGACCCAATCCTCTAGATCAAGTCATCAGCTAGAAAATCGTCCTGCATCACTTTGCTATAGGCCGCACGGTTTTTGAGATATGAGCAAAGTAAGACCAACATTCCTTATTTTTTCAATGCAGAAAAATCGACATCTGTAGGGGTGTTGGCGGTTCGTATGGAATTTTCGACAGCTTATTTCTCGAGAACGGTGCCTCCTACGAGAAAAAACCTGTACATATTTTGTGTAGCTCGTGACTTGATCTAGAGGATGGCATTGGAAAATTCACGAAATTCCCATAATTTGAGCAAATTTTTGAAAAAAACAGGGAAATTTGTTTCTCTGGCGTAAATTATATGAAATTTTACATCGGCTTTGAAGGAAGGTCAATCTGAATTGTTGCTCTTGACGTGAATTCACATTATGCAAGTCTTCATCTCGCTCAATCACCGGCAAGGCGATAATTAAAATTATTTTCCCAAAAAAAGTGCCTTATCCATTAAAAATTATACCCTTATAACGGTAAATTTTCCCGCTCTCCGACCCCATCCTCTAGATCAAGTCATCAGCTAGAAAATCGTCCTGCATCACTTTGCTGTAGGCCGCACGGTTTTTGAGATATGAGCAAAGTAAGACCAACATTCCTTATTTTTTCAATGTAGAAAAATCGACATCCGTAGGGGTGTTGGCGGTTCGTATGGAATTTTCGACAGCTTATTTCTCGAGAACGGTGCGTCCTACGAGAAAAAACCTGTACATATTTTGTGTAGCTCGTGACTTGATCTAGAGGATGGCATTGGAAAATTCACGAAATTCCCATAATTTGAGCAAATTTTTGAAAAAAACGGGGAAATTTGTTTCTCTGGCGTAAATTATATGAAATTTTACATCGGCTTTGAAGGAAGGTCAATCTGAATTGTTGCTCTTGACGTGAATTCACATTATGCAAGTCTTCATCTCGCTCAATCACCGGCAAGGCGATAATTAAAATTATTTTCCCAAAAAAAGTGCCTTATCCATTAAAAATTATACCCTTATAACGGTAAATTTTCCCGCTCTCCGACCCCATCCTCTAGATCAAGTCATCAGCTACAAAATCGTCCTGCATCACTTTGCTGTAGGACGCATGGTTTTTGAGATATGAGCAAAGTAAGACCAACATTCATCATTTTTTCAATGTAGAAAAATCGACATCTGTAGGGGTGCTGGCGGTTCGTATGGAATTTTCGACAGCTTATTTCTCGAGACCGGTGCGTCCTACGAGAAAAAACCTGTACATATTTTTTGTAGCTCGTGACTTGATCTAGAGAATGGCATTGGAAAATTCACGTAATTCCCATTATTTGAGCAAAGTTTTGAAAAAAAACAGGGAAATTTGTTTTTCTGGCGTAAATTATATGAAATTTTACATCGGCTTTGAAGGAAGGTTAATCTGAATTGTTGCTCTTGACGTGAATTCACTATCGTCACAACTAGTTATTCACTGTAGTAACAAGAGTGACGTTAGTAACGAGTGTGATACTTAGAAACTAGAGTGACGGTAGTTTGTCGCTCTAGAAACTAGAAATCGTCACTCTAGTAACTAGAAACTAGAGTGACGATAGTCTGTCACGCTAGAAACTAGATTGACGATAGTTAGTCTAGACGATAGTCTAGAGATTCGTTACTAAGGTCACTCTAGGTACTTGCTAGTTGTCACTCTAGTAACTGGAGTGACGTTAGTAACGAGTATGATACATAGAAACTAGAGTGACGGTAGTTTGTCGTTCTAGAAACTAGAATTCGTGGCTCTTGTTTCTCTAGAAACTAGATTCTAGGGCTAGAATCCAGCCCTAGATTCTGGGGCTAGAATCGAGCCCTAGAATTTAGAGCTAGAAATCTAGGGATAGAATCTAGGGCTAGAATCTAAAGCTAGAATCGAGGGCTAGATTCTAGGGCTAGAAATCTAGGGCTAGAAATCTAGGGCAAGAATCTAGGGCTAGAATCTAGGGCTAGAATCTAGGGCTAGAATCTAGGGCTGGAATCTAGGGCTAGAAATCTAGGGCTACAAATCTAGGGCTAGATTCTAGGGCAAGAATCTAGGGCTTGAATCTAGGGCTAGAAATCTAGGGCTAGAATCTAGGGCTAGAATCTAGGGCTAGAAATCTAGGGCTAGAAATCTAGGGCTAGATTCTAGGGCTAGAAATCTAGGGCTAGAAATCTAGGGCTAGAATCTAGGGCTAGAATCTAGGGCTACAAATCTAGGGCTAGATTCTAGGGCTAGAATCTAGGGCTAGAAATCTAGGGCTAGAATCTAGGGCTAGAATCTAGGGCTAGAATCTAGGGCTAGAAATCTAGGGCTAGAAATCTAGGGCTAGAATCTAGGGCTAGAATCTAGGGCTAGAATCTAGGGCTAGAAATCTAGGGCTAGATTCTAGGGCTAGAAATCTAGGGCTAGAATCTAGGGCTAGATTCTAGGGCTAGAATCTAGGGCTAGATTCTAGGGCTAGAATCTAGGGCTAGAATCTAGGGCTAGAATCTAGGGCTAGAATCTAGGGCTGGAATCTAGGGCTAGAATCTAGGGATAGAAATCTCGGGCTAGAAATCTAGGGCTAGAATCTAGGGCTAGAATCTAGGGCTAGATTCTAGGGCTAGAATCTAGGGCTAGAATCTAGGGCTAGATTCTAGGGCTAGAATCTAGCGCTAGAAATCTAGGGCTAGAATTTAGGGCTAGAATCTAGGGCTAGATTCTAGGGCTAGAATATAGGGCTAGATTCTAGGGCTAGAAATCTAGGGCTAGAAATCTATAGCTAGAATCTAGGGCTAGAATCCAGGGCTAGAATCTACGGCTAGAATGTAGGGCTAGAATCTAGGGCTAGAATCTAGGGCTAGAAATCTAGGGCTAGAAATCTAGGGCTAGAATCTAGGGCTAGAATCTAGGGCTAGAAATCTAGGGCTAGAAATCTAGGGCTAGAATCTAGGGCTAGAATCTAGGGCTAGAATAAAGGGCTAGAATCTAGGGCTAGAATCTAGGGCTAGAAATCTAGGGCTAGAGTCTCGGGCTAGAATCTAGGGCTAGAAATCTAGGGCTAGAATCTAGGGCTAGAATCTAGGGCTAGAAATCTAGGGCTAGAGTCTCGGGCTAGAATCTAGGGCTAGAAATCTAGGGCTAGAATCTAGGGCTAGAATCTAGGGCTAGAAATCTAGGGCTAGAATCTAGGGCTAGAGTCTGGGGCTTGAATCTGGCCCTAGAGGGCTAACTCCAGATTTTGCCCTAGATTCTAGCCCTAGATTCTAGCCCTAGAATCTAGCCCTAGAGTGACTAACTATCGTCACTCTACTTTCTAGCTTGACAAGCTAACGTCACTCTAGTTTCTCTAGGCTAGAATCTAGGCCTGAAATCTAGCGCTAGAAATCTAGGGTTAGAAATCTAGGGCTAGAAATCTAGGGCTAGATTCTAGGGCTAGAAATCTAGGGCTAGAATCTAGGGCTAGAATCTAGGGCTAGAATCTAGGGCTAGAGTCTGGGGCTTGAATCTGGCCCTAGAGGGCTAACTCCAGATTTAGCCCAAGATTCTAGCCCTAGATTCTAGCCCTAGAATCTAGCCCTAGAGTGACTAACTATAGTCACTCTAGTTTCTAGTGTCACAAGTTATCGTCATTCTAGTTTCTAGCCATAGGTTCTTGAGTGACTTACTATCGTCACTCTACTTTCTAGCTTGACAAGCTAACGTCACTCTAGTTTCTCTAGGCTAGAATCTAGGCCTGAAATCTAGCGCTAGAAATCTAGGGTTAGAAATCTAGGGCTAGAAATCTAGGGCTAGATTCTAGGGCTAGAAATCTAGGGCTAGAATCTAGGGCTAGAATCTAGGGCTAGAATCTAGGGCTAGAATATAGGGCTAGAATCTAGGGCTAGATTCTAGGGCTAGAATCTAGGGATAGAAATCTAGGGCTAGATTCTAGGGCTAGAAATCTAGGACTAGATATCTAGGGCTAGATTCTAGGGCTAGAAATCTAGGACTAGATATCTAGGGCTAGAATCTAGGGCTAGAATCTAGGGCTAGAATCTTGGGCTAGAATCTAGGGCTAGAATCTAGGGCTAGAAATCTAGGGCTAGAGTCTCGGGCTAGAATCTAGGGCTAGAATCTAGTTCTAGATTCTAGGGCTAGAATCTAGGGCTAGATTCTAGGGCTAAAAATCTAGGGCTAGAATCTAGGGCTAGAATCTAGGGCTTGAAATCTAGGGCTAGATTCTAGGGCTAGAAATCTAGGGCTAGAAATCTAGGGCTAGAATCTAGGGCTAGAATCTAGGGCTAGAATCTAGGGCTAGAATCTAGGGCTAGAAATCTAGGGCTAGAAATCTAGGGCTAGAATCTAGGGCTAGAATCTAGGGCTAGAAATCTAGGGCTAGAAATCTAGGGCTAGATTCTATGGCTAGAAATATAGGGCTAGAAATCTAGGGCTAGAATCTAGGGCTAGAATCTGGGGCTAGAAATCTAGGGCTAGAATCTAGGGCTAGAATCTAGGGCTAGAATCTAGGGCTACCATCACTCTAGTTTCTAGCGTGACAAGCTATCGTCACTCTAGTTGCTAGAGTGACAAACTACCGTCACTCTAGTTTCTAGCGTGACAAGCTATCGTCACTCTAGTTTCTAAGTATCATACTCGTTACTAACGTCACTAGTGAATAACGATCGTCACTCTAGTTACTATCGTCACTTGTTACTGCCATCACTCTAATTACTAGAGTGACAACTAGCAAGTATCTAGAGTGACGTTAGTAACGACTCTCTAGACTATCGTCTAGACTAACTATCGTCACTCTAGTTTCTAGCGCTAGAGTCTAGAGTGACAAACTACCGCCACTCTAGTTTCTAGCTTGACAAGCTATCGTCACTCTAGTTTCTCTAGGCTAGAATCTAGGCGTAAGATCTAGCGCTAGAATACTAGGGCTAGAATCTGGGGCTAGACTCTAGCGTAGTAATATAGCGCTAGAATGTAGTCACCCTAGTTTTTAGAGTGACACGCTATCGTCGCTCTAGTTTCTAGCGTGACTAAATATCGTCAACTAGAGTGTGACTCTAGAAACTAGAGTGACGATGACAGCTTGTGGCTAGTTTGTCACTCTAGTCACTATCGTCACTCCAGTTACTAGAGTGACAACTAGACAGTATCTAGAGTGACGTCTAGAAACTAGAGTGACGATGATAGTTTGTCGCTAGTTTGTCACTCGAGTTACTATAGTATAGCCTTAGTATCTATCTTTCTAGTGTGACAACTCAAGTTTCTAGCGCTAGATTCTAGAGTGAATAGCTATCGTCACTCTAGTTTCTAGCGGGACTAAATATCGTCAACTAGAGTGTCACTCTAGAATCTAGAGTGACGATGACTTGTGGCTAGTTTG
This sequence comes from Eristalis intricaria, assembly GCA_964034865.1. NCBI lineage: Eukaryota > Metazoa > Arthropoda > Insecta > Diptera > Syrphidae > Eristalis > Eristalis intricaria. The sequence continues at coordinate 33,529,493 of OZ035875.1, forward strand.
TCATCGGCTTTGAAGGAAGGTCAATCTGAATTGTTGCTCATGACGTGAATTCACATTGCGCAAGTTTTCATCTCGCTCAATCACCGGCAAGGTGATAATTAAAATTATTTTCCCCAAAAAAAGTGCCTTATCCATTAAAAATTATACTCTTATAACGGTAAATTTTCCTGCTCTCCGACCCAATCCTCTAGATCAAGTCATCAGCTAGAAAATCGTCCTGCATCACTTTGCTATAGGCCGCACGGTTTTTGAGATATGAGCAAAGTAAGACCAACATTCCTTATTTTTTCAATGCAGAAAAATCGACATCTGTAGGGGTGTTGGCGGTTCGTATGGAATTTTCGACAGCTTATTTCTCGAGAACGGTGCCTCCTACGAGAAAAAACCTGTACATATTTTGTGTAGCTCGTGACTTGATCTAGAGGATGGCATTGGAAAATTCACGAAATTCCCATAATTTGAGCAAATTTTTGAAAAAAACAGGGAAATTTGTTTCTCTGGCGTAAATTATATGAAATTTTACATCGGCTTTGAAGGAAGGTCAATCTGAATTGTTGCTCTTGACGTGAATTCACATTATGCAAGTCTTCATCTCGCTCAATCACCGGCAAGGCGATAATTAAAATTATTTTCCCAAAAAAAGTGCCTTATCCATTAAAAATTATACCCTTATAACGGTAAATTTTCCCGCTCTCCGACCCCATCCTCTAGATCAAGTCATCAGCTAGAAAATCGTCCTGCATCACTTTGCTGTAGGCCGCACGGTTTTTGAGATATGAGCAAAGTAAGACCAACATTCCTTATTTTTTCAATGTAGAAAAATCGACATCCGTAGGGGTGTTGGCGGTTCGTATGGAATTTTCGACAGCTTATTTCTCGAGAACGGTGCGTCCTACGAGAAAAAACCTGTACATATTTTGTGTAGCTCGTGACTTGATCTAGAGGATGGCATTGGAAAATTCACGAAATTCCCATAATTTGAGCAAATTTTTGAAAAAAACGGGGAAATTTGTTTCTCTGGCGTAAATTATATGAAATTTTACATCGGCTTTGAAGGAAGGTCAATCTGAATTGTTGCTCTTGACGTGAATTCACATTATGCAAGTCTTCATCTCGCTCAATCACCGGCAAGGCGATAATTAAAATTATTTTCCCAAAAAAAGTGCCTTATCCATTAAAAATTATACCCTTATAACGGTAAATTTTCCCGCTCTCCGACCCCATCCTCTAGATCAAGTCATCAGCTACAAAATCGTCCTGCATCACTTTGCTGTAGGACGCATGGTTTTTGAGATATGAGCAAAGTAAGACCAACATTCATCATTTTTTCAATGTAGAAAAATCGACATCTGTAGGGGTGCTGGCGGTTCGTATGGAATTTTCGACAGCTTATTTCTCGAGACCGGTGCGTCCTACGAGAAAAAACCTGTACATATTTTTTGTAGCTCGTGACTTGATCTAGAGAATGGCATTGGAAAATTCACGTAATTCCCATTATTTGAGCAAAGTTTTGAAAAAAAACAGGGAAATTTGTTTTTCTGGCGTAAATTATATGAAATTTTACATCGGCTTTGAAGGAAGGTTAATCTGAATTGTTGCTCTTGACGTGAATTCACTATCGTCACAACTAGTTATTCACTGTAGTAACAAGAGTGACGTTAGTAACGAGTGTGATACTTAGAAACTAGAGTGACGGTAGTTTGTCGCTCTAGAAACTAGAAATCGTCACTCTAGTAACTAGAAACTAGAGTCTAGTAAACTAGAGTGACGATGATAGTTTGTCGCTAGTTTGTCACTCGAGTTACTATAGTATAGCCCTAGTATCTATCTTTCTAGTGTGACAACTCAAGTTTCTAGCGCTAGATTCTAGAGTGACTAACTATCGTCACTCTAGTTTCTAGTGTGACAAGCTATCGTCATTCTAGTTTCTAGCCATAGGTTCTTGAGTGACTTACTATCGTCACTCTACTTTCTAGCTTGACAAGCTATCGTCACTCTAGTTTCTCTAGGCTAGAATCCAGGGAAAGACTCTAGCGTAGTAATCTAGCGCTAGAATCTAGTCACCCTAGTTTCTAGAGTGAATAGCTATCGTCACTCTAGTTTCTAGCGGGACTAAATATCGTCAACTAGAGTGTCACTCTAGAATCTAGAGTGACGATGACTTGTGGCTAGTTTGTCATCGGCTTTGAAGGAAGGTCAATCTGAATTGTTGCTCATGACGTGAATTCACATTGCGCAAGTTTTCATCTCGCTCAATCACCGGCAAGGTGATAATTAAAATTATTTTCCCCAAAAAAAGTGCCTTATCCATTAAAAATTATACTCTTATAACGGTAAATTTTCCTGCTCTCCGACCCCATCCTCTAGATCAAGTCATCAGCTAGAAAATCGTCCTGCATCACTTTGCTATAGGCCGCACGGTTTTTGAGATATGAGCAAAGTAAGACCAACATTCCTTATTTTTTCAATGCAGAAAAATCGACATCTGTAGGGGTGTTGGCGGTTCGTATGGAATTTTCGACAGCTTATTTCTCGAGAACGGTGCCTCCTACGAGAAAAAACCTGTACATATTTTGTGTAGCTCGTGACTTGATCTAGAGGATGGCATTGGAAAATTCACGAAATTCCCATAATTTGAGCAAATTTTTGAAAAAAACAGGGAAATTTGTTTCTCTGGCGTAAATTATATGAAATTTTACATCGGCTTTGAAGGAAGGTCAATCTGAATTGTTGCTCTTGACGTGAATTCACATTATGCAAGTCTTCATCTCGCTCAATCACCGGCAAGGCGATAATTAAAATTATTTTCCCAAAAAAAGTGCCTTATCCATTAAAAATTATACCCTTATAACGGTAAATTTTCCCGCTCTCCGACCCCATCCTCTAGATCAAGTCATCAGCTAGAAAATCGTCCTGCATCACTTTGCTGTAGGCCGCACGGTTTTTGAGATATGAGCAAAGTAAGACCAACATTCCTTATTTTTTCAATGCAGAAAAATCGACATCCGTAGGGGTGTTGGCGGTTCGTATGGAATTTTCGACAGCTTATTTCTCGAGAACGGTGCGTCCTACGAGAAAAAACCTGTACATATTTTGTGTAGCTCGTGACTTGATCTAGAGGATGGCATTGGAAAATTCACGAAATTCCCATAATTTGAGCAAATTTTTGAAAAAAAACAGGGAAATTTGTTTCTCTGGCGTAAATTATATGAAATTTTACATCGGCTTTGAAGGAAGGTCAATCTGAATTGTTGCTCTTGACGTGAATTCACATTATGCAAGTCTTCATCTCGCTCAATCACCGGCAAGGCGATAATTAAAATTATTTTCCCAAAAAAAGTGCCTTATCCATTAAAAATTATACCCTTATAACGGTAAATTTTCCCGCTCTCCGACCCCATCCTCTAGATCAAGTCATCAGCTACAAAATCGTCCTGCATCACTTTGCTGTAGGACGCATGGTTTTTGAGATATGAGCAAAGTAAGACCAACATTCATCATTTTTTCAATGTAGAAAAATCGACATCTGTAGGGGTGCTGGCGGTTCGTATGGAATTTTCGACAGCTTATTTCTCGAGACCGGTGCGTCCTACGAGAAAAAACCTGTACATATTTTTTGTAGCTCGTGACTTGATCTAGAGAATGGCATTGGAAAATTCACGTAATTCCCATTATTTGAGCAAAGTTTTGAAAAAAAAACAGGGAAATTTGTTTTTCTGGCGTAAATTATATGAAATTTTACATCGGCTTTGAAGGAAGGTTAATCTGAATTGTTGCTCTTGACGTGAATTCACTATCGTCACAACTAGTTATTCACTGTAGTAACAAGAGTGACGTTAGTAACGAGTGTGATACTTAGAAACTAGAGTGACGGTAGTTTGTCGCTCTAGAAACTAGAAATCGTCACTCTAGTAACTAGAAACTAGAGTGACGATAGTCTGTCACGCTAGAAACTAGATTGACGATAGTTAGTCTAGACGATAGTCTAGAGATTCGTTACTAAGGTCACTCTAGGTACTTGCTAGTTGTCACTCTAGTAACTGGAGTGACGTTAGTAACGAGTATGATACATAGAAACTAGAGTGACGGTAGTTTGTCGTTCTAGAAACTAGAATTCGTGGCTCTTGTTTCTCTAGAAACTAGATTCTAGGGCTAGAATCCAGCCCTAGATTCTGGGGCTAGAATCGAGCCCTAGAATTTAGAGCTAGAAATCTAGGGATAGAATCTAGGGCTAGAATCTAAAGCTAGAATCGAGGGCTAGATTCTAGGGCTAGAAATCTAGGGCTAGAAATCTAGGGCAAGAATCTAGGGCTAGAATCTAGGGCTAGAATCTAGGGCTAGAATCTAGGGCTGGAATCTAGGGCTAGAAATCTAGGGCTACAAATCTAGGGCTAGATTCTAGGGCAAGAATCTAGGGCTTGAATCTAGGGCTAGAAATCTAGGGCTAGAATCTAGGGCTAGAATCTAGGGCTAGAAATCTAGGGCTAGAAATCTAGGGCTAGATTCTAGGGCTAGAAATCTAGGGCTAGAAATCTAGGGCTAGAATCTAGGGCTAGAATCTAGGGCTACAAATCTAGGGCTAGATTCTAGGGCTAGAATCTAGGGCTAGAAATCTAGGGCTAGAATCTAGGGCTAGAATCTAGGGCTAGAATCTAGGGCTAGAAATCTAGGGCTAGAAATCTAGGGCTAGAATCTAGGGCTAGAATCTAGGGCTAGAATCTAGGGCTAGAAATCTAGGGCTAGATTCTAGGGCTAGAAATCTAGGGCTAGAATCTAGGGCTAGATTCTAGGGCTAGAATCTAGGGCTAGATTCTAGGGCTAGAATCTAGGGCTAGAATCTAGGGCTAGAATCTAGGGCTAGAATCTAGGGCTGGAATCTAGGGCTAGAATCTAGGGATAGAAATCTCGGGCTAGAAATCTAGGGCTAGAATCTAGGGCTAGAATCTAGGGCTAGATTCTAGGGCTAGAATCTAGGGCTAGAATCTAGGGCTAGATTCTAGGGCTAGAATCTAGCGCTAGAAATCTAGGGCTAGAATTTAGGGCTAGAATCTAGGGCTAGATTCTAGGGCTAGAATATAGGGCTAGATTCTAGGGCTAGAAATCTAGGGCTAGAAATCTATAGCTAGAATCTAGGGCTAGAAGCCAGGGCTAGAATCTACGGCTAGAATGTAGGGCTAGAATCTAGGGCTAGAATCTAGGGCTAGAAATCTAGGGCTAGAAATCTAGGGCTAGAATCTAGGGCTAGAATCTAGGGCTAGAAATCTAGGGCTAGAAATCTAGGGCTAGAATCTAGGGCTAGAATCTAGGGCTAGAATAAAGGGCTAGAATCTAGGGCTAGAATCTAGGGCTAGAAATCTAGGGCTAGAGTCTCGGGCTAGAATCTAGGGCTAGAAATCTAGGGCTAGAATCTAGGGCTAGAATCTAGGGCTAGAAATCTAGGGCTAGAGTCTCGGGCTAGAATCTAGGGCTAGAAATCTAGGGCTAGAATCTAGGGCTAGAATCTAGGGCTAGAAATCTAGGGCTAGAATCTAGGGCTAGAGTCTGGGGCTTGAATCTGGCCCTAGAGGGCTAACTCCAGATTTTGCCCTAGATTCTAGCCCTAGATTCTAGCCCTAGAATCTAGCCCTAGAGTGACTAACTATCGTCACTCTACTTTCTAGCTTGACAAGCTAACGTCACTCTAGTTTCTCTAGGCTAGAATCTAGGCCTGAAATCTAGCGCTAGAAATCTAGGGTTAGAAATCTAGGGCTAGAAATCTAGGGCTAGATTCTAGGGCTAGAAATCTAGGGCTAGAATCTAGGGCTAGAATCTAGGGCTAGAATCTAGGGCTAGAGTCTGGGGCTTGAATCTGGCCCTAGAGGGCTAACTCCAGATTTAGCCCAAGATTCTAGCCCTAGATTCTAGCCCTAGAATCTAGCCCTAGAGTGACTAACTATAGTCACTCTAGTTTCTAGTGTCACAAGTTATCGTCATTCTAGTTTCTAGCCATAGGTTCTTGAGTGACTTACTATCGTCACTCTACTTTCTAGCTTGACAAGCTAACGTCACTCTAGTTTCTCTAGGCTAGAATCTAGGCCTGAAATCTAGCGCTAGAAATCTAGGGTTAGAAATCTAGGGCTAGAAATCTAGGGCTAGATTCTAGGGCTAGAAATCTAGGGCTAGAATCTAGGGCTAGAATCTAGGGCTAGAATCTAGGGCTAGAATATAGGGCTAGAATCTAGGGCTAGATTCTAGGGCTAGAATCTAGGGATAGAAATCTAGGGCTAGATTCTAGGGCTAGAAATCTAGGACTAGATATCTAGGGCTAGATTCTAGGGCTAGAAATCTAGGACTAGATATCTAGGGCTAGAATCTAGGGCTAGAATCTAGGGCTAGAATCTTGGGCTAGAATCTAGGGCTAGAATCTAGGGCTAGAAATCTAGGGCTAGAGTCTCGGGCTAGAATCTAGGGCTAGAATCTAGTTCTAGATTCTAGGGCTAGAATCTAGGGCTAGATTCTAGGGCTAAAAATCTAGGGCTAGAATCTAGGGCTAGAATCTAGGGCTTGAAATCTAGGGCTAGATTCTAGGGCTAGAAATCTAGGGCTAGAAATCTAGGGCTAGAATCTAGGGCTAGAATCTAGGGCTAGAATCTAGGGCTAGAAATCTAGGGCTAGAAATCTAGGGCTAGAATCTAGGGCTAGAATCTAGGGCTAGAAATCTAGGGCTAGAAATCTAGGGCTAGATTCTATGGCTAGAAATATAGGGCTAGAAATCTAGGGCTAGAATCTAGGGCTAGAATCTGGGGCTAGAAATCTAGGGCTAGAATCTAGGGCTAGAATCTAGGGCTACCATCACTCTAGTTTCTAGCGTGACAAGCTATCGTCACTCTAGTTGCTAGAGTGACAAACTACCGTCACTCTAGTTTCTAGCGTGACAAGCTATCGTCACTCTAGTTTCTAAGTATCATACTCGTTACTAACGTCACTAGTGAATAACGATCGTCACTCTAGTTACTATCGTCACTTGTTACTGCCATCACTCTAATTACTAGAGTGACAACTAGCAAGTATCTAGAGTGACGTTAGTAACGACTCTCTAGACTATCGTCTAGACTAACTATCGTCACTCTAGTTTCTAGCGCTAGAGTCTAGAGTGACAAACTACCGCCACTCTAGTTTCTAGCTTGACAAGCTATCGTCACTCTAGTTTCTCTAGGCTAGAATCTAGGCGTAAGATCTAGCGCTAGAATACTAGGGCTAGAATCTGGGGCTAGACTCTAGCGTAGTAATATAGCGCTAGAATGTAGTCACCCTAGTTTTTAGAGTGACACGCTATCGTCGCTCTAGTTTCTAGCGTGACTAAATATCGTCAACTAGAGTGTGACTCTAGAAACTAGAGTGACGATGACAGCTTGTGGCTAGTTTGTCACTCTAGTCACTATCGTCACTCCAGTTACTAGAGTGACAACTAGACAGTATCTAGAGTGACGTCTAGAAACTAGAGTGACGATGATAGTTTGTCGCTAGTTTGTCACTCGAGTTACTATAGTATAGCCCTAGTATCTATCTTTCTAGTGTGACAACTCAAGTTTCTAGCGCTAGATTCTAGAGTGACTAACTATCGTCACTCTAGTTTCTAGTGTGACAAGCTATCGTCATTCTAGTTTCTAGCCATAGGTTCTTGAGTGACTTACTATCGTCACTCTACTTTCTAGCTTGACAAGCTATCGTCACTCTAGTTTCTCTAGGCTAGAATCCAGGGATAGACTCTAGCGTAGTAATCTAGCGCTAGAATCTAGTCACCCTAGTTTCTAGAGTGAATAGCTATCGTCACTCTAGTTTCTAGCGGGACTAAATATCGTCAACTAGAGTGTCACTCTAGAATCTAGAGTGACGATGACTTGTGGCTAGTTTGTCATCGGCTTTGAAGGAAGGTCAATCTGAATTGTTGCTCATGACGTGAATTCACATTGCGCAAGTTTTCATCTCGCTCAATCACCGGCAAGGTGATAATTAAAATTATTTTCCCCAAAAAAAGTGCCTTATCCATTAAAAATTATACTCTTATAACGGTAAATTTTCCCGCTCTCCGACCCCATCCTCTAGATCAAGTCATCAGCTAGAAAATCGTCCTGCATCACTTTGCTGTAGGCCGCACGGTTTTTGAGATATGAGCAAAGTAAGACCAACATTCCTTATTTTTTCAATGCAGAAAAATCGACATCTGTAGGGGTGTTGGCGGTTCGTATGGAATTTTCGACAGCTTATTTCTCGAGAACGGTGCGTCCTACGAGAAAAAACCTGTACATATTTTGTGTAGCTCGTGACTTGATCTAGAGGATGGCATTGGAAAATTCACGAAATTCCCATAATTTGAGCAAATTTTTGAAAAAACAGGGAAATTTGTTTCTCTGGCGTAAATTATATGAAATTTTACATCGGCTTTGAAGGAAGGTCAATCTGAATAGTTGCTCTTGACGTGAATTCACATTATGCAAGTCTTCATCTCGCTCAATCACCGGCAAGGCGATAATTAAAATTATTTTCCCAAACAAAGTACCTTATCCATTAAAAATTATACCCTTATAACGGTAAATTTTCCCGCTCTCCGACCCCATCCTCTAGATCAAGTCATCAGCTAGAAAATCGTCCTGCATCACTTTGCTGTAGGCCGCACGGTTTTTGAGATATGAGCAAAGTAAGACCAACATTCCTTATTTTTTCAATGTAGAAAAATCGACATCTGTAGGGGTGTTGGCGGTTCGTATGGAATTTTCGACAGCTTATTTCTCGAGAACGGTGCGTCCTACGAGAAAAAACCTGTACATATTTTGTGTAGCTCGTGACTTGATCTAGAGGATGGCATTGGAAAATTCACGAAATTCCCATAATTTGAGCAAATTTTTGAAAAAAACAGGGAAATTTGTTTCTCTGGCGTAAATTATATGAAATTTTACATCGGCTTTGAAGGAAGGTTAATCTGAATTGTTGCTCTTGACGTGAATTCACTATCGTCACAACTAGTTATTCACTGTAGTAACAAGAGTGACGTTAGTAACGAGTGTGATACTTAGAAACTAGAGTGACGGTAGTTTGTCGCTCTAGAAACTAGAAATCGTCACTCTAGTAACTAGAAACTAGAGTGACGATAGTCTGTCACGCTAGAAACTAGATTGACGATAGTTAGTCTAGACGATAGTCTAGAGATTCGTTACTAAGGTCACTCTAGGTACTTGCTAGTTGTCACTCTAGTAACTGGAGTGACGTTAGTAACGAGTATGATACATAGAAACTAGAGTGACGGTAGTTTGTCGTTCTAGAAACTAGAATTCGTGGCTCTTGTTTCTCTAGAAACTAGATTCTAGGGCTAGAATCCAGCCCTAGATTCTGGGGCTAGAATCGAGCCCTAGAATTAAGAGCTAGAAATCTAGGGATAGAATCTAGGGCTAGAATCTAAAGCTAGAATCGAGGGCTAGATTCTAGGGCTAGAAATCTAGGGCTAGAAATCTAGAGCTAGAATCTAGGGCTAGAATCTAGGGCTAGAATCTAGGGCTAGAATCTAGGGCTGGGATCTAGGGCTAGAAATCTAGGGCTAGAAATCTAGGGCTAGAAATCTAGGGCTAGAATCTAGGGCTAGAATCTAGGGCTAGAAATCTAGGGCTAGAAATCTAGGGCTAGATTCTAGGGCTAGAAATCTAGGGCTAGATTCAAGGGCTAGAAATCTAGGGCTAGAAATCTAGGGCTAGATTCTAGGGCTAGAATCTAGGGCTAGAATCTAGGGCTAGAATCTAGGGCTAGAGTCTCGGGCTAGAATCTAGGGCTAGAAATCTAGGGCTAGAATCTAGGGCTAGAATCTAGGGCTAGAATCGAGAGCTAGAAATCTAGGGCTAGAATCTAGGGCAAGAATCTAGGGCTAGAATCGAGGGCTAGAAATCTAGGGCTAGATTCTAGGGCTAGAAATCTAGGGCTAGAAATCTAGGGCTAGAATCTAGGGCTAGAATCTAGGGCTAGAATCGAGAGCTAGAAATCTAGGGCTAGAATCTAGGGCTAGAAATCTAGGGCTAGAGTCTCGGGCTAGAATCTAGGGCTAGAAATCTAGGGCTAGAATCTAGGGCTAGAATCTAGGGCTAGAATCGAGAGCTAGAAATCTAGGGCTAGAATCTAGGGCTAGAAATCTAGGGCTAGAATCTAGGGCTAGAATCTAGGGCTAGAATCGAGAGCTAGAAATCTAGGGCTAGAATCTAGGGCTAGAATCTAGGGCTAGAATCGAGGGCTAGAAATCTAGGGCTAGATTCTAGGGCTAGAAATCTAGGGCTAGAAATCTAGGGCTAGAAATCTAGGGCTAGAATCTAGGGCTAGAAATCTAGGGCTAGAGTCTCGGGCTAGAATCTAGGGCTAGAAATCTAGGGCTAGAATCTAGGGCTAGAATCTAGGGCTAGAATCGAGAGCTAGAAATCTAGGGCTAGAATCTAGGGCTAGAATCTAGGGCTAGAATCGAGGGCTAGAAATCTAGGGCTAGATTCTAGGGCTAGAAATCTAGGGCTAGAAATCTAGGGCTAGAATCTAGGGCTAGAATCTAGGGCTAGAATCGAGAGCTAGAAATCTAGGGCTAGAATCTAGGGCTAGAATCTAGGGCTAGAATCGAGAGCTAGAAATCTAGGGCTAGAATCTAGGGCTAGAATCTAGGGCTAGAATCTAGGGCTAGAATCGAGGGCTAGAAATCTAGGGCTAGATTCTAGGGCTAGAAATCTAGGGCTAGAAATCTAGGGCTAGAATCTAGGGCTAGAATCGAGAGCTAGAAATCTAGGGCTAGAATCTAGGGCTAGAATCTAGGGCTAGAATCTAGGGCTAGAATCTTGGGCTAGAATCTAGGGCTAGAATCTAGGGCTAGAAATCTAGGGCTAGAGTCTCGGGCTAGAATCTAGGGCTAGAATCTAGTTCTAGATTCTAGGGCTAGAATCTAGTTCTAGATTCTAGGGCTAGAATCTAGTTCTAGATTCTAGGGCTAGAATCTAGGGCTAGATTCTAGGGCTTGAAATCTAGGGCTAGAATCTAGGGCTAGAATCTAGGGCTTGAAATCTAGGGCTAGATTCTAGGGCTAGAAATCTAGGGCTAGAAATCTAGGGCTAGAATCTAGGGCTAGAATCTAGGGCTAGAATCTAGGGCTAGAAATCTAGGGCTAGAATCTAGGGCTAGAAATCTAGGGCTAGAAATCTAGGGCTAGAATCTAGGGCTAGAATCTAGGGCTAGAAATCTAGGGCTAGAATCTAGGGCTAGAATCTAGGGCTAGAAATCTAGGGCTAGAAATCTAGGGCTAGATTCTAGGGCTAGAAATCTAGGGCTAGAAATCTAGGGCTAGAATCTAGGGCTAGAATCTAGGGCTAGAAATCTAGGGCTAGAATCTAGGGCTAGAATCTAGGGCTAGAATCTAGGGCTAGAATCTAGGGCTACCATCGCTCTAGTTTCTAGCGTGACAAGCTATCGTCACTCTAGTTGCTAGAGTGACAAACTACCGTCACTCTAGTTTCTAGCGTGACAAGCTATCGTCACTCTAGTTTCTAAGTATCATACTCGTTACTAACGTCACTAGTGAATAACGATCGTCACTCTAGTTACTATCGTCACTTGTTACTGCCATCACTCTAATTACTAGAGTGACAACTAGCAAGTATCTAGAGTGACGTTAGTAACGACTCTCTAGACTATCGTCTAGACTAACTATCGTCACTCTAGTTTCTAGCGCTAGAGTCTAGAGTGACAAACTACCGCCACCCTAGTTTCTAGCTTGACAAGCTATCGTCACTCTAGTTTCTCTAGGCTAGAATCTAGGCGTAAAATCTAGCGCTAGAATACTAGGGCTAGAATCTGGGGCTAGACTCTAGCGTAGTAATATAGCGCTAGAATGTAGTCACCCTAGTTTTTAGAGTGACACGCTATCGTCGCTCTAGTTTCTAGCGTGACTAAATATCGTCAACTAGAGTGTGACTCTAGAAACTAGAGTGACGATGACAGCTTGTGGCTAGTTTGTCACTCTAGTCACTATCGTCACTCCAGTTACTAGAGTGACAACTAGACAGTATCTAGAGTGACGTCTAGAAACTAGAGTGACGATGATAGTTTGTCGCTAGTTTGTCACTCGAGTTACTATAGTATAGCCCTAGTATCTATCTTTCTAGTGTGACAACTCAAGTTTCTAGCGCTAGATTCTAGAGTGACTAACTATCGTCACTCTAGTTTCTAGTGTGACAAGCTATCGTCATTCTAGTTTCTAGCCATAGGTTCTTGAGTGACTTACTATCGTCACTCTACTTTCTAGCTTGACAAGCTATCGTCACTCTAGTTTCTCTAGGCTAGAATCCAGGGATAGACTCTAGCGTAGTAATCTAGCGCTAGAATCTAGTCACCCTAGTTTCTAGAGTGAATAGCTATCGTCACTCTAGTTTCTAGCGGGACTAAATATCGTCAACTAGAGTGTCACTCTAGAATCTAGAGTGACGATGACTTGTGGCTAGTTTGTCATCGGCTTTTAAGGAAGGTCAATCTGAATTGTTGCTCATGACGTGAATTCACATTGCGCAAGTTTTCATCTCGCTCAATCACCGGCAAGGTGATAATTAAAATTATTTTCCCCAAAAAAAGTGCCTTATCCATTAAAAATTATACTCTTATAACGGTAAATTTTCCCGCTCTCCGACCCCATCCTCTAGATCAAGTCATCAGCTAGAAAATCGTCCTGCATCACTTTGCTGTAGGCCGCACGGTTTTTGAGATATGAGCAAAGTAAGACCAACATTCCTTATTTTTTCAATGCAGAAAAATCGACATCTGTAGGGGTGTTGGCGGTTCGTATGGAATTTTCGACAGCTTATTTCTCGAGAACGGTGCGTCCTACGAGAAAAAACCTGTACATATTTTGTGTAGCTCGTGACTTGATCTAGAGGATGGCATTGGAAAATTCACGAAATTCCCATAATTTGAGCAAATTTTTGAAAAAAACAGGGAAATTTGTTTCTCTGGCGTAAATTATATGAAATTTTACATCGGCTTTGAAGGAAGGTTAATCTGAATTGTTGCTCTTGACGTGAATTCACTATCGTCACAACTAGTTATTCACTGTAGTAACAAGAGTGACGTTAGTAACGAGTGTGATACTTAGAAACTAGAGTGACGGTAGTTTGTCGCTCTAGAAACTAGAAATCGTCACTCTAGTAACTAGAAACTAGAGTGACGATAGTCTGTCACGCTAGAAACTAGATTGACGATAGTTAGTCTAGACGATAGTCTAGAGATTCGTTACTAAGGTCACTCTAGGTACTTGCTAGTTGTCACTCTAGTAACTGGAGTGACGTTAGTAACGAGTATGATACATAGAAACTAGAGTGACGGTAGTTTGTCGTTCTAGAAACTAGAATTCGTGGCTCTTGTTTCTCTAGAAACTAGATTCTAGGGCTAGAATCCAGCCCTAGATTCTGGGGCTAGAATCGAGCCCTAGAATTAAGAGCTAGAAATCTAGGGATAGAATCTAGGGCTAGAATCTAAAGCTAGAATCGAGGGCTAGATTCTAGGGCTAGAAATCTAGGGCTAGAAATCTAGGGCTAGAATCTAGGGCTAGAATCTAGGGCTAGAATCTAGGGCTAGAATCTAGGGCTGGGATCTAGGGCTAGAAATCTAGGGCTAGAAATCTAGGGCTAGAAATCTAGGGCTAGAATCTAGGGCTAGAATCTAGGGCTAGAAATCTAGGGCTAGAAATCTAGGGCTAGATTCTAGGGCTAGAAATCTAGGGCTAGATTCAAGGGCTAGAAATCTAGGGCTAGAAATCTACGGCTAGATTCTAGGGCTAGAATCTAGGGCTAGAATCTAGGGCTAGAATCTAGGGCTAGAAATCTAGGGCTAGAGTCTCGGGCTAGAATCTAGGGCTAGAAATCTAGGGCTAGAATCTAGGGCTAGAATCTAGGGCTAGAATCGAGAGCTAGAAATCTAGGGCTAGAATCTAGGGCTAGAATCTAGGGCTAGAATCGAGGGCTAGAAATCTAGGGCTAGATTCTAGGGCTAGAAATCTAGGGCTAGAAATTTAGGGCTAGAATCTAGGGCTAGAATCTAGGGCTAGAGTCTGGGGCTTGAATCTGGCCCTAGAGGGCTAACTCCAGATTTAGCCCTAGATTCTAGCCCTAGATTCTAGCCCTAGAATCTAGCCCTAGAATCAAGTTTCTAAAGAAACTGGAGTCACGATTTCTAGTTTCTAGAGCGACAAACTCTAGTCACTACAGTGACAACTAGACAGTATCTAGAGTGACGTCTAGAAACTAGAGTGACGATGATAGTTTGTCGCTAGTTTGTCACTCGAGTTACTATAGTATAGCCCTAGTATCTATCTTTCTAGTGTGACAACTCAAGTTTCTAGCGCTAGATTCTAGAGTGACTTACTATCGTCACTCTAGTACTTTCTAGCTTGACAAGCTATCGTCACTCTAGTTTCTCTAGGCTAGAATCCAGGGATAGACTCTAGCGTAGTAATCTAGCGCTAGAATCTAGTCACCCTAGTTTCTAGAGTGAATAGCTATCGTCACTCTAGTTTCTAGCGGGACTAAATATCGTCAACTAGAGTGTCACTCTAGAATCTAGAGTGACGATGACTTGTGGCTAGTTTGTCATCGGCTTTGAAGGAAGGTCAATCTGAATTGTTGCTCATGACGTGAATTCACATTGCGCAAGTTTTCATCTCGCTCAATCACCGGCAAGGTGATAATTAAAATTATTTTCCCCAAAAAAAGTGCCTTATCCATTAAAAATTATACTCTTATAACGGTAAATTTTCCCGCTCTCCGACCCCATCCTCTAGATCAAGTCATCAGCTAGAAAATCGTCCTGCATCACTTTGCTGTAGGCCGCACGGTTTTTGAGATATGAGCAAAGTAAGACCAACATTCCTTATTTTTTCAATGTAGAAAAATCGACATCTGTAGGGGTGTTGGCGGTTCGTATGGAATTTTCGACAGCTTATTTCTCGAGAACGGTGCGTCCTACGAGAAAAAACCTGTACATATTTTGTGTAGCTCGTGACTTGATCTAGAGGATGGCATTGGAAAATTCACGAAATTCCCATAATTTGAGCAAATTTTTGAAAAAAACAGGGAAATTTGTTTCTCTGGCGTAAATTATATGAAATTTTACATCGGCTTTGAAGGAAGGTCAATCTGAATTGTTGCTCTTGACGTGAATTCACATTATGCAAGTCTTCATCTCGCTCAATCACCGGCAAGGCGATAATTAAAATTATTTTCCCAAAAAAAGTGCCTTATCCATTAAAAATTATACCCTTATAACGGTAAATTTTCCCGCTCTCCGACCCCATCCTCTAGATGAAGTCATCAGCTAGAAAATCGTCCTGCATCACTTTGCTGTAGGCCGCACGGTTTTTGAGATATGAGCAAAGTAAGACCAACATTCCTTATTTTTTCAATGTAGAAAAATCGACATCTGTAGGGGTGTTGGCGGTTCGTATGGAATTTTCGACAGCTTATTTCTCGAGAACGGTGCGTCCTACGAGAAAAAACCTGTACATATTTTGTGTAGCTCGTGACTTGATCTAGAGGATGGCATTGGAAAATTCACGAAATTCCCATAATTTGAGCAAATTTTTGAAAAAAACAGGGAAATTTGTTTCTCTGGCGTAAATTATATGAAATTTTACATCGGCTTTGAAGGAAGGTTAATCTGAATTGTTGCTCTTGACGTGAATTCACTATCGTCACAACTAGTTATTCACTGTAGTAACAAGAGTGACGTTAGTAACGAGTGTGATACTTAGAAACTAGAGTGACGGTAGTTTGTCGCTCTAGAAACTAGAAATCGTCACTCTAGTAACTAGAAACTAGAGTGACGATAGTCTGTCACGCTAGAAACTAGATTGACGATAGTTAGTCTAGACGATAGTCTAGAGATTCGTTACTAAGGTCACTCTAGGTACTTGCTAGTTGTCACTCTAGTAACTGGAGTGACGTTAGTAACGAGTATGATACATAGAAACTAGAGTGACGGTAGTTTGTCGTTCTTGAAACTAGAATTCGTGGCTCTTGTTTCTCTAGAAACTAGATTCTAGGGCTAGAATCCAGCCCTAGATTCTGGGGCTAGAATCGAGCCCTAGAATTAAGAGCTAGAAATCTAGGGATAGAATCTAGGGCTAGAATCTAAAGCTAGAATCGAGGGCTAGATTCTAGGGCTAGAAATCTAGGGCTAGAATCTAGGGCTAGAGTCTGGGGCTTGAATCTGGCCCTAGAGGGCTAACTCCAGATTTAGCCCTAGATTCTAGCCCTAGATTCTAGCCCTAGAATCTAGCCCTAGAGTGACTAACTATCGTCACTCTACTTTCTAGTGTCACAAGTTAGCGTCATTCTAGTTTCTAGCCATAGGTTCTTGAGTGACTTACTATCGTCACTCTACTTTCTAGCTTGACAAGCTAACGTCACTCTAGTTTCTCTAGGCTAGAATCTAGGCCTGAAATCTAGCGCTAGAAATCTAGGGTTAGAAATCTAGGGCTAGAAATCTAGGGCTAGATTCTAGGGCTAGAAATCTAGGGCTAGAATCTAGGGCTAGAATCTAGGGCTAGAATCTAGGGCTAGAATCTAGGGCTAGAATCTAGGGCTAGAATCTAGGGCTAGAATCTAGGGCTAGATTCTAGGGCTAGAATCTAGGGCTAGAAATCTAGGGCTAGAATCTAGGGCTAGAATCTAGGGCTAGAATCTAGGGCTAGATTCTAGGGCTAGAATCTAGGGCTAGAAATCTAGGGCTAGAATCTAGGGCTAGAATCTAGGGCTAGAATCTAGGGCTAGAAATCTAGGGCTAGAGTCTCGGGCTAGAATCTAGGGCTAGAATCTAGTTCTAGATTCTAGGGCTAGAATCTAGGGCTAGATTCTAGGGCTAGAAATCTAGGGCTAGAAATCTAGGGCTAGAATCTAGGGCTAGAACCTAGGGCTAGAATCTAGGGCTAGAATCTAAGGCTAGCTTCTAGGGCTAGAATCTAGGGCTAGAAATCTAGGGCTAGAAATCTAGGGCTAGAATCTAGGGCTAGAATCTAGGGCTAGAGATCTAGGGCTAGAATCTAGGGCTAGAATCTAGGGCTAGAAATCTAGGGCTAGAAATCTAGGGCTAGATTCTAGGGCTAGAAATCTAGGGCTAGAATCTAGGGCTAGAATCTAGGGCTAGAATCTAGGGCTAGAAATCTAGGGCTAGAATCTAGGGCTAGAATCTAGGGCTAGAATCTAGGGCTACCATCACTCTAGTTTCTAGCGTGACAAGCTATCGTCACTCTAGTTGCTAGAGTGACAAACTACCGTCACTCTAGTTTCTAGCGTGACAAGCTATCGTCACTCTAGTTTCTAAGTATCATACTCGTTACTAACGTCACTAGTGAATAACGATCGTCACTCTAGTTACTATCGTCACTTGTTACTGCCATCACTCTAATTACTAGAGTGACAACTAGCAAGTATCTAGAGTGACGTTAGTAACGACTCTCTAGACTATCGTCTAGACTAACTATCGTCACTCTAGTTTCTAGCGCTAGATTCTAGAGTGACAAACTACCGCCACTCTAGTTTCTAGCTTGACAAGCTATCGTCACTCTAGTTTCTCTAGGCTAGAATCTAGGCGCAAAATCTAGCGCTAGAATACTAGGGCTAGAATCTGGGGCTAGACTCTAGCGTAGTAATATAGCGCTAGAATGTAGTCACCCTAGTTTTTAGAGTGACACGCTATCGTCGCTCTAGTTTCTAGCGTGACTAAATATCGTCAACTAGAGTGTCACTCTAGAAACTAGAGTGACGATGACAGCTTGTGGCTAGTTTGTCACTCTAGTCACTATCGTCACTCCAGTTACTAGAGTGAAAACTAGACAGTATCTAGAGTGACGTTAGTAAAGACTCTCTAGACTATCGTCTAGACTAACTAGAGTGACGACAGTGACTAGAGTGACAAACTAGCGACAAACTGTCATCGTCACTCTAGTTTCTAGAGTGACACTCTAGTTGGCCATAGTAAGTTACGCTAGAAACTAGAGTGACGATAGCTTGTCACACTAGAACCAGAGTGACGATAGTTAACCAGTCTCGTTAGTCTAGACGATAGTCTAGAGAGTCTTTATTAACGTCACTCTAGATACTGTCTAGTTTTCACTCTACTAACTGGAGTGACGGCAGTAACAAGTGACGATAGTAACTAGAGTGACTAACTAGTTGTGACGATAGTTACTAGAGTTACGATCGTTATTCACTGTAGTAACAAGAGTGACGTTAGTAACGAGTGTGATACTTAGAAACTAGAGTGACGGTAGTTTGTCGCTATAGAAACTAGAAATCGTGACTCCAGTTTCTCTAGAAACTTGGTTCTAGGCCTAGAATCTAGGGCTAGAATCTAGGGCTAGAATCTAGGGCTTGAATCTGGCCCTAGAGGGCTAACTCCAGATTTAGCCCTAGATTCTAGCCCTAGATTCTAGCCCTAGAATCTAGCCCTAGAATCAAGTTTCTAAAGAAACTGGAGTCACGATTTCTAGTTTCTATAGCGACAAACTCTAGTCACTAGAGTGACAACTAGACAGTGTCTAGAGTGACGTCTAGAAACTAGAGTGACGATGATAGTTTGTCGCTAGTTTGTCACTCGAGTTACTATAGTATAGCCCTAGTATCTATCTTTCTAGTGTGACAACTCAAGTTTCTAGCGCTAGATTCTAGAGTGACTAGCTATCGTCACTCTAGTTTCTAGTGTGACAAGCTATCGTCATTCTAGTTTCTAGCCATAGGTTCTTGAGTGACTTACTATCGTCACTCTACTTTCTAGCATGACAAGCTATCGTCACTCTAGTTTCTCTAGGCTAGAATCCAGGGATAGACTCTAGCGTAGTAATCTAGCGCTAGAATCTAGTCACCCTAGTTTCTAGAGTGAATAGCTATCGTCACTCTAGTTTCTAGCGGGACTAAATATCGTCAACTAGAGTGTCACTCTAGAATCTAGAGTGACGATGACTTGTGGCTAGTTTGTCATCGGCTTTTAAGGAAGGTCAATCTGAATTGTTGCTCATGACGTGAATTCACATTGCGCAAGTTTTCATCTCGCTCAATCACCGGCAAGGTGATAATTAAAATTATTTTCTCCAAAAAAAGTGCCTTATCCATTAAAAATTATACCCTTATAACGGTAAATTTTCCCGCTCTCCGACCCCATCCTCTAGATCAAGTCATCAGCTAGAAAATCGTCCTGCATCACTTTGCTGTAGGCCGCACGGTTTTTGAGATATGAGCAAAGTAAGACCAACATTCCTTATTTTTTCAATGTAGAAAAATCGACATCTGTAGGGGTGTTGGCGGTTCGTATGGAATTTTCGACAGCTTATTTCTCGAGAACGGTGCGTCCTACGAGAAAAAACCTGTACATATTTTGTGTAGCTCGTGACTTGATCTAGAGGATGGCATTGGAAAATTCACGAAATTCCCATAATTTGAGCAAATTTTTGAAAAAAACAGGGAAATTTGTTTCTCTGGCGTAAATTATATGAAATTTTACATCGGCTTTGAAGGAAGGTTAATCTGAATTGTTGCTCTTGACGTGAATTCACTATCGTCACAACTAGTTATTCACTGTAGTAACAAGAGTGACGTTAGTAACGAGTGTGATACTTAGAAACTAGAGTGACGGTAGTTTGTCGCTCTAGAAACTAGAAATCGTCACTCTAGTAACTAGAAACTAGAGTGACGATAGTCTGTCACGCTAGAAACTAGATTGACGATAGTTAGTCTAGACGATAGTCTAGAGATTCGTTACTAAGGTCACTCTAGGTACTTGCTAGTTGTCACTCTAGTAACTGGAGTGACGTTAGTAACGAGTATGATACATAGAAACTAGAGTGACGGTAGTTTGTCGTTCTAGAAACTAGAATTCGTGGCTCTTGTTTCTCTAGAAACTAGATTCTAGGGCTAGAATCCAGCCCTAGATTCTGGGGCTAAAATCGAGCCCTAGAATTTAGGGATAGAATCTAGGGCTAGAATCTAAAGCTAGAATCGAGGGCTAGATTCTAGGGCTAGAAATCTAGGGCTAGAAATCTAGGGCTAGAATCTAGGGCTAGAATCTAGGGCTAGAAATCTAGGGCTAGAATCTAGGGCTAGAAATCTAGGGCTAGAATCTAGGGCTAGAATCTAGGGCTAGAATCTAGGGCTAGAAATCTAGGGCTAGATTCTAGGGCTCGAAATCTAGGGCTAGAAATCTAGGGCTAGAATCTAGGGCTAGAATCTAGGGCTAGAATCTAGGGCTAGAATCTAGGGCTACCATCACTCTAGTTTCTAGCGTGACAAGCTATCGTCACTCTAGTTGCTAGAGTGACAAACTACCGTCACTCTAGTTTCTAGCGTGACAAGCTATCGTCACTCTAGTTTCTAAGTATCATACTCGTTACTAACGTCACTAGTGAATAACGATCGTCACTCTAGTTACTATCGTCACTTGTTACTGCCATCACTCTAATTACTAGAGTGACAACTAGCAAGTATCTAGAGTGACGTTAGTAACGACTCTCTAGACTATCGTCTAGACTAACTATCGTCACTCTAGTTTCTAGCGCTAGATTCTAGAGTGACAAACTACCGCCACTCTAGTTTCTAGCTTGACAAGCTATCGTCACTCTAGTTTCTCTAGGCTAGAATCTAGGCGCAAAATCTAGCGCTAGAATACTAGGGCTAGAATCTAGGGCTACCATCACTCTAGTTTCTAGCGTGACAAGCTATCGTCACTCTAGTTGCTAGAGTGACAAACTACCGTCACTCTAGTTTCTAGCGTGACAAGCTATCGTCACTCTAGTTTCTAAGTATCATACTCGTTACTAACGTCACTAGTGAATAACGATCGTCACTCTAGTTACTATCGTCACTTGTTACTGCCATCACTCTAATTACTAGAGTGACAACTAGCAAGTATCTAGAGTGACGTTAGTAACGACTCTCTAGACTATCGTCTAGACTAACTATCGTCACTCTAGTTTCTAGCGCTAGATTCTAGAGTGACAAACTACCGCCACTCTAGTTTCTAGCTTGACAAGCTATCGTCACTCTAGTTTCTCTAGGCTAGAATCTAGGCGCAAAATCTAGCGCTAGAATACTAGGGCTAGAATCTGGGGCTAGACTCTAGCGTAGTAATATAGCGCTAGAATGTAGTCACCCTAGTTTTTAGAGTGACACGCTATCGTCGCTCTAGTTTCTAGCGTGACTAAATATCGTCAACTAGAGTGTCACTCTAGAAACTAGAGTGACGATGACAGCTTGTGGCTAGTTTGTCACTCTAGTCACTATCGTCACTCCAGTTACTAGAGTGAAAACTAGACAGTATCTAGAGTGACGTTAGTAAAGACTCTCTAGACTATCGTCTAGACTAACTAGAGTGACGACAGTGACTAGAGTGACAAACTAGCGACAAACTGTCATCGTCACTCTAGTTTCTAGAGTGACACTCTAGTTGGCCATAGTAAGTTACGCTAGAAACTAGAGTGACGATAGCTTGTCACACTAGAACCAGAGTGACGATAGTTAACCAGTCTCGTTAGTCTAGACGATAGTCTAGAGAGTCTTTATTAACGTCACTCTAGATACTGTCTAGTTTTCACTCTACTAACTGGAGTGACGGCAGTAACAAGTGACGATAGTAACTAGAGTGACTAACTAGTTGTGACGATAGTTACTAGAGTTACGATCGTTATTCACTGTAGTAACAAGAGTGACGTTAGTAACGAGTGTGATACTTAGAAACTAGAGTGACGGTAGTTTGTCGCTATAGAAACTAGAAATCGTGACTCCAGTTTCTCTAGAAACTTGGTTCTAGGCCTAGAATCTAGGGCTAGAATCTAGGGCTAGAATCTAGGGCTAGAATCTAGGGCTTGAATCTGGCCCTAGAGGGCTAACTCCAGATTTAGCCCTAGATTCTAGCCCTAGATTCTAGCCCTAGAATCTAGCCCTAGAATCAAGTTTCTAAAGAAACTGGAGTCACGATTTCTAGTTTCTATAGCGACAAACTCTAGTCACTAGAGTGACAACTAGACAGTGTCTAGAGTGACGTCTAGAAACTAGAGTGACGATGATAGTTTGTCGCTAGTTTGTCACTCGAGTTACTATAGTATAGCCCTAGTATCTATCTTTCTAGTGTGACAACTCAAGTTTCTAGCGCTAGATTCTAGAGTGACTAACTATCGTCACTCTAGTTTCTAGTGTGACAAGCTATCGTCATTCTAGTTTCTAGCCATAGGTTCTTGAGTGACTAACTATCGTCACTCTACTTTCTAGCTTGACAAGCTATCGTCACTCTAGTTTCTCTAGGCTAGAATCCAGGGATAGACTCTAGCGTAGTAATCTAGCGCTAGAATCTAGTCACCCTAGTTTCTAGAGTGAATAGCTATCGTCACTCTAGTTTCTAGCGGGACTAAATATCGTCAACTAGAGTGTCACTCTAGAATCTAGAGTGACGATGACTTGTGGCTAGTTTGTCATCGGCTTTTAAGGAAGGTCAATCTGAATTGTTGCTCATGACGTGAATTCACATTGCGCAAGTTTTCATCTCGCTCAATCACCGGCAAGGCGATAATTAAAATTATTTTCCCAAAAAAAGTGCCTTATCCATTAAAAATTATACCCTTATAACGGTAAATTTACCCGCTCTCCGACCCCATCCTCTAGATCAAGTCATCAGCTAGAAAATCGTCCTGCATCACTTTGCTGTAGGCCGCACGGTTTTTGAGATATGAGCAAAGTAAGACCAACATTCCTTATTTTTTCAATGTAGAAAAATCGACATCTGTAGGGGTGTTGGCGGTTCGTATGGAATTTTCGACAGCTTATTTCTCGAGAACGGTGCGTCCTACGAGAAAAAACCTGTACATATTTTGTGTAGCTCGTGACTTGATCTAGAGGATGGCATTGGAAAATTCACGAAATTCCCATAATTTGAGCAAATTTTTGAAAAAAACAGGGAAATTTGTTTCTCTGGCGTAAATTATATGAAATTTTACATCGGCTTTGAAGGAAGGTCAATCTGAATTGTTGCTCTTGACGTGAATTCACATTATGCAAGTCTTCATCTCGCTCAATCACCGGCAAGGCGATAATTAAAATTATTTTCCCAAAAAAAGTGCCTTATCCATTAAAAATTATACCCTTATAACGGTAAATTTTCCCGCTCTCCGACCCCATCCTCTAGATCAAGTCATCAGCTACAAAATCGTACTGCATCACTTTGCTGTAGGACGCATGGTTTTTGAGATATGAGCAAAGTAAGACCAACATTCATTATTTTTTCAATGTAGAAAAATCGACATCTGTAGGGGTGCTGGCGGTTCGTATGGAATTTTCGACAGCTTATTTCTCGAGACCGGTGCGTCCTACGAGAAAAAACCTGTACATATTTTTTGTAGCTCGTGACTTGATCTAGAGAATGGCATTGGAAAATTCACGTAATTCCCATTATTTGAGCAAAGTTTTGAAAAAAAAACAGGGAAATTTGTTTTTCTGGCGTAAATTATATGAAATTTTACATCGGCTTTGAAGGAAGGTTAATCTGAATTGTTGCTCTTGACGTGAATTCACTATCGTCACAACTAGTTATTCACTGTAGTAACAAGAGTGACGTTAGTAACGAGTGTGATACTTAGAAACTAGAGTGACGGTAGTTTGTCGCTCTAGAAACTAGAAATCGTCACTCTAGTAACTAGAAACTAGAGTGACGATAGTCTGTCACGCTAGAAACTAGATTGACGATAGTTAGTCTAGACGATAGTCTAGAGATTCGTTACTAAGGTCACTCTAGGTACTTGCTAGTTGTCACTCTAGTAACTGGAGTGACGTTAGTAACGAGTATGATACATAGAAACTAGAGTGACGGTAGTTTGTCGTTCTAGAAACTAGAATTCGTGGCTCTTGTTTCTCTAGAAACTAGATTCTAGGGCTAGAATCCAGCCCTAGATTCTGGGGCTAGAATCGAGCCCTAGAATTTAGAGCTAGAAATCTAGGGATAGAATCTAGGGCTAGAATCTAAAGCTAGAATCGAGGGCTAGATTCTAGGGCTAGAAATCTAGGGCTAGAAATCTAGGGCTAGAATCTAGGGCTAGAATCTAGGGCTAGAAATCTAGGGCTAGAATCTAGGGCTAGAAATCTAGGGCTAGAATCTAGGGCTAGAATCTAGGGCTAGAATCTAGGGCTAGAAATCTAGGGCTAGATTCTAGGGCTCGAAATCTAGGGCTAGAAATCTAGGGCTAGAATCTAGGGCTAGAATCTAGGGCTAGAATCTAGGGCTAGAATCTAGGGCTAGAATCTAGGGCTAGAATCTAGGGCTACCATCACTCTAGTTTCTAGCGTGACAAGCTATCGTCACTCTAGTTGCTAGAGTGACAAACTACCGTCACTCTAGTTTCTAGCGTGACAAGCTATCGTCACTCTAGTTTCTAAGTATCATACTCGTTACTAACGTCACTAGTGAATAACGATCGTCACTCTAGTTACTATCGTCACTTGTTACTGCCATCACTCTAATTACTAGAGTGACAACTAGCAAGTATCTAGAGTGACGTTAGTAACGACTCTCTAGACTATCGTCTAGACTAACTATCGTCACTCTAGTTTCTAGCGCTAGATTCTAGAGTGACAAACTACCGCCACTCTAGTTTCTAGCTTGACAAGCTATCGTCACTCTAGTTTCTCTAGGCTAGAATCTAGGCGCAAAATCTAGCGCTAGAATACTAGGGCTAGAATCTGGGGCTAGACTCTAGCGTAGTAATATAGCGCTAGAATGTAGTCACCCTAGTTTTTAGAGTGACACGCTATCGTCGCTCTAGTTTCTAGCGTGACTAAATATCGTCAACTAGAGTGTCACTCTAGAAACTAGAGTGACGATGACAGCTTGTGGCTAGTTTGTCACTCTAGTCACTATCGTCACTCCAGTTACTAGAGTGAAAACTAGACAGTATCTAGAGTGACATTAGTAAAGACTCTCTAGACTATCGTCTAGACTAACTAGAGTGACGACAGTGACTAGAGTGACAAACTAGCGACAAACTGTCATCGTCACTCTAGTTGGCCATAGAAAGTTACGCTAGAAACTAGAGTGACGATAGTTTGTCACACTAGAACCAGAGTGACGATAGTTAACCAGTCTCGTTAGTCTAGACGATAGTCTAGAGAGTCTTTATTAACGTCACTCTAGATACTGTCTAGTTTTCACTCTACTAACTGGAGTGACGGCAGTAACAAGTGACGATAGTAACTAGAGTGACTAACTAGTTGTGACGATAGTTACTAGAGTTACGATCGTTATTCACTGTAATAACAAGAGTGGGCTTGAATCTGGCCCTAGAGGGCTAACTCCAGATTTAGCCCTAGATTCTAGCCCTAGATTCTAGCCCTAGAATCTAGCCCTAGAATCAAGTTTCTAAAGAAACTGGAGTCACGATTTCTAGTTTCTATAGCGACAAACTCTAGTCACTAGAGTGACAACTAGACAGTGTCTAGAGTGACGTCTAGAAACTAGAGTGACGATGATAGTTTGTCGCTAGTTTGTCACTCGAGCTACTATAGTATAGCCCTAGTATCTATCTTTCTAGTGTGACAACTCAAGTTTCTAGCGCTAGATTCTAGAGTGACTAGCTATCGTCACTCTAGTTTCTAGTGTGACAAGCTATCGTCATTCTAGTTTCTAGCCATAGGTTCTTGAGTGACTTACTATCGTCACTCTACTTTCTAGCATGACAAGCTATCGTCACTCTAGTTTCTCTAGGCTAGAATCCAGGGATAGACTCTAGCGTAGTAATCTAGCGCTAGAATCTAGTCACCCTAGTTTCTAGAGTGAATAGCTATCGTCACTCTAGTTTCTAGCGGGACTAAATATCGTCAACTAGAGTGTCACTCTAGAATCTAGAGTGACGATGACTTGTGGCTAGTTTGTCATCGGCTTTTAAGGAAGGTCAATCTGAATTGTTGCTCATGACGTGAATTCACATTGCGCAAGTTTTCATCTCGCTCAATCACCGGCAAGGTGATAATTAAAATTATTTTCTCCAAAAAAAGTGCCTTATCCATTAAAAATTATACCCTTATAACGGTAAATTTTCCCGCTCTCCGACCCCATCCTCTAGATCAAGTCATCAGCTAGAAAATCGTCCTGCATCACTTTGCTGTAGGCCGCACGGTTTTTGAGATATGAGCAAAGTAAGACCAACATTCCTTATTTTTTCAATGTAGAAAAATCGACATCTGTAGGGGTGTTGGCGGTTCGTATGGAATTTTCGACAGCTTATTTCTCGAGAACGGTGCGTCCTACGAGAAAAAACCTGTACATATTTTGTGTAGCTCGTGACTTGATCTAGAGGATGGCATTGGAAAATTCACGAAATTCCCATAATTTGAGCAAATTTTTGAAAAAAACAGGGAAATTTGTTTCTCTGGCGTAAATTATATGAAATTTTACATCGGCTTTGAAGGAAGGTCAATCTGAATTGTTGCTCTTGACGTGAATTCACATTATGCAAGTCTTCATCTCGCTCAATCACCGGCAAGGCGATAATTAAAATTATTTTCCCAAAAAAAGTGCCTTATCCATTAAAAATTATACCCTTATAACGGTAAATTTTCCCGCTCTCCGACCCCATCCTCTAGATCAAGTCATCAGCTACAAAATCGTACTGCATCACTTTGCTGTAGGACGCATGGTTTTTGAGATATGAGCAAAGTAAGACCAACATTCATTATTTTTTCAATGTAGAAAAATCGACATCTGTAGGGGTGCTGGCGGTTCGTATGGAATTTTCGACAGCTTATTTCTCGAGACCGGTGCGTCCTACGAGAAAATACCTGTACATATTTTTTGTAGCTCGTGACTTGATCTAGAGAATGGCATTGGAAAATTCACGTAATTCCCATTATTTGAGCAAAGTTTTGAAAAAAAACAGGGAAATTTGTTTTTCTGGCGTAAATTATATGAAATTTTACATCGGCTTTGAAGGAAGGTTAATCTGAATTGTTGCTCTTGACGTGAATTCACTATCGTCACAACTAGTTATTCACTGTAGTAACAAGAGTGACGTTAGTAACGAGTGTGATACTTAGAAACTAGAGTGACGGTAGTTTGTCGCTCTAGAAACTAGAAATCGTCACTCTAGTAACTAGAAACTAGAGTGACGATAGTCTGTCACACTAGAAACTAGATTGACGATAGTTAGTCTAGACGATAGTCTAGAGATTCGTTACTAAGGTCACTCTAGGTACTTGCTAGTTGTCACTCTAGTAACTGGAGTGACGTTAGTAACGAGTATGATACATAGAAACTAGAGTGACGGTAGTTTGTCGTTCTAGAAACTAGAATTCGTGGCTCTTGTTTCTCTAGAAACTAGATTCTAGGGCTAGAATCCAGCCCTAGATTCTGGGGCTAGAATCGAGCCCTAGAATTTAGAGCTAGAAATCTAGGGATAGAATCTAGGGCTAGAATCTAAAGCTAGGATCGAGGGCTAGATTCTAGGGCTAGAAATCTAGGGCTAGAAATCTAGGGCTAGAATCTAGGGCTAGAATCTAGGGCTAGAAATCTAGGGCTAGAATCTAGGGCTAGAAATCTAGGGCTAGAATCTAGGGCTAGAATCTAGGGCTAGAATCTAGGGCTAGAAATCTAGGGCTAGATTCTAGGGCTCGAAATCTAGGGCTAGAAATCTAGGGCTAGAATCTAGGGCTAGAATCTAGGGCTAGAATCTAGGGCTAGAATCTAGGGTTAGAAATCTAGGGCTAGAATCTAGGGCTAGAATCTAGGGCTACCATCACTCTAGTTTCTAGCGTGACAAGCTATCGTCACTCTAGTTGCTAGAGTGACAAACTACCGTCACTCTAGTTTCTAGCGTGACAAGCTATCGTCACTCTAGTTTCTAAGTATCATACTCGTTACTAACGTCACTAGTGAATAACGATCGTCACTCTAGTTACTATCGTCACTTGTTACTGCCATCACTCTAATTACTAGAGTGACAACTAGCAAGTATCTAGAGTGACGTTAGTAACGACTCTCTAGACTATCGTCTAGACTAACTATCGTCACTCTAGTTTCTAGCGCTAGATTCTAGAGTGACAAACTACCGCCACTCTAGTTTCTAGCTTGACAAGCTATCGTCACTCTAGTTTCTCTAGGCTAGAATCTAGGCGCAAAATCTAGCGCTAGAATACTAGGGCTAGAATCTGGGGCTAGACTCTAGCGTAGTAATATAGCGCTAGAATGTAGTCACCCTAGTTTTTAAAGTGACACGCTATCGTCGCTCTAGTTTCTAGCGTGACTAAATATCGTCAACTAGAGTGTGACTCTAGAAACTAGAGTGACGATGACAGCTTGTGGCTAGTTTGTCACTCTAGTCACTATCGTCACTCCAGTTACTAGAGTGAAAACTAGACAGTATCTAGAGTGACGTTAGTAAACACTCTCTAGACTATCGTCTAGACTAACTAGAGTGACGACAGTGACTAGAGTGACAAACTAGCGACAAACTGTCATCGTCACTCTAGTTTCTAGAGTGACACTCTAGTTGGCCATAGTAAGTTACGCTAGAAACTAGAGTGACGATAGCTTGTCACACTAGAACCAGAGTGACGATAGTTAACCAGTCTCGTTAGTCTAGACGATAGTCTAGACAGTCTTTATTAACGTCACTCTAGATACTGTCTAGTTTTCACTCTACTAACTGGAGTGACGGCAGTAACTACTGACTATAGTAACTAGAGTGACTAACTAGTTGTGACGATAGTTACTAGAGTTACGATCGTTATTCACTGTAGTAACAAGAGTGACGTTAGTAACGAGTGTGATACTTAGAAACTAGAGTGACGGTAGTTTGTCGCTATAGAAACTAGAAATCGTGACTCCAGTGTCTCTAGAAACTTGGTTCTAGGCCTAGAATCTAGGGCTAGAATCTAGAGCTAGAATCTAGGGCTAGAATCTAGGGCTTGAATCTGGCCCTAGAGGGCTAACTCCAGATTTAGCCCTAGATTCTAGCCCTAGATTCTAGCCCTAGAATCTAGCCCTAGAATCAAGTTTCTAAAGAAACTGGAGTCACGATTTCTAGTTTCTATAGCGACAAACTCTAGTCACTAGAGTGACAACTAGACAGTGTCTAGAGTGACGTCTAGAAACTAGAGTGACGATGATAGTTTGTCGCTAGTTTGTCACTCGAGTTACTATAGTATAGCCCTAGTATCTATCTTTCTAGTGTGACAACTCAAGTTTCTAGCGCTAGATTCTAGAGTGAGTAACTATCGTCACTCTAGTTTCTAGTGTCACAAGCTATCGTCATTCTAGTTTCTAGCCATAGGTTCTTGAGTGGCTTACTATCGTCACTCTACTTTCTAGCTTGACAAGCTATCGTCACTCTAGTTTCTCTAGGCTAGAATCTAGGCCTGAAATCTAGCGCTAGAAATCTAGGGTTAGAAATCTAGGGCTAGAAATCTAGGGCTAGATTCTAGGGCTAGAAATCTAGGGCTAGAAATCTAGGGCTAGAATCTAGGGCTAGAATCTAGGGCTAGAATCTAGGGCTAGAAATCTAGGGCTATAATCTAGGGCTAGAATCTAGGGCTAGAAATCTAGGGCTAGAATCTAGGGCTAGAATCTAGGGCTAGAATCTAGGGCTACCATCACTCTAGTTTCTAGCGTGACAAGCTATCGTCACTCTAGTTGCTAGAGTGACAAACTACCGTCACTCTAGTTTCTAGCGTGACAAGCTATCGTCACTCTAGTTTCTAAGTATCATACTCGTTACTAACGTCACTAGTGAATAACGATCGTCACTCTAGTTACTATCGTCACAACTAGTTAATCACTCTAGTTACTATCGTCACTTGTTACTGCCATCACTCTAATTACTAGAGTGACAACTAGCAAGTATCTAGAGTGACGTTAGTAACGACTCTCTAGACTATCGTCTAGACTAACTATCGTCACTCTAGTTTCTAGCGCTAGATTCTAGAGTGACAAACTACCGCCACTCTAGTTTCTAGCTTGACAAGCTATCGTCACTCTAGTTTCTCTAGGCTAGAATCTAGGCGTAAAATCTAGCGCTAGAATACTAGGGCTAGAATCTGGGGCTAGACTCTAGCGTAGTAATATAGCGCTAGAATGTAGTCACCCTAGTTTTTAGAGTGACACGCTATCGTCGCTCTAGTTTCTAGCGTGACTAAATATCGTCAACTAGAGTGTCACTCTAGAAACTAGAGTGACGATGACAGCTTGTGGCTAGTTTGTCACTCTAGTCACTATCGTCACTCCAGTTACTAGAGTGAAAACTAGACAGTATCTAGAGTGACGTTAGTAAACACTCTCTAGACTATCGTCTAGACTAACTAGAGTGACGACAGTGACTAGAGTGACAAACTAGCGACAAACTGTCATCGTCACTCTAGATTCTAGAGTGACACTCTAGTTGGCCATAGTAAGTTACGCTAGAAACTAGAGTGACGATAGCTTGTCACACTAGAACCAGAGTGACGATAGTTAACCAGTCTCGTTAGTCTAGACGATAGTCTAGACAGTCTTTATTAACGTCACTCTAGATACTGTCTAGTTTTCACTCTACTAACTGGAGTGACGGCAGTAACTACTGACTATAGTAACTAGAGTGACTAACTAGTTGTGACGATAGTTACTAGAGTTACGATCGTTATTCACTGTAGTAACAAGAGTGACGTTAGTAACGAGTGTGATACTTAGAAACTAGAGTGACGGTAGTTTGTCGCTATAGAAACTAGAAATCGTGACTCCAGTTTCTCTAGAAACTTGGTTCTAGGCCTAGAATCTAGGGCTAGAATCTAGAGCTAGAATCTAGGGCTAGAATCTAGGGCTTGAATCTGGCCCTAGAGGGCTAACTCCAGATTTAGCCCTAGATTCTAGCCCTAGATTCTAGCCCTAGAATCTAGCCCTAGAATCAAGTTTCTAAAGAAACTGGAGTCACGATTTCTAGTTTCTAGAGCGACAAACTCTAGTCACTAGAGTGACAACTAGACAGTATCTAGAGTGACGTCTAGAAACTAGAGTGACGATGATAGTTTGTCGCTAGTTTGTCACTCGAGTTACTATAGTATAGCCCTAGTATCTATCTTTCTAGTGTGACAACTCAAGTTTCTAGCGCTAGATTCTAGAGTGACTAACTATCGTCACTCTAGTTTCTAGTGTGACAAGCTATCGTCATTCTAGTTTCTAGCCATAGGTTCTTGAGTGACTTACTATCGTCACTCTACTTTCTAGCTTGACAAGCTATCGTCACTCTAGTTTCTCTAGGCTAGAATCCAGGGATAGACTCTAGCGTAGTAATCTAGCGCTAGAATCTAGTCACCCTAGTTTCTAGAGTGAATAGCTATCGTCACTCTAGTTTCTAGCGGGACTAAATATCGTCAACTAGAGTGTCACTCTAGAATCTAGAGTGACGATGACTTGTGGCTAGTTTGTCATCGGCTTTGAAGGAAGGTCAATCTGAATTGTTGCTCATGACGTGAATTCACATTGCGCAAGTTTTCATCTCGCTCAATCACCGGCAAGGTGATAATTAAAATTATTTTCCCCAAAAAAAGTGCCTTATCCATTAAAAATTATACTCTTATAACGGTAAATTTTCCTGCTCTCCATCCTCTAGATCAAGTCATCAGCTAGAAAATCGTCCTGCATCACTTTGCTATAGGCCGCACGGTTTTTGAGATATGAGCAAAGTAAGACCAACATTCCTTATTTTTTCAATGTAGAAAAATCGACATCTGTAGGGGTGTTGGCGGTTCGTATGGAATTTTCGACAGCTTATTTCTCGAGAACGGTGCCTCCTACGAGAAAAAACCTGTACATATTTTGTGTAGCTCGTGACTTGATCTAGAGGATGGCATTGGAAAATTCACGAAATTCCCATAATTTGAGCAAATTTTTGAAAAAAACAGGGAAATTTGTTTCTCTGGCGTAAATTATATGAAATTTTACATCGGCTTTGAAGGAAGGTCAATCTGAATTGTTGCTCTTGACGTGAATTCACATTATGCAAGTCTTCATCTCGCTCAATCACCGGCAAGGCGATAATTAAAATTATTTTCCCAAAAAAAGTGCCTTATCCATTAAAAATTATACCCTTATAACGGTAAATTTTCCCGCTCTCCGACCCCATCCTCTAGATCAAGTCATCAGCTAGAAAATCGTCCTGCATCACTTTGCTGTAGGCCGCACGGTTTTTGAGATATGAGCAAAGTAAGACCAACATTCCTTATTTTTTCAATGTAGAAAAATCGACATCTGTAGGGGTGTTGGCGGTTCGTATGGAATTTTCGACAGCTTATTTCTCGAGAACGGTGCGTCCTACGAGAAAAAACCTGTACATATTTTGTGTAGCTCGTGACTTGATCTAGAGGATGGCATTGGAAAATTCACGAAATTCCCATAATTTGAGCAAATTTTTGAAAAAAACAGGGAAATTTGTTTCTCTGGCGTAAATTATATGAAATTTTACATCGGCTTTGAAGGAAGGTCAATCTGAATTGTTGCTCTTGACGTGAATTCACATTATGCAAGTCTTCATCTCGCTCAATCACCGGCAAGGCGATAATTAAAATTATTTTCCCAAAAAAAGTGCCTTATCCATTAAAAATTATACCCTTATAACGGTAAATTTTCCCGCTCTCCGACCCCATCCTCTAGATCAAGTCATCAGCTACAAAATCGTACTGCATCACTTTGCTGTAGCTGTATGGTTTTTGAGATATGAGCAAAGTAAGACCAACATTCATCATTTTTTCAATGTAGAAAAATCGACATCTGTAGGGGTGCTGGCGGTTCGTATGGAATTTTCGACAGCTTATTTCTCGAGACCGGTGCGTCCTACGAGAAAAAACCTGTACATATTTTTTGTAGCTCGTGACTTGATCTAGAGAATGGCATTGGAAAATTCACGTAATTCCCATTATTTGAGCAAAGTTTTGAAAAAAAAACAGGGAAATTTGTTTTTCTGGCGTAAATTATATGAAATTTTACATCGGCTTTGAAGGAAGGTTAATCTGAATTGTTGCTCTTGACGTGAATTCACTATCGTCACAACTAGTTATTCACTGTAGTAACAAGAGTGACGTTAGTAACGAGTGTGATACTTAGAAACTAGAGTGACGGTAGTTTGTCGCTCTAGAAACTAGAAATCGTCACTCTAGTAACTAGAAACTAGAGTGACGATAGTCTGTCACGCTAGAAACTAGATTGACGATAGTTAGTCTAGACGATAGTCTAGAGATTCGTTACTAAGGTCACTCTAGGTACTTGCTAGTTGTCACTCTAGTAACTGGAGTGACGTTAGTAACGAGTATGATACATAGAAACTAGAGTGACGGTAGTTTGTCGTTCTAGAAACTAGAATTCGTGGCTCTTGTTTCTCTAGAAACTAGATTCTAGGGCTAGAATCCAGCCCTAGATTCTGGGGCTAGAATCGAGCCCTAGAATTTAGAGCTAGAAATCTAGGGATAGAATCTAGGGCTAGAATCTAAAGCTAGAATCGAGGGCTAGATTCTAGGGCTAGAAATCTAGGGCTAGAAATCTAGGGCTAGAATCTAGGGCTAGAATCTAGGGCTAGAATCTAGGGCTAGAATCTAGGGCTGGAATCTAGGGCTAGAAATCTAGGGCTACAAATCTAGGGCTAGATTCTAGGGCAAGAATCTAGGGCTTGAATCTAGGGCTAGAAATCTAGGGCTAGAAATCTAGGGCTAGAATCTAGGGCTAGAATCTAGGGCTACAAATCTAGGGCTAGATTCTAGGGCTAGAATCTAGGGCTAGAAATCTAGGGCTAGAATCTAGGGCTAGAATCTAGGGCTAGAATCTAGGGCTAGAAATCTAGGGCTAGAAATCTAGGGCTAGAATCTAGGGCTAGAATCTAGGGCTAGAATCTAGGGCTAGAAATCTAGGGCTAGAATCTAGGGCTAGAATCTAGGGCTAGATTCTAGGGCTAGAATCTAGGGCTAGATTCTAGGGCTAGATTCTAGGGCTAGAATCTAGGGCTAGAATCTAGGGCTAGATTCTAGGGCTAGAATCTAGGGCTAGAAATCTAGGGCTAGAATTTAGGGCTAGAATCTAGGGCTAGAAATCTAGGGCTAGAAATCTAGGGCTAGATTCTAGGGCTAGAATCTAGGGCTAGAAATCTAGGGCTAGAAATCTTGGGCTAGATTCTAGGGCTAGAAATCTAGGGCTAGAAATCTATAACTAGAATCTAGGGCTAGAATCCAGGGCTAGAATCTAGGGCTAGAATCTAGGGCTAGAAATATAGGGCTAGAGTCTCGCGCTAGAATCTAGGGCTAGAAATCTAGGGCTAGAATCTAGGGCTAGAATCTAGAGCTAGAATCTAGGGCTAGAATCTAGGGCTAGAAATCTAGGGCTAGGGTCTAGGGCTAGAATCTAGGGCTAGAATCTAGGGCTAGAATCTAGCGTAGTAATATAGCGCTAGAATGTAGTCACCCTAGTTTTTAGAGTGACACGCTATCGTCGCTCTAGTTTCTAGCGTGACTAAATATCGTCAACTAGAGTGTCACTCTAGAAACTAGAGTGACGATGACAGCTTGTGGCTAGTTTGTCACTCTAGTCACTATCGTCACTCCAGTTACTAGAGTGAAAACTAGACAGTATCTAGAGTGACGTTAGTAAACACTCTCTAGACTATCGTCTAGACTAACTAGAGTGACGACAGTGACTAGAGTGACAAACTAGCGACAAACTGTCATCGTCACTCTAGTTTCTAGAGTGACACTCTAGTTGGCCATAGTAAGTTACGCTAGAAACTAGAGTGACGATAGCTTGTCACACTAGAACCAGAGTGACGATAGTTAACCAGTCTCGTTAGTCTAGACGATAGTCTAGACAGTCTTTATTAACGTCACTCTAGATACTGTCTAGTTTTCACTCTACTAACTGGAGTGACGGCAGTAACTACTGACTATAGTAACTAGAGTGACTAACTAGTTGTGACGATAGTTACTAGAGTTACGATCGTTATTCACTGTAGTAACAAGAGTGACGTTAGTAACGAGTGTGATACTTAGAAACTAGAGTGACGGTAGTTTGTCGCTATAGAAACTAGAAATCGTGACTCCAGTTTCTCTAGAAACTTGGTTCTAGGCCTAGAATCTAGGGCTAGAATCTAGAGCTAGAATCTAGGGCTAGAATCTAGGGCTTGAATCTGGCCCTAGAGGGCTAACTCCAGATTTAGCCCTAGATTCTAGCCCTAGATTCTAGCCCTAGAATCTAGCCCTAGAATCAAGTTTCTAAAGAAACTGGAGTCACGATTTCTAGTTTCTAGAGCGACAAACTCTAGTCACTAGAGTGACAACTAGACAGTATCTAGAGTGACGTCTAGAAACTAGAGTGACGATGATAGTTTGTCGCTAGTTTGTCACTCGAGTTACTATAGTATAGCCCTAGTATCTATCTTTCTAGTGTGACAACTCAAGTTTCTAGCGCTAGATTCTAGAGTGACTAACTATCGTCACTCTAGTTTCTAGTGTGACAAGCTATCGTCATTCTAGTTTCTAGCCATAGGTTCTTGAGTGACTTACTATCGTCACTCTACTTTCTAGCTTGACAAGCTATCGTCACTCTAGTTTCTCTAGGCTAGAATCCAGGGATAGACTCTAGCGTAGTAATCTAGCGCTAGAATCTAGTCACCCTAGTTTCTAGAGTGAATAGCTATCGTCACTCTAGTTTCTAGCGGGACTAAATATCGTCAACTAGAGTGTCACTCTAGAATCTAGAGTGACGATGACTTGTGGCTAGTTTGTCATCGGCTTTGAAGGAAGGTCAATCTGAATTGTTGCTCATGACGTGAATTCACATTGCGCAAGTTTTCATCTCGCTCAATCACCGGCAAGGTGATAATTAAAATTATTTTCCCCAAAAAAAGTGCCTTATCCATTAAAAATTATACTCTTATAACGGTAAATTTTCCTGCTCTCCATCCTCTAGATCAAGTCATCAGCTAGAAAATCGTCCTGCATCACTTTGCTATAGGCCGCACGGTTTTTGAGATATGAGCAAAGTAAGACCAACATTCCTTATTTTTTCAATGTAGAAAAATCGACATCTGTAGGGGTGTTGGCGGTTCGTATGGAATTTTCGACAGCTTATTTCTCGAGAACGGTGCCTCCTACGAGAAAAAACCTGTACATATTTTGTGTAGCTCGTGACTTGATCTAGAGGATGGCATTGGAAAATTCACGAAATTCCCATAATTTGAGCAAATTTTTGAAAAAAACAGGGAAATTTGTTTCTCTGGCGTAAATTATATGAAATTTTACATCGGCTTTGAAGGAAGGTCAATCTGAATTGTTGCTCTTGACGTGAATTCACATTATGCAAGTCTTCATCTCGCTCAATCACCGGCAAGGCGATAATTAAAATTATTTTCCCAAAAAAAGTGCCTTATCCATTAAAAATTATACCCTTATAACGGTAAATTTTCCCGCTCTCCGACCCCATCCTCTAGATCAAGTCATCAGCTAGAAAATCGTCCTGCATCACTTTGCTGTAGGCCGCACGGTTTTTGAGATATGAGCAAAGTAAGACCAACATTCCTTATTTTTTCAATGTAGAAAAATCGACATCTGTAGGGGTGTTGGCGGTTCGTATGGAATTTTCGACAGCTTATTTCTCGAGAACGGTGCGTCCTACGAGAAAAAACCTGTACATATTTTGTGTAGCTCGTGACTTGATCTAGAGGATGGCATTGGAAAATTCACGAAATTCCCATAATTTGAGCAAATTTTTGAAAAAAACAGGGAAATTTGTTTCTCTGGCGTAAATTATATGAAATTTTACATCGGCTTTGAAGGAAGGTCAATCTGAATTGTTGCTCTTGACGTGAATTCACATTATGCAAGTCTTCATCTCGCTCAATCACCGGCAAGGCGATAATTAAAATTATTTTCCCAAAAAAAGTGCCTTATCCATTAAAAATTATACCCTTATAACGGTAAATTTTCCCGCTCTCCGACCCCATCCTCTAGATCAAGTCATCAGCTACAAAATCGTACTGCATCACTTTGCTGTAGCTGTATGGTTTTTGAGATATGAGCAAAGTAAGACCAACATTCATCATTTTTTCAATGTAGAAAAATCGACATCTGTAGGGGTGCTGGCGGTTCGTATGGAATTTTCGACAGCTTATTTCTCGAGACCGGTGCGTCCTACGAGAAAAAACCTGTACATATTTTTTGTAGCTCGTGACTTGATCTAGAGAATGGCATTGGAAAATTCACGTAATTCCCATTATTTGAGCAAAGTTTTGAAAAAAAAACAGGGAAATTTGTTTTTCTGGCGTAAATTATATGAAATTTTACATCGGCTTTGAAGGAAGGTTAATCTGAATTGTTGCTCTTGACGTGAATTCACTATCGTCACAACTAGTTATTCACTGTAGTAACAAGAGTGACGTTAGTAACGAGTGTGATACTTAGAAACTAGAGTGACGGTAGTTTGTCGCTCTAGAAACTAGAAATCGTCACTCTAGTAACTAGAAACTAGAGTGACGATAGTCTGTCACGCTAGAAACTAGATTGACGATAGTTAGTCTAGACGATAGTCTAGAGATTCGTTACTAAGGTCACTCTAGGTACTTGCTAGTTGTCACTCTAGTAACTGGAGTGACGTTAGTAACGAGTATGATACATAGAAACTAGAGTGACGGTAGTTTGTCGTTCTAGAAACTAGAATTCGTGGCTCTTGTTTCTCTAGAAACTAGATTCTAGGGCTAGAATCCAGCCCTAGATTCTGGGGCTAGAATCGAGCCCTAGAATTTAGAGCTAGAAATCTAGGGATAGAATCTAGGGCTAGAATCTAAAGCTAGAATCGAGGGCTAGATTCTAGGGCTAGAAATCTAGGGCTAGAAATCTAGGGCTAGAATCTAGGGCTAGAATCTAGGGCTAGAATCTAGGGCTAGAATCTAGGGCTGGAATCTAGGGCTAGAAATCTAGGGCTACAAATCTAGGGCTAGATTCTAGGGCAAGAATCTAGGGCTTGAATCTAGGGCTAGAAATCTAGGGCTAGAAATCTAGGGCTAGAATCTAGGGCTAGAATCTAGGGCTACAAATCTAGGGCTAGATTCTAGGGCTAGAATCTAGGGCTAGAAATCTAGGGCTAGAATCTAGGGCTAGAATCTAGGGCTAGAATCTAGGGCTAGAAATCTAGGGCTAGAAATCTAGGGCTAGAATCTAGGGCTAGAATCTAGGGCTAGAATCTAGGGCTAGAAATCTAGGGCTAGAATCTAGGGCTAGAATCTAGGGCTAGATTCTAGGGCTAGAATCTAGGGCTAGATTCTAGGGCTAGATTCTAGGGCTAGAATCTAGGGCTAGAATCTAGGGCTAGATTCTAGGGCTAGAATCTAGGGCTAGAAATCTAGGGCTAGAATTTAGGGCTAGAATCTAGGGCTAGAAATCTAGGGCTAGAAATCTAGGGCTAGATTCTAGGGCTAGAATCTAGGGCTAGAAATCTAGGGCTAGAAATCTTGGGCTAGATTCTAGGGCTAGAAATCTAGGGCTAGAAATCTATAACTAGAATCTAGGGCTAGAATCCAGGGCTAGAATCTAGGGCTAGAATCTAGGGCTAGAAATATAGGGCTAGAGTCTCGCGCTAGAATCTAGGGCTAGAAATCTAGGGCTAGAATCTAGGGCTAGAATCTAGAGCTAGAATCTAGGGCTAGAATCTAGGGCTAGAAATCTAGGGCTAGGGTCTAGGGCTAGAATCTAGGGCTAGAATCTAGGGCTAGAATCTAGCGTAGTAATATAGCGCTAGAATGTAGTCACCCTAGTTTTTAGAGTGACACGCTATCGTCGCTCTAGTTTCTAGCGTGACTAAATATCGTCAACTAGAGTGTCACTCTAGAAACTAGAGTGACGATGACAGCTTGTGGCTAGTTTGTCACTCTAGTCACTATCGTCACTCCAGTTACTAGAGTGAAAACTAGACAGTATCTAGAGTGACGTTAGTAAACACTCTCTAGACTATCGTCTAGACTAACTAGAGTGACGACAGTGACTAGAGTGACAAACTAGCGACAAACTGTCATCGTCACTCTAGTTTCTAGAGTGACACTCTAGTTGGCCATAGTAAGTTACGCTAGAAACTAGAGTGACGATAGCTTGTCACACTAGAACCAGAGTGACGATAGTTAACCAGTCTCGTTAGTCTAGACGATAGTCTAGACAGTCTTTATTAACGTCACTCTAGATACTGTCTAGTTTTCACTCTACTAACTGGAGTGACGGCAGTAACTACTGACTATAGTAACTAGAGTGACTAACTAGTTGTGACGATAGTTACTAGAGTTACGATCGTTATTCACTGTAGTAACAAGAGTGACGTTAGTAACGAGTGTGATACTTAGAAACTAGAGTGACGGTAGTTTGTCGCTATAGAAACTAGAAATCGTGACTCCAGTTTCTCTAGAAACTTGGTTCTAGGCCTAGAATCTAGGGCTAGAATCTAGGGCTAGAATCTAGGGCTAGAATCTAGGGCTTGAATCTGGCCCTAGAGGGCTAACTCCAGATTTAGCCCTAAATTCTAGCCCTAGATTCTAGCCCTAGAATCTAGCCCTAGAATCAAGTTTCTAAAGAAACTGGAGTCACGATTTCTAGTTTCTATAGCGACAAACTCTAGTCACTAGAGTGACAACTAGACAGTGTCTAGAGTGACGTCTAGAAACTAGAGTGACGATGATAGTTTGTCGCTAGTTTGTCACTCGAGTTACTATAGTATAGCCCTAGTATCTATCTTTCTAGTGTGACAACTCAAGTTTCTAGCGCTAGATTCTAGAGTGACTAACTATCGTCACTCTAGTTTCTAGTGTGACAAGCTATCGTCATTCTAGTTTCTAGCCATAGGTTCTTGAGTGACTTACTATCGTCACTCTACTTTCTAGCTTGACAAGCTATCGTCACTCTAGTTTCTCTAGGCTAGAATCCAGGGATAGACTCTAGCGTAGTAATCTAGCGCTAGAATCTAGTCACCCTAGTTTCTAGAGTGAATAGCTATCGTCACTCTAGTTTCTAGCGGGACTAAATATCGTCAACTAGAGTGTCACTCTAGAATCTAGAGTGACGATGACTTGTGGCTAGTTTGTCATCGGCTTTGAAGGAAGGTCAATCTGAATTGTTGCTCATGACGTGAATTCACATTGCGCAAGTTTTCATCTCGCTCAATCACCGGCAAGGTGATAATTAAAATTATTTTCCCCAAAAAAAGTGCCTTATCCATTAAAAATTATACTCTTATAACGGTAAATTTTCCTGCTCTCCATCCTCTAGATCAAGTCATCAGCTAGAAAATCGTCCTGCATCACTTTGCTATAGGCCGCACGGTTTTTGAGATATGAGCAAAGTAAGACCAACATTCCTTATTTTTTCAATGCAGAAAAATCGACATCTGTAGGGGTGTTGGCGGTTCGTATGGAATTTTCGACAGCTTATTTCTCGAGAACGGTGCCTCCTACGAGAAAAAACCTGTACATATTTTGTGTAGCTCGTGACTTGATCTAGAGGATGGCATTGGAAAATTCACGAAATTCCCATAATTTGAGCAAATTTTTGAAAAAAACAGGGAAATTTGTTTCTCTGGCGTAAATTATATGAAATTTTACATCGGCTTTGAAGGAAGGTCAATCTGAATTGTTGCTCTTGACGTGAATTCACATTATGCAAGTCTTCATCTCGCTCAATCACCGGCAAGGCGATAATTAAAATTATTTTCCCAAAAAAAGTGCCTTATCCATTAAAAATTATACCCTTATAACGGTAAATTTTCCCGCTCTCCGACCCCATCCTCTAGATCAAGTCATCAGCTAGAAAATCGTCCTGCATCACTTTGCTGTAGGCCGCACGGTTTTTGAGATATGAGCAAAGTAAGACCAACATTCCTTATTTTTTCAATGTAGAAAAATCGACATCTGTAGGGGTGTTGGCGGTTCGTATGGAATTTTCGACAGCTTATTTCTCGAGAACGGTGCGTCCTACGAGAAAAAACCTGTACATATTTTGTGTAGCTCGTGACTTGATCTAGAGGATGGCATTGGAAAATTCACGAAATTCCCATAATTTGAGCAAATTTTTGAAAAAAACAGGGAAATTTGTTTCTCTGGCGTAAATTATATGAAATTTTACATCGGCTTTGAAGGAAGGTCAATCTGAATTGTTGCTCTTGACGTGAATTCACATTATGCAAGTCTTCATCTCGCTCAATCACCGGCAAGGCGATAATTAAAATTATTTTCCCAAAAAAAGTGCCTTATCCATTAAAAATTATACCCTTATAACGGTAAATTTTCCCGCTCTCCGACCCCATCCTCTAGATCAAGTCATCAGCTACAAAATCGTACTGCATCACTTTGCTGTAGGACGCATGGTTTTTGAGATATGAGCAAAGTAAGACCAACATTCATTATTTTTTCAATGTAGAAAAATCGACATCTGTAGGGGTGCTGGCGGTTCGTATGGAATTTTCGACAGCTTATTTCTCGAGACCGGTGCGTCCTACGAGAAAAAACCTGTACATATTTTGTGTAGCTCGTGACTTGATCTAGAGGATGGCATTGGAAAATTCACGAAATTCCCATTATTTGAGCAAAGTTTTGAAAAAAAAAACAGGGAAATTTGTTTTTCTGGCGTAAATTATATGAAATTTTACATCGGCTTTGAAGGAAGGTTAATCTGAATTGTTGCTCTTGACGTGAATTCACTATCGTCACAACTAGTTATTCACTGTAGTAACAAGAGTGACGTTAGTAACGAGTGTGATACTTAGAAACTAGAGTGACGGTAGTTTGTCGCTCTAGAAACTAGAAATCGTCACTCTAGTAACTAGAAACTAGAGTGACGATAGTCTGTCACGCTAGAAACTAGATTGACGATAGTTAGTCTAGACGATAGTCTAGAGATTCGTTACTAAGGTCACTCTAGGTACTTGCTAGTTGTCACTCTAGTAACTGGAGTGACGTTAGTAACGAGTATGATACATAGAAACTAGAGTGACGGTAGTTTGTCGTTCTAGAAACTAGAATTCGTGGCTCTTGTTTCTCTAGAAACTAGATTCTAGGGCTAGAATCCAGCCCTAGATTCTGGGGCTAGAATCGAGCCCTAGAATTTAGAGCTAGAAATCTAGGGATAGAATCTAGGGCTAGAATCTAAAGCTAGAATCGAGGGCTAGATTCTAGGGCTAGAAATCTAGGGCTAGAAATCTAGGGCTAGAATCTAGGGCTAGAATCTAGGGCTAGAATCTAGGGCTGTAATCTAGGGCTAGATTCTAGGGCAAGAATCTAGGGCTTGAATCTAGGGCTAGAAATCTAGGGCTAGAATCTAGGGCTAGAATCTAGGGCTAGAAATCTAGGGCTAGAAATCTAGGGCTAGATTCTAGGGCTAGAAATCTAGGGCTAGAAATCTAGGGCTAGAATCTAGGGCTAGAATCTAGGGCTACAAATCTAGGGCTAGATTCTAGGGCTAGAATCTAGGGCTAGAAATCTAGGGCTAGAATCTAGGGCTAGAATCTAGGGCTAGAATCTAGGGCTAGAAATCTAGGGCTAGAAATCTAGGGCTAGAATCTAGGGCTAGAATCTAGGGCTAGAATCTAGGGCTAGAAATCTAGGGCTAGAATCTAGGGCTAGAATCTAGGGCTAGATTCTAGGGCTAGAATCTAGGGCTAGATTCTAGGGCTAGATTCTAGGGCTAGAATCTAGGGCTAGAATCTAGGGCTAGATTCTAGGGCTAGAATCTAGGGCTAGAAATCTAGGGCTAGAATTTAGGGCTAGAATCTAGGGCTAGAAATCTAGGGCTAGAAATCTAGGGCTAGATTCTAGGGCTAGAATCTAGGGCTAGAAATCTAGGGCTAGAAATCTTGGGCTAGATTCTAGGGCTAGAAATCTAGGGCTAGAAATCTATAACTAGAATCTAGGGCTAGAATCCAGGGCTAGAATCTAGGGCTAGAATCTAGGGCTAAAAATATAGGGCTAGAGTCTCGGGCTAGAATCTAGGGCTAGAAATCTAGGGCTAGAATCTAGGGCTAGAATCTAGGGCTAGAATCTAGGGCTAGAAATCTAGGGCTGGAATTTAGGGCTAGAATCTAGGGCTAGAAATCTAGGGCTAGAAATCTTGGGCTAGATTCTAGGGCTATAAATCTAGGGCTAGAAATCTATAACTAGAATCTAGGGCTAGAATCCAGGGCTAGAATCTAGGGCTAGAATCTAGGGCTAAAAATATAGGGCTAGAGTCTCGGGCTAGACGGCCCTAGATTCTAGCCCTAGATTCTAGCCCTAGATTCTAGCCCTAGATTTCTAGCCCTAGATTCTAGCCCTAGATTTCTAGCCCTAGATTTCAGGCCTAGATTCTAGCCTAGAGAAACTAGAGTGACTATAGCTTGTCAAGCTAGAAAGTAGAGTGACGATAGTAAGTCACTCAAGAACCTATGGCTAGAAACTAGAATGACGATAGCTTGTCACACTAGAAACTAGAGTGACGATAGTTAGTCACTCTAGAATCTAGCGCTAGAAACTTGAGTTGTCACACTAGAAAGATAGATACTAGGGCTATACTATAGTAACTCGAGTGACAAACTAGCGACAAACTATCATCGTCACTCTAGTTTCTAGACGTCACTCTAGATACTGTCTAGTTGTCACTCTAGTGACTAGAGTTTGTCGCTCTAGAAACTAGAAATCGTGACTCCAGTTTCTTTAGAAACTTGATTCTAGGGCTAGATTCTAGGGCTAGAATCTAGGGCTAGAATCTAGGGCTAAATCTGGAGTTAGCCCTCTAGGGCCAGATTCAAGCCCCAGAATCTAGCCCTAGATTCTAGCCCTAGATTCTAGCCCTAGAATCTAGGCCTAGATTCTAGGCCTAGATCCAAGTTTCTAGAGAAACTGGAGTCACGATTTCTAGTTTCTAGAGCGACAAACTACCGTCACTCTAGTTTCTAAGTATCACACGTCACTCTTGTTACTACAGTGAATAACGATCACTCTAGTTACTATCGTCACAACTAGTTAATCACTCCAGTTACTATCGTCACTTGTTACTGCCGTCACTCTAATTACTAGAGTGACAAACTAGATAGTATCTAGAGTGACCCTAGATTCTAGAGTGACACGCTATCGTCACTCTAGTTTCTAGCTGACTAAATGTCGTCAACTAGAGTGTCACTCTAGAAGCTAGAGTGACGATGATAGCATATCGCTAGCTTGTCACTCTGGTCACTATCGTCACT
The DNA here is from genome assembly GCA_964034865.1 of Eristalis intricaria. Lineage (NCBI taxonomy): Eukaryota > Metazoa > Arthropoda > Insecta > Diptera > Syrphidae > Eristalis > Eristalis intricaria. Next base: position 33,573,746 of record OZ035875.1, read on the forward strand.
CTAGACTAACTATCGTCCCTCTAGTTTCTAGCGTGAAAATCTATGGTCGCTCTAGTTTCTTGAGCGACACTCTAGTTGACAATAGTAAGTCACGCTAGAAACTAGAGTGACGATAGCTTGTCACACTAGAAACTAGAGTGACGGTAGTTAGTCTAGACGATAGTCTAGAGATCGTTACTAACGCCACTCCAGATACTTGCTAGTTGTCACTCTAGTAACTCGAGTGACGATAGTGACTAGAGTGACGATAGTAACGAGTGTGATACTTAGAATCGGGAGTGACGGAAACTAGAAATCGTGACTCTAGTTTCTCTAGAAACTAGATTCTAGCCCTCGAATCTACGCCTAGATTTCTAGCCCTTGATTCTAGCGCTAGATTTGAGCCCTAGATTTCTAGCTTTAGTTTCTAGCCCTAGAACCAAGTTTCTAGTGAAACTGGAGTCACGATTTCTAGTTTCTAGAGTGACAAGCTACCGTCACTCTAGTTTCTAACTATCATACTCGTTACTAACGTCACTCTAGTTACTAGAGTGAATAACGATCGTCACTCTAGTTCCTAATGTGTCAAGCTATCGTCACTCTAGTTTCTAGCGTGACTAACTATCGTCACCTAGAGTGTCGCTCAAGAAACTAGAGCGACCATAGATTTTCACGCTAGAAACTAGAGGGACGATAGTTAGTCTAGAGTGACGATAGTGACCAGAGTGACAAGCTAGCGATATGCTATCATCGTCACTCTAGCTTCTAGAGTGACACTCTAGTTGACGATAGTTAGTCACGCTAGAAAATAGAGTGACGATAGCTTGACACATTAGGAACTAGAGTGACGATCGTTATTCACTCTAGTAACTAGAGTGACGTTAGTAACGAGTATGATAGTTAGAAACTAGAGTGACGGTAGTTTGTCACTCTAGCAACTAGAGTGACGATAGCTTGTCACGCTAGAAACTAGAGTGACAGTAGTTTGTCGCTCTAGAATCTAGAAACTAGAGTGCCGATAGTTTAGAGATCGTTACTAACGTCACTCTAGATACTGTCTAGTTGTCACTCAAGTAACTAGAGTGACTATAGTAACAAGTGACGATAGTAACTAGAGTGACGATAGCTTGTCACGCTAGAAAGTAGAGTGACGGTAGTTTGTCACTCTAGAAACTAGAAATCGTGACTGCAGTTTCTCTAGAAACTTGGTTCTAGGCCTAGAATCTACGGCTAGAATGTAGGGCTAGAATCTAGGGCTAGATTCTAGGGCTAGAAATCTAGGGCTAGAATCTAGGGCTAGAATCTAGGGCTAGAATCTAGGGCTAGAATCTAGGGCTAGAAATCTAGGGCTAGAAATCTAGGGCTAGAAATCTAGGGCTAGAATCTAGGGCTAGAATCTAGGGCTAGAATCTAGGGCTAGAAATCTAGAGCTAGATTCTAGCCCTAGAATCTATTCACTGTAGTAACTGTAGTAACAAGAGTGACGTTAGTAACGAGTGTGATACTTAGAAACTAGAGTGACGGTAGTTTGTCGCTCTAGAAACTAGAAATCGTGACTCCAGTTTCTCTAGAAACTTGGATCTAGGCCTAGAATCTAGGCCTAGATTCTAGGGCTAGAATCTAGGGCTAGAATCTAGGGCTAGATTCTGGGGCTTGAATCTGGCCCTAGAGGGCTAACTCCAGATTTAGCCCTAGATTCTAGCCCTAGATTCTAGCCCTAGAATCTAGCCCTAGAATCAAGTTTCTAAAGAAACTGGAGTCACGATTTCTAGTTTCTAGAGCGACAAACTCTAGTCACTAGAGTGACAACTAGACAGTATCTAGAGTGACGTCTAGAAACTAGAGTGACGATGATAGTTTGTCGCTAGTTTGTCACTCGAGTTACTATAGTATAGCCCTAGTATCTATCTTTCTAGTGTGACAACTCAAGTTTCTAGCGCTAGATTCTAGAGTGACTAACTATCGTCACTCTAGTTTCTAGTGTGACAAGCTATCGTCATTCTAGTTTCTAGCCATAGGTTCTTGAGTGACTTACTATCGTCACTCTACTTTCTAGCTTGACAAGCTATCGTCACTCTAGTTTCTCTAGGCTAGAATCTAGGCCTGAAATCTAGCGCTAGAAATCTAGGGTTAGAAATCTAGGGCTAGAAATCTAGGGCTAGATTCTAGGGCTAGAAATCTAGGGCTAGAATCTAGGGCTAGAAATCTAGGGCTAGAATCTAGGGCTAGAATCTAGGGCTAGAATCTAGGGCTAGATATCTAGGGCTAGAATCTAGGGCTAGAAATCTAGGACTAGAAATCTAGGGCTAGAAATCTAGGACTAGAAATCTAGGGCTAGAATCTAGGGCTAGAATCTAGGGCTAGATTCTAGGGCTAGAAATCTAGGGCTAGATTCAAGGGCTAGAAATCTAGGGCTAGAAATCTAGGGCTAGATTCTAGGGCTAGAATAAAGGGCTAGAATCTAGGGCTAGAATCTAGGGCAAGAAATCTAGGGCTAGAGTCTCGGGCTAGAATCTAGGGCTAGAAATCTAGGGCTAGAATCTAGGGCTAGAATCTAGGGCTAGAAATCTAGGGCTAGAATCTAGGGCTAGAATCTAGGGCTAGAATCTAGGGCTAGAATCTAGGGCTAGAATCTAGGGCTAGAATCTAGGGCTAGAATCTAGGGCTAGAATCTAGGGCTAAATCTGGAGTTAGCCCTCTAGGGCCAGATTCAAGCCCCAGAATCTAGCCCTAGATTTCTAGCCCTAGATTTCTAACCCTAGATTTCTAGCGCTAGATTTCAGGCCTAGATTCTAGCCTAGAGAAACTAGAGTGACGATAGCTTGTCAAGCTAGAAAGTAGAGTGACGATAGTAAGTCACTCAAGAACCTATGGCTAGAAACTAGAATGACGATAGCTTGTCACACTAGAAACTAGAGTGACGATAGTTAGTCACTCTAGAATCTAGCGCTAGAAACTTGAGTTGTCACACTAGAAAGATAGATACTAGGGCTATACTATAGTAACTCGAGTGACAAACTAGCGACAAACTATCATCGTCACTCTAGTTTCTAGACGTCACTCTAGATACTGTCTAGTTGTCACTCTAGTGACTAGAGTTTGTCGCTCTAGAAACTAGAAATCGTGACTCCAGTTTCTTTAGAAACTTGATTCTAGGGCTAGATTCTAGGGCTAGAATCTAGGGCTAGAATCTAGGGCTAAATCTGGAGTTAGCCCTCTAGGGCCAGATTCAAGCCCCAGAATCTAGCCCTAGATTCTAGCCCTAGATTCTAGCCCTAGAATCTAGGCCTAGATTCTAGGCCTAGATCCAAGTTTCTAGAGAAACTGGAGTCACGATTTCTAGTTTCTAGAGCGACAAACTACCGTCACTCTAGTTTCTAAGTATCACACGTCACTCTTGTTACTACAGTGAATAACGATCACTCTAGTTACTATCGTCACAACTAGTTAATCACTCCAGTTACTATCGTCACTTGTTACTGCCGTCACTCTAATTACTAGAGTGACAAACTAGATAGTATCTAGAGTGACCCTAGATTCTAGAGTGACACGCTATCGTCACTCTAGTTTCTAGCTGACTAAATGTCGTCAACTAGAGTGTCACTCTAGAAGCTAGAGTGACGATGATAGCATATCGCTAGCTTGTCACTCTGGTCACTATCGTCACTCTAGACTAACTATCGTCCCTCTAGTTTCTAGCGTGAAAATCTATGGTCGCTCTAGTTTCTTGAGCGACACTCTAGTTGACAATAGTAAGTCACGCTAGAAACTAGAGTGACGATAGCTTGTCACACTAGAAACTAGAGTGACGGTAGTTAGTCTAGACGATAGTCTAGAGATCGTTACTAACGCCACTCCAGATACTTGCTAGTTGTCACTCTAGTAACTCGAGTGACGATAGTGACTAGAGTGACGATAGTAACGAGTGTGATACTTAGAATCGGGAGTGACGGAAACTAGAAATCGTGACTCTAGTTTCTCTAGAAACTAGATTCTAGCCCTCGAATCTACGCCTAGATTTCTAGCCCTCGATTCTAGCGCTAGATTTGAGCCCTAGATTTCTAGCTTTAGTTTCTAGCCCTAGAACCAAGTTTCTAGAGAAACTGGAGTCACGATTTCTAGTTTCTAGAGTGACAAGCTACCGTCACTCTAGTTTCTAACTATCATACTCGTTACTAACGTCACTCTAGTTACTAGAGTGAATAACGATCGTCACTCTAGTTCCTAATGTGTCAAGCTATCGTCACTCTAGTTTCTAGCGTGACTAACTATCGTCACCTAGAGTGTCGCTCAAGAAACTAGAGCGACCATAGATTTTCACGCTAGAAACTAGAGGGACGATAGTTAGTCTAGAGTGACGATAGTGACCAGAGTGACAAGCTAGCGATATGCTATCATCGTCACTCTAGCTTCTAGAGTGACACTCTAGTTGACGATAGTTAGTCACGCTAGAAAATAGAGTGACGATAGCTTGACACATTAGGAACTAGAGTGACGATCGTTATTCACTCTAGTAACTAGAGTGACGTTAGTAACGAGTATGATAGTTAGAAACTAGAGTGACGGTAGTTTGTCACTCTAGCAACTAGAGTGACGATAGCTTGTCACGCTAGAAACTAGAGTGACAGTAGTTTGTCGCTCTAGAATCTAGAAACTAGAGTGCCGATAGTTTAGAGATCGTTACTAACGTCACTCTAGATACTGTCTAGTTGTCACTCAAGTAACTAGAGTGACTATAGTAACAAGTGACGATAGTAACTAGAGTGACGATAGCTTGTCACGCTAGAAAGTAGAGTGACGGTAGTATGTCACTCTAGAAACTAGAAATCGTGACTGCAGTTTCTCTAGAAACTTGGTTCTAGGCCTAGAATCTACGGCTAGAATGTAGGGCTAGAATCTAGGGCTAGATTCTAGGGCTAGAAATCTAGGGCTAGAATCTAGGGCTAGAATCTAGGGCTAGAATCTAGGGCTAGATTCTAGCCCTAGAATCTATTCACTGTAGTAACTGTAGTAACAAGAGTGACGTTAGTAACGAGTATGATACATAGAAACTAGAGCGACGGTAGTTTGTCGTTCTAGAAACTAGAATTCGTGGCTCCTGTTTCTCTAGAAACTAGATTCTAGGGCTAGAATCCAGCCCTAGATTCTGGGGCTAGAATCGAGCCCTAGAATTTAGAGCTAGAAATCTAGGGATAGAATCTAGGGCTAGAATCTAAAGCTAGAATCGAGGGCTAGATTCTAGGGCTAGAAATCTAGGGCTAGAAATCTAGGGCTAGAATCTAGGGCTAGAATCTAGGGCTAGAATCTAGGGCTAGAATCTAGGGCTGGAATCTAGGGCTAGAAATCTAGGGCTACAAATCTAGGGCTAGATTCTAGGGCAAGAATCTAGGGCTTGAATCTAGGGCTAGAAATCTAGGGCTAGAAATCTAGGGCTAGAATCTAGGGCTAGAATCTAGGGCTACAAATCTAGGGCTAGATTCTAGGGCTAGAATCTAGGGCTAGAAATCTAGGGCTAGAATCTAGGGCTAGAATCTAGGGCTAGAATCTAGGGCTAGAAATCTAGGGCTAGAAATCTAGGGCTAGAATCTAGGGCTAGAATCTAGGGCTAGAATCTAGGGCTAGAAATCTAGGGCTAGAATCTAGGGCTAGAATCTAGGGCTAGAATCTAGGGCTAGAATCTAGGGCTAGATTCTAGGGCTAGATTCTAGGGCTAGAATCTAGGGCTAGAATCTAGGGCTAGATTCTAGGGCTAGAATCTAGGGCTAGAAATCTAGGGCTAGAATTTAGGGCTAGAATCTAGGGCTAGAAATCTAGGGCTAGAAATCTAGGGCTAGATTCTAGGGCTAGAATCTAGGGCTAGAAATCTAGGGCTAGAAATCTTGGGCTAGATTCTAGGGCTAGAAATCTAGGGCTAGAAATCTATAACTAGAATCTAGGGCTAGAATCCAGGGCTAGAATCTAGGGCTAGAATCTAGGGCTAGAAATATAGGGCTAGAGTCTCGCGCTAGAATCTAGGGCTAGAAATCTAGGGCTAGAATCTAGGGCTAGAATCTAGAGCTAGAATCTAGGGCTAGAATCTAGGGCTAGAAATCTAGGGCTAGGGTCTAGGGCTAGAATCTAGGGCTAGAATCTAGGGCTAGAATCTAGCGTAGTAATATAGCGCTAGAATGTAGTCACCCTAGTTTTTAGAGTGACACGCTATCGTCGCTCTAGTTTCTAGCGTGACTAAATATCGTCAACTAGAGTGTCACTCTAGAAACTAGAGTGACGATGACAGTTTGTGGCTAGTTTGTCACTCTAGTCACTATCGTCACTCCAGTTACTAGAGTGAAAACTAGACAGTATCTAGAGTGACGTTAGTAAACACTCTCTAGACTATCGTCTAGACTAACTAGAGTGACGACAGTGACTAGAGTGACAAACTAGCGACAAACTGTCATCGTCACTCTAGTTTCTAGAGTGACACTCTAGTTGGCCATAGTAAGTTACGCTAGAAACTAGAGTGACGATAGCTTGTCACACTAGAACCAGAGTGACGATAGTTAACCAGTCTCGTTAGTCTAGACGATAGTCTAGACAGTCTTTATTAACGTCACTCTAGATACTGTCTAGTTTTCACTCTACTAACTGGAGTGACGGCAGTAACTACTGACTATAGTAACTAGAGTGACTAACTAGTTGTGACGATAGTTACTAGAGTTACGATCGTTATTCACTGTAGTAACAAGAGTGACGTTAGTAACGAGTGTGATACTTAGAAACTAGAGTGACGGTAGTTTGTCGCTATAGAAACTAGAAATCGTGACTCCAGTTTCTCTAGAAACTTGGTTCTAGGCCTAGAATCTAGGGCTAGAATCTAGAGCTAGAATCTAGGGCTAGAATCTAGGGCTTGAATCTGGCCCTAGAGGGCTAACTCCAGATTTAGCCCTAGATTCTAGCCCTAGATTCTAGCCCTAGAATCCAGCCCTAGAATCAAGTTTCTAAAGAAACTGGAGTCACGATTTCTAGTTTCTAGAGCGACAAACTCTAGTCACTAGAGTGACAACTAGACAGTATCTAGAGTGACGTCTAGAAACTAGAGTGACGATGATAGTTTGTCGCTAGTTTGTCACTCGAGTTACTATAGTATAGCCCTAGTATCTATCTTTCTAGTGTGACAACTCAAGTTTCTAGCGCTAGATTCTAGAGTGACTAACTATCGTCACTCTAGTTTCTAGTGTGACAAGCTATCGTCATTCTAGTTTCTAGCCATAGGTTCTTGAGTGACTTACTATCGTCACTCTACTTTCTAGCTTGACAAGCTATCGTCACTCTAGTTTCTCTAGGCTAGAATCCAGGGATAGACTCTAGCGTAGTAATCTAGCGCTAGAATCTAGTCACCCTAGTTTCTAGAGTGAATAGCTATCGTCACTCTAGTTTCTAGCGGGACTAAATATCGTCAACTAGAGTGTCACTCTAGAATCTAGAGTGACGATGACTTGTGGCTAGTTTGTCATCGGCTTTGAAGGAAGGTCAATCTGAATTGTTGCTCATGACGTGAATTCACATTGCGCAAGTTTTCATCTCGCTCAATCACCGGCAAGGTGATAATTAAAATTATTTTCCCCAAAAAAAGTGCCTTATCCATTAAAAATTATACTCTTATAACGGTAAATTTTCCTGCTCTCCATCCTCTAGATCAAGTCATCAGCTAGAAAATCGTCCTGCATCACTTTGCTGTAGGCCGCACGGTTTTTGAGATATGAGCAAAGTAAGACCAACATTCCTTATTTTTTCAATGTAGAAAAATCGACATCTGTAGGGGTGTTGGCGGTTCGTATGGAATTTTCGACAGCTTATTTCTCGAGAACGGTGCGTCCTACGAGAAAAAACCTGTACATATTTTGTGTAGCTCGTGACTTGATCTAGAGGATGGCATTGGAAAATTCACGAAATTCCCATAATTTGAGCAAATTTTTGAAAAAAACAGGGAAATTTGTTTCTCTGGCGTAAATTATATGAAATTTTACATCGGCTTTGAAGGAAGGTCAATCTGAATTGTTGCTCTTGACGTGAATTCACATTATGCAAGTCTTCATCTCGCTCAATCACCGGCAAGGCGATAATTAAAATTATTTTCCCAAAAAAAGTGCCTTATCCATTAAAAATTATACCCTTATAACGGTAAATTTTCCCGCTCTCCGACCCCATCCTCTAGATCAAGTCATCAGCTAGAAAATCGTCCTGCATCACTTTGCTGTAGGCCGCACGGTTTTTGAGATATGAGCAAAGTAAGACCAACATTCCTTATTTTTTCAATGTAGAAAAATCGACATCTGTAGGGGTGTTGGCGGTTCGTATGGAATTTTCGACAGCTTATTTCTCGAGAACGGTGCGTCCTACGAGAAAAAACCTGTACATATTTTGTGTAGCTCGTGACTTGATCTAGAGGATGGCATTGGAAAATTCACGAAATTCCCATAATTTGAGCAAATTTTTGAAAAAAACAGGGAAATTTGTTTCTCTGGCGTAAATTATATGAAATTTTACATCGGCTTTGAAGGAAGGTCAATCTGAATTGTTGCTCTTGACGTGAATTCACATTATGCAAGTCTTCATCTCGCTCAATCACCGGCAAGGCGATAATTAAAATTATTTTCCCAAAAAAAGTGCCTTATCCATTAAAAATTATACCCTTATAACGGTAAATTTTCCCGCTCTCCGACCCCATCCTCTAGATCAAGTCATCAGCTACAAAATCGTACTGCATCACTTTGCTGTAGGACGCATGGTTTTTGAGATATGAGCAAAGTAAGACCAACATTCATTATTTTTTCAATGTAGAAAAATCGACATCTGTAGGGGTGCTGGCGGTTCGTATGGAATTTTCGACAGCTTATTTCTCGAGACCGGTGCGTCCTACGAGAAAAAACCTGTACATATTTTGTGTAGCTCGTGACTTGATCTAGAGGATGGCATTGGAAAATTCACGAAATTCCCATTATTTGAGCAAAGTTTTGAAAAAAAAACAGGGAAATTTGTTTTTCTGGCGTAAATTATATGAAATTTTACATCGGCTTTGAAGGAAGGTTAATCTGAATTGTTGCTCTTGACGTGAATTCACTATCGTCACAACTAGTTATTCACTGTAGTAACAAGAGTGACGTTAGTAACGAGTGTGATACTTAGAAACTAGAGTGACGGTAGTTTGTCGCTCTAGAAACTAGAAATCGTCACTCTAGTAACTAGAAACTAGAGTGACGATAGTCTGTCACGCTAGAAACTAGATTGACGATAGTTAGTCTAGACGATAGTCTAGAGATTCGTTACTAAGGTCACTCTAGGTACTTGCTAGTTGTCACTCTAGTAACTGGAGTGACGTTAGTAACGAGTATGATACATAGAAACTAGAGTGACGGTAGTTTGTCGTTCTAGAAACTAGAATTCGTGGCTCTTGTTTCTCTAGAAACTAGATTCTAGGGCTAGAATCCAGCCCTAGATTCTGGGGCTAGAATCGAGCCCTAGAATTTAGAGCTAGAAATCTAGGGATAGAATCTAGGGCTAGAATCTAAAGCTAGAATCGAGGGCTAGATTCTAGGGCTAGAAATCTAGGGCTAGAAATCTAGGGCTAGAATCTAGGGCTAGAATCTAGGGCTAGAATCTAGGGCTGTAATCTAGGGCTAGATTCTAGGGCAAGAATCTAGGGCTTGAATCTAGGGCTAGAAATCTAGGGCTAGAATCTAGGGCTAGAATCTAGGGCTAGAAATCTAGGGCTAGAAATCTAGGGCTAGATTCTAGGGCTAGAAATCTAGGGCTAGAAATCTAGGGCTAGAATCTAGGGCTAGAATCTAGGGCTACAAATCTAGGGCTAGATTCTAGGGCTAGAATCTAGGGCTAGAAATCTAGGGCTAGAATCTAGGGCTAGAATCTAGGGCTAGAATCTAGGGCTAGAAATCTAGGGCTAGAAATCTAGGGCTAGAATCTAGGGCTAGAATCTAGGGCTAGAATCTAGGGCTAGAAATCTAGGGCTAGAATCTAGGGCTAGAATCTAGGGCTAGATTCTAGGGCTAGAATCTAGGGCTAGATTCTAGGGCTAGATTCTAGGGCTAGAATCTAGGGCTAGAATCTAGGGCTAGATTCTAGGGCTAGAATCTAGGGCTAGAAATCTAGGGCTAGAATTTAGGGCTAGAATCTAGGGCTAGAAATCTAGGGCTAGAAATCTAGGGCTAGATTCTAGGGCTAGAATCTAGGGCTAGAAATCTAGGGCTAGAAATCTTGGGCTAGATTCTAGGGCTAGAAATCTAGGGCTAGAAATCTATAACTAGAATCTAGGGCTAGAATCCAGGGCTAGAATCTAGGGCTAGAATCTAGGGCTAAAAATATAGGGCTAGAGTCTCGGGCTAGAATCTAGGGCTAGAAATCTAGGGCTAGAATCTAGGGCTAGAATCTAGGGCTAGAATCTAGGGCTAGAAATCTAGGGCTGGAATTTAGGGCTAGAATCTAGGGCTAGAAATCTAGGGCTAGAAATCTTGGGCTAGATTCTAGGGCTATAAATCTAGGGCTAGAAATCTATAACTAGAATCTAGGGCTAGAATCCAGGGCTAGAATCTAGGGCTAGAATCTAGGGCTAAAAATATAGGGCTAGAGTCTCGGGCTAGACGGCCCTAGATTCTAGCCCTAGATTCTAGCCCTAAATTCCAGCCCTAGATTTCTAGCCCTAGATTCTAGCCCTAGATTCTAGCCCTAGATTCTAGCCCTAGATTTCTAGCCCTAGATTCTAGCCCGAGACTCTAGCCCTATATTTTTAGCCCTAGATTCTAGCCCTAGATTCTAGCCCTGGATTCTAGCCCTAGATTCTAGTTATAGATTTCTAGCCCTAGATTTCTAGCCCTAGAATCTAGCCCAAGATTTCTAGCCCTAGATTTCTAGCCCTAGATTCTAGCCCTAGAATCTAGCCCTAGATTTCTAGCCCTAGATTTCTAGCCCTAGATTCTAGCCCTAAATTCTAGCCCTAGATTTCTAGCCCTAGATTCTAGCCCTAGAATCTAGCCCTAGATTCTAGCCCTAGATTCTAGCCCTAGAATCTAGCCCTAGAATCTAGCCCTAGATTTCTAGCCCTAGATTTCTAACCCTAGATTTCTAGCGCTAGATTTCAGGCCTAGATTCTAGCCTAGAGAAACTAGAGTGACTATAGCTTGTCAAGCTAGAAAGTAGAGTGACGATAGTAAGTCACTCAAGAACCTATGGCTAGAAACTAGAATGACGATAGCTTGTCACACTAGAAACTAGAGTGACGATAGTTAGTCACTCTAGAATCTAGCGCTAGAAACTTGAGTTGTCACACTAGAAAGATAGATACTAGGGCTATACTATAGTAACTCGAGTGACAAACTAGCGACAAACTATCATCGTCACTCTAGTTTCTAGACGTCACTCTAGATACTGTCTAGTTGTCACTCTAGTGACTAGAGTTTGTCGCTCTAGAAACTAGAAATCGTGACTCCAGTTTCTTTAGAAACTTGATTCTAGGGCTAGATTCTAGGGCTAGAATCTAGGGCTAGAATCTAGGGCTAAATCTGGAGTTAGCCCTCTAGGGCCAGATTCAAGCCCCAGAATCTAGCCCTAGATTCTAGCCCTAGATTCTAGCCCTAGAATCTAGGCCTAGATTCTAGGCCTAGATCCAAGTTTCTAGAGAAACTGGAGTCACGATTTCTAGTTTCTAGAGCGACAAACTACCGTCACTCTAGTTTCTAAGTATCACACGTCACTCTTGTTACTACAGTGAATAACGATCACTCTAGTTACTATCGTCACAACTAGTTAATCACTCCAGTTACTATCGTCACTTGTTACTGCCGTCACTCTAATTACTAGAGTGACAAACTAGATAGTATCTAGAGTGACCCTAGATTCTAGAGTGACACGCTATCGTCACTCTAGTTTCTAGCTGACTAAATGTCGTCAACTAGAGTGTCACTCTAGAAGCTAGAGTGACGATGATAGCATATCGCTAGCTTGTCACTCTGGTCACTATCGTCACTCTAGACTAACTATCGTCCCTCTAGTTTCTAGCGTGAAAATCTATGGTCGCTCTAGTTTCTTGAGCGACACTCTAGTTGACAATAGTAAGTCACGCTAGAAACTAGAGTGACGATAGCTTGTCACACTAGAAACTAGAGTGACGGTAGTTAGTCTAGACGATAGTCTAGAGATCGTTACTAACGCCACTCCAGATACTTGCTAGTTGTCACTCTAGTAACTCGAGTGACGATAGTGATTAGAGTGACGATAGTAACGAGTGTGATACTTAGAATCGGGAGTGACGGAAACTAGAAATCGTGACTCTAGTTTCTCTAGAAACTAGATTCTAGCCCTCGAATCTACGCCTAGATTTCTAGCCCTTGATTCTAGCGCTAGATTTGAGCCCTAGATTTCTAGCTTTAGTTTCTAGCCCTAGAACCAAGTTTCTAGAGAAACTGGAGTCACGATTTCTAGTTTCTAGAGTGACAAGCTACCGTCACTCTAGTTTCTAACTATCATACTCGTTACTAACGTCACTCTAGTTACTAGAGTGAATAACGATCGTCACTCTAGTTCCTAATGTGTCAAGCTATCGTCACTCTAGTTTCTAGCGTGACTAACTATCGTCACCTAGAGTGTCGCTCAAGAAACTAGAGCGACCATAGATTTTCACGCTAGAAACTAGAGGGACGATAGTTAGTCTAGAGTGACGATAGTGACCAGAGTGACAAGCTAGCGATATGCTATCATCGTCACTCTAGCTTCTAGAGTGACACTCTAGTTGACGATAGTTAGTCACGCTAGAAAATAGAGTGACGATAGCTTGACACATTAGGAACTAGAGTGACGATCGTTATTCACTCTAGTAACTAGAGTGACGTTAGTAACGAGTATGATAGTTAGAAACTAGAGTGACGGTAGTTTGTCACTCTAGCAACTAGAGTGACGATAGCTTGTCACGCTAGAAACTAGAGTGACAGTAGTTTGTCGCTCTAGAATCTAGAAACTAGAGTGCCGATAGTTTAGAGATCGTTACTAACGTCACTCTAGATACTGTCTAGTTGTCACTCAAGTAACTAGAGTGACTATAGTAACAAGTGACGATAGTAACTAGAGTGACGATAGCTTGTCACGCTAGAAAGTAGAGTGACGGTAGTTTGTCACTCTAGAAACTAGAAATCGTGACTGCAGTTTCTCTAGAAACTTGGTTCTAGGCCTAGAATCTACGGCTAGAATGTAGGGCTAGAATCTAGGGCTAGATTCTAGGGCTAGAAATCTAGGGCTAGAATCTAGGGCTAGAATCTAGGGCTAGAATCTAGGGCTAGAATCTAGGGCTAGAAATCTAGGGCTAGAAATCTAGGGCTAGAAATCTAGGGCTAGAATCTACGGCTAGAATCTAGGGCTAGAATCTAGGGCTAGAAATCTAGAGCTAGATTCTAGCCCTAGAATCTATTCACTGTAGTAACTGTAGTAACAAGAGTGACGTTAGTAACGAGTGTGATACTTAGAAACTAGAGTGACGGTAGTTTGTCGCTCTAGAAACTAGAAATCGTGACTCCAGTTTCTCTAGAAACTTGGATCTAGGCCTAGAATCTAGGCCTAGATTCTAGGGCTAGAATCTAGGGCTAGAATCTAGGGCTAGATTCTGGGGCTTGAATCTGGCCCTAGAGGGCTAACTCCAGATTTAGTTTCTAAAGAAACTGGAGTCACGATTTCTAGTTTCTAGAGCGACAAACTCTAGTCACTAGAGTGACAACTAGACAGTATCTAGAGTGACGTCTAGAAACTAGAGTGACGATGATAGTTTGTCGCTAGTTTTTTTCACTCGAGTTACTATAGTATAGCCCTAGTATCTATCTTTCTAGTGTGACAACTCAAGTTTCTAGCGCTAGATTCTAGAGTGACTAACTATCGTCACTCTAGTTTCTAGTGTGACAAGCTATCGTCATTCTAGTTTCTAGCCATAGGTTCTTGAGTGACTTACTATCGTCACTCTACTTTCTAGCTTGACAAGCTATCGTCACTCTAGTTTCTCTAGGCTAGAATCTAGGCCTGAAATCTAGCGCTAGAAATCTAGGGTTAGAAATCTAGGGCTAGAAATCTAGGGCTAGATTCTAGGGCTAGAAATCTAGGGCTAGAATCTAGGGCTAGAAATCTAGGGCTAGAATCTAGGGCTAGAATCTAGGGCTAGAATCTAGGGCTAGATTCTAGGGCTAGAATCTAGGGCTAGATATCTAGGGCTAGAATCTAGGGCTAGAAATCTAGGACTAGAAATCTAGGGCTAGAATCTAGGGCTAGAATCTAGGGCTAGAAATCTAGGGCTAGAAATCTAGGGCTAGATTCTAGGGCTAGAAATCTAGGGCTAGATTCAAGGGCTAGAAATCTAGGGCTAGAAATCTAGGGCTAGATTCTAGGGCTAGAATAAAGGGCTAGAATCTAGGGCTAGAATCTAGGGCAAGAAATCTAGGGCTAGAGTCTCGGGCTAGAATCTAGGGCTAGAAATCTAGGGCTAGAATCTAGGGCTAGAATCTAGGGCTAGAAATCTAGGGCTAGAATCTAGGGCTAGAATCTAGGGCTAGAATCTAGGGCTACAATCTAGGGCTAGAATCTAGGGCTAGAATCTAGGGCTAGAATCTAGGGCTAGAATCTAGGGCTAAATCTGGAGTTAGCCCTCTAGGGCCAGATTCAAGCCCCAGAATCTAGCCCTAGATTTCTAGCCCTAGATTTCTAACCCTAGATTTCTAGCGCTAGATTTCAGGCCTAGATTCTAGCCTAGAGAAACTAGAGTGACGATAGCTTGTCAAGCTAGAAAGTAGAGTGACGATAGTAAGTCACTCAAGAACCTATGGCTAGAAACTAGAATGACGATAGCTTGTCACACTAGAAACTAGAGTGACGATAGTTAGTCACTCTAGAATCTAGCGCTAGAAACTTGAGTTGTCACACTAGAAAGATAGATACTAGGGCTATACTATAGTAACTCGAGTGACAAACTAGCGACAAACTATCATCGTCACTCTAGTTTCTAGACGTCACTCTAGATACTGTCTAGTTGTCACTCTAGTGACTAGAGTTTGTCGCTCTAGAAACTAGAAATCGTGACTCCAGTTTCTTTAGAAACTTGATTCTAGGGCTAGATTCTAGGGCTAGAATCTAGGGCTAGAATCTAGGGCTAAATCTGGAGTTAGCCCTCTAGGGCCAGATTCAAGCCCCAGAATCTAGCCCTAGATTCTAGCCCTAGATTCTAGCCCTAGAATCTAGGCCTAGATTCTAGGCCTAGATCCAAGTTTCTAGAGAAACTGGAGTCACGATTTCTAGTTTCTAGAGCGACAAACTACCGTCACTCTAGTTTCTAAGTATCACACGTCACTCTTGTTACTACAGTGAATAACGATCACTCTAGTTACTATCGTCACAACTAGTTAATCACTCCAGTTACTATCGTCACTTGTTACTGCCGTCACTCTAATTACTAGAGTGACAAACTAGATAGTATCTAGAGTGACCCTAGATTCTAGAGTGACACGCTATCGTCACTCTAGTTTCTAGCTGACTAAATGTCGTCAACTAGAGTGTCACTCTAGAAGCTAGAGTGACGATGATAGCATATCGCTAGCTTGTCACTCTGGTCACTATCGTCACTCTAGACTAACTATCGTCCCTCTAGTTTCTAGCGTGAAAATCTATGGTCGCTCTAGTTTCTTGAGCGACACTCTAGTTGACAATAGTAAGTCACGCTAGAAACTAGAGTGACGATAGCTTGTCACACTAGAAACTAGAGTGACGGTAGTTAGTCTAGACGATAGTCTAGAGATCGTTACTAACGCCACTCCAGATACTTGCTAGTTGTCACTCTAGTAACTCGAGTGACGATAGTGACTAGAGTGACGATAGTAACGAGTGTGATACTTAGAATCGGGAGTGACGGAAACTAGAAATCGTGACTCTAGTTTCTCTAGAAACTAGATTCTAGCCCTCGAATCTACGCCTAGATTTCTAGCCCTCGATTCTAGCGCTAGATTTGAGCCCTAGATTTCTAGCTTTAGTTTCTAGCCCTAGAACCAAGTTTCTAGAGAAACTGGAGTCACGATTTCTAGTTTCTAGAGTGACAAGCTACCGTCACTCTAGTTTCTAACTATCATACTCGTTACTAACGTCACTCTAGTTACTAGAGTGAATAACGATCGTCACTCTAGTTCCTAATGTGTCAAGCTATCGTCACTCTAGTTTCTAGCGTGACTAACTATCGTCACCTAGAGTGTCGCTCAAGAAACTAGAGCGACCATAGATTTTCACGCTAGAAACTAGAGGGACGATAGTTAGTCTAGAGTGACGATAGTGACCAGAGTGACAAGCTAGCGATATGCTATCATCGTCACTCTAGCTTCTAGAGTGACACTCTAGTTGACGATAGTTAGTCACGCTAGAAAATAGAGTGACGATAGCTTGACACATTAGGAACTAGAGTGACGATCGTTATTCACTCTAGTAACTAGAGTGACGTTAGTAACGAGTATGATAGTTAGAAACTAGAGTGACGGTAGTTTGTCACTCTAGCAACTAGAGTGACGATAGCTTGTCACGCTAGAAACTAGAGTGACAGTAGTTTGTCGCTCTAGAATCTAGAAACTAGAGTGCCGATAGTTTAGAGATCGTTACTAACGTCACTCTAGATACTGTCTAGTTGTCACTCAAGTAACTAGAGTGACTATAGTAACAAGTGACGATAGTAACTAGAGTGACGATAGCTTGTCACGCTAGAAAGTAGAGTGACGGTAGTATGTCACTCTAGAAACTAGAAATCGTGACTGCAGTTTCTCTAGAAACTTGGTTCTAGGCCTAGAATCTACGGCTAGAATGTAGGGCTAGAATCTAGGGCTAGATTCTAGGGCTAGAAATCTAGGGCTAGAATCTAGGGCTAGAATCTAGGGCTAGAATCTAGGGCTAGATTCTAGCCCTAGAATCTATTCACTGTAGTAACTGTAGTAACAAGAGTGACGTTAGTAACGAGTATGATACATAGAAACTAGAGCGACGGTAGTTTGTCGTTCTAGAAACTAGAATTCGTGGCTCTTGTTTCTCTAGAAACTAGATTCTAGGGCTAGAATCCAGCCCTAGATTCTGGGGCTAGAATCGAGCCCTAGAATTTAGAGCTAGAAATCTAGGGATAGAATCTAGGGCTAGAATCTAAAGCTAGAATCGAGGGCTAGATTCTAGGGCTAGAAATCTAGGGCTAGAAATCTAGGGCTAGAATCTAGGGCTAGAATCTAGGGCTAGAATCTAGGGCTAGAATCTAGGGCTGGAATCTAGGGCTAGAAATCTAGGGCTACAAATCTAGGGCTAGATTCTAGGGCAAGAATCTAGGGCTTGAATCTAGGGCTAGAAATCTAGGGCTAGAAATCTAGGGCTAGAATCTAGGGCTAGAATCTAGGGCTACAAATCTAGGGCTAGATTCTAGGGCTAGAATCTAGGGCTAGAAATCTAGGGCTAGAATCTAGGGCTAGAATCTAGGGCTAGAATCTAGGGCTAGAAATCTAGGGCTAGAAATCTAGGGCTAGAATCTAGGGCTAGAATCTAGGGCTAGAATCTAGGGCTAGAAATCTAGGGCTAGAATCTAGGGCTAGAATCTAGGGCTAGATTCTAGGGCTAGAATCTAGGGCTAGATTCTAGGGCTAGATTCTAGGGCTAGAATCTAGGGCTAGAATCTAGGGCTAGATTCTAGGGCTAGAATCTAGGGCTAGAAATCTAGGGCTAGAATTTAGGGCTAGAATCTAGGGCTAGAAATCTAGGGCTAGAAATCTAGGGCTAGAAATCTAGGGCTAGATTCTAGGGCTAGAATCTAGGGCTAGAAATCTAGGGCTAGAAATCTTGGGCTAGATTCTAGGGCTAGAAATCTAGGGCTAGAAATCTATAACTAGAATCTAGGGCTAGAATCCAGGGCTAGAATCTAGGGCTAGAATCTAGGGCTAGAAATATAGGGCTAGAGTCTCGCGCTAGAATCTAGGGCTAGAAATCTAGGGCTAGAATCTAGGGCTAGAATCTAGAGCTAGAATCTAGGGCTAGAATCTAGGGCTAGAAATCTAGGGCTAGGGTCTAGGGCTAGAATCTAGGGCTAGAATCTAGGGCTAGAATCTAGCGTAGTAATATAGCGCTAGAATGTAGTCACCCTAGTTTTTAGAGTGACACGCTATCGTCGCTCTAGTTTCTAGCGTGACTAAATATCGTCAACTAGAGTGTCACTCTAGAAACTAGAGTGACGATGACAGCTTGTGGCTAGTTTGTCACTCTAGTCACTATCGTCACTCCAGTTACTAGAGTGAAAACTAGACAGTATCTAGAGTGACGTTAGTAAACACTCTCTAGACTATCGTCTAGACTAACTAGAGTGACGACAGTGACTAGAGTGACAAACTAGCGACAAACTGTCATCGTCACTCTAGTTTCTAGAGTGACACTCTAGTTGGCCATAGTAAGTTACGCTAGAAACTAGAGTGACGATAGCTTGTCACACTAGAACCAGAGTGACGATAGTTAACCAGTCTCGTTAGTCTAGACGATAGTCTAGACAGTCTTTATTAACGTCACTCTAGATACTGTCTAGTTTTCACTCTACTAACTGGAGTGACGGCAGTAACTACTGACTATAGTAACTAGAGTGACTAACTAGTTGTGACGATAGTTACTAGAGTTACGATCGTTATTCACTGTAGTAACAAGAGTGACGTTAGTAACGAGTGTGATACTTAGAAACTAGAGTGACGGTAGTTTGTCGCTATAGAAACTAGAAATCGTGACTCCAGTTTCTCTAGAAACTTGGTTCTAGGCCTAGAATCTAGGGCTAGAATCTAGAGCTAGAATCTAGGGCTAGAATCTAGGGCTTGAATCTGGCCCTAGAGGGCTAACTCCAGATTTAGCCCTAGATTCTAGCCCTAGATTCTAGCCCTAGAATCCAGCCCTAGAATCAAGTTTCTAAAGAAACTGGAGTCACGATTTCTAGTTTCTAGAGCGACAAACTCTAGTCACTAGAGTGACAACTAGACAGTGACTAACTATCGTCACTCTAGTTTCTAGTGTGACAAGCTATCGTCATTCTAGTTTCTAGCCATAGGTTCTTGAGTGACTTACTATCGTCACTCTACTTTCTAGCTTGACAAGCTATCGTCACTCTAGTTTCTCTAGGCTAGAATCCAGGGATAGACTCTAGCGTAGTAATCTAGCGCTAGAATCTAGTCACCCTAGTTTCTAGAGTG
This sequence comes from Eristalis intricaria, assembly GCA_964034865.1. Classification (NCBI taxonomy): domain Eukaryota; kingdom Metazoa; phylum Arthropoda; class Insecta; order Diptera; family Syrphidae; genus Eristalis; species Eristalis intricaria. The sequence goes on from OZ035875.1 coordinate 33,592,975, forward strand.
AATAGCTATCGTCACTCTAGTTTCTAGCGGGACTAAATATCGTCAACTAGAGTGTCACTCTAGAATCTAGAGTGACGATGACTTGTGGCTAGTTTGTCATCGGCTTTGAAGGAAGGTCAATCTGAATTGTTGCTCATGACGTGAATTCACATTGCGCAAGTTTTCATCTCGCTCAATCACCGGCAAGGTGATAATTAAAATTATTTTCCCCAAAAAAAGTGCCTTATCCATTAAAAATTATACTCTTATAACGGTAAATTTTCCTGCTCTCCATCCTCTAGATCAAGTCATCAGCTAGAAAATCGTCCTGCATCACTTTGCTATAGGCCGCACGGTTTTTGAGATATGAGCAAAGTAAGACCAACATTCCTTATTTTTTCAATGCAGAAAAATCGACATCTGTAGGGGTGTTGGCGGTTCGTATGGAATTTTCGACAGCTTATTTCTCGAGAACGGTGCCTCCTACGAGAAAAAACCTGTACATATTTTGTGTAGCTCGTGACTTGATCTAGAGGATGGCATTGGAAAATTCACGAAATTCCCATAATTTGAGCAAATTTTTGAAAAAAACAGGGAAATTTGTTTCTCTGGCGTAAATTATATGAAATTTTACATCGGCTTTGAAGGAAGGTCAATCTGAATTGTTGCTCTTGACGTGAATTCACATTATGCAAGTCTTCATCTCGCTCAATCACCGGCAAGGCGATAATTAAAATTATTTTCCCAAAAAAAGTGCCTTATCCATTAAAAATTATACCCTTATAACGGTAAATTTTCCCGCTCTCCGACCCCATCCTCTAGATCAAGTCATCAGCTAGAAAATCGTCCTGCATCACTTTGCTGTAGGCCGCACGGTTTTTGAGATATGAGCAAAGTAAGACCAACATTCCTTATTTTTTCAATGTAGAAAAATCGACATCTGTAGGGGTGTTGGCGGTTCGTATGGAATTTTCGACAGCTTATTTCTCGAGAACGGTGCGTCCTACGAGAAAAAACCTGTACATATTTTGTGTAGCTCGTGACTTGATCTAGAGGATGGCATTGGAAAATTCACGAAATTCCCATAATTTGAGCAAATTTTTGAAAAAAACAGGGAAATTTGTTTCTCTGGCGTAAATTATATGAAATTTTACATCGGCTTTGAAGGAAGGTCAATCTGAATTGTTGCTCTTGACGTGAATTCACATTATGCAAGTCTTCATCTCGCTCAATCACCGGCAAGGCGATAATTAAAATTATTTTCCCAAAAAAAGTGCCTTATCCATTAAAAATTATACCCTTATAACGGTAAATTTTCCCGCTCTCCGACCCCATCCTCTAGATCAAGTCATCAGCTACAAAATCGTACTGCATCACTTTGCTGTAGGACGCATGGTTTTTGAGATATGAGCAAAGTAAGACCAACATTCATTATTTTTTCAATGTAGAAAAATCGACATCTGTAGGGGTGCTGGCGGTTCGTATGGAATTTTCGACAGCTTATTTCTCGAGACCGGTGCGTCCTACGAGAAAAAACCTGTACATATTTTGTGTAGCTCGTGACTTGATCTAGAGGATGGCATTGGAAAATTCACGAAATTCCCATTATTTGAGCAAAGTTTTGAAAAAAAAAACAGGGAAATTTGTTTTTCTGGCGTAAATTATATGAAATTTTACATCGGCTTTGAAGGAAGGTTAATCTGAATTGTTGCTCTTGACGTGAATTCACTATCGTCACAACTAGTTATTCACTGTAGTAACAAGAGTGACGTTAGTAACGAGTGTGATACTTAGAAACTAGAGTGACGGTAGTTTGTCGCTCTAGAAACTAGAAATCGTCACTCTAGTAACTAGAAACTAGAGTGACGATAGTCTGTCACGCTAGAAACTAGATTGACGATAGTTAGTCTAGACGATAGTCTAGAGATTCGTTACTAAGGTCACTCTAGGTACTTGCTAGTTGTCACTCTAGTAACTGGAGTGACGTTAGTAACGAGTATGATACATAGAAACTAGAGTGACGGTAGTTTGTCGTTCTAGAAACTAGAATTCGTGGCTCTTGTTTCTCTAGAAACTAGATTCTAGGGCTAGAATCCAGCCCTAGATTCTGGGGCTAGAATCGAGCCCTAGAATTTAGAGCTAGAAATCTAGGGATAGAATCTAGGGCTAGAATCTAAAGCTAGAATCGAGGGCTAGATTCTAGGGCTAGAAATCTAGGGCTAGAAATCTAGGGCTAGAATCTAGGGCTAGAATCTAGGGCTAGAATCTAGGGCTGTAATCTAGGGCTAGATTCTAGGGCAAGAATCTAGGGCTTGAATCTAGGGCTAGAAATCTAGGGCTAGAATCTAGGGCTAGAATCTAGGGCTAGAAATCTAGGGCTAGAAATCTAGGGCTAGATTCTAGGGCTAGAAATCTAGGGCTAGAAATCTAGGGCTAGAATCTAGGGCTAGAATCTAGGGCTACAAATCTAGGGCTAGATTCTAGGGCTAGAATCTAGGGCTAGAAATCTAGGGCTAGAATCTAGGGCTAGAATCTAGGGCTAGAATCTAGGGCTAGAATCTAGGGCTAGAATCTAGGGCTAGAAATCTAGGGCTAGAATCTAGGGCTAGAATCTAGGGCTAGATTCTAGGGCTAGAATCTAGGGCTAGATTCTAGGGCTAGATTCTAGGGCTAGAATCTAGGGCTAGAATCTAGGGCTAGATTCTAGGGCTAGAATCTAGGGCTAGAAATCTAGGGCTAGAATTTAGGGCTAGAATCTAGGGCTAGAAATCTAGGGCTAGAAATCTAGGGCTAGATTCTAGGGCTAGAATCTAGGGCTAGAAATCTAGGGCTAGAAATCTTGGGCTAGATTCTAGGGCTAGAAATCTAGGGCTAGAAATCTATAACTAGAATCTAGGGCTAGAATCCAGGGCTAGAATCTAGGGCTAGAATCTAGGGCTAAAAATATAGGGCTAGAGTCTCGGGCTAGAATCTAGGGCTAGAAATCTAGGGCTAGAATCTAGGGCTAGAATCTAGGGCTAGAATCTAGGGCTAGAAATCTAGGGCTGGAATTTAGGGCTAGAATCTAGGGCTAGAAATCTAGGGCTAGAAATCTTGGGCTAGATTCTAGGGCTATAAATCTAGGGCTAGAAATCTATAACTAGAATCTAGGGCTAGAATCCAGGGCTAGAATCTAGGGCTAGAATCTAGGGCTAAAAATATAGGGCTAGAGTCTCGGGCTAGACGGCCCTAGATTCTAGCCCTAGATTCTAGCCCTAGATTCTAGCCCTAGATTCTAGCCCTAGATTTCTAGCCCTAGATTCTAGCCCTAGATTTCTAGCCCTAGAATCTAGCCCTAGATTTCTAGCCCTAGATTTCTAACCCTAGATTTCTAGCGCTAGATTTCAGGCCTAGATTCTAGCCTAGAGAAACTAGAGTGACTATAGCTTGTCAAGCTAGAAAGTAGAGTGACGATAGTAAGTCACTCAAGAACCTATGGCTAGAAACTAGAATGACGATAGCTTGTCACACTAGAAACTAGAGTGACGATAGTTAGTCACTCTAGAATCTAGCGCTAGAAACTTGAGTTGTCACACTAGAAAGATAGATACTAGGGCTATACTATAGTAACTCGAGTGACAAACTAGCGACAAACTATCATCGTCACTCTAGTTTCTAGACGTCACTCTAGATACTGTCTAGTTGTCACTCTAGTGACTAGAGTTTGTCGCTCTAGAAACTAGAAATCGTGACTCCAGTTTCTTTAGAAACTTGATTCTAGGGCTAGATTCTAGGGCTAGAATCTAGGGCTAGAATCTAGGGCTAAATCTGGAGTTAGCCCTCTAGGGCCAGATTCAAGCCCCAGAATCTAGCCCTAGATTCTAGCCCTAGATTCTAGCCCTAGAATCTAGGCCTAGATTCTAGGCCTAGATCCAAGTTTCTAGAGAAACTGGAGTCACGATTTCTAGTTTCTAGAGCGACAAACTACCGTCACTCTAGTTTCTAAGTATCACACGTCACTCTTGTTACTACAGTGAATAACGATCACTCTAGTTACTATCGTCACAACTAGTTAATCACTCCAGTTACTATCGTCACTTGTTACTGCCGTCACTCTAATTACTAGAGTGACAAACTAGATAGTATCTAGAGTGACCCTAGATTCTAGAGTGACACGCTATCGTCACTCTAGTTTCTAGCTGACTAAATGTCGTCAACTAGAGTGTCACTCTAGAAGCTAGAGTGACGATGATAGCATATCGCTAGCTTGTCACTCTGGTCACTATCGTCACTCTAGACTAACTATCGTCCCTCTAGTTTCTAGCGTGAAAATCTATGGTCGCTCTAGTTTCTTGAGCGACACTCTAGTTGACAATAGTAAGTCACGCTAGAAACTAGAGTGACGATAGCTTGTCACACTAGAAACTAGAGTGACGGTAGTTAGTCTAGACGATAGTCTAGAGATCGTTACTAACGCCACTCCAGATACTTGCTAGTTGTCACTCTAGTAACTCGAGTGACGATAGTGACTAGAGTGACGATAGTAACGAGTGTGATACTTAGAATCGGGAGTGACGGAAACTAGAAATCGTGACTCTAGTTTCTCTAGAAACTAGATTCTAGCCCTCGAATCTACGCCTAGATTTCTAGCCCTTGATTCTAGCGCTAGATTTGAGCCCTAGATTTCTAGCTTTAGTTTCTAGCCCTAGAACCAAGTTTCTAGAGAAACTGGAGTCACGATTTCTAGTTTCTAGAGTGACAAGCTACCGTCACTCTAGTTTCTAACTATCATACTCGTTACTAACGTCACTCTAGTTACTAGAGTGAATAACGATCGTCACTCTAGTTCCTAATGTGTCAAGCTATCGTCACTCTAGTTTCTAGCGTGACTAACTATCGTCACCTAGAGTGTCGCTCAAGAAACTAGAGCGACCATAGATTTTCACGCTAGAAACTAGAGGGACGATAGTTAGTCTAGAGTGACGATAGTGACCAGAGTGACAAGCTAGCGATATGCTATCATCGTCACTCTAGCTTCTAGAGTGACACTCTAGTTGACGATAGTTAGTCACGCTAGAAAATAGAGTGACGATAGCTTGACACATTAGGAACTAGAGTGACGATCGTTATTCACTCTAGTAACTAGAGTGACGTTAGTAACGAGTATGATAGTTAGAAACTAGAGTGACGGTAGTTTGTCACTCTAGCAACTAGAGTGACGATAGCTTGTCACGCTAGAAACTAGAGTGACAGTAGTTTGTCGCTCTAGAATCTAGAAACTAGAGTGCCGATAGTTTAGAGATCGTTACTAACGTCACTCTAGATACTGTCTAGTTGTCACTCAAGTAACTAGAGTGACTATAGTAACAAGTGACGATAGTAACTAGAGTGACGATAGCTTGTCACGCTAGAAAGTAGAGTGACGGTAGTTTGTCACTCTAGAAACTAGAAATCGTGACTGCAGTTTCTCTAGAAACTTGGTTCTAGGCCTAGAATCTACGGCTAGAATGTAGGGCTAGAATCTAGGGCTAGATTCTAGGGCTAGAAATCTAGGGCTAGAATCTAGGGCTAGAATCTAGGGCTAGAATCTAGGGCTAGAATCTAGGGCTAGAAATCTAGGGCTAGAAATCTAGGGCTAGAAATCTAGGGCTAGAATCTAGGGCTAGAATCTAGGACCAAGTTTCTAGAGAAACTGGAGTCACGATTTCTAGTTTCTAGAGTGACAAGCTACCGTCACTCTAGTTTCTAACTATCATACTCGTTACTAACGTCACTCTAGTTACTAGAGTGAATAACGATCGTCACTCTAGTTCCTAATGTGTCAAGCTATCGTCACTCTAGTTTCTAGCGTGACTAACTATCGTCACCTAGAGTGTCGCTCAAGAAACTAGAGCGACCATAGATTTTCACGCTAGAAACTAGAGGGACGATAGTTAGTCTAGAGTGACGATAGTGACCAGAGTGACAAGCTAGCGATATGCTATCATCGTCACTCTAGCTTCTAGAGTGACACTCTAGTTGACGATAGTTAGTCACGCTAGAAAATAGAGTGACGATAGCTTGACACATTAGGAACTAGAGTGACGATCGTTATTCACTCTAGTAACTAGAGTGACGTTAGTAACGAGTATGATAGTTAGAAACTAGAGTGACGGTAGTTTGTCACTCTAGCAACTAGAGTGACGATAGCTTGTCACGCTAGAAACTAGAGTGACAGTAGTTTGTCGCTCTAGAATCTAGAAACTAGAGTGCCGATAGTTTAGAGATCGTTACTAACGTCACTCTAGATACTGTCTAGTTGTCACTCAAGTAACTAGAGTGACTATAGTAACAAGTGACGATAGTAACTAGAGTGACGATAGCTTGTCACGCTAGAAAGTAGAGTGACGGTAGTTTGTCACTCTAGAAACTAGAAATCGTGACTGCAGTTTCTCTAGAAACTTGGTTCTAGGCCTAGAATCTACGGCTAGAATGTAGGGCTTGAATCTAGGGCTAGATTCTAGGGCTAGAAATCTAGGGCTAGAATCTAGGGCTAGAATCTAGGGCTAGAATCTAGGGCTAGAATCTAGGGCTAGAAATCTAGGGCTAGAAATCTAGGGCTAGAAATCTAGGGCTAGAATCTAGGGCTAGAATCTAGGGCTAGAATCTAGGGCTAGAAATCTAGAGCTAGATTCTAGCCCTAGAATCTATTCACTGTAGTAACTGTAGTAACAAGAGTGACGTTAGTAACGAGTGTGATACTTAGAAACTAGAGTGACGGTAGTTTGTCGCTCTAGAAACTAGAAATCGTGACTCCAGTTTCTCTAGAAACTTGGATCTAGGCCTAGAATCTAGGCCTAGATTCTAGGGCTAGAATCTAGGGCTAGAATCTAGGGCTAGATTCTGGGGCTTGAATCTGGCCCTAGAGGGCTAACTCCAGATTTAGCCCTAGATTCTAGCCCTAGATTCTAGCCCTAGAATCTAGCCCTAGAATCAAGTTTCTAAAGAAACTGGAGTCACGATTTCTAGTTTCTAGAGCGACAAACTCTAGTCACTAGAGTGACAACTAGACAGTATCTAGAGTGACGTCTAGAAACTAGAGTGACGATGATAGTTTGTCGCTAGTTTGTCACTCGAGTTACTATAGTATAGCCCTAGTATCTATCTTTCTAGTGTGACAACTCAAGTTTCTAGCGCTAGATTCTAGAGTGACTAACTATCGTCACTCTAGTTTCTAGTGTGACAAGCTATCGTCATTCTAGTTTCTAGCCATAGGTTCTTGAGTGACTTACTATCGTCACTCTACTTTCTAGCTTGACAAGCTATCGTCACTCTAGTTTCTCTAGGCTAGAATCTAGGCCTGAAATCTAGCGCTAGAAATCTAGGGTTAGAAATCTAGGGCTAGAAATCTAGGGCTAGATTCTAGGGCTAGAAATCTAGGGCTAGAATCTAGGGCTAGAAATCTAGGGCTAGAATCTAGGGCTAGAATCTAGGGCTAGAATCTAGGGCTAGATTCTAGGGCTAGAATCTAGGGCTAGATATCTAGGGCTAGAATCTAGGGCTAGAAATCTAGGACTAGAAATCTAGGGCTAGAATCTAGGGCTAGAATCTAGGGCTAGAAATCTAGGGCTAGAAATCTAGGGCTAGATTCTAGGGCTAGAAATCTAGGGCTAGATTCAAGGGCTAGAAATCTAGGGCTAGAAATCTAGGGCTAGATTCTAGGGCTAGAATAAAGGGCTAGAATCTAGGGCTAGAATCTAGGGCAAGAAATCTAGGGCTAGAGTCTCGGGCTAGAATCTAGGGCTAGAAATCTAGGGCTAGAATCTAGGGCTAGAATCTAGGGCTAGAAATCTAGGGCTAGAATCTAGGGCTAGAATCTAGGGCTAGAATCTAGGGCTAGAATCTAGGGCTAGAATCTAGGGCTAGAATCTAGGGCTAGAATCTAGGGCTAGAATCTAGGGCTAGAATCTAGGGCTAAATCTGGAGTTAGCCCTCTAGGGCCAGATTCAAGCCCCAGAATCTAGCCCTAGATTTCTAGCTTTAGATTTCTAACCCTAGATTTCTAGCGCTAGATTTCAGGCCTAGATTCTAGCCTAGAGAAACTAGAGTGACGATAGCTTGTCAAGCTAGAAAGTAGAGTGACGATAGTAAGTCACTCAAGAACCTATGGCTAGAAACTAGAATGACGATAGCTTGTCACACTAGAAACTAGAGTGACGATAGTTAGTCACTCTAGAATCTAGCGCTAGAAACTTGAGTTGTCACACTAGAAAGATAGATACTAGGGCTATACTATAGTAACTCGAGTGACAAACTAGCGACAAACTATCATCGTCACTCTAGTTTCTAGACGTCACTCTAGATACTGTCTAGTTGTCACTCTAGTGACTAGAGTTTGTCGCTCTAGAAACTAGAAATCGTGACTCCAGTTTCTTTAGAAACTTGATTCTAGGGCTAGATTCTAGGGCTAGAATCTAGGGCTAGAATCTAGGGCTAAATCTGGAGTTAGCCCTCTAGGGCCAGATTCAAGCCCCAGAATCTAGCCCTAGATTCTAGCCCTAGATTCTAGCCCTAGAATCTAGGCCTAGATTCTAGGCCTAGATCCAAGTTTCTAGAGAAACTGGAGTCACGATTTCTAGTTTCTAGAGCGACAAACTACCGTCACTCTAGTTTCTAAGTATCACACTCGTTACTAACGTCACTCTTGTTACTACAGTGAATAACGATCACTCTAGTTACTATCGTCACAACTAGTTAATCACTCCAGTTACTATCGTCACTTGTTACTGCCGTCACTCTAATTACTAGAGTGACAAACTAGATAGTATCTAGAGTGACCCTAGATTCTAGAGTGACACGCTATCGTCACTCTAGTTTCTAGCTGACTAAATGTCGTCAACTAGAGTGTCACTCTAGAAGCTAGAGTGACGATGATAGCATATCGCTAGCTTGTCACTCTGGTCACTATCGTCACTCTAGACTAACTATCGTCCCTCTAGTTTCTAGCGTGAAAATCTATGGTCGCTCTAGTTTCTTGAGCGACACTCTAGTTGACAATAGTAAGTCACGCTAGAAACTAGAGTGACGATAGCTTGTCACACTAGAAACTAGAGTGACGGTAGTTAGTCTAGACGATAGTCTAGAGATCGTTACTAACGCCACTCCAGATACTTGCTAGTTGTCACTCTAGTAACTCGAGTGACGATAGTGACTAGAGTGACGATAGTAACGAGTGTGATACTTAGAATCGGGAGTGACGGAAACTAGAAATCGTGACTCTAGTTTCTCTAGAAACTAGATTCTAGCCCTCGAATCTACGCCTAGATTTCTAGCCCTCGATTCTAGCGCTAGATTTGAGCCCTAGATTTCTAGCTTTAGTTTCTAGCCCTAGAACCAAGTTTCTAGAGAAACTGGAGTCACGATTTCTAGTTTCTAGAGTGACAAGCTACCGTCACTCTAGTTTCTAACTATCATACTCGTTACTAACGTCACTCTAGTTACTAGAGTGAATAACGATCGTCACTCTAGTTCCTAATGTGTCAAGCTATCGTCACTCTAGTTTCTAGCGTGACTAACTATCGTCACCTAGAGTGTCGCTCAAGAAACTAGAGCGACCATAGATTTTCACGCTAGAAACTAGAGGGACGATAGTTAGTCTAGAGTGACGATAGTGACCAGAGTGACAAGCTAGCGATATGCTATCATCGTCACTCTAGCTTCTAGAGTGACACTCTAGTTGACGATAGTTAGTCACGCTAGAAAATAGAGTGACGATAGCTTGACACATTAGGAACTAGAGTGACGATCGTTATTCACTCTAGTAACTAGAGTGACGTTAGTAACGAGTATGATAGTTAGAAACTAGAGTGACGGTAGTTTGTCACTCTAGCAACTAGAGTGACAGTAGTTTGTCGCTCTAGAATCTAGAAACTAGAGTGCCGATAGTTTAGAGATCGTTACTAACGTCACTCTAGATACTGTCTAGTTGTCACTCAAGTAACTAGAGTGACTATAGTAACAAGTGACGATAGTAACTAGAGTGACGATAGCTTGTCACGCTAGAAAGTAGAGTGACGGTAGTTTGTCACTCTAGAAACTAGAAATCGTGACTGCAGTTTCTCTAGAAACTTGGTTCTAGGCCTAGAATCTACGGCTAGAATGTAGGGCTAGAATCTAGGGCTAGATTCTAGGGCTAGAAATCTAGGGCTAGAATCTAGGGCTAGAATCTAGGGCTAGAATCTAGGGCTAGAATCTAGGGCTAGAAATCTAGGGCTAGAAATCTAGGGCTAGAAATCTAGGGCTAGAATCTAGGGCTAGAATCTAGGGCTAGAATCTAGAGCTAGAAATCTAGAGCTAGATTCTAGCCCTAGAATCTATTCACTGTAGTAACTGTAGTAACAAGAGTGACGTTAGTAACGAGTGTGATACTTAGAAACTAGAGTGACGGTAGTTTGTCGCTCTAGAAACTAGAAATCGTGACTCCAGTTTCTCTAGAAACTTGGATCTAGGCCTAGAATCTAGGCCTAGATTCTAGGGCTAGAATCTAGGGCTAGAATCTAGGGCTAGATTCTGGGGCTTGAATCTGGCCCTAGAGGGCTAACTCCAGATTTAGCCCTAGATTCTAGCCCTAGATTCTAGCCCTAGAATCTAGCCCTAGAATCAAGTTTCTAAAGAAACTGGAGTCACGATTTCTAGTTTCTAGAGCGACAAACTCTAGTCACTAGAGTGACAACTAGACAGTATCTAGAGTGACGTCTAGAAACTAGAGTGACGATGATAGTTTGTCGCTAGTTTGTCACTCGAGTTACTATAGTATAGCCCTAGTATCTATCTTTCTAGTGTGACAACTCAAGTTTCTAGCGCTAGATTCTAGAGTGACTAACTATCGTCACTCTAGTTTCTAGTGTGACAAGCTATCGTCATTCTAGTTTCTAGCCATAGGTTCTTGAGTGACTTACTATCGTCACTCTACTTTCTAGCTTGACAAGCTATCGTCACTCTAGTTTCTCTAGGCTAGAATCTAGGCCTGAAATCTAGCGCTAGAAATCTAGGGTTAGAAATCTAGGGCTAGAAATCTAGGGCTAGATTCTAGGGCTAGAAATCTAGGGCTAGAATCTAGGGCTAGAAATCTAGGGCTAGAATCTAGGGCTAGAATCTAGGGCTAGAATCTAGGGCTAGATTCTAGGGCTAGAATCTAGGGCTAGATATCTAGGGCTAGAATCTAGGGCTAGAAATCTAGGACTAGAAATCTAGGGCTAGAATCTAGGGCTAGAATCTAGGGCTAGAAATCTAGGGCTAGAAATCTAGGGCTAGATTCTAGGGCTAGAAATCTAGGGCTAGATTCAAGGGCTAGAAATCTAGGGCTAGAAATCTAGGGCTAGAGTCTCGGGCTAGAATCTAGGGCTAGAAATCTAGGGCTAGAATCTAGGGCTAGAATCTAGGGCTAGAAATCTAGGGCTAGAATCTAGGGCAAGAAATCTAGGGCTAGAGTCTCGGGCTAGAATCTAGGGCTAGAATCTAGGGCTAGAAATCTAGGGCTAGAATCAAGGGCTAGAATCTAGGGCTAGAATCTAGGGCTAGAATCTAGGGCTAGAATCTAGGGCTAGAATCTAGGGCTAGAATCTAGGGCTAGAATCTAGGGCTAGATTCTAGGGCTAGAAATCTAGGGCTAGAATCTAGGGCTAGAATCTAGGGCTTGAAATCTAGGGCTAGATTCTAGGGCTAGAAATCTAGGGCTAGAAATCTAGGGCTAGAATCTAGGGCTAGAAATCTAGGGCTAGAATCTAGGGCTAGAATCTAGGGCTAGAAATCTAGGGCTAGAAATCTAGGGCTAGATTCTAGGGCTAGAAATCTACTGCTAGAAATCTAGGGCTAGAATCTAGGGCTAGAATCTAGGGCTAGAAATCTAGGGCTAGAATCTAGGGCTAGAATATAGGGCTAGAATCTAGGGCTACCATCACTCTAGTTTCTAGCGTGAGAAGCTATCGTCACTCTAGTTGCTAGAGTGACAAACTACCGTCACTCTAGTTTCTAGCGTGACAAGCTATCGTCACTCTAGTTTCTAAGTATCATACTCGTTACTAACGTCACTAGTGAATAACGATCGTCACTCTAGTTACTATCGTCACTTGTTACTGCCATCACTCTAATTACTAGAGTGACAACTAGCAAGTATCTAGAGTGACGTTAGTAACGACTCTCTAGACTATCGTCTAGACTAACTATCGTCACTCTAGTTTCTAGCGCTAGAGTCTAGAGTGACAAACTACCGCCACCCTAGTTTCTAGCTTGACAAGCTATCGTCACTCTAGTTTCTCTAGGCTAGAATCTAGGCGTAAAATCTAGCGCTAGAATACTAGGGCTAGAATCTGGGGCTAGACTCTAGCGTAGTAATATAGCGCTAGAATGTAGTCACCCTAGTTTTTAGAGTGACACGCTATCGTCGCTCTAGTTTCTAGCGTGACTAAATATCGTCAACTAGAGTGTGACTCTAGAAACTAGAGTGACGATGACAGCTTGTGGCTAGTTTGTCACTCTAGTCACTATCGTCACTCCAGTTACTAGAGTGACAACTAGACAGTATCTAGAGTGACGTCTAGAAACTAGAGTGACGATGATAGTTTGTCGCTAGTTTGTCACTCGAGTTACTATAGTATAGCCCTAGTATCTATCTTTCTAGTGTGACAACTCAAGTTTCTAGCGCTAGATTCTAGAGTGACTAACTATCGTCACTCTAGTTTCTAGTGTGACAAGCTATCGTCATTCTAGTTTCTAGCCATAGGTTCTTGAGTGACTTACTATCGTCACTCTACTTTCTAGCTTGACAAGCTATCGTCACTCTAGTTTCTCTAGGCTAGAATCCAGGGATAGACTCTAGCGTAGTAATCTAGCGCTAGAATCTAGTCACCCTAGTTTCTAGAGTGAATAGCTATCGTCACTCTAGTTTCTAGCGGGACTAAATATCGTCAACTAGAGTGTCACTCTAGAATCTAGAGTGACGATGACTTGTGGCTAGTTTGTCATCGGCTTTTAAGGAAGGTCAATCTGAATTGTTGCTCATGACGTGAATTCACATTGCGCAAGTTTTCATCTCGCTCAATCACCGGCAAGGTGATAATTAAAATTATTTTCCCCAAAAAAAGTGCCTTATCCATTAAAAATTATACTCTTATAACGGTAAATTTTCCCGCTCTCCGACCCCATCCTCTAGATCAAGTCATCAGCTAGAAAATCGTCCTGCATCACTTTGCTGTAGGCCGCACGGTTTTTGAGATATGAGCAAAGTAAGACCAACATTCCTTATTTTTTCAATGTAGAAAAATCGACATCTGTAGGGGTGTTGGCGGTTCGTATGGAATTTTCGACAGCTTATTTCTCGAGAACGGTGCGTCCTACGAGAAAAAACCTGTACATATTTTGTGTAGCTCGTGACTTGATCTAGAGGATGGCATTGGAAAATTCACGAAATTCCCATAATTTGAGCAAATTTTTGAAAAAAACGGAAATTTGTTTCTCTGGCGTAAATTATATGAAATTTTACATCGGCTTTGAAGGAAGGTTAATCTGAATTGTTGCTCTTGACGTGAATTCACTATCGTCACAACTAGTTATTCACTGTAGTAACAAGAGTGACGTTAGTAACGAGTGTGATACTTAGAAACTAGAGTGACGGTAGTTTGTCGCTCTAGAAACTAGAAATCGTCACTCTAGTAACTAGAAACTAGAGTGACGATAGTCTGTCACGCTAGAAACTAGATTGACGATAGTTAGTCTAGACGATAGTCTAGAGATTCGTTACTAAGGTCACTCTAGGTACTTGCTAGTTGTCACTCTAGTAACTGGAGTGACGTTAGTAACGAGTATGATACATAGAAACTAGAGTGACGGTAGTTTGTCGTTCTAGAAACTAGAATTCGTGGCTCTTGTTTCTCTAGAAACTAGATTCTAGGGCTAGAATCCAGCCCTAGATTCTGGGGCTAGAATCGAGCCCTAGAATTAAGAGCTAGAAATCTAGGGATAGAATCTAGGGCTAGAATCTAAAGCTAGAATCGAGGGCTAGATTCTAGGGCTAGAAATCTAGGGCTAGAAATCTAGGGCTAGAATCTAGGGCTAGAATCTAGGGCTAGAATCTAGGGCTAGAATCTAGGGCTGGGATCTAGGGCTAGAAATCTAGGGCTAGAAATCTAGGGCTAGAATCTAGGGCTAGAATCTAGGGCTAGAAATCTAGGGCTGGAAATCTAGGGCTAGATTCTAGGGCTAGAAATCTAGGGCTAGATTCAAGGGCTAGAAATCTAGGGCTAGAAATCTAGGGCTAGATTCTAGGGCTAGAATCTAGGGCTAGAATCTAGGGCTAGATTCTAGGGCTAGAAATCTAGGGCTAGAGTCTCGGGCTAGAATCTAGGGCTAGAATCTAGGGCTAGAATCTAGGGCTAGAATCTAGGGCTAGAATCTAGGGCTAGAATCTTGGACTAGAATCTAGGGCTAGAATCTAGGGCTAGAAATCTAGGGCTAGAGTCTCGGGCTAGAATCTAGGGCTAGAATCTAGTTCTAGATTCTAGGGCTAGAATCTAGGGCTAGATTCTAGGGCTAGAAATCTAGGGCTAGAATCTAGGGCTAGAATCTAGGGCTTGAAATCTAGGGCTAGATTCTAGGGCTAGAAATCTAGGGCTAGAAATCTAGGGCTAGAATCTAGGGCTAGAATCTAGGGCTAGAATCTAGGGCTAGAAATCTAGGGCTAGAAATCTAGGGCTAGAAATCTAGGGCTAGAAATCTAGGGCTAGAATCTAGGGCTAGAATCTAGGGCTAGAAATCTAGGGCTAGAAATCTTGGGCTAGATTCTAGGGCTAGAAATCTAGGGCTAGAAATCTAGGGCTAGAATCTAGGGCTAGAATCTAGGGCTAGAAATCTAGGGCTAGAATCTAGGGCTAGAATCTAGGGCTAGAATCTAGGGCTACCATCACTCTAGTTTCTAGCGTGACAAGCTATCGTCACTCTAGTTGCTAGAGTGACAAACTACCGTCACTCTAGTTTCTAGCGTGACAAGCTATCGTCACTCTAGTTTCTAAGTATCATACTCGTTACTAACGTCACTAGTGAATAACGATCGTCACTCTAGTTACTATCGTCACTTGTTACTGCCATCACTCTAATTACTAGAGTGACAACTAGCAAGTATCTAGAGTGACGTTAGTAACGACTCTCTAGACTATCGTCTAGACTAACTATCGTCACTCTAGTTTCTAGCGCTAGAGTCTAGAGTGACAAACTACCGCCACCCTAGTTTCTAGCTTGACAAGCTATCGTCACTCTAGTTTCTCTAGGCTAGAAACTAGGCGTAAAATCTAGCGCTAGAATACTAGGGCTAGAATCTGGGGCTAGACTCTAGCGTAGTAATATAGCGCTAGAATGTAGTCACCCTAGTTTTTAGAGTGACACGCTATCGTCGCTCTAGTTTCTAGCGTGACTAAATATCGTCAACTAGAGTGTGACTCTAGAAACTAGAGTGACGATGACAGCTTGTGGCTAGTTTGTCACTCTAGTCACTATCGTCACTCCAGTTACTAGAGTGACAACTAGACAGTATCTAGAGTGACGTCTAGAAACTAGAGTGACGATGATAGTTTGTCGCTAGTTTGTCACTCGAGTTACTATAGTATAGCCTTAGTATCTATCTTTCTAGTGTGACAACTCAAGTTTCTAGCGCTAGATTCTAGAGTGACTAACTATCGTCACTCTAGTTTCTAGTGTGACAAGCTATCGTCATTCTAGTTTCTAGCCATAGGTTCTTGAGTGACTTACTATCGTCACTCTACTTTCTAGCTTGACAAGCTATCGTCACTCTAGTTTCTCTAGGCTAGAATCCAGGGATAGACTCTAGCGTAGTAATCTAGCGCTAGAATCTAGTCACCCTAGTTTCTAGAGTGAATAGCTATCGTCACTCTAGTTTCTAGCGGGACTAAATATCGTCAACTAGAGTGTCACTCTAGAATCTAGAGTGACGATGACTTGTGGCTAGTTTGTCATCGGCTTTTAAGGAAGGTCAATCTGAATTGTTGCTCATGACGTGAATTCACATTGCGCAAGTTTTCATCTCGCTCAATCACCGGCAAGGTGATAATTAAAATTATTTTCCCCAAAAAAAGTGCCTTATCCATTAAAAATTATACTCTTATAACGGTAAATTTTCCCGCTCTCCGACCCCATCCTCTAGATCAAGTCATCAGCTAGAAAATCGTCCTGCATCACTTTGCTGTAGGCCGCACGGTTTTTGAGATATGAGCAAAGTAAGACCAACATTCCTTATTTTTTCAATGCAGAAAAATCGACATCTGTAGGGGTGTTGGCGGTTCGTATGGAATTTTCGACAGCTTATTTCTCGAGAACGGTGCGTCCTACGAGAAAAAACCTGTACATATTTTGTGTAGCTCGTGACTTGATCTAGAGGATGGCATTGGAAAATTCACGAAATTCCCATAATTTGAGCAAATTTTTGAAAAAAACAGGGAAATTTGTTTCTCTGGCGTAAATTATATGAAATTTTACATCGGCTTTGAAGGAAGGTCAATCTGAATTGTTGCTCTTGACGTGAATTCACATTATGCAAGTCTTCATCTCGCTCAATCACCGGCAAGGCGATAATTAAAATTATTTTCCCAAAAAAAGTGCCTTATCCATTAAAAATTATACCCTTATAACGGTAAATTTTCCCGCTCTCCGACCCCATCCTCTAGATCAAGTCATCAGCTAGAAAATCGTCCTGCATCACTTTGCTGTAGGCCGCACGGTTTTTGAGATATGAGCAAAGTAAGACCAACATTCCTTATTTTTTCAATGTAGAAAAATCGACATCTGTAGGGGTGTTGGCGGTTCGTATGGAATTTTCGACAGCTTATTTCTCGAGAACGGTGCGTCCTACGAGAAAAAACCTGTACATATTTTGTGTAGCTCGTGACTTGATCTAGAGGATGGCATTGGAAAATTCACGAAATTCCCATAATTTGAGCAAATTTTTGAAAAAAACAGGGAAATTTGTTTCTCTGGCGTAAATTATATGAAATTTTACATCGGCTTTGAAGGAAGGTTAATCTGAATTGTTGCTCTTGACGTGAATTCACTATCGTCACAACTAGTTATTCACTGTAGTAACAAGAGTGACGTTAGTAACGAGTGTGATACTTAGAAACTAGAGTGACGGTAGTTTGTCGCTCTAGAAACTAGAAATCGTCACTCTAGTAACTAGAAACTAGAGTGACGATAGTCTGTCACGCTAGAAACTAGATTGACGATAGTTAGTCTAGACGATAGTCTAGAGATTCGTTACTAAGGTCACTCTAGGTACTTGCTAGTTGTCACTCTAGTAACTGGAGTGACGTTAGTAACGAGTATGATACATAGAAACTAGAGTGACGGTAGTTTGTCGTTCTAGAAACTAGAATTCGTGGCTCTTGTTTCTCTAGAAACTAGATTCTAGGGCTAGAATCCAGCCCTAGATTCTGGGGCTAGAATCGAGCCCTAGAATTAAGAGCTAGAAATCTAGGGATAGAATCTAGGGCTAGAATCTAAAGCTAGAATCGAGGGCTAGATTCTAGGGCTAGAAATCTAGGGCTAGAAATCTAGGGCTAGAATCTAGGGCTAGAATCTAGGGCTAGAATCTAGGGCTAGAATCTAGGGCTGGGATCTAGGGCTAGAAATCTAGGGCTAGAAATCTAGGGCTAGAATCTAGGGCTAGAATCTAGGGCTAGAAATCTAGGGCTAGAAATCTAGGGCTAGATTCAAGGGCTAGAAATCTAGGGCTAGAAATCTAGGGCTAGATTCTAGGACTAGAATCTAGGGCTAGAATCTAGGGCTAGAATCGAGGGCTAGAAATCTAGGGCTAGATTCTAGGGCTAGAAATCTAGGGCTAGAAATCTAGGGCTAGAATCTAGGGCTAGAATCTAGGGCTAGAGTCTCGGGCTAGAATCTAGGGCTAGAAATCTAGGGCTAGAATCTAGGGCTAGAATCGAGAGCTAGAAATCTAGGGCTAGAATCTAGGGCTAGAATCTAGGGCTAGAATCGAGGGCTAGAAATCTAGGGCTAGATTCTAGGGCTAGAAATCTAGGGCTAGAAATCTAGGGCTAGAATCTAGGGCTAGAATCTAGGGCTAGAATCGAGAGCTAGAAATCTAGGGCTAGAATCTAGGGCTAGAATCGAGGGCTGGAAATCTAGGGCTAGATTCTAGGGCTAGAAATCTAGGGCTAGAAATCTAGGGCTAGAATCTAGGGCTAGAATCTAGGGCTAGAATCTAGGGCTAGAATCTAGGGCTAGAAATCTAGGGCTAGAGTCTCGGGCTAGAATCTAGGGCTAGAAATCTAGGCCTAGAGTCTCGGGCTAGAATCTAGGGCTAGAAATCTAGGGCTAGAATCTAGGGCTAGAATCTAGGGCTAGAATCGAGAGCTAGAAATCTAGGGCTAGAATCTAGGGCTAGAATCTAGGGCTAGAATCGAGGGCTAGAAATCTAGGGCTAGATTCTAGGGCTAGAAATCTAGGGCTAGAAATCTAGGGCTAGAATCTAGGGCTAGAATCTAGGGCTAGAATCTAGGGCTAGAAATCTAGGGCTAGAAATCTAGGGCTAGAATCTAGGGCTAGAATCTAGGGCTAGAATCTAGGGCTAGAAATCTAGGGCTAGAATCTAGGGCTAGAATCTAGGGCTAGATTCTAGGGCTAGAATCTAGGGCTAGATTCTAGGGCTAGATTCTAGGGCTAGAATCTAGGGCTAGAATCTAGGGCTAGATTCTAGGGCTAGAATCTAGGGCTAGAAATCTAGGGCTAGAATTTAGGGCTAGAATCTAGGGCTAGAAATCTAGGGCTAGAAATCTAGGGCTAGATTCTAGGGCTAGAATCTAGGGCTAGAAATCTAGGGCTAGAAATCTTGGGCTAGATTCTAGGGCTAGAAATCTAGGGCTAGAAATCTATAACTAGAATCTAGGGCTAGAATCCAGGGCTAGAATCTAGGGCTAGAATCTAGGGCTAGAAATATAGGGCTAGAGTCTCGCGCTAGAATCTAGGGCTAGAAATCTAGGGCTAGAATCTAGGGCTAGAATCTAGAGCTAGAATCTAGGGCTAGAATCTAGGGCTAGAAATCTAGGGCTAGGGTCTAGGGCTAGAATCTAGGGCTAGAATCTAGGGCTAGAATCTAGCGTAGTAATATAGCGCTAGAATGTAGTCACCCTAGTTTTTAGAGTGACACGCTATCGTCGCTCTAGTTTCTAGCGTGACTAAATATCGTCAACTAGAGTGTCACTCTAGAAACTAGAGTGACGATGACAGCTTGTGGCTAGTTTGTCACTCTAGTCACTATCGTCACTCCAGTTACTAGAGTGAAAACTAGACAGTATCTAGAGTGACGTTAGTAAACACTCTCTAGACTATCGTCTAGACTAACTAGAGTGACAAACTAGCGACAAACTGTCATCGTCACTCTAGTTTCTAGAGTGACACTCTAGTTGGCCATAGTAAGTTACGCTAGAAACTAGAGTGACGATAGCTTGTCACACTAGAACCAGAGTGACGATAGTTAACCAGTCTCGTTAGTCTAGACGATAGTCTAGACAGTCTTTATTAACGTCACTCTAGATACTGTCTAGTTTTCACTCTACTAACTGGAGTGACGGCAGTAACTACTGACTATAGTAACTAGAGTGACTAACTAGTTGTGACGATAGTTACTAGAGTTACGATCGTTATTCACTGTAGTAACAAGAGTGACGTTAGTAACGAGTGTGATACTTAGAAACTAGAGTGACGGTAGTTTGTCGCTATAGAAACTAGAAATCGTGACTCCAGTTTCTCTAGAAACTTGGTTCTAGGCCTAGAATCTAGGGCTAGAATCTAGAGCTAGAATCTAGGGCTAGAATCTAGGGCTTGAATCTGGCCCTAGAGGGCTAACTCCAGATTTAGCCCTAGATTCTAGCCCTAGATTCTAGCCCTAGAATCCAGCCCTAGAATCAAGTTTCTAAAGAAACTGGAGTCACGATTTCTAGTTTCTAGAGCGACAAACTCTAGTCACTAGAGTGACAACTAGACAGTATCTAGAGTGACGTCTAGAAACTAGAGTGACGATGATAGTTTGTCGCTAGTTTGTCACTCGAGTTACTATAGTATAGCCCTAGTATCTATCTTTCTAGTGTGACAACTCAAGTTTCTAGCGCTAGATTCTAGAGTGACTAACTATCGTCACTCTAGTTTCTAGTGTGACAAGCTATCGTCATTCTAGTTTCTAGCCATAGGTTCTTGAGTGACTTACTATCGTCACTCTACTTTCTAGCTTGACAAGCTATCGTCACTCTAGTTTCTCTAGGCTAGAATCCAGGGATAGACTCTAGCGTAGTAATCTAGCGCTAGAATCTAGTCACCCTAGTTTCTAGAGTGAATAGCTATCGTCACTCTAGTTTCTAGCGGGACTAAATATCGTCAACTAGAGTGTCACTCTAGAATCTAGAGTGACGATGACTTGTGGCTAGTTTGTCATCGGCTTTGAAGGAAGGTCAATCTGAATTGTTGCTCATGACGTGAATTCACATTGCGCAAGTTTTCATCTCGCTCAATCACCGGCAAGGTGATAATTAAAATTATTTTCCCCAAAAAAAGTGCCTTATCCATTAAAAATTATACTCTTATAACGGTAAATTTTCCTGCTCTCCATCCTCTAGATCAAGTCATCAGCTAGAAAATCGTCCTGCATCACTTTGCTATAGGCCGCACGGTTTTTGAGATATGAGCAAAGTAAGACCAACATTCCTTATTTTTTCAATGCAGAAAAATCGACATCTGTAGGGGTGTTGGCGGTTCGTATGGAATTTTCGACAGCTTATTTCTCGAGAACGGTGCCTCCTACGAGAAAAAACCTGTACATATTTTGTGTAGCTCGTGACTTGATCTAGAGGATGGCATTGGAAAATTCACGAAATTCCCATAATTTGAGCAAATTTTTGAAAAAAACAGGGAAATTTGTTTCTCTGGCGTAAATTATATGAAATTTTACATCGGCTTTGAAGGAAGGTCAATCTGAATTGTTGCTCTTGACGTGAATTCACATTATGCAAGTCTTCATCTCGCTCAATCACCGGCAAGGCGATAATTAAAATTATTTTCCCAAAAAAAGTGCCTTATCCATTAAAAATTATACCCTTATAACGGTAAATTTTCCCGCTCTCCGACCCCATCCTCTAGATCAAGTCATCAGCTAGAAAATCGTCCTGCATCACTTTGCTGTAGGCCGCACGGTTTTTGAGATATGAGCAAAGTAAGACCAACATTCCTTATTTTTTCAATGTAGAAAAATCGACATCTGTAGGGGTGTTGGCGGTTCGTATGGAATTTTCGACAGCTTATTTCTCGAGAACGGTGCGTCCTACGAGAAAAAACCTGTACATATTTTGTGTAGCTCGTGACTTGATCTAGAGGATGGCATTGGAAAATTCACGAAATTCCCATAATTTGAGCAAATTTTTGAAAAAAACAGGGAAATTTGTTTCTCTGGCGTAAATTATATGAAATTTTACATCGGCTTTGAAGGAAGGTCAATCTGAATTGTTGCTCTTGACGTGAATTCACATTATGCAAGTCTTCATCTCGCTCAATCACCGGCAAGGCGATAATTAAAATTATTTTCCCAAAAAAAGTGCCTTATCCATTAAAAATTATACCCTTATAACGGTAAATTTTCCCGCTCTCCGACCCCATCCTCTAGATCAAGTCATCAGCTACAAAATCGTACTGCATCACTTTGCTGTAGGACGCATGGTTTTTGAGATATGAGCAAAGTAAGACCAACATTCATTATTTTTTCAATGTAGAAAAATCGACATCTGTAGGGGTGCTGGCGGTTCGTATGGAATTTTCGACAGCTTATTTCTCGAGACCGGTGCGTCCTACGAGAAAAAACCTGTACATATTTTGTGTAGCTCGTGACTTGATCTAGAGGATGGCATTGGAAAATTCACGAAATTCCCATTATTTGAGCAAAGTTTTGAAAAAAAAAACAGGGAAATTTGTTTTTCTGGCGTAAATTATATGAAATTTTACATCGGCTTTGAAGGAAGGTTAATCTGAATTGTTGCTCTTGACGTGAATTCACTATCGTCACAACTAGTTATTCACTGTAGTAACAAGAGTGACGTTAGTAACGAGTGTGATACTTAGAAACTAGAGTGACGGTAGTTTGTCGCTCTAGAAACTAGAAATCGTCACTCTAGTAACTAGAAACTAGAGTGACGATAGTCTGTCACGCTAGAAACTAGATTGACGATAGTTAGTCTAGACGATAGTCTAGAGATTCGTTACTAAGGTCACTCTAGGTACTTGCTAGTTGTCACTCTAGTAACTGGAGTGACGTTAGTAACGAGTATGATACATAGAAACTAGAGTGACGGTAGTTTGTCGTTCTAGAAACTAGAATTCGTGGCTCTTGTTTCTCTAGAAACTAGATTCTAGGGCTAGAATCCAGCCCTAGATTCTGGGGCTAGAATCGAGCCCTAGAATTTAGAGCTAGAAATCTAGGGATAGAATCTAGGGCTAGAATCTAAAGCTAGAATCGAGGGCTAGATTCTAGGGCTAGAAATCTAGGGCTAGAAATCTAGGGCTAGAATCTAGGGCTAGAATCTAGGGCTAGAATCTAGGGCTGTAATCTAGGGCTAGATTCTAGGGCAAGAATCTAGGGCTTGAATCTAGGGCTAGAAATCTAGGGCTAGAATCTAGGGCTAGAATCTAGGGCTAGAAATCTAGGGCTAGAAATCTAGGGCTAGATTCTAGGGCTAGAAATCTAGGGCTAGAAATCTAGGGCTAGAATCTAGGGCTAGAATCTAGGGCTACAAATCTAGGGCTAGATTCTAGGGCTAGAATCTAGGGCTAGAAATCTAGGGCTAGAATCTAGGGCTAGAATCTAGGGCTAGAATCTAGGGCTAGAAATCTAGGGCTAGAAATCTAGGGCTAGAATCTAGGGCTAGAATCTAGGGCTAGAATCTAGGGCTAGAAATCTAGGGCTAGAATCTAGGGCTAGAATCTAGGGCTAGATTCTAGGGCTAGAATCTAGGGCTAGATTCTAGGGCTAGATTCTAGGGCTAGAATCTAGGGCTAGAATCTAGGGCTAGATTCTAGGGCTAGAATCTAGGGCTAGAAATCTAGGGCTAGAATTTAGGGCTAGAATCTAGGGCTAGAAATCTAGGGCTAGAAATCTAGGGCTAGATTCTAGGGCTAGAATCTAGGGCTAGAAATCTAGGGCTAGAAATCTTGGGCTAGATTCTAGGGCTAGAAATCTAGGGCTAGAAATCTATAACTAGAATCTAGGGCTAGAATCCAGGGCTAGAATCTAGGGCTAGAATCTAGGGCTAAAAATATAGGGCTAGAGTCTCGGGCTAGAATCTAGGGCTAGAAATCTAGGGCTAGAATCTAGGGCTAGAATCTAGGGCTAGAATCTAGGGCTAGAAATCTAGGGCTGGAATTTAGGGCTAGAATCTAGGGCTAGAAATCTAGGGCTAGAAATCTTGGGCTAGATTCTAGGGCTATAAATCTAGGGCTAGAAATCTATAACTAGAATCTAGGGCTAGAATCCAGGGCTAGAATCTAGGGCTAGAATCTAGGGCTAAAAATATAGGGCTAGAGTCTCGGGCTAGACGGCCCTAGATTCTAGCCCTAGATTCTAGCCCTAGATTCTAGCCCTAGATTCTAGCCCTAGATTTCTAGCCCTAGATTCTAGCCCTAGATTTCTAGCCCTAGAATCTAGCCCTAGATTTCTAGCCCTAGATTTCTAACCCTAGATTTCTAGCCCTAGATTCTAGCCCTAGAATCTAGCCCTAGATTTGTAGCCCTAGATTCTAGCCCTAGATTCTAGCCCTAGATTTCTAGCCCTAGACTAGTTTCTAAGACTAGTTTCTAAGTATCACACGTCACTCTTGTTACTACAGTGAATAACGATCACTCTAGTTACTATCGTCACAACTAGTTAATCACTCCAGTTACTATCGTCACTTGTTACTGCCGTCACTCTAATTACTAGAGTGACAAACTAGATAGTATCTAGAGTGACCCTAGATTCTAGAGTGACACGCTATCGTCACTCTAGTTTCTAGCTGACTAAATGTCGTCAACTAGAGTGTCACTCTAGAAGCTAGAGTGACGATGATAGCATATCGCTAGCTTGTCACTCTGGTCACTATCGTCACTCTAGACTAACTATCGTCCCTCTAGTTTCTAGCGTGAAAATCTATGGTCGCTCTAGTTTCTTGAGCGACACTCTAGTTGACAATAGTAAGTCACGCTAGAAACTAGAGTGACGATAGCTTGTCACACTAGAAACTAGAGTGACGGTAGTTAGTCTAGACGATAGTCTAGAGATCGTTACTAACGCCACTCCAGATACTTGCTAGTTGTCACTCTAGTAACTCGAGTGACGATAGTGACTAGAGTGACGATAGTAACGAGTGTGATACTTAGAATCGGGAGTGACGGAAACTAGAAATCGTGACTCTAGTTTCTCTAGAAACTAGATTCTAGCCCTCGAATCTACGCCTAGATTTCTAGCCCTTGATTCTAGCGCTAGATTTGAGCCCTAGATTTCTAGCTTTAGTTTCTAGCCCTAGAACCAAGTTTCTAGAGAAACTGGAGTCACGATTTCTAGTTTCTAGAGTGACAAGCTACCGTCACTCTAGTTTCTAACTATCATACTCGTTACTAACGTCACTTTAGTTACTAGAGTGAATAACGATCGTCACTCTAGTTCCTAATGTGTCAAGCTATCGTCACTCTAGTTTCTAGCGTGACTAACTATCGTCACCTAGAGTGTCGCTCAAGAAACTAGAGCGACCATAGATTTTCACGCTAGAAACTAGAGGGACGATAGTTAGTCTAGAGTGACGATAGTGACCAGAGTGACAAGCTAGCGATATGCTATCATCGTCACTCTAGCTTCTAGAGTGACACTCTAGTTGACGATAGTTAGTCACGCTAGAAAATAGAGTGACGATAGCTTGACACATTAGGAACTAGAGTGACGATCGTTATTCACTCTAGTAACTAGAGTGACGTTAGTAACGAGTATGATAGTTAGAAACTAGAGTGACGGTAGTTTGTCACTCTAGCAACTAGAGTGACGATAGCTTGTCACGCTAGAAACTAGAGTGACAGTAGTTTGTCGCTCTAGAATCTAGAAACTAGAGTGCCGATAGTTTAGAGATCGTTACTAACGTCACTCTAGATACTGTCTAGTTGTCACTCAAGTAACTAGAGTGACTATAGTAACAAGTGACGATAGTAACTAGAGTGACGATAGCTTGTCACGCTAGAAAGTAGAGTGACGGTAGTTTGTCACTCTAGAAACTAGAAATCGTGACTGCAGTTTCTCTAGAAACTTGGTTCTAGGCCTAGAATCTACGGCTAGAATGTAGGGCTAGAATCTAGGGCTAGATTCTAGGGCTAGAAATCTAGGGCTAGAATCTAGGGCTAGAATCTAGGGCTAGAATCTAGGGCTAGAATCTAGGGCTAGAAATCTAGGGCTAGAAATCTAGGGCTAGAAATCTAGGGCTAGAATCTAGGGCTAGAATCTAGGACCAAGTTTCTAGAGAAACTGGAGTCACGATTTCTAGTTTCTAGAGTGACAAGCTACCGTCACTCTAGTTTCTAACTATCATACTCGTTACTAACGTCACTCTAGTTACTAGAGTGAATAACGATCGTCACTCTAGTTCCTAATGTGTCAAGCTATCGTCACTCTAGTTTCTAGCGTGACTAACTATCGTCACCTAGAGTGTCGCTCAAGAAACTAGAGCGACCATAGATTTTCACGCTAGAAACTAGAGGGACGATAGTTAGTCTAGAGTGACGATAGTGACCAGAGTGACAAGCTAGCGATATGCTATCATCGTCACTCTAGCTTCTAGAGTGACACTCTAGTTGACGATAGTTAGTCACGCTAGAAAATAGAGTGACGATAGCTTGACACATTAGGAACTAGAGTGACGATCGTTATTCACTCTAGTAACTAGAGTGACGTTAGTAACGAGTATGATAGTTAGAAACTAGAGTGACGGTAGTTTGTCACTCTAGCAACTAGAGTGACGATAGCTTGTCACGCTAGAAACTAGAGTGACAGTAGTTTGTCGCTCTAGAATCTAGAAACTAGAGTGCCGATAGTTTAGAGATCGTTACTAACGTCACTCTAGATACTGTCTAGTTGTCACTCAAGTAACTAGAGTGACTATAGTAACAAGTGACGATAGTAACTAGAGTGACGATAGCTTGTCACACTAGAAAGTAGAGTGACGGTAGTTTGTCACTCTAGAAACTAGAAATCGTGACTGCAGTTTCTCTAGAAACTTGGTTCTAGGCCTAGAATCTACGGCTAGAATGTAGGGCTAGAATCTAGGGCTAGATTCTAGGGCTAGAAATCTAGGGCTAGAATCTAGGGCTAGAATCTAGGGCTAGAATCTAGGGCTAGAATCTAGGGCTAGAAATCTAGGGCTAGAAATCTAGGGCTAGAAATCTAGGGCTAGAATCTAGGGCTAGAATCTAGGGCTAGAATCTAGGGCTAGAAATCTAGAGCTAGATTCTAGCCCTAGAATCTATTCACTGTAGTAACTGTAGTAACAAGAGTGACGTTAGTAACGAGTGTGATACTTAGAAACTAGAGTGACGGTAGTTTGTCGCTCTAGAAACTAGAAATCGTGACTCCAGTTTCTCTAGAAACTTGGATCTAGGCCTAGAATCTAGGGCTAGATTCTGGGGCTTGAATCTGGCCCTAGAGGGCTAACTCCAGATTTAGCCCTAGATTCTAGCCCTAGATTCTAGCCCTAGATTCTAGCCCTAGAATCTAGCCCTAGAATCAAGTTTCTAAAGAAACTGGAGTCACGATTTCTAGTTTCTAGAGCGACAAACTCTAGTCACTAGAGTGACAACTAGACAGTATCTAGAGTGACGTCTAGAAACTAGAGTGACGATGATAGTTTGTCGCTAGTTTGTCACTCGAGTTACTATAGTATAGCCCTAGTATCTATCTTTCTAGTGTGACAACTCAAGTTTCTAGCGCTAGATTCTAGAGTGACTAACTATCGTCACTCTAGTTTCTAGTGTGACAAGCTATCGTCATTCTAGTTTCTAGCCATAGGTTCTTGAGTGACTTACTATCGTCACTCTACTTTCTAGCTTGACAAGCTATCGTCACTCTAGTTTCTCTAGGCTAGAATCTAGGCCTGAAATCTAGCGCTAGAAATCTAGGGTTAGAAATCTAGGGCTAGAAATCTAGGGCTAGATTCTAGGGCTAGAAATCTAGGGCTAGAATCTAGGGCTAGAAATCTAGGGCTAGAATCTAGGGCTAGAATCTAGGGCTAGAATCTAGGGCTAGATTCTAGGGCTAGAATCTAGGGCTAGATATCTAGGGCTAGAATCTAGGGCTAGAAATCTAGGACTAGAAATCTAGGGCTAGAATCTAGGGCTAGAATCGAGGGCTAGAAATCTAGGGCTAGAAATCTAGGGCTAGATTCTAGGGCTAGAAATCTAGGGCTAGATTCAAGGGCTAGAAATCTAGGGCTAGAAATCTAGGGCTAGATTCTAGGGCTAGAATAAAGGGCTAGAATCTAGGGCTAGAATCTAGGGCAAGAAATCTAGGGCTAGAGTCTCGGGCTAGAATCTAGGGCTAGAAATCTAGGGCTAGAATCTAGGGCTAGAATCTAGGGCTAGAAATCTAGGGCTAGAATCTAGGGCTAGAATCTAGGGCTAGAATCTAGGGCTAGAATCTAGGGCTAGAATCTAGGGCTAGAATCTAGGGCTAGAATCTAGGGCTAGAATCTAGGGCTAAATCTGGAGTTAGCCCTCTAGGGCCAGATTCAAGCCCCAGAATCTAGCCCTAGATTTCTAGCCCTAGATTTCTAACCCTAGATTTCTAGCGCTAGATTTCAGGCCTAGATTCTAGCCTAGAGAAACTAGAGTGACGATAGCTTGTCAAGCTAGAAAGTAGAGTGACGATAGTAAGTCACTCAAGAACCTATGGCTAGAAACTAGAATGACGATAGCTTGTCACACTAGAAACTAGAGTGACGATAGTTAGTCACTCTAGAATCTAGCGCTAGAAACTTGAGTTGTCACACTAGAAAGATAGATACTAGGGCTATACTATAGTAACTCGAGTGACAAACTAGCGACAAACTATCATCGTCACTCTAGTTTCTAGACGTCACTCTAGATACTGTCTAGTTGTCACTCTAGTGACTAGAGTTTGTCGCTCTAGAAACTAGAAATCGTGACTCCAGTTTCTTTAGAAACTTGATTCTAGGGCTAGATTCTAGGGCTAGAATCTAGGGCTAGAATCTAGGGCTAAATCTGGAGTTAGCCCTCTAGGGCCAGATTCAAGCCCCAGAATCTAGCCCTAGATTCTAGCCCTAGATTCTAGCCCTAGAATCTAGGCCTAGATTCTAGGCCTAGATCCAAGTTTCTAGAGAAACTGGAGTCACGATTTCTAGTTTCTAGAGCGACAAACTACCGTCACTCTAGTTTCTAAGTATCACACGTCACTCTTGTTACTACAGTGAATAACGATCACTCTAGTTACTATCGTCACAACTAGTTAATCACTCCAGTTACTATCGTCACTTGTTACTGCCGTCACTCTAATTACTAGAGTGACAAACTAGATAGTATCTAGAGTGACCCTAGATTCTAGAGTGACACGCTATCGTCACTCTAGTTTCTAGCTGACTAAATGTCGTCAACTAGAGTGTCACTCTAGAAGCTAGAGTGACGATGATAGCATATCGCTAGCTTGTCACTCTGGTCACTATCGTCACTCTAGACTAACTATCGTCCCTCTAGTTTCTAGCGTGAAAATCTATGGTCGCTCTAGTTTCTTGAGCGACACTCTAGTTGACAATAGTAAGTCACGCTAGAAACTAGAGTGACGATAGCTTGTCACACTAGAAACTAGAGTGACGGTAGTTAGTCTAGACGATAGTCTAGAGATCGTTACTAACGCCACTCCAGATACTTGCTAGTTGTCACTCTAGTAACTCGAGTGACGATAGTGACTAGAGTGACGATAGTAACGAGTGTGATACTTAGAATCGGGAGTGACGGAAACTAGAAATCGTGACTCTAGTTTCTCTAGAAACTAGATTCTAGCCCTCGAATCTACGCCTAGATTTCTAGCCCTCGATTCTAGCGCTAGATTTGAGCCCTAGATTTCTAGCTTTAGTTTCTAGCCCTAGAACCAAGTTTCTAGAGAAACTGGAGTCACGATTTCTAGTTTCTAGAGTGACAAGCTACCGTCACTCTAGTTTCTAACTATCATACTCGTTACTAACGTCACTCTAGTTACTAGAGTGAATAACGATCGTCACTCTAGTTCCTAATGTGTCAAGCTATCGTCACTCTAGTTTCTAGCGTGACTAACTATCGTCACCTAGAGTGTCGCTCAAGAAACTAGAGCGACCATAGATTTTCACGCTAGAAACTAGAGGGACGATAGTTAGTCTAGAGTGACGATAGTGACCAGAGTGACAAGCTAGCGATATGCTATCATCGTCACTCTAGCTTCTAGAGTGACACTCTAGTTGACGATAGTTAGTCACGCTAGAAAATAGAGTGACGATAGCTTGACACATTAGGAACTAGAGTGACGATCGTTATTCACTCTAGTAACTAGAGTGACGTTAGTAACGAGTATGATAGTTAGAAACTAGAGTGACGGTAGTTTGTCACTCTAGCAACTAGAGTGACGATAGCTTGTCACGCTAGAAACTAGAGTGACAGTAGTTTGTCGCTCTAGAATCTAGAAACTAGAGTGCCGATAGTTTAGAGATCGTTACTAACGTCACTCTAGATACTGTCTAGTTGTCACTCAAGTAACTAGAGTGACTATAGTAACAAGTGACGATAGTAACTAGAGTGACGATAGCTTGTCACGCTAGAAAGTAGAGTGACGGTAGTTTGTCACTCTAGAAACTAGAAATCGTGACTGCAGTTTCTCTAGAAACTTGGTTCTAGGCCTAGAATCTACGGCTAGAATGTAGGGCTAGAATCTAGGGCTAGATTCTAGGGCTAGAAATCTAGGGCTAGAATCTAGGGCTAGAATCTAGGGCTAGAATCTAGGGCTAGAATCTAGGGCTAGAAATCTAGGGCTAGAAATCTAGGGCTAGAAATCTAGGGCTAGAATCTAGGGCTAGAATCTAGGGCTAGAATCTAGGGCTAGAAATCTAGAGCTAGATTCTAGCCCTAGAATCTATTCACTGTAGTAACTGTAGTAACAAGAGTGACGTTAGTAACGAGTGTGATACTTAGAAACTAGAGTGACGGTAGTTTGTCGCTCTAGAAACTAGAAATCGTGACTCCAGTTTCTCTAGAAACTTGGATCTAGGCCTAGAATCTAGGCCTAGATTCTAGGGCTAGAATCTAGGGCTAGAATCTAGGGCTAGATTCTGGGGCTTGAATCTGGCCCTAGAGGGCTAACTCCAGATTTAGCCCTAGATTCTAGCCCTAGATTCTAGCCCTAGAATCTAGCCCTAGAATCAAGTTTCTAAAGAAACTGGAGTCACGATTTCTAGTTTCTAGAGCGACAAACTCTAGTCACTAGAGTGACAACTAGACAGTATCTAGAGTGACGTCTAGAAACTAGAGTGACGATGATAGTTTGTCGCTAGTTTGTCACTCGAGTTACTATAGTATAGCCCTAGTATCTATCTTTCTAGTGTGACAACTCAAGTTTCTAGCGCTAGATTCTAGAGTGACTAACTATCGTCACTCTAGTTTCTAGTGTGACAAGCTATCGTCATTCTAGTTTCTAGCCATAGGTTCTTGAGTGACTTACTATCGTCACTCTACTTTCTAGCTTGACAAGCTATCGTCACTCTAGTTTCTCTAGGCTAGAATCTAGGCCTGAAATCTAGCGCTAGAAATCTAGGGTTAGAAATCTAGGGCTAGAAATCTAGGGCTAGATTCTAGGGCTAGAAATCTAGGGCTAGAATCTAGGGCTAGAAATCTAGGGCTAGAATCTAGGGCTAGAATCTAGGGCTAGAATCTAGGGCTAGATTCTAGGGCTAGAATCTAGGGCTAGAATCTAGGGCTAGATTCTAGGGCTAGAATCTAGGGCTAGATATCTAGGGCTAGAATCTAGGGCTAGAAATCTAGGACTAGAAATCTAGGGCTAGAATCTAGGGCTAGAATCTAGGGCTAGAAATCTAGGGCTAGAAATCTAGGGCTAGATTCTAGGGCTAGAAATCTAGGGCTAGATTCAAGGGCTAGAAATCTAGGGCTAGAAATCTAGGGCTAGATTCTAGGGCTAGAATAAAGGGCTAGAATCTAGGGCTAGAATCTAGGGCAAGAAATCTAGGGCTAGAGTCTCGGGCTAGAATCTAGGGCTAGAAATCTAGGGCTAGAATCTAGGGCTAGAATCTAGGGCTAGAAATCTAGGGCTAGAATCTAGGGCTAGAATCTAGGGCTAGAATCTAGGGCTAGAATCTAGGGCTAGAATCTAGGGCTAGAATCTAGGGCTAGAATCTAGGGCTAGAATCTAGGGCTAAATCTGGAGTTAGCCCTCTAGGGCCAGATTCAAGCCCCAGAATCTAGCCCTAGATTTCTAGCCCTAGATTTCTAACCCTAGATTTCTAGCGCTAGATTTCAGGCCTAGATTCTAGCCTAGAGAAACTAGAGTGACGATAGCTTGTCAAGCTAGAAAGTAGAGTGACGATAGTAAGTCACTCAAGAACCTATGGCTAGAAACTAGAATGACGATAGCTTGTCACACTAGAAACTAGAGTGACGATAGTTAGTCACTCTAGAATCTAGCGCTAGAAACTTGAGTTGTCACACTAGAAAGATAGATACTAGGGCTATACTATAGTAACTCGAGTGACAAACTAGCGACAAACTATCATCGTCACTCTAGTTTCTAGACGTCACTCTAGATACTGTCTAGTTGTCACTCTAGTGACTAGAGTTTGTCGCTCTAGAAACTAGAAATCGTGACTCCAGTTTCTTTAGAAACTTGATTCTAGGGCTAGATTCTAGGGCTAGAATCTAGGGCTAGAATCTAGGGCTAAATCTGGAGTTAGCCCTCTAGGGCCAGATTCAAGCCCCAGAATCTAGCCCTAGATTCTAGCCCTAGATTCTAGCCCTAGAATCTAGGCCTAGATTCTAGGCCTAGATCCAAGTTTCTAGAGAAACTGGAGTCACGATTTCTAGTTTCTAGAGCGACAAACTACCGTCACTCTAGTTTCTAAGTATCACACGTCACTCTTGTTACTACAGTGAATAACGATCACTCTAGTTACTATCGTCACAACTAGTTAATCACTCCAGTTACTATCGTCACTTGTTACTGCCGTCACTCTAATTACTAGAGTGACAAACTAGATAGTATCTAGAGTGACCCTAGATTCTAGAGTGACACGCTATCGTCACTCTAGTTTCTAGCTGACTAAATGTCGTCAACTAGAGTGTCACTCTAGAAGCTAGAGTGACGATGATAGCATATCGCTAGCTTGTCACTCTGGTCACTATCGTCACTCTAGACTAACTATCGTCCCTCTAGTTTCTAGCGTGAAAATCTATGGTCGCTCTAGTTTCTTGAGCGACACTCTAGTTGACAATAGTAAGTCACGCTAGAAACTAGAGTGACGATAGCTTGTCACACTAGAAACTAGAGTGACGGTAGTTAGTCTAGACGATAGTCTAGAGATCGTTACTAACGCCACTCCAGATACTTGCTAGTTGTCACTCTAGTAACTCGAGTGACGATAGTGACTAGAGTGACGATAGTAACGAGTGTGATACTTAGAATCGGGAGTGACGGAAACTAGAAATCGTGACTCTAGTTTCTCTAGAAACTAGATTCTAGCCCTCGAATCTACGCCTAGATTTCTAGCCCTCGATTCTAGCGCTAGATTTGAGCCCTAGATTTCTAGCTTTAGTTTCTAGCCCTAGAACCAAGTTTCTAGAGAAACTGGAGTCACGATTTCTAGTTTCTAGAGTGACAAGCTACCGTCACTCTAGTTTCTAACTATCATACTCGTTACTAACGTCACTCTAGTTACTAGAGTGAATAACGATCGTCACTCTAGTTCCTAATGTGTCAAGCTATCGTCACTCTAGTTTCTAGCGTGACTAACTATCGTCACCTAGAGTGTCGCTCAAGAAACTAGAGCGACCATAGATTTTCACGCTAGAAACTAGAGGGACGATAGTTAGTCTAGAGTGACGATAGTGACCAGAGTGACAAGCTAGCGATATGCTATCATCGTCACTCTAGCTTCTAGAGTGACACTCTAGTTGACGATAGTTAGTCACGCTAGAAAATAGAGTGACGATAGCTTGACACATTAGGAACTAGAGTGACGATCGTTATTCACTCTAGTAACTAGAGTGACGTTAGTAACGAGTATGATAGTTAGAAACTAGAGTGACGGTAGTTTGTCACTCTAGCAACTAGAGTGACGATAGCTTGTCACGCTAGAAACTAGAGTGACAGTAGTTTGTCGCTCTAGAATCTAGAAACTAGAGTGCCGATAGTTTAGAGATCGTTACTAACGTCACTCTAGATACTGTCTAGTTGTCACTCAAGTAACTAGAGTGACTATAGTAACAAGTGACGATAGTAACTAGAGTGACGATAGCTTGTCACGCTAGAAAGTAGAGTGACGGTAGTTTGTCACTCTAGAAACTAGAAATCGTGACTGCAGTTTCTCTAGAAACTTGGTTCTAGGCCTAGAATCTACGGCTAGAATGTAGGGCTAGAATCTAGGGCTAGATTCTAGGGCTAGAAATCTAGGGCTAGAATCTAGGGCTAGAATCTAGGGCTAGAATCTAGGGCTAGAATCTAGGGCTAGAAATCTAGGGCTAGAAATCTAGGGCTAGAAATCTAGGGCTAGAATCTAGGGCTAGAATCTAGGGCTAGAATCTAGGGCTAGAAATCTAGAGCTAGATTCTAGCCCTAGAATCTATTCACTGTAGTAACTGTAGTAACAAGAGTGACG
Organism: Eristalis intricaria; assembly: GCA_964034865.1. Classification (NCBI taxonomy): domain Eukaryota; kingdom Metazoa; phylum Arthropoda; class Insecta; order Diptera; family Syrphidae; genus Eristalis; species Eristalis intricaria. The sequence continues at coordinate 33,626,898 of OZ035875.1, forward strand.
TTAGTAACGAGTGTGATACTTAGAAACTAGAGTGACGGTAGTTTGTCGCTCTAGAAACTAGAAATCGTGACTCCAGTTTCTCTAGAAACTTGGATCTAGGCCTAGAATCTAGGCCTAGATTCTAGGGCTAGAATCTAGGGCTAGAATCTAGGGCTAGATTCTGGGGCTTGAATCTGGCCCTAGAGGGCTAACTCCAGATTTAGCCCTAGATTCTAGCCCTAGATTCTAGCCCTAGAATCTAGCCCTAGAATCAAGTTTCTAAAGAAACTGGAGTCACGATTTCTAGTTTCTAGAGCGACAAACTCTAGTCACTAGAGTGACAACTAGACAGTATCTAGAGTGACGTCTAGAAACTAGAGTGACGATGATAGTTTGTCGCTAGTTTGTCACTCGAGTTACTATAGTATAGCCCTAGTATCTATCTTTCTAGTGTGACAACTCAAGTTTCTAGCGCTAGATTCTAGAGTGACTAACTATCGTCACTCTAGTTTCTAGTGTGACAAGCTATCGTCATTCTAGTTTCTAGCCATAGGTTCTTGAGTGACTTACTATCGTCACTCTACTTTCTAGCTTGACAAGCTATCGTCACTCTAGTTTCTCTAGGCTAGAATCTAGGCCTGAAATCTAGCGCTAGAAATCTAGGGTTAGAAATCTAGGGCTAGAAATCTAGGGCTAGATTCTAGGGCTAGAAATCTAGGGCTAGAATCTAGGGCTAGAAATCTAGGGCTAGAATCTAGGGCTAGAATCTAGGGCTAGAATCTAGGGCTAGATTCTAGGGCTAGAATCTAGGGCTAGATCTAGGGCTAGAATCTAGGGCTAGAAATCTAGGACTAGAAATCTAGGGCTAGAATCTAGGGCTAGAATCTAGGGCTAGAAATCTAGGGCTAGAAATCTAGGGCTAGATTCTAGGGCTAGAAATCTAGGGCTAGATTCAAGGGCTAGAAATCTAGGGCTAGAAATCTAGGGCTAGATTCTAGGGCTAGAATAAAGGGCTAGAATCTAGGGCTAGAATCTAGGGCAAGAAATCTAGGGCTAGAGTCTCGGGCTAGAATCTAGGGCTAGAAATCTAGGGCTAGAATCTAGGGCTAGAATCTAGGGCTAGAAATCTAGGGCTAGAATCTAGGGCTAGAATCTAGGGCTAGAATCTAGGGCTAGAATCTAGGGCTAGAATCTAGGGCTAGAATCTAGGGCTAGAATCTAGGGCTAAATCTGGAGTTAGCCCTCTAGGGCCAGATTCAAGCCCCAGAATCTAGCCCTAGATTTCTAGCCCTAGATTTCTAACCCTAGATTTCTAGCGCTAGATTTCAGGCCTAGATTCTAGCCTAGAGAAACTAGAGTGACGATAGCTTGTCAAGCTAGAAAGTAGAGTGACGATAGTAAGTCACTCAAGAACCTATGGCTAGAAACTAGAATGACGATAGCTTGTCACACTAGAAACTAGAGTGACGATAGTTAGTCACTCTAGAATCTAGCGCTAGAAACTTGAGTTGTCACACTAGAAAGATAGATACTAGGGCTATACTATAGTAACTCGAGTGACAAACTAGCGACAAACTATCATCGTCACTCTAGTTTCTAGACGTCACTCTAGATACTGTCTAGTTGTCACTCTAGTGACTAGAGTTTGTCGCTCTAGAAACTAGAAATCGTGACTCCAGTTTCTTTAGAAACTTGATTCTAGGGCTAGATTCTAGGGCTAGAATCTAGGGCTAGAATCTAGGGCTAAATCTGGAGTTAGCCCTCTAGGGCCAGATTCAAGCCCCAGAATCTAGCCCTAGATTCTAGCCCTAGATTCTAGCCCTAGAATCTAGGCCTAGATTCTAGGCCTAGATCCAAGTTTCTAGAGAAACTGGAGTCACGATTTCTAGTTTCTAGAGCGACAAACTACCGTCACTCTAGTTTCTAAGTATCACACTCGTTACTAACGTCACTCTTGTTACTACAGTGAATAACGATCACTCTAGTTACTATCGTCACAACTAGTTAATCACTCCAGTTACTATCGTCACTTGTTACTGCCGTCACTCTAATTACTAGAGTGACAAACTAGATAGTATCTAGAGTGACCCTAGATTCTAGAGTGACACGCTATCGTCACTCTAGTTTCTAGCTGACTAAATGTCGTCAACTAGAGTGTCACTCTAGAAGCTAGAGTGACGATGATAGCATATCGCTAGCTTGTCACTCTGGTCACTATCGTCACTCTAGACTAACTATCGTCCCTCTAGTTTCTAGCGTGAAAATCTATGGTCGCTCTAGTTTCTTGAGCGACACTCTAGTTGACAATAGTAAGTCACGCTAGAAACTAGAGTGACGATAGCTTGTCACACTAGAAACTAGAGTGACGGTAGTTAGTCTAGACGATAGTCTAGAGATCGTTACTAACGCCACTCCAGATACTTGCTAGTTGTCACTCTAGTAACTCGAGTGACGATAGTGACTAGAGTGACGATAGTAACGAGTGTGATACTTAGAATCGGGAGTGACGGAAACTAGAAATCGTGACTCTAGTTTCTCTAGAAACTAGATTCTAGCCCTCGAATCTACGCCTAGATTTCTAGCCCTCGATTCTAGCGCTAGATTTGAGCCCTAGATTTCTAGCTTTAGTTTCTAGCCCTAGAACCAAGTTTCTAGAGAAACTGGAGTCACGATTTCTAGTTTCTAGAGTGACAAGCTACCGTCACTCTAGTTTCTAACTATCATACTCGTTACTAACGTCACTCTAGTTACTAGAGTGAATAACGATCGTCACTCTAGTTCCTAATGTGTCAAGCTATCGTCACTCTAGTTTCTAGCGTGACTAACTATCGTCACCTAGAGTGTCGCTCAAGAAACTAGAGCGACCATAGATTTTCACGCTAGAAACTAGAGGGACGATAGTTAGTCTAGAGTGACGATAGTGACCAGAGTGACAAGCTAGCGATATGCTATCATCGTCACTCTAGCTTCTAGAGTGACACTCTAGTTGACGATAGTTAGTCACGCTAGAAAATAGAGTGACGATAGCTTGACACATTAGGAACTAGAGTGACGATCGTTATTCACTCTAGTAACTAGAGTGACGTTAGTAACGAGTATGATAGTTAGAAACTAGAGTGACGGTAGTTTGTCACTCTAGCAACTAGAGTGACAGTAGTTTGTCGCTCTAGAATCTAGAAACTAGAGTGCCGATAGTTTAGAGATCGTTACTAACGTCACTCTAGATACTGTCTAGTTGTCACTCAAGTAACTAGAGTGACTATAGTAACAAGTGACGATAGTAACTAGAGTGACGATAGCTTGTCACGCTAGAAAGTAGAGTGACGGTAGTTTGTCACTCTAGAAACTAGAAATCGTGACTGCAGTTTCTCTAGAAACTTGGTTCTAGGCCTAGAATCTACGGCTAGAATGTAGGGCTAGAATCTAGGGCTAGATTCTAGGGCTAGAAATCTAGGGCTAGAATCTAGGGCTAGAATCTAGGGCTAGAATCTAGGGCTAGAATCTAGGGCTAGAATCTAGGGCTAGAATCAAGGGCTAGAAATCTAGGGCTAGAAATCTAGGGCTAGAAATCTAGGGCTAGAATCTAGGGCTAGAATCTAGGGCTAGAATCTAGAGCTAGAAATCTAGAGCTAGATTCTAGCCCTAGAATCTATTCACTGTAGTAACTGTAGTAACAAGAGTGACGTTAGTAACGAGTGTGATACTTAGAAACTAGAGTGACGGTAGTTTGTCGCTCTAGAAACTAGAAATCGTGACTCCAGTTTCTCTAGAAACTTGGATCTAGGCCTAGAATCTAGGCCTAGATTCTAGGGCTAGAATCTAGGGCTAGAATCTAGGGCTAGATTCTGGGGCTTGAATCTGGCCCTAGAGGGCTAACTCCAGATTTAGCCCTAGATTCTAGCCCTAGATTCTAGCCCTAGAATCAAGTTTCTATAGAAACTGGAGTCACGATTTCTAGTTTCTAGAGCGACAAACTCTAGTCACTAGAGTGACAACTAGACAGTATCTAGAGTGACGTCTAGAAACTAGAGTGACGATGATAGTTTGTCGCTAGTTTGTCACTCGAGTTACTATAGTATAGCCCTAGTATCTATCTTTCTAGTGTGACAACTCAAGTTTCTAGCGCTAGATTCTAGAGTGACTAACTATCGTCACTCTAGTTTCTAGTGTGACAAGCTATCGTCATTCTAGTTTCTAGCCATAGGTTCTTGAGTGACTTACTATCGTCACTCTACTTTCTAGCTTGACAAGCTATCGTCACTCTAGTTTCTCTAGGCTAGAATCTAGGCCTGAAATCTAGCGCTAGAAATCTAGGGTTAGAAATCTAGGGCTAGAAATCTAGGGCTAGATTCTAGGGCTAGAAATCTAGGGCTAGAATCTAGGGCTAGAAATCTAGGGCTAGAATCTAGGGCTAGAATCTAGGGCTAGAATCTAGGGCTAGATTATAGGGCTAGAATCTAGGGCTAGATATCTAGGGCTAGAATCTAGGTCTAGAAATCTAGGACTAGAAATCTAGGGCTAGAATCTAGGGCTAGAATCTAGGGCTAGAAATCTAGGGCTAGAAATCTAGGGCTAGATTCTAGGGCTAGAAATCTAGGGCTAGATTCAAGGGCTAGAAATCTAGGGCTAGAAATCTAGGGCTAGAGTCTCGGGCTAGAATCTAGGGCTAGAAATCTAGGGCTAGAATCTAGGGCTAGAATCTAGGGCTAGAAATCTAGGGCTAGAATCTAGGGCAAGAAATCTAGGGCTAGAGTCTCGGGCTAGAATCTAGGGCTAGAATCTAGGGCTAGAAATCTAGGGCTAGAATCAAGGGCTAGAATCTAGGGCTAGAATCTAGGGCTAGAATCTAGGGCTAGAATCTAGGGCTAGAATCTAGGGCTAGAATCTAGGGCTAGAATCTAGGGCTAGATTCTAGGGCTAGAAATCTAGGGCTAGAATCTAGGGCTAGAATCTAGGGCTTGAAATCTAGGGCTAGATTCTAGGGCTAGAAATCTAGGGCTAGAAATCTAGGGCTAGAATCTAGGGCTAGAAATCTAGGGCTAGAATCTAGGGCTAGAATCTAGGGCTAGAAATCTAGGGCTAGAAATCTAGGGCTAGATTCTAGGGCTAGAAATCTACTGCTAGAAATCTAGGGCTAGAATCTAGGGCTAGAATCTATTGCTAGAAATCTAGGGCTAGAATCTAGGGCTAGAATCTAGGGCTAGAATCTAGGGCTACCATCACTCTAGTTTCTAGCGTGACAAGCTATCGTCACTCTAGTTGCTAGAGTGACAAACTACCGTCACTCTAGTTTCTAGCGTGACAAGCTATCGTCACTCTAGTTTCTAAGTATCATACTCGTTACTAACGTCACTAGTGAATAACGATCGTCACTCTAGTTACTATCGTCACTTGTTACTGCCATCACTCTAATTACTAGAGTGACAACTAGCAAGTATCTAGAGTGACGTTAGTAACGACTCTCTAGACTATCGTCTAGACTAACTATCGTCACTCTAGTTTCTAGCGCTAGAGTCTAGAGTGACAAACTACCGCCACCCTAGTTTCTAGCTTGACAAGCTATCGTCACTCTAGTTTCTCTAGGCTAGAATCTAGGCGTAAAATCTAGCGCTAGAATACTAGGGCTAGAATCTGGGGCTAGACTCTAGCGTAGTAATATAGCGCTAGAATGTAGTCACCCTAGTTTTTAGAGTGACACGCTATCGTCGCTCTAGTTTCTAGCGTGACTAAATATCGTCAACTAGAGTGTGACTCTAGAAACTAGAGTGACGATGACAGCTTGTGGCTAGTTTGTCACTCTAGTCACTATCGTCACTCCAGTTACTAGAGTGACAACTAGACAGTATCTAGAGTGACGTCTAGAAACTAGAGTGACGATGATAGTTTGTCGCTAGTTTGTCACTCGAGTTACTATAGTATAGCCCTAGTATCTATCTTTCTAGTGTGACAACTCAAGTTTCTAGCGCTAGATTCTAGAGTGACTAACTATCGTCACTCTAGTTTCTAGTGTGACAAGCTATCGTCATTCTAGTTTCTAGCCATAGGTTCTTGAGTGACTTACTATCGTCACTCTACTTTCTAGCTTGACAAGCTATCGTCACTCTAGTTTCTCTAGGCTAGAATCCAGGGATAGACTCTAGCGTAGTAATCTAGCGCTAGAATCTAGTCACCCTAGTTTCTAGAGTGAATAGCTATCGTCACTCTAGTTTCTAGCGGGACTAAATATCGTCAACTAGAGTGTCACTCTAGAATCTAGAGTGACGATGACTTGTGGCTAGTTTGTCATCGGCTTTTAAGGAAGGTCAATCTGAATTGTTGCTCATGACGTGAATTCACATTGCGCAAGTTTTCATCTCGCTCAATCACCGGCAAGGTGATAATTAAAATTATTTTCCCCAAAAAAAGTGCCTTATCCATTAAAAATTATACTCTTATAACGGTAAATTTTCCCGCTCTCCGACCCCATCCTCTAGATCAAGTCATCAGCTAGAAAATCGTCCTGCATCACTTTGCTGTAGGCCGCACGGTTTTTGAGATATGAGCAAAGTAAGACCAACATTCCTTATTTTTTCAATGTAGAAAAATCGACATCTGTAGGGGTGTTGGCGGTTCGTATGGAATTTTCGACAGCTTATTTCTCGAGAACGGTGCGTCCTACGAGAAAAAACCTGTACATATTTTGTGTAGCTCGTGACTTGATCTAGAGGATGGCATTGGAAAATTCACGAAATTCCCATAATTTGAGCAAATTTTTGAAAAAAACAGGGAAATTTGTTTCTCTGGTGTAAATTATATGAAATTTTACATCGGCTTTGAAGGAAGGTCAATCTGAATTGTTGCTCTTGACGTGAATTCACATTATGCAAGTCTTCATCTTGCTCAATCACCGGCAAGGCGATAATTAAAATTATTTTCCCAAAAAAAGTGCCTTATCCATTAAAAATTATACCCTTATAACGGTAAATTTTCCCGCTCTCCGACCCCATCCTCTAGATCAAGTCATCAGCTAGAAAATCGTCCGGCATCACTTTGCTGTAGGCCGCACAGTTTTTGAGATATGAGCAAAGTAAGACCAACATTCCTTATTTTTTCAATGTAGAAAAATCGACATCTGTAGGGGTGTTGGCGGTTCGTATAGAATTTTCGACAGCTTATTTCTCGAGAACGGTGCGTCCTACGAGAAAAAACCTGTACATATTTTGTGTAGCTCGTGACTTGATCTAGAGGATGGCATTGGAAAATTCACGAAATTCCCATAATTTGAGCAAATTTTTGAAAAAAACGGAAATTTGTTTCTCTGGCGTAAATTATATGAAATTTTACATCGGCTTTGAAGGAAGGTTAATCTGAATTGTTGCTCTTGACGTGAATTCACTATCGTCACAACTAGTTATTCACTGTAGTAACAAGAGTGACGTTAGTAACGAGTGTGATACTTAGAAACTAGAGTGACGGTAGTTTGTCGCTCTAGAAACTAGAAATCGTCACTCTAGTAACTAGAAACTAGAGTGACGATAGTCTGTCACGCTAGAAACTAGATTGACGATAGTTAGTCTAGACGATAGTCTAGAGATTCGTTACTAAGGTCACTCTAGGTACTTGCTAGTTGTCACTCTAGTAACTGGAGTGACGTTAGTAACGAGTATGATACATAGAAACTAGAGTGACGGTAGTTTGTCGTTCTAGAAACTAGAATTCGTGGCTCTTGTTTCTCTAGAAACTAGATTCTAGGGCTAGAATCCAGCCCTAGATTCTGGGGCTAGAATCGAGCCCTAGAATTAAGAGCTAGAAATCTAGGGATAGAATCTAGGGCTAGAATCTAAAGCTAGAATCGAGGGCTAGATTCTAGGGCTAGAAATCTAGGGCTAGAAATCTAGGGCTAGAATCTAGGGCTAGAATCTAGGGCTAGAATCTAGGGCTAGAATCTAGGGCTGGGATCTAGGGCTAGAAATCTAGGGCTAGAAATCTAGGGCTAGAATCTAGGGCTAGAATCTAGGGCTAGAAATCTAGGGCTGGAAATCTAGGGCTAGATTCTAGGGCTAGAAATCTAGGGCTAGATTCAAGGGCTAGAAATCTAGGGCTAGAAATCTAGGGCTAGATTCTAGGGCTAGAATCTAGGGCTAGAATCTAGGGCTAGATTCTAGGGCTAGAAATCTAGGGCTAGAGTCTCGGGCTAGAATCTAGGGCTAGAATCTAGGGCTAGAATCTAGGGCTAGAATCTAGGGCTAGAATCTAGGGCTAGAATCTTGGACTAGAATCTAGGGCTAGAATCTAGGGCTAGAAATCTAGGGCTAGAGTCTCGGGCTAGAATCTAGGGCTAGAATCTAGTTCTAGATTCTAGGGCTAGAATCTAGGGCTAGATTCTAGGGCTAGAAATCTAGGGCTAGAATCTAGGGCTAGAATCTAGGGCTTGAAATCTAGGGCTAGATTCTAGGGCTAGAAATCTAGGGCTAGAAATCTAGGGCTAGAATCTAGGGCTAGAATCTAGGGCTAGAATCTAGGGCTAGAAATCTAGGGCTAGAAATCTAGGGCTAGAAATCTAGGGCTAGAAATCTAGGGCTAGAATCTAGGGCTAGAATCTAGGGCTAGAAATCTAGGGCTAGAAATCTTGGGCTAGATTCTAGGGCTAGAAATCTAGGGCTAGAAATCTAGGGCTAGAATCTAGGGCTAGAATCTAGGGCTAGAAATCTAGGGCTAGAATCTAGGGCTAGAATCTAGGGCTAGAATCTAGGGCTACCATCACTCTAGTTTCTAGCGTGACAAGCTATCGTCACTCTAGTTGCTAGAGTGACAAACTACCGTCACTCTAGTTTCTAGCGTGACAAGCTATCGTCACTCTAGTTTCTAAGTATCATACTCGTTACTAACGTCACTAGTGAATAACGATCGTCACTCTAGTTACTATCGTCACTTGTTACTGCCATCACTCTAATTACTAGAGTGACAACTAGCAAGTATCTAGAGTGACGTTAGTAACGACTCTCTAGACTATCGTCTAGACTAACTATCGTCACTCTAGTTTCTAGCGCTAGAGTCTAGAGTGACAAACTACCGCCACCCTAGTTTCTAGCTTGACAAGCTATCGTCACTCTAGTTTCTCTAGGCTAGAAACTAGGCGTAAAATCTAGCGCTAGAATACTAGGGCTAGAATCTGGGGCTAGACTCTAGCGTAGTAATATAGCGCTAGAATGTAGTCACCCTAGTTTTTAGAGTGACACGCTATCGTCGCTCTAGTTTCTAGCGTGACTAAATATCGTCAACTAGAGTGTGACTCTAGAAACTAGAGTGACGATGACAGCTTGTGGCTAGTTTGTCACTCTAGTCACTATCGTCACTCCAGTTACTAGAGTGACAACTAGACAGTATCTAGAGTGACGTCTAGAAACTAGAGTGACGATGATAGTTTGTCGCTAGTTTGTCACTCGAGTTACTATAGTATAGCCTTAGTATCTATCTTTCTAGTGTGACAACTCAAGTTTCTAGCGCTAGATTCTAGAGTGACTAACTATCGTCACTCTAGTTTCTAGTGTGACAAGCTATCGTCATTCTAGTTTCTAGCCATAGGTTCTTGAGTGACTTACTATCGTCACTCTACTTTCTAGCTTGACAAGCTATCGTCACTCTAGTTTCTCTAGGCTAGAATCCAGGGATAGACTCTAGCGTAGTAATCTAGCGCTAGAATCTAGTCACCCTAGTTTCTAGAGTGAATAGCTATCGTCACTCTAGTTTCTAGCGGGACTAAATATCGTCAACTAGAGTGTCACTCTAGAATCTAGAGTGACGATGACTTGTGGCTAGTTTGTCATCGGCTTTTAAGGAAGGTCAATCTGAATTGTTGCTCATGACGTGAATTCACATTGCGCAAGTTTTCATCTCGCTCAATCACCGGCAAGGTGATAATTAAAATTATTTTCCCCAAAAAAAGTGCCTTATCCATTAAAAATTATACTCTTATAACGGTAAATTTTCCCGCTCTCCGACCCCATCCTCTAGATCAAGTCATCAGCTAGAAAATCGTCCTGCATCACTTTGCTGTAGGCCGCACGGTTTTTGAGATATGAGCAAAGTAAGACCAACATTCCTTATTTTTTCAATGCAGAAAAATCGACATCTGTAGGGGTGTTGGCGGTTCGTATGGAATTTTCGACAGCTTATTTCTCGAGAACGGTGCGTCCTACGAGAAAAAACCTGTACATATTTTGTGTAGCTCGTGACTTGATCTAGAGGATGGCATTGGAAAATTCACGAAATTCCCATAATTTGAGCAAATTTTTGAAAAAAACAGGGAAATTTGTTTCTCTGGCGTAAATTATATGAAATTTTACATCGGCTTTGAAGGAAGGTCAATCTGAATTGTTGCTCTTGACGTGAATTCACATTATGCAAGTCTTCATCTCGCTCAATCACCGGCAAGGCGATAATTAAAATTATTTTCCCAAAAAAAGTGCCTTATCCATTAAAAATTATACCCTTATAACGGTAAATTTTCCCGCTCTCCGACCCCATCCTCTAGATCAAGTCATCAGCTAGAAAATCGTCCTGCATCACTTTGCTGTAGGCCGCACGGTTTTTGAGATATGAGCAAAGTAAGACCAACATTCCTTATTTTTTCAATGTAGAAAAATCGACATCTGTAGGGGTGTTGGCGGTTCGTATGGAATTTTCGACAGCTTATTTCTCGAGAACGGTGCGTCCTACGAGAAAAAACCTGTACATATTTTGTGTAGCTCGTGACTTGATCTAGAGGATGGCATTGGAAAATTCACGAAATTCCCATAATTTGAGCAAATTTTTGAAAAAAACAGGGAAATTTGTTTCTCTGGCGTAAATTATATGAAATTTTACATCGGCTTTGAAGGAAGGTTAATCTGAATTGTTGCTCTTGACGTGAATTCACTATCGTCACAACTAGTTATTCACTGTAGTAACAAGAGTGACGTTAGTAACGAGTGTGATACTTAGAAACTAGAGTGACGGTAGTTTGTCGCTCTAGAAACTAGAAATCGTCACTCTAGTAACTAGAAACTAGAGTGACGATAGTCTGTCACGCTAGAAACTAGATTGACGATAGTTAGTCTAGACGATAGTCTAGAGATTCGTTACTAAGGTCACTCTAGGTACTTGCTAGTTGTCACTCTAGTAACTGGAGTGACGTTAGTAACGAGTATGATACATAGAAACTAGAGTGACGGTAGTTTGTCGTTCTAGAAACTAGAATTCGTGGCTCTTGTTTCTCTAGAAACTAGATTCTAGGGCTAGAATCCAGCCCTAGATTCTGGGGCTAGAATCGAGCCCTAGAATTAAGAGCTAGAAATCTAGGGATAGAATCTAGGGCTAGAATCTAAAGCTAGAATCGAGGGCTAGATTCTAGGGCTAGAAATCTAGGGCTAGAAATCTAGGGCTAGAATCTAGGGCTAGAATCTAGGGCTAGAATCTAGGGCTAGAATCTAGGGCTGGGATCTAGGGCTAGAAATCTAGGGCTAGAAATCTAGGGCTAGAATCTAGGGCTAGAATCTAGGGCTAGAAATCTAGGGCTAGAAATCTAGGGCTAGATTCAAGGGCTAGAAATCTAGGGCTAGAAATCTAGGGCTAGATTCTAGGGCTAGAATCTAGGGCTAGAATCTAGGGCTAGAATCGAGGGCTAGAAATCTAGGGCTAGATTCTAGGGCTAGAAATCTAGGGCTAGAAATCTAGGGCTAGAATCTAGGGCTAGAATCTAGGGCTAGAGTCTCGGGCTAGAATCTAGGGCTAGAAATCTAGGGCTAGAATCTAGGGCTAGAATCTAGGGCTAGAATCGAGAGCTAGAAATCTAGGGCTAGAATCTAGGGCTAGAATCTAGGGCTAGAATCGAGGGCTAGAAATCTAGGGCTAGATTCTAGGGCTAGAAATCTAGGGCTAGAAATCTAGGGCTAGAATCTAGGGCTAGAATCTAGGGCTAGAATCGAGAGCTAGAAATCTAGGGCTAGAATCTAGGGCTAGAATCGAGGGCTGGAAATCTAGGGCTAGATTCTAGGGCTAGAAATCTAGGGCTAGAAATCTAGGGCTAGAATCTAGGGCTAGAATCTAGGGCTAGAATCTAGGGCTAGAATCTAGGGCTAGAAATCTAGGGCTAGAGTCTCGGGCTAGAATCTAGGGCTAGAAATCTAGGCCTAGAGTCTCGGGCTAGAATCTAGGGCTAGAAATCTAGGGCTAGAATCTAGGGCTAGAATCTAGGGCTAGAATCGAGAGCTAGAAATCTAGGGCTAGAATCTAGGGCTAGAATCTAGGGCTAGAATCGAGGGCTAGAAATCTAGGGCTAGATTCTAGGGCTAGAAATCTAGGGCTAGAAATCTAGGGCTAGAATCTAGGGCTAGAATCTAGGGCTAGAATCTAGGGCTAGAAATCTAGGGCTAGAAATCTAGGGCTAGAATCTAGGGCTAGAATCTAGGGCTAGAATCTAGGGCTAGAAATCTAGGGCTAGAATCTAGGGCTAGAATCTAGGGCTAGATTCTAGGGCTAGAATCTAGGGCTAGATTCTAGGGCTAGATTCTAGGGCTAGATTCTAGGGCTAGAATCTAGGGCTAGAATCTAGGGCTAGATTCTAGGGCTAGAATCTAGGGCTAGAAATCTAGGGCTAGAATTTAGGGCTAGAATCTAGGGCTAGAAATCTAGGGCTAGATTCTAGGGCTAGAATCTAGGGCTAGAAATCTAGGGCTAGAAATCTTGGGCTAGATTCTAGGGCTAGAAATCTAGGGCTAGAAATCTATAACTAGAATCTAGGGCTAGAATCCAGGGCTAGAATCTAGGGCTAGAATCTAGGGCTAGAAATATAGGGCTAGAGTCTCGCGCTAGAATCTAGGGCTAGAAATCTAGGGCTAGAATCTAGGGCTAGAATCTAGAGCTAGAATCTAGGGCTAGAATCTAGGGCTAGAAATCTAGGGCTAGGGTCTAGGGCTAGAATCTAGGGCTAGAATCTAGGGCTAGAATCTAGCGTAGTAATATAGCGCTAGAATGTAGTCACCCTAGTTTTTAGAGTGACACGCTATCGTCGCTCTAGTTTCTAGCGTGACTAAATATCGTCAACTAGAGTGTCACTCTAGAAACTAGAGTGACGATGACAGCTTGTGGCTAGTTTGTCACTCTAGTCACTATCGTCACTCCAGTTACTAGAGTGAAAACTAGACAGTATCTAGAGTGACGTTAGTAAACACTCTCTAGACTATCGTCTAGACTAACTAGAGTGACAAACTAGCGACAAACTGTCATCGTCACTCTAGTTTCTAGAGTGACACTCTAGTTGGCCATAGTAAGTTACGCTAGAAACTAGAGTGACGATAGCTTGTCACACTAGAACCAGAGTGACGATAGTTAACCAGTCTCGTTAGTCTAGACGATAGTCTAGACAGTCTTTATTAACGTCACTCTAGATACTGTCTAGTTTTCACTCTACTAACTGGAGTGACGGCAGTAACTACTGACTATAGTAACTAGAGTGACTAACTAGTTGTGACGATAGTTACTAGAGTTACGATCGTTATTCACTGTAGTAACAAGAGTGACGTTAGTAACGAGTGTGATACTTAGAAACTAGAGTGACGGTAGTTTGTCGCTATAGAAACTAGAAATCGTGACTCCAGTTTCTCTAGAAACTTGGTTCTAGGCCTAGAATCTAGGGCTAGAATCTAGAGCTAGAATCTAGGGCTAGAATCTAGGGCTTGAATCTGGCCCTAGAGGGCTAACTCCAGATTTAGCCCTAGATTCTAGCCCTAGATTCTAGCCCTAGAATCCAGCCCTAGAATCAAGTTTCTAAAGAAACTGGAGTCACGATTTCTAGTTTCTAGAGCGACAAACTCTAGTCACTAGAGTGACAACTAGACAGTATCTAGAGTGACGTCTAGAAACTAGAGTGACGATGATAGTTTGTCGCTAGTTTGTCACTCGAGTTACTATAGTATAGCCCTAGTATCTATCTTTCTAGTGTGACAACTCAAGTTTCTAGCGCTAGATTCTAGAGTGACTAACTATCGTCACTCTAGTTTCTAGTGTGACAAGCTATCGTCATTCTAGTTTCTAGCCATAGGTTCTTGAGTGACTTACTATCGTCACTCTACTTTCTAGCTTGACAAGCTATCGTCACTCTAGTTTCTCTAGGCTAGAATCCAGGGATAGACTCTAGCGTAGTAATCTAGCGCTAGAATCTAGTCACCCTAGTTTCTAGAGTGAATAGCTATCGTCACTCTAGTTTCTAGCGGGACTAAATATCGTCAACTAGAGTGTCACTCTAGAATCTAGAGTGACGATGACTTGTGGCTAGTTTGTCATCGGCTTTGAAGGAAGGTCAACCTGAATTGTTGCTCATGACGTGAATTCACATTGCGCAAGTTTTCATCTCGCTCAATCACCGGCAAGGTGATAATTAAAATTATTTTCCCCAAAAAAAGTGCCTTATCCATTAAAAATTATACTCTTATAACGGTAAATTTTCCTGCTCTCCATCCTCTAGATCAAGTCATCAGCTAGAAAATCGTCCTGCATCACTTTGCTATAGGCCGCACGGTTTTTGAGATATGAGCAAAGTAAGACCAACATTCCTTATTTTTTCAATGTAGAAAAATCGACATCTGTAGGGGTGCTGGCGGTTCGTATGGAATTTTCGACAGCTTATTTCTCGAGACCGGTGCGTCCTACGAGAAAAAACCTGTACATATTTTTTGTAGCTCGTGACTTGATCTAGAGAATGGCATTGGAAAATTCACGTAATTCCCATTATTTGAGCAAAGTTTTGAAAAAAAAACAGGGAAATTTGTTTTTCTGGCGTAAATTATATGAAATTTTACATCGGCTTTGAAGGAAGGTTAATCTGAATTGTTGCTCTTGACGTGAATTCACTATCGTCACAACTAGTTATTCACTGTAGTAACAAGAGTGACGTTAGTAACGAGTGTGATACTTAGAAACTAGAGTGACGGTAGTTTGTCGCTCTAGAAACTAGAAATCGTCACTCTAGTAACTAGAAACTAGAGTGACGATAGTCTGTCACGCTAGAAACTAGATTGACGATAGTTAGTCTAGACGATAGTCTAGAGATTCGTTACTAAGGTCACTCTAGGTACTTGCTAGTTGTCACTCTAGTAACTGGAGTGACGTTAGTAACGAGTATGATACATAGAAACTAGAGTGACGGTAGTTTGTCGTTCTAGAAACTAGAATTCGTGGCTCTTGTTTCTCTAGAAACTAGATTCTAGGGCTAGAATCCAGCCCTAGATTCTGGGGCTAGAATCGAGCCCTAGAATTTAGAGCTAGAAATCTAGGGATAGAATCTAGGGCTAGAATCTAAAGCTAGAATCGAGGGCTAGATTCTAGGGCTAGAAATCTAGTGCTAGAAATCTAGGGCTAGAATCTAGGGCTAGAATCTAGGGCTAGAATCTAGGGCTGGAATCTAGGGCTAGATTCTAGGGCAAGAATCTAGGGCTTGAATCTAGGGCTAGAAATCTAGGGCTAGAATCTAGGGCTAGAATCTAGGGCTAGAAATCTAGGGCTAGAAATCTAGGGCTAGATTCTAGGGCTAGAAATCTAGGGCTAGAAATCTAGGGCTAGAATCTAGGGCTAGAATCTAGGGCTACAAATCTAGGGCTAGATTCTAGGGCTAGAATCTAGGGCTAGAAATCTAGGGCTAGAATCTAGGGCTAGAATCTAGGGCTAGAATCTAGGGCTAGAAATCTAGGGCTAGAAATCTAGGGCTAGAATCTAGGGCTAGAATCTAGGGCTAGAATCTAGGGCTAGAAATCTAGGGCTAGAATCTAGGGCTAGAATCTAGGGCTAGATTCTAGGGCTAGAATCTAGGGCTAGATTCTAGGGCTAGATTCTAGGGCTAGAATCTAGGGCTAGAATCTAGGGCTAGATTCTAGGGCTAGAATCTAGGGCTAGAAATCTAGGGCTAGAATTTAGGGCTAGAATCTAGGGCTAGAAATCTAGGGCTAGAAATCTAGGGCTAGATTCTAGGGCTAGAATCTAGGGCTAGAAATCTAGGGCTAGAAATCTTGGGCTAGATTCTAGGGCTAGAAATCTAGGGCTAGAAATCTATAACTAGAATCTAGGGCTAGAATCCAGGGCTAGAATCTAGGGCTAGAATCTAGGGCTAGAAATATAGGGCTAGAGTCTCGGGCTAGAATCTAGGGCTAGAAATCTAGGGCTAGAATCTAGAGCTAGAATCTAGGGCTAGAATCTAGGGCTAGAAATCTAGGGCTAGGGTCTAGGGCTAGAATCTAGGGCTAGAATCTAGGGCTAGAATCTAGCCCTAGATTTCTAGCCCTAGATTTCTAGCCCTAGATTCTAGCCCTAAATTCTAGCCCTAGATTTCTAGCCCTAGATTCTAGCCCTAGAATCTAGCCCTAGATTCTAGCCCTAGACCCTAGCCCTAGATTTCTAGCCCTAGATTCTAGCCCGAGACTCTAGCCCTATTGTTCTAGCCCTAGATTCTAGCCCTAGATTCTAGCCCTGGATTCTAGCCCTAGATTCTAGCTATAGATTTCTAGCCCTAGAATCTAGCCCGAGATTTCTAGCCCTAGATTTCTAGCCCTAGATTCTAGCCCTAGAATCTAGCCCTAGATTTCTAGCCCTAGATTTCTAGCCCTAGATTTCTAGCCCTAGATTCTAGCCCTAGATTTCTAGCCCTAGATTCTAGCCCTAGATTTCTAGCCCTAGATTCTAGCCCTAGATTTCTAGCCCTAGATTTCTAGCCCTAGATTTCTAGCCCTAGATTCTAGCCCTAGATTTTTAGCCCTAGATTCTAGCCCTAGAATCTAGCCCTAGATTCTAGCCCTAGATTCTAGCCCTAGATTCTAGCCCTAGATTTCTAGCCCTAGATTCTAGCCCTAGATTTCTAGCCCTAGAATCTAGCCCTAGATTTCTAACCCTAGATTTCTAGCGCTAGATTTCAGGCCTAGATTCTAGCCTAGAGAAACTAGAGTGACGATAGCTTGTCAAGCTAGAAAGTAGAGTGACGATAGTAAGTCACTCAAGAACCTATGGCTAGAAACTTGTCACACTAGAAACTAGAGTGACGATAGTTAGTCACTCTAGAATCTAGCGCTAGAAACTTGAGTTGTCACACTAGAAAGATAGATACTAGGGCTATACTATAGTAACTCGAGTGACAAACTAGCGACAAACTATCATCGTCACTCTAGTTTCTAGACGTCACTCTAGATACTGTCTAGTTGTCACTCTAGTGACTAGAGTTTGTCGCTCTAGAAACTAGAAATCGTGACTCCAGTTTCTTTAGAAACTTGATTCTAGGGCTAGATTCTAGGGCTAGAATCTAGGGCTAGAATCTAGGGCTAAATCTGGAGTTAGCCCTCTAGGGCCAGATCCAAGCCCCAGAATCTAGCCCTAGATTCTAGCCCTAGATTCTAGCCCTAGAATCTAGGCCTAGATTCTAGGCCTAGATCCAAGTTTCTAGAGAAACTGGAGTCACGATTTCTAGTTTCTAGAGCGACAAACTACCGTCACTCTAGTTTCTAAGTATCACACTCGTTACTAACGTCACTCTTGTTACTACAGTGAATAACGATCACTCTAGTTACTATCGTCACAACTAGTTAATCACTCCAGTTACTATCGTCACTTGTTACTGCCGTCACTCTAATTACTAGAGTGACAAACTAGATAGTATCTAGAGTGACCCTAGATTCTAGAGTGACACGCTATCGTCACTCTAGTTTCTAGCTGACTAAATGTCGTCAACTAGAGTGTCACTCTAGAAGCTAGAGTGACGATGATAGCATATCGCTAGCTTGTCACTCTGGTCACTATCGTCACTCTAGACTAACTATCGTCCCTCTAGTTTCTAGCGTGAAAATCTATGGTCGCTCTAGTTTCTTGAGCGACACTCTAGTTGACAATAGTAAGTCACGCTAGAAACTAGAGTGACGATAGCTTGTCACACTAGAAACTAGAGTGACGGTAGTTAGTCTAGACGATAGTCTAGAGATCGTTACTAACGCCACTCCAGATACTTGCTAGTTGTCACTCTAGTAACTCGAGTGACGATAGTGACTAGAGTGACGATAGTAACGAGTGTGATACTTAGAATCGGGAGTGACGGAAACTAGAAATCGTGACTCTAGTTTCTCTAGAAACTAGATTCTAGCCCTCGAATCTACGCCTAGATTTCTAGCCCTCGATTCTAGCGCTAGATTTGAGCCCTAGATTTCTAGCTTTAGTTTCTAGCCCTAGAACCAAGTTTCTAGAGAAACTGGAGTCACGATTTCTAGTTTCTAGAGTGACAAGCTACCGTCACTCTAGTTTCTAACTATCATACTCGTTACTAACGTCACTCTAGTTACTAGAGTGAATAACGATCGTCACTCTAGTTCCTAATGTGTCAAGCTATCGTCACTCTAGTTTCTAGCGTGACTAACTATCGTCACCTAGAGTGTCGCTCAAGAAACTAGAGCGACCATAGATTTTCACGCTAGAAACTAGAGGGACGATAGTTAGTCTAGAGTGACGATAGTGACCAGAGTGACAAGCTTGCGATATGCTATCATCGTCACTCTAGCTTCTAGAGTGACACTCTAGTTGACGATAGTTAGTCACGCTAGAAAATAGAGTGACGATAGCTTGACACATTAGGAACTAGAGTGACGATCGTTATTCACTCTAGTAACTAGAGTGACGTTAGTAACGAGTATGATAGTTAGAAACTAGAGTGACGGTAGTTTGTCACTCTAGCAACTAGAGTGACGATAGCTTGTCACGCTAGAAACTAGAGTGACAGTAGTTTGTCGCTCTAGAATCTAGAAACTAGAGTGCCGATAGTTTAGAGATCGTTACTAACGTCACTCTAGATACTGTCTAGTTGTCACTCAAGTAACTAGAGTGACTATAGTAACAAGTGACGATAGTAACTAGAGTGACGATAGCTTGTCACGCTAGAAAGTAGAGTGACGGTAGTTTGTCACTCTAGAAACTAGAAATCGTGACTGCAGTTTCTCTAGAAACTTGGTTCTAGGCCTAGAATCTACGGCTAGAATGTAGGGCTAGAAATCTAGGGCTAGAATCTAGGGCTAGAATCTATGGCTAGAATCTAGGGCTAGAATCTAGGGCTAGAAATCTAGGGCTAGAAATCTAGGGCTAGAAATCTAGGGCTAGAATCTAGGGCTAGAATCTAGGGCTAGAATCTAGGGCTAGAAATCTAGAGCTAGATTCTAGCCCTAGAATCTATTCACTGTAGTAACTGTAGTAACAAGAGTCACGTTAGTAACGAGTGTGATACTTAGAAACTAGAGTGACGGTAGTTTGTCGCTCTAGAAACTAGAAATCGTGACTCCAGTTTCTCTAGAAACTTGGATCTAGGCCTAGAATCTAGGCCTAGATTCTAGGGCTAGAATCTAGGGCTAGAATCTAGGGCTAGATTCTGGGGCTTGAATCTGGCCCTAGAGGGCTAACTCCAGATTTAGCCCTAGATTCTAGCCCTAGATTCTAGCCCTAGAATCTAGCCCTAGAATCAAGTTTCTAAAGAAACTGGAGTCACGATTTCTAGTTTCTAGAGCGACAAACTCTAGTCACTAGAGTGACAACTAGACAGTATCTAGAGTGACGTCTAGAAACTAGAGTGACGATGATAGTTTGTCGCTAGTTTGTCACTCGAGTTACTATAGTATAGCCCTAGTATCTATCTTTCTAGTGTGACAACTCAAGTTTCTAGCGCTAGATTCTAGAGTGACTAACTATCGTCACTCTAGTTTCTAGTGTGACAAGCTATCGTCATTCTAGTTTCTAGCCATAGGTTCTTGAGTGACTTACTATCGTCACTCTACTTTCTAGCTTGACAAGCTATCGTCACTCTAGTTTCTCTAGGCTAGAATCTAGGCCTGAAATCTAGCGCTAGAAATCTAGGGTTAGAAATCTAGGGCTAGAAATCTAGGGCTAGATTCTAGGGCTAGAAATCTAGGGCTAGAATCTAGGGCTAGAAATCTAGGGCTAGAATCTAGGGCTAGAATCTAGGGCTAGAATCTAGGGCTAGAATCTAGGGCTAGATTCTAGGGCTAGAATCTAGGGCTAGATATCTAGGGCTAGAATCTAGGGCTAGAAATCTAGGACTAGAAATCTAGAGCTAGAATCTAGGGCTAGAATCTAGGGCTAGAAATCTAGGGCTAGAAATCTAGGGCTAGATTCTAGGGCTAGAAATCTAGGGCTAGATTCAAGGGCTAGAAATCTAGGGCTAGAAATCTAGGGCTAGATTCTAGGGCTAGAATAAAGGGCTAGAATCTAGGGCTAGAATCTAGGGCAAGAAATCTAGGGCTAGAGTCTCGGGCTAGAATCTAGGGCTAGAAATCTAGGGCTAGAATCTAGGGCTAGAATCCAGGGCTAGAAATCTAGGGCTAGAAATCTAGGGCTAGAATCTAGGGCTAGAATCTAGGGCTAGAATCTAGGGCTAGAATCTAGGGCTAGAATCTAGGGCTAGAATCTAGGGCTAGAATCTAGGGCTAGAATCTAGGGCTAGATTCTAGGGCTAGAAATCTAGGGCTAGAATCTAGGGCTAGAATCTAGGGCTTGAAATCTAGGGCTAGATTCTAGGGCTAGAAATCTAGGGCTAGAAATCTAGGGCTAGAATCTAGGGCTAGAATCTAGGGCTAGAAATCTAGGGCTAGAAATCTAGGGCTAGAATCTAGGGCTAGAATCTAGGGCTAGAAATCTAGGGCTAGAATCTAGGGCTAGAATCTAGGGCTAGAAATCTAGGGCTAGAAATCTAGGGCTAGATTCTAGGGCTAGAAATCTACTGCTAGAAATCTAGGGCTAGAATCTAGGGCTAGAATCTAGGGCTAGAATCTAGGGCTAGAATCTAGGGCTAGAATCTAGGGCTAGAATCTAGGGCTACCATCACTCTAGTTTCTAGCGTGACAAGCTATCGTCACTCTAGTTGCTAGAGTGACAAACTACCGTCACTCTAGTTTCTAGCGTGACAAGCTATCGTCACTCTAGTTTCTAAGTATCATACTCGTTACTAACGTCACTAGTGAATAACGATCGTCACTCTAGTTACTATCGTCACTTGTTACTGCCATCACTCTAATTACTAGAGTGACAACTAGCAAGTATCTAGAGTGACGTTAGTAACGACTCTCTAGACTATCGTCTAGGCTAACTATCGTCACTCTAGTTTCTAGCGCTAGAGTCTAGAGTGACAAACTACCGCCACCCTAGTTTCTAGCTTGACAAGCTATCGTCACTCTAGTTTCTCTAGGCTAGAATCTAGGCGTAAAATCTAGCGCTAGAATACTAGGGCTAGAATCTGAGGCTAGACTCTAGCGTAGTAATATAGCGCTAGAATGTAGTCACCCTAGTTTTTAGAGTGACACGCTATCGTCGCTCTAGTTTCTAGCGTGACTAAATATCGTCAACTAGAGTGTGACTCTAGAAACTAGAGTGACGATGACAGCTTGTGGCTAGTTTGTCACTCTAGTCACTATCGTCACTCCAGTTACTAGAGTGACAACTAGACAGTATCTAGAGTGACGTCTAGAAACTAGAGTGACGATGATAGTTTGTCGCTAGTTTGTCACTCGAGTTACTATAGTATAGCCCTAGTATCTATCTTTCTAGTGTGACAACTCAAGTTTCTAGCGCTAGATTCTAGAGTGACTAACTATCGTCACTCTAGTTTCTAGTGTGACAAGCTATCGTCATTCTAGTTTCTAGCCATAGGTTCTTGAGTGACTTACTATCGTCACTCTACTTTCTAGCTTGACAAGCTATCGTCACTCTAGTTTCTCTAGGCTAGAATCCAGGGATAGACTCTAGCGTAGTAATCTAGCGCTAGAATCTAGTCACCCTAGTTTCTAGAGTGAATAGCTATCGTCACTCTAGTTTCTAGCGGGACTAAATATCGTCAACTAGAGTGTCACTCTAGAATCTAGAGTGACGATGACTTGTGGCTAGTTTGTCATCGGCTTTTAAGGAAGGTCAATCTGAATTGTTGCTCATGACGTGAATTCACATTGCGCAAGTTTTCATCTCGCTCAATCACCGGCAAGGTGATAATTAAAATTATTTTCCCCAAAAAAAGTGCCTTATCCATTAAAAATTATACTCTTATAACGGTAAATTTTCCCGCTGTCCGACCCCATCCTCTAGATCAAGTCATCAGCTAGAAAATCGTCCTGCATCACTTTGCTGTAGGCCGCACGGTTTTTGAGATATGAGCAAAGTAAGACCAACATTCCTTATTTTTTCAATGTAGAAAAATCGACATCTGTAGGGGTGTTGGCGGTTCGTATGGAATTTTCGACAGCTTATTTCTCGAGAACGGTGCGTCCTACGAGAAAAAACCTGTACATATTTTGTGTAGCTCGTGACTTGATCTAGAGGATGGCATTGGAAAATTCACGAAATTCCCATAATTTGAGCAAATTTTTGAAAAAAACAGGGAAATTTGTTTCTCTGGCGTAAATTATATGAAATTTTACATCGGCTTTGAAGGAAGGTCAATCTGAATTGTTGCTCTTGACGTGAATTCACATTATGCAAGTCTTCATCTCGCTCAATCACCGGCAAGGCGATAATTAAAATTATTTTCCCAAAAAAAGTGCCTTATCCATTAAAAATTATACCCTTATAACGGTAAATTTTCCCGCTCTCCGACCCCATCCTCTAGATCAAGTCATCAGCTAGAAAATCGTCCTGCATCACTTTGCTGTAGGCCGCACGGTTTTTGAGATATGAGCAAAGTAAGACCAACATTCCTTATTTTTTCAATGTAGAAAAATCGACATCTGTAGGGGTGTTGGCGGTTCGTATAGAATTTTCGACAGCTTATTTCTCGAGAACGGTGCGTCCTACGAGAAAAAACCTGTACATATTTTGTGTAGCTCGTGACTTGATCTAGAGGATGGCATTGGAAAATTCACGAAATTCCCATAATTTGAGCAAATTTTTGAAAAAAACGGAAATTTGTTTCTCTGGCGTAAATTATATGAAATTTTACATCGGCTTTGAAGGAAGGTTAATCTGAATTGTTGCTCTTGACGTGAATTCACTATCGTCACAACTAGTTATTCACTGTAGTAACAAGAGTGACGTTAGTAACGAGTGTGATACTTAGAAACTAGAGTGACGGTAGTTTGTCGCTCTAGAAACTAGAAATCGTCACTCTAGTAACTAGAAACTAGAGTGACGATAGTCTGTCACGCTAGAAACTAGATTGACGATAGTTAGTCTAGACGATAGTCTAGAGATTCGTTACTAAGGTCACTCTAGGTACTTGCTAGTTGTCACTCTAGTAACTGGAGTGACGTTAGTAACGAGTATGATACATAGAAACTAGAGTGACGGTAGTTTGTCGTTCTAGAAACTAGAATTCGTGGCTCTTGTTTCTCTAGAAACTAGATTCTAGGGCTAGAATCCAGCCCTAGATTCTGGGGCTAGAATCGAGCCCTAGAATTAAGAGCTAGAAATCTAGGGATAGAATCTAGGGCTAGAATCTAAAGCTAGAATCGAGGGCTAGATTCTAGGGCTAGAAATCTAGGGCTAGAAATCTAGGGCTAGAAATCTAGGGCTAGAATCTAGGGCTAGAATCTAGGGCTAGAATCTAGGGCTAGAATCTAGGGCTGGGATCTAGGGCTAGAAATCTAGGGCTAGAAATCTAGGGCTAGAATCTAGGGCTAGAATCTAGGGCTAGAAATCTAGGGCTAGAAATCTAGGGCTAGATTCAAGGGCTAGAAATCTAGGGCTAGAAATCTAGGGCTAGATTCTAGGGCTAGAATCTAGGGCTAGAATCTAGGGCTAGATTCTAGGGCTAGAAATCTAGGGCTAGAGTCTCGGGCTAGAATCTAGGGCTAGAATCTAGGGCTAGAATCTAGGGCTAGAATCTTGGGCTAGAATCTAGGGCTAGAATCTAGGGCTAGAAATCTAGGGCTAGAGTCTCGGGCTAGAATCTAGGGCTAGAATCTAGTTCTAGATTCTAGGGCTAGAATCTAGGGCTAGATTCTAGGGCTAGAAATCTAGGGCTAGAATCTAGGGCTAGAATCTAGGGCTTGAAATCTAGGGCTAGATTCTAGGGCTAGAATCTAGGGCTAGAATCTAGGGCTAGAATCTAGGGCTAGAATCTAGGGCTAGAATCTAGGGCTAGAATCTAGGGCTAGATTCTAGGGCTAGAAATCTAGGGCTAGAATCTAGGGCTAGAATCTAGGGCTTGAAATCAAGGGCTAGATTCTAGGGCTAGAAATCTAGGGCTAGAAATCTAGGGCTAGAATCTAGGGCTAGAATCTAGGGCTAGAATCTAGGGCTAGAATCTAGGGCTAGAAATCTAGGGCTAGAAATCTAGGGCTAGAATCTAGGGCTAGAATCTAGGGCTAGAAATCTAGGGCTAGAATCTAGGGCTAGAATCTAGGGCTAGAAATCTAGGGCTAGAAATCTAGGGCTAGATTCTAGGGCTAGAAATCTACTGCTAGAAATCTAGGGCTAGAATCTAGGGCTAGAATCTAGGGCTAGAAATCTAGGGCTAGAATCTAGGGCTAGAATCTAGGGCTACCATCACTCTAGTTTCTAGCGTGACAAGCTATCGTCACTCTAGTTTCTAAGTATCATACTCGTTACTAACGTCACTAGTGAATAACGATCGTCACTCTAGTTACTATCGTCACTTGTTACTGCCATCACTCTAATTACTAGAGTGACAACTAGCAAGTATCTAGAGTGACGTTAGTAACGACTCTCTAGACTATCGTCTAGACTAACTATCGTCATTCTAGTTTCTAGCCATAGGTTCTTGAGTGACTTACTATCGTCACTCTACTTTCTAGCTTGACAAGCTATCGTCACTCTAGTTTCTCTAGGCTAGAATCTAGGCCTGAAATCTAGCTAGAATCTAGGGCTAGAATCTAGGGCTAGAAATCTAGGGCTAGAAATCTAGGGCTAGAAATCTAGGGCTAGAATCTAGGGCTAGAATCTAGGGCTAGAAATCTAGGGCTAGAAATCTAGGGCTAGATTCTAGGGCTAGAAATCTAGGGCTAGAAATCTAGGGCTAGAATCTAGGGCTAGAATCTAGGGCTAGAAATCTAGGGCTAGAATCTAGGGCTAGAATCTAGGGCTAGAATCTAGGGCTACCATCACTCTAGTTTCTAGCGTGACAAGCTATCGTCACTCTAGTTGCTAGAGTGACAAACTACCGTCACTCTAGTTTCTAGCGTGACAAGCTATCGTCACTCTAGTTTCTAAGTATCATACTCGTTACTAACGTCACTAGTGAATAACGATCGTCACTCTAGTTACTATCGTCACTTGTTACTGCCATCACTCTAATTACTAGAGTGACAACTAGCAAGTATCTAGAGTGACGTTAGTAACGACTCTCTAGACTATCGTCTAGACTAACTATCGTCACTCTAGTTTCTAGCGCTAGAGTCTAGAGTGACAAACTACCGCCACCCTAGTTTCTAGCTTGACAAGCTATCGTCACTCTAGTTTCTCTAGGCTAGAATCTAGGCGTAAAATCTAGCGCTAGAATACTAGGGCTAGAATCTGGGGCTAGACTCTAGCGTAGTAATATAGCGCTAGAATGTAGTCACCCTAGTTTTTAGAGTGACACGCTATCGTCGCTCTAGTTTCTAGCGTGACTAAATATCGTCAACTAGAGTGTGACTCTAGAAACTAGAGTGACGATGACAGCTTGTGGCTAGTTTGTCACTCTAGTCACTATCGTCACTCCAGTTACTAGAGTGACAACTAGACAGTATCTAGAGTGACGTCTAGAAACTAGAGTGACGATGATAGTTTGTCGCTAGTTTGTCACTCGAGTTACTATAGTATAGCCCTAGTATCTATCTTTCTAGTGTGACAACTCAAGTTTCTAGCGCTAGATTCTAGAGTGACTAACTATCGTCACTCTAGTTTCTAGTGTGACAAGCTATCGTCATTCTAGTTTCTAGCCATAGGTTCTTGAGTGACTTACTATCGTCACTCTACTTTCTAGCTTGACAAGCTATCGTCACTCTAGTTTCTCTAGGCTAGAATCTGGGGCTAGACTCTAGCGTAGTAATATAGCGCTAGAATGTAGTCACCCTAGTTTTTAGAGTGACACGCTATCGTCGCTCTAGTTTCTAGCGTGACTAAATATCGTCAACTAGAGTGTCACTCTAGAAACTAGAGTGACGATGACAGCTTGTGGCTAGTTTGTCACTCTAGTCACTATCGTCACTCCAGTTACTAGAGTGAAAACTAGACAGTATCTAGAGTGACGTTAGTAAAGACTCTCTAGACTATCGTCTAGACTAACTAGAGTGAGGACAGTGACTAGAGTGACAAACTAGCGACAAACTGTCATCGTCACTCTAGTTTCTAGAGTGACACTCTAGTTGGCCATAGTAAGTTACGCTAGAAACTAGAGTGACGATAGCTTGTCACACTAGAACCAGAGTGACGATAGTTAACCAGTCTCGTTAGTCTAGACGATAGTCTAGAGAGTCTTTATTAACGTCACTCTAGATACTGTCTAGTTTTCACTCTACTAACTGGAGTGACGGCAGTAAAAAGTGACGATAGTAACTAGAGTGACTAACTAGTTGTGACGATAGTTACTAGAGTTACGATCGTTATTCACTGTAATAACAAGAGTGGGCTTGAATCTGGCCCTAGAGGGCTAACTCCAGATTTAGCCCTAGATTCTAGCCCTAGATTCTAGCCCTAGAATCTAGCCCTAGAATCAAGTTTCTAAAGAAACTGGAGTCACGATTTCTAGTTTCTATAGCGACAAACTCTAGTCACTAGAGTGACAACTAGACAGTGTCTAGAGTGACGTCTAGAAACTAGAGTGACGATGATAGTTTGTCGCTAGTTTGTCACTCGAGTTACTATAGTATAGCCCTAGTATCTATCTTTCTAGTGTGACAACTCAAGTTTCTAGCGCTAGATTCTAGAGTGACTAACTATCGTCACTCTAGTTTCTAGTGTGACAAGCTATCGTCATTCTAGTTTCTAGCCATAGGTTCTTGAGTGACTTACTATCGTCACTCTACTTTCTAGCTTGACAAGCTATCGTCACTCTAGTTTCTCTAGGCTAGAATCCAGGGATAGACTCTAGCGTAGTAATCTAGCGCTAGAATCTAGTCACCCTAGTTTCTAGAGTGAATAGCTATCGTCACTCTAGTTTCTAGCGGGACTAAATATCGTCAACTAGAGTGTCACTCTAGAATCTAGAGTGACGATGACTTGTGGCTAGTTTGTCATCGGCTTTTAAGGAAGGTCAATCTGAATTGTTGCTCATGACGGCAAGGTGATAATTAAAATTATTTTCTCCAAAAAAAGTGCCTTATCCATTAAAAATTATACCCTTATAACGGTAAATTTTCCCGCTCTCCGACCCCATCCTCTAGATCAAGTCATCAGCTAGAAAATCGTCCTGCATCACTTTGCTGTAGGCCGCACGGTTTTTGAGATATGAGCAAAGTAAGACCAACATTCCTTATTTTTTCAATGTAGAAAAATCGACATCTGTAGGGGTGTTGGCGGTTCGTATGGAATTTTCGACAGCTTATTTCTCGAGAACGGTGCGTCCTACGAGAAAAAACCTGTACATATTTTGTGTAGCTCGTGACTTGATCTAGAGGATGGCATTGGAAAATTCACGAAATTCCCATAATTTGAGCAAATTTTTGAAAAAAACAGGGAAATTTATTTCTCTGGCGTAAATTATATGAAATTTTACATCGGCTTTGAAGGAAGGTCAATCTGAATTGTTGCTCTTGACGTGAATTCACATTATGCAAGTCTTCATCTCGCTCAATCACCGGCAAGGCGATAATTAAAATTATTTTCCCAAAAAAAGTGCCTTATCCATTAAAAATTATACCCTTATAACGGTAAATTTTCCCGCTCTCCGACCCCATCCTCTAGATCAAGTCATCAGCTACAAAATCGTACTGCATCACTTTGCTGTAGGACGCATGGTTTTTGAGATATGAGCAAAGTAAGACCAACATTCATTATTTTTTCAATGTAGAAAAATCGACATCTGTAGGGGTGCTGGCGGTTCGTATGGAATTTTCGACAGCTTATTTCTCGAGACCGGTGCGTCCTACGAGAAAAAACCTGTACATATTTTTTGTAGCTCGTGACTTGATCTAGAGAATGGCATTGGAAAATTCACGTAATTCCCATTATTTGAGCAAAGTTTTGAAAAAAAACAGGGAAATTTGTTTTTCTGGCGTAAATTATATGAAATTTTACATCGGCTTTGAAGGAAGGTCAATCTGAATTGTTGCTCTTGACGTGAATTCACATTATGCAAGTCTTCATCTCGCTCAATCACCGGCAAGGCGATAATTAAAATTATTTTCCCAAAAAAAGTGCCTTATCCATTAAAAATTATACCCTTATAACGGTAAATTTTCCCGCTCTCCGACCCCATCCTCTAGATCAAGTCATCAGCTAGAAAATCGTCCTGCATCACTTTGCTGTAGGCCGCACGGTTTTTGAGATATGAGCAAAGTAAGACCAACATTCCTTATTTTTTCAATGTAGAAAAATCGACATCTGTAGGGGTGTTGGCGGTTCGTATAGAATTTTCGACAGCTTATTTCTCGAGAACGGTGCGTCCTACGAGAAAAAACCTGTACATATTTTGTGTAGCTCGTGACTTGATCTAGAGGATGGCATTGGAAAATTCACGAAATTCCCATAATTTGAGCAAATTTTTGAAAAAAACGGAAATTTGTTTCTCTGGCGTAAATTATATGAAATTTTACATCGGCTTTGAAGGAAGGTTAATCTGAATTGTTGCTCTTGACGTGAATTCACTATCGTCACAACTAGTTATTCACTGTAGTAACAAGAGTGACGTTAGTAACGAGTGTGATACTTAGAAACTAGAGTGACGGTAGTTTGTCGCTCTAGAAACTAGAAATCGTCACTCTAGTAACTAGAAACTAGAGTGACGATAGTCTGTCACGCTAGAAACTAGATTGACGATAGTTAGTCTAGACGATAGTCTAGAGATTCGTTACTAAGGTCACTCTAGGTACTTGCTAGTTGTCACTCTAGTAACTGGAGTGACGTTAGTAACGAGTATGATACATAGAAACTAGAGTGACGGTAGTTTGTCGTTCTAGAAACTAGAATTCGTGGCTCTTGTTTCTCTAGAAACTAGATTCTAGGGCTAGAATCCAGCCCTAGATTCTGGGGCTAGAATCGAGCCCTAGAATTTAGAGCTAGAAATCTAGGGATAGAATCTAGGGCTAGAATCTAAAGCTAGAATCGAGGGCTAGATTCTAGGGCTAGAAATCTAGGGCTAGAAATCTAGGGCTAGAATCTAGGGCTAGAATCTAGGGCTAGAAATCTAGGGCTAGAACCTAGGGCTAGAAATCTAGGGCTAGAATCTAGGGCTAGAATCTAGGGCTAGAATCTAGGGCTAGAAATCTAGGGCTAGATTCTAGGGCTCGAAATCTAGGGCTAGAAATCTAGGGCTAGAATCTAGGGCTAGAATCTAGGGCTAGAATCTAGGGCTAGAATCTAGGGCTAGAAATCTAGGGCTAGAATCTAGGGCTAGAATCTAGGGCTACCATCACTCTAGTTTCTAGCGTGACAAGCTATCGTCACTCTAGTTGCTAGAGTGACAAACTACCGTCACTCTAGTTTCTAGCGTGACAAGCTATCGTCACTCTAGTTTCTAAGTATCATACTCGTTACTAACGTCACTAGTGAATAACGATCGTCACTCTAGTTACTATCGTCACTTGTTACTGCCATCACTCTAATTACTAGAGTGACAACTAGCAAGTATCTAGAGTGACGTTAGTAACGACTCTCTAGACTATCGTCTAGACTAACTATCGTCACTCTAGTTTCTAGCGCTAGATTCTAGACTGACAAACTACCGCCACTCTAGTTTCTAGCTTGACAAGCTATCGTCACTCTAGTTTCTCTAGGCTAGAATCTAGGCGCAAAATCTAGCGCTAGAATACTAGGGCTAGAATCTGGGGCTAGACTCTAGCGTAGTAATATAGCGCTAGAATGTTGTCACCCTAGTTTTTAGAGTGACACGCTATCGTGGCTCTAGTTTCTAGCGTGACTAAATATCGTCAACTAGGGTGTCACTCTAGAAACTAGAGTGACGATGACAGCTTGTGGCTAGTTTGTCACTCTAGTCACTATCGTCACTCCAGTTACTAGAGTGAAAACTAGACAGTATCTAGAGTGACGTTAGTAAACACTCTCTAGACTATCGTCTAGACTAACTAGAGTGACGACAGTGACTAGAGTGACAAACTAGCGACAAACTGTCATCGTCACTCTAGTTTCTAGAGTGACACTCTAGTTGGCCATAGTAAGTTACGCTAGAAACTAGAGTGACGATAGCTTGTCACACTAGAACCAGAGTGACGATAGTTAACCAGTCTCGTTAGTCTAGACGATAGTCTAGACAGTCTTTATTAACGTCACTCTAGATACTGTCTAGTTTTCACTCTACTAACTGGAGTGACGGCAGTAACAAGTGACTATAGTAACTAGAGTGACTAACTAGTTGTGACGATAGTTACTAGAGTTACGATCGTTATTCACTGTAGTAACAAGAGTGACGTTAGTAACGAGTGTGATACTTAGAAACTAGAGTGACGGTAGTTTGTCGCTATAGAAACTAGAAATCGTGACTCCAGTTTCTCTAGAAACTTGGTTCTAGGCCTAGAATCTAGGGCTAGAATCTAGACCTAGAATCTAGGGCTAGAATCTAGGGCTTGAATCTGGCCCTAGAGGGCTAACTCCAGATTTAGCCCTAGATTCTAGCCCTAGATTCTAGCCCTAGAATCTAGCCCTAGAATCAAGTTTCTAAAGAAACTGGAGTCACGATTTCTAGTTTCTATAGCGACAAACTCTAGTCACTAGAGTGACAACTAGACAGTGTCTAGACTGACGTCTAGAAACTAGAGTGACGATGATAGTTTGTCGCTAGTTTGTCACTCGAGTTACTATAGTATAGCCCTAGTATCTATCTTTCTAGTGTGACAACTCAAGTTTCTAGCGCTAGATTCTAGAGTGAGTAACTATCGTCACTCTAGTTTCTAGTGTCACAAGCTATCGTCATTCTAGTTTCTAGCCATAGGTTCTTGAGTGGCTTACTATCGTCACTCTACTTTCTAGCTTGACAAGCTATCGTCACTCTAGTTTCTCTAGGCTAGAATCTAGGCCTGAAATCTGGCGCTAGAAATCTAGGGTTAGAAATCTAGGGCTAGAAATCTAGGGCTAGATTCTAGGGCTAGAAATCTAGGGCTAGAAATCTAGGGCTAGAATCTAGGGCTAGAATCTAGGGCTAGAATCTAGGGCTAGAAATCTAGGGCTAGAATCTAGGGCTAGAATCTAGGGCTAGAAATCTAGGGCTAGAATCTAGGGCTAGAATCTAGGGCTAGAATCTAGGGCTACCATCACTCTAGTTTCTAGCGTGACAAGCTATCGTCACTCTAGTTGCTAGAGTGACAAACTACCGTCACTCTAGTTTCTAGCGTGACAAGCTATCGTCACTCTAGTTTCTAAGTATCATACTCGTTACTAACGTCACTAGTGAATAACGATCGTCACTCTAGTTACTATCGTCACAACTAGTTAATCACTCTAGTTACTATCGTCACTTGTTACTGCCATCACTCTAATTACTAGAGTGACAACTAGCAAGTATCTAGAGTGACGTTAGTAACGGCTCTCTAGACTATCGTCTAGACTAACTATCGTCACTCTAGTTTCTAGCGCTAGATTCTAGAGTGACAAACTACCGCCACTCTAGTTTCTAGCTTGACAAGCTATCGTCACTCTAGTTTCTCTAGGCTAGAATCTAGGCGTAAAATCTAGCGCTAGAATACTAGGGCTAGAATCTGGGGCTAGACTCTAGCGTAGTAATATAGCGCTAGAATGTAGTCACCCTAGTTTTTAGAGTGACACGCTATCGTCGCTCTAGTTTCTAGCGTGACTAAATATCGCCAACTAGAGTGTCACTCTAGAAACTAGAGTGACGATGACAGCTTGTGGCTAGTTTGTCACTCTAGTCACTATCGTCACTCCAGTTACTAGAGTGAAAACTAGACAGTATCTAGAGTGACGTTAGTAAACACTCTCTAGACTATCGTCTAGACTAACTAGAGTGACGACAGTGACTAGAGTGACAAACTAGCGACAAACTGTCATCGTCACTCTAGTTTCTAGAGTGACACTCTAGTTGGCCATAGTAAGTTACGCTAGAAACTAGAGTGACGATAGCTTGTCACACTAGAACCAGAGTGACGATAGTTAACCAGTCTCGTTAGTCTAGACGATAGTCTAGAGAGTCTTTATTAACGTCACTCTAGATACTGTCTAGTTTTCACTCTACTAACTGGAGTGACGGCAGTAACAAGTGACGATAGTAACTAGAGTGACTAACTAGTTGTGACGATAGTTACTAGAGTTACGATCGTGATTCACTGTAGTAACAAGAGTGACGTTAGTAACGAGTGTGATACTTAGAAACTAGAGTGACGGTAGTTTGTCGCTCTAGAAACTAGAAATCGTGACTCCAGTTTCTCTAGAAACTTGGTTCTAGGCCTAGAATCTAGGGCTAGAATCTAGGGCTAGAATCTAGGGCTAGATTCTGGGGCTTGAATCTGGCCCTAGAGGGCTAACTCCAGATTTAGCCCTAGATTCTAGCCCTAGAATCTAGCCCTAGAATCAAGTTTCTAAAGAAACTGGAGTCACGATTTCTAGTTTCTAGAGCGACAAACTCTAGTCACTAGAGTGACAACTAGACAGTATCTAGAGTGACGTCTAGAAACTAGAGTGACGATGATAGTTTGTCGCTAGTTTGTCACTCGAGTTACTATAGTATAGCCCTAGTATCTATCTTTCTAGTGTGACAACTCAAGTTTCTAGCGCTAGATTCTAGAGTGACTAACTATCGTCACTCTAGTTTCTAGTGTGACAAGCTATCGTCATTCTAGTTTCTAGCCAT
The DNA here is from genome assembly GCA_964034865.1 of Eristalis intricaria. Taxonomy (NCBI): domain Eukaryota; kingdom Metazoa; phylum Arthropoda; class Insecta; order Diptera; family Syrphidae; genus Eristalis; species Eristalis intricaria. The sequence goes on from OZ035875.1 coordinate 33,659,824, forward strand.
AGGTTCTTGAGTGACTTACTATCGTCACTCTACTTTCTAGCTTGACAAGCTATCGTCACTCTAGTTTCTCTAGGCTAGAATCCAGGGATAGACTCTAGCGTAGTAATCTAGCGCTAGAATCTAGTCACCCTAGTTTCTAGAGTGAATAGCTATCGTCACTCTAGTTTCTAGCGGGACTAAATATCGTCAACTAGAGTGTCACTCTAGAATCTAGAGTGACGATGACTTGTGGCTAGTTTGTCATCGGCTTTGAAGGAAGGTCAATCTGAATTGTTGCTCATGACGTGAATTCACATTGCGCAAGTTTTCATCTCGCTCAATCACCGGCAAGGTGATAATTAAAATTATTTTCCCCAAAAAAAGTGCCTTATCCATTAAAAATTATACTCTTATAACGGTAAATTTTCCTGCTCTCCGACCCCATCCTCTAGATCAAGTCATCAGCTAGAAAATCGTCCTGCATCACTTTGCTATAGGCCGCACGGTTTTTGAGATATGAGCAAAGTAAGACCAACATTCCTTATTTTTTCAATGCAGAAAAATCGACATCTGTAGGGGTGTTGGCGGTTCGTATGGAATTTTCGACAGCTTATTTCTCGAGAACGGTGCCTCCTACGAGAAAAAACCTGTACATATTTTGTGTAGCTCGTGACTTGATCTAGAGGATGGCATTGGAAAATTCACGAAATTCCCATAATTTGAGCAAATTTTTGAAAAAAACAGGGAAATTTGTTTCTCTGGCGTAAATTATATGAAATTTTACATCGGCTTTGAAGGAAGGTCAATCTGAATTGTTGCTCTTGACGTGAATTCACATTATGCAAGTCTTCATCTCGCTCAATCACCGGCAAGGCGATAATTAAAATTATTTTCCCAAAAAAAGTGCCTTATCCATTAAAAATTATACCCTTATAACGGTAAATTTTCCCGCTCTCCGACCCCATCCTCTAGATCAAGTCATCAGCTAGAAAATCGTCCTGCATCACTTTGCTGTAGGCCGCACGGTTTTTGAGATATGAGCAAAGTAAGACCAACATTCCTTATTTTTTCAATGTAGAAAAATCGACATCTGTAGGGGTGTTGGCGGTTCGTATGGAATTTTCGACAGCTTATTTCTCGAGAACGGTGCGTCCTACGAGAAAAAACCTGTACATATTTTGTGTAGCTCGTGACTTGATCTAGAGGATGGCATTGGAAAATTCACGAAATTCCCATAATTTGAGCAAATTTTTGAAAAAAACAGGGAAATTTGTTTCTCTGGCGTAAATTATATGAAATTTTACATCGGCTTTGAAGGAAGGTCAATCTGAATTGTTGCTCTTGACGTGAATTCACATTATGCAAGTCTTCATCTCGCTCAATCACCGGCAAGGCGATAATTAAAATTATTTTCCCAAAAAAAGTGCCTTATCCATTAAAAATTATACCCTTATAACGGTAAATTTTCCCGCTCTCCGACCCCATCCTCTAGATCAAGTCATCAGCTACAAAATCGTCCTGCATCACTTTGCTGTAGGACGCATGGTTTTTGAGATATGAGCAAAGTAAGACCAACATTCATCATTTTTTCAATGTAGAAAAATCGACATCTGTAGGGGTGCTGGCGGTTCGTATGGAATTTTCGACAGCTTATTTCTCGAGACCGGTGCGTCCTACGAGAAAAAACTTGTACATATTTTTTGTAGCTCGTGACTTGATCTAGAGAATGGCATTGGAAAATTCACGTAATTCCCATTATTTGAGCAAAGTTTTGAAAAAAAACAGGGAAATTTGTTTTTCTGGCGTAAATTATATGAAATTTTACATCGGCTTTGAAGGAAGGTTAATCTGAATTGTTGCTCTTGACGTGAATTCACTATCGTCACAACTAGTTATTCACTGTAGTAACAAGAGTGACGTTAGTAACGAGTGTGATACTTAGAAACTAGAGTGACGGTAGTTTGTCGCTCTAGAAACTAGAAATCGTCACTCTAGTAACTAGAAACTAGAGTGACGATAGTCTGTCACGCTAGAAACTAGATTGACGATAGTTAGTCTAGACGATAGTCTAGAGATTCGTTACTAAGGTCACTCTAGGTACTTGCTAGTTGTCACTCTAGTAACTGGAGTGACGTTAGTAACGAGTATGATACATAGAAACTAGAGTGACGGTAGTTTGTCGTTCTAGAAACTAGAATTCGTGGCTCTTGTTTCTCTAGAAACTAGATTCTAGGGGTAGAATCCAGCCCTAGATTCTGGGGCTAGAATCGAGCCCTAGAATTTAGAGCTAGAAATCTAGGGATAGAATCTAGGGCTAGAATCTAAAGCTAGAATCGAGGGCTAGATTCTAGGGCTAGAAATCTAGGGCTAGAGATCTAGGGCTAGAATCTAGGGCTAGAATCTAGGGCTAGAATCTAGGGCTAGAATCTAGGGCTGGAATCTAGGGCTAGAAATCTAGGGCTACAAATCTAGGGCTAGATTCTAGGGCAAGAATCTAGGGCTTGAATCTAGGGCTAGAAATCTAGGGCTAGAATCTAGGGCTAGAATCTAGGGCTAGAAATCTAGGGCTAGAAATCTAGGGCTAGATTCTAGGGCTAGAAATCTAGGGCTAGAAATCTAGGGCTAGAATCTAGGGCTAGAATCTAGGGCTACAAATCTAGGGCTAGATTCTAGGGCTAGAATCTAGGGCTAGAAATCTAGGGCTAGAATCTAGGGCTAGAATCTAGGGCTAGAATCTAGGGCTAGAAATCTAGGGCTAGAAATCTAGGGCTAGAATCTAGGGCTAGAATCTAGGGCTAGAATCTAGGGCTAGAAATCTAGGGCTAGATTCTAGGGCTAGAAATCTAGGGCTAGAATCTAGGGCTAGATTCTAGGGCTAGAATCTAGGGCTAGAATCTAGGGCTAGAATCTAGGGCTAGAATTTAGGGCTAGAATCTAGGGCTAGAAATCTAGGGCTAGAATCTAGGGCTAGAATCTAGGGCTAGAAATATAGGGCTAGAGTCTCGGGCTAGAATCTAGGGCTAGAAATCTAGGGCTAGAATCTAGGGCTAGAATCTAGAGCTAGAATCTAGGGCTAGAATCTAGGGCTAGAAATCTAGGGCTAGGGTCTAGGGCTAGAATCTAGGGCTAGAAATCTAGGGCTAGAATCTAGGGCTAGAAATCTAGGGCTAGATTCTAGGGCTAGAATCTAGGGCTACTGTCACTCTAGTTTCTAGCGTGACAAGCTATCGTCACTCTAGTTGCTAGAGTGAAAAACTACCGTCACTCTAGTTACTATCGTCACAACTAGTTAATCACTCTAGTTACTATCGTCACTTGTTACTGCCGTCACTCTAATTACTAGAGTGACAACTAGCAAGTATCTAGAGTGACGTTAGTAACGATCTCTAAACTATCGGCTAGACTAACTATCGACACTCTAGTTTCTAGATTCTAGAGCGACAAACTACCGTCACTCTAGTTTATAGTGTGACAAACTACCGTCACTCTAGTTTCTAACTATCATACTCGTTACTGCCGTCACTAAAGTTACTAGAGTGACAACTAGACAGTATCTAGAGTGACGTTAGTAAAGACTTTCTAGACTATCGTCTAGACTAACTAGAGCAACAAACTACCGTCACTCTAGTTTCTAGTGTGACAAGCTATCGTCAATCTAGTTTCTAGCATGACTAACTATCGTCAACTAGAGTGTCACTCTAAAAACTAGAGTGACGATGATAGTTTGACGCTAGTTTGTCACTCTAAAAACTAGAGTGACTAGAGTCTAGAGTGTCACTCTAGAAACTAGAGTGACTATAGCTTGTCACGCTAGAATTGCTAGAATATAGCCCTAGATTTCTAGCCCTAGATTCTAGCCCTAGAATAAAGCCCTAGAATCTAGCCCTAGATTCTAGCCCTAGATTTCTAGCCCTAGATTTCTAGCCCTAGAATCTAGCCCTAGATTCTAGCCCTTGATTCTAGCCCGAGACTCTAGCCCTAGATTTCTAGCCCTAGATTCTAGCCCTAGATTCTAGCCCTAGATTCTAGCCCTAGTGTCTAGAGCGACAAACTACCGTCACTCTAGTTTCTAAGTATCACACTCGTTACTAACGTCACTCTTGTTACTACAGTGAATAACGATCGTAACTCTAGTAACTATCGTCACAACTAGTTAGTCACTCTAGTTACTATCGTCACTTGTTACTGCCGTCACTCCAGTTAGTAGAGTGAAAACTAGACAGTATCTAGAGTGACGTTAGTAAAGACTCTCTAGACTATCGTCTAGACTAACTAGAGTGACGACAGTGACTAGAGTGACAAACTAGCGACAAACTGTCATCGTCACTCTTGTTTCTAGAGTGACACTCTAGTTGGCGATAGTAAGTTACGCTAGAAACTAGAGTGACGATAGCTTGTCACGCTAGAAACTAGAGTGACTAGAGTCTACAGTGCCACTCTAGAAACTACAGTGACTATAGCCCGTGATTTCTAGCCCTAGAATCTAGCCCTAGATTTCTATCCCTAGATTCTAGCCCTAGATTTCTAGCCCTAGATTCTAGCCCTAGATTCTAGCCCTAGATTCTAGCCCTAGATTTCTAGCCCTAGATTTCTAGCCCTAGATTTCTAGCCCTAGAATCTAGCCCTAGATTTCTAGCCTTAGAATCCAGCCCTAGATTTCTAGCCCTAGATTTTAGCCCCAGATTCTAGCCCTGGATTCTAACCCTAGATTTCTAGCCCTAGATTCTACCCTAGAATCCAGCCCTAGATTTCTAGCCCCAGATTCTAGCCCGAGACTCTAGCCCTAGATTTCTAGCCCTAGATTCTAGCCCCAGATTCTAGCCCTAGATTCTAGCCCTAGATTTCTAGCCCTAGATTTCTAGCCCTAGAATCTAGCCCTAGATTTCTAGCCCTAGATTCTAGCCCTAGATTCTAGCCCTAGATTCTAGCCCTAGATTCTAGCCCTAGATTTCTAGCCCTAGAATCTAGCCCTAGATTCTAGCCCTACATTCTAGCCGTAGATTCTAGGCCTAGAACCAAGTTTCTAGAGAAACTGCAGTCACGATTTCTAGTTTCTAGAGTGACAAACTACCGTCACTCTACTTTCTAGCGTGACAAGCTATCGTCACTCTAGTTACTATCGTCACTTGTTACTATAGTCACTCTAGTTACTTGAGTGACAACTAGACAGTATCTAGAGTGACGTTAGTAATGATCTCTAAACTATCGGCACTCTAGTTTCTAGATTCTAGAGCGACAAACTACTGTCACTGTAGTTTCTAGCGTGACAAGCTATCGTCACTCTAGTTGCTAGAGTGACAAACTACCGTCACTCTAGTTTCTAACTATCATACTCGTTACTAACGTCACTCTAGTTACTAGAGTGAATAACGATCGTCACTCTAGTTCCTAATGTGTCAAGCTATCGTCACTCTATTTTCTAGCGTGACTAACTATCGTCAACTAGAGTGTCACTCTAGAAGCTAGAGTGACGATGATAGCATATCGCTAGCTTGTCACTCTGGTCACTATCGTCAGTCTAGACTAACTATCGTCCCTCTAGTTTCTAGCGTGAAAATCTATGGTCGCTCTAGTTTCTTGAGCGACACTCTAGGTGACGATAGTTAGTCACGCTAGAAACTAGAGTGACGATAGCTTGACACATTAGGAACTAGAGTGACGATCGTTATTCACTCTAGTAACTAGAGTGACGTTAGTAACGAGTATGATAGTTAGAAACTAGAGTGACGGTAGTTTGTCACTCTAGAAACTAGAAATTGTGACTCCAGTTTCTCTAGAAACTTGGTTCTAGGGCTAGAAACTAAAGCTAGAAATCTAGGGCTCAAATCTAGCGCTAGAATCGAGGGCTAGAAATCTAGGCGTAGATTCGAGGGCTAGAATCTAGTTTCTAGAGAAACTAGAGTCACGATTTCTAGTTTCCGTCACTCCCGTTTCTAAGTATCACACTCGTTACTATCGTCACTCTAGTCACTATCGTCACTCGAGTTACTAGAGTGACAACTAGCAAGTATCTGGAGTGGCGTTAGTAACGATCTCTAGACTATCGTCTAGACTAACTACCGTCACTCTAGTTTCTAGTGTGACAAGCTATCGTCACTCTAGTTTCTAGCGTGACTTACTATTGTCAACTAGAGTGTCGCTCAAGAAACTAGAGCGACCATAGATTTTCACGCTAGAAACTAGAGGGACGATAGTTAGTCTAGAGTGACGATAGTGACCAGAGTGACAAGCTAGCGATATGCTATCATCGTCACTCTAGCTTCTAGAGTGACACTCTAGTTGACGACATTTAGTCAGCTAGAAACTAGAGTGACGATAGCGTGTCATTCTAGAATCTAGGGTCACTCTAGATACTATCTAGTTTGTCACTCTAGTAATTAGAGTGACGGCAGTAACAAGTGACGATAGTAACTGGAGTGATTAACTAGTTGTGACGATAGTAACTAGAGTGATCGTTATTCACTGTAGTAACAAGAGTGACGTTAGTAACGAGTGTGATACTTAGAAACTAGAGTTACGGTAGTTTGTCGCTCTAGAAACTAGAAATTGTGACTCCAGTTTCTCTAGAAACTTGGATCTAGGCCTAGAATCTAGGCCTAGATTCTAGGGCTAGAATCTAGGGCTAGAATCTAGGGCTAGATTCTGGGGCTTGAATCTGGCCCTAGAGGGCTAACTCCAGATTTAGCCCTAGATTCTAGCCCTAGATTCTAGCCCTAGAATCTAGCCCTAGAATCAAGTTTCTAAAGAAACTGGAGTCACGATTTCTAGTTTCTAGAGCGACAAACTCTAGTCACTAGAGTGACAACTAGAGAGTATCTAGAGTGACGTCTAGAAACTAGAGTGACGATGATAGTTTGTCGCTAGTTTGTCACTCGAGTTACTATAGTATAGCCCTAGTATCTATCTTTCTAGTGTGACAACTCAAGTTTCTAGCGCTAGATTCTAGAGTGACTAACTATCGTCACTCTAGTTTCTAGTGTGACAAGCTATCGTCATTCTAGTTTCTAGCCATAGGTTCTTGAGTGACTTACTATCGTCACTCTACTTTCTAGCTTGACAAGCTATCGTCACTCTAGTTTCTCTAGGCTAGAATCTAGGCCTGAAATCTAGCGCTAGAAATCTAGGGTTAGAAATCTAGGGCTAGAATCTAGGGCTAGAAATCTAGGGCTAGAAATCTAGGGCTAGAATCTAGGGCTAGAATCTAGGGCTAGAAATCTAGGGCTAGAAATCTAGGGCTAGATTCTAGGGCTAGAAATCTAGGGCTAGATTCAAGGGCTAGAAATCTAGGGCTAGAAATCTAGGGCTAGATTCTAGGGCTAGAATAAAGGGCTAGAATCTAGGGCTAGAATCTAGGGCTAGAAATCTAGGGCTAGAGTCTCGGGCTAGAATCTAGGGCTAGAAATCTAGGGCTAGAATCTAGGGCTAGAATCTAGGGCTAGAAATCTAGGGCTAGAGTCTCGGGCTAGAATCTAGGGCTAGAAATCTGGGGCTAGAATCTAGGGCTAGAATCTAGGGCTAGAAATCTAGGGCTAGAATCTAGGGCTAGAGTCTGGGGCTTGAATCTGGCCCTAGAGGGCTAACTCCAGATTTTGCCCTAGATTCTAGCCCTAGATTCTAGCCCTAGAATCTAGCCCTAGAGTGACTAACTATCGTCACTCTACTTTCTAGCTTGACAAGCTAACGTCACTCTAGTTTCTCTAGGCTAGAATCTAGGCCTGAAATCTAGCGCTAGAAATCTAGGGTTAGAAATCTAGGGCTAGAAATCTAGGGCTAGATTCTAGGGCTAGAAATCTAGGGCTAGAATCTAGGGCTAGAATCTAGGGCTAGAATCTAGGGCTAGAGTCTGGGGCTTGAATCTGGCCCTAGAGGGCTAACTCCAGATTTAGCCCTAGATTCTAGCCCTAGATTCTAGCCCTAGAATCTAGCCCTAGAGTGACTAACTATCGTCACTCTAGTTTCTAGTGTCACAAGTTATCGTCATTCTAGTTTCTAGCCATAGGTTCTTGAGTGACTTACTATCGTCACTCTGCTTTCTAGCTCGACAAGCTAACGTCACTCTAGTTTCTCTAGGCTAGAATCTAGGCCTGAAATCTAGCGCTAGAAATCTAGGGTTAGAAATCTAGGGCTAGAAATCTAGGGCTAGATTCTAGGGCTAGAATCTAGGGCTAGAATCTAGGGCTAGAATCTAGGGCTAGAATCTAGGGCTAGAATCTAGGGCTAGAATCTAGGGCTAGATTCTAGGGCTAGAATCTAGGGATAGAAATCTAGGGCTAGATTCTAGGGCTAGAAATCTAGGACTAGATATCTAGGGCTAGATTCTAGGGCTAGAAATCTAGGACTAGATATCTAGGGCTAGAATCTAGGGCTAGAATCTAGGGCTAGAATCTTGGGCTAGAATCTAGGGCTAGAATCTAGGGCTAGAAATCTAGGGCTAGAGTCTCGGGCTAGAATCTAGGGCTAGAATCTAGTTCTAGATTCTAGGGCTAGAATCTAGGGCTAGATTCTAGGGCTAGAAATCTAGGGCTAGAATCTAGGGCTAGAATCTAGGGCTTGAAATCTAGGGCTAGATTCTAGGGCTAGAAATCTAGGGCTAGAAATCTAGGGCTAGAATCTAGGGCTAGAATCTAGGGCTAGAATCTAGGGCTAGAATCTAGGGCTAGAAATCTAGGGCTAGAAATCTAGGGCTAGAATCTAGGGCTAGAATCTAGGGCTAGAAATCTAGGGCTAGAATCTAGGGCTAGAATCTAGGGCTAGAAATCTAGGGCTAGAAATCTAGGGCTAGATTCTATGGCTAGAAATCTAGGGCTAGAAATCTAGGGCTAGAATCTAGGGCTAGAATCTGGGGCTAGAAATCTAGGGCTAGAATCTAGGGCTAGAATCTAGGGCTAGAATCTAGGGCTACCATCACTCTAGTTTCTAGCGTGACAAGCTATCGTCACTCTAGTTGCTAGAGTGACAAACTACCGTCACTCTAGTTTCTAGCGTGACAAGCTATCGTCACTCTAGTTTCTAAGTATCATACTCGTTACTAACGTCACTAGTGAATAACGATCGTCACTCTAGTTACTATCGTCACTTGTTACTGCCATCACTCTAATTACTAGAGTGACAACTAGCAAGTATCTAGAGTGACGTTAGTAACGACTCTCTAGACTATCGTCTAGACTAACTATCGTCACTCTAGTTTCTAGCGCTAGAGTCTAGAGTGACAAACTACCGCCAATCTAGTTTCTAGCTTGACAAGCTATCGTCACTCTAGTTTCTCTAGGCTAGAATCTAGGCGTAAAATCTAGCGCTAGAATACTAGGGCTAGAATCTGGGGCTAGACTCTAGCGTAGTAATATAGCGCTAGAATGTAGTCACCCTAGTTTTTAGAGTGACACGCTATCGTCGCTCTAGTTTCTAGCGTGACTAAATATCGTCAACTAGAGTGTGACTCTAGAAACTAGAGTGACGATGACAGCTTGTGGCTAGTTTGTCACTCTAGTCACTATCGTCACTCCAGTTACTAGAGTGACAACTAGACAGTATCTAGAGTGACGTCTAGAAACTAGAGTGACGATGATAGTTTGTCGCTAGTTTGTCACTCGAGTTACTATAGTATAGCCCTAGTATCTATCTTTCTAGTGTGACAACTCAAGTTTCTAGCGCTAGATTCTAGAGTGACTAACTATCGTCACTCTAGTTTCTAGTGTGACAAGCTATCGTCATTCTAGTTTCTAGCCATAGGTTCTTGAGTGACTTACTATCGTCACTCTACTTTCTAGCTTGACAAGCTATCGTCACTCTAGTTTCTCTAGGCTAGAATCCAGGGATAGACTCTGGCGTAGTAATCTAGCGCTAGAATCTAGTCACCCTAGTTTCTAGAGTGAATAGCTATCGTCACTCTAGTTTCTAGCGGGACTAAATATCGTCAACTAGAGTGTCACTCTAGAATCTAGAGTGACGATGACTTGTGGCTAGTTTGTCATCGGCTTTGAAGGAAGGTCAATCTGAATTGTTGCTCATGACGTGAATTCACATTGCGCAAGTTTTCATCTCGCTCAATCACCGGCAAGGTGATAATTAAAATTATTTTCCCCAAAAAAAGTGCCTTATCCATTAAAAATTATACTCTTATAACGGTAAATTTTCCCGCTCTCCGACCCCATCCTCTAGATCAAGTCATCAGCTAGAAAATCGTCCTGCATCACTTTGCTGTAGGCCGCACGGTTTTTGAGATATGAGCAAAGTAAGACCAACATTCCTTATTTTTTCAATGTAGAAAAATCGACATCTGTAGGGGTGTTGGCGGTTCGTATGGAATTTTCGACAGCTTATTTCTCGAGAACGGTGCGTCCTACGAGAAAAAATCTGTACATATTTTGTGTAGCTCGTGACTTGATCTAGAGGATGGCATTGGAAAATTCACGAAATTCCCATAATTTGAGCAAATTTTTGAAAAAAACAGGGAAATTTGTTTCTCTGGCGTAAATTATATGAAATTTTACATCGGCTTTGAAGGAAGGTTAATCTGAATTGTTGCTCTTGATGTGAATTCACTATCGTCACAACTAGTTATTCACTGTAGTAACAAGAGTGACGTTAGTAACGAGTGTGATACTTAGAAACTAGAGTGACGGTAGTTTGTCGCTCTAGAAACTAGAAATCGTCACTCTAGTAACTAGAAACTAGAGTGACGATAGTCTGTCACGCTAGAAACTAGATTGACGATAGTTAGTCTAGACGATAGTCTAGAGATTCGTTACTAAGGTCACTCTAGGTACTTGCTAGTTGTCACTCTAGTAACTGGAGTGACGTTAGTAACGAGTATGATACATAGAAACTAGAGTGACGGTAGTTTGTCGTTCTAGAAACTAGAATTCGTGGCTCTTGTTTCTCTAGAAACTAGATTCTAGGGCTAGAATCCAGCCCTAGATTCTGGGGCTAGAATCGAGCCCTAGAATTTAGAGCTAGAAATCTAGGGATAGAATCTAGGGCTAGAATCTAAAGGTAGAATCGAGGGCTAGATTCTAGGGCTAGAAATCTAGGGCTAGAAATCTAGGGCTAGAATCTAGGGCTAGAATCTAGGGCTAGAATCTAGGGCTAGAATCTAGGGCTGGGATCTAGGGCTAGAAATCTAAGGCTAGAAATCTAGGGCTAGAAATCTAGGGCTAGAATCTAGGGCTAGAATCTAGGGCTAGAAATCTAGGGCTAGAAATCTAGGGCTAGATTCTAGGGCTAGAAATCTAGGGCTAGATTCAAGGGCTAGAAATCTAGGGCTAGAAATCTAGGGCTAGATTCTAGGGCTAGAATCTAGGGCTAGAATCTAGGGCTAGAATCTAGGGCTAGAGTCTGGGGCTTGAATCTGGCCCTAGAGGGCTAACTCCAGATTTAGCCCTAGATTCTAGCCCTAGATTCTAGCCCTAGAATCTAGCCCTAGAGTGACTAACTATCGTCACTCTAGTTTCTAGTGTCACATGTTATCGTCATTCTAGTTTCTAGCCATAGGTTCTTGAGTGACTTACTATCGTCACTCTACTTTCTAGCTTGACAAGCTAACGTCACTCTAGTTTCTCTAGGCTAGAATCTAGGCCTGAAATCTAGCGCTAGAAATCTAGGGTTAGAAATCTAGGGCTAGAAATCTAGGGCTAGATTCTGGGGCTAGAAATCTAGGGCTAGAATCTAGGGCTAGAATCTAGGGTTAGAATCTAGGGCTAGAATCTAGGGCTAGAATCTAGGGCTAGATTCTAGGGCTAGAATCTAGGGCTAGAAATCTAGGGCTAGAATCTAGGGCTAGAATCTAGGGCTAGAATCTAGGGCTAGATTCTAGGGCTAGAATCTAGGGCTAGAAATCTAGGGCTAGAATCTAGGGCTAGAATCTAGGGCTAGAATCTAGGGCTAGAATCTAGGGCTAGAATCTAGGGCTAGAAATCTAGGGCTAGAGTCTCGGGCTAGAATCTAGGGCTAGAATCTAGTTCTAGATTCTAGGGCTAGAAATCTAGGGCTAGAAATCTAGGGCTAGAATCTAGGGCTAGAACCTAGGGCTAGAATCTAGGGCTAGAATCTAAGGCTAGCTTCTAGGGCTAGAATCTAGGGCTAGAAATCTAGGGCTAGAAATCTAGGGCTAGAATCTAGGGCTAGAATCTAGGGCTAGAGATCTAGGGCTAGAATCTAGGGCAAGAATCTAGGGCTAGAAATCTAGGGCTAGAAATCTAGGACTAGATTCTAGGGCTAGAAATCTAGGGCTAGAAATCTAGGGCTAGAATCTAGGGCTAGAATCAAGGGCTAGAATCTAGGGCTAGAATCTAGGGCTAGAAATCTAGGGCTAGAATCTAGGGCTAGAATCTAGGGCTACCAGCACTCTAGTTTCTAGCGTGACAAGCTATCGTCACTCTAGTTGCTAGAGTGACAAACTACCGTCACTCTAGTTTCTAGCGTGACAAGCTATCGTCACTCTAGTTTCTAAGTATCATACTCGTTACTAACGTCACTAGTGAATAACGATCGTCACTCTAGTTACTATCGTCACTTGTTACTGCCATCACTCTAATTACTAGAGTGACAACTAGCAAGTATCTAGAGTGACGTTAGTAACGACTCTCTAGACTATCGTCTAGACTAACTATCGTCATTCTAGTTTCTAGCGCTAGATTCTAGAGTGACAAACTACCGCCACTCTAGTTTCTAGCTTGACAAGCTATCGTCACTCTAGTTTCTCTAGGCTAGAATCTAGGCGTAAAATCTAGCGCTAGAATACTAGGGCTAGAATCTGGGGCTAGACTCTAGCGTAGTAATATAGCGCTAGAATGTAGTCACCCTAGTTTTTAGAGTGACACGCTATCGTCGCTCTAGTTTCTAGCGTGACTAAATATCGTCAACTAGAGTGTCACTCTAGAAACTAGAGTGACGATGACAGCTTGTGGCTAGTTTGTCACTCTAGTCACTATCGTCACTCCAGTTACTAGAGTGAAAACTAGACAGTATCTAGAGTGACGTTAGTAAAGACTCTCTAGACTATCGTCTAGACTAACTAGAGTGACGACAGTGACTAGAGTGACAAACTAGCGACAAACTGTCATCGTCACTCTAGTTTCTAGAGTGACACTCTAGTTGGCCATAGTAAGTTACGCTAGAAACTAGAGTGACGATAGCTTGTCACACTAGAACCAGAGTGACGATAGTTAACCAGTCTCGTTAGTCTAGACGATAGTCTAGAGAGTCTTTATTAACGTCACTCTAGATACTGTCTAGTTTTCACTCTACTAACTGGAGTGACGGCAGTAACAAGTGACGATAGTAACTAGAGTGACTAACTAGTTGTGACGATAGTTACTAGAGTTACGATCGTTATTCACTGTAGTAACAAGAGTGACGTTAGTAACGAGTGTGATACTTAGAAACTAGAGTGACGGTAGTTTGTCGCTATAGAAACTAGAAATCGTGACTCCAGTTTCTCTAGAAACTTGGTTCTAGGCCTAGAATCTAGGGCTAGAATCTAGGGCTAGAATCTAGGGCTAGAATCTAGGGCTTGAATCTGGCCCTAGAGGGCTAACTCCAGATTTAGCCCTAGATTCTAGCCCTAGATTCTAGCCCTAGAATCTAGCCCTAGAATCAAGTTTCTAAAGAAACTGGAGTCACGATTTCTAGTTTCTATAGCGACAAACTCTAGTCACTAGAGTGACAACTAGACAGTGTCTAGAGTGACGTCTAGAAACTAGAGTGACGATGATAGTTTGTCGCTAGTTTGTCACTCGAGTTACTATAGTATAGCCCTAGTATCTATCTTTCTAGTGTGACAACTCAAGTTTCTAGCGCTAGATTCTAGAGTGACTAACTATCGTCACTCTAGTTTCTAGTGTGACAAGCTATCGTCATTCTAGTTTCTAGCCATAGGTTCTTGAGTGACTTACTATCGTCACTCTACTTTCTAGCTTGACAAGCTATCGTCACTCTAGTTTCTCTAGGCTAGAATCCAGGGATAGACTCTAGCGTAGTAATCTAGCGCTAGAATCTAGTCACCCTAGTTTCTAGAGTGAATAGCTATCGTCACTCTAGTTTCTAGCGGGACTAAATATCGTCAACTAGAGTGTCACTCTAGAATCTAGAGTGACGATGACTTGTGGCTAGTTTGTCATCGGCTTTTAAGGAAGGTCAATCTGAATTGTTGCTCATGACGTGAATTCACATTGCGCAAGTTTTCATCTCGCTCAATCACCGGCAAGGTGATAATTAAAATTATTTTCTCCAAAAAAAGTGCCTTATCCATTAAAAATTATACCCTTATAACGGTAAATTTTCCCGCTCTCCGACCCCATCCTCTAGATCAAGTCATCAGCTAGAAAATCGTCCTGCATCACTTTGCTGTAGGCCGCACGGTTTTTGAGATATGAGCAAAGTAAGACCAACATTCCTTATTTTTTCAATGTAGAAAAATCGACATCTGTAGGGGTGTTGGCGGTTCGTATGGAATTTTCGACAGCTTATTTCTCGAGAACGGTGCGTCCTACGAGAAAAAACCTGTACATATTTTGTGTAGCTCGTGACTTGATCTAGAGGATGGCATTGGAAAATTCACGAAATTCCCATAATTTGAGCAAATTTTTGAAAAAAACAGGGAAATTTGTTTCTCTGGCGTAAATTATATGAAATTTTACATCGGCTTTGAAGGAAGGTCAATCTGAATTGTTGCTCTTGACGTGAATTCACATTATGCAAGTCTTCATCTCGCTCAATCACCGGCAAGGCGATAATTAAAATTATTTTCCCAAAAAAAGTGCCTTATCCATTAAAAATTATACCCTTATAACGGTAAATTTTCCCGCTCTCCGACCCCATCCTCTAGATCAAGTCATCAGCTACAAAATCGTACTGCATCACTTTGCTGTAGGACGCATGGTTTTTGAGATATGAGCAAAGTAAGACCAACATTCATCATTTTTTCAATGTAGAAAAATCGACATCTGTAGGGGTGCTGGCGGTTCGTATGGAATTTTCGACAGCTTATTTCTCGAGACCGGTGCGTCCTACGAGAAAAAACCTGTACATATTTTTTGTAGCTCGTGACTTGATCTAGAGAATGGCATTGGAAAATTCACGTAATTCCCATTATTTGAGCAAAGTTTTGAAAAAAAAAACAGGGAAATTTGTTTTTCTGGCGTAAATTATATGAAATTTTACATCGGCTTTGAAGGAAGGTTAATCTGAATTGTTGCTCTTGACGTGAATTCACTATCGTCACAACTAGTTATTCACTGTAGTAACAAGAGTGACGTTAGTAACGAGTGTGATACTTAGAAACTAGAGTGACGGTAGTTTGTCGCTCTAGAAACTAGAAATCGTCACTCTAGTAACTAGAAACTAGAGTGACGATAGTCTGTCACGCTAGAAACTAGATTGACGATAGTTAGTCTAGACGATAGTCTAGAGATTCGTTACTAAGGTCACTCTAGGTACTTGCTAGTTGTCACTCTAGTAACTGGAGTGACGTTAGTAACGAGTATGATACATAGAAACTAGAGTGACGGTAGTTTGTCGTTCTAGAAACTAGAATTCGTGGCTCTTGTTTCTCTAGAAACTAGATTCTAGGGCTAGAATCCAGCCCTAGATTCTGGGGCTAGAATCGAGCCCTAGAATTTAGAGCTAGAAATCTAGGGATAGAATCTAGGGCTAGAATCTAAAGCTAGAATCGAGGGCTAGATTCTAGGGCTAGAAATCTAGGGCTAGAAATCTAGGGCTAGAATCTAGGGCTAGAATCTAGGGCTAGAATCTAGGGCTGGAATCTAGGGCTAGATTCTAGGGCAAGAATCTAGGGCTTGAATCTAGGGCTAGAAATCTAGGGCTAGAATCTAGGGCTAGAATCTAGGGCTAGAAATCTAGGGCTAGAAATCTAGGGCTAGATTCTAGGGCTAGAAATCTAGGGCTAGAAATCTAGGGCTAGAATCTAGGGCTAGAATCTAGGGCTACAAATCTAGGGCTAGATTCTAGGGCTAGAATCTAGGGCTAGAAATCTAGGGCTAGAATCTAGGGCTAGAATCTAGGGCTAGAATCTAGGGCTAGAAATCTAGGGCTAGAAATCTAAGGCTAGAATCTAGGGCTAGAATCTAGGGCTAGAATCTAGGGCTAGAAATCTAGGGCTAGAATCTAGGGCTAGAATCTAGGGCTAGATTCTAGGGCTAGAATCTAGGGCTAGATTCTAGGGCTAGATTCTAGGGCTAGAATCTAGGGCTAGAATCTAGGGCTAGATTCTAGGGCTAGAATCTAGGGCTAGATTCTAGGGCTAGAATCTAGGGCTAGAATCTAGGGCTAGAAATCTAGGGCTAGAATTTAGGGCTAGAATCTAGGGCTAGAAATCTAGGGCTAGAAATCTAGGGCTAGATTCTAGGGCTAGAATCTAGGGCTAGAAATCTAGATTCTAGCCCTAGATTCTAGCCCTAGATTTCTAGCCCTAGAATCTAGCCCTAGATTTCTAGCCCTAGATTTCTAACCCTAGATTTCTAGCGCTAGATTTCAGGCCTAGATTCTAGCCTAGAGAAACTAGAGTGACGATAGCTTGTCAAGCTAGAAAGTAGAGTGACGATAGTAAGTCACTCAAGAACCTATGGCTAGAAACTAGAATGACGATAGCTTGTCACACTAGAAACTAGAGTGACGATAGTTAGTCACTCTAGAATCTAGCGCTAGAAACTTGAGTTGTCACACTAGAAAGATAGATACTAGGGCTATACTATAGTAACTCGAGTGACAAACTAGCGACAAACTATCATCGTCACTCTAGTTTCTAGACGTCACTCTAGATACTGTCTAGTTGTCACTCTAGTGACTAGAGTTTGTCGCTCTAGAAACTAGAAATCGTGACTCCAGTTTCTTTAGAAACTTGATTCTAGGGCTAGATTCTAGGGCTAGAATCTAGGGCTAGAATCTAGGGATAAATCTGGAGTTAGCCCTCTAGGGCCAGATTCAAGCCCCAGAATCTAGCCCTAGATTCTAGCCCTAGATTCTAGCCCTAGAATCTAGGCCTAGATTCTAGGCCTAGATCCAAGTTTCTAGAGAAACTGGAGTCACGATTTCTAGTTTCTAGAGCGACAAACTACCGTCACTCTAGTTTCTAAGTATCACACTCGTTACTAACGTCACTCTTGTTACTACAGTGATTAACGATCACTCTAGTTACTATCGTCACAACTAGTTAATCACTCCAGTTACTATCGTCACTTGTTACTGCCGTCACTCTAATTACTAGAGTGACAAACTAGATAGTATCTAGAGTGACCCTAGATTCTAGAGTGACACGCTATCGTCACTCTAGTTTCTAGCTGACTAAATGTCGTCAACTAGAGTGTCACTCTAGAAGCTAGAGTGACGATGATAGCATATCGCTAGCTTGTCACTCTGGTCACTATCGTCACTCTAGACTAACTATCGTCCCTCTAGTTTCTAGCGTGAAAATCTATGGTCGCTCTAGTTTCTTGAGCGACACTCTAGTTGACAATAGTAAGTCACGCTAGAAACTAGAGTGACGATAGCTTGTCACACTAGAAACTAGAGTGACGGTAGTTAGTCTAGACGATAGTCTAGAGATCGTTACTAACGCCACTCCAGATACTTGCTAGTTGTCACTCTAGTAACTCGAGTGACGATAGTGACTAGAGTGACGATAGTAACGAGTGTGATACTTAGAATCGGGAGTGACGGAAACTAGAAATCGTGACTCTAGTTTCTCTAGAAACTAGATTCTAGCCCTCGAATCTACGCCTAGATTTCTAGCCCTCGATTCTAGCGCTAGATTTGAGCCCTAGATTTCTAGCTTTAGTTTCTAGCCCTAGAACCAAGTTTCTAGAGAAACTGGAGTCACGATTTCTAGTTTCTAGAGTGACAAGCTACCGTCACTCTAGTTTCTAACTATCATACTCGTTACTAACGTCACTCTAGTTACTAGAGTGAATAACGATCGTCACTCTAGTTCCTAATGTGTCAAGCTATCGTCACTCTAGTTTCTAGCGTGACTAACTATCGTCACCTAGAGTGTCGCTCAAGAAACTAGAGCGACCATAGATTTTCACGCTAGAAACTAGAGGGACGATAGTTAGTCTAGAGTGACGATAGTGACCAGAGTGACAAGCTAGCGATATGCTATCATCGTCACTCTAGCTTCTAGAGTGACACTCTAGTTGACGATAGTTAGTCACGCTAGAAAATAGAGTGACGATAGCTTGACACATTAGGAACTAGAGTGACGATCGTTATTCACTCTAGTAACTAGAGTGACGTTAGTAACGAGTATGATAGTTAGAAACTAGAGTGACGGTAGTTTGTCACTCTAGCAACTAGAGTGACGATAGCTTGTCACGCTAGAAACTAGAGTGACAGTAGTTTGTCGCTCTAGAATCTAGAAACTAGAGTGCCGATAGTTTAGAGATCGTTACTAACGTCACTCTAGATACTGTCTAGTTGTCACTCAAGTAACTAGAGTGACTATAGTAACAAGTGACGATAGTAACTAGAGTGACGATAGCTTGTCACGCTAGAAAGTAGAGTGACGGTAGTTTGTCACTCTAGAAACTAGAAATCGTGACTGCAGTTTCTCTAGAAACTTGGTTCTAGGCCTAGAATCTACGGCTAGAATGTAGGGCTAGAATCTAGGGCTAGATTCTAGGGCTAGAAATCTAGGGCTAGAATCTAGGGCTAGAATCTATGGCTAGAATCTAGGGCTAGAATCTAGGGCTAGAAATCTAGGGCTAGAAATCTAGGGCTAGAAATCTAGGGCTAGAATCTAGGGCTAGAATCTAGGGCTAGAATCTAGGGCTAGAAATCTAGAGCTAGATTCTAGCCCTAGAATCTATTCACTGTAGTAACTGTAGTAACAAGAGTGACGTTAGTAACGAGTGTGATACTTAGAAACTAGAGTGACGGTAGTTTGTCGCTCTAGAAACTAGAAATCGTGACTCCAGTTTCTCTAGAAACTTGGATCTAGGCCTAGAATCTAGGCCTAGATTCTAGGGCTAGAATCTAGGGCTAGAATCTAGGGCTAGATTCTGGGGCTTGAATCTGGCCCTAGAGGGCTAACTCCAGATTTAGCCCTAGATTCTAGCCCTAGATTCTAGCCCTAGAATCTAGCCCTAGAATCAAGTTTCTAAAGAAACTGGAGTCACGATTTCTAGTTTCTAGAGCGACAAACTCTAGTCACTAGAGTGACAACTAGACAGTATCTAGAGTGACGTCTAGAAACTAGAGTGACGATGATAGTTTGTCGCTAGTTTGTCACTCGAGTTACTATAGTATAGCCCTAGTATCTATCTTTCTAGTGTGACAACTCAAGTTTCTAGCGCTAGATTCTAGAGTGACTAACTATCGTCACTCTAGTTTCTAGTGTGACAAGCTATCGTCATTCTAGTTTCTAGCCATAGGTTCTTGAGTGACTTACTATCGTCACTCTACTTTCTAGCTTGACAAGCTATCGTCACTCTAGTTTCTCTAGGCTAGAATCTAGGCCTGAAATCTAGCGCTAGAAATCTAGGGTTAGAAATCTAGGGCTAGAAATCTAGGGCTAGATTCTAGGGCTAGAAATCTAGGGCTAGAATCTAGGGCTAGAAATCTAGGGCTAGAATCTAGGGCTAGAATCTAGGGCTAGAATCTAGGGCTAGATTCTAGCCCTAGATTTCTAGCCCTAGAATCTAGCCCTAGATTCTAGCCCTAGATTCTAGCCCTAGATTCTAGCCCTAGATTCTAGCTTGAAATCTAGGGCTAGATTCTAGGGCTAGAAATCTAGGGCTAGAAATCTAGGGCTAGAATCTAGGGCTAGAATCTAGGGCTAGAATCTAGGGCTAGAAATCTAGGGCTAGAAATCTAGGGCTAGAATCTAGGGCTAGAATCTAGGGCTAGAAATCTAGGGCTAGAAATCTAGGGCTAGATTCTAGGGCTAGAAATCTACTGCTAGAAATCTAGGGCTAGAATCTAGGGCTAGAATCTAGGGCTACCATCACTCTAGTTTCTAGCGTGACAAGCTATCGTCACTCTAGTTGCTAGAGTGACAAACTACCGTCACTCTAGTTTCTAGCGTGACAAGCTATCGTCACTCTAGTTTCTAAGTATCATACTCGTTACTAACGTCACTAGTGAATAACGATCGTCACTCTAGTTACTATCGTCACTTGTTACTGCCATCACTCTAATTACTAGAGTGACAACTAGCAAGTATCTAGAGTGACGTTAGTAACGACTCTCTAGACTATCGTCTAGACTAACTATCGTCACTCTAGTTTCTAGCGCTAGAGTCTAGAGTGACAAACTACCGCCACCCTAGTTTCTAGCTTGACAAGCTATCGTCACTCTAGTTTCTCTAGGCTAGAATCTAGGCGTAAAATCTAGCGCTAGAATACTAGGGCTAGAATCTGAGGCTAGACTCTAGCGTAGTAATATAGCGCTAGAATGTAGTCACCCTAGTTTTTAGAGTGACACGCTATCGTCGCTCTAGTTTCTAGCGTGACTAAATATCGTCAACTAGAGTGTGACTCTAGAAACTAGAGTGACGATGACAGCTTGTGGCTAGTTTGTCACTCTAGTCACTATCGTCACTCCAGTTACTAGAGTGACAACTAGACAGTATCTAGAGTGACGTCTAGAAACTAGAGTGACGATGATAGTTTGTCGCTAGTTTGTCACTCGAGTTACTATAGTATAGCCCTAGTATCTATCTTTCTAGTGTGACAACTCAAGTTTCTAGCGCTAGATTCTAGAGTGACTAACTATCGTCACTCTAGTTTCTAGTGTGACAAGCTATCGTCATTCTAGTTTCTAGCCATAGGTTCTTGAGTGACTTACTATCGTCACTCTACTTTCTAGCTTGACAAGCTATCGTCACTCTAGTTTCTCTAGGCTAGAATCCAGGGATAGACTCTAGCGTAGTAATCTAGCGCTAGAATCTAGTCACCCTAGTTTCTAGAGTGAATAGCTATCGTCACTCTAGTTTCTAGCGGGACTAAATATCGTCAACTAGAGTGTCACTCTAGAATCTAGAGTGACGATGACTTGTGGCTAGTTTGTCATCGGCTTTTAAGGAAGGTCAATCTGAATTGTTGCTCATGACGTGAATTCACATTGCGCAAGTTTTCATCTCGCTCAATCACCGGCAAGGTGATAATTAAAATTATTTTCCCCAAAAAAAGTGCCTTATCCATTAAAAATTATACTCTTATAACGGTAAATTTTCCCGCTCTCCGACCCCATCCTCTAGATCAAGTCATCAGCTAGAAAATCGTCCTGCATCACTTTGCTGTAGGCCGCACGGTTTTTGAGATATGAGCAAAGTAAGACCAACATTCCTTATTTTTTCAATGTAGAAAAATCGACATCTGTAGGGGTGTTGGCGGTTCGTATGGAATTTTCGACAGCTTATTTCTCGAGAACGGTGCGTCCTACGAGAAAAAACCTGTACATATTTTGTGTAGCTCGTGACTTGATCTAGAGGATGGCATTGGAAAATTCACGAAATTCCCATAATTTGAGCAAATTTTTGAAAAAAACAGGGAAATTTGTTTCTCTGGCGTAAATTATATGAAATTTTACATCGGCTTTGAAGGAAGGTCAATCTGAATTGTTGCTCTTGACGTGAATTCACATTATGCAAGTCTTCATCTCGCTCAATCACCGGCAAGGCGATAATTAAAATTATTTTCCCAAAAAAAGTGCCTTATCCATTAAAAATTATACCCTTATAACGGTAAATTTTCCCGCTCTCCGACCCCATCCTCTAGATCAAGTCATCAGCTAGAAAATCGTCCTGCATCACTTTGCTGTAGGCCGCACGGTTTTTGAGATATGAGCAAAGTAAGACCAACATTCCTTATTTTTTCAATGTAGAAAAATCGACATCTGTAGGGGTGTTGGCGGTTCGTATAGAATTTTCGACAGCTTATTTCTCGAGAACGGTGCGTCCTACGAGAAAAAACCTGTACATATTTTGTGTAGCTCGTGACTTGATCTAGAGGATGGCATTGGAAAATTCACGTAATTCCCATTATTTGAGCAAAGTTTTGAAAAAAAACAGGGAAATTTGTTTTTCTGGCGTAAATTATATGAAATTTTACATCGGCTTTGAAGGAAGGTTAATCTGAATTGTTGCTCTTGACGTGAATTCACTATCGTCACAACTAGTTATTCACTGTAGTAACAAGAGTGACGTTAGTAACGAGTGTGATACTTAGAAACTAGAGTGACGGTAGTTTGTCGCTCTAGAAACTAGAAATCGTCACTCTAGTAACTAGAAACTAGAGTGACGATAGTCTGTCACGCTAGAAACTAGATTGACGATAGTTAGTCTAGACGATAGTCTAGAGATTCGTTACTAAGGTCACTCTAGGTACTTGCTAGTTGTCACTCTAGTAACTGGAGTGACGTTAGTAACGAGTATGATACATAGAAACTAGAGTGACGGTAGTTTGTCGTTCTAGAAACTAGAATTCGTGGCTCTTGTTTCTCTAGAAACTAGATTCTAGGGCTAGAATCCAGCCCTAGATTCTGGGGCTAGAATCGAGCCCTAGAATTAAGAGCTAGAAATCTAGGGATAGAATCTAGGGCTAGAATCTAAAGCTAGAATCGAGGGCTAGATTCTAGGGCTAGAAATCTAGGGCTAGAAATCTAGGGCTAGAATCTAGGGCTAGAATCTAGGGCTAGAATCTAGGGCTAGAATCTAGGGCTGGGATCTAGGGCTAGAAATCTAGGGCTAGAAATCTAGGGCTAGAATCTAGGGCTAGAATCTAGGGCTAGAAATCTAGGGCTAGAAATCTAGGGCTAGATTCAAGGGCTAGAAATCTAGGGCTAGAAATCTAGGGCTAGATTCTAGGGCTAGAATCTAGGGCTAGAATCTAGGGCTAGATTCTAGGGCTAGAAATCTAGGGCTAGAGTCTCGGGCTAGAATCTAGGGCTAGAATCTAGGGCTAGAATCTAGGGCTAGAATCTAGGGCTAGAATCTAGGGCTAGAATCTTGGGCTAGAATCTAGGGCTAGAATCTAGGGCTAGAAATCTAGGGCTAGAGTCTCGGGCTAGAATCTAGGGCTAGAATCTAGTTCTAGATTCTAGGGCTAGAATCTAGGGCTAGATTCTAGGGCTAGAAATCTAGGGCTAGAATCTAGGGCTAGAATCTAGGGCTTGAATCTAGGGCTAGAAATCTAGGGCTAGAAATCTAGGGCTAGAATCTAGGGCTAGAATCTAGGGCTAGAAATCTAGGGCTAGAATCTAGGGCTAGAATCTAGGGCTAGAAATCTAGGGCTAGAAATCTAGGGCTAGATTCTAGGGCTAGAAATCTACTGCTAGAAATCTAGGGCTAGAATCTAGGGCTAGAATCTAGGGCTAGAAATCTAGGGCTAGAATCTAGGGCTAGAATCTAGGGCTACCATCACTCTAGTTTCTAGCGTGACAAGCTATCGTCACTCTAGTTTCTAAGTATCATACTCGTTACTAACGTCACTAGTGAATAACGATCGTCACTCTAGTTACTATCGTCACTTGTTACTGCCATCACTCTAATTACTAGAGTGACAACTAGCAAGTATCTAGAGTGACGTTAGTAACGACTCTCTAGACTATCGTCTAGACTAACTATCGTCATTCTAGTTTCTAGCCATAGGTTCTTGAGTGACTTACTATCGTCACTCTACTTTCTAGCTTGACAAGCTATCGTCACTCTAGTTTCTCTAGGCTAGAATCTAGGCCTGAAATCTAGCGCTAGAAATCTAGGGTTAGAAATCTAGGGCTAGAAATCTAGGGCTAGATTCTAGGGCTAGAAATCTAGGGCTAGAATCTAGGGCTAGAAATCTAGGGCTAGAATCTAGGGCTAGAATCTAGGGCTAGAATCTAGGGCTAGATTCTAGGGCTAGAATCTAGGGCTAGATATCTAGGGCTAGAATCTAGGGCTAGAAATCTAGGACTAGAAATCTAGGGCTAGAATCTAGGGCTAGAATCTAGGGCTAGAAATCTAGGGCTAGAAATCTAGGGCTAGATTCTAGGGCTAGAAATCTAGGGCTAGATTCAAGGGCTAGAAATCTAGGGCTAGAAATCTAGGGCTAGATTCTAGGGCTAGAATAAAGGGCTAGAATCTAGGGCAAGAAATCTAGGGCTAGAGGCTCGGGCTAGAATCTAGGGCTAGAAATCTAGGGCTAGAATCTAGGGCTAGAATCTAGGGCTAGAAATCTAGGGCTAGAAATCTAGGGCTAGAATCTAGGGCTAGAATCTAGGGCTAGAATCTAGGGCTAGAATCTAGGGCTAGAATCTAGGGCTAGAATCTAGGGCTAGAATCTAGGGCTAGAATCTAGGGCTAGAATCTAGGGCTAGAATCTAGGGCTAGAATCTAGGGCTAGAAATCTAGGGCTAGAATCTAGGGCTAGAATCTAGGGCTAGAATCTAGGGCTAGATTCTAGGGCTAGAATCTAGGGCTAGATATCTAGGGCTAGAATCTAGGGCTAGAATCTAGGGCTACCATCACTCTAGTTTCTAGCGTGACAAGCTATCGTCACTCTAGTTGCTAGAGTGACAAACTACCGTCACTCTAGTTTCTAGCGTGACAAGCTATCGTCACTCTAGTTTCTAAGTATCATACTCGTTACTAACGTCACTAGTGAATAACGATCGTCACTCTAGTTACTATCGTCACTTGTTACTGCCATCACTCTAATTACTAGAGTGACAACTAGCAAGTATCTAGAGTGACGTTAGTAACGACTCTCTAGACTATCGTCTAGACTAACTATCGTCACTCTAGTTTCTAGCGCTAGAGTCTAGAGTGACAAACTACCGCCACCCTAGTTTCTAGCTTGACAAGCTATCGTCACTCTAGTTTCTCTAGGCTAGAATCTAGGCGTAAAATCTAGCGCTAGAATACTAGGGCTAGAATCTGAGGCTAGACTCTAGCGTAGTAATATAGCGCTAGAATGTAGTCACCCTAGTTTTTAGAGTGACACGCTATCGTCGCTCTAGTTTCTAGCGTGACTAAATATCGTCAACTAGAGTGTGACTCTAGAAACTAGAGTGACGATGACAGCTTGTGGCTAGTTTGTCACTCTAGTCACTATCGTCACTCCAGTTACTAGAGTGACAACTAGACAGTATCTAGAGTGACGTCTAGAAACTAGAGTGACGATGATAGTTTGTCGCTAGTTTGTCACTCGAGTTACTATAGTATAGCCCTAGTATCTATCTTTCTAGTGTGACAACTCAAGTTTCTAGCGCTAGATTCTAGAGTGACTAACTATCGTCACTCTAGTTTCTAGTGTGACAAGCTATCGTCATTCTAGTTTCTAGCCATAGGTTCTTGAGTGACTTACTATCGTCACTCTACTTTCTAGCTTGACAAGCTATCGTCACTCTAGTTTCTCTAGGCTAGAATCCAGGGATAGACTCTAGCGTAGTAATCTAGCGCTAGAATCTAGTCACCCTAGTTTCTAGAGTGAATAGCTATCGTCACTCTAGTTTCTAGCGGGACTAAATATCGTCAACTAGAGTGTCACTCTAGAATCTAGAGTGACGATGACTTGTGGCTAGTTTGTCATCGGCTTTTAAGGAAGGTCAATCTGAATTGTTGCTCATGACGTGAATTCACATTGCGCAAGTTTTCATCTCGCTCAATCACCGGCAAGGTGATAATTAAAATTATTTTCCCCAAAAAAAGTGCCTTATCCATTAAAAATTATACTCTTATAACGGTAAATTTTCCCGCTCTCCGACCCCATCCTCTAGA
Organism: Eristalis intricaria; assembly: GCA_964034865.1. Lineage (NCBI taxonomy): Eukaryota > Metazoa > Arthropoda > Insecta > Diptera > Syrphidae > Eristalis > Eristalis intricaria. The sequence continues at coordinate 33,685,511 of OZ035875.1, forward strand.
TCAAGTCATCAGCTAGAAAATCGTCCTGCATCACTTTGCTGTAGGCCGCACGGTTTTTGAGATATGAGCAAAGTAAGACCAACATTCCTTATTTTTTCAATGTAGAAAAATCGACATCTGTAGGGGTGTTGGCGGTTCGTATGGAATTTTCGACAGCTTATTTCTCGAGAACGGTGCGTCCTACGAGAAAAAACCTGTACATATTTTGTGTAGCTCGTGACTTGATCTAGAGGATGGCATTGGAAAATTCACGAAATTCCCATAATTTGAGCAAATTTTTGAAAAAAACAGGGAAATTTGTTTCTCTGGCGTAAATTATATGAAATTTTACATCGGCTTTGAAGGAAGGTCAATCTGAATTGTTGCTCTTGACGTGAATTCACATTATGCAAGTCTTCATCTCGCTCAATCACCGGCAAGGCGATAATTAAAATTATTTTCCCAAAAAAAGTGCCTTATCCATTAAAAATTATACCCTTATAACGGTAAATTTTCCCGCTCTCCGACCCCATCCTCTAGATCAAGTCATCAGCTAGAAAATCGTCCTGCATCACTTTGCTGTAGGCCGCACGGTTTTTGAGATATGAGCAAAGTAAGACCAACATTCCTTATTTTTTCAATGTAGAAAAATCGACATCTGTAGGGGTGTTGGCGGTTCGTATAGAATTTTCGACAGCTTATTTCTCGAGAACGGTGCGTCCTACGAGAAAAAACCTGTACATATTTTGTGTAGCTCGTGACTTGATCTAGAGGATGGCATTGGAAAATTCACGTAATTCCCATTATTTGAGCAAAGTTTTGAAAAAAAACAGGGAAATTTGTTTTTCTGGCGTAAATTATATGAAATTTTACATCGGCTTTGAAGGAAGGTTAATCTGAATTGTTGCTCTTGACGTGAATTCACTATCGTCACAACTAGTTATTCACTGTAGTAACAAGAGTGACGTTAGTAACGAGTGTGATACTTAGAAACTAGAGTGACGGTAGTTTGTCGCTCTAGAAACTAGAAATCGTCACTCTAGTAACTAGAAACTAGAGTGACGATAGTCTGTCACGCTAGAAACTAGATTGACGATAGTTAGTCTAGACGATAGTCTAGAGATTCGTTACTAAGGTCACTCTAGGTACTTGCTAGTTGTCACTCTAGTAACTGGAGTGACGTTAGTAACGAGTATGATACATAGAAACTAGAGTGACGGTAGTTTGTCGTTCTAGAAACTAGAATTCGTGGCTCTTGTTTCTCTAGAAACTAGATTCTAGGGCTAGAATCCAGCCCTAGATTCTGGGGCTAGAATCGAGCCCTAGAATTAAGAGCTAGAAATCTAGGGATAGAATCTAGGGCTAGAATCTAAAGCTAGAATCGAGGCCTAGATTCTAGGGCTAGAAATCTAGGGCTAGAAATCTAGGGCTAGAATCTAGGGCTAGAATCTAGGGCTAGAATCTAGGGCTAGAATCTAGGGCTGGGATCTAGGGCTAGAAATCTAGGGCTAGAAATCTAGGGCTAGAATCTAGGGCTAGAATCTAGGGCTAGAAATCTAGGGCTAGAAATCTAGGGCTAGATTCAAGGGCTAGAAATCTAGGGCTAGAAATCTAGGGCTAGATTCTAGGGCTAGAATCTAGGGCTAGAATCTAGGGCTAGATTCTAGGGCTAGAAATCTAGGGCTAGAGTCTCGGGCTAGAATCTAGGGCTAGAATCTAGGGCTAGAATCTAGGGCTAGAATCTAGGGCTAGAATCTAGGGCTAGAATCTTGGGCTAGAATCTAGGGCTAGAATCTAGGGCTAGAAATCTAGGGCTAGAGTCTCGGGCTAGAATCTAGGGCTAGAATCTAGTTCTAGATTCTAGGGCTAGAATCTAGGGCTAGATTCTAGGGCTAGAAATCTAGGGCTAGAATCTAGGGCTAGAATCTAGGGCTTGAATCTAGGGCTAGAAATCTAGGGCTAGAAATCTAGGGCTAGAATCTAGGGCTAGAATCTAGGGCTAGAAATCTAGGGCTAGAATCTAGGGCTAGAATCTAGGGCTAGAAATCTAGGGCTAGAAATCTAGGGCTAGATTCTAGGGCTAGAAATCTACTGCTAGAAATCTAGGGCTAGAATCTAGGGCTAGAATCTAGGGCTAGAAATCTAGGGCTAGAATCTAGGGCTAGAATCTAGGGCTACCATCACTCTAGTTTCTAGCGTGACAAGCTATCGTCACTCTAGTTTCTAAGTATCATACTCGTTACTAACGTCACTAGTGAATAACGATCGTCACTCTAGTTACTATCGTCACTTGTTACTGCCATCACTCTAATTACTAGAGTGACAACTAGCAAGTATCTAGAGTGACGTTAGTAACGACTCTCTAGACTATCGTCTAGACTAACTATCGTCATTCTAGTTTCTAGCCATAGGTTCTTGAGTGACTTACTATCGTCACTCTACTTTCTAGCTTGACAAGCTATCGTCACTCTAGTTTCTCTAGGCTAGAATCTAGGCCTGAAATCTAGCGCTAGAAATCTAGGGTTAGAAATCTAGGGCTAGAAATCTAGGGCTAGATTCTAGGGCTAGAAATCTAGGGCTAGAATCTAGGGCTAGAAATCTAGGGCTAGAATCTAGGGCTAGAATCTAGGGCTAGAATCTAGGGCTAGATTCTAGGGCTAGAATCTAGGGCTAGATATCTAGGGCTAGAATCTAGGGCTAGAAATCTAGGACTAGAAATCTAGGGCTAGAATCTAGGGCTAGAATCTAGGGCTAGAAATCTAGGGCTAGAAATCTAGGGCTAGATTCTAGGGCTAGAAATCTAGGGCTAGATTCAAGGGCTAGAAATCTAGGGCTAGAAATCTAGGGCTAGATTCTAGGGCTAGAATAAAGGGCTAGAATCTAGGGCAAGAAATCTAGGGCTAGAGGCTCGGGCTAGAATCTAGGGCTAGAAATCTAGGGCTAGAATCTAGGGCTAGAATCTAGGGCTAGAAATCTAGGGCTAGAAATCTAGGGCTAGAATCTAGGGCTAGAATCTAGGGCTAGAATCTAGGGCTAGAATCTAGGGCTAGAATCTAGGGCTAGAATCTAGGGCTAGAATCTAGGGCTAGAATCTAGGGCTAGAATCTAGGGCTAGAATCTAGGGCTAGATTCTAGGGCTAGAAATCTAGCGTACTCTAGCGTAGTAATATAGCGCTAGAATGTAGTCACCCTAGTTTTTAGAGTGACACGCTATCGTCGCTCTAGTTTCTAGCGTGACTAAATATCGTCAACTAGAGTGTGACTCTAGAAACTAGAGTGACGATGACAGCTTGTGGCTAGTTTGTCACTCTAGTCACTATCGTCACTCCAGTTACTAGAGTGACAACTAGACAGTATCTAGAGTGACGTCTAGAAACTAGAGTGACGATGATAGTTTGTCGCTAGTTTGTCACTCGAGTTACTATAGTATAGCCCTAGTATCTATCTTTCTAGTGTGACAACTCAAGTTTCTAGCGCTAGATTCTAGAGTGACTAACTATCGTCACTCTAGTTTCTAGTGTGACAAGCTATCGTCATTCTAGTTTCTAGCCATAGGTTCTTGAGTGACTTACTATCGTCACTCTACTTTCTAGCTTGACAAGCTATCGTCACTCTAGTTTCTCTAGGCTAGAATCTAGGCCTGAAATCTAGCGCTAGAAATCTAGGGTTAGAAATCTAGGGCTAGAAATCTAGGGCTAGATTCTAGGGCTAGAAATCTAGGGCTAGAATCTAGGGCTAGAAATCTAGGGCTAGAATCTAGGGCTAGAATCTAGGGCTAGAATCTAGGGCTAGATTCTAGGGCTAGAATCTAGGGCTAGATATCTAGGGCTAGAATCTAGGGCTAGAAATCTAGGGCTAGAAATCTAGGGCTAGAAATCTAGGGCTAGAATCTAGGGCTAGAATCTAGGGCTAGAATCTAGGGCTAGAATCTAGGGCTAGAATCTAGGGCTAGAATCTAGGGCTAGATTCTAGGGCTAGAAATCTAGGGCTAGAATCTAGGGCTAGAATCTAGGGCTTGAAATCTAGGGCTAGAAATCTAGGGCTAGAATCTAGGGCTAGAATCTAGGGCTAGAATCTAGGGCTAGAATCTAGGGCTAGAAATCTAGGGCTAGAAATCTAGGGCTAGAATCTAGGGCTAGAATCTAGGGCTAGAAATCTAGGGCTAGAATCTAGGGCTAGAATCTAGGGCTAGAAATCTAGGGCTAGAAATCTAGGGCTAGATTCTAGGGCTAGAATAAAGGGCTAGAATCTAGGGCTAGAATCTAGGGCAAGAAATCTAGGGCTAGAGTCTCGGGCTAGAATCTAGGGCTAGAAATCTAGGGCTAGAATCTAGGGCTAGAATCTAGGGCTAGAAATCTAGGGCTAGAAATCTAGGGCTAGAATCTAGGGCTAGAATCTAGGGCTAGAATCTAGGGCTAGAATCTAGGGCTAGAATCTAGGGCTAGAATCTAGGGCTAGAATCTAGGGCTAGAATCTAGGGCTAGAATCTAGGGCTAGATTCTAGGGCTAGAAATCTAGGGCTAGAATCTAGGGCTAGAATCTAGGGCTTGAAATCTAGGGCTAGATTCTAGGGCTAGAAATCTAGGGCTAGAAATCTAGGGCTAGAATCTAGGGCTAGAATCTAGGGCTAGAATCTAGGGCTAGAATCTAGGGCTAGAAATCTAGGGCTAGAAATCTAGGGCTAGAATCTAGGGCTAGAATCTAGGGCTAGAAATCTAGGGCTAGAATCTAGGGCTAGAATCTAGGGCTAGAAATCTAGGGCTAGAAATCTAGGGCTAGATTCTAGGGCTAGAAATCTACTGCTAGAAATCTAGGGCTAGAATCTAGGGCTAGAATCTAGGGCTAGAAATCTAGGGCTAGAATCTAGGGCTAGAATCTAGGGCTAGAATCTAGGGCTACTATCACTCTAGTTTCTAGCGTGACAAGCTATCGTCACTCTAGTTGCTAGAGTGACAAACTACCGTCACTCTAGTTTCTAGCGTGACAAGCTATCGTCACTCTAGTTTCTAAGTATCATACTCGTTACTAACGTCACTAGTGAATAACGATCGTCACTCTAGTTACTATCGTCACTTGTTACTGCCATCACTCTAATTACTAGAGTGACAACTAGCAAGTATCTAGAGTGACGTTAGTAACGACTCTCTAGACTATCGTCTAGACTAACTATCGTCACTCTAGTTTCTAGCGCTAGAGTCTAGAGTGACAAACTACCGCCACCCTAGTTTCTAGCTTGACAAGCTATCGTCACTCTAGTTTCTCTAGGCTAGAATCTAGGCGTAAAATCTAGCGCTAGAATACTAGGGCTAGAATCTGAGGCTAGACTCTAGCGTAGTAATATAGCGCTAGAATGTAGTCACCCTAGTTTTTAGAGTGACACGCTATCGTCGCTCTAGTTTCTAGCGTGACTAAATATCGTCAACTAGAGTGTGACTCTAGAAACTAGAGTGACGATGACAGCTTGTGGCTAGTTTGTCACTCTAGTCACTATCGTCACTCCAGTTACTAGAGTGACAACTAGACAGTATCTAGAGTGACGTCTAGAAACTAGAGTGACGATGATAGTTTGTCGCTAGTTTGTCACTCGAGTTACTATAGTATAGCCCTAGTATCTATCTTTCTAGTGTGACAACTCAAGTTTCTAGCGCTAGATTCTAGAGTGACTAACTATCGTCACTCTAGTTTCTAGTGTGACAAGCTATCGTCATTCTAGTTTCTAGCCATAGGTTCTTGAGTGACTTACTATCGTCACTCTACTTTCTAGCTTGACAAGCTATCGTCACTCTAGTTTCTCTAGGCTAGAATCCAGGGATAGACTCTAGCGTAGTAATCTAGCGCTAGAATCTAGTCACCCTAGTTTCTAGAGTGAATAGCTATCGTCACTCTAGTTTCTAGCGGGACTAAATATCGTCAACTAGAGTGTCACTCTAGAATCTAGAGTGACGATGACTTGTGGCTAGTTTGTCATCGGCTTTTAAGGAAGGTCAATCTGAATTGTTGCTCATGACGTGAATTCACATTGCGCAAGTTTTCATCTCGCTCAATCACCGGCAAGGTGATAATTAAAATTATTTTCCCCAAAAAAAGTGCCTTATCCATTAAAAATTATACTCTTATAACGGTAAATTTTCCTGCTCTCCATCCTCTAGATCAAGTCATCAGCTAGAAAATCGTCCTGCATCACTTTGCTATAGGCCGCACGGTTTTTGAGATATGAGCAAAGTAAGACCAACATTCCTTATTTTTTCAATGTAGAAAAATCGACATCTGTAGGGGTGTTGGCGGTTCGTATGGAATTTTCGACAGCTTATTTCTCGAGAACGGTGCGTCCTACGAGAAAAAACCTGTACATATTTTGTGTAGCTCGTGACTTGATCTAGAGGATGGCATTGGAAAATTCACGAAATTCCCATAATTTGAGCAAATTTTTGAAAAAAACAGGGAAATTTGTTTCTCTGGCGTAAATTATATGAAATTTTACATCGGCTTTGAAGGAAGGTCAATCTGAATTGTTGCTCTTGACGTGAATTCACATTATGCAAGTCTTCATCTCGCTCAATCACCGGCAAGGCGATAATTAAAATTATTTTCCCAAAAAAAGTGCCTTATCCATTAAAAATTATACCCTTATAACGGTAAATTTTCCCGCTCTCCGACCCCATCCTCTAGATCAAGTCATCAGCTAGAAAATCGTCCTGCATCACTTTGCTGTAGGCCGCACGGTTTTTGAGATATGAGCAAAGTAAGACCAACATTCCTTATTTTTTCAATGTAGAAAAATCGACATCTGTAGGGGTGTTGGCGGTTCGTATAGAATTTTCGACAGCTTATTTCTCGAGAACGGTGCGTCCTACGAGAAAAAACCTGTACATATTTTGTGTAGCTCGTGACTTGATCTAGAGGATGGCATTGGAAAATTCACGAAATTCCCATAATTTGAGCAAATTTTTGAAAAAAACGGAAATTTGTTTCTCTGGCGTAAATTATATGAAATTTTACATCGGCTTTGAAGGAAGGTTAATCTGAATTGTTGCTCTTGACGTGAATTCACTATCGTCACAACTAGTTATTCACTGTAGTAACAAGAGTGACGTTAGTAACGAGTGTGATACTTAGAAACTAGAGTGACGGTAGTTTGTCGCTCTAGAAACTAGAAATCGTCACTCTAGTAACTAGAAACTAGAGTGACGATAGTCTGTCACGCTAGAAACTAGATTGACGATAGTTAGTCTAGACGATAGTCTAGAGATTCGTTACTAAGGTCACTCTAGGTACTTGCTAGTTGTCACTCTAGTAACTGGAGTGACGTTAGTAACGAGTATGATACATAGAAACTAGAGTGACGGTAGTTTGTCGTTCTAGAAACTAGAATTCGTGGCTCTTGTTTCTCTAGAAACTAGATTCTAGGGCTAGAATCCAGCCCTAGATTCTGGGGCTAGAATCGAGCCCTAGAATTAAGAGCTAGAAATCTAGGGATAGAATCTAGGGCTAGAATCTAAAGCTAGAATCGAGGGCTAGATTCTAGGGCTAGAAATCTAGGGCTAGAAATCTAGGGCTAGAATCTAGGGCTAGAATCTAGGGCTAGAATCTAGGGCTAGAATCTAGGGCTGGGATCTAGGGCTAGAAATCTAGGGCTAGAAATCTAGGGCTAGAATCTAGGGCTAGAATCTAGGGCTAGAAATCTAGGGCTAGAAATCTAGGGCTAGATTCTAGGGCTAGAAATCTAGGGCTAGATTCAAGGGCTAGAAATCTAGGGCTAGAAATCTAGGGCTAGATTCTAGGGCTAGAATCTAGGGCTAGAATCTAGGGCTAGATTCTAGGGCTAGAAATCTAGGGCTAGAGTCTCGGGCTAGAATCTAGGGCTAGAATCTAGGGCTAGAATCTAGGGCTAGAATCTAGGGCTAGAATCTAGGGCTAGAATCTTGGGCTAGAATCTAGGGCTAGAATCTAGGGCTAGAAATCTAGGGCTAGAGTCTCGGGCTAGAATCTAGGGCTAGAATCTAGTTCTAGATTCTAGGGCTAAAAATCTAGGGCTAGAATCTAGGGCTAGAATCTAGGGCTTGAAATCTAGGGCTAGATTCTAGGGCTAGAAATCTAGGGCTAGAAATCTAGGGCTAGAATCTAGGGCTAGAATCTAGGGCTAGAATCTAGGGCTAGAATCTAGGGCTAGAAATCTAGGGCTAGAAATCTAGGGCTAGAAATCTAGGGCTAGAATCTAGGGCTAGAATCTAGGGCTAGAAATCTAGGGCTAGAAATCTAGGGCTAGATTCTAGGGCTAGAAATCTAGGGCTAGAAATCTAGGGCTAGAATCTAGGGCTAGAATCTAGGGCTAGAAATCTAGGGCTAGAATCTAGGGCTAGAATCTAGGGCTAGAATCTAGGGCTACCATCACTCTAGTTTCTAGCGTGACAAGCTATCGTCACTCTAGTTGCTAGAGTGACAAACTACCGTCACTCTAGTTTCTAGCGTGACAAGCTATCGTCACTCTAGTTTCTAAGTATCATACTCGTTACTAACGTCACTAGTGAATAACGATCGTCACTCTAGTTACTATCGTCACTTGTTACTGCCATCACTCTAATTACTAGAGTGACAACTAGCAAGTATCTAGAGTGACGTTAGTAACGACTCTCTAGACTATCGTCTAGACTAACTATCGTCACTCTAGTTTCTAGCGCTAGAGTCTAGAGTGACAAACTACCGCCACCCTAGTTTCTAGCTTGACAAGCTATCGTCACTCTAGTTTCTCTAGGCTAGAATCTAGGCGTAAAATCTAGCGCTAGAATACTAGGGCTAGAATCTGGGGCTAGACTCTAGCGTAGTAATATAGCGCTAGAATGTAGTCACCCTAGTTTTTAGAGTGACACGCTATCGTCGCTCTAGTTTCTAGCGTGACTAAATATCGTCAACTAGAGTGTGACTCTAGAAACTAGAGTGACGATGACAGCTTGTGGCTAGTTTGTCACTCTAGTCACTATCGTCACTCCAGTTACTAGAGTGACAACTAGACAGTATCTAGAGTGACGTCTAGAAACTAGAGTGACGATGATAGTTTGTCGCTAGTTTGTCACTCGAGTTACTATAGTATAGCCCTAGTATCTATCTTTCTAGTGTGACAACTCAAGTTTCTAGCGCTAGATTCTAGAGTGACTAACTATCGTCACTCTAGTTTCTAGTGTGACAAGCTATCGTCATTCTAGTTTCTAGCCATAGGTTCTTGAGTGACTTACTATCGTCACTCTACTTTCTAGCTTGACAAGCTATCGTCACTCTAGTTTCTCTAGGCTAGAATCCAGGGATAGACTCTAGCGTAGTAATCTAGCGCTAGAATCTAGTCACCCTAGTTTCTAGAGTGAATAGCTATCGTCACTCTAGTTTCTAGCGGGACTAAATATCGTCAACTAGAGTGTCACTCTAGAATCTAGAGTGACGATGACTTGTGGCTAGTTTGTCATCGGCTTTTAAGGAAGGTCAATCTGAATTGTTGCTCATGACGTGAATTCACATTGCGCAAGTTTTCATCTCGCTCAATCACCGGCAAGGTGATAATTAAAATTATTTTCCCCAAAAAAAGTGCCTTATCCATTAAAAATTATACTCTTATAACGGTAAATTTTCCCGCTCTCCGACCCCATCCTCTAGATCAAGTCATCAGCTAGAAAATCGTCCTGCATCACTTTGCTATAGGCCGCACGGTTTTTGAGATATGAGCAAAGTAAGACCAACATTCCTTATTTTTTCAATGCAGAAAAATCGACATCTGTAGGGGTGTTGGCGGTTCGTATGGAATTTTCGACAGCTTATTTCTCGAGAACGGTGCGTCCTACGAGAAAAAACCTGTACATATTTTGTGTAGCTCGTGACTTGATCTAGAGGATGGCATTAGAAAATTCACGAAATTCCCATAATTTGAGCAAATTTTTGAAAAAAACAGGGAAATTTGTTTCTCTGGCGTAAATTATATGAAATTTTACATCGGCTTTGAAGGAAGGTCAATCTGAATTGTTGCTCTTGACGTGAATTCACATTATGCAAGTCTTCATCTCGCTCAATCACCGGCAAGGCGATAATTAAAATTATTTTCCCAAAAAAAGTGCCTTATCCATTAAAAATTATTCCCTTATAACGGTAAATTTTCCCGCTCTCCGACCCCATCCTCTAGATCAAGTCATCAGCTAGAAAATCGTCCTGCATCACTTTGCTGTAGGCCGCACGGTTTTTGAGATATGAGCAAAGTAAGACCAACATTCCTTATTTTTTCAATGTAGAAAAATCGACATCTGTAGGGGTGTTGGCGGTTCGTATGGAATTTTCGACAGCTTATTTCTCGAGAACGGTGCGTCCTACGAGAAAAAACCTGTACATATTTTGTGTAGCTCGTGACTTGATCTAGAGGATGGCATTGGAAAATTCACGAAATTCCCATAATTTGAGCAAATTTTTGAAAAAAACAGGGAAATTTGTTTCTCTGGCGTAAATTATATGAAATTTTACATCGGCTTTGAAGGAAGGTTAATCTGAATTGTTGCTCTTGACGTGAATTCACTATCGTCACAACTAGTTATTCACTGTAGTAACAAGAGTGACGTTAGTAACGAGTGTGATACTTAGAAACTAGAGTGACGGTAGTTTGTCGCTCTAGAAACTAGAAATCGTCACTCTAGTAACTAGAAACTAGAGTGACGATAGTCTGTCACGCTAGAAACTAGATTGACGATAGTTAGTCTAGACGATAGTCTAGAGATTCGTTACTAAGGTCACTCTAGGTACTTGCTAGTTGTCACTCTAGTAACTGGAGTGACGTTAGTAACGAGTATGATACATAGAAACTAGAGTGACGGTAGTTTGTCGTTCTAGAAACTAGAATTCGTGGCTCTTGTTTCTCTAGAAACTAGATTCTAGGGCTAGAATCCAGCCCTAGATTCTGGGGCTAGAATCGAGCCCTAGAATTAAGAGCTAGAAATCTAGGGATAGAATCTAGGGCTAGAATCTAAAGCTAGAATCGAGGGCTAGATTCTAGGGCTAGAAATCTAGGGCTAGAAATCTAGGGCTAGAATCTAGGGCTAGAATCTAGGGCTAGAATCTAGGGCTAGAATCTAGGGCTGGGATCTAGGGCTAGAAATCTAGGGCTAGAAATCTAGGGCTAGAAATCTAGGGCTAGAATCTAGGGCTAGAATCTAGGGCTAGAAATCTAGGGCTAGAAATCTAGGGCTAGATTCTAGGGCTAGAAATCTAGGGCTAGATTCAAGGGCTAGAAATCTAGGGCTAGAAATCTAGGGCTAGATTCTAGGGCTAGAATCTAGGGCTAGAATCTAGGGCTAGAATCTAGGGCTAGAAATCTAGGGCTAGAGTCTCGGGCTAGAATCTAGGGCTAGAAATCTAGGGCTAGAATCTAGGGCTAGAATCTAGGGCTAGAATCGAGAGCTAGAAATCTAGGGCTAGAATCTAGGGCTAGAATCTAGGGCTGGAATCGAGGGCTAGAAATCTAGGGCTAGATTCTAGGGCTAGAAATCTAGGGCTAGAAATCTAGGGCTAGAATCTAGGGCTAGAATCTAGGGCTAGAGTCTGGGGCTTGAATCTGGCCCTAGAGGGCTAACTCCAGATTTAGCCCTAGATTCTAGCCCTAGATTCTAGCCCTAGAATCTAGCCCTAGAATCAAGTTTCTAAAGAAACTGGAGTCACGATTTCTAGTTTCTAGAGCGACAAACTCTAGTCACTAGAGTGACAACTAGACAGTATCTAGAGTGACGTCTAGAAACTAGAGTGACGATGATAGTTTGTCGCTAGTTTGTCACTCGAGTTACTATAGTATAGCCCTAGTATCTATCTTTCTAGTGTGACAACTCAAGTTTCTAGCGCTAGATTCTAGAGTGACTAACTATCGTCACTCTAGTCACTCTAGTACTTTCTAGCTTGACAAGCTATCGTCACTCTAGTTTCTCTAGGCTAGAATCCAGGGATAGACTCTAGCGTAGTAATCTAGCGCTAGAATCTAGTCACCCTAGTTTCTAGAGTGAATAGCTATCGTCACTCTAGTTTCTAGCGGGACTAAATATCGTCAACTAGAGTGTCACTCTAGAATCTAGAGTGACGATGACTTGTGGCTAGTTTGTCATCGGCTTTGAAGGAAGGTCAATCTGAATTGTTGCTCATGACGTGAATTCACATTGCGCAAGTTTTCATCTCGCTCAATCACCGGCAAGGTGATAATTAAAATTATTTTCCCCAAAAAAAGTGCCTTATCCATTAAAAATTATACTCTTATAACGGTAAATTTTCCCGCTCTCCGACCCCATCCTCTAGATCAAGTCATCAGCTAGAAAATCGTCCTGCATCACTTTGCTGTAGGCCGCACGGTTTTTGAGATATGAGCAAAGTAAGACCAACATTCCTTATTTTTTCAATGTAGAAAAATCGACATCTGTAGGGGTGTTGGCGGTTCGTATGGAATTTTCGACAGCTTATTTCTCGAGAACGGTGCGTCCTACGAGAAAAAACCTGTACATATTTTGTGTAGCTCGTGACTTGATCTAGAGGATGGCATTGGAAAATTCACGAAATTCCCATAATTTGAGCAAATTTTTGAAAAAAACAGGGAAATTTGTTTCTCTGGCGTAAATTATATGAAATTTTACATCGGCTTTGAAGGAAGGTCAATCTGAATTGTTGCTCTTGACGTGAATTCACATTATGCAAGTCTTCATCTCGCTCAATCACCGGCAAGGCGATAATTAAAATTATTTTCCCAAAAAAAGTGCCTTATCCATTAAAAATTATACCCTTATAACGGTAAATTTTCCCGCTCTCCGACCCCATCCTCTAGATCAAGTCATCAGCTACAAAATCGTCCTGCATCACTTTGCTGTAGGCCGCACGGTTTTTGAGATATGAGCAAAGTAAGACCAACATTCCTTATTTTTTCAATGTAGAAAAATCGACATCTGTAGGGGTGTTGGCGGTTCGTATGGAATTTTCGACAGCTTATTTCTCGAGAACGGTGCGTCCTACGAGAAAAAACCTGTACATATTTTGTGTAGCTCGTGACTTGATCTAGAGGATGGCATTGGAAAATTCACGAAATTCCCATAATTTGAGCAAATTTTTGAAAAAAACAGGGAAATTTGTTTCTCTGGCGTAAATTATATGAAATTTTACATCGGCTTTGAAGGAAGGTTAATCTGAATTGTTGCTCTTGACGTGAATTCACTATCGTCACAACTAGTTATTCACTGTAGTAACAAGAGTGACGTTAGTAACGAGTGTGATACTTAGAAACTAGAGTGACGGTAGTTTGTCGCTCTAGAAACTAGAAATCGTCACTCTAGTAACTAGAAACTAGAGTGACGATAGTCTGTCACGCTAGAAACTAGATTGACGATAGTTAGTCTAGACGATAGTCTAGAGATTCGTTACTAAGGTCACTCTAGGTACTTGCTAGTTGTCACTCTAGTAACTAGATACATAGAAACTAGAGTGACGGTAGTTTGTCGTTCTAGAAACTAGAATTCGTGGCTCTTGTTTCTCTAGAAACTAGATTCTAGGGCTAGAATCCAGCCCTAGATTCTGGGGCTAGAATCGAGCCCTAGAATTTAGAGCTAGAAATCTAGGGATAGAATCTAGGGCTAGAATCTAAAGCTAGAATCGAGGGCTAGATTCTAGGGCTAGAAATCTATGGCTAGAAATCTAGGGCTAGAATCTAGGGCTAGAATCTAGGGCTAGAATCTAGGGCTAGAATCTAGGGCTGGGATCTAGGGCTAGAAATCTAGGGCTAGAAATCTAGGGCTAGAAATCTAGGGCTAGAATCTAGGGCTAGAATCTAGGGCTAGAAATCTAGGGCTAGAAATCTAGGGCTAGATTCTAGGGCTAGAAATCTAGGGCTAGATTCAAGGGCTAGAAATCTAGGGCTAGAAATCTAGGGCTAGATTCTAGGGCTAGAATCTAGGGCTAGAATCTAGGGCTAGAATCTAGGGCTAGAAATCTAGGGCTAGAGTCTCGGGCTAGAATCTAGGGCTAGAAATCTAGGGCTAGAATCTAGGGCTAGAATCTAGGGCTAGAATCGAGAGCTAGAAATCTAGGGCTAGAATCTAGGGCTAGAATCTAGGGCTAGAATCGAGGGCTAGAAATCTAGGGCTAGATTCTAGGGCTAGAAATCTAGGGCTAGAAATCTAGGGCTAGAATCTAGGGCTAGAATCTAGGGCTAGAGTCTGGGGCTTGAATCTGGCCCTAGAGGGCTAACTCCAGATTTAGCCATAGATTCTAGCCCTAGATTCTAGCCCTAGAATCTAGCCCTAGAGTGACTAACTATCGTCACTCTAGTTTCTAGTGTCACAAGTTATCGTCATTCTAGTTTCTAGCCATAGGTTCTTGAGTGACTTACTATCGTCACTCTACTTTCTAGCTTGACAAGCTAACGTGACTCTAGTTTCTCTAGGCTAGAATCTAGGCCTGAAATCTAGCGCTAGAAATCTAGGGTTAGAAATCTAGGGCTAGAAATCTAGGGCTAGATTCTAGGGCTAGAAATCTAGGGCTAGAATCTAGGGCTAGAATCTAGGGCTAGAATCTAGGGCTAGAATCTAGGGCTAGAATCTAGGGCTAGATTCTAGGGCTAGAATCTAGGGCTAGAAATCTAGGGCTAGAATCTAGGGCTAGAATCTAGGGCTAGAATCTAGGGCTAGATTCTAGGGCTAGAATCTAGGGCTAGAAATCTAGGGCTAGAATCTAGGGCTAGAATCTAGGGCTAGAATCTAGGGCTAGAAATCTAGGGCTAGAGTCTCGGGCTAGAATCTAGGGCTAGAATCTAGTTCTAGATTCTAGGGCTAGAATCTAGGGCTAGATTCTAGGGCTAGAAATCTAGGGCTAGAAATCTAGGGCTAGAATCTAGGGCTAGAACCTAGGGCTAGAATCTAGAGCTAGAATCTAAGGCTAGCTTCTAGGGCTAGAATCTAGGGCTAGAAATCTAGGGCTAGAAATCTAGGGCTAGAATCTAGGGCTAGAATCTAGGGCTAGAGATCTAGGGCTAGAATCTAGGGCTAGAATCTAGGGCTAGAAATCTAGGGCTAGAAATCTAGGGCTAGATTCTAGGGCTAGAAATCTAGGGCTAGAAATCTAGGGCTAGAATCTAGGGCTAGAATCTAGGGCTAGAATCTAGGGCTAGAAATCTAGGGCTAGAATCTAGGGCTAGAATCTAGGGCTAGAATCTAGGGCTACCATCACTCTAGTTTCTAGCGTGACAAGCTATCGTCACTCTAGTTGCTAGAGTGACAAACTACCGTCACTCTAGTTTCTAGCGTGACAAGCTATCGTCACTCTAGTTTCTAAGTATCATACTCGTTACTAACGTCACTAGTGAATAACGATCGTCACTCTAGTTACTATCGTCACTTGTTACTGCCATCACTCTAATTACTAGAGTGACAACTAGCAAGTATCTAGAGTGACGTTAGTAACGACTCTCTAGACTATCGTCTAGACTAACTAGAGTGACGACAGTGACTAGAGTGACAAACTAGCGACAAACTGTCATCGTCACTCTAGTTTCTAGAGTGACACTCTAGTTGGCCATAGTAAGTTACGCTAGAAACTAGAGTGACGATAGCTTGTCACACTAGAACCAGAGTGACGATAGTTAACCAGTCTCGTTAGTCTAGACGATAGTCTAGAGAGTCTTTATTAACGTCACTCTAGATACTGTCTAGTTTTCACTCTACTAACTGGAGTGACGGCAGTAACAAGTGACGATAGTAACTAGAGTGACTAACTAGTTGTGACGATAGTTACTAGAGTTACGATCGTTATTCACTGTAGTAACAAGAGTGACGTTAGTAACGAGTGTGATACTTAGAAACTAGAGTGACGGTAGTTTGTCGCTATAGAAACTAGAAATCGTGACTCCAGTTTCTCTAGAAACTTGGTTCTAGGCCTAGAATCTAGGGCTAGAATCTAGGGCTAGAATCTAGGGCTAGAATCTAGGGCTTGAATCTGGCCCTAGAGGGCTAACTCCAGATTTAGCCCTAGATTCTAGCCCTAGATTCTAGCCCTAGAATCTAGCCCTAGAATCAAGTTTCTAAAGGAACTGGAGTCACGATTTCTAGTTTCTATAGCGACAAACTCTAGTCACTAGAGTGACAACTAGACAGTGTCTAGAGTGACGTCTAGAAACTAGAGTGACGATGATAGTTTGTCGCTAGTTTGTCACTCGAGTTACTATAGTATAGCCCTAGTATCTATCTTTCTAGTGTGACAACTCAAGTTTCTAGCGCTAGATTCTAGAGTGACTAACTATCGTCACTCTAGTTTCTAGTGTGACAAGCTATCGTCATTCTAGTTTCTAGCCATAGGTTCTTGAGTGACTTACTATCGTCACTCTACTTTCTAGCTTTGACAAGCTATCGTCACTCTAGTTTCTCTAGGCTAGAATCCAGGGATAGACTCTAGCGTAGTAATCTAGCGCTAGAATCTAGTCACCCTAGTTTCTAGAGTGAATAGCTATCGTCACTCTAGTTTCTAGCGGGACTAAATATCGTCAACTAGAGTGTCACTCTAGAATCTAGAGTGACGATGACTTGTGGCTAGTTTGTCATCGGCTTTTAAGGAAGGTCAATCTGAATTGTTGCTCATGACGTGAATTCACATTGCGCAAGTTTTCATCTCGCTCAATCACCGGCAAGGTGATAATTAAAATTATTTTCTCCAAAAAAAGTGCCTTATCCATTAAAAATTATACCCTTATAACGGTAAATTTTCCCGCTCTCCGACCCCATCCTCTAGATCAAGTCATCAGCTAGAAAATCGTCCTGCATCACTTTGCTGTAGGCCGCACGGTTTTTGAGATATGAGCAAAGTAAGACCAACATTCCTTATTTTTTCAATGTAGAAAAATCGACATCTGTAGGGGTGTTGGCGGTTCGTATGGAATTTTCGACAGCTTATTTCTCGAGAACGGTGCGTCCTACGAGAAAAAACCTGTACATATTTTGTGTAGCTCGTGACTTGATCTAGAGGATGGCATTGGAAAATTCACGAAATTCCCATAATTTGAGCAAATTTTTGAAAAAAACAGGGAAATTTGTTTCTCTGGCGTAAATTATATGAAATTTTACATCGGCTTTGAAGGAAGGTCAATCTGAATTGTTGCTCTTGACGTGAATTCACATTATGCAAGTCTTCATCTCGCTCAATCACCGGCAAGGCGATAATTAAAATTATTTTCCCAAAAAAAGTGCCTTATCCATTAAAAATTATACCCTTATAACGGTAAATTTTCCCGCTCTCCGACCCCATCCTCTAGATCAAGTCATCAGCTACAAAATCGTACTGCATCATTTTGCTGTAGGACGCATGGTTTTTGAGATATGAGCAAAGTAAGACCAACATTCATTATTTTTTCAATGTAGAAAAATCGACATCTGTAGGGGTGCTGGCGGTTCGTATGGAATTTTCGACAGCTTATTTCTCGAGACCGGTGCGTCCTACGAGAAAAAACCTGTACATATTTTTTGTAGCTCGTGACTTGATCTAGAGAATGGCATTGGAAAATTCACGTAATTCCCATTATTTGAGCAAAGTTTTGAAAAAAAACAGGGAAATTTGTTTTTCTGGCGTAAATTATATGAAATTTTACATCGGCTTTGAAGGAAGGTTAATCTGAATTGTTGCTCTTGACGTGAATTCACTATCGTCACAACTAGTTATTCACTGTAGTAACAAGAGTGACGTTAGTAACGAGTGTGATACTTAGAAACTAGAGTGACGGTAGTTTGTCGCTCTAGAAACTAGAAATCGTCACTCTAGTAACTAGAAACTAGAGTGACGATAGTCTGTCACGCTAGAAACTAGATTGACGATAGTTAGTCTAGACGATAGTCTAGAGATTCGTTACTAAGGTCACTCTAGGTACTTGCTAGTTGTCACTCTAGTAACTGGAGTGACGTTAGTAACGAGTATGATACATAGAAACTAGAGTGACGGTAGTTTGTCGTTCTAGAAACTAGAATTCGTGGCTCTTGTTTCTCTAGAAACTAGATTCTAGGGCTAGAATCCAGCCCTAGATTCTGGGGCTAGAATCGAGCCCTAGAATTTAGAGCTAGAAATCTAGGGATAGAATCTAGGGCTAGAATCTAAAGCTAGAATCGAGGGCTAGATTCTAGGGCTAGAAATCTAGGGCTAGAAATCTAGGGCTAGAATCTAGGGCTAGAATCTAGGGCTAGAAATCTAGGGCTAGAATCTAGGGCTAGAAATCTAGGGCTAGAATCTAGGGCTAGAATCTAGGGCTAGAATCTAGGGCTAGAAATCTAGGGCTAGATTCTAGGGCTCGAAATCTAGGGCTAGAAATCTAGGGCTAGAATCTAGGGCTAGAATCTAGGGCTAGAATCTAGGGCTAGAATCTAGGGCTAGAAATCTAGGGCTAGAATCTAGGGCTAGAATCTAGGGCTAGAATCTAGGGCTACCATCACTCTAGTTTCTAGCGTGACAAGCTATCGTCACTCTAGTTGCTAGAGTGACAAACTACCGTCACTCTAGTTTCTAGCGTGACAAGCTATCGTCACTCTAGTTTCTAAGTATCATACTCGTTACTAACGTCACTAGTGAATAACGATCGTCACTCTAGTTACTATCGTCACTTGTTACTGCCATCACTCTAATTACTAGAGTGACAACTAGCAAGTATCTAGAGTGACGTTAGTAACGACTCTCTAGACTATCGTCTAGACTAACTATCGTCACTCTAGTTTCTAGCGCTAGATTCTAGAGTGACAAACTACCGCCACTCTAGTTTCTAGCTTGACAAGCTATCGTCACTCTAGTTTCTCTAGGCTAGAATCTAGGCGCAAAATCTAGCGCTAGAATACTAGGGCTAGAATCTGGGGCTAGACTCTAGCGTAGTAATATAGCGCTAGAATGTAGTCACCCTAGTTTTTAGAGTGACACGCTATCGTCGCTCTAGTTTCTAGCGTGACAGACTATCGTCACTCTAGTTTCTAGTTACTAGAGTGACGATTTCTAGTTTCTAGAGCGACAAACTCTAGTCACTAGAGTGACAACTAGACAGTGTCTAGAGTGACGTCTAGAAACTAGAGTGACGATGATAGTTTGTCGCTAGTTTGTCACTCGAGTTACTATAGTATAGCCCTAGTATCTATCTTTCTAGTGTGACAACTCAAGTTTCTAGCGCTAGATTCTAGAGTGACTAACTATCGTCACTCTAGTTTCTAGTGTGACAAGCTATCGTCATTCTAGTTTCTAGCCATAGGTTCTTGAGTGACTTACTATCGTCACTCTACTTTCTAGCTTGACAAGCTATCGTCACTCTAGTTTCTCTAGGCTAGAATCCAGGGATAGACTCTAGCGTAGTAATCTAGCGCTAGAATCTAGTCACCCTAGTTTCTAGAGTGAATAGCTATCGTCACTCTAGTTTCTAGCGGGACTAAATATCGTCAACTAGAGTGTCACTCTAGAATCTAGAGTGACGATGACTTGTGGCTAGTTTGTCATCGGCTTTTAAGGAAGGTCAATCTGAATTGTTGCTCATGACGTGAATTCACATTGCGCAAGTTTTCATCTCGCTCAATCACCGGCAAGGTGATAATTAAAATTATTTTCTCCAAAAAAAGTGCCTTATCCATTAAAAATTATACCCTTATAATGGTAAATTTTCCCGCTCTCCGACCCCATCCTCTAGATCAAGTCATCAGCTAGAAAATCGTCCTGCATCACTTTGCTGTAGGCCGCACGGTTTTTGAGATATGAGCAAAGTAAGACCAACATTCCTTATTTTTTCAATGTAGAAAAATCGACATCTGTAGGGGTGTTGGCGGTTCGTATGGAATTTTCGACAGCTTATTTCTCGAGAACGGTGCGTCCTACGAGAAAAAACCTGTACATATTTTGTGTAGCTCGTGACTTGATCTAGAGGATGGCATTGGAAAATTCACGAAATTCCCATAATTTGAGCAAATTTTTGAAAAAAACAGGGAAATTTGTTTCTCTGGCGTAAATTATATGAAATTTTACATCGGCTTTGAAGGAAGGTCAATCTGAATTGTTGCTCTTGACGTGAATTCACATTATGCAAGTCTTCATCTCGCTCAATCACCGGCAAGGCGATAATTAAAATTATTTTCCCAAAAAAAGTGCCTTATCCATTAAAAATTATACCCTTATAACGGTAAATTTTCCCGCTCTCCGACCCCATCCTCTAGATCAAGTCATCAGCTACAAAATCGTACTGCATCACTTTGCTGTAGGACGCATGGTTTTTGAGATATGAGCAAAGTAAGACCAACATTCATTATTTTTTCAATGTAGAAAAATCGACATCTGTAGGGGTGCTGGCGGTTCGTATGGAATTTTCGACAGCTTATTTCTCGAGACCGGTGCGTCCTACGAGAAAAAACCTGTACATATTTTTTGTAGCTCGTGACTTGATCTAGAGAATGGCATTGGAAAATTCACGTAATTCCCATTATTTGAGCAAAGTTTTGAAAAAAAACAGGGAAATTTGTTTTTCTGGCGTAAATTATATGAAATTTTACATCGGCTTTGAAGGAAGGTTAATCTGAATTGTTGCTCTTGACGTGAATTCACTATCGTCACAACTAGTTATTCACTGTAGTAACAAGAGTGACGTTAGTAACGAGTGTGATACTTAGAAACTAGAGTGACGGTAGTTTGTCGCTCTAGAAACTAGAAATCGTCACTCTAGTAACTAGAAACTAGAGTGACGATAGTCTGTCACGCTAGAAACTAGATTGACGATAGTTAGTCTAGACGATAGTCTAGAGATTCGTTACTAAGGTCACTCTAGGTACTTGCTAGTTGTCACTCTAGTAACTGGAGTGACGTTAGTAACGAGTATGATACATAGAAACTAGAGTGACGGTAGTTTGTCGTTCTAGAAACTAGAATTCGTGGCTCTTGTTTCTCTAGAAACTAGATTCTAGGGCTAGAATCCAGCCCTAGATTCTGGGGCTAGAATCGAGCCCTAGAATTTAGAGCTAGAAATCTAGGGATAGAATCTAGGGCTAGAATCTAAAGCTAGAATCGAGGGCTAGATTCTAGGGCTAGAAATCTAGGGCTAGAAATCTAGGGCTAGAATCTAGGGCTAGAATCTAGGGCTAGAAATCTAGGGCTAGAACCTAGGGCTAGAAATCTAGGGCTAGAATCTAGGGCTAGAATCTAGGGCTAGAATCTAGGGCTAGAAATCTAGGGCTAGATTCTAGGGCTCGAAATCTAGGGCTAGAAATCTAGGGCTAGAATCTAGGGCTAGAATCTAGGGCTAGAATCTAGGGCTAGAATCTAGGGCTAGAAATCTAGGGCTAGAATCTAGGGCTAGAATCTAGGGCTAGAATCTAGGGCTACCATCACTCTAGTTTCTAGCGTGACAAGCTATCGTCACTCTAGTTGCTAGAGTGACAAACTACCGTCACTCTAGTTTCTAGCGTGACAAGCTATCGTCACTCTAGTTTCTAAGTATCATACTCGTTACTAACGTCACTAGTGAATAACGATCGTCACTCTAGTTACTATCGTCACTTGTTACTGCCATCACTCTAATTACTAGAGTGACAACTAGCAAGTATCTAGAGTGACGTTAGTAACGACTCTCTAGACTATCGTCTAGACTAACTATCGTCACTCTAGTTTCTAGCGCTAGATTCTAGAGTGACAAACTACCGCCACTCTAGTTTCTAGTTTGACAAGCTATCGTCACTCTAGTTTCTCTAGGCTAGAATCTAGGCGCAAAATCTAGCGCTAGAATACTAGGGCTAGAATCTGGGGCTAGACTCTAGCGTAGTAATATAGCGCTAGAATGTAGTCACCCTAGTTTTTAGAGTGACACGCTATCGTCGCTCTAGTTTCTAGCGTGACTAAATATCGTCAACTAGAGTGTCACTCTAGAAACTAGAGTGACGATGACAGCTTGTGGCTAGTTTGTCACTCTAGTCACTATCGTCACTCCAGTTACTAGAGTGAAAACTAGACAGTATCTAGAGTGACGTTAGTAAAGACTCTCTAGACTATCGTCTAGACTAACTAGAGTGAGGACAGTGACTAGAGTGACAAACTAGCGACAAACTGTCATCGTCACTCTAGTTTCTAGAGTGACACTCTAGTTGGCCATAGTAAGTTACGCTAGAAACTAGAGTGACGATAGCTTGTCACACTAGAACCAGAGTGACGATAGTTAACCAGTCTCGTTAGTCTAGACGATAGTCTAGAGAGTCTTTATTAACGTCACTCTAGATACTGTCTAGTTTTCACTCTACTAACTGGAGTGACGGCAGTAAAAAGTGACGATAGTAACTAGAGTGACTAACTAGTTGTGACGATAGTTACTAGAGTTACGATCGTTATTCACTGTAATAACAAGAGTGGGCTTGAATCTGGCCCTAGAGGGCTAACTCCAGATTTAGCCCTAGATTCTAGCCCTAGATTCTAGCCCTAGAATCTAGCCCTAGAATCAAGTTTCTAAAGAAACTGGAGTCACGATTTCTAGTTTCTATAGCGACAAACTCTAGTCACTAGAGTGACAACTAGACAGTGTCTAGAGTGACGTCTAGAAACTAGAGTGACGATGATAGTTTGTCGCTAGTTTGTCACTCGAGTTACTATAGTATAGCCCTAGTATCTATCTTTCTAGTGTGACAACTCAAGTTTCTAGCGCTAGATTCTAGAGTGACTAACTATCGTCACTCTAGTTTCTAGTGTGACAAGCTATCGTCATTCTAGTTTCTAGCCATAGGTTCTTGAGTGACTTACTATCGTCACTCTACTTTCTAGCTTGACAAGCTATCGTCACTCTAGTTTCTCTAGGCTAGAATCCAGGGATAGACTCTAGCGTAGTAATCTAGCGCTAGAATCTAGTCACCCTAGTTTCTAGAGTGAATAGCTATCGTCACTCTAGTTTCTAGCGGGACTAAATATCGTCAACTAGAGTGTCACTCTAGAATCTAGAGTGACGATGACTTGTGGCTAGTTTGTCATCGGCTTTTAAGGAAGGTCAATCTGAATTGTTGCTCATGACGTGAATTCACATTGCGCAAGTTTTCATCTCGCTCAATCACCGGCAAGGTGATAATTAAAATTATTTTCTCCAAAAAAAGTGCCTTATCCATTAAAAATTATACCCTTATAATGGTAAATTTTCCCGCTCTCCGACCCCATCCTCTAGATCAAGTCATCAGCTAGAAAATCGTCCTGCATCACTTTGCTGTAGGCCGCACGGTTTTTGAGATATGAGCAAAGTAAGACCAACATTCCTTATTTTTTCAATGTAGAAAAATCGACATCTGTAGGGGTGTTGGCGGTTCGTATGGAATTTTCGACAGCTTATTTCTCGAGAACGGTGCGTCCTACGAGAAAAAACCTGTACATATTTTGTGTAGCTCGTGACTTGATCTAGAGGATGGCATTGGAAAATTCACGAAATTCCCATAATTTGAGCAAATTTTTGAAAAAAACAGGGAAATTTGTTTCTCTGGCGTAAATTATATGAAATTTTACATCGGCTTTGAAGGAAGGTCAATCTGAATTGTTGCTCTTGACGTGAATTCACATTATGCAAGTCTTCATCTCGCTCAATCACCGGCAAGGCGATAATTAAAATTATTTTCCCAAAAAAAGTGCCTTATCCATTAAAAATTATACCCTTATAACGGTAAATTTTCCCGCTCTCCGACCCCATCCTCTAGATCAAGTCATCAGCTACAAAATCGTACTGCATCACTTTGCTGTAGGACGCATGGTTTTTGAGATATGAGCAAAGTAAGACCAACATTCATTATTTTTTCAATGTAGAAAAATCGACATCTGTAGGGGTGCTGGCGGTTCGTATGGAATTTTCGACAGCTTATTTCTCGAGACCGGTGCGTCCTACGAGAAAAAACCTGTACATATTTTTTGTAGCTCGTGACTTGATCTAGAGAATGGCATTGGAAAATTCACGTAATTCCCATTATTTGAGCAAAGTTTTGAAAAAAAACAGGGAAATTTGTTTTTCTGGCGTAAATTATATGAAATTTTACATCGGCTTTGAAGGAAGGTTAATCTGAATTGTTGCTCTTGACGTGAATTCACTATCGTCACAACTAGTTATTCACTGTAGTAACAAGAGTGACGTTAGTAACGAGTGTGATACTTAGAAACTAGAGTGACGGTAGTTTGTCGCTCTAGAAACTAGAAATCGTCACTCTAGTAACTAGAAACTAGAGTGACGATAGTCTGTCACGCTAGAAACTAGATTGACGATAGTTAGTCTAGACGATAGTCTAGAGATTCGTTACTAAGGTCACTCTAGGTACTTGCTAGTTGTCACTCTAGTAACTGGAGTGACGTTAGTAACGAGTATGATACATAGAAACTAGAGTGACGGTAGTTTGTCGTTCTAGAAACTAGAATTCGTGGCTCTTGTTTCTCTAGAAACTAGATTCTAGGGCTAGAATCCAGCCCTAGATTCTGGGGCTAGAATCGAGCCCTAGAATTTAGAGCTAGAAATCTAGGGATAGAATCTAGGGCTAGAATCTAAAGCTAGAATCGAGGGCTAGATTCTAGGGATAGAAATCTAGGGCTAGAAATCTAGGGCTAGAATCTAGGGCTAGAATCTAGGGCTAGAAATCTAGGGCTAGAATCTAGGGCTAGAAATCTAGGGCTAGAATCTAGGGCTAGAATCTAGGGCTAGAATCTAGGGCTAGAAATCTAGGGCTAGATTCTAGGGCTCGAAATCTAGGGCTAGAAATCTAGGGCTAGAATCTAGGGCTAGAATCTAGGGCTAGAATCTAGGGCTAGAATCTAGGGCTAGAAATCTAGGGCTAGAATCTAGGGCTAGAATCTAGGGCTACCATCACTCTAGTTTCTAGCGTGACAAGCTATCGTCACTCTAGTTGCTAGAGTGACAAACTACCGTCACTCTAGTTTCTAGCGTGACAAGCTATCGTCACTCTAGTTTCTAAGTATCATACTCGTTACTAACGTCACTAGTGAATAACGATCGTCACTCTAGTTACTATCGTCACTTGTTACTGCCATCACTCTAATTACTAGAGTGACAACTAGCAAGTATCTAGAGTGACGTTAGTAACGACTCTCTAGACTATCGTCTAGACTAACTATCGTCACTCTAGTTTCTAGCGCTAGATTCTAGACTGACAAACTACCGCCACTCTAGTTTCTAGCTTGACAAGCTATCGTCACTCTAGTTTCTCTAGGCTAGAATCTAGGCGCAAAATCTAGCGCTAGAATACTAGGGCTAGAATCTGGGGCTAGACTCTAGCGTAGTAATATAGCGCTAGAATGTAGTCACCCTTGTTTTTAGAGTGACACGCTATCGTCGCTCTAGTTTCTAGCGTGACTAAATATCGTCAACTAGGGTGTCACTCTAGAAACTAGAGTGACGATGACAGCTTGTGGCTAGTTTGTCACTCTAGTCACTATCGTCACTCCAGTTACTAGAGTGAAAACTAGACAGTATCTAGAGTGACGTTAGTAAACACTCTCTAGACTATCGTCTAGACTAACTAGAGTGACGACAGTGACTAGAGTGACAAACTAGCGACAAACTGTCATCGTCACTCTAGTTTCTAGAGTGACACTCTAGTTGGCCATAGTAAGTTACGCTAGAAACTAGAGTGACGATAGCTTGTCACACTAGAACCAGAGTGACGATAGTTAACCAGTCTCGTTAGTCTAGACGATAGTCTAGAGAGTCTTTATTAACGTCACTCTAGATACTGTCTAGTTTTCACTCTACTAACTGGAGTGACGGCAGTAACAAGTGACGATAGTAACTAGAGTGACTAACTAGTTGTGACGATAGTTACTAGAGTTACGATCGTGATTCACTGTAGTAACAAGAGTGACGTTAGTAACGAGTGTGATACTTAGAAACTAGAGTGACGGTAGTTTGTCGCTCTAGAAACTAGAAATCGTGACTCCAGTTTCTCTAGAAACTTGGTTCTAGGCCTAGAATCTAGGGCTAGAATCTAGGGCTAGAATCTAGGGCTAGATTCTGGGGCTTGAATCTGGCCCTAGAGGGCTAACTCCAGATTTAGCCCTAGATTCTAGCCCTAGAATCTAGCCCTAGAATCAAGTTTCTAAAGAAACTGGAGTCACGATTTCTAGTTTCTAGAGCGACAAACTCTAGTCACTAGAGTGACAACTAGACAGTATCTAGAGTGACGTCTAGAAACTAGAGTGACGATGATAGTTTGTCGCTAGTTTGTCACTCGAGTTACTATAGTATAGCCCTAGTATCTATCTTTCTAGTGTGACAACTCAAGTTTCTAGCGCTAGATTCTAGAGTGACTAACTATCGTCACTCTAGTTTCTAGTGTGACAAGCTATCGTCATTCTAGTTTCTAGCCATAGGTTCTTGAGTGACTTACTATCGTCACTCTACTTTCTAGCTTGACAAGCTATCGTCACTCTAGTTTCTCTAGGCTAGAATCCAGGGATAGACTCTAGCGTAGTAATCTAGCGCTAGAATCTAGTCACCCTAGTTTCTAGAGTGAATAGCTATCGTCACTCTAGTTTCTAGCGGGACTAAATATCGTCAACTAGAGTGTCACTCTAGAATCTAGAGTGACGATGACTTGTGGCTAGTTTGTCATCGGCTTTGAAGGAAGGTCAATCTGAATTGTTGCTCATGACGTGAATTCACATTGCGCAAGTCTTCATTTCGCTCAATCACCGGCAAGGTGATAATTAAAATTATTTTCCCAAAAAAAGTGCCTTATCCATTAAAAATTATACCCTTATAACGGTAAATTTTCCCGCTCTCCGACCCCATCCTCTAGATCAAGTCATCAGCTACAAAATCGTACTGCATCACTTTGCTGTAGGACGCATGGTTTTTGAGATATGAGCAAAGTAAGACCAACATTCATTATTTTTTCAATGTAGAAAAATCGACATCTGTAGGGGTGCTGGCGGTTCGTATGGAATTTTCGACAGCTTATTTCTCGAGACCGGTGCGTCCTACGAGAAAAAACCTGTACATATTTTTTGTAGCTCGTGACTTGATCTAGAGAATGGCATTGGAAAATTCACGTAATTCCCATTATTTGAGCAAAGTTTTGAAAAAAAACAGGGAAATTTGTTTTTCTGGCGTAAATTATATGAAATTTTACATCGGCTTTGAAGGAAGGTTAATCTGAATTGTTGCTCTTGACGTGAATTCACTATCGTCACAACTAGTTATTCACTGTAGTAACAAGAGTGACGTTAGTAACGAGTGTGATACTTAGAAACTAGAGTGACGGTAGTTTGTCGCTCTAGAAACTAGAAATCGTCACTCTAGTAACTAGAAACTAGAGTGACGATAGTCTGTCACGCTAGAAACTAGATTGACGATAGTTAGTCTAGACGATAGTCTAGAGATTCGTTACTAAGGTCACTCTAGGTACTTGCTAGTTGTCACTCTAGTAACTGGAGTGACGTTAGTAACGAGTATGATACATAGAAACTAGAGTGACGGTAGTTTGTCGTTCTAGAAACTAGAATTCGTGGCTCTTGTTTCTCTAGAAACTAGATTCTAGGGGTAGAATCCAGCCCTAGATTCTGGGGCTAGAATCGAGCCCTAGAATTTAGAGCTAGAAATCTAGGGATAGAATCTAGGGCTAGAATCTAAAGCTAGAATCGAGGGCTAGATTCTAGGGCTAGAAATCTAGGGCTAGAGATCTAGGGCTAGAATCTAGGGCTAGAATCTAGGGCTAGAATCTAGGGCTAGAATCTAGGGCTGGAATCTAGGGCTAGAAATCTAGGGCTACAAATCTAGGGCTAGATTCTAGGGCAAGAATCTAGGGCTTGAATCTAGGGCTAGAAATCTAGGGCTAGAATCTAGGGCTAGAATCTAGGGCTAGAAATCTAGGGCTAGAAATCTAGGGCTAGATTCTAGGGCTAGAAATCTAGGGCTAGAAATCTAGGGCTAGAATCTAGGGCTAGAATCTAGGGCTACAAATCTAGGGCTAGATTCTAGGGCTAGAATCTAGGGCTAGAAATCTAGGGCTAGAATCTAGGGCTAGAATCTAGCGCTAGAATCTAGGGCTAGAAATCGAGGGCTAGAAATCTAGGGCTAGAATCTAGGGCTAGAATCTAGGGCTAGAATCTTGGGCTAGAAATCTAGGGCTAGATTCTAGGGCTAGAAATCTAGGGCTAGAATCTAGGGCTAGATTCTAGGGCTAGAATCTAGGGCTAGAATCTAGGGCTAGAATCTAGGGCTGGAATCTAGGGCTAGAATCTAGGGATAGAAATCTAGGGCTAGAAATCTAGGGCTAGAATCTAGGGCTAGAATCTAGGGCTAGATTCTAGGGCTAGAATCTAGGGCTAGAATCTAGGGCTAGATTCTAGGGCTAGAATCTAGGGCTAGAAATCTAGGGCTAGAATTTAGGGCTAGAATCTAGGGCTAGAAATCTAGGGCTAGAAATCTAGGGCTAGATTCTAGGGCTAGAATCTAGGGCTAGAAATCTAGGGCTAGAAATCTTGGGCTAGATTCTAGGGCTAGAAATCTAGGGCTAGAAATCTATAGCTAGAATCTAGGGCTAGAATCCAGGGCTAGAATCTAGGGCTAGAATCTAGGGCTAGAAATATAGGGCTAGAGTCTCGGGCTAGAATCTAGGGCTAGAAATCTAGGGCTAGAATCTAGGGCTAGAATCTAGAGCTAGAATCTAGGGCTAGAATCTAGGGCTAGAAATCTAGGGCTAGGGTCTAGGGCTAGAATCTAGGGCTAGAAATCTAGGGCTAGAATCTAGGGCTAGAAATCTAGGGCTAGATTCTAGGGCTAGAATCTAGGGCTACTGTCACTCTAGTTTCTAGCGTGACAAGCTATCGTCACTCTAGTTGCTAGAGTGAAAAACTACCGTCACTCTAGTTACTATCGTCACAACTAGTTAATCACTCTAGTTACTATCGTCACTTGTTACTGCCGTCACTCTAATTACTAGAGTGACAACTAGCAAGTATCTAGAGTGACGTTAGTAACGATCTCTAAACTATCGGCTAGACTAACTATCGACACTCTAGTTTCTAGATTCTAGAGCGACAAACTACCGTCACTCTAGTTTATAGTGTGACAAACTACCGTCACTCTAGTTTCTAACTATCATACTCGTTACTGCCGTCACTAAAGTTACTAGAGTGACAACTAGACAGTATCTAGAGTGACGTTAGTAAAGACTTTCTAGACTATCGTCTAGACTAACTAGAGCAACAAACTACCGTCACTCTAGTTTCTAGTGTGACAAGCTATCGTCAATCTAGTTTCTAGCATGACTAACTATCGTCAACTAGAGTGTCACTCTAAAAACTAGAGTGACGATGATAGTTTGACGCTAGTTTGTCACTCTAAAAACTAGAGTGACTAGAGTCTAGAGTGTCACTCTAGAAACTAGAGTGACTATAGCTTGTCACGCTAGAATTGCTAGAATATAGCCCTAGATTTCTAGCCCTAGATTCTAGCCCTAGATTTCTAGCCCTAGAATCTAGCCCTAGATTCTAGCCCTAGATTTCTAGCCCTAGAATAAAGCCCTAGAATCTAGCCCTAGATTCTAGCCCTAGATTTCTAGCCCTAGATTTCTAGCCCTAGAATCTAGCCCTAGATTCTAGCCCTTGATTCTAGCCCGAGACTCTAGCCCTAGATTTCTAGCCCTAGATTCTAGCCCTAGATTCTAGCCCTAGTGTCTAGAGCGACAAACTACCGTCACTCTAGTTTCTAAGTATCACACTCGTTACTAACGTCACTCTTGTTACTACAGTGAATAACGATCGTAACTCTAGTAACTATCGTCACAACTAGTTAGTCACTCTAGTTACTATCGTCACTTGTTACTGCCGTCACTCCAGTTAGTAGAGTGAAAACTAGACAGTATCTAGAGTGACGTTAGTAAAGACTCTCTAGACTATCGTCTAGACTAACTAGGGTGACGACAGTGACTAGAGTGACAAACTAGCGACAAACTGTCATCGTCACTCTTGTTTCTAGAGTGACACTCTAGTTGGCGATAGTAAGTTACGCTAGAAACTAGAGTGACGATAGCTTGTCACGCTAGAAACTAGAGTGACTAGAGTCTACAGTGCCACTCTAGAAACTACAGTGACTATAGCCCGTGATTTCTAGCCCTAGAATCTAGCCCTAGATTTCTATCCCTAGATTCTAGCCCTAGATTTCTAGCCCTAGATTCTAGCCCTAGATTCTAGCCCTAGATTCTAGCCCTAGATTTCTAGCCCTAGATTTCTAGCCCTAGATTTCTAGCCCTAGAATCTAGCCCTAGATTTCTAGCCCTAGATTCTAGCCCTAGATTCTAGCCCTAAATTCTAGCATTAGAATCTAGCTAGAATCTAGCCCTAGATTCTAGCCTTAGAATCTAGCTAGAATCTAGCCCTAAAATCTAGCCTTAGAATCTAGCTAGAATCTAGCCCTAGACTTCTAGCCCTAGATTTCTAGCCCTAGAATCTAGCCCTAGATTTCTAGCCCTAGATTTCTAGCCCTAGATTCTAGCCCTAGATTCTAGCCCTAGATTCTAGCCCTAGATTCTAGCCCTAGATTTCTAGCCCTAGAATCTAGCCCTAGATTTCTAGCCCTAGATTTCTAGCCCTAAATTCTAGCCTTAGAATCCAGCCCTAGATTTCTAGCCCTAGATTTTAGCCCCAGATTCTAGCCCTGGATTCTAACCCTAGATTTCTAGCCCTAGATTCTACCCTAGAATCCAGCCCTAGATTTCTAGCCCTAGATTTCTAGCCCTAGAATCTAGCCCTAGATTTCTAGCCCTAGATTCTAGCCCTAGATTCTAGCCCTAGATTCTAGCCCTAGATTCTAGCCCTAGATTTCTAGCCCTAGAATCTAGCCCTAGATTCTAGCCCTACATTCTAGCCGTAGATTCTAGGCCTAGAACCAAGTTTCTAGAGAAACTGCAGTCACGATTTCTAGTTTCTAGAGTGACAAACTACCGTCACTCTACTTTCTAGCGTGACAAGCTATCGTCACTCTAGTTACTATCGTCACTTGTTACTATAGTCACTCTAGTTACTTGAGTGACAACTAGACAGTATCTAGAGTGACGTTAGTAATGATCTCTAAACTATCGGCACTCTAGTTTCTAGATTCTAGAGCGACAAACTACTGTCACTGTAGTTTCTAGCGTGACAAGCTATCGTCACTCTAGTTGCTAGAGTGACAAACTACCGTCACTCTAGTTTCTAACTATCATACTCGTTACTAACGTCACTCTAGTTACTAGAGTGAATAACGATCGTCACTCTAGTTCCTAATGTGTCAAGCTATCGTCACTCTATTTTCTAGCGTGACTAACTATCGTCAACTAGAGTGTCACTCTAGAAGCTAGAGTGACGATGATAGCATATCGCTAGCTTGTCACTCTGGTCACTATCGTCAGTCTAGACTAACTATCGTCCCTCTAGTTTCTAGCGTGAAAATCTATGGTCGCTCTAGTTTCTTGAGCGACACTCTAGGTGACGATAGTTAGTCACGCTAGAAACTAGAGTGACGATAGCTTGACACATTAGGAACTAGAGTGACGATCGTTATTCACTCTAGTAACTAGAGTGACGTTAGTAACGAGTATGATAGTTAGAAACTAGAGTGACGGTAGTTTGTCACTCTAGAAACTAGAAATTGTGACTCCAGTTTCTCTAGAAACTTGGTTCTAGGGCTAGAAACTAAAGCTAGAAATCTAGGGCTCAAATCTAGCGCTAGAATCGAGGGCTAGAAATCTAGGCGTAGATTCGAGGGCTAGAATCTAGTTTCTAGAGAAACTAGAGTCACGATTTCTAGTTTCCGTCACTCCCGTTTCTAAGTATCACACTCGTTACTATCGTCACTCTAGTCACTATCGTCACTCGAGTTACTAGAGTGACAACTAGCAAGTATCTGGAGTGGCGTTAGTAACGATCTCTAGACTATCGTCTAGACTAACTACCGTCACTCTAGTTTCTAGTGTGACAAGCTATCGTCACTCTAGTTTCTAGCGTGACTTACTATTGTCAACTAGAGTGTCGCTCAAGAAACTAGAGCGACCATAGATTTTCACGCTAGAAACTAGAGGGACGATAGTTAGTCTAGAGTGACGATAGTGACCAGAGTGACAAGCTAGCGATATGCTATCATCGTCACTCTAGCTTCTAGAGTGACACTCTAGTTGACGACATTTAGTCAGCTAGAAACTAGAGTGACGATAGCGTGTCATTCTAGAATCTAGGGTCACTCTAGATACTATCTAGTTTGTCACTCTAGTAATTAGAGTGACGGCAGTAACAAGTGACGATAGTAACTGGAGTGATTAACTAGTTGTGACGATAGTAACTAGAGTGATCGTTATTCACTGTAGTAACAAGAGTGACGTTAGTAACGAGTGTGATACTTAGAAACTAGAGTTACGGTAGTTTGTCGCTCTAGAAACTAGAAATTGTGACTCCAGTTTCTCTAGAAACTTGGATCTAGGCCTAGAATCTAGGCCTAGATTCTAGGGCTAGAATCTAGGGCTAGAATCTAGGGCTAGATTCTGGGGCTTGAATCTGGCCCTAGAGGGCTAACTCCAGATTTAGCCCTAGATTCTAGCCCTAGATTCTAGCCCTAGAATCTAGCCCTAGAATCAAGTTTCTAAAGAAACTGGAGTCACGATTTCTAGTTTCTAGAGCGACAAACTCTAGTCACTAGAGTGACAACTAGAGAGTATCTAGAGTGACGTCTAGAAACTAAAGTGACGATGATAGTTTGTCGCTAGTTTGTCACTCGAGTTACTATAGTATAGCCCTAGTATCTATCTTTCTAGTGTGACAACTCAAGTTTCTAGCGCTAGATTCTAGAGTGACTAACTATCGTCACTCTAGTTTCTAGTGTGACAAGCTATCGTCATTCTAGTTTCTAGCCATAGGTTCTTGAGTGACTTACTATCGTCACTCTACTTTCTAGCTTGACAAGCTATCGTCACTCTAGTTTCTCTAGGCTAGAATCTAGGCCTGAAATCTAGCGCTAGAAATCTAGGGTTAGAAATCTAGGGCTAGAATCTAGGGCTAGAAATCTAGGGCTAGAAATCTAGGGCTAGAATCTAGGGCTAGAATCTAGGGCTAGAAATCTAGGGCTAGAAATCTAGGGCTAGATTCTAGGGCTAGAAATCTAGGGCTAGATTCAAGGGCTAGAAATCTAGGGCTAGAAATCTAGGGCTAGATTCTAGGGCTAGAATAAAGGGCTAGAATCTAGGGCTAGAATCTAGGGCTAGAAATCTAGGGCTAGAGTCTCGGGCTAGAATCTAGGGCTAGAAATCTAGGGCTAGAATCTAGGGCTAGAATCTAGGGCTAGAAATCTAGGGCTAGAGTCTCGGGCTAGAATCTAGGGCTAGAAATCTGGGGCTAGAATCTAGGGCTAGAATCTAGGGCTAGAAATCTAGGGCTAGAATCTAGGGCTAGAGTCTGGGGCTTGAATCTGGCCCTAGAGGGCTAACTCCAGATTTTGCCCTAGATTCTAGCCCTAGATTCTAGCCCTAGAATCTAGCCCTAGAGTGACTAACTATCGTCACTCTACTTTCTAGCTTGACAAGCTAACGTCACTCTAGTTTCTCTAGGCTAGAATCTAGGCCTGAAATCTAGCGCTAGAAATCTAGGGTTAGAAATCTAGGGCTAGAAATCTAGGGCTAGATTCTAGGGCTAGAAATCTAGGGCTAGAATCTAGGGCTAGAATCTAGGGTTAGAATCTAGGGCTAGAGTCTGGGGCTTGAATCTGGCCCTAGAGGGCTAACTCCAGATTTAGCCCTAGATTCTAGCAATAGATTCTAGCCCTAGAATCTAGCCCTAGAGTGACTAACTATCGTCACTCTAGTTTCTAGTGTCACAAGTTATCGTCATTCTAGTTTCTAGCCATAGGTTCTTGAGTGACTTACTATCGTCACTCTACTTTCTAGCTCGACAAGCTAACGTCACTCTAGTTTCTCTAGGCTAGAATCTAGGCCTGAAATCTAGCGCTAGAAATCTAGGGTTAGAAATCTAGGGCTAGAAATCTAGGGCTAGATTCTAGGGCTAGAAATCTAGGGCTAGAATCTAGGGCTAGAATCTAGGGCTAGAATCTAGGGCTAGAATCTAGGGCTAGAATCTAGGGCTAGAATCTAGGGCTAGATTCTAGGGCTAGAATCTAGGGATAGAAATCTAGGGCTAGATTCTAGGGCTAGAAATCTAGGACTAGATATCTAGGGCTAGATTCTAGGGCTAGAAATCTAGGACTAGATATCTAGGGCTAGAATCTAGGGCTAGAATCTAGGGCTAGAATCTTGGGCTAGAATCTAGGGCTAGAATCTAGGGCTAGAAATCTAAGGCTAGAGTCTCGGGCTAGAATCTAGGGCTAGAATCTAGTTCTAGATTCTAGGGCTAGAATCTAGGGCTAGATTCTAGGGCTAGAAATCTAGGGCTAGAATCTAGGGCTAGAATCTAGGGCTTGAAATCTAGGGCTAGATTCTAGGGCTAGAAATCTAGGGCTAGAAATCTAGGGCTAGAATCTAGGGCTAGAATCTAGGGCTAGAATCTAGGGCTAGAATCTAGGGCTAGAAATCTAGGGCTAGAAATCTAGGGCTAGAATCTAGGGCTAGAATCTAGGGCTAGAAATCTAGGGCTAGAATCTAGGGCTAGAATCTAGGGCTAGAAATCTAGGGCTAGAAATCTAGGGCTAGATTCTATGGCTAGAAATCTAGGGCTAGAAATCTAGGGCTAGAATCTAGGGCTAGAATCTGGGGCTAGAAATCTAGGGCTAGAATCTAGGGCTAGAATCTAGGGCTAGAATCTAGGGCTACCATCACTCTAGTTTCTAGCGTGACAAGCTATCGTCACTCTAGTTGCTAGAGTGACAAACTACCGTCACTCTAGTTTCTAGCGTGACAAGCTATCGTCACTCTAGTTTCTAAGTATCATACTCGTTACTAACGTCACTAGTGAATAACGATCGTCACTCTAGTTACTATCGTCACAACTAGTTAATCACTCTAGTTACTATCGTCACTTGTTACTGCCATCACTCTAATTACTAGAGTGACAACTAGCAAGTATCTAGAGTGACGTTAGTAACGACTCTCTAGACTATCGTCTAGACTAACTATCGTCACTCTAGTTTCTAGCGCTAGATTCTAGAGTGACAAACTACCGCCACTCTAGTTTCTAGCTTGACAAGCTATCGTCACTCTAGTTTCTCTAGGCTAGAATCTAGGCGTAAAATCTAGCGCTAGAATACTAGGGCTAGAATCTGGGGCTAGACTCTAGCGTAGTAATATAGCGCTAGAATGTAGTCACCCTAGTTTTTAGAGTGACACGCTATCGTCGCTCTAGTTTCTAGCGTGACTAAATATCGTCAACTAGAGTGTGACTCTAGAAACTAGAGTGACGATGACAGCTTGTGGCTAGTTTGTCACTCTAGTCACTATCGTCACTCCAGTTACTAGAGTGACAACTAGACAGTATCTAGAGTGACGTCTAGAAACTAGAGTGACGATGATAGTTTGTCGCTAGTTTGTCACTCGAGTTACTATAGTATAGCCCTAGTATCTATCTTTCTAGTGTGACAACTCAAGTTTCTAGCGCTAGATTCTAGAGTGACTAACTATCGTCACTCTAGTTTCTAGTGTGACAAGCTATCGTCATTCTAGTTTCTAGCCATAGGTTCTTGAGTGACTTACTATCGTCACTCTACTTTCTAGCTTGACAAGCTATCGTCACTCTAGTTTCTCTAGGCTAGAATCCAGGGATAGACTCTGGCGTAGTAATCTAGCGCTAGAATCTAGTCACCCTAGTTTCTAGAGTGAATAGCTATCGTCACTCTAGTTTCTAGCGGGACTAAATATCGTCAACTAGAGTGTCACTCTAGAATCTAGAGTGACGATGACTTGTGGCTAGTTTGTCATCGGCTTTGAAGGAAGGTCAATCTGAATTGTTGCTCATGACGTGAATTCACATTGCGCAAGTTTTCATCTCGCTCAATCACCGGCAAGGTGATAATTAAAATTATTTTCCCCAAAAAAAGTGCCTTATCCATTAAAAATTATACTCTTATAACGGTAAATTTTCCCGCTCTCCGACCCCATCCTCTAGATCAAGTCATCAGCTAGAAAATCGTCCTGCATCACTTTGCTGTAGGCCGCACGGTTTTTGAGATATGAGCAAAGTAAGACCAACATTCCTTATTTTTTCAATGCAGAAAAATCGACATCTGTAGGGGTGTTGGCGGTTCGTATGGAATTTTCGACAGCTTATTTCTCGAGAACGGTGCGTCCTACGAGAAAAAACCTGAACATATTTTGTGTAGCTCGTGACTTGATCTAGAGGATGGCATTGGAAAATTCACGAAATTCCCATAATTTGAGCAAATTTTTGAAAAAAACAGGGAAATTTGTTTCTCTGGCGTAAATTATATGAAATTTTACATCGGCTTTGAAGGAAGGTCAATCTGAATTGTTGCTCTTGACGTGAATTCACATTATGCAAGTCTTCATCTCGCTCAATCACCGGCAAGGCGATAATTAAAATTATTTTCCCAAACAAAGTACCTTATCCATTAAAAATTATACCCTTATAACGGTAAATTTTCCCGCTCTCCGACCCCATCCTCTAGATCAAGTCATCAGCTAGAAAATCGTCCTGCATCACTTTGCTGTAGGCCGCACGGTTTTTGAGATATGAGCAAAGTAAGACCAACATTCCTTATTTTTTCAATGTAGAAAAATCGACATCTGTAGGGGTGTTGGCGGTTCGTATGGAATTTTCGACAGCTTATTTCTCGAGAACGGTGCGTCCTACGAGAAAAAACCTGTACATATTTTGTGTAGCTCGTGACTTGATCTAGAGGATGGCATTGGAAAATTCACGAAATTCCCATAATTTGAGCAAATTTTTGAAAAAAACAGGGAAATTTGTTTCTCTGGCGTAAATTATATGAAATTTTACATCGGCTTTGAAGGAAGGTCAATCTGAATTGTTGCTCTTGACGTGAATTCACATTATGCAAGTCTTCATCTCGCTCAATCACCGGCAAGGCGATAATTAAAATTATTTTCCCAAAAAAAGTGCCTTATCCATTAAAAATTATACCCTTATAACGGTAAATTTTCCCGCTCTCCGACCCCATCCTCTAGATCAAGTCATCAGCTAGAAAATCGTCCTGCATCACTTTGCTGTAGGCCGCACGGTTTTTGAGATATGAGCAAAGTAAGACCAACATTCCTTATTTTTTCAATGTAGAAAAATCGACATCTGTAGGGGTGTTGGCGGTTCGTATGGAATTTTCGACAGCTTATTTCTCGAGAACGGTGCGTCCTACGAGAAAAAATCTGTACATATTTTGTGTAGCTCGTGACTTGATCTAGAGGATGGCATTGGAAAATTCACGAAATTCCCATAATTTGAGCAAATTTTTGAAAAAAACAGGGAAATTTGTTTCTCTGGCGTAAATTATATGAAATTTTACATCGGCTTTGAAGGAAGGTTAATCTGAATTGTTGCTCTTGACGTGAATTCACTATCGTCACAACTAGTTATTCACTGTAGTAACAAGAGTGACGTTAGTAACGAGTGTGATACTTAGAAACTAGAGTGACGGTAGTTTGTCGCTCTAGAAACTAGAAATCGTCACTCTAGTAACTAGAAACTAGAGTGACGATAGTCTGTCACGCTAGAAACTAGATTGACGATAGTTAGTCTAGACGATAGTCTAGAGATTCGTTACTAAGGTCACTCTAGGTACTTGCTAGTTGTCACTCTAGTAACTGGAGTGACGTTAGTAACGAGTATGATACATAGAAACTAGAGTGACGGTAGTTTGTCGTTCTAGAAACTAGAATTCGTGGCTCTTGTTTCTCTAGAAACTAGATTCTAGGGCTAGAATCCAGCCCTAGATTCTGGGGCTAGAATCGAGCCCTAGAATTTAGAGCTAGAAATCTAGGGATAGAATCTAGGGCTAGAATCTAAAGGTAGAATCGAGGGCTAGATTCTAGGGCTAGAAATCTAGGGCTAGAAATCTAGGGCTAGAATCTAGGGCTAGAATCTAGGGCTAGAATCTAGGGCTAGAATCTAGGGCTGGGATCTAGGGCTAGAAATCTAAGGCTAGAAATCTAGGGCTAGAAATCTAGGGCTAGAATCTAGGGCTAGAATCTAGGGCTAGAAATCTAGGGCTAGAAATCTAGGGCTAGATTCTAGGGCTAGAAATCTAGGGCTAGATTCAAGGGCTAGAAATCTAGGGCTAGAAATCTAGGGCTAGATTCTAGGGCTAGAATCTAGGGCTAGAATCTAGGGCTAGAATCTAGGGCTAGAGTCTGGGGCTTGAATCTGGCCCTAGAGGGCTAACTCCAGATTTAGCCCTAGATTCTAGCCCTAGATTCTAGCCCTAGAATCTAGCCCTAGAGTGACTAACTATCGTCACTCTAGTTTCTAGTGTCACAAGTTATCGTCATTCTAGTTTCTAGCCATAGGTTCTTGAGTGACTTACTATCGTCACTCTACTTTCTAGCTTGACAAGCTAACGTCACTCTAGTTTCTCTAGGCTAGAATCTAGGCCTGAAATCTAGCGCTAGAAATCTAGGGTTAGAAATCTAGGGCTAGAAATCTAGGGCTAGATTCTAGGGCTAGAAATCTAGGGCTAGAATCTAGGGCTAGAATCTAGGGCTAGAATCTAGGGCTAGAATCTAGGGCTAGAATCTAGGGCTAGATTCTAGGGCTAGAATCTAGGGCTAGAAATCTAGGGCTAGAATCTAGGGCTAGAATCTAGGGCTAGAATCTAGGGCTAGATTCTAGGGCTAGAATCTAGGGCTAGAAATCTAGGGCTAGAATCTAGGGCTAGAATCTAGGGCTAGAATCTAGGGCTAGAAATCTAGGGCTAGAGTCTCGGGCTAGAATCTAGGGCTAGAATCTAGTTCTAGATTCTAGGGCTAGAAATCTAGGGCTAGAAATCTAGGGCTAGAATCTAGGGCTAGAACCTAGGGCTAGAATCTAGGGCTAGAATCTAAGGCTAGCTTCTAGGGCTAGAATCTAGGGCTAGAAATCTAGGGCTAGAAATCTAGGGCTAGAATCTAGGGCTAGAATCTAGGGCTAGAGATCTAGGGCTAGAATCTAGGGCAAGAATCTAGGGCTAGAAATCTAGGGCTAGAAATCTAGGACTAGATTCTAGGGCTAGAAATCTAGGGCTAGAAATCTAGGGCTAGAATCTAGGGCTAGAATCAAGGGCTAGAATCTAGGGCTAGAATCTAGGGCTAGAAATCTAGGGCTAGAATCTAGGGCTAGAATCTAGGGCTACCATCACTCTAGTTTCTAGCGTGACAAGCTATCGTCACTCTAGTTGCTAGAGTGACAAACTACCGTCACTCTAGTTTCTAGCGTGACAAGCTATCGTCACTCTAGTTTCTAAGTATCATACTCGTTACTAACGTCACTAGTGAATAACGATCGTCACTCTAGTTACTATCGTCACTTGTTACTGCCATCACTCTAATTACTAGAGTGACAACTAGCAAGTATCTAGAGTGACGTTAGTAACGACTCTCTAGACTATCGTCTAGACTAACTATCGTCATTCTAGTTTCTAGCGCTAGATTCTAGAGTGACAAACTACCGCCACTCTAGTTTCTAGCTTGACAAGCTATCGTCACTCTAGTTTCTCTAGGCTAGAATCTAGGCGCAAAATCTAGCGCTAGAATACTAGGGCTAGAATCTGGGGCTAGACTCTAGCGTAGTAATATAGCGCTAGAATGTAGTCACCCTAGTTTTTAGAGTGACACGCTATCGTCGCTCTAGTTTCTAGCGTGACTAAATATCGTCAACTAGAGTGTCACTCTAGAAACTAGAGTGACGATGACAGCTTGTGGCTAGTTTGTCACTCTAGTCACTATCGTCACTCCAGTTACTAGAGTGAAAACTAGACAGTATCTAGAGTGACGTTAGTAAAGACTCTCTAGACTATCGTCTAGACTAACTAGAGTGACGACAGTGACTAGAGTGACAAACTAGCGACAAACTGTCATCGTCACTCTAGTTTCTAGAGTGACACTCTAGTTGGCCATAGTAAGTTACGCTAGAAACTAGAGTGACGATAGCTTGTCACACTAGAACCAGAGTGACGATAGTTAACCAGTCTCGTTAGTCTAGACGATAGTCTAGAGAGTCTTTATTAACGTCACTCTAGATACTGTCTAGTTTTCACTCTACTAACTGGAGTGACGGCAGTAACAAGTGACGATAGTAACTAGAGTGACTAACTAGTTGTGACGATAGTTACTAGAGTTACGATCGTTATTCACTGTAGTAACAAGAGTGACGTTAGTAACGAGTGTGATACTTAGAAACTAGAGTGACGGTAGTTTGTCGCTATAGAAACTAGAAATCGTGACTCCAGTTTCTCTAGAAACTTGGTTCTAGGCCTAGAATCTAGGGCTAGAATCTAGGGCTAGAATCTAGGGCTAGAATCTAGGGCTTGAATCTGGCCCTAGAGGGCTAACTCCAGATTTAGCCCTAGATTCTAGCCCTAGATTCTAGCCCTAGAATCTAGCCCTAGAATCAAGTTTCTAAAGAAACTGGAGTCACGATTTCTAGTTTCTATAGCGACAAACTCTAGTCACTAGAGTGACAACTAGACAGTGTCTAGAGTGACGTCTAGAAACTAGAGTGACGATGATAGTTTGTCGCTAGTTTGTCACTCGAGTTACTATAGTATAGCCCTAGTATCTATCTTTCTAGTGTGACAACTCAAGTTTCTAGCGCTAGATTCTAGAGTGACTAACTATCGTCACTCTAGTTTCTAGTGTGACAAGCTATCGTCATTCTAGTTTCTAGCCATAGGTTCTTGAGTGACTTACTATCGTCACTCTACTTTCTAGCTTGACAAGCTATCGTCACTCTAGTTTCTCTAGGCTAGAATCCAGGGATAGACTCTAGCGTAGTAATCTAGCGCTAGAATCTAGTCACCCTAGTTTCTAGAGTGAATAGCTATCGTCACTCTAGTTTCTAGCGGGACTAAATATCGTCAACTAGAGTGTCACTCTAGAATCTAGAGTGACGATGACTTGTGGCTAGTTTGTCATCGGCTTTTAAGGAAGGTCAATCTGAATTGTTGCTCATGACGTGAATTCACATTGCGCAAGTTTTCATCTCGCTCAATCACCGGCAAGGTGATAATTAAAATTATTTTCTCCAAAAAAAGTGCCTTATCCATTAAAAATTATACCCTTATAACGGTAAATTTTCCCGCTCTCCGACCCCATCCTCTAGATCAAGTCATCAGCTAGAAAATCGTCCTGCATCACTTTGCTGTAGGCCGCACGGTTTTTGAGATATGAGCAAAGTAAGACCAACATTCCTTATTTTTTCAATGTAGAAAAATCGACATCTGTAGGGGTGTTGGCGGTTCGTATGGAATTTTCGACAGCTTATTTCTCGAGAACGGTGCGTCCTACGAGAAAAAACCTGTACATATTTTGTGTAGCTCGTGACTTGATCTAGAGGATGGCATTGGAAAATTCACGAAATTCCCATAATTTGAGCAAATTTTTGAAAAAAACAGGGAAATTTGTTTCTCTGGCGTAAATTATATGAAATTTTACATCGGCTTTGAAGGAAGGTCAATCTGAATTGTTGCTCTTGACGTGAATTCACATTATGCAAGTCTTCATCTCGCTCAATCACCGGCAAGGCGATAATTAAAATTATTTTCCCAAAAAAAGTGCCTTATCCATTAAAAATTATACCCTTATAACGGTAGATTTTCCCGCTCTCCGACCCCATCCTCTAGATCAAGTCATCAGCTACAAAATCGTACTGCATCACTTTGCTGTAGGACGCATGGTTTTTGAGATATGAGCAAAGTAAGACAAACATTCATTATTTTTTCAATGTAGAAAAATCGACATCTGTAGGGGTGCTGGCGGTTCGTATGGAATTTTCGACAGCTTATTTCTCGAGCCCGGTGCGTCCTACGAGAAAAAACCTGTACATATTTTTTGTAGCTCGTGACTTGATCTAGAGAATGGCATTGGAAAATTCACGTAATTCCCATTATTTGAGCAAAGTTTTGAAAAAAAAAACAGGGAAATTTGTTTTTCTGGCGTAAATTATATGAAATTTTACATCGGCTTTGAAGGAAGGTTAATCTGAATTGTTGCTCTTGACGTGAATTCACTATCGTCACAACTAGTTATTCACTGTAGTAACAAGAGTGACGTTAGTAACGAGTGTGATACTTAGAAACTAGAGTGACGGTAGTTTGTCGCTCTAGAAACTAGAAATCGTCACTCTAGTAACTAGAAACTAGAGTGACGATAGTCTGTCACGCTAGAAACTAGATTGACGATAGTTAGTCTAGACGATAGTCTAGAGATTCGTTACTAAGGTCACTCTAGGTACTTGCTAGTTGTCACTCTAGTAACTGGAGTGACGTTAGTAACGAGTATGATACATAGAAACTAGAGTGACGGTAGTTTGTCGTTCTAGAAACTAGAATTCGTGGCTCTTGTTTCTCTAGAAACTAGATTCTAGGGCTAGAATCCAGCCCTAGATTCTGGGGCTAGAATCGAGCCCTAGAATTTAGAGCTAGAAATCTAGGGATAGAATCTAGGGCTAGAATCTAAAGCTAGAATCGAGGGCTAGATTCTAGGGCTAGAAATCTAGGGCTAGAGATCTAGGGCTAGAATCTAGGGCTAGAATCTAGGGCTAGAATCTAGGGCTAGAATCTAGGGCTAGAATCTAGGGCTAGAATCTAGGGCTTGAATCTGGCCCTAGAGGGCTAACTCCAGATTTAGCCCTAGATTCTAGCCCTAGATTCTAGCCCTAGAATCTAGCCCTAGAATCAAGTTTCTAAAGAAACTGGAGTCACGATTTCTAGTTTCTATAGCGACAAACTCTAGTCACTAGAGTGACAACTAGACAGTGTCTAGAGTGACGTCTAGAAACTAGAGTGACGATGATAGTTTGTCGCTAGTTTGTCACTCGAGTTACTATAGTATAGCCCTAGTATCTATCTTTCTAGTGTGACAACTCAAGTTTCTAGCGCTAGATTCTAGAGTGACTAACTATCGTCACTCTAGTTTCTAGTGTGACAAGCTATCGTCATTCTAGTTTCTAGCCATAGGTTCTTGAGTGACTTACTATCGTCACTCTACTTTCTAGCTTGACAAGCTATCGTCACTCTAGTTTCTCTAGGCTAGAATCCAGGGATAGACTCTAGCGTAGTAATCTAGCGCTAGAATCTAGTCACCCTAGTTTCTAGAGTGAATAGCTATCGTCACTCTAGTTTCTAGCGGGACTAAATATCGTCAACTAGAGTGTCACTCTAGAATCTAGAGTGACGATGACTTGTGGCTAGTTTGTCATCGGCTTTTAAGGAAGGTCAATCTGAATTGTTGCTCATGACGTGAATTCACATTGCGCAAGTTTTCATCTCGCTCAATCACCGGCAAGGTGATAATTAAAATTATTTTCTCCAAAAAAAAGTGCCTTATCCATTAAAAATTATACCCTTATAACGGTAAATTTTCCCGCTCTCCGACCCCATCCTCTAGATCAAGTCATCAGCTAGAAAATCGTCCTGCATCACTTTGCTGTAGGCCGCACGGTTTTTGAGATATGAGCAAAGTAAGACCAACATTCCTTATTTTTTCAATGTAGAAAAATCGACATCTGTAGGGGTGTTGGCGGTTCGTATGGAATTTTCGACAGCTTATTTCTCGAGAACGGTGCGTCCTACGAGAAAAAACCTGTACATATTTTGTGTAGCTCGTGACTTGATCTAGAGGATGGCATTGGAAAATTCACGAAATTCCCATAATTTGAGCAAATTTTTGAAAAAAACAGGGAAATTTGTTTCTCTGGCGTAAATTATATGAAATTTTACATCGGCTTTGAAGGAAGGTCAATCTGAATTGTTGCTCTTGACGTGAATTCACATTATGCAAGTCTTCATCTCGCTCAATCACCGGCAAGGCGATAATTAAAATTATTTTCCCAAAAAAAGTGCCTTATCCATTAAAAATTATACCCTTATAACGGTAGATTTTCCCGCTCT
This sequence comes from Eristalis intricaria, assembly GCA_964034865.1. Lineage (NCBI taxonomy): Eukaryota > Metazoa > Arthropoda > Insecta > Diptera > Syrphidae > Eristalis > Eristalis intricaria. The sequence continues at coordinate 33,729,507 of OZ035875.1, forward strand.
CCGACCCCATCCTCTAGATCAAGTCATCAGCTACAAAATCGTACTGCATCACTTTGCTGTAGGACGCATGGTTTTTGAGATATGAGCAAAGTAAGACAAACATTCATTATTTTTTCAATGTAGAAAAATCGACATCTGTAGGGGTGCTGGCGGTTCGTATGGAATTTTCGACAGCTTATTTCTCGAGCCCGGTGCGTCCTACGAGAAAAAACCTGTACATATTTTTTGTAGCTCGTGACTTGATCTAGAGAATGGCATTGGAAAATTCACGTAATTCCCATTATTTGAGCAAAGTTTTGAAAAAAAAAACAGGGAAATTTGTTTTTCTGGCGTAAATTATATGAAATTTTACATCGGCTTTGAAGGAAGGTTAATCTGAATTGTTGCTCTTGACGTGAATTCACTATCGTCACAACTAGTTATTCACTGTAGTAACAAGAGTGACGTTAGTAACGAGTGTGATACTTAGAAACTAGAGTGACGGTAGTTTGTCGCTCTAGAAACTAGAAATCGTCACTCTAGTAACTAGAAACTAGAGTGACGATAGTCTGTCACGCTAGAAACTAGATTGACGATAGTTAGTCTAGACGATAGTCTAGAGATTCGTTACTAAGGTCACTCTAGGTACTTGCTAGTTGTCACTCTAGTAACTGGAGTGACGTTAGTAACGAGTATGATACATAGAAACTAGAGTGACGGTAGTTTGTCGTTCTAGAAACTAGAATTCGTGGCTCTTGTTTCTCTAGAAACTAGATTCTAGGGCTAGAATCCAGCCCTAGATTCTGGGGCTAGAATCGAGCCCTAGAATTTAGAGCTAGAAATCTAGGGATAGAATCTAGGGCTAGAATCTAAAGCTAGAATCGAGGGCTAGATTCTAGGGCTAGAAATCTAGGGCTAGAGATCTAGGGCTAGAATCTAGGGCTAGAATCTAGGGCTAGAATCTAGGGCTGGAATCTAGGGCTAGAAATCTAGGGCTACAAATCTAGGGCTACATTCTAGGGCAAGAATCTAGGGCTAGAATCTAGGGCTAGAATCTAGGGCTAAATCTGGAGTTAGCCCTCTAGGCCCAGATTCAAGCCCCAGAATCTAGCCCTAGATTCTAGCCCTAGATTTCTAGCCCTAGAATCTAGCCCTAGATTCTAGCCCTAGATTTCTAGCCCTAGAATAAAGCCCCAGAATCTAGCCCTAGATTCTAGCCCTAGATTTCTAGCCCTAGATTTCTAGCCCTAGAATCTAGCCCTAGATTCTAGCCCTTGATTCTAGCCCGAGACTCTAGCCCTAGATTTCTAGCCCTAGATTCTAGCCCTAGATTCTAGCCCTGGATTCTAGCCCTAGATTCTAGCCCTAGATTTCTAGCCCTAGATTTCCAGCCCTAGAATCTAGCCCTAGATTTCTAGCCCTAGATTTCTAGCCCTAGATTCTAGCCCTAGATTCTAGCCCTAGATTTCTAGCCCTAGATTCTAGCCCTAGATTTCTAGCCCTAGATTCTAGCCCTAGATTTCTAGCCCTAGATTTCTAGCCCTAGATTTCTAGCCCTAGATTCTAGTCCTAGATTCTAGTCCTAGAATCTAGCCCTAGATTCTAGCCCTAGATTCTAGCCCTAGATTTCTAGCCCTAGATTTCTAGCCCTAGATTCTAGCCCTACTTTCTAGCCCTAGATTTCTAGCCCTAGAATCTAGCCCTAGATTTCTAGCCCTAGATTTCTAGCCCTAGATTCCAGCCCTAGATTCTAGCCCTAGATTCTAGGCCTAGAACCAAGTTTCTAGAGAAACTGGAGTCACGATTTCTAGTTTCTAGAGCGACAAGCTACCGTCACTCTAGTTTCTAGACGTCACTCTAGATACTGTCTAGTTGTCACTCTAGTGACTAGAGTTTGTCGCTCTAGAAGGCTAGAAATCGTGACTCCAGTTTCTTTAGAAACTTGATTCTAGGGCTAGACTCTAGGGCTAGAATCTAGGGCTAGAATCTAGGGCTAAATCTGGAGTTAGCCCTCTAGGCCCAGATTCAAGCCCCAGAATCTAGCCCTAGATTCTAGCCCTAGATTCTAGCCCTAGATTCTAGGCCTAGAACCAAGTTTCTAGAGAAACTGGAGTCACGATTTCTAGTTTCTAGAGCGACAAACTACCGTCACTCTAGTTTCTAAGTATCACACTCGTTACTAACGTCACTCTTGTTACTACAGTGAATAACGATCGTCACTCTAGTAACTATCGTCACAACTAGTTAGTCACTCTAGTTACTATCGTCACTTGTTACTGCCGTCACTCCAGTTAGTAGAGTGACAATTAGATAGTATCTAGAGTGACGTTAGTAAAGACTCTCTAGACTAGTACTAGACTAGTCTGACTCTAGTTCCTCTAGAAACTAGCTTCTAGGCATAGATGCTAGGGCTAGAATCGAGGGCTAGAAATCTAGGCGTAAATTCGAGGACTAGATTCTAGCCTTTGAATCTAGTTTCTAGAGAAACTGGAGTCACGATTTCTAGTTTCTAGAGCGACAAACTACCGTCACTCTAGTTTCTAAGTATCACACTCGTTACTAACGTCACTCTTGTTACTACAGTGAATAACGATCGTCACTCTAGTAACTATCGTCACAACTAGTTAGTCACTCTAGTTACTATCGTCACTTGTTACTGCCGTCACTCTAATTACTAGAGTGACAAACTAGACAGTATCTAGAGTGACGTTAATAAAGACTCTCTACACTATCGTCTAGACTAACGAGACTGGTTAACTATCGTCACTCTGGTTCTAGTGTGACAAGCTATCGTCACTCTAGTTTCTAGCGTAACTTACTATCGCCAACTAGAGTGTCACTCTAGAAACTAGAGTGACGATGACAGTTTGTCGCTAGTTTGTCACTCTAGTCACTGTCGTCACTCTAGTTAGTCTAGACGATAGTCTAGAGAGTCGTTACTAACGTCACTCTAGATACTTGCTAGTTGTCACTCTAGTAATTAGAGTGACGGCAGTAACAAGTGCCGATAGTAACTAGAGTGATTAACTAGTTGTGACGATAGTAACTAGAGTGACGATCGTTATTCACACTAGAAACTAGAGTGACGGTAGTTTGTCGCTCTAGACACTAGGGCTAGAATCTAGGGCTAGAATCTAGGGCTAGAAATCTAGGGCTAGAGTCTCGGGCTAGAATCAAGGGCTAGAATCTAGGGCTAGATTCTAGGGCTAGAAATCTAGGGCTAGAAATCTAGGGCTAGAATCTAGGGCTAGATTCTGGGGCTTTATTCTAGGGCTAGAAATCTAGGGCTAGAATCTAGGGCTAGATTCTAGGGCTAGAAATCTAGGGCTAGAATCTAGGGCTAGATTCTGGGGCTTGAATCTGGGCCTAGAGGGCTAACTCCAGATTTAGCCCTAGATTCTAGCCCTAGATTCTAGCCCTAGAGTCTAGCCCTAGAATCAAGTTTCTAAAGAAACTGGAGTCACGATTTCTAGTTTCTAGAGCGACAAACTCTAGTCACTAGAGTGACAACTAGACAGTATCTAGAGTGACGTCTAGAAACTAGAGTGACGGTAGCTTGTCGCTCTAGAAACTAGAAATCGTGACTCCAGTTTCTCTAGAAACTTGGTTCTAGGCCTAGAATCTAGGGCTAGAATCTAGGGCTGGAATCTAGGGCTAGAAATCTAGGGCTAGAAATCTAGGGCTAGATTCTAGGGCTAGAAATCTAGGGCTAGAAATCTAGGGCTAGAAATCTAGGGCTAGAATCTAGGGCTAGAATCTAGGGCTAGAATCTAGGGCTAGAATCTAGGGCTAGAATCTAGGGCTAGATTCTAGGGCTAGAATCTAGGGCTAGAAATCTAGGGCTAGAATCTAGGGCTAGAATCTAGGGCTAGAATCTGGGGCTAGACATCTAGGGCTAGAAATCTAGGGCTAGATTCTAGGGCTAGAATCTAGGGCTAGAAATCTAGGGCTAGAAAGTAGGGCTAGAATCTAGGGCTAGAAATCTAGGGCTAGAAATCTAGGGCTAGAATCTAGGGCTAGAATCTAGGGCTAGATTCTAGGACTAGAATCTAGGACTAGAATCTAGGGCTAGAAATCTAGGGCTAGAAATCTAGGGCTAGAAATCTAGGGCTAGAATCTAGGGCTAGAAATCTAGGGCTAGAATCTAGGGCTAGAAATCTAGGGCTAGAATCTAGGGCTAGAATCTAGGGCTAGAAATCTAGGGCTAGAAATCTAGGGCTAGATTCTAGGGCTGGAAATCTAGGGCTAGAAATCTAGGGCTAGAATCTAGGGCTAGAATCTAGGGCTAGAATCTAGGGCTAGAATCTAGGGCTAGAAATCTAGGGCTAGAGTCTCGGGCTAGAAATCTAGGGCTAGAATCTAGGCCTAGAATCTAGGGCTAGAATCTAGGCCTAGAATCTAGGGCTAGAATCTAGGGCTAGGGTCTAGGGCTAGAATCTAGGGCTAGAAATCTAGGGCTAGAAATCTAGGGCTAGATTCTAGGGCTAGAATCTAGGGCTACCGTCACTCTAGTTTCTAGCGTGACAAGCTATCGTCACTCTAGTTGCTAGAGTGAAAAACTACCGTCACTCTAGTTACTATCGTCACAACTAGTTAATCACTCTAGTTACTATCGTCACTTGTTACTGCCGTCACTCTAATTACTAGAGTGACAACTAGCAAGTATCTAGAGTCACGTTAGTAACGACTCTCTTGACTATCGTCTAGACTAACTATCGTCACTCTAGTTTCTAGCGCTAGATTCTAGAGTGACAAACTACCGCCACTCTAGTTTCTAGCTTGACAAGCTATCGTCACTCTAGTTTCTCTAGGCTAGAATCTAGGCGTAAAATCTAGCGCTAGAATACTAGGGCTAGAATCTGGGGCTAGACTCTAGCGTAGTAATATAGCGCTAGAATGTAGTCACCCTAGTTTTTAGAGTGACACGCTATCGTCGCTCTAGTTTCTAGCGTGACTAAATATCGTCAACTAGAGTGTCACTCTAGAAACTAGAGTGACGATGACAGCTTGTGGCTAGTTTGTCACTCTAGTCACTATCGTCACTCCAGTTACTAGAGTGAAAACTAGACAGTATCTAGAGTGACGTTAGTAAACACTCTCTAGACTATCGTCTAGACTAACTAGAGTGACGACAGTGACTAGAGTGACAAACTAGCGACAAACTGTCATCGTCACTCTAGTTTCTAGAGTGACACTCTAGTTGGCCATAGTAAGTTACGCTAGAAACTAGAGTGACGATAGCTTGTCACGCTAGAAACTAGAGTGACTAGAGTCTACAGTGCCACTCTAGAAACTACAGTGACTATAGCCCGTGATTTCTAGCCCTAGAATCTAGCCCTAGATTTCTAGCCCTAGATTCTAGCCCTAGATTTCTAGCCCTAGATTCTAGCCCTAGATTCTAGCCCTACATTCTAGCCGTAGATTCTAGGCCTAGAACCAAGTTTCTAGAGAAACTGCAGTCACGATTTCTAGTTTCTAGAGTGACAAACTACCGTCACTCTACTTTCTAGCGTGACAAGCTATCGTCACTCTAGTTACTATCGTCACTTGTTACTATAGTCACTCTAGTTACTTGAGTGACAACTAGACAGTATCTAGAGTGACGTTAGTAACGATCTCTAAACTATCGGCTAGACTAACTATCGACACTCTAGTTTCTAGATTCTAGAGCGACAAACTACCGTCACTCTAGTTTCTAGTGTGACAAGCTATCGTCACTCTAGTTTCTAGTGTGACAAACTACCGTCACTCTAGTTTCTAACTATCATACTCGTTACTGCCGTCACTCCAGTTACTAGAGTGACAACTAGACAGTATCTAGAGTGACGTTAGTAAAGACTTTCTAGACTATCGTCTAGACTAACTAGAGCGACAAACTACCGTCACTCTAGTTTCTAGTGTGACAAGCTATCGTCACTCTAGTTTCTAGCATGACTAACTATCGTCAACTAGAGTGTCACTCTAAAAACTAGAGTGACGATGATAGTTTGACGCTAGTTTGTAACTCTAAAAACTAGAGTGACCAGAGTCTAGAGTGGCACTCTAGAAACTAGAGTGACTATAGCTTGTCACGCTAGAAGTGCTAGAATATAGCCCTAGATTTCTAGCCCTAGATTCTAGCCCTAGATTTCTAGCCCTAGAATCTAGCCCTAGATTCTAGCCCTAGATTTCTAGCACTAGAATCTAGCCCTAGATTCTAGCCCTAGATTTCTAGCCCTAGAATCTAGCCCTAGATTTCTAGCCCTAGAATCTAGCCCTAGATTCTAGCCCTAGATTTCTAGCCCTAGAATAAAGCCCTAGAATCTAGCCCTAGAATCTAGCCCTAGATTCTAGCCCTAGATTTCTAGCCCTAGATTTCTAGCCCTAGAATCTAGCCCTAGATTCTAGCCCTAGATTTCTAGCCCTAGAATCTAGCCCTAGATTCTAGCCCTAGATTTCTAGCCCTAGAATAAAGCCCTAGAATCTAGGCCTAGAATCTAGCCCTAGATTCTAGCCCTAGATTTCTAGCCCTAGATTTCTAGCCCTAGAATCCAGCCCTAGAATTCTAGCCCTAGATTCTAGCCCTAGATTCTAGCCCTAAATTCTAGCCCTAGAATCTAGCCCTAGAATTCTAGCCCTAGATTCTAGCCCTAGAATAAAGCCCTAGAATCTAGGCCTAGAATCTAGCCCTAGATTCTAGCCCTAGAATCTAGCCCTAGATTTTAGCCCTAGATTCTAGCCCTAGATTTCTAGCCCTAGAATCTAGCCCTAGATTCTAGCCCTAGATTCTAGCCCTAGATTTCTAGCCCTAGATTCTAGCCCTAGAATATAGCCCTAGAATCTAGCCCTAGAATCTAGCTAGAATCTAGGGCTAGAATCTAACTATCTCGAGTTACTATAGTATAGCCCTAGAATCTAGCGCCAGAATCTAGATCTAGATAGAAGAATCTAGAACTAGCACTCTAGGGCCAGATTCAAGCCCTCCATTCTAGCCCTAGATTCTAGGCCTAGAACCAAGTTTCTAGAGAAACTGGAGTCACGATTTCTAGTTTCTAGAGCGACAAACTACCGTCACTCTATCTTCTAAGTATCACACTCGTTACTAACGTCACTCTTGTTACTACAGTGATTCTAGGCCTAGAATCTAGCCCTAGATTTCTAGCCCTAGATTCTAGCCCTAGATTTCTAGCCCTAGATTCTAGCCCTAGATTCTAGCCCTACATTCTAGCCGTAGATTCTAGGCCTAGAACCAAGTTTCTAGAGAAACTGCAGTCACGATTTCTAGTTTCTAGAGTGACAAACTACCGTCACTCTACTTTCTAGCGTGACAAGCTATCGTCACTCTAGTTACTATCGTCACTTGTTACTATAGTCACTCTAGTTACTTGAGTGACAACTAGACAGTATCTAGAGTGACGTTAGTAACGATCTCTAAACTATCGGCTAGACTAACTATCGACACTCTAGTTTCTAGATTCTAGAGCGACAAACTACCGTCACTCTAGTTTCTAGTGTGACAAGCTATCGTCACTCTAGTTTCTAGTGTGACAAACTACCGTCACTCTAGTTTCTAACTATCATACTCGTTACTGCCGTCACTCCAGTTACTAGAGTGACAACTAGACAGTATCTAGAGTGACGTTAGTAAAGACTTTCTAGACTATCGTCTAGACTAACTAGAGCGACAAACTACCGTCACTCTAGTTTCTAGTGTGACAAGCTATCGTCACTCTAGTTTCTAGCATGACTAACTATCGTCAACTAGAGTGTCACTCTAAAAACTAGAGTGACGATGATAGTTTGACGCTAGTTTGTAACTCTAAAAACTAGAGTGACCAGAGTCTAGAGTGGCACTCTAGAAACTAGAGTGACTATAGCTTGTCACGCTAGAAGTGCTAGAATATAGCCCTAGATTTCTAGCCCTAGATTCTAGCCCTAGATTTCTAGCCCTAGAATCTAGCCCTAGATTCTAGCCCTAGATTTCTAGCACTAGAATCTAGCCCTAGATTCTAGCCCTAGATTTCTAGCCCTAGAATCTAGCCCTAGATTTCTAGCCCTAGAATCTAGCCCTAGATTCTAGCCCTAGATTTCTAGCCCTAGAATAAAGCCCTAGAATCTAGCCCTAGAATCTAGCCCTAGATTCTAGCCCTAGATTTCTAGCCCTAGATTTCTAGCCCTAGAATCTAGCCCTAGATTCTAGCCCTAGATTTCTAGCCCTAGAATCTAGCCCTAGATTCTAGCCCTAGATTTCTAGCCCTAGAATAAAGCCCTAGAATCTAGGCCTAGAATCTAGCCCTAGATTCTAGCCCTAGATTTCTAGCCCTAGATTTCTAGCCCTAGAATCCAGCCCTAGAATTCTAGCCCTAGATTCTAGCCCTAGATTCTAGCCCTAAATTCTAGCCCTAGAATCTAGCCCTAGAATTCTAGCCCTAGATTCTAGCCCTAGAATAAAGCCCTAGAATCTAGGCCTAGAATCTAGCCCTAGATTCTAGCCCTAGAATCTAGCCCTAGATTTTAGCCCTAGATTCTAGCCCTAGATTTCTAGCCCTAGAATCTAGCCCTAGATTCTAGCCCTAGATTCTAGCCCTAGATTTCTAGCCCTAGATTCTAGCCCTAGAATATAGCCCTAGAATCTAGCCCTAGAATCTAGCTAGAATCTAGGGCTAGAATCTAACTATCTCGAGTTACTATAGTATAGCCCTAGAATCTAGCGCCAGAATCTAGATCTAGATAGAAGAATCTAGAACTAGCACTCTAGGGCCAGATTCAAGCCCTCCATTCTAGCCCTAGATTCTAGGCCTAGAACCAAGTTTCTAGAGAAACTGGAGTCACGATTTCTAGTTTCTAGAGCGACAAACTACCGTCACTCTATCTTCTAAGTATCACACTCGTTACTAACGTCACTCTTGTTACTACAGTGAATAACGATCGTCACTCTAGTAACTATCGTCACAACTAGTTAGTCACTCTAGTTACTATCGTCACTTGTTACTGCCGTCACTCTAATTACTAGAGTGACAACTAGACAGTATCTAGAGTGACGTTAGTAAAGACTCTCTAGACTATCGTCTAGACTAACTAGAGTGACGACAGTGACTAGAGTGACAAACTAGCGACAAACTGTCATCGTCACTCTAGTTTCTAGAGTGACACTCTAGTTGGCGATAGTAAGTTACGCTAGAAACTAGAGTGACGATAGCTTGTCACACTAGAACCAGAGTGACGATAGTTAACCAGTCTCGTTAGTCTAGACGATAGTCTAGAGAGTCTTTATTAACGTCACTCTAGATACTGTCTAGTTTTCACTCTAGTAACTGGAGTGACGATAGTGATTAGAGTGACAAACTAGCCACAAGCTGTCATCGTCACTCTAGTTTCTAGAATGACACTCTAGTTGACGACATTTAGTCAGCTAGAAACTAGAGTGACGATAGCGTGTCACTCTAGAATCTAGGGTCACTCTAGATACTATCTAGTTTGTCACTCTAGTAATTAGAGTGACGGCAGTAACAAGTGACGATAGTAACTGGAGTGATTAACTAGTTGTGACGATAGTAACTAGAGTGATCGTTATTCACTGTAGTAACTAGAGTGACGTTAGTAACAAGTATGATACTTAGAAACTAGAGTGATGGTAGTTTTCGCTCTAGAAACTAGAAATCGTGACTCTAGTTTCTCTAGAAACTAGATTCAAAGGCTAGAATCTAGTCCTCGAATTTACGCCTAGATTTCTAGCCCTCGATTCTAGCCCTAGCATCTATGCCTAGAAGCTAGTTTCTAGAGGAACTAGAGTCAGACTAGTCTAGTACTAGTCTAGAGAGTCTTTACTAACGTCACTCTAGATACTATCTAATTGTCACTCTACTAACTGGAGTGACGGCAGTAACAAGTGACGATAGTAACTAGAGTGACTAACTAGTTGTGACGATAGTTACTAGAGTGACGATCGTTATTCACTGTAGTAACAAGAGTGACGTTAGTAACGAGTGTGATACTTAGAAACTAGAGTGACGGTAGTTTGTCGCTCTAGAAACTAGAAATCGTGACTCCAGTTTCTCTAGAAACTTGGTTCTAGGCCTAGAATCTAGGGCTAGAATCTAGGGCTAGAATCTAGGGCTAGAAATCTAGGGCTAGAAATCTAGGGCTAGAATCTAAAGCTAGAATCTAGGGCTAGAATCTAGGGCTAGAAATCTAGGGCTAGAAATCTAGGGCTAGAAATCTAGGGATAGAATCTAGGGCTAGAATCTAGGGCTAGATTCTAGGGCTAGAAATCTAGGGCTAGAATCTAGGGCTAGAAATCTAGGGCTAGAAAGTAGGGCTAGAATCTAGGGCTAGAAATCTAGGGCTAGAAATCTAGGGCTAGAATCTAGGGCTAGAATCCAGGGCTAGAATCTAGGGCTAGAAATCTAGGGCTAGAATCTAGGGCTAGAATCTAGGGCTAGAATCTAGGGCTAGAAATCTAGGGCTAGATTCTAGGGCTAGAATCCAGGGCTAGAATCTAGGGCTAGAAATCTAGGGCTAGAATCTAGGGCTAGAATCTAGGGCTAGAATCTAGGGCTAGAATCTAGGGCTAGAATCTAGGGCTAGAATCTAGGGCTAGAAATCTAGGGCTAGAATCTAGGGCTAGAATCTAGGGCTAGAATCTAGGGCTAGAAATCTAGGGCTAGAAATCTAGGGCTAGAATCTAGGGCTAGAATCTAGGGCTAGAATCTAGGGCTAGAATCTAGGGCTAAACATCTAGGGCTATATTCTAGGGCTAGAAATCTAGGGCTAGAATCTAGGGCTAGAAATCTAGGGCTAGATTCTAGGGCTAGAAATCTAGGGCTAGAAATCTAGGGCTAGAAATCTAGGGCTAGATTCTAGGGCTGGAAATCTAGGGCTAGAAATCTAGGGCTAGAATCTAGGGCTAGAATCCAGGGCTAGAATCTAAGGCTAGAATCTAGGGCTAGAAATCTAGGGCTAGATTCTCGGGCTAGAATCTAGGGCTAGAAATCTAGGGCTAGATTCTAGGGCTGGAAATCTAGGGCTAGATTCTAGGGCTAGAATCTAGGGCTACCGTCACTCTAGTTTCTAGCGTGACAAGCTATCGTCACTCTAGTTGCTAGAGTGAAAAACTACCGTCACTCTAGTTACTATCGTCACAACTAGTTAATCACTCTAGTTACTATCGTCACTTGTTACTGCCGTCACTCTAATTACTAGAGTGACAACTAGCAAGTATCTAGAGTCACGTTAGTAACGACTCTCTTGACTATCGTCTTGACTAACTATCGTCACTCTAGTTTCTAGCGCTAGATTCTAGAGTGACAAACTACCGCCACTCTAGTTTCTAGCTTGACAAGCTATCGTCACTCTAGTTTCTCTAGGCTAGAATCTAGGCGTAAAATCTAGCGCTAGAATACTAGGGCTAGAATCTGAGGCTAGACTCTAGCGTAGTAATATAGCGCTAGAATGTATTCACCCTAGTTTCTAGTGTGACAAGCTATCGTCACTCTAGTTTCTAGCATGACTAGCTATCGTCAACTAGAGTGTCACTCTAAAAACTAGAGTGACGATGGTAGTTTGACGCTAGTTTGTCACTCTAAAAACTAGAGTGACTAGAGTCTAGAGTGTCACTCTAGAAACTAGAGTGACTATAGCTTGTCACGCTAGAATTGCTAGAATATAGCCCTAGATTTCTAGCCCTAGATTCTAGCCCTAGATTTCTAGCCCTAGAATCTAGCCCTAGGTTCTAGCCCTAGATTTCTAGCCCTAGAATCTAGCCCTAGATTCTAGCCCTAGATTTATAGCCCTAGAATCTAGCCCTAGATTCTAGCCCTAGATTTCTAGCCCTAGAATCTAGCCCTAGATTCTAGCCCTAGATGCTAGCCCTAGAATCTAGCCCTAGATTCTAGCCCTAGATTCTAGCCCTAGATTTCTAGCCCTAGATTTCTAGCCCTAGAATCTAGCCCTAGAATCTAGCCCTAGAATTCTAGCCCTAGATTCTAGCCCTAGATTCTAGCCCTAGATTCTAGCCCTAGAATCTAGCCCTAGAATTCTAGCCCTAGATTCTAGCCCTAGATTCTAGCCCTAGAATAAAGCCCTAGAATCTAGCCCTAGAATCTAGCCCTAGATTCTAGCCCTAGATTTCTAGCCCTAGAATCTAGCCCTAGATTCTAGCCCTAGGTTTCTAGCCCTAGAATAAAGCCCTAGAATCTACCCCTAGAATCTAGCCCTAGATTCTAGCCCTAGATTTCTAGCCCTAGATTTCTAGCCCTAGAATCTAGCCCTAGATTCTAGCCCTAGATTCTAGCCCTAGATTTCTAGCCCTAGAATCTAGCCCTAGATTCTAGCCCTAGATTTCTAGCCCTAGAATAAAGCCCTAGAATCTAGCCCTAGAATCTAGCCCTAGATTCTAGCCCTAGATTTCTAGCCCTAGATTTCTAGCCCTAGAATCTAGCCCTAGAATTCTAGCCCTAGATTCTAGCCCTAGATTCTAGCCCTAGATTCTAGCCCTAGAATCTAGCCCTAGAATTCTAGCCCTAGATTCTAGCCCTAGATTCTAGCCCTAGATTCTAGCCCTAGATTCTAGCCCTAGATTGCTAGCCCTAGATTCTAGCCCTAGAATATAGCCCTAGAATCTAGCCCTAGAATCTAGCTAGAATCTAGGGCTGGAATCTAACTATCTCGAATTACTATAGTATAGCCCTAGAATCTAGCGCCAGAATCTAGATCTAGATAGAAGAATCTAGAACTAGCCCTCTAGGGCCAGATTCAAGCCCTTCATTCTAGCCCTAGATTCTAGCCCTAGAACCAAGTTTCTAGAGAAACTGAAGTCACGATTTCTAGTTTCTAGAGCGACAAACTACCGTCACTCTAGTTTCAAGTATCATACTCGTTACTAACGTCACTCTAGTTACTAGAGTGAATAACGATCGTCACTCTAGTTACTAGAGTGAATAACGATCGTCACTCTAGTTACTATCGTCACAACTAGTTAATCACTCTAGTTACTATCGTCACTTGTTACTGCCGTCACTCTAATTACTAGAGTGACAACAAGCAAGTATCTAGAGTGACGTTAGTAACGACTCTCTAGACTATCGTCTAGACTAACTATAGTCACTCTAGTTTCTAGCGCTAGATTCTAGAGTGACAAACTACCGCCACTCTAGTTTCTAGCTTGACAAGCTATCGTCACTCTAGTTTCTCTAGGCTAGAATCTAGGCGTAAAATCTAGCGCTAGAATACTAGGGCTAGAATCTGGGGCTAGACTCTAGCGTAGTACTATAGCGCTAGAATGTAGTCACCCTAGTTTTTAGAGTGACACGCTATCGTCGCTCTAGTTTCTAGCGTGACTAAATATCGTCAACTAGAGTGTCACTCTAGGAACTAGAGTGACGATGACAGCTTGTGGCTAGTTTGTCACTCTAATCACTATCGTCACTCCAGTTACTAGAGTGAAAACTAGACAGTATCTAGAGTGACGTTAGTAAAGACTCTCTAGACTATCGTCTAGACTAACTAGAGTGACGACAGTGACTAGAGTGACAAACTAGCGACAAACTGTCATCGTCACTCTAGTTTCTAGAGTGATACTCTAGTTGGCGATAGTAAGTTACGCTAGAAACTAGAGTGACGATAGCTTGTCACACTAGAACCAGAGTGACGATAGTTAACCAGTCTCGTTAGTCTAGACGATAGTCTAGAGAGTCTTTATTAACGTCACTCTAGATACTGTCTAGTTTTCACTCTAGTAACTGGAGTGACGATAGTGATTAGAGTGACAAACTAGCCACAAGCTGTCATCGTCACTCTAGTTTCTAGAATGACACTCTAGTTGACGACATTTAGTCAGCTAGAAACTAGAGTGACGATAGCGTGTCACTCTAGAATCTAGGGTCACTCTAGATACTATCTAGTTTGTCACTCTAGTAATTAGAGTGACGGCAGTAACAAGTGACGATAGTAACTGGAGTGATTAACTAGTTGTGACGATAGTAACTAGAGTGATCGTTATTCACTGTAGTAACTAGAGTGACGTTAGTAACAAGTATGATACTTAGAAACTAGAGTGATGGTAGTTTTCGCTCTAGAAACTAGAAATCGTGACTCTAGTTTCTCTAGAAACTAGATTCAAAGGCTAGAATCTAGTCCTCGAATTTACGCCTAGATTTCTAGCCCTCGATTCTAGCCCTAGCATCTATGCCTAGAAGCTAGTTTCTAGAGGAACTAGAGTCAGACTAGTCTAGTACTAGTCTAGAGAGTCTTTACTAACGTCACTCTAGATACTATCTAATTGTCACTCTACTAACTGGAGTGACGGCAGTAACAAGTGACGATAGTAACTAGAGTGACTAACTAGTTGTGACGATAGTTACTAGAGTGACGATCGTTATTCACTGTAGTAACAAGAGTGACGTTAGTAACGAGTGTGATACTTAGAAACTAGAGTGACGGTAGTTTGTCGCTCTAGAAACTAGAAATCGTGACTCCAGTTTCTCTAGAAACTTGGTTCTAGGCCTAGAATCTAGGGCTAGAATCTAGGGCTAGAATCTAGGGCTAGAAATCTAGGGCTAGAAATCTAGGGCTAGAATCTAGGGCTAGAATCTAGGGCAAGAATCTAGGGCTAGAAATCTAGGGCTAGAAATCTAGGGCTAGAAATCTAGGGATAGAATCTAGGGCTAGAATCTAGGGCTAGATTCTAGGGCTAGAATCTAGGGCTAGAAATCTAGGGCTAGAATCTAGGGCTAGAAATCTAGGGCTAGAAAGTAGGGCTAGAATCTAGGGCTAGAAATCTAGGGCTAGAAATCTAGGGCTAGAATCTAGGGCTAGAATCCAGGGCTAGAATCTATGGCTAGAAATCTAGGGCTAGAATCTAGGGCTAGAAATCTAGGGCTAGAATCTAGGGCTAGAATCTAGGGCTAGAATCTAGGGCTAGAATCTAGGGCTCGAAATCTAGGGCTAGAAATCTAGGGCTAGTTTCTAGGGCTAGAAGTCTAGGGCTAGATTCTAGGGCTAGAAGTCTAGGGCTGGAATCTAGGGCTAGAAATCTAGGACTAGAATCTAGGGCTAGAATCCAGGGCTAGAATCTAGGGCTAGAACTCTAGGGCTAGAATATAGGGCTAGAAATCTTGGGCTAGATTCTAGGGCTAGAGTCTAGGGCTAGAATCTAGGGCTAGAAATCTAGGGCTAGAATCTAGGGCTAGAATCTAGGGCTAGAATCTAGGGCTAGAATCTAGGGCTAGAATCTAGGGCTAGAATCTAGGGCTAGAATCTAGGGCTAGAATCTAGGGCTAAACATCTAGGGCTATATTCTAGGGCTAGAATCTAGGGCTAGAAATCTAGGGCTAGAAATCTAGGGCTAGAAATCTAGGGCTAGAATCTAGGGCTAGAATCTAGGGCTAGAATCTAGGGCTAGAATCTAGGGCTAGAAATCTAGGGCTAGAAATCTAGGGCTAGATTCTAGGGCTGGAAATCTAGGGCTAGAAATCTAGGGCTAGAAATCTAGGGCTAGAATCTAGGGCTAGAATCCAGGGCTAGAATCTAGGGCTAGAATCTAGGGCTCGAAATCTAGGGCTAGAGTCTCGGGCTAGAATCTAGGGCTAGAATCTAGGGCAAGAAATCTAGGGCTAGAGTCTCGGGCTAGAATCTAGGGCTAGAAATCTAGGGCTAGAATCTAGGGCTAGAATCTAGGGCTAGAAATCTAGGGCTAGAATCTAGGGCTAGAATCTAGGGCTAGAATCTAGGGCTAGAATCTAGGGCTAGAATCTAGGGCTAGAACTCTAGGGCTAGAATATAGGGCTAGAAATCTAGGGCTAGAATCTAGGGCTAGAGTCTAGGGCTAGAATCTAGGGCTAGAAATCTAGGGCTAGAAATCTAGGGCTAGAAATCTAGGGCTAGAATCTAGGGCTAGAATCTAGGGCTAGAATCTAGGGCTAGAATCTAGGGCTAGATTCTAGGGCTAGAAATCTAGGGCTAGAATCTAGGGCTAGAATCTAGGGCTAGATTCTAGGGCTAGAATCTAGGGCTAGAATCTAGGGCTAGAATCTAGGGCTAAAAATCTAGGGCTAGAAATCTAGGGATAGAATCTAGGGCTAGAATCTAGGGCTAGATTCTAGGGCTAGAACCTAGGGCTAGAAATCTAGGGCTAGAATCTAGGGCTAGAAATCTAGGGCTAGAAGGTAGGGCTAGAATCTAGGGCTAGAAATCTAGGGCTAGAAATCTAGGGATAGAATCTAGGGCTAGAATCTAGGGCTAGATTCTAGGGCTAGAATCTAGGGCTAGAAATCTAGGGCTAGAATCTAGGGCTAGAAATCTAGGGCTAGAATCTAGGGCTAGAATCTAGGGCTAGAATCTAGGGCTAGAAATCTAGGGCTAGATTCTAGGGCTAGAAGTCTAGGGCTAGAATCTAGGGCTAGATTCTAGGGCTAGAATCTAGGGCTAGAAATATAGGGCTAGAAATCTAGGGCTAGATTCTAGGGCTAGAAATCTAGGGCTAGAATCTAGGGCTAGATTCTAGGGCTAGAATCTAGGGCTAGAATCTAGGGCTAGAATCTAGGGCTAGAAATCTAGGGCTAGAGTCTCGGACTAGAATCTAGGGCTAGAATCTAGGGCTAGAAATCTAGGGCTAGAATCTAGGGCTAGAAATCTAGGGCTAGATTCTAGGGCTAGAAATCTAGGGCTAGAATCTAGGGCTAGATTCTAGGGCTAGAATCTAGGGCTAGAATCTAACGCTAGATTCTAGGGCTAGAATCTAGGGCTAGAACTCTAGGGCTAGAATCTAGGGCTAGAAATCTAGGGCTAGAAAGTAGGGCTAGAATCTAGGGCTAGAATCTAGGGCTAGAAATCTAGGGCTAGAGTCTCGGACTAGAATCTAGGGCTAGAATCCAGGGCTAGAATCTAGGGCTAGAATCTAGGGCTAGAAATCTAGGGCTAGATTCTAGGGCTAGAATCTAGGGCTAGAATCCAGGGCTAGAATCCAGGGCTAGAATCTAGGGCTAGAATCTAGGGCTAGAAATCTAGGGCTAGATTCTAGGGCTAGAATCTAGGGCTAGAATCCAGGGCTAGAATCTAGGGCTAGAAATCTAGGGCTAGAAATCTAGGGCTAGAATCTAGGGCTAGAATCTAGGGCTAGATCTAGGGCTAGAATCTAGGGCTAGATTCTAGGGCTAAAATCTAGGGCTAGATTCTAGGGCTAGAAATCTAGGGCTAGATTCTAGGGCTAGATTCTAGGGGTAGAATCTAGGGCTAGAATCTAGGGCTAGAATCTAGGGCTAGAAATCTAGGGCTAGAAATCTAGGGCTAGAATCTAGGGCTAGAAATCTAGGGCTAGAATCTAGGGCTAGAAATCTAGGGCTAGAAAGTAGGGCTAGAATCTAGGGCTAGAATCTAGGGCTAGAAATCTAGGGCTAGAAAGTAGGGCTAGAATCTAGGGCTAGAATCTAGGGCTAGAAATCTAGGGCTAGAAATCTAGGGCTAGAAATCTAGGGCTAGATTCTAGGGCTAGAATCTAGGGCTAGAATCCAGGGCTAGAATCTAAGGCTAGAAATCTAGGGCTAGAAATCTAGGGCTAGAATCTAGGGCTAGAATCTAGGGCTAGATTCTAGGGCTAAAATCTAGGGCTAGAATCTAGGGCTAGAATCTAGGGCTAGATTCTAGGGCTAGATTCTAGGGCTAGAATCTAGGGCTAGAATCTAAGGCTAGATTCTAGGGCTAGAATCTAGGGCTAGATTCTAGGGCTAGAATCTAGGGCTAGAAATCTAGGGCTAGAATCTAGGGCTAGAAATCTAGGGCTAGAAAGTAGGGCTAGAATCTAGGGCTAGAATCTAGGGCTAGAAATCTAGGGCTAGAAAGTAGGGCTAGAATCTAGGGCTAGAATCTAGGGCTAGAAATCTAGGGCTAGAAATCTAGGGCTAGAATCTAGGACTAGAATCCAGGGCTAGAATCTAGGGCTAGAATCTAGGGCTAGAAATCTAGGGCTAGAGTCTCGGGCTAGAATCTAGGGCTAGAAATCTAGGGCTAGAATCTAGGGCTAGAATCTAGGGCTATAATCTAGGGCTAGAATCTAGGGCTAGAATCTAGGGCTAGAAATCTAGGGCTAGGGTCTAGGGCTAGAATCTAGGGCTAGAAATCTAGGGCTAGAATCTAGGGCTAGAATCTAGGGCTAGAATCTAGGGCTAGAAATCTAGGGCTAGATTCTAGGGCTAGAATCTAGGGCTACCGTCACTCTAGTTTCTAGCGTGACAAGCTATCGTCACTCTAGTTGCTAGAGTGAAAAACTACCGTCACTCTAGTTACTATCGTCACAACTAGTTAATCACTCTAGTTACTATCGTCACTTGTTACTGCCGTCACTCTAATTACTAGAGTGACAACTAGCAAGTATCTAGAGTCACGTTAGTAACGACTCTCTTGACTATCGTCTAGACTAACTATCGTCACTCTAGTTTCTAGCGCTAGATTCTAGAGTGACAAACTACCGCCACTCTAGTTTCTAGCTTGACAAGCTATCGTCACTCTAGTTTCTCTAGGCTAGAATCTAGGCGTAAAATCTAGCGCTAGAATACTAGGGCTAGAATCTGGGGCTAGACTCTAGCGTAGTAATATAGCGCTAGAATGTATTCACCCTAGTTTTTAGAGTGACACGCTATCGTCGCTCTAGTTTCTAGCGTGACTAAATATCGTCAACTAGAGCGTCACTCTAGAAACTAGAGTGACGATGACAGCTTGTGGCTAGTTTGTCACTCTAGTCACTATCGTCACTCCAGTTACTAGAGTGAAAACTAGACAGTATCTAGAGTGACGTTAGTAAAGACTCTCTAGACTATCGTCCAGACTAACTAGAGTGACGACAGTGACTAGAGTGACAAACTAGCGACAAACTGTCGTCGTCACTCTAGTTTCTAGAGTGACACTCTAGTTGGCGATAGTAAGTTACGCTAGAAACTAGAGTGACGATAGCTTGTCACGCTAGAAACTAGAGTGACTAGAGTCTACAGTGCCACTCTAGAAACTACAGTGACTATAGCCCGTGATTTCTAGCCCTAGAATCTAGCCCTAGATTTCTAGCCCAAGATTCTAGCCCTAGATTTCTAGCCCTAGATTCTAGCCCTAGATTCTAGCCCTACATCCTAGCCGTAGATTCTAGGCCTAGAACCAAGTTTCTAGAGAAACTGCAGTCACGATTTCTAGTTTCTAGAGTGACAAACTACCGTCACTCTAGTTTCTAGTGTGACAAACTACCGTCACTCTAGTTTCTAACTATCATACTCGTTACTGCCGTCACTCCAGTTACTAGAGTGACAACTAGACAGTATCTAGAGTGACGTTAGTAAAGACTTTCTAGACTATCGTCTAGACTAACTAGAGCGACAAACTACCGTCACTCTAATTTCTAGTGTGACAAGCTATCGTCACTCTAGTTTCTAGCATGACTAACTATCGTCAACTAGAGTGTCACTCTAAAAACTAGAGTGACTAGGGTCTAGAGTGTCACTCTAGAAACTAGAGTGACTATAGCTTGTCACGCCAGAATTGCTAGAATATAGCCCTAGATTTCTAGCCCTAGATTCTAGCCCTAGATTTCTAGCCCTAGAATCTAGCCCTAGATTCTAGCCCTAGATTTCTAGCCCTAGAATCTAGCCCTAGATTTCTAGCCCTAGAATCTAGCCCTAGATTCTAGCCCTAGATTTCTAGCCCTAGAATAAAGCCCTAGAATCTAGCCCTAGAATCTAGCCCTAGATTCTCGCCCTAGATTTCTAGCCCTAGATTTCAAGCCCTAGAATCTAGCCCTAAATTCTAGCCCTAGATTCTAGCCCTAGATTTCTAGCCCTAGAATCTAGCCCTAGATTCTAGCCCTAGATTTCTAGCCCTAGAATAAAGCCCTAGAATCTAGCCCTAGAATCTAGCCCTAGATTCTAGCCCTAGATTTCAAGCCCTAGATTTCTAGCCCTAGAATCTAGCCCTAGAATTCTAGCCCTAGAATTCTAGCCCTAGATTCTAGCCCTAGATTCTAGCCCTAGATTCTAGCCCTAGAATCTAGCCCTAGATTCTAGCCCTAGATTTTAGCCCTAGATTTCTAGCCCTATATTTCTAGCCCTAGATTCTAGCCCTAGACCCTAGCCCTAGATTTCTAGCCCTAGATTCTAGCCCTAGATTCTAGCCCTAGATTCTAGCCCTAGATTCTAGCCCTACATTCTAGCCGTAGAATCTAGGCCTAGAACCAAGTTTCTAGAGAAACTGCAGTCACGATTTCTAGTTTCTAGAGTGACAAACTACCGTCACTCTAGTTTCTAGTGTGACAAACTACCGTCACTCTAGTTTCTAACTATCATACTCGTTACTAACATCACTCTAGTTACTACAGTGAATAACGATCGTCACTTTAGTTACTATCGTCACAACTAGTCAATCACTCCGGTTACTATCGTCACTTGTTCCTGCCGTCACTCTAATTACTAGAGTGAAAACTAGACAGCATCTAGAGTGACGTTAATAAAGACTCTCTACACTATCGTCTAGACTAACGAGACTGGTTAACTATCGTCACTCTGGTTCTAGTGTGACAAGCTATCGTCACTCTAGTTTCTAGCGTAACTTACTATCGCCAACTAGAGTGTCACACTAGAAACTAGAGTGACGATGACAGTTTGTCGCTAGTTTGTCACTCTAGTCACTGTCGTCACTCTAGTTAGTCTAGCCGATAGTCTAGAGAGTCTTTACTAACGTCACTCTAGATACTGTCTAGTTTTCACTCTAGTAACTGGAGTGACGATAGTGATTAGAGTGACAAACTAGCCACAAGCTGTCATCGTCACTCTAGTTTCTAGAATGACACTCTAGTTGACGACATTTAGTCAGCTAGAAACTAGAGTGACGATAGCGTGTCACTCTAGAAACTAGGGTGACTATAGCGCTGGATTACTACGCTGGAGTCTAGCCCCAGATTCTAGCCCTAGATTTCTGGCGCTAGATTTTAGGCCTAGATTCTAGCTTAAAGAAACTAGAGTGACGATAGCTTGTCAAGGTAGAAACTAGAGTGACGGTAGTTTGTCACTCTAGAACCTAGCGCTAAAAACTAGAATGACGATAGTTAGTCTAGACGATAGTCTAGAGAGTCTTTAGTAACGTCACTCTAGATACTGTCTAGTTGTCACTCTAGTACCTGGAGTGACGGCAGTAACAAGTGACGATAGTACCTAAAGTGACTAACTAGATGTGACGATAGTAACTAGAGTGACGAGCGTTAGTCACTCTAGTAACTAGAGTGACGGTAGTTCACTCAGATAATGTCTCGTTGTCACTCTAGTAACTAGAGTGACTATAGTAACAAGTGACGATAGTGACTAGAGTGGCAATAGTAACAAGAGTGACGATAGTAACTAGAGTGACGATAGTAACTAGAGTGACGATACCTTGTCACGCTAGAAAGTAGAGTGGCGATAGTAAGTCACTCAAGAACCTAGCGCTAGAAACTAGAATGACGATAGCTTGTCACACTAGAAACTAGAGTGACGATCGTTAGTCACTCTAGTAACTAGACTGACGGTAGTTTGTCACACTAGAAACTAGAGTGACGGTAGTTTGCCACTCTAGAATCTAGAAACTAGAGTGACGATAG
This sequence comes from Eristalis intricaria, assembly GCA_964034865.1. Lineage (NCBI taxonomy): Eukaryota > Metazoa > Arthropoda > Insecta > Diptera > Syrphidae > Eristalis > Eristalis intricaria. The sequence goes on from OZ035875.1 coordinate 33,751,066, forward strand.
TTAGTCTAGACGATAGTCTAGAGAGTCGTTACTAACGTCACTCTAGTTACTAGAGTGAATAACGATCGTCACTCTAGTTACTATCGTCACTTGTTACTGCCGTCACTCCAGTTACTAGATTGACAACTAGCAAGTATCTGGAGTGACGATATTTAGTCTAGACGGTAGTCTAGAGAGTCGTTACTAACGTAACTCTAGATACTTGCTAGTTGTCAATCTTGTAACTGGAGTGACGGCAGCAACAAGTGACGATAGTAACTAGAGTGAGTTTCTAGTTTCTAGCATGACAGGCTATCGTCACTCTAGTTTCTAGTTACTAGAGTCACGATTTCTAGTTTCTAGAGCGAAAACCTACCATCACTCTACTTTCTAAGTATCATACTCGTTACTAACGTCACTCTTGTTACTAGAGTGAATAACGATCGTCACTCTTGTTACTATCGTCACTCCAGTTACTAGAGTGACAACTAGACAGTATTTAGAGTGACGTTAGTAACGACTCTCTAGACAATCGTCTAGACTAACTATCGTCCCTCTAGTTTCCAGCGTGAAAAGCTATGGTCGCTCTAGTTTCTTGAGTGACACTCTATTTGACGATAGTAAGTTACGCTAGAAACTAGAGTGACGATAGCTTATCACGCTAGAAACTAGAGTGACTAGAGTCTACAGTGTCACTCTAGAAACTAGAGTGACTATAGCTCGGCACGCTTGAATTGGTAGAATATATCCCGTGATTTCTAGCCCTCGAATCTAGCGCTAGATTCCAGCCCTAGGTTTCTAGCCCTAGAATCTAGTTTGTAGAGAAACTGGAGTCACGATTTCTAGTTCCTTGAGTGACAAATTACCGTCACTCTAGTTTCTAAGTATCATACTCGTTACTAACGTCACTCTAGTTACTAGAGTGAATAACGATCGTCACTCTAGTTACTATAGTCACTCTTGTTACTACAGTGACAACTAGACAGTATTTAGAGTGACGTTAGTAACGACTTTTTAGACTATTGTCTAGACTAACATTCGTCGCTCTAGTTTCTGGCGCTCGATTCTATAGTGGTTAACTATCGTCACTCAAGTTTCTAGGTATCATACTCGTTACTAACGTCACTCTAGTTACTACAGTGAATAACGATCGTCACTCTAGTTACTATCGCCACTCTAGTCACTATCGTCACTTGTTACTATAGTCACTCTAGTTACTAGAGTGACAACGAGACATTATCTGAGTGAACTACCGTCACTCTAGTTACTAGAGTGACTAACGCTCGTCACTCTAGTTACTATCGTCACATCTAGTTAGTCACTTTAGTTACTATCGTCACTTGTTACTGCCGTCACTCCAGGTACTAGAGTGACAACTAGACAGTATCTAGAGTGACGTTAGTAAAGACTCTCTAGACTATCGTCTAGACTAACTATCGTCATTCTAGTTTTTAGCGCTAGGTTCTAGAGTGACTAAGTATCGTCACTCTACTTTCTAGCGTGACAAGCTATCGTCACTCTAGAATATAGCGCTAGAAACTTGAGTGACGATAGTTAGTCTAGACGATAGTCTAAAGAGTCGTTACTAACGTCACTCTAAATACTGTCTAGTTGTCACTCTAGTAACAAGAGTGACGATAGTGACAAGAGTGACGATAGTAACTAGAGTGACGATAGTGACTAGAGTGACGATAGTGACTAGAGTGACGATAGTAACTAAAGTGACGATAGTAACTAGAGTGACGATAGCTTGTCACGCTAGAAAGTAGAGTGACGATAGTAAGTTACTCAAGAACCTAGCGCTAGAAACTAGAATGACGATAGCTTGTCACTCTAGAAACTAGGGTGACTAGATTCTAGCGCTGGATTACTACGCTGGAGTCTAGCCCCAGATTCTAGCCCTAGATTTCTGGCGCTAGATTTTAGGCCTAGATTCTAGCTTAAAGAAACTAGAGTGACGATAGCTTGTCAAGGTAGAAACTAGAGTGACGGTAGTTTGTCACTCCAGAATCTAGTGCTAGAAACTAGAGTGACGATAGTTAGGCTAGACGATAGTCTAGAGAGTCTTTACTAACGTCCCTCTAGATACTGTCTAGTTGTCACTCTAGTAACTGGAGTAACGGCAGTAACAAGTGACGATAGTAACTAGAGGACTAACTAGTTGTGACGATAGTAACTAGAGTGACGATCGTTAGTCACTCTAGTAAGTAGAGTGACGTTAATAACGAGTATGATAGTAAGAGACTAGAGTGACGGTAGTTTGTCACACTAGAAAGTAGAGTGACGATAGCTTTTCACACTAGAAACTAGAATCTAGTGCTAGAAACTAGAGTGACGATAGTTAACAACTCTGGAATCTAGCGCTAGATACTAGAGGGACGATAGTTAGTCTAAATGATAGTCTAGAGAGTCGTTACTAACGTCACCCTAGATATTGTCTAGTTGGCACTCTAGTAACTACAGTGACGACAGTAACAAGTGTCTAGAGTGACGAAAGTAACTAGAGCCACCAGGGTGACGGTAGTAATGAAAGTGACTATAGTAACATGTGACGATTGTGACTTGAGTGACGATAGTAACTAGAGTGACGAACTAGCGACGAACTAGAGTGATACTCTAGTTGACGATAGTTAGTCACGCTAGAAACTAGAGTGACGATAGTTAGTCACTCTAGAATCTAGCGCTAGAAACTTGAGTGACGATTGTTAACCACTATAGAATCTAGCGCTAGAAACTAGAGTGACGATAGTTCGTCTAGACGATAGTCTAAAGAGTCGTTACTAACGTCACTCTAAATACTGTCTAGTTATCACTGTAGTAACAAGAGTGACGATAGTGACTAGAGTGACGATAGTAACTAGAGTGACGACAGTGACTAGAGTGACAAACTAGCAACAAACTATCATCGTCACCCTAGTTTCTAGAGTAACGCTCTAGTTGACGATAGTTAGTCACGCTAGAAACTAGAGTGACGATAGCTTGTCACACTAGAAACTAGAGTGACGATAGCTTGTCACGCTAGAAACTAGAGTGACGATAGTTAGTAACAAGTGACGATAGGAACTAACTATAAGCTATCGTCCCTCTAGTTTCTAGTGTGACAAGCTATCGTCACTCTAGTTTCTAGCGTGATACTCAAGTTGACGATATTTAGTCACGCTAGAAACTAGAGTGACGATAGCTTGTCACTCTAGAAACTAGGGTGACTAGAGTCTAGAGTGTCACTCTAGAAACTAGCGGTAGGAACTAGAGTGACGATAGTTAGTCTAGACGACAGTCTAGAGAGTCGTTACTAACGTCACTCTAGTAACTAGAGTGACGGCAGTAACAAGTGACGATAGGAACTAACTATAAGCTATCGTCCCTCTAGTTTCTAGCGTGACTAACTATCGTCAACTAGAGTATCACTCTAGAAACTAGGGTGACGATGATAGCTTGTCGCTAGCTTGTCACTCTAGTCACTGTCGTCACTCTAGTTACTATCGTAACTCAAGTCACTATCGTCGCTTGTTACTATCGTCACTCTCATTACTACCTTCACCCTGGTTGCTCTAGTTACTCTCGTCACTCTAGTTACTATAGTCACTTGTGACTATAGTTTCTAGCGTGAATCTCTGGAACTAGAGTGACGGTAGCTTGTCACTCTAGAAACTAAAGTGACGATATTTAGTCAGGCTAGAAACTAGAGTGACGATAGAAGAAAAATGTCAAACATTGTGACGCATTCGCATAGACAGTTTATTGGTCTGTCACCCCATCAAACTAGAGTACACTGTGTTGTCCAGAAACCAAATGCGCGCCATACCACTCTATAGTGTCCAGAAATATATTGCGCCCCATATGTATTAGTTAATCATAGTGTAATTCCATAGATATGGATCCGTTTATCATCTGGGCGTATCTGTTTAGGTTCCTGGATGTGGCTGCGTTAAGCATGACTACCTAACTGTATAGGTTCATCCATATTTCGGAGTTAAACAAGGCCATTAGCGGTACTGGGAGCAATATATTTCTAGACACCACAGTTTTTAGGAAAAATTGCAGATCCCCCTTAAAGCTCACACCTGCCAAAGCAAATCATGCCCCATCCACCATGCACGCAACACAACATTTCGACAGCTCACTAGTAGATATTGAATGTCTCACATTCTCTCGATCTTCAACGCACCCTCGTTGAAATCTGCACAACCATTTCCATCCATTTTGGATCGCCCCGCAGGCATTGCAAGGCGATTGCACCCACTTCACAGTTCAATTAGTGACGTCATGAAAAATGAAGAGCCCACTCTTCTCGAAATTCCAAGGACTCCGATCGAATTTTTTTTACTGAATTAACTTCGATTACCCTTTCCGCACCCAGACCCTTGCATACGGGGGGAAATGTCCGCAGAATAATTCAAAATCGACTTTTCAAAAATTGACACACTTCCCACGAAAAAATGCAATAAAATGGCGTCGCATTTGGGTCGCACTTTTTTGTGAAAATGAACGTATTTTCTTGAGAATCAATTTCATGAGTACACAATTTTGTGAACGAAATATCTCGGGAATTACGGCGATTCCAAGGATGTGGGGTACTAGGATGGAAAGGAAATTTCATGTAGATGAGGAGGAAGGTGCAGCTTTTTGAAGGGAATGCCAAGGATGATGTGTGTCAGCCAAAGTCCATCATAACAAGTTTGAAGCCAAATACCAGATGTCCCCTTTATAGCCCCTTTTGTGAATCGAATATCTCGAAAACTAGGACAAGCTCATGGTTGGAGGGTACCATTATGAAGAGTAAGTTTCATGCAGATGTGGATTGAGGTAAGACTTTTTAGTGGGAGTGCCGTAGTTGACAAGTCTGAAGCAAAAAACCTGATGTCCTCTTATGGCCTTAGAAATGTGATGAGTTCGAAGAAGTCATGTGAATCAAATATCTCGAAAACTAGGACGAGACCATAATGGAGGGTACCATTATGAAGAGGACATTTCATGTAGATGTGGATTGAGGTAAGACTTTTTAGCGGAAGTGCCGAGGTTGACAAGTTTGAAGCCAAGTACCAGATATCTTCTTATGGCATTCGAAATGTGATTAGTTCGAAGATGAGTTGTTTTGTGAATCAAATATCTCAGAGACTAGGACAAGACCATAATAGAGAGTTAGCACGATGACGAGGAAATTTCATGACGATGTGGATTGAGGTACTACTTTCTAGTGGGAGTGCTGTGGTTGACAATTTTGAAGCCAAAAACCAGATGTCCTCTTATGGCCTTAGAAATGTGATGAATTCGAAGATGTGTTGTCTTGTGAATCAAAAATCTCGAAAACTAGGACGAGCCCATAATGGAGAGTTAGCACGATGAAGAGGAAATTTCATGAGGATGTGGATTGAGGTACTACTTTCTAGTGGGAGTGCCGTGGTTGACAAGTTTGAAGCCAGAAACCAGATGTCCTGATATTATCAGCATGCGGCATATTTGCATCATCCTCATTTTTGCACTCTAAATCACCCAATGTCGTTTCTTCGGTGATAAATTGCTTGTTCGACATTGGCCACAGTGAAATTGCGCTCCCGCAAAGAAATTTGTTTCTGGATACTATGGTTTCGGTTCGCAATATATCTCTATACACCACAGTGTCTTTTACACCAATTTTACTACGAAAATTGCTGAACGGGTTTATTTATGATAATGTACTGGATTAAGTCCTCCTCTTCGACAGTTCCATGTGTTGCAATTTCTTGCATATGAAGCAGGTACTATTTCATTGTTTCGTTGCTCAACTTTTTCCGTCTTCGCAGCTCGTTGTACGGGTTTATCCATGACTTTATTCATCGGATAGTACATTTCCTGGTGAAGAGGTTGATATACCAATCATTATTCTGTAATTCTTATAACAGAAGTTATAAGCAAAAATGGAGTCATTTAATACAGGTAGGCGTAAGTCATTGCATCAACGGCCCACCAGTGGAGTACGGGTCCATCCATTAAGAGAATCAAACCCTTAACTTTGTTCTCCTCCTTTGCGTATATCATGCAACACTTCCAAACACTCTGCTTACTTCCCTGCGATAGCAAGAAGTATGTACACATGTTGCCCATCATTACTGCTTCCACACCACTTCCAGGTTGAGTGTGAGTTGTTCCGTGACCTGATGTGTCGTCTACTCGTGTTCTCTTCCGTATTTTTTACTGTGCTTTGCCTATGTAAATATATAGTCATATGCAAATTTCTGAATGTGTTAAGGGCGACATTTTTATGGGACTTTTCCGCTACGGCTACACATATGTTATGAAAGTATAGGAAAAAAGTTCTCTTCATTCCAATTAAATATGAGCTATGTATAGGTCTGGCTTCGTAAGCATGATGCCGTATGTATGTAGGTAGTGTGCAGATTTGTTATTTATGTCACTGGTTACTGCAATTACGGATTGATTGTAATCAGTAATCTGATTGCTTTCCATAAGGGTTACAAATGAAATCTGATTGTGAGATAAATCTACATTACAGTAGTGAGTAACCAGGATAACATGAACAGCTGATTATTTATATGTATATATAGTGCAGGCGAGTATGTATGTATAGTATATACGGTGGACTCTCCCTAAGTCGAATTATCGCAGGATACCATAATTTGTTCGAGTTAGAGTTAGCTTTCAGGTGGTGGCCGTGGCGTAGTGGGTAAGAGCGTCGACTCCTACGCAGAGGGTGCCAGGTTCGATTCCCGAATTTACCACCTTTCATAATTTACGGCTCCACCTCTTTCGAGTCACTGACAATTCTCAAAGAGTATTTCTGTATAGAAAAAGCTTCTCAAATTCGCCGTTCGGAGTCGGCATTAAACTGTACGTCCCTTCCACGTGTGAAAGAACAATAGCACGCACAACACACTTGGTTGCTGAGAAGCTAGGCCCAGGTCCACCTCGGACTGTAGCGCCACCCATATTATTATTATTATTGTAGGTTTCTTATGTAATTACTTTTCTCTTTTTTATACTGACACTTAACGGATCTTTTTTTATTTTTCTCTGTTCGATATTTTTTGGATTGTTGGAGTGACAAGAACATTTCCAATTTTAAGAAGTGTTGCGATAATTTACATGCATACCTCATGACTAAAGGACCCAGCAAAGTCTATCCAGCTAAAAACTTCCATCTTCGCATTGAAATTGAGGAATTGGAAGATTTCATTTTTGCGGAACGAATTTCTCGGCAGCTAGGACGAGTCCAGTGTTCGAGGGTACCACGATGAAGAAGATCTGCTTAGATTCATGGATGTGGCTGCCTTAAGCATGGCCACCGAACTGTAAAAGTTCACGGATGTGGCTGAGTTAAACATGTGGGCGGATCTGCTTTTTTTCATGCATGTGGCTGCCTTAAGCATGGCCACCGAACTGTAAAAGTTCACGGATGTGGCTGAGTTTAAAATGAGGGCGGATCTGTTTTGGTTCATGCATGTGGCTGCTTTAAGCATGGCCGCCGAACTGTAAAAGTCCACCGATGTGGCTGAATTAAATATGTGGGCGGATCTGTTTTTTTTTTTTCATGCATGTGGCTGAGTTAAGCATGGCCGCCGAACTGTAAAAGTCTACGGATGTGGCTGAGTTTAACATGAGGGCGGATCTGTTTTGGTTCATGCATATGGCTGCGTTAAGCATAGAACTGTATGAGCTTACGGAAGTGGCTGAGTTTAACATGTGGGCGCAGCTGTTTAGGTTCCTGGATGTGGCTGCCTTAAGCATGGCCACTGAACTGTAAAAGTTCACGGATGTGGCTGAGCTTAACATGGGGGCGTAGCTGTTTAGGTTCCTGGATTGGTCTGCCTTAAGCATCCGATCTAGAACTGTTGTCGGGTTGGATATTTATTTGTTTTTTGTCGACTGTTTGGTTCTGTAGTCTAGGCTTGAAGGTGTACGTTGTGGTGTGCATGGTCTCTTGAATCATAGTAGGACATGCATGCCTTCGCGGACTTTCGTTGTCGTCTATAGACACTTGTACACAAGATTTGAAGCGACGTGAGTCAATCTATGGGAGCACCGGCGACCTCTGCTAATAGGTGCCACGGCTCGCTTCAACCAATTTTTTTTTACTAGTGACTTCAGTCACATCGTGCTGTTGCATCAGTTGTCGTCGGCTGGTACTTAATTTTCTTGTACTCGAGTGTCAGCGCCTACTGGTTCGTAGACATGTCTGTATTTTAGGCCATCTTTACCATTATAGATCACGGGTCGGTCCTATAATGGCCACAATGGTCGAGCAGCAGCTCACAAATGACCCAACGAAGTCCAGTCCAGGCCAAAAGTCGATTAATATACTTAGGTGAAAATGTTGATGTCGAGCTACGCAGTCTCGGATTCGATTATTATACGTAAAAACACATCACCAAAAGTGTACAGAAGTCATCGGTAGGTGTAACATGGCCCGAAATAGCTTTCTGAACACCACGAGTTATGATTCAATTAAAACAACTTGTTTGGTTTTATATATATATATATTAGAGATTATATTTAAACAAAATAAACTTTGTAAACTAACTGTAACTTTGTAAACTTTTTGTGTAACGATCCTTACACGTCTGCGATCAAAACTGAAGTGACGCCAAGAATGCCTACTTGCTTGATGCATCTCTCAAAATAAGCCGTTACAGCTTGGATTTCGTTAGCGTCGTTGAAACTCGCGTGATCTTGACAGCCAATCATGATTGATGGATAGGACGCTTTGATATTTGGAAAGAGACCAAAGAGTTGGCTTGGCTTCTGTAACGGTTCTTATGCATGGATGCTGGTATGCATTGAGTTGTCGCGTGATGCTGTTCAAGGCATTGCCAGAAGCAACGAAACGGATGTTTCAGTAGCTAACATGTTTTATATAGCATGTTACTCCTCCCGCCGAAGTATGGGCAGAATGTCTCCGAGACGTGAATGACCATAAAACTAAAGTTACACTTTCACTGTGTCGTATACGTATTATTTATAATAAAAAGTTATTCCTATCTATATTACTTATTATAATCTATAAAATGTATATACATTTTTTGTGTTTCTATTCTATTCTACATATAGTCTATAATTATTAAATTTCTTTACATGAGTGTTCTTTAAAAAAAAAAAAGTGAATACATTTGTTTTCCTTTGCACATTTTTTAACTTAATTATCTATATATTTATTAAATATTCATCAACATTTTTTTTTTTTTTTTTTAATATTTTTACATACTTTAGGTACTTATTTTCTAAATTTATATTATTATATTCTAAATTAAATACAACATAAAGAATCAATGAATAAGAAATGTACATATAATATTTTTTATTTTTTTTTTTTGTTTATTATATTACATTTTTTTTAAACTTTCTTATTTCTACATGAATAGTTCCTTCCTATTAGCCTCCTATCAAAATGTATATCCTTAGGGGAGTTCTGATGTTTAAAAACCCTTTTTACAACTTGTCTATCGCGTTTTGTTCCACTTTTGTCTTTAAAGTGGGTTTCGTTTTTTTCTTTAACCTCTTTAACTATGTACCTAGGCAGATGTTTTATATTGTGGAATCCTAGGTTTTTAACTAACTCTCGTTCTCTGAATTCGTGGTGATCTGTTCGAGTTTCATTTAGCTTCGCGATTCGTTTACTTTTTAAATCGTGTATCCTTTCTTTTAATTTGTTCCACTCGGTTTCGTTCAGAGTTGAGTGGAGAAGATCATTTGGCTTATATTTTGTTACGGAGTGTATCGTATCATTGTATATTTCAACAGCTTTAAGAGCTATTGTCATGTTATCCATGTCTTTATTATTTTGATTTAGTTTTAGTAGCCGTATGTGTTCATTAAGAGTGGAATGGAAACGTTCTATAGTGGAATTACCCGTATGAGTGTTTGGAGATGTAAAATGGTACATTATCTTTTCGCTACGCAGAAAATTCTTTATAAACGCCGTGTTAAACTCATTGTCGGCTACTATTTTGGTTGGCTTACCTAAAAGAGAAAATCTGTGCTTTAAAATATCTACTATAGTAATTGAGTTTCTATCGGTAATGGGGTGAATGGAAACATGTTTTGTTAATTTATCGATACATGTTAAAAACATATTGTTTTTGTTGAAAAACCATATATCGATATGAATGATTTCATTTGGTTTTCTGGGAGTTTCTGAAATCATTAAAGTTGGTCTCATTGGACGTCTGTCATATTTACACATGTTACAAAATATGCAGTTGTTTATATATTTTTGAATTTCTAACTTGAAGTTAGGGTAATAAAATTTTTTTCTTAGTTCAAAGTAAGTTTCCTCAATTCCCCTGTGATTTTTAGTAAGGTGTGATGTTTCAATTATTTCTAATAGTTTCACCTTACAAGTTATATCTTCAAGGAATTTCGTACACTTCAGAATCTTCATATTAGGTAAATTCGAAAAATATTGTACTACTGTTCTTTGAAATTGTATAAACATATGTTCATCATCACAAAAAACTCCTAGAGTTCCCTTCACCGGAAGAAGTTCTCTTAAGATTTCTAAAACATAGTCCTCATCATATTCTTGTAGTAAAATAGTCGACCTTCGTTTTTTCTTATATAAGAATTTAGTTTTATAACCATTTACTTTATTTTTTTTGTAAAATCAATTGATATTTATATATATTTAACGGTGTTTCGGTTATATAAATATGATCATTTAAGTTTTCCACTCCACTGTGGATAGTTGCTAAATCCGATCTGATTTCGTTATTTTCTATAAAATTATTATCTATTCGACTTAAAAAATCAGCAACGAGGTTTTCCTTCCCTTTTATGTACTCAATAGAAAAATCAAACTCGTTCAATTGAATTTTCCAGCGTTGTAGCTTAGAATTCGGTTCCTTTAAAGAATTTAGCCAGACTAATGGACGATGATCGGTTTGTATTTTAAATCTTCGACCAAACAAATATGGTCTGAAATATTTGGTAGCCCATACTATGGAAAGCAGTTCCTTTTCCACAGTGCTATAATTGGTCTCATGACGATTTAGAGCCCTTGATGCATAAGCAATTGGGTGGTTACTTTGCGAGAGGACTGCACCTAGAGCTGCGTTACTCGCATCCGTCGTTAATGTAAAAGTTTTCTCAAAATTTGGGTAAGTTAAAACTGGGCAAGTACATATGAGTTCTTTAAGTTTTTTAAAGGACTCAATATACTGCACATTTTCGATGTCTATTTTCTTACCCTTTTTGAGACATTGAGTCATTGGAAGGGCTACTTTCGAGTAGTCCTTAATGAATTTTCTATAAAAGCCGGTAACACCTAAGAACGACTTTATTTGTCTTATTGTTGTTGGCAATTTTATATCTTTTATGACTTGTATTTTGCTAGGATTGGGTTTGATGCCTCGCTCCGATATAATATGCCCTAGATATTCTGTTTCGCGTTTGAGAAAACTACATTTATCCACCTGCACTTTCAGATTATATTCCCGAAGCCTTTTAAATATCTTTGTCAAAGAATCAATATGTTCTTGCAGCGATGTGGAAAAAATAAGGACATCGTCTAGATACACAACGCAAGTCTTATTTAAGTACTCCCGAAGAACTTCGTTCATCATTCTCTGAAAGGATGCAGGGGCATTTTTTAGGCCGAATGGCATTCGAGTAAACTCGTAGTGTCCATTCGCAGTAGAAAAAGCGGTTTTGCATTGATCTTTTTGGCTAATGGGGATTTGATGGAAACCCTTAGCAAGATCAATTGTTGAAAAATAATGCGCATTTCCTAGCTTTGAAAATATGTCTTCCATATTAGGAATCGGAAACCTATCATCAGTCGTAACGTCATTTAGTTTTCGGTAGTCCACTACAATACGCCATTTTTGTTGACCGGAATTGTCAACTTTTTTTGGGACAACCCATATTGGAGCATTGTATGGGCTACTAGAGTTGACAATAATTCCAGAACGCAGCATTTCCGAAATTTGTTTCCCTACTTCGTTTTTATGAGCTTCTGGATAACGATACGTCCTGGAAAATATAGGTATATCATTTATAGTTGGTATTTTATGTTTATACCTGACGACTGTCGTAAGATTATCACCTTCTTGATAGAAAATATCTTTAAACTTTAAAATAATTGCCTTGATTGAGTCTATTCCTTCCTTGTTTATGTTATCAAGCTTAAGTTTACATATCACATCATTGAGGTCAGGCTTCTTAAAATGAATGTCTGTTGTATTTTTCATTAAATTGTTTATTTCTTCTTGTGATATGTCATTTAAATTTCTATCAAATATTATAGGCAAACTACAATCCTTAGTTTCAAGTTTGCAGGTGCTGAAATCTAATTTTGCTTGTAATGGTCTTAATACATTACATCCTATAATTCCATCAAAATCACCCTTTAGTTCTACTTCGAGCATTTCAATTTTTGTCAACGGTCTATTGAATTCTTTAAAAAGTGGAATTGTGATTTTTGATTTTACCGAAATGTTGGAACATATTGACTTCAGTATAATGGGTTTTTCAAGTTCCGTTTTGAAGGAACTGTGAAATAACCCTTTATTTATAAGAGATGTTCCTGCACCAGAGTCAATAAGAATTTTGATTGGGGTAGTTTTTGTTTGTAGAACTATATAGGGAAGAGTTCTGAAGTGGTTGACTGAAAATTTGGAACACTTGTGTCAATTGTTGACTGGAAATTGTGCTCTCCTACAGGTTCAATATGATCAACACTCATATCACTTTGTCTACTTCTGTATGACCCTGAATTGTTAGTTGCATAATTTCTTGACCTTGCATTTATAGATCTATTTGGGGTATAACTTTGATGGTTTGAATTTGATATTTTATTGTTTCTAAAGTTACCGGTTTGATTAAATCCTTGAGAAGAGATATTTTGGTTAAATTTGTGAGGGCTATTGGAATATTGGATATTATCATGACTTGATCCTGCTGGGTTACTATTATATTTTAAATTATTCGAACTTATATTTTGAGAATTATTATTGTATGGACTATGGGATGCTTGAAAGTTAAAAGGTGTATAATTTTGTCGTGGAAATGTGTTGCTATTAGTTTGAAGTACTATTTTCTTAAAAAAATTGTCTGTATCAATTAGGATAGCTTTAGCTTCTCTTAAATTTGAAGGATTTCTAGCGTTAAGTATTAGTTTTGGATGGTTTGGAAGTTTATTGATGAACAATTTTAGAAACATTGCTTCATTTTGGGTACTACTAAATGATGTTTGGAGATGTACATTTATGGAGGTTTTAATATTTAATTTAGTTAGGAGATTCCATGTTTTTTCAAATAATTCTTCAACTGAGTTTTCAAATTTCAGAATTCTCATTTCATTAAGTATAATTTCTTCACTATCGCTTATACCGCAATTCGTTTTTAATATTTCTCTTATTTGAGGCCAATAGGTAGGGTTATTGTTATTTATAAGTACAATATTAGCTTTATCTTTAATCTTATTTCTAATTCTTAAATCTAAAAATTTTTTTGATAACTCATCTAAAGTATGTCTATATTCAAATAGGAAATCCATTTCCTTTATAAAAATATCCAATTCTTCAGGAAGTCCCGTGAAGTCGGGTATTTCCTTTACTAAATCAAGTAGGCTGGTCATACCTGGTTGAATATTTCCTCTTTTGATTGTTAAAGATTGATTTGAAGATGCTGGTTTCTGCTGGAATAATCTCTTCGATGTCTCTTGATTGATTATAATATTGTCTTCAATATAGTTGTATATGCCAAAACTGTATTTTTTTTTTTTGTTATTTTATTGTCTTATGTCTTCACACGATCAAATATATTTTTGTTCTTTTTTTTTTTTTTTCTGTGGTTTTTCTTTAAGATTTACGTGTAAGTATTTTTGTTGACAAACACAAAACAAAATTGTATGAACTCACTTTACTCTTGTTCACTTTATTTGAATACTGTGTATAATGAATTGATTTTTTTTTTTTTTTTAATATTCACACACAAATAGATCGAATTCACAAAAATAGTTTAGGTTTTTTATGTCTCCTTTTTTTTATTACTGCGGCCTTTACCGACTGCGCCAGTTATGATTCAATTAAAACAACTTGTTTGGTTTTATATATATATATATTAGAGATTATATTTAAACAAAATAAACTTTGTAAACTAACTGTAACTTTGTAAACTTTTTGTGTAACGATCCTTACACGTCTGCGATCAAAACTGAAGTGACGCCAAGAATGCCTACTTGCTTGATGCATCTCTCAAAATAAGCCGTTACAGCTTGGATTTCGTTAGCGTCGTTGAAACTCGCGTGATCTTGACAGCCAATCATGATTGATGGATAGGACGCTTTGATATTTGGAAAGAGACCAAAGAGTTGGCTTGGCTTCTGTAACGGTTCTTATGCATGGATGCTGGTATGCATTGAGTTGTCGCGTGATGCTGTTCAAGGCATTGCCAGAAGCAACGAAACGGATGTTTCAGTAGCTAACATGTTTTATATAGCATGTTACTCACGGTGTCCTTGCAGACTCCAAGAAAGCTTATGACACACTTTACCACAAGAGCTAGAGAAGATTAAAATGCTAGAGAAGATATTGGATTGGTTTGCGAATTATGTTCGGAATAGAGATTTCACGGTTAAAATATCGAACAGCTGTAGTAATTTGCAAAATGTTGAATTTGGTGTAGGTACCTCGATTCTAGGACCTCTCCTCTTCATCATTTATGTGTACTATATGCTCCCTGTGTTGAAAAATAGCGACGGTTTTTAATATGATGATTATACGGCCATAATTGTGAGCCACGAAGATAAAAAACAATGCAATCAGACTTTGATAATATTCTGCGATGGTGTCGCGATAATGATCTCGTTATAAACTCGAAGAGAACTGAGGTTATACATATCCGTCCATACCACATAATAAGATAACCAATAAAGATAAAGTTCTACAGTTTCGAATGCCTCACAGGACTGCGCAGAGTATATTGATGCAATTAACTTGTATCGATACCTCGGAGTTAAGGTAGACTGCAAGTTCAAGTGGGACTGCCACATAAAGTACGTATGCAGGCGACTTTGCCAGTCGACATATACTCCATGCCACCTGAGCAACTACACGTCGTTTGAAGTACTGAAGCATATGTACTACTCTGGCGGCGTCAATACTTCAGAACGGCATAACGGCATGGGGCAATACAGCGCAATACAGAATAATGGAACTGCAAAAGATTGAAAATAGAAAATTCATGATTCTCTTGCAAGCAAAGCATCGTACTTGTTATGTCGAAAATATGTGTAATCTAGGCCTAATAAAGCCGATATGGCAGTTGGAGGATGATCTGACAAAAGGCTGCAAAACGACGATGCCAGCTTTGCAAAATTACTCGAATATTCAGATGTCTAGAAATGCGCTTCAACGCATCGGATTCTGTTAATACACACACAAAGCACCACCAAAGGTGTTTTTAATTCATAGTCCGGTTTTTTTTTTTAAGAAAGAGGACGAAAGAGCTATTTGATGCCGATCCTCACAGTAAGTTTTCTTTTGTTTTCACATTTTTAAAAATCTGAAACAAATAACCGGCGTATAGGACAGGTGTTGGCAACATCAATAGTAAAGTTAATGACAGTGCCAATAAATATAGTCCCTTATGAACAAGTTATTGGCGCCCCCGGCAATAATTAAATCTGTTACTAGTAAACTAAAAAAAAAGCATTCTGTGTATCTAGGGATACAGGATACACAATGCAAAAAGAAACAAACCCTAAAATATCACGAAGGGTAGGTAACTAAGGGTGCCGGGCTATATTTGATCAATATTTGTATGTACATATTAAAACAAAATTTTGGAAAACAAAACATTTTTTAATTAAATATGTCTCTAGTTTATATAACGTGTCACAATGAAAATATTCGAGACATTGAAAGACAAAGAGCTGCGGAACGGCACTATAAATTCCCCAAATATGTTTCAATTCATCGAAAGGATATAGAAGATGCAGCCGTTAATCCAATCCAGGAACAAGGTAAAAAGGTAATACTTTCAACACACAAGTATTCGCATAAGACAATGGGTTATGCTGAAACACCATTGGATTGTCCTAGTAATTTTTTGAAGAAAAATGGAGGAGTGAAGTGGCAAAGAGCTAATGACCACGTTTGTCCCCCAAGCAGGGGTCTTCCGCCGATTCCGAAAAGAACAGAAACTCCAAAAAATGAAACGAAAAATGAGAATTTTATTGAAAGAAATGTCAAACGTGTTAAAACGGCCACGCAACATAAACGTCCACCAAAATACGTAGATACAGTATTTGGAGCAACGCATAACTTAGATGGTACAGGCTTAGAGCCCAAGCATGTACTGTCTGAGAAGTTTGGAAAGTCACCAGTGTATTTAAAAGCATTTAAGAGGTTATGTGAAAAGTCAATGTGTGATCAACCAGACGAAAAAGCAACTTCTCATGGAATGTCGGTGTTAAGTGAGTCCGAACGGAATGCTATTTTAACGGTAAGCTTAATATTATAAACTTTAGATTACCTTGTATAAAATCATATATGTCGATTTAGGGCCTTCGCGCAAAGCATTTTGAGCTTGAGAAAACATACCAGCTGCTTCCAATTTTTACGGACACGTACGCAAAGAGAATCCGAAAGGGAAAACTCGAATTGGAATTGAAACGCCTTGAACAGGACATTCTTCTGCTCGAATCAAACCCACGTATTTTAATATGCGATGAATGAGCTTCATATATTATTATAAATTTTCATTTGCAATAAAAATCTTTTCACAAAAAACATACACTTTGAAATCTGGGAGCCGATCACATTCGATCGAAGATGGGTTACCCAACCCTCATGGGATGTCGTTGGTGGCTGCAGACGAGAGATGGGGAAAAAATTGAGTCTGTACCAGAGCTCATCTCTATTTATGAATGGCGGTTGGAGAACTGTCGGGCCAATGGCGACATCTAAAACTGCAGTCAGCAGAAGCTACCTGATACTACTCCGACATATTCGGAGTTCAAATCTAAAAGGTCTTGCCAAGTTCAACGGCGGGACTCACAGTCGGTTTGTCACGAATCGCTCTTCTTAAGATTTAGTACAGTCATCGAAGGTATTTGCTTAGCATTGTCTGGGCTGCTTACCTTATTCAAAATTTATTTTTGATAAGAGAAGCACGGAATATACTTTACCCACATTGACCGAAAGACATATCATACCCGCTTCCTTGTCAATGCATACAAACACCCACTGACAGCATGTTGTATTCTTCGAAGGATTTCAATACCATAGGCATATGTGAGAAGTTGCAAGGACTTGTGGAAGGTCTACTGTTGACGTTTGAGTTACGCACGATCTGATGTTAAAGGAATCGCATGAAAGTGCGTCGTATTGTCGAAATCCTTTTATGAAATCAAAGGTCTGGAGCAAAAAGAGGATGGAGCGACAGGCCCTCTCCATCGTAATTCTGCAAAGACGGACGAGTATTACAGGAATGCCAAAAATAGACCATGCGCTGCATAGCTCTTCTCTGTAAATACTGTCATACGCTGTAATCCGATAAATAGATGGTGGATATCGACGTGAAACCCCTGAGTCTTTTCCATGATCTGCCGTAATGTGAATATTTAGTTAATAGTGGATTTCGCTGTCCGTAACACGCACTGATATTGACCAATCAGACCCTTTGACGTTGCGCTTACACTAGGTGGCTGCAAAGATCATAAATGCTAGGTTCTGGAGACTTGTATCTCTGTAATTGCAACAATTTAGAGTCTCCTTTTTTAGGACCGAGCACACGATTGTGAGATTCTATCAATCGGGCATAATTGAATTGGTATTTGCACTGGGTTTTACTTTTACCAAATCATCGCGAGCCGCTTTGAAAAGTTCGGCAGGCAGTCGATAGGCACCAGCAGCATTCTTGGAGTTTGGCGATTGAATTCGTGTCCATCATGGCTTATATTTGATGGATTATTCTGCTTGACAGCGATCTTTCCATATTCCCATCACCGACTGTAATTCCACTACTTGGTTCGCATCTCTATGCCTGCAGGTTTCCGTTCGGTTTTTATGAACTTGATATGTTCTTCTTAAATGATGCTACAGTTTCTGTACGTCATTCCTGCATTAACAATCTCCAATCTCCTCGATCGAGCGAGTTACGGTCGCGAGGGAAAAACATACATTCAAATATAATAAAACACTAAACACAACCAATTTTATTCCATTAAATAATAAGTACCAACTTTGTCGGTGGTTTACAAATTGCTGCATTAGCATCTATGCCTCAAATTCAACAGTTAACAAAAAGTTAAGTGGACTCAAATATGGTAAAGGACGCTACCTATCGTAAACACGTCAACAAACAGGAGAATGGAGGAATATGGAAAGACGTAAGTAAATATGGGGAATGAGGGACTAGTAAAGACGATAAATACTTAGATGCATGTTGCTATGTTGCAGGAGCAAGACGTCTTGCAGCACGAAACTTTGGCTTTTTATGCCCGATCTTTTTCTTCCAGAGAACGCGGCAGCATAGGTCTTCGCTCTTATGTGACCATTCTACTAAGCCGTGTAAGAGAATGGGTCTGATGACAGCTAGAAAAACCCAGTGTGTCTTATAAGGTTGAAGACCCCATTTGTATCCATGGATTTCTTGCTCATATATAAGGCTCTAATGACATTGCTCTTCAGTCTGTATTGAGCATCCAGTTTAGTCTACCGTCCAATAAAAGACAGAAGTATTTTCCCTTATTCGAGAACAGAATACTCGTGGTGACTTCAGAAGTAAAAACAAATTCATTCAGGTTAATCAATCAATTCTCTGTGTATTTGCATCAAAAACATCACTCATTTGCACATCTAGTGTAAATCCACAAAATGTACATTTCATTTCTTCGGGATCTGCAAAAATACTTTTGAGAAGTTCCAATTTATCAAAATATAGGCGATCACAACTGGAACAGCACACTCTGGTAAGTATAGGTACCTGCGAATATCCAGTGTAGTTTAATTAAATTGTGCATTGAAAAAGTTGAAAAATAAAGTGTACCTGTACAAACGACATCGAACACCGTGGTATATGATGTGAGTTTGAGCATAATAAGGTTTCAAAGTCGATTGATAAGTTACAGTAGCTGCATCTCTCTTCGGCCCAGTCAAATAGCGATCCGAGATCCATGAGTAAACAGTCACTGAGTGTATTGAGATTTTCGTAGATATTTCTATAAATATCTTCATTTGTTACCAGCTCCGCCTGCATTGCTTTGAGTTTGTATTTCAAACATTTCCCTGATAGCCCCTGGAAAGGGGTAAGGGATTTAAGGCAGCGAAGATATTGTAGACGCAAATTTATATACACATATTCGATTATTTTTATAAGTGAGTTTTTCTCACTTATGATCTTACTTAAGTGATTGTTCTTCAACCTGAAAGAAAGGTTTAAAATAACATGAGCTGAGAGAAAGTGAATGGTTAGTCATAGATGTAGTACGTGGGTCTATAGCTCTATTACATTTTAAACTTCGAAGCTGTGTGCATTCAAATTCATTTATTTAATCAGACTCAAAATATAAGGTGTATTACCACATTGGAATTAGGTAGGTAGGGAGGTATGGTGACTGTATTATTAAAGAAAAAATCATGCCCACTTAGACCACCTGGTCCATTGTGCTGTCACTTTTGGCTTTATTTTAAACCCATTTACTTCTTTGGCCATCATCTGGTACTGTATAGCAGCACTGTTTTCATCTTGGTACTGTATAGCAGTGGGAGAAACACAGTTCTTAGCCACATTCGAAAACACTCCGTCTTGGATCCGTCTGCGTTAACCTTCAGAGGATGTTTTGTTCAATGCCGGATACAGCATTGTTTCAGACGGCATTTGTTACTTGAGGTTGAAATATTGAATCATGAGAATTGGATCAATGGTTTTGTAAATTCTTTTTAGACGGACTGGCAACACTAAGACATTATCGTCCAACCTTATGGACTCCAAAGCCGTCAAATGTTGCTAAGAAGCAATATAATCTCTTGACAGACACAACAAAGTGAATCACGGCTGGGACACAAGAGGATTATAGGCAACGAATCTGCAGGTGAATTCGCTAGGGTCATAGCTCCTGAACCGTTGTCTGGGGTCCACATCACCCCCTTGCCTTTTTGAGAGAAAAATGAGAAGATTTAACCACCTACAGCAACACGAGTCCACCTATGCGTCTACGGATCCAACGCCCAGGATGGCTAGGCCACGTAGAGCGCATGGACAAAACTGATACAGCCGGAAGAGGGTTCGATTCCGAACCAGTAGGACAACGCCCACGGAACGGATACCGCACACAACTGGAAAAGGACCTCAACCACTTACGCGTGCGAAATTCAACTACGAACCAGTAGGAAAACGCAATAGGGGACACCCACGGAACAGATAGCGCACTCAAGTGGAAAAGGACCTCAACCAACTTAGCGTGCGAAATTGGAGACAGCTGGCTGAATATTGTGGAGGGACTTGTTGGCTGATGCCCAAATATACAGCTGCCTGAAACGCCGAAGTCACTTGAAGCTGCAAAAGATATTAAGGAACTAGTGTCATTTTATACCTCAGATTGGATGGAGCTGTTGCATTAGGCACATAGTCCTAATTTGGTTCTCTCCGAACCACCATAACCTACCGACCATAACCATATTTATAAATAACAACGAGTACCTTACACACACTTACTTTTGATGACATATTTCAGCATTAATAACCATTAACTTTAGTTGAAGTTTCTTAAGAAATCCTTTGCTAATTTTAACATTATCAAGAGAAATTTGCGTTAATTTACTGACTACGTTGTCCTTCATAATTTCCAATCTCATAATCTCTGCACAATCCAGGTACTTATCAGCCGGGCCGGATGCGTCCTTTAAGATAGTAAATGCGTCTTTAATATTTAAACTGCATATCGATACAATTGCATCACTGGAACAATATGACGACGGATGAGAGTACGGTTTGTTGTGAAATAAAATAAACGTCCAGGCAACTTTGTTGGGTGACGCCACTATTCCCAGCAGTTGGTAGTTATTCTTATCGAATTCATACTTCATATCACTCATTATAATTTCTAACTCCCGTTGTTGTTTTTTCAATGTAATCAATTTGACCAATCCGTTTATAGTGACTATCACATATTCAAAAGGGGACAGCATTTCAAAACCTGAAACCATCATTTCTTTATCAGTGCAATCAACTAAGGTATATATTCAATTACCTGTTATTTCCATACTTCCTATATATTTTGTACTCTTTAGTTCAATTGCGCCCAGTTTTGATAAAATAAAAACTAATACATGCGATGACTTTGTAGTGATGACGATCCATTTATCGAGTTCAACGGAGAACTGAAAATGCACCTTCTTGCAGGTAATGCGGTCAGCTCTGTGCCACAAAGTTTCGGTTTCTTGAATACTCGTGCCATTAAGCGTATATAATTTAATGATACCAGAAGTCGAACATACTAATATGAAATCTTTATAGAAATCAATGTGAGAAATGCGTCCTAATGACGTCTGATGTTTGTTGCTATAAGATACATTGCCTTCTTTGTCAACATTAAATAAAATAATCCATCCAGTTGCATTGGATACCACAAAATAGTTACTTGAACACGCACAATCTCTGTTCCAGCTGAGTGATGTTGTATAATAACTTTCAACAATGTTGATAAAGTTTTCGGGAGTATTTATCCTTGCAGGAGACACAATAGGAAATATTTCCGAATAGAACTGATTAATGTCACAGACGGGTACATTCCAGTCACGGCATATACTATTTCTTCGCATCAACACACAGGTACCATTGCTAGAAACAATTGCCAACGTTTTTTGCTTGAAAACATTCTCTGGTGACCACATTATAACGATGGGCTGAACTTCAGCTGGTTGCTCTGCTATATCCGATACATAAACGGGATCTAATGAAAAATATTCTCTGGTTAGAACCTTTGATTTTGAATATATTGCGGACATATCCACAGCGTTCACTATGTTTGATGTAGTTCTTTTGGAGGGAAGCGTTACAACTTCAACTAAATACGGAAACTTCTGTGTTGATAATGAAGTGTGTTTCAGCTCTAGAACGATAGCCTCGTTGGACGATCCTAACAAACCAACAGAAAATCCTGTTGATACAAGATTGAAAGAGTGTATGAAATTTTGTTTAATTTGGCTCGTAGCTAATTCTTTGAATTCCATTATTTTTTCGTTTCTGTAGATTTGTAGAAAGTACACTGATTTGAATATGTAACATATGGATTATATTACTATCACGGTTAAATACAAATGAAAAATGTACGCGACAATCCTTTAAAGACTTATTTTAGTATGAAACAATACAATTTGTTTTGATAGCCGGTTTGTTATCAAAGTAAACGCATGTCATTGCTTGGAATGATTTGATTGTCAAGACAAATGTGATAGGGTGGTCCCGAAAGAATTCAAAACAAAAAAAGTTATTCGCGGAAAGAAGATTTTGAGAGCGAGACATCCGTACCGCATAATCTGAGCTATATATTAAGTATAAGTATACAAATTGCCTTATTTTTTCTTCTATTTGATATTGAGGTCGTTGGTTAATGATGGTAGGATGTCGACTGCTTTCGCATCAATCCATAGAAAGTTTATTGACGTTTTCACTAAGTTAAATCAAATTTATCCAATTCAAAGTTTGAAAAGTGTCAAAATGTATACTCTACTCTAGTAAGTTCCAGAATTAACGTACAAGCTGCCTAATTTGACTATTCACATATTGTTATTTAATAATATCAGGATTTTGTTGGAGCCAGTTAAGGTAACACCTTATAAAATGTAGGTATTTGTTCAAAACATGAAAAAATAACGTTTTGCACTTGGTGTATTAAAAGTTAAAACCATTTCACTTAAACTCGAAATGCAGTTATATGGTGAGAATGGATTTTTATAACAGTGGCTTACAATGTTTTGACAGTCGACATTGGAATTTGAAGCTGTCAAATTTCAAGTGGAAATATATTCACTGTCATCGGAAACTGTTATACATCTCTTATTATTGCTGAGTAAAATGTCTTCAAAGAAGGGAGTTGAATTTGTTAAACATGTAGCTGATTTTATATCAAAGTCAAAAGGATTTGACCGTCTTATGAAAGGCGTAAGTTGCTCGCATAAAGATCATTAATTAAAATTTGTTCCATATGAATGTGTAATATGTATTGAACTTTAAATGAAGAGATCAGATTTGCCCCTTATTAGATAAGTGCTGTGTAGCTTTTAAAGTTTTGAACAATCTAAGATATGCGTTTGAAGATTAAAGGGCACTTTTAGAGAATTAAAATATTAATTCTTTATGTTGCTATTCAGCCAATCTATCTATTGTGTAACAATGACACAACAGGGATTAAGTTATATTGCCTTTATAATTATTTACTTTAATCACGTAACCGTGTTAGGTTGTAAACAATGAAGCTCAGTACTTAATGCATGTTTGTATACACATGTACATACGTACGTATATTAAAATTTCACATGCACGTGCATTAAGTATGCATTCTTCAGTTCAGATTATGATAACAGGTTTGTTTACATAAATATGCTTAGTAAATGTGTGCATATTTTGAATATACATTATCATTTCTGAACATCACTATACATTTGATAATCAATATTTAAAGGTGTACAAACGAAAATCAAGAAATGCGTGTATTAAGTTCATTGCGGTGATGAAATTGAAAATATATTAAACGGGGGGTTTCGCAATGGAATTTAATAACTTCATAAGACTGTGAATTTGGTATATGAAGAAGCGAGAAAACGATACAAGCACATACATATGTAGTTATCTAAATTAGATAATAGGTACATGGTGTTCTATTTCGGCTGCAAAGATGATCAGTTTCACTCTCTAAGAAATAATAATATTCATTTAGAATTATGATATATTTCATCATATCATGCTTCCTTAAGGAGACTCTGGATGCACAGTGCATTGCAAAATGTTTTGAAGATGTCAAAAATAGTATTCGCCTACAATTTTTGTTAATGTATGGTAACAGCTTGCATTCTCCATATTGGAATGATAAATATCATTATTTCAATAAAGAGGAAAATCCTAAGAGATTCTACAGCCTAAGGTCTAAGATCCCCGCTAGATAAGTGAATGCAATTTTCTCATTCAACAAACAGCTACGAAATTTTTCATACCCACTTCTATTGGAATCTGGACTAATTTTGCTCTACACACCTTATCTTACGAGTTAGGTTATCTATTATACGAGTTATATCAGTCAGTTCTCTTTAATTCGAAATTCTCTATATTTCAAACCAATCAGTTCGATCCTTTGACAAAACCTTGATAATTCGATAAAAACCTATGTGTTTTGATACGCTCGTTAATTCTGAGTGATTGGTCAGTCGCCAGGAAACACACTGTAAGTCGAAATCAGTAGCTCGTCTCAATAATTCGTTTCGGTGTGTGTTTTGTAATAAAGTGCGTAAAAAATTTTTTTGCATATATTACATATATATTCAATTTCGTCCTTCAGTCCAAATCAAACATTTTTTGTTATATCGAACTATCGTTAATTCGAATTTATTGGAATGTCCCTTGAGTTTCGAATAATCTATTTTGGGTAAATGCTTAATATTTCATATTTTTCATTTCAGGTAAATATAACTGGTGGTGGAGAAGGAAAATGTTTAGCCGAATTTACAGTATCTGAAGAACATCTAAATCGAGGCGGAGGTCTACATGGAGGCTTTACTGCTACTCTTGTCGATAATGTTACAACTTACGCAGTAATGTCAACAGGCAGTCATCCTGGTGTTTCCGTAGACCTTCATGTTAGTTATTTGAAAGCCGCCAAGGAAGGTGATGTAGTTGTAATTGACGCGAATACCGTTAAAACTGGTAAAACATTAGCATACATTGAATGCGAGTTGCGTCATAAAAAGGATGGATCAGTTATTGCCAAAGGAGCACAAACAAAATTTATTGGTTTCTAAAATATTAGTAAAATGTTAAACTAGCTAAAATAAATCAATTGTGTATGTTGTACAAATATGTGTAAATTGTAGTTTTCACAGAAGTAAGATATCAGGACAGGATAATGCAGGGTTTGGAATTCGGTAAAAAGGGCCGCTTCGTGCAACAAGCTTCGTCAAAGCTATCGGCTGCCTCAGGGCACCATCTTAGCGTTTTCCGACTTGTGTGATGATTTAACACCAATCAAACAAACAAGTCGTGAAGCGCATAACTGTAAACATAAGGTGCAGTAAATCCAATTGCTAATTTAATGACTACCCAAAGTTATATTAATAAATAAATAAATATATGTCTGCTGTTTTGCTTTGGGAGACATTAACTCGATGCCATTTAAAGTAAAATGGCAATTCTTAAGCACCGATGACAACAAAAGAATATGGGAAGTGTGTTCTAGGGTAGCTTACCTTACTCCTGGTGCATTAAATGCGAGTTTCGTATTATTCTGATCTACAGAACTATTATTTTGACCTTAACCTTATATAAAATATGTACTAGATTCCTCTGAGTGTGACCGGTATACGGATGAAACGAACTACTTTATAGTGCCAAAATGACGCATTCAATGCGTATTCTACGACCTTCACCCCCTCGACCAAAGATACGTCTATCTCCAGCTTGGAATCGGTCGATATTATCGCTTAGGTAGTGTTTTGCAAATGAGAAGAAGAGAAATGATTCTTGACCTATTACATAATGCTTACCATCAATTTCGGAAAACCACTCGTCAGCTGAAATCTTAAAATACAAAGGAATTATTTTGGATTTTTAAGACAGAGGCTATGACATGTTAGCTTGTGAAAATTCAAAGATGAACTAAAGCATTGCCTATGCGAAAATTTTCTGAACATCTGTATCAAACTGTATTTGTTCTATTACGCTACTCTTTTGTTCAGCACGTACGTCTGGAAATTCTTGAAGAATATATGTAAGGTAATTGCATTATTTGCCGAAGGCTAGCTGCAATCGTTTGATGAGAGGGGCTGAACAGTCAACTGATCATCTCCCGGTGTTGTGTATGTTGTACCTCACTGGAAAATACCTCTTCTGCCAAGGCGGAAACCATGAGTGGTCACACGCACACGGGGGGAGAAACTACAGAATCGTGGGTTGGGGCTAAATGTTGCATACATTGCGAATTCCAATTCCTTCATCGCATGTAGAGTTTATAACAGTGGAACCCTAGTGCCAGAAGCCACCAGAGCTACTAAAAAACAGTCCTGGAAAGAGTTCAGCGAAAAGTTGGAAAGCGACCATACATCTGCGAAAAAAGTATTCTGGGAAAACATCTGCGGACTCAGAGGAAGGAAATCCAACATCAATGAAGGAATCAAATCCAAAGATGGTGTGTTGCATTCTAATAAGGTGGGCTCAGATGGAGCGAGCACTTTTCGGACCTGCTTAAGGGCACTGAGGATGTCACATGCGTAGTATTGAGTGAGGCGCAGAATAGTCCAACGCTGGGGAAAGCGATTTTGGCGATTGGAATACTAAAAGTTGGAAAATCCGCTGGTGTGGATAAAATCCGTCCAGAAATACTTAAGGCAAGGGGGTCTTATGGCCCTTTCGTGTCATTGAGGTGGTCTGGGAACGGTGCGGCTTTCGTCCCTGTAGAAGTACAGCCGACCAGCATTTCACTCTAAGAATGATACGAGAAGGCATGGGAGTATGCTAAATGCAATTTCAGCTGTTTTGTAGATTTGGAAAACGCATACGACCCAAGTATTACAGAGATAGCCGACTTCACAGCTGATTGCCCCCTAGTCCAACTACGAATTTGAGTGCTTTTTTGACAGGCATTCATGCATTTTTGACAGTTATTCTCGAAGTAACGTAAATGCCGTCCTCTGATTGGTCAATTTGGCTTATGAACGTTATAAAAGTTGTAAAACATATTAAATGGCAAGAGAGGTAGAAGTCGTGTATCTTTGTAATACATCATTTCTGCTCTGAAGTCTTCTACTGGAGTATGGGATTGAGTGGAGGATTGAGTTGCCTGGAGCTCTCGTGAGTATTTTACCCTTTAGTAGATAATGCGGGTCAGAAGAAAAAGATGATGATGATGAGAGAATAATACCCATATCACAATAGCGAATTAGCTCGGCCGGGCTTTGCTTTGCTGGGCATTAGAATCCACAAGTCCCCTAAAAAAATGTAGAGAATATATCTCAAGAGTTGTTGACGTAGCCACAGCATGAATGTTGGACTTTTCCCCATTACCTAGTACTTTTTGCCACCTCATAAACAGTTACCTACGTCAGCTTATGCTATTTTGATCTTATGTTAACGTCATTCTCGAGTGAGTGGAGAGGTTTTTTCTTGGCAAACCTTCTTTATTCGATGCTGCAGCCCGTGAATCTGGGACCAGTGATGAGCGATTTGTTGTATAAAACAGTTTTTTCCTTTTTTGAGTATTGATGGTAAATGACGTGTACAAAATGTAGAAAACTGTAACAAAAAAAAAACAGTAAAGTATGAATACATTTTGACGTAGTAACTAGAAGCCACATTTTCATTTGTTTTTTCGTTCAAACTATGATATAGCACTTGCAGATGTCACACCGGAAACCTTCGCTCTAAAAACGATGCCAATCAGAAGTTATCTGAAAATGTTAACATCGTTCAAAATTAATTCAAAAATACAGATTTTGAGAATACTTACTTAATTATCCGGCTGACGACCCATGTAGGGTCCGAGCCTGAGCGATAGCTGCTTTCCATTCCTGACGGTCCTGGGCACGCTGCTTCCAGTCATCAAGATCAAGCTGTCTTGCATCCGCGATTACTTGGTCCTTATACCGGAGATTCGGTCTTCTTCTCTTTCTCGAACCAGTAGGCTCGGATTCGAAGTCTCTCTTAGCTGGAGCATTGTTGTCCATGCGCTCGATCTGGCCGAGCCAGTGCAGTCGAGGGATCTTTGCCTTCCGGACTACAACCACATCCTGGTACAGCTCGTAGAGTTCGTGGTTGTGTCTTCTCCTCCACTCGCCTTCCTCGCAGAAGGGACCATGTATCCGACGTAGAATTTTTCTTTCGAAGGCACCAAGAATCAGCTCCGCAGTTTTGCTTATCGTCCAGCTTTCGGCTCCATATAGCAGGACTGGCAAAATAAGGGTTTTGTAGAGCATGATCTTATTCCTTCGAGTCAGGAGTTTTGACGCAGTTGTTTTGACAAACCGAAGTAACACTGGTTGCCAAAGGCGGTTCTTCGTTGGATCTCCACAGTGATGTCGTTTGTGGAGTTTACGTTTGCCCCGAGGTAGGCACACTCCTTTACTACCTCGTAATTGTAGCTGTCGATTGTGATATTTTGTCCAAGATTTTGAGAATGCTATTATAAAAAAGGGAGGCAAAGGAATCAAATTATATTGCACAACACGATGGTGCTCTTATAGATATTTCTATAAATGTTTTTGCATAACTTGGCAAGAAAGAAAAATAACGGGTGAATCCCAAAAGCAAATTGATATATTTTTGTTCAACTGTATTTTTAGCAGAAATAAAAAAGCCTTCTGTTTTTTTTGGAGTACTGTAGAAATTAAATA
Organism: Eristalis intricaria; assembly: GCA_964034865.1. Taxonomy (NCBI): domain Eukaryota; kingdom Metazoa; phylum Arthropoda; class Insecta; order Diptera; family Syrphidae; genus Eristalis; species Eristalis intricaria. The sequence goes on from OZ035875.1 coordinate 33,779,580, forward strand.
TCCCCAGCTCTCCGTATTGGCTTTATATATTTTTGCTTAAATGGCAAACAAAATGATGATATTATGACGATGAGGGTGAAACATTAAATTAAAAACATGTAAACAGGCCAGTAAAAGAAAACTCTGGGCCTCTACCAAAAAGAAAATATATCAAAGTGATATCTGGCTATCTGGCTCCAGTTTTGCAGTTGGTTGAAGTTCTTTTTTCACTGCCACTACCTTAGATCCCGGCGATCTTTGTTGCGATCTGCCACCATGTCCTCTATCTCTATATGGCCCAGCCACCTTATGCGTTGGATCCGTAGAAGCTCATGTCGCTGTACATTTCGTGGTTGTATCGTCTCCTCCATAAACCGTCAATGAACAGGACCGAAGATCACACGCACGATAACTTTTCTCTCGAAGAGACCAAGGACTTCCAAGGACGGTGATGATCAAGGTCTTATATAAAGTCAGCTTGGTTCTTCGAGAAATAGCTCTATTACTCAATTGTGCATTGAGTCCAGAGAAACAGCGGTTGGCAAGATTTATTCTGAATTTCATCTCAGTACTGATGTTGTTCGTACTATTTACTGCGAAACCAAGATAGACGAAGTCCTTAACTATCTCCAAGTTATAGCTCGCCGTAGTGACGTTCTGTCCAAAACGTCGATGTCCTTTCTTGAGGGCAACATATACAGTGTATATCGATTTATTGCGATATCTAAATGAAAAATAACGGAAACTTATTTCGTCTTTCTCTTCGATCATGCCTCACTTCGTATTATTGGGACAGCCGTTTTATTGAGACACAAAAATGTAGGCAATAAAACGGAATCAACTATACTTCGTTTTGCCCTCATCCACCGCAAGACCAATCTACTCGTCTCAATATCAGCAAAAGCTTCATTGACGATGTTAAAACTAGACATGGCGTTCTACGGCTCGTCTCTATGCAATCTGTCATATGCCGCCTTGAAGTCAACCAACAGACGGTGGATGTCGATCTGAACTTCCTGGATCTTTTACAGGATCTGTAGTAGTGAGTTTGGATTTCAAAGCGTTGATATGGCGTCTCATGCTGGCACAAGGGATACGACCTCGGATACGGACGGAATTAATGTTGATGACCCCAGCAAACGTTACAAGGACAACGATTTTCGGTTCTGCACGTCCCTTAACAGACCACGTGCAGCCGAAGAACTCGCGGAGGCCCTGGACTGCTACAAAGCAGACATCACCGCAATCCAGGAAGTGCGGTGGAATGGGCCGGGCAAGAACAGGATGAGAAACTGCGACATCTACTACGGTGATTGCAACAGGGAGAGGCGCTTATTTGGATGTGGATTTGTTGTTCGAGGCAGACTTAGGCAAAAAGTCTTAAGATTTGTCTGTAAAAGCGAACGCCTCATAACAATCCGCATCAAGGCCGAATTCGGGAACATCAGCCTGATTTGCGCCCACGCCCCGACAGAGGACAAAGATGACAACAAGGATGACTTCCTCTATGATCTCCTAGAAAGGACCTATGATCAGTGCCCCAGCTTCGACACCAAGATCGTTCTAGGAGATTTCAATGCAAAGCTGGGTAAGGAAGACGTTTTTGCCAAAGTCATCGGAAAACACAACCTGCACGACACTACATCCGATAACGGATTCAGGCTGGACTTTGTCACGGGACGTAATCTCTCTGTAGTTAGCACGCGGTTCCCACACCTCAACATCCATAAAGGGACCTGGCGGTCCCCTGATCAATCAACCGTCAACCAGATTGATCATGTTGCGATCGACGTCAGGCACTCCTCCAGCATTCTTGAAGTCCGAACGTTCCAAGGAGCCAACATCGACTCGGACCATTTCCTTGTTATAGCCAAGGTAAGAACTCGGATATCAAGAGATCAACGGAGTCGAGAAAGGACACCACGGTATTTGACGTCGGAAAGCTACAATCGCAACGGACTGCTAGGATCTTTGCCGATCGAGTCTCCCGGAATCTCTCTCTAAGTTCGTCGCCACCTGCGAAAACAATCGAAGAAGATTGGAGGCGTTGTCAAGAAGCCATCAAAGATGCTGCCACTGATGTGCTGAGTTTTACGGCACCACCTAGAAAAAACCCATGGTTTGACAACGAGTGTAGGCTGGCACATGCAGCGAAGCTGGAAGCCTACAAAGCAACGCTGCAACGAACGACGAGAGCTGTTCGTGAGCTCTACGAACAGAGACGAAGGGATGAGACCCGGTTTCTCAGGAGAAAGAAGAAAGAGCACGAGAAGCGCGCGATCGAGGAGATGGAGAGGAACTACGGTAGGAACGATGTCCGAAAGTTTTACCAGAGGGTGAAACAGTTATCCAGTGGATATAAGGTTCGGACAGAAGCCTGCCGGGACGAGAATGGACAACTAGTAGTAGAGTCGCAGTCGATACTGAGAATTTGGAAGAACCACTTCTGCACACTGCTAAACGGCGATGATGACACCAATACCGCTGTCAGGCAGAATGTTCCACTCAATATGGACGATGATCGACAAGAATTCCGTCCCCCCGACTTAGACGAGGTCAAGATAGCAATATCAAGACTGAAGTCTAACAAAGCTGCCGGTGCGGACAGTCCGCTGAAATCTTTAAGACAGCTGGAGATGATCTGGTTGGGCGTATGCACCAGCTCATCTGTAAGATATGGTCGGAGGAGAGCATGCCCTATGAGTGGAATCTCAGTATCGTTTTCCCGATCCATAAGAAAGGAGACCCCTTCGACTGCGCCAACTATAGAGGGATAAGTCTCCTGAACATCGCCTACAAGATCTTCTCTGCCGTTTTGTGTACTCGCCTGAAGCCGTTTATAAATAACCTGATAGGTCCTTATCAGTGTGGCTTCAGGCCAGGGAAGTCCACCATCGACCAGATTTTCACACTACGGCAGATCCTGGAAAAGACCCAAGAAATGCAAAATGACAGCGTGCATATACAATGCCATGTCTAGTTTTGACATTCCTGCCAAACTCGTCAGGTTGTGCAGGATGACGATGGAGAATTCTCGCTGCTCCATCAAGGTCGGTAACGAACTCACCGAGACCTTCAATGTCAAAAAAGGATTTAGACAAGGCGACGCGCTGTCATGTGATTTCTTTAACATCATCCTGGAAAATATCGTGCAAGACTCAAACGCCAACACTAGAGGCACGATCTTCCAGAAGTCCGTACAACTGCTAGCATACGCGGATGACATTGACGTGATTGGCAGAACACAGCGAGCCGTCAATGAGGCGTTTGCTGGCATTGAGGCGGAGGCAGCTAAAATGGGTTTAGCGGTGAATGAGGGCAAAACGAAGTATATGCTGTCATCAAGAAAGGACATACAACATCGACGTCTTGGACAGAACGTCACAATGGGCAGCTATAACTTCGAGGTAGTCAAGGATTCGTCTACCTCGGCTCCGCAGTAAACAGTACAAACAACATCAGTACCGAGATCAAACGCAGAGTAACTCTTGCCAACCGCTTTTTCTATGGGCTCAAGAGGCAATTGAGTAGTAGAGCCATCTCTCGAAGGACCAAGCTGACCCTATACAAGACCTTGATCATCCCAGTCCTGCTGTACAGCGCGGAGGCATGGACAATCTCAAAAGCGGATGAGGAAGTCCTTGGTATCTTCGAGAGAAAAGCTCTGCGTGCGATCTTTGGTCCAGCGATGAGGCCACAGCGACATGAGTCTAGTCAGGCGTCTTCGGATCCAACGCCTAAGATGGCTAGGCCATGTTGAGCGTATGGACAACTCAGCTCCGGCCTGGAGAGTCTTCGACTCCGAACCCGTGGGACAACGCAACAGAGGACGCCCGCGTTTAAGGTGGCGCACCCAGGTGGAGAAGGACCTCAACCAACTTGGCGTGCGACACTGGAGACAGCTAGCCAGAGACCGTGCTAGCTGGAGAGGCTTGTTGGTTGAGGCCCAGGTCCACCCGGACTGTAGCGCCAAATGAAGAAGAAGAAGAAGAAGTAGTAGTGAGTTTGCTCCAAAATGAAGACCTAGTCAATGGTGGACTTCCCTGGTTTGCAGCCACACTGATATGGACTTGTTTATAAACGCCTTCAGGCGAGTACACAAAACAGGAGAGAAAATCTTGTACGCGATGTTAAGGAGAATTATGTATACCTCTATAGTTAGCGCAATCAAAGGGAAGTCTCCTATCTTTGATCGGGTGAGACTGAGGACGAAACTGAGATTCCACTTCTAGAGTATTCTTTCCTTCGACCAGGTCGACTGCTTCCTTGAGAGCCATATTTCTTTGAGGCCGTAGCACTCGCCGGTCCAATCTATAATCTATATTTAATCTAAAAGCTTGTAGAAAAATACACATCAATCTGAAACATGAAGAATAGTGGGTTGTCACCGAATGATCAAAGAAATTTAACCATACACTTTATTTGTATATACAAGACTTTAATAAGACTCTAACATTAAAATATTTTTAGTTTCAGTATACGAGAGTAAAATAACCATTTTGACAAAAAATAAACAATCAACCCATTTCACAACTATGTTCTTCCCCTTCCAAATGCGCACGTTTGTTCCATGGCATCCAATTTTTCTTGAAGCTCCTGGAATGTTTTTTGGAAATCGCTTATGGTTTCTTCCAGGTTGTTTAATTTCACCGCGGTATCTCTTTTGTAGCGAGAGAATTCTGTATACTCATCTGAGTCAAAGTTAAGCGATGAATGCGATATTGAGCGCTTATTGCGCTTCGGATACGTGTCTGGTACGTATGTTTTCAACAAGGCGGGAACCGAGTCGCAAGTACCACAGTCTTGCCAGAAATACAAATTTATCCCTTGAATATCCAAGCAGTCTGTGTATCCGCCTTGCTCTGAGGGCAACAGGAAAACGTTACGAGTAACCTCTGTCATATCATCCCCACTGTCGCAAAGCACGCGCCCAAGATTGGCTTGTTTGATTTGCTGCAGTTGATCGGGAAGAAATACGCTTGGGTTTTCATAGTAGAATCTATCTCCGTCACGAAGTTTTCTGAACTGGTCAACCAGTATGCATTGGAAAAGTGGACCTATCTTTCCTTCGGCTACAGGATCTTCGAGAATGCCACCCACGAAAAGATCTATGTTGTCTGGATGTCCGTAAAGTTCTTTAAGCTTGTCCCTAATTTCCGCGCTGCTTATTTCATTGGCAAGATCATCGAATGTATCCGCTACTGAGAGGTTGCAGAACTTTCTGTAGAGGTTATATCCGGGGATGCCGTGATCTCTTCCTCGCTGTATATTTATGGCAGCTAGATCCAGGGCAACAGCATGTGATGTGAGGAACAACTTTTCGGTTAGTTCTGTGTTCAAATTTTGATCAGGCTTTTTCAACTTCGCTGGCACTGTGAAGAAACCGCGCATTAAAGGATCCACACCACCCTCGTAGGCTAGACGCCAGGGTGCGAAGAACGCCTTATGCAACGGTAAGTGTCCTTGTGGAATCGGTTGGTAGGTTTTGTTTAGTCGATGCAAAATTGGGTTAATCAGTGTGTGGCCAAACCGGAACGCAGCTGTAGCGAATTCATTGGCAATTGATGGATTAATCGAAGGGTCATAGCCTTTGTATTCCCCCAATTTGTCCATTCCGCTAGGTCCAATAATTAAAGGGAGCCAATGCTTGTACGTTATGTGTTGCATTTGCGCACCAACGATTTTCCTCGCTTCTTGATAGATTGTGTCGCCGTCCCAATGCGGATTTACTTCCCTCAGTTTGGTTGCTATCCGGTTGTGCTCTCGCATCCAGATAGTGTGCATAGCCAGGAGGCCTACCTGTTCATTGGCTCGTATATCGCCGGCCACAAAACAATTCATATTGTTTTCATCCAAGTTTCTTCGGCAATCGACACCGTACTGAGGGGCTGTAAATGGTAACATTTCCCGTTGATTGGGGAAGTGCACTCCCGTTCGCAGTAAGCCGTCTTCCGTTGTTTGGTTGCGAAGCTCTTCAGAGAATTCGATGGTGTATCCATAGACTTGAGAGGCATCGATGTAAGATGTCAATTGATTGATCTGCTCCCTCTGCTGGACCGAATCGAAAAACACTGAAGTCATTCCAGAACCACATATCGCACTCGATCGAATTAAGTCAATGCATCTTCTATTTTTGACACGCGGGTCATTGGGTGGAACTTCAATGGGATAGCATGGAGGAGCAAACTCACATGTCTTCTTGCAATCCACTCCGTCCCAGCTCTCTGAGCTGACCGAAGGGATAGCGTGATCCAAGTCATGATCTAAGAATTGGCCCCACTGCATCACCATGTGCGTTAGACGTTTATCCGCGGTAATTTCCTTTGTAGATATTAAATTCGTTGAAACTAATCTTGAGCTTGGTTTTGGAAAGCCTGAATAAAGCTTCCCTTTCATCCATCCTATTGGCATACTGAAACCATTCTCATAAATTGGTTTTTCTATGCGTCGGAATGCGGTTAAAGATGCTCCCAATGTCGGATTATTCAGATTGTTACAAGTGCCATCGATTGTGCGATATCTAGAGTGAAAGCACATGTCTGTGCAATTCGGCATCTCCCGATATTCCATGCAGCCTGAGAGTTCAGCCACCAAACGAAGGTGTTCACGAGAGAGTAGGTCATTATATTCGTACTGATTGCCTGCAATGGCTAAGTTGCGACCTTCTTGCACGTGTTTTCGAATATTGACCATTGTCCTTTCATAGATCTCCGCGGCACGTGCGAGCTGTCTAGCTTCACCTTTTGGAAATCGGAAGAGTCTCAGTAGTTCGCTGTGATGTAAGGGATTGCTCTGAGAACGATTTGAGAATAGCATTGCGACTGTATTGTTTATGGCTAAATCGATTTCCCTGGACGCTTCGGAAAATGCTACTCGGACGTATCGATCACCTGGGGCCAGGATCTCATTGCTCCTGTTGATTAGAAATGTTTGCAAATGTTTAAATGTAAACAAGGTGTTTGTTTAGTAATAAATTACCTAATCTCGACTAAACCGGATTCAGTAGCTCTGCCATGTTCATTCTTTATCGAACATTCATATCGGCCACTGTCAGAGAGCGTGGAGTTCTTAATGTACAGACTTCCGAAGTTGCTTATTTGGAATCGCCCACTGTTTCTGATTAAACTGCCATCCTTTTGCCATTGAGTCTGTAAAGAAATTAAAAAAAAACTATGTGAGAGAGCGGGTAGTTGATAAAAAGGAGGTCTTTTATACCTGCACCGATTCGTCATCTCCCTTGCAGGGTATTTCGATTGTGGTTCCCGAGATTGCTTTTATGTCATATGGCCCCGAGATAATTTTCGGAGGTCCTTGAATATCCTCAATAGATATAATTGCTTCGGCTTCTGATTCACCATTCTCGTTTGTTGCAATACATTTGTATTTCCCTAAAAAGGTTGGGTTAGGTTAGGTTAAATCTAGAGAGCTTTAATAATAATATATATAATATTGATGGCGGGACAGTCCGAGGTGGACCTGGGCCTAGCTTCTCAGCAACTACTCGCGTTGTGCGTGCTATTGTTCTTTCACGATTGGAAGGGACCTACAGTTTAATGCCGACTCCGAACGGCGAAGATGAGAAACTTTTTCTAGACAGGAATACTCTTTGAGCATTGTCAGTGACTCGAAAGAGGTGGCACCCTCTGCGTATGATTCGAATCACTTACCCACTACGCCACTGCACAGAGCTCTGCGAGCAGACAAGAAAGAAAGACACCCGGCATCTCAGGCCGAAAGGAAAAAGCATGAGAGCATGAGAGGAATGGTGTTCACAAGTTTTACCAGAAGGTGAAACACTGAATATGTATAGGACTACTGAGACTAAGATGCTGAAAACAGAAGGTGGCATTTCATATTAACAAGGACGAGATCAACACAGAAATATTGGGACTGAAATCAAACAGAGCTGCTGGTAAGGAGAGGACTTCAAAGCAGCTGGGGATGATCTTCTTGGGTTGTTGGACCAATTCATCTATGCAAATGTAATCTCAATGTAGTTCGCTGGATTCATGAGCAAATATACCCTTTTGACTGTAACAACTATCAAGGGATACGTCTTCTTGGCAACGTGCATACGATTCGTTCTGTATGAACGCATGAAAGCATTTGCCAATAATCTGCTAGGGCCTTATCAGTGTGCTTTTACGCCAAGGAAGTCAACCAGGACGAGATATTCGCACTACAACAGGCATTGGAAAAGACCATAGCCCTTGGAGAGCCATTATGTCTTGAATATAAAATAAAGCCACAATCAACCGATTCATGGAAATATATCTCGGCCGCACTTGGGTCTTACTAGAGTGGCTACTACAGAGCAGTACGCCTGCTAATGTACGACATCTAGTGTCGAGCGACGACTGAGAGCCAGGCTCAGGATCAGCCGGCATTCGAGAAGACGTTAAAAGAATACAAGAAAAGATAAAGACAACATTTGCGACAAAGTCATGGACGGGCGGTTAGTGAGACTGACTGCTTGCACTATTAATAATAATGTGGCATGTATGTGGCACTACAACCTGTAGTGGACCTAGAGTTAGCTTAATTTTGAGCCCGACTCCGCACGGTCAGGTTTGAGAAGATTTTTCTTAGACTGTTATATTCTTTGGGAAAGCTAGCGACTCAAAAGAGGTGGGAATTGAAGGTTGACAGGGGTCTTGGGAATATTCACATCAGCATGGATTTGCACATCTCCGTCCGTATTCGCATCCGCAAAATTTAGTGCGGATGTTCATGGGGATGACTTGTTGTTAAGGGAACGATTTAGCGGCAATGTGTGTTGTGTACTGTGTCCGCAGAAGAACTTAGTTCCCACTGGAAAGGAATTAAATCCATTCTGGTAAAGTGGACTTCGTTAAAAAAAGAAGTTAAACAAAAATGTAAGACAATTTCAACTCAAAGTAATCCATGATTGCGTTACCAGATGGAACAGTACTGTTCATATGTTTGAATTGTATGAATGAGAGCGAAATGGACCAATTACGCAAGAAGACTGGAAAATATCGAATGCTGCGTCCAGTTGCTGAAATCTTTTCATCCAACCCTAGAAGTCAGCACCTCCGAGGCAATCGTAACATCTGTAATTCCAATAACTCAAAAGCTTATGATAAACCTAGACTAAACAAGATCACAAGACTCTTAAATGTCTGGAAATGTCTTCTACATTCTCGGGCTTGGACGAAAATCATTTATTTTTTACACCCACTATTAAGAAGAAATACTGAGAACTCACAAATATCGTCTTCATGATCATGACTATAACCGATAGAAAATAATGAAAAACTGGAGATTCATTACATTGGGTGCAATCGAATAAGAGATAATAAAGAGTTTAAGATGCTACAGAACGAAGATATTTGCACAAAGATGTCGTGCTGTTAGGGACTGTAACGCCATGCAGAAAAACAGAGAGTGGTTGAAAGTGCTAAGTGTGATTACATGCTTCCTTACTTACCAGAATCGGAATACTTGGTGTCTTCTATAACCAGTTCTGTGTTTTCTGATTCCAATGATATTCGTTTGTTAGTCACAACAGTTTGACCATTGAATGTCCAAGCTATTGTTGGCAAGGGATTCCCTTCAGCATCGCATTCGAGCACTAGTGTTTGTCCTTTCTTCAAAGTCAAACTCTCCGGAGTTCTTATGAATACGGGAAGTTCTATTGAAAAAAAAAGAAAAAATAATGAAAATAAGAGCTGCGAATTAAATTGAATTATACCTTTTATTTCCAACTTGGCCTCTGCTTGTATGGACTTCAACCTATTAGATGCCTCACATTTGTAAACGCCTTCATCTCTTGAAGTTGCACTGAATACTTCAAGGCTTCCATTTGAGAGGATCCTCATTGTAGTAGTGGGCTCCAAAATTTCTCTGTTTTTGAAGAACCATTTCACATCTGCTGGCGGCATTCCAGATGCCACGCAATCGAAGACTGCAACACCGTCCAGCGGAATGATAGTATCCTTTGGTGCGCTATCAAAATGCAGTTCATCCTCTTCCTGGGCTGAATTTTCTCTCGCATTCACAACCAATTTAATTGGTAAGGACATAATTGGGCCGGAAACTGTTTGACCCATACATTCGTATATGCCTACATCATTGCTTTGTATTGGTGATATAAGCAGATTCCCTGAAGATGAGATCTTCATTCGATTTGATTCGTGTATTTTTTTTGTGTCGTGCATCCAAGTAATCTCGTGCTTCGGATCGGTAGCTATGGTACAGGGAAGCTCTGCTGTTTCTCCCGCGAACATCATCATCTTATGTGGCTCTTCGACCACATGAGGCTTGCCTGCAAAACACAACCCGTGGCAATCGATTGTATGCATGAAAAATGATTCAAATTCCAAACTTACTACAGTCAAAATCTTCATCTTTCAATGTTGAGAACGGTTTATTTTTAAGCCTGAGAGGGCCCTCACAAACAAGTGATATAGATTCAGTTGGTTTTAATCCCAACATCAGCAGCGAAGCAACCCCGCAGTCGCAAATGATAGGATTGTTCTCCAAGTGCAATCGTTTTATACTTATTAATTTTTCGAACAGGCCTGCCTCAAGTGTTGTTATTTTGTTCCCGGATAGATACCTAAGCGAAGAACAATAGGCTTGAAGGAATTTCTTAAAATTAACTCAATGCACTACTTACAGTCTCTGCAGCTTGTGGAGCCCACTAAAGGTAAGCAAACCAATTTCCCGAATGTAATTGTTGTCCAGGTGCCTAGAATTTTAGATCACACGGCGATATTTATTTGCTTTTTGAAGAATTTTTAATGTACTTACAAATCTTCCAATTGATTAAGCCCCTTGAAAGTTCTTGGGGAAATTTTCCTGAGACGATTGGATTTCATGTTTAATCCCTTGAGGGTAGTCAGTTCAGAGAATGCATCCTCTGCGATGTATTCGATTGCATTTTCACCCAAATTCAGAATTTGAAGTTGTTCCAATCCCTGGAATAAATTTGAGGGCACTCTCCGCAAGCGGTTCGCTCGAAGATTTCTGTAAGCAAACATATTGTTATACACATAAGATTATTGTCCTACTCCCCCACGCTCTTAGCGCGCTCTTGCTCGCATTTATGAATGAAGTTCTCACTTTCTTCTTCTTCAGGAAGAGAGTTGAGATTAGCTTCCTCTTCTGATTGGGATCGTCAAGGAGTTCGGACGCAAGTTTTAATTGAATCAAGTTAACGCGTAATAAATGTTTTAATAATTGTAAAAAGTGTTTCATTTAAACCTGTTATTCATTAATATATATTGAAAGCTTGCAGGTGTAGTTGTTGTGACAATTTATGTATGATTAAAAAATCTTCAGAGAAAAGCCAGGTAGGGTAGGTAGGTAGGTAAGGGGGCTGCTAATGAATTCACCAGTACACTTTAACCATGTTGGTCCATTGTGATAGCCGCAGTCAGATTGCTACCGCTGATTGACCACTCATTTGCTGTCTCTCTCCCTCTCAAAAAAAGCTTCATCAGCGTTGTCAGTTTTTTGACATGAAGCAATGCACGCAACGGATTCTATGGGTTTGGACCTTAAGGTAACGAAGCCCGAAGAGGTACTCTATGCAATGCATATACAATTTTACTTTTCATCGTTCATCACTTCTATTAATTATTTAGGCCTGCCACACATGGGCAGTCAAAAGCTGCCTTCAATCCATGACAAACTAGCACGCTGGTTCTAGTTATCAAAACCAAACTCTCTTGCGTCCGCGATAACTTCGTCTTTATAATAGAGGCTCGGTCCTCAGTATCTCTTCCACAAAAAAACATTGTCCACCTACCCCAACCGGATCTTTCAGAGGCCGGTAGGGCATCTGTGTGTGATTGTGTGGAGTGGGGAAATATTTTCATTTCCGTGCTTATATTAATCTTTTGTAGGCAGTATAAGCTCGTCGTAAAAAATCCGAAACTAAGCCTCAAGCACTCACTCATTTTAATTTGAATGAGGGGACCAGCGTTCAGAGTGCTCAACGGCGTCACAACAGGATGCTGCGTCATCGGCATATATGCCCTTAGCAAGTGTGTCACAATGGACCTACTTTGGTCTAGAAATAACCGCTCTCCACAATTATATTCATATCTGTGGTGCGGATTCGGATATACTGATAAATTTTCTGTGTCACGGCGTGAAAAGGAAATTTGTGGTGTGTAATACAGACACTAGTACTGCGACCATAAAGACCCCCTTCTTTGATCGAGGATAAAAGTGCTTTCTTTAGCAATTTGACAACTTTTCTAGGGATGGGATTTCTAAACAGATTTTTTTTTTATAATTTGCGCTCGTTCTTAAGTGTCCGGAATCAAGATACAGCATGGGCCGAAGGTATAGAGACTGAATGGGGGAGGAGGTACCTGTGCATATTGTACTCAAATATCTGCGGATTGTAGCCTGACGGGAATATTTGGCTGGGAAGAGCATTCCATATTCGTGTAGTGCGGCTGAAGAACGAATCTCTAAATTTAACTGTGCCTCCGAAAGTAGGCTTAAGGGTAAGCTGATGGGCATATCTGGCGAGACGGGTATTGCGGGTGAATTCATGGAGAGGAGGAATGCAAATGGCTAGCTTGAGCATCGTTTGTTGAAATAGCTATACAACAGGGACAAAGAAGACAGTACGTCGGTGTTCAAGCGAATCTAATGACTTAGCGATATTGTTGTCTCCTATAAGTTTAATTGATCGCTTTTCGATTCTATCTAGTAGGTGCAGATTGGTCTTTTGAGCACCTGACCAGTTATGAACATTGTACTCAAGCTTGGGGCAGATGTAAGCTTTATAAGTTAAAGCCAAATCATGGCGGGGAGTCCAGTTTCATGGACACAAGCGCAATTCATGGGTAATGACTTATTATTAAGGGTTTGCTTGAGTGGCCGCTGACAGCATTGAGTTTTTGAAAGATTGAATTCCTCCCAATTGTTTTTTCCCAGTCAATTATTCAGTCAAGATCGGAATTCAATATGCTTAACATAAGTTACAGAGGTCCTGCGTCTTCGAATGAATATGAAAAGCTGAGGGTGCTGTGACCAGCGAAGGAATGTATTGGATTAGAAGTAGCAGACAAGAGATCATTTACCAAAATGATGAAGTGTCGGAGACAGAACAGAACCTTGGGGAACACCATTCATTTGGCGGATATCAGACTTGAACCCATCCAAAACAACTTTAATTGAATGGTTCGAATGGTAATTTTCTAATCCATAGAAGAAGAGACTCCCCGATACCATACGCACGCATTTTCGACAAGAGAGCTTGACGCGAAACTCAGTCAAATGCTTTAGAAATATCAAGCGCAACGATCTTGCGTTCGCCTGTATTGTGCAAAGTAAGATAAGCTAGCAGATCCGCGGACCTGTTGCTTCGGAAACCATCATTAAGTCATTAAGAAGCTTCCGCGGTTCAATATATTTCATTAGCTGACCATGACCTTAGAAAGAAGAGACGTAAGTGACGGGCTGTACAAATACTGTTTTCCATTTGCTCTTCAATCTTACTCAGTGGCTCAGAAGTTGAAGAACACTTCTTCAAAAGTGCAAGCATAGATCTTCAAGTACTCTTGCAACTGTACGAGTGCAAAAGTGAATTTGTCTCATGGTGAAATCAATGCTCTCGAGTACAGGTGAGGGCAAATTGGAATCTGGCACTGTTGAGCTGGCTGCAAAATGCGTCGCAAGTAGATTGGCTCTGTTCAAAGAGCTGACAGCTGGAATGGTAATGTAAATGAGCGTTGGAATTGAAGACGAGGAGGAATTCGAGGACATTGTAGATTTTTTGACGCATCTTTTGCTCATAAGAGAGTTAATTAAAGTCTGATAATAGCATTGCAGTCATTTCTGCAGTAGGGTTGGCCTTTTGAGCTCTCCCAACCTGATGGCCTCTTTGCAGCTCGATTCTTTCCAGGCATTTGCTTTTTGCTTGATACTCTTCACTCTATGAGGAATGAAGGATTTCATACCTTTGTCTTGATAACTAATTTCTTCCAAATAAACAAATACAATGTGGAACAATGTTCATTCAAAAGTTTCAAATAAATTGTATACCCCCATTGCCCAACGTTGCCAACAGGCAACTTTCTATAACAACCAAGCCGATGGGCGTGACGGCTTGACATTTTTTTCATGACACTTCTAAAACACATACATACGTAGTAGATGATTAGAACAAATAAGAATTAGTAAGTCATAGAAGGAAAAGTTGGGTTGAAGTTGGTTAAATATGAAAAATTTAATAAGTTTCAATTATTTTTTAAGTTTTAAATATTACTTACAGTATCTTTAGCCTCTTAAGCTTACTAAAGGTAAATGTCTCTATGTCTCGAAGAAGATTGTGTTCTATATATCTAAATGAAAAAGAGGTTTATCTCCAAATTATCTTTTTGGTGAAATGTTAACTTACAAATCTTCTAGATGAATGAGGTCATCCAGAGCTCCCTTGGGAATTGTAGCCAGCAGATTGAAGTTGAGATTCAAATACTTTAATGCAGTCAATCTAGAAAACGAATCCGGTTGTATGACGCTTATTTCATTCATACTCAGTATGAGTTTCTGCAATTGATATGAACCCATAAATACATTGGGCGGTATAACTTTTATTTTATTGGAACGAAGATTTCTGAAAATAAATAAAAAAAAGTGATTGTGTGAAAAGGTAAGCAAATACATAAATAATGCATTTGGTCGGTATAAAATAGATAAATATAATGCTCATAATCTTACCCTCTTATCTTTCCTAAATTGTATCCACTGGATAAATAAAGTTATTGGGTTACACAGATGACATTGCCATCGTCTAGTGTTCTCAACGTATCTTCATAGAACGGCGACTGAAGAACAGAAAAAAGACCTGGTCTTAAGGTCAATGAAAACGAAATAAAATATATACTTTCGAGAAGGAATCATTCCGTTACCCATAAAATATCGTGATCGATAGCTAATTTGAAGTTACAGGGCAGTTTATCTTCCTTATTGCAAACGTCAACTCCACTTTTGTTCGTGGCGGCTTGAGAACCATCGAAACGAATCAGAAGCCGGGAGGTCGCGACTTCGACGATAAATAAGTCAATAAAATATAGTATGACGGATAGACTAAAAGATATAATTAATCCAGGTGGTAGTCCATCCGTAGTCTTTAGACTGCTGTTGGGCAAGTAGCGGAGAGGCTCTGCCTGTTACATTTATTTTCCAATCCCATAGTCAGGTGGCTGAACAGGGCACTGTTTCTGGTGGTAAGACTACCAAGATCGAAAATGTTAACCAGTCTCTAAACGAGCAGGTCTCTGAGGGGCCCTTGTCTAAAAGCCAACTGAAAAGGAAAAGAAGGCAAGCGGCAAGCATATGGCGCAAAGAGATTCGGAAATAATTCGAAGGCGCAAGGGATGAGAGTCGCAAAGAAACTGGTAGACAGGTCGCTCCAACCGAATCACACCAGTATACATAAGCCAACGCTGCTTCCTTTTCAGCTAGCTCACCTAGAAACGAAAGATATGCATATAAACTCTCCTCATCACTATGCTGATGGTTTTCCTCGCACAAAACAGCCGCAGTCTTGGTGGATGCAAGCTAGTTGACGCGGGAAGGTCCACCAATAGAAATATCCCCACCTCTGACAACGCTAAGCAAAACCTGCGCGCAAAATCCGAAAAACACTCCACAGCCCGCAAAAGCAGAGAATGGTTGCATTCAAGTGGAAGGCTGGACTCTTGAGATTTTCCTGTTCTTTTTCCTCATTTGCCGCTACAATCCTGTGTGGACATTGGCCTCAACAACAAGCCTCACCAACTCGCACAGTCTCTGATCGCAGGCTTTTTCCCACGGGTTCGAAGCCGAAACTGAGTTTTCCAAACGCTCTACATGGCCTGGCCATCTTAGGCCATGGATCCGTAGACACCTGACTAGGCTCATGCCGCCGTACAGTTCGTGGTGGAATATTTTCCTTAAACGCAAGATTTTTCTCTCGAAGAGACCAAGAACTTCCTTATGCACTTTTGAGATTGTCAATACCTCCGCAGGATGAACAAGGTCTTATACAAAGTCAGTTTGGTTCTTCGAGAAATAGCTCTATTACTCAATTGGCCAGAGAAACAACGGTTGGCGAGAGTTATTATGCGTTAGATCTCCTAAACGGCATTTTTCATACTATTTATTGCGGAGTCGAGATAGAAGTCCCTAATTGCTTCTAATTTAGAGCTGTCCATTGTGATACTTCTGTTCAAGACGTGGATGTTGTATGTCTTTTCTGGGGGACAGCATATAGCTTTTGTCTCAATACCAGTTAAAGCCTCATAAACGGCTAGCTGTGTGCTGCCAATCACATCAATGTCATCCGCGGCTGCTACAAGTTGTACGGATGATCGTGCCTCTTGTGTGGGCTTGTGAGTCTTGCTCGATCTCCTTACATGGAAGGTCTCGGTGAGTTCGTTATGGACCTTGATGGAGCAGCGAGAGCTCTCCATCGTCATCCAGCACAACCTGATGAGTTTGGCAGGAATGTAATACACTGTCATATGCCAACTTGAAATCGAGTAATAGGTGTGTGTCGATTTTATCTTTTAAGAAGACTTATCCCTCTGTAGTCGGCGCAGTCGAAAATCATTTGGATTCAGAGACTTCACTCGTCAGGCATCCTTTCCTCCCACCAGATCATCTCCAGCTCAGTTTTGATATTTCTATCTTCACCTCGTTTAGGTAGGGAGGTCGGAATTCTCGTCGATCATCATCCATATTGAGTGGAACATTCTACCTGACAGCGGTATTTGGGTCCTCATAGCCGTTTAAAAGTCTACAAAAGCGCTGTTACCGGATTCTCAGAATCGACTGCGACTCTACTACAAGTTCTCCATTTTCGTCCCGATAGGCTTCTGCCCGAACCTTCTATCCATTTGATAACTGTTTCACCCTTTAGTAAAACTTTCGAAAATCATTCGTACCGTAGCACCTCTCCATCTGCGATCGCGCGAGTTAACTATTTTGGTATTCTTGGGAAACTAAAAATAAAAAAAATAAGTACTCGCTTATTCAATTCTCAGAAGTCAACCGTTCCGTCCGAAGCTTGAAGAAAAACTTATCAATTATTATTTATGTTCATTCGAAGTGCCATTCGCGGAAATTAATTATCCAGATATTTCACACACTGCGTTTATTTCGGCGACTCAGTCTGGTCGCGGTCGGTGTAGGTTTTCGACAAAAATTGATGACTTCAGGTCTGGCGCAGTTTGTCTGACGCATCGAATGAACATTTCTGTTGTGCAGTGTTGGAGCGTCACGCTCGCTTCTCGTACGACAATACAAAGTGGAAAATCTGCTCTCTCAGGGAGAGTAAGGATCGGCGACAAATGGACGGATCTCCTCTTGTTTTGGGTCTAAAGAAAGCTTCGAAAGACCGAAAACTTGTCTTATTGTGGCGAAACTTCACCTAGCAACAAAGCTTGGACAGTTCTGTGGACATCTTAATACCCACGAATTGAACGCAAAATGGCATAACTTCGTTGCTGTGTCAGCTTACTTCCCCTACGACTCTACGACTCGGTAGGGGAACATATACAGTAAAATGGGGCTTATCATTTGTTGCGACGCTAATGGTCACAACTCCTTCTGGGGCAGCAGCAAATGTAACAACAGAGGGAACAGTCTTCTGGACTTCGTACTATCCTCTGATTTGATTAACAATGTTGGTTCCCAACCAACTTTTCTAGCGACAATGAGACAGGCAGTAATCGACTTTACGCTATCTAACAGACACCTTAAGGATATTACAGGCTGGAGGGTTCTGTCGGAAGTGTCTCTGTCAGATCACATTCCGAATGGAACGCAAAAGTCCTAACCTTGCTGAAGAAGAGAAACCAACTGGACACGGTTTAGGGATGAGCTAGACATTCGCATCGAATCTGTCCCTAGGCTGAGAACGAGACGGACGGTTTAGAAAGCAGTTTAATATCTGAGCGATGTCCTCACAAAATGTTTCGAACTGACATGTCCACCCCTGCATATCATCTGTTCCGTGGTGGAACGCAGAACTGTTAACAATTCGCAAGGAAACCAGAAGGCTTCTCGACAGCTACGTCCCTCAACACCAAGCAAAAAACAGATTTAGTCCTCTTAACCAGGAAATACAAAATGCCTGTCTTCGAGCCCCTAAATATCAGGGAAATCCCTTTGAAATTGAGTAAAAGTGCCTTATTCTGGACGTGAAGCTGGAAACCCAACATACAGGAACGCGTCAAAAAAAGCCTACACTGCTCAATATTGCTGTAAAAAAGCTGTAGAGTGTAAATCGACCTTACAGCCGCGTATGGTTCACTAGCTATTTGTTGTGGTTAGACCCATACTAATACTACTGACTGGCGCGAGGCGGTGTAGCGATCTGTCGGACCGAGCTGGATATGGGCACCAATTGCAAACCACTCGAAAGGATGCAGCAGAAAACACCGACCTTACGATACCTAAGCTCATCTTCGAGAAGAAACCAGTATTCCCTTCAGATCTTAGTGGAGGTAAACGTTCCTCTGCGAATTTTGTGGGAGTCTGCTCTGACGAACTGATTTTTCAACTGTCATTCCAACTACTTTATCACTGTAGTGTCTTTCACGCAAAAACTATAGCGAAGAAGGTGTCCTGGAAAAGATTGTACTATTAAGCACAGATATTGTCATCCATTCGGACAGTCAAGCAGCGATAACAATGTGACATCCCAGAGAATTGCTTAGCAGACGAATTCGCTAGAAAGGGCACCACCTCAACACTCTTTCCGGATGGCTATGACAAAACATATACTAAGGCTATAAAAGCTTAATACCACCAAACGTAGATGATCACCTGGCACTGGATGCCTCATCACAAAAAAATTATGGCTTACTCTTGAGCCTAAACGGATCAGTATGAGTAGTGCGAGTCTTAGAACCATCATTGGTGTTATAAACGGGCATTGCGTCATCTGTACTCACGCCTCCAGACTAGGAATCCTACAACGACTTCGTAGTAGATGAAGAGATGAATAGGAAGAATACAAAATAATTACACAGCCTCCACGCAATCGTAGTGCCCTCTCCTCTCGCAGATTTAGTAACTAAGACCAGAGATAAGGGATAATAGAGAGATCCAACTTCTACCTCCCTTTCCCCTTGATTTCATCTGACAGCGTTTTTTATACGCTTTTTGTCCCTTGTCTGTGAATACGTGTGAGCTCTTGAGAACAGCTGATACCCTTCCCCACCCTAGTAATGGGATGAATAAGAGTTCTTATTTGAAAATTCGCTCGTTATTTGAACGTTTTTTTTTTAATTTCAACACAGTGTGGAGTAAACAAAGGTTATGTTCACGAAGTCGATTCATTAAACTCCCATTTGAGTAACTTACAAACTCAGTGTGTTTATTTTTGCATATGAATAATACCTATAAAATGCATTGAAACGGTCAAGTAACTAATAATAAAAATATTATTAAAGCGTTTGCATGAATCACTTAAAATAACAAGTTTCTTTGCTCGTACATTTTACAGCAATAACGACACAGATTAATTGCATATTCTGACAATCATTTTTATGCATTAGTAATAGTTGCATCTTGCCAATGTTCTTACCAAATTGTTTAAATTGAATTCATGAATAAAGCGTATACACCGGACATCATGTTTTGAGTTAATTTGTCAGGTATGGTTCATGAATAGGCTGTATATACATATACTGAAGAATTAACTTGAGGTCAATAGTTCCAGTTAAATGTGCATTGCAATACATTTTTATTCACGAAAATCCATATAACAATGTAAGAAAATTCTCTTAAAAATACTAGTCAACTTTTGAACACCCTGAACACCCGAACAACATACCCATGTATGTCATATGGATCGTACATGGATTGAGGGCAAATTCAGAAATCTGCCGCCATTTTTTCCCACTAAATTCACAAATCTGCAGCCATTTACCATTAAAATCCACCAATCGGCCGCTATTGCGTGGTGAATCCATGGTTTGTGTAACAGTATTTGTGAAATGCAAGGGAATACCAATGCTGTTGCATTTTTCAGTGTGGACCAGGGGAAAAAATGGCCGAAATTGGATATCGCTATTATCCCTTATCTCTGACTAAGACCTCACCATTCGTGGTAGTGAGCCACTCCCAACTTACATAATCTAAGGAGAATCGTCCACATTTTTCTTATGTTTGCACTCAACGTGCCACAGCTAACTAAATATACTTACAAGCATCTAGTAAACATTCAAGTGATGCATTCCGTAAGTCCGAGGCATCGTCGTACTCATATGCACGGAATGCAATTATTCAATTAATGTTTTAATAAATGTCACACTTTTTAGATGAAAATGATAGATAAGACTGAAGACTAAGTAAACTGAAGTGACATTGCGTGAGTCAGAAGTGTATAAATACACACGAGCACACATGGTGAAGACGATAAAAGAACTTCGCATTAAATTCAGCATATTCTTCGTAATATGTTTATTGGCAATCTGGAAACTTAAATATATAAAGAAAGAGAAGAACTACAAATACCACAAAAAATATCACCAATTTTGATCAAGAAAAACGAATTCTTAGGACCTGAAATTGACCTAGAAGAGAGAGCTGAAGAGTTTGTTTAATTGAACGCGCTTATCTCTGGAACTACTGGGTTTCAATAGAAAGAGAATATTTGTGTTGGATAGTTCATTTACTGAGAAAGACTGTAGGCTTTATCTTCACGATGCAACCAAGGAACGATGCATCAATGAAAAATGTTGCGGAAGAAATTATTCCTTTTTCAGAGCTTCCGTTGCATGCGATGGAATTGTTCCTCTCTTAAAGTTCTAAAAAAAAGTCCTTGACAACATATGTCCATACTTTGAGATTGACTCACTATAAGCTTTTTTATGGTGATAAAATTTGTTTCAAAGTAATATTATTTATATAACCACGATAACTGATATTCACGTGAATGAAGTCGCGGGTAGCTGCTAGTATATTTATATTCATGCGTCAATTCAACTAACTACACATTCTCTGTCTTGACAATATTTATAATTGATACAGGTCAGTTTTATTCGACAATACATGTACTCCACTACGTCAAAGGGACAAGTTTAAGGCACTAACCATCCTAAGACGTCGTATTCATTCGTATCACTTGGTTAAGAGTCAGACGTTAACAAGTCGCAAGGGATTGAGTTGATAAGCTGAGAAATGATTGATTTACAGTTCAGGAGGAAAGGAAATTGATATGCAGCGGATGTCTGTTGTAATTAGCATATATGATAATTAAGCTCGATATGTCAACAATTGAATTGTTAACAATTTAGATTCATTCACATTTTTTAAGATTTATATAAGAGAATGTATGTAATTACTCATTTAAAAGTTGCTTTGTTAATGAACGCACTTAAGCCTTTGCTTAGGCAAATGTTTAGTAAAAAGTTCACGCAGTAGACAGAACATATCCGAAAAATCGCTGCGTTCAAATACATTTATATGATTAAATCATGCCAGACCTATGCCGAATACGTAAAACGAGATTGGTCAACCACATAAGCGCTTGCATATATACAATTCAGGTATCTGCTGTTGTTTGCATAAATCTCAAGGGCACTCATACAACACTCCACACATTTTTTTACTTACATATGAGTTCTGTTTGGTGGAAACTGTGGGAATGTGATTAGAGATTGATTTACACACTCCACTGCATGGTGTGGAAATCTGCATCCATTTGTAATCTGTCCTCCTCCATCATGAAACAACGTCAAGATGATCTGTATCCACACGAAAATAACTATGACACTCCGCATTTTATCGCACTTTACTTCATCTGACTTTGCGCGTATGCGAATATATATATATATGTGTATCTTTCGTAAAACGATGATCTTATAGTGTTGAAAAAAAAAACGCTTTGTAATAAACCAATCTAAAGTACACTGCACTAGGTTTCACTACACATTTATCACTTCCATTCGTATGTAAATTCCGTAATCATTACAATATATCCGGTCTTTATTCGTTTCGATAACATGTAATATTTCCGCGATTGTGTGAAGCCTGCGATCACGCAAGTGGTTCGGGAAAACAAACACTAAATTCGAACAGATCTTACAGAATTTATCATCCTCGTTTGTCGTTCTCAAATCAAAGCACTGAATGACGAATTGAGATTAGTTGAGCACGCTTTATACCGCCTTGAATGAGTTTTGACTGGGTCCTATGCAGTAGAACAAATTTAGATTGAATTTATATTGCCTTGTTTAGTTATTCAAATAGAAAACATTTTTCGATTGTATGAATATTTACGTGACATAAATGAATAACATAGACGATTAGAAAATGCCGAAATACCCGTATATGTACATATATTCCACGTTAAGACCCTATTCCATATCCACATTCGATGAGGATCCGCGCACTTCTGAAGAGCTGCGCGTTGGAGTTAGATTCGAATGGACGGTTGCTTTATGGTGTTTCATTGTATGTTGTTCTCTTTCCGCAATGCTAATACAAGTATGTTTCTAGACTTGTTTAGGTAAAACATTTTAAGAGATCTTCTACTTAAACAGTCTCAGACAAATGTGTTTGTTTTGAGTTTTTACTGTATGCATACGAATTTGAGAAGTCTTGTGAGCGGAGTTTTCAAATTTAAGGAGTTGATATAAATAAGTATTCGTGTTTGTAATTGAATTGCTACTGATGCAAGAGTCGGATGCAGGGCGCGAGTTAAGCTTTATTTTAACGCATTATGCAAGAGGAGAGATGAATAATTCTGAAAATTTTCGGTTGGATTTAATTTAAAACTATGTCCTCTGCAGCAGTCAGTGGCGAGTTTACGTTCCAGGCAGTGCTGCCAGATATTTTCACCAGAAATCGTAATTTGTAGCTTTCAAAATGGTGGAAATATGATTTTGGTGGAAATAAAAACTATGGCTTTGGTACTATAATTTATATTTCAACTTTCATGTATGTACCTCAAAAGTTCGCTTGTATGAAATCTTCCTACAGTAATAAGTAGGTTTAGCATTTTGTTGACCTTAAGAAAGTAAAAGAGGCAAACTATAAAAATGAAAAGGCAAAAAAGGCATTTATTAAAAAACGCGAAAAGGAACCTAAATGCACATTTAGTTTTAGTCATAGTATAGTGTATAGTAACTCGAGATCAGGCAGAGCTGTCTATACCAATCCAGAACAACCGCTGGCAGCCATCCGAATATCAATGATCACAATAGATGCACGATCTAATGTACTTAAGAATGACCAACCAATCCCAAGGAAGGAATACAACAAATCCAATTCGTTTTAAATATAAAGCCAAACGTGACAGCACCATTGACCGGATGGTCTAAGTGAGCGTGTTTCCTTTATAACCATGCAGTAACCCCAGACACATGCCTATCTATAGTTATAGTAGGATGGAAATACCAAGAGCTTTTTTAAATAATGGTATATTTTAAGTCTTCGAAAATTCGTTTTTTTTTTTTTTTGGGTCGAATCAAAACTCAAAATGTGGGTGGTCGTGGCAAAATATTGGGTTTGGCGACACTTACGTCGAGGGTGCCAGATTCGATCCCCGAATTTAGTAGTCCTCATTTTTTGATTTTTAGAATTTAGATTTGCGTAGTGTTTATTACGTTGTGTGAGTTAGAAGCATGGTTGCACAGATATCCATCCATGCAAACGTAGATTTTAGTAGCGCTTTTAGCGAACGAACTTTGAAAAAATATGAAAATAGTAAAAAAAAAAAGGCAGAAAAAGCGGCACAACAAGGCAAGAAAAGTAAAAGTAATCTTGGGAACCAGGAGAACATGAAACGTAGTTATATAAAGTCGATACCGTCTTTCGATTAACAAAAGAATTAACAAAATCCTATCTCTGGTAATAAGTAATACAAGTATTCCGGAAGTATGCTGTCATGCTGTAGCTCGAGTTATTGTTAAAAATGTAAAAGAGGCCGATTTGGCAACAAAAAAATAAAAACACTTTATTAATTGGTTATCAGTATTAAGACTCATTTCGGCATAGAGTTAGTTAAACGTCAGAAGATACACAGTCAGGAGGCCGACTGCACTGCCTGCCATAGTTCATGCTTATTTTTAAGTTTTGTAGGCTCAAAAATATATTTTATGTGCTTCCATACGCATAACGACTGGATGGCGCAGTTAGTAGAGTGCCTGCCCAAAAAGGCAAAAGATTTATTCGACACCGAAGAGAAGCCTGAGAAAAAAAAGAGTACCTGCCCCTAGTTAGCGGGGTCCCCGGTTCGAATCCCAAAGTTTAAATGCTTTTCTGGTTTCCGGATCTGGTCCATTTCCAGTTGGGATCAAATTAACGGCATTATCACTGGAGTGGTCAATCAGTGGTAGTAGTCTGACTAGGGGTATCACAATGGACTAATATGGTCTAAGTGTGCTGGTGAATGCACTAGCAGCCCCCCACATATTCTATCCCTTTTAGTAGCAAACCATTCCTTTTTCAATTTGGCGGTGTGTTGGTTTCGCAATATCTTATTGAAATGAAAATGTTAGCCTTACAGTTCCAATAATATTTGCGTAAGATTCCTTCATCATAATTTTATTTACAAGAGGGACCAACTCCATCCTAAGAGGAACATGCCCATACCATAATGTTACCACCACCATGCTTGATAGTGTGCCTGGTGAACCCAGGGGTCCATTCTGCGTTGGATAGACTTGTCACATTAATAATGTCTGCTATTCTACTCAAAACCAAATTCTACGTTAAATTCGATATCGTCGTCTTGAATATCATTAATAATAATAATATAATATGGGTGGCGCTACAGTCCGAGGCGGACCTGGGCCTAGCTTCTCAGCAACCACTCGTGTTGTGCGTGCTATTGTTCTCTCACGTGTGGAAGGGGCCTACAGTTTGAGAAGACGACTCTTGAGAAGTTTTTTCTAGACAGGAATAATCTTTGAGCATTGTCAGTGACCCGAAAGAGGTGGAGCCGTGAATTATGAAAGGTGGTAAATTCGGGTATCGAACTTGGCACCCTCTGCGTAGGGGTCGACGCACTTACCCACTACGCCACGGCGACCCACTTGAATATCATTATTTAGAATTAAATTTGTAGAAGGTTTGAATAATGTGCAATTAAAACTAAATATTTATCAAATATGCTTAGTGGAAGGAACAAACTTTGAACAATTGGTTTTTAAGGTCAAATCATTTTTAGATTTGTTGGACAAACGATTGACTGTTACTAACCTTCTTTACGAATATTTTCATTTCTGAAATCGGTAAAAGAAATCAAGTTGATGCTATTTACACTGATTTCATTAAAGCTTTTGACCGAGTTGATCACAAGATCTTACTCTACAATATGGAAAGACTTGGTTTTCCAGCATCTTTTTTATGCTAATTTTATGGTTCTAATATGTAAGATTCCGCGACCAAAATTCCAAAAAGATTTTTGTGACCTCAGGCGTTCCTCAAGGTAACCACATTGGTGGCCCCCTCTTATTTATCTTATTCGTCAACGATATAGTTAAATTCTTAACTAACTGTAACATTTTAAAGCTTGCTGTTGACTTTAAGCTATACTTATCGGGTAAAGATGTGCATTGTTTTCAGCATCTAAATATGAAACTGGATAAATTATATTTGTGGTGCACAAAAAACTACCTCTCCCTGAACCTTAGTAGATACCCAACTATTACATTTTCTTGATGTAAATATCCTATTTAGCATTCCTACTCTATTCGCGGTAGAGTAGTTCCTCATGTTTGTATATGAAAAGATTAAGGTGTACCCCTTGATAATAAGTTATCTTTTAGCAATCGCGTTGAATATATCGCAAACAAAGCTAATAGAGCATAAGGAATGCTAAGACTTAAGGTTCTGTACATATCAATTGTAAGATCTCTTTTGGAATATGCCTCTATTATTTGGTACCCGTTCTACAATCGCCACATCTTAAGAAAATCTCTTAGAGGACTTCCCTGGGTAGATCCTGTTAATGTACCATAATACCAATCTAGGTTCAAACTCATCAACTTAAACTCTCTTGAAGTTAGGAGAAAAGTGGCAAGAGTTATTTTTATCCACAGAAAACTGATAGGTGAGACTGACTGCACGGAAATAAGCCTGCTCAACATAAATCTTCCAACTTTCAATCTACTACGCAGATTCTTTAACATACTCCACTCGCGCACTAACTACGGCCGTTCGTCTTCAATTAATGTTTTAATGATAGCCAACAATTCCACTTTCACCTTATTTGATTTTAATATGTCAATTCTTTCAATAAAGAAAGCGTTGCATAATATATGTAATCCCGTCATGATTGTTTGTCCTGCATTGATATATAATGTTTATAATTCTTTGTAATCTTTTTTTTTTATGTCACAGAAATCTCATGATGATCTCAAAATGTCTTAGTGACTAAATAAATATGTAAATAAAGGACAAAAGGACACCAATGCTCCATCGATATCGAGCGCATGGACACCAATGCTCCAGCTATGAGAGTCTCCGAAACGAGCCTTTTGGTTCGGGAAGGAGAGGAAGAAAGAATACCAGGTATAAAAATATAACTGATCGCGGATGCAAGACAGCTGATGACTGAAAGCAGCATGCCCAGGACCGTCTGCGATCGGCAGCAAGTACTGCTCACGCTTGGACGACCCTCCATGCTTTGCCGGCCTTATGAGTAAGTAAATAGCAGCGTGTTTCGAAGATTATTTTGTACTTAAAGTTGTGGCTGCAGATTCTTTGGCTAATAGGTGACAAGGCACGTGCTTTGCCTTCCACATGCCGAGATAAAGAAGAGATCACTCGGTCAATTAGCATTAAGGAAAGCAGTTCGACTACCTGATTTACTAAGCCAGACGAGTTTGCATCTCCAAGTTCGAAAGTCATAAAATCGTCTTTCCAGGTGCATAATGTGTATTCAACTGTTGTACCCCACAACCTGAATTTGATTATCGCTTTATAAGGTTTTTGGCAATGAATACTGTTGTCAGGGGCTATAAAATCTTTACGATTTTCTATTTATTTGTTTCCCGTTAAGATGTATGCCCCTATGTAAGGACCTATATGTCAAGATGTAACAATAACGTGAAGGTGATGTGTGTTGTGTTGACTTAGAACAATATTTGGAACAACAGCTTAGATTAAAATTAATTGTTAGACAAAGAAGTGCTTCGCTGTTCACAGGCAGTAAGATTAGTTTCAGAGTGCATACGGAAGCTTTATTTGTATGCCAAGGAAACCGGTTCGGTTGAATGTTCGAACTATGGTTGATTACTATGGTTACTTTCTTGATAATGATGGAAACATCTGCAGGTGGTTGGTACTGATGATAGACGCATATTATAAAATATCTTGAATTCGCGGAAGTTTTTTAATGATCACAAATCTCGTTTGTGAATCAACAAATTGCAAGTAGTGGTGGTACATTTCACCGCACCAATCTTTGCTGTAATATATATAATGCAAAGAGAGATGATGGCAATGCCATACCCTTATAATAATAATAATAATATAATAATATGGGTGGCGCTACAGTCCGAGGCGGACCTGGGCCTAGCTTCTCAGCAACCACTCGTGTTGTGCGTGCTATTGTTCTTGCACGAGTGGAAGGGACCTACAGTTTAATGCCGACTCCGAAAGGCGAATTTGAGAAGCTTATTCTAGACAGGAATACTCTTTGAGCATTGTCAGTGACTCGAAAGAGGTGGAGCCGTGAAATATGAAAGGTGGTAAATTCGGGTATCGAACCTGGCACCCTCTGCGTAGGAGTCGGCACCCTACCTTTAGAATTAAGAAATCGACTATGATAATTATATTAGTACCTGAACTGTTTGTTCATAGTTTGATACATAAATTTGTTCGAAGAATTACTTATACGTTCACTGCTATAACCATCGCTTGCATTTGATAGTCTTAAGGAAATGACATTAGATAGATACTTTTATATTCGTATAGTACAACATTTATGTGAAATGATGATATGATGAATTTACAATATTGCTACTGAAAAACAGTCGTTTTATTTGTACGTACTATATTCAGAGATATTCAGAGATACATCAGAGGAAAAACTGTAAGCAAAAAACGTCTACTAATAATAGTAAATAAAACCAAAAGTTAAAAAGATTTTGCATACAAAATACAAATGCAGCAAATTGTGTATTTCAAATTATTTAATGCGACGGGGAACATGAGTGTTGCTCAGTAGCGTTTAAGTCTCACGAATTTTTTACAACTTACAGTACAGTAGTCAGTAGTTACGATGGGTGCTTCATTTCGGGCAAAATTTCTTTTCAAAAAACGTACGGTTTGGACTACACAGCACTCACTGTGGAAATAAAATTTAATATTTCCAAATGTTCTTCAAGCGTAAAGCGACTCATTTCATTCCGCCAAGGTATGATACTGACTTTCTTTTTGTAAAGTGTTTTAGTGGGAAACAGCTGTCAATGTCAAAATAACGTATGATATAAAAAAAAACGCTAGTTGGCCTACCCTGTATAACCGCAAGCTTGAGAACAACGATCATATTCCATCTGCTGTACTACAAGAGATCACTCTTGTAAAATCCTAAAGCGAGCGATAATAGATAGTCATTTTTCACTCAAATGACTAAAAAAGTATAGTTCAGAAACGACGAGAAGCCTCGGATACGGATGACCCTACTGCTGACGACCATGGGACACGAAATAAGGACAACGATTTTCGGTTCTGCATGTGGAATGTGAGGTCCCTGAACAGACCACGTTGAAACCATTCGTCAACAACCTCATAGGTCCTTATCAGTGTGACTTCAGGCTAGGGAAGTCCACCATCGACCAGATTTTCACACTACGGCAGATCCTGGAAAAGACCCAAGAAATACAAATCGACAACCACCACCTTTTTGTCGATTTCAAGGCCGCATATGACAGCGTGCATAGGGACGAGCTATACAACGCCATGTCTAGTTTTGACATTCCTGCCAAACTCGCTAGGTTGTGCAGGATGACGGTGGAGAACTCTCGCTGCTCCATCAAGGTCGGTAACGAACTCACCGAGACCTTCAATGTCAAAAAAGGTTTTAGACAAGGCGACGCGCTGTCATGTGATTTCTTTAACATCATCCTGGAAAATATCGTGCAAGACTCACACGCCAACACTAGAGGCACGATCTTCCAGAAGTCCGTACAACTGCTAGCATACGCGGATGACATTGACGTGATTGGCAGAACACAGCGAGCCGTCAATGAGGCGTTGCTGGCATTGAGGCGGAGGCGGCTAGAATGGGTCTAGCGGTGAATGAGGGTAAAACGAAGTATATGCTGTCATCAAGAAAGGACATACAACATCGACGTCTTGGACAGAACGTCACGATGGGCAGCTATAACTTCGAGGTAGTCAAGGATTCGTCTACCTCGGCTCCGCAGTAAACAGTACAAGCAACATCAGTACCGAGATCAAACGCAGAGTAACTCTTGCCAACCGCTGTTTCTATGGGCTCAAGAGGCATTTGAGTAGTAGAGCCATCTCTCGAAGGACCAACCTGACTTTATACAAGACCTTGATCATCCCAGTCCTGCTGTACGGCGCGGACGCATGGACAATCTCAAAAGCGGATGAGGAAGTCCTTGGTATTTTCGAGAGAAAAGCTCTGCGTGCGATCTTTGGTCCTGTTTGCGTTGATGGGTATTCGAGACGGGCTGTACAGTGGCATGAGCCTAGTCAGGCGTCTACGGATTCAACGCCTAAGATGGCTGGGCCATGTAGAGCGCATGGACAACGCTGCTCCAACCCGAAGAGTCTTCGACTCCGAACCAGTGGGACAACGCAATAGAGGACGCCCACGAAACCGATGGCGCACCCAGGTGGAGAAGGACCTCAACCAACTTGGTGTGCGCAGTTGGAGACAGTTGGCAAAATATCGTGCCGGCTGGAGAGGCTTACTGGTTGAGGCCCAGGTCCACCCCGGACTGTAGCGCCACCTGAAGAAGAAGAAGACTATCTATTATGCCTTATTGGTTACGGCAGGTATGTTATAGGTACGCTGTTCTCAAATGGCATATACCAGAAGAAAATTATTTTCATGGCTATCGGGCTGACTGATAACTGTCCCAAAATTATTACAAGATTTCATTTTCAGTGCTTATTTATATAGGAGGCCCAGGCAGCATGATTGAACAGTACACGGTTAAGATTTTTGAATTTTCTAACCACTAAACCCTGGTTCGATAAACCATTAAGTGGCTATCCTATTGGGGTCAATAAG
Source organism: Eristalis intricaria (assembly GCA_964034865.1). NCBI lineage: Eukaryota > Metazoa > Arthropoda > Insecta > Diptera > Syrphidae > Eristalis > Eristalis intricaria. Next base: position 33,809,761 of record OZ035875.1, read on the forward strand.
GGGACAAGTATTGCATTCTCGCTTCGTTTTGATACCACACCTCGTAGACCTCGGTTGTTTGGATTAGCTAAATCCAACGTGTAAAGTTGAGGAATTTGATTATATTCGTTATACAGGTTGGCACACGAATCGTGCTACATGTAACAGTACCTATCAATGGGAACCGTTATTTAAAGATGTTAAATGAGTTTTTTTTTACACAGAACTGCGCCGAATAAGGATCTGTTTCAACAGTATTTGGTTCCAGCAAGATGGAACAACTGCACACATAGCCAGACCAAAAAATAATAAAAAAAAAGAAATTTCATTCATTACAAAAAAAGTTATTTGAATTTCTTATTGTAGCACAATTGGTGTGCCACCCTATACTTTGATTAGCGATCCCTGAGAGGTCAATAAGAAAAGGTATGCCGAACGCCAACAAAGACTGTTTTGCTAGTGCCGGACACTCACAGAGAAAGTAACGCAGACTTTCCTCTGAGTGAGTGTCGAGGCAATTGTGACAGTATGGGTTGAACGGTATACCGAGGCTAGATGCGGGGATGCTTATGGGCTAGTTGCCTGTGGTTCCAGCCCGAACTCTATTTAGTTCAGAGCGGTTTCTTTTGAGGAGATCATCAGTCCTTCCTTTCGTGTGGGAGAGCCAGGTTTTCCTAGAGAATTTATACGTGGATGTCCTAGTCTATCTTAAACTAGCTAAGGACAGGAAGTGTAGGTAGATGATGTATGATGATTGATGTCTTTTTGGTGGTTAATTGGGGGGGGGGGCCATTTCAATGGAGGCGTTGTCGGAATATCCTTCCTTGGCCAGTTGTTTGGCAATCTCATTTCCCTCTATGTTGATTTTGTACTTACTACTGCCCTGTTTTCTTGGACTGTTACACCAATTCAGAGGAAGTGATTACTGGCGAGATGGCCCTTATGGTTGCTTTGCTGTCAGTGCAGAAAGCTGTGGCTTTACTACCCTTTGCAGGTAGTACTAAGACCCTGTAAGATATGACCACTAAGCCCTGTTAGCTAGGAAATTCCGGAATGCTCAGCCCACCCTAGCTAGCTCATTGATGGTACATACTAATTGAGTGTAACAAGTACTAGAATGAAATTGCACCCTTTTAGTATTATTTCTACTTATTTCAACAAATTTACAATTTCAATAGATTCTATCTAGCTTGATCTGTCAATAAGATCCATCGACTATTCACAGATTGTGTGAGAAGTCTTTGATCTCTGCATGAATAAACAAGTATTGTTAAGATACTGGAAGATGGTGAAATATAAGACACTGAAGAACTTGGTAAGTGCAAGCACGTCGCTCTCATCTATATTCAGCACGAATCGTTCGATTTGACGGCTGTGAGTTATAAAGACTGTTAACTAAATTAATTCCGATTGATTTCAATTTGTAAGATGAAGTAGATTGGTGTTTCGATATCCCTCTTGGTGTGGGTGTGTTTTACCAAAGAAGGTAAAGATCCATATCTCCAAATAGTAGCCATGTATTTGGTTAAGTTGCATAAACGGAAGGCTCGTGATCATTTTTTGTTTTACAAAGGGTTGAGTTATTTTTGGGGCCACCTTATGTGTATGTCAATACATACGTCTGTATATACTTTACAGATAAAAATAATATTACGTTATTTGAAAATCGTTTGAAGATTACAACCCGCACTTTAAAAAATAGTCTGATACAAGAGAACTGATTATGAATGATTTTTACTGAAAAATGCTATATCATTCCTTTCGTATTGTAATCAACAGTCCTATGTAGGCTACAAATGTATCAAAAGCAAATCAAAATCACTTTGTGGTACTTACTAACATACATAAATAGTACGTAGTACGAGTACCCCAACCAAACGATTGATTGATAAATGGCAGCCTTGTCGCTTTGCTGTGCATTTCTCTTCATTCAAGAGAAAATTTGCTCTTCTGGTCTGATGTTCTCTTCGCTATTAAGAGCTTTTAGAATGCTAGCAGGTGACGATTTAGTATATAAGTGGGAAAAATTAAATATTTTTCGCAGAGCAGTTGACGAGGTAGTTTACATTCGTTTGGTGTCATAATTTATTATCAAACAAAATGCCGAATGTTGCTTTAATTAAACAGAACAATGGAACCTTGTTGCCGGCTATTGGGCTTGGTACATACACTGTAAGTACATATTGTAATGTTGAAGGTCATTAGGAAATGTGAACTTACTTACTTGTTAAATCTACAGTCGCAGAAGCTGGATTATTCCTTTCTGTGTATTACTTATAATGTGAAATTGCTAATGATTATTGGAATGCATGCATATATATGTATATGGTTGTTTAATCGAATATCATGTTTGTTTTGAGTGCTACATCCATCAAGTTTTTGATTTATTTATTCATGTCACTAATCTACACATATAGGGTAAATGATTTTGGTTCGTCTGATTAAAACAAAAACGAAATGTAGATGCAGTTCGAATTGAATACACTGTTGTACAAATACATGTATGTAATGTAAATAAATAACTTTAACTTAAAATTCTAGTCATTGGGTGGCGATTGTGAACGATCTGTAAGGGATGCAATCGATGCTGGTTATCGTCACTTTGATACTGCGTACTTCTATGAAAATGAAGAAGAGGTTGGCAGAGCGGTACGGGATAAAATAGCAGAAGGTGTAATCAAGAGGGAAGACGTTACGATTGTTTCAAAAGTGAGTCACATCGTTGAATGATCATAAAGCGTTTCACTCAAAAAACTATTTGTTGTTTACAGTTGTGGTGTCATTTCCATGATCCAGAAAAAGTAGAGTACGCATGCCGAAAGTCACTGAAAAATTTCGGACTAGACTACCTTGATGTCTACCTTATGCATTGGCCCTACGGATATGTGCATAGAGGTGATAATGAATTGTTCCCCGCTAAAGCGAATGGAGATATTGAATTAAGGTATAGTATTATCGTTAGTCTCCACAGCACCTATTAAAAAAGTTAATGTATTAAATAGCGATGTGGACTATCTGGACACCTGGAAGGCCATGGAGAAGCTTCTCGATTTGGGGCTAACAAAAAGTATTGGTGTGTCAAACTTCAATTCGGAACAACTTAACCGATTGCTATCGAATTGTAATATCAAGCCTATCCATAATCAGGTTAGTTTCAACATTTTTGTAAACAGTCATAGATAAGATTGTTCGTGAGTTAATCTATTTTCTATGTTTTTTTTTTTCAGGTCGAATGTCACCCAGCACTAAATCAAAAAAAACTTATCAAACTTTGCAAAGAACTTGATATAGTTGTAACAGGGTATTGTCCTTTGGGAAGGCCTGATCCAGTTAAAAAGACCCCTTCATACATATTCGATGACCAAGTTGTGGCAATAGCGAAGAAATATAAGAAGTCCACAGCACAAGTTGTTCTCAGATATCTGGTAGATACCGCATAAAATATATCCACACACAAATCTGTTACTATTGATTTACTTCCAATTTCAGATTGAGAACGGTGTGGTGCCCATTCCGAAAACGGTAACAAAATCACGCCTTATTGAGAACATCGATGTGTTCGATTTCACTTTGAGCGAAGAAGACCATAAAATTTTGGATTCATACAACACAGGCGAACGACTTATTCCGATGGAGCATGCTGCAAAGAGTATTTATTATCCTTTCAACATTGAATTTTAATAAAAGGAATTTATACTAATCAGTACTGTTAAATAATAATATATGTATATGGAACATTACAGCGGAAGCTAATTTTGTTAAAAACTTCTGATAATCTTTTAATGTTTGTAAATAGATTAATACGAAATATAAACAAGAGTTGAGTTTATTTTCCAGTAAATTGAATTTTTATTTCGCTTCTTTAAATAACAATCTCCATTTTCTTGATCTCGTAAACATCTTAAGACATTCGTTTTCATCTTTATCGATGGCTCTAAAGTAGAATATAATTTTAGCCTCATTGTTAGATTCGAAAACGAAACGATATTCTCACATGGTTAGCGCTACAGTTTGGAGGACGCTCTTCAAATCCCATTCTTCTTCCAAGCTAGTAACTGCCCTCTCGATCTTAACCATTACAGGAGTATTAAGAAACATTACTTCTACTAAACGATCCAAAATTTCCGCATTGAACAAAAGCGACAAATTAAGCTACTCCATTCTAAATTGGGCGCCATATACTTTGCTATACAGTTCCGGACAAAACAATATGACAACCGAAAATCTTTTGAGATCTCATTCAAAAAAACGCTAGGGTCTGTTTGCTGCATTTTTTTGGATGCCATACCCACCTCCAGCCTCCAGCCATAAAATCAAACTAAATTCACCTTTGTCAGACTGGACTAAAGAATATATTGATTTTTTCTTATTTTTCTTGTGCTTTTTGGGAAGGATCGGTGCTACTCTGGGACTTCTTCCGAAGAGATGTTGTCCTTCAAGTCTTCTTTGTATTATTGGAGATGGATTACGAAATTAAATTTTACCATAATTTCTGCTTCTGACTTCAAAGGGCTTTTGGTCCACCTTATAGCATGTAAGATTTTGATGGCTGTAGGGAACTAAAAACAATTGTTTTTTTTATCTTAGAATAAGTCTGGACACTTCTCGATGCGACATCCCTTCCTTCGTCAGTTTCAGGCTCAAAACTCTTTCGATTACAGAACAATGCTCTGCAGGGACCATTTTTTCCTGTACTCCTTATTGATTCTATGATCTGAGTACACAGATATTGTTTATTTTTATTCTTAGAATGAGTGTACAGTCGACTCCGCTTATTTGCAACACAAAAAATGCAGAAAATGAGTTGCAACTAAGCGGAGTTTTAATATAATCGATGTTCGGATATAGGCAACTTTGTTGCACCGTGATAAATTTCTTGTTGCATACAACCGAAAGTTCCGTTTAAGAGATGTCCATATAAGCAGAGTCGACTGAACTTCAAAAACACAATCAAAAAATAATTAAAGTAAATAGCTACCCTGGTCTTACCATTTTGCAGGTTGATCTCATTTACTCAACACTTTTCTCTAAACATTCATGTTCTCATGGTATCCTTTTTGGTACCGTTTCAAGCAACGAAAAATGTTCGGACAAGCCTAACAGTCAATTTCTTCTTCTTCTTAGGGCGCTACAGTCCGGGGGAACCTGGAAATGCCTCTCCAGCCGATCTGATCACTCGCCAGCTGTCTCCAGTTTGGCACACCAAGCCGGCTGAGGTCGCCCTCGACTTGTATGCACCACCTTGTACGTGGGGGTCCCCTGTTGCGTTGCCCCACAGGTTCAGAGTCATGAAATTTGAACATGTCTTGGAGCTTATCGCAACTAATGAGGGAAGTGAACGCGACACTGAGACGTGAATAGTATACTATTCAAATCGTTGTTATGCCGCCAACAAAAGGCTAGCAGAGGTCTTAGATCACACTTCACCAAGCTTTAGCAATTGTTCATAAGCATGAACTTAATTGGTAAATGTCAGTATACCTTAAAGCGTTGATGCAGTGAACTGGACCCCATAGGTGGATCGACCTCGTGTTGTAAGCATATTGGCAGGAGAGCACGTAAGTCCAAATGACACCTCCGACCAGGTTGCAGATAAGATAAGAAATTGTAGGGTAATTTGCAAAGTTTTCGGTTGCTTGCTTAAGCTTTGATTAGTTATTTGAACAAATAAAACGTTTATATATTTCCAATTTGTTTATTATTTGATCTAGTCTAAGTCGGCCGCAGGAGCCGAATGAGGACATTATGCCGGGAGCAAGTATACGCAAAAAAACTGTGTCCGAAAAAACTACCAGTTATATTTGTGTATCATCAAATAAATTGAAACTGAAAATTAATGCATATGACATATTTAAAAATTGTGCAGAAAATTCGCATGTGTCGAAAATAATATAAGAATTATTGCGACAACTAGCAGATTCTCTGAAACAATGATGTTGTCGCAAGTTCGGCGTCACTACTAGCCTGAAAGTCTGATATTGCAGCCGGCCATTGAGACAACAAACTAATCACAAGTTCAATGCAAAAAACACCATGAGCGAGTATCAGCATAAGCAAAATAAATATAACTATGAAGGGAAATAACCTTATCTTTATTTTGCCTATCGTATCAGTCGACTGAATCGCAGGTTCTACAGTATGAACATGTTGGTGACTTTTTACAGGTAGATACAATTGTCCGGCCCAATAAATTTCGACTCATCCAATCAGTCATCAAATTATCAACAAATATCCTAAATCCCACGCTGACGAATTCGCTTGTACTGATAGTTGATACATAATTCCGTATCGTAAATGAGTTTAATTTGCAGACTTTCTGTTCGATAACTGATAAAATTGGTTTATTATTTCCCATTTGCTTGTGCACATCTTAAGTCTATCCATGTAAATAAAAATTATTAGCTGACTTTTTCACAAGTAAAATCCTAACACCCGCACTTGACATCTGGAGTGAATGAAATCATTAAAAACAGTGCTTCCTTAAATTTATATCTACTACGATGCAGTAGATATAAATTTAAGGAACATACTTATTCTGCAATTATTGTCAATATCGGTATTGATTGAATTCAAATCGTCTTGCGTAATAATTGGACAAGAAGCTTATCACAAATGTTAGTGAAAATTTTCCACGAGTTGTGCATTACAATAATTGAAATCATTACTCATTGGGGAGTGTTTGAAACGAATCTACGCAAGAATAATACTGCTTGATATGTAAGGAAGTTATTTAGACAGTAATTAGTATTTTGTACTCGTTTGCGTACTCGCCTTCATACATGCGAGACTAAATGTGGAACATGAAAATCATGTGTCTAAAGTGTGCTGTAAGCTTTCAATTATCTAACAAATCACAGTAACAAATACATAATTTTAGTTCACGAAAAGTGTATATAATACGACTAAGATTGTAGCTATTCTAACTTGACAGGGGAACGTACGATTGGGAGCGTAATGAAATATGTATAAACATACGCGGTACAAATACACACTGATTGTGTTAATGAGTCAATCCCACTTCAGATAACGATCAAGCACCAATCTAAGTTTTCAAATATTATCAACGTAACGTAGTGGCAATGATTCCAGATAAAAAAAAAATCGTCATGAGTACTCGACGGTGCACACGACTTATACACATGACGAAGAACCGAAAAAACTCCTGGGGTCTCATCGCGTATCGCAACAATCGTCTCGGGCTAGCGTTTCGACTGTAGTTTCGTTTCATCGTTTCAAGTTTGAAAAATTGGTAAATTTTGAAGGATATCGTTTTGCAGTCACTATCGTCGCGAAGACAGATTTTATACGATAGCTACCATTTGAATAGGGCTGGATAAAAATCGATCGATCTATATATGGGTACCACATGAAATAAGACGAAAAAACCTTATGGACACAATTTCCATCTTCGAATCTTGACTCACCTTGACGACAACGTGAAGTGAAAACGCTCGTGGTCGAATGGCGGTAAGTCGGCGTAAACGGTGACTAGTGCAGAATTAAAGACCAAGAAGGTCCTACTATATGTTTGGTCCAATTGGCAATTAGGTAGGTTTTTTACGATTCTTATTATGCTGACTTACCTACAAACCTAAGGCTTATCTGCAGGTGGTTAATTAAATACATAGTTCATTGACAATTATGAAAGTATACATTCTGATTGTGCGATTCATATTAGTGAACAATTTTTTTTTAATTACTATCAATATTATTTAACAGAAATTTTTTATCTATGGGACAAGTGATAGAGCTAGACATTTTTCTTTGATCTCTTTTATGCGCTTTTTATGGTTAAGTAAACATATTAAATCATTTGGTAGAGAATTCAGTATCGATGGCATGATATAATAAAGGTGAATTCTTTCATGTTCATTAACAATCGGTGGATATTCCAGGAGTTGTTGAGCCCGTCTTCTCATGTTCTGCGTATGACTTATTGCTTGATGATCGGATGTCATAATAAAATTCTAGAACTGCTGTCATCTTGAATACAGAATTGACGTCTAGTAGATGTGACGTAGATTTTGTCCGCTAGAGTTTATTGTTTGCACTAAGCGTTTTTGTAGGATCAGGATCTTATCAAGATGACTTTTGGATGCATTACCCAATGCTAAGATACCACATCGTATACGAGACTCAGTAAGCGAGTTTTAAACCTGCTTTTGGATATCTGTATTCGTATATCTTTATAGGTACAGCATCGCAAAAAGAGCACTCTTCAACTGGGGTAGTAGAAAAAAGAATCACTAATTGTATTGGATACTTCTACTGTTGTTTTTCTTTCTGTTAATAATTATTAATTCATTGAGCGACATTTCCTCTTATTTGGGTCTATACGCCCATTTTTGGGGATTTTCCCAAATACGTGCCCTTCTTCGAGAGACTGTCCGCTCTTTCATTACCTTATCAGTGTGGCCATATGTTTCCTATTTCCAAAATCCCACCTCTTTGAGCCTCAGAGCCGAGGATGCTGCACTGGTACTGCAGAATAAGTCGAGAGGAGAGAGAGAATGAGGATGGCCTCAAGCGCTGCTATCGGGGTTTTTTCTAAGACATCCTGTTATTCCAAAACAGGCCATTCTTTTTATTTTGGTAAGCTGTGCGAAGGATTTATTTCTTCTCCACTGCTTGTCTTACTATCAAGGTGTACAGTTAGTATACTAATTGTGGTTTTGTTTTACCGAAAGGGCGTTCACATGCGAAAAATGCTACGTACGCCTTCTTAATACGATCCTATGTACCTTACGTTTAGACATGGATTTGATGTCGAGTATTTTTGCTGTTTTTGACTCCATTTTAGGTTGGTCAGGTGAACTCAGGGATCTTCCTCTTATTAGTGAAGAGCAACAGTTCTGTTTTACTTGTGTTGACGTTCAGTCCTCTGGTCTGCGTCCAGTTATTAACTTACGTTAGTCCATAACTGAGACACTGGATAAACCTTGAAGAAAATTTACCCGAGATTAGTATTACCACACCATCCGCGTATGCAGATACTGTGAATCCTTCCGTTTCCAACGTCTTCATGATTTCGTCAACCACTATGATGCATGGGAGTACTCCACTTTCAGGTATCGTATAGCTCACCTTCCTTGTGCAGCAAAGATCGCCTGGTGATAATTGAATCAACCGTAATCGCAACATCAGTTTGATTCACTTACAGAGTCCTGTATTTACTCCTTCTCTGATAAGACTCGTCTGAATCGCGTTATTAAAGGCACCCTCTATTTCGATGCTAGCGCCCAGGTTGTATTCCTTCTGATACAGAGATTTTTGTGAATACACCTTTGTGTAGTGCTGTTGCTACAGATTTACTCTTCATATAGACATGTTGCGATTTGGCGAAAAATTGGTGGCATATCAGATTTCTGATATACAAATCTATTAGAAGTTCGATTGTCTTCGGTAAGAAGGAGGAGAGGCTGATAGGTCTGTAGTCCTTAGCAGTGGTATGGCTTGCTTTGGTAAAAACAACATCAAATTTCATGCAAAAATACTGGATTTATTTTTACCACACTTAAGATTAGCTGATCGAAAGGGAACGCTTTCAATTTGGGAGTGATAAGCAAAGCAAGGTAAATTGTCTGCTTTTCTACTAAACCCGTGGAAGATATAAAGAAATACCAATTTTTGTCTTGTCAGCCAAAGATAGAATCTCGCGTATCACGATCATAATTACTTTAATTATAATGACAGAGTGTAAGTTTGGTGATACCTGCTACCCATCTTCGGCTTGGTGTTTGTGGAGTATAACTTTATTGAAAGTACGACTGTACGGATAGGCAAACACCACTTCCTCACATTGAATCAAATGGTAGCAAACTTCATTTGTAAAAACTTTTAATATTTTGTTGTGTTTTTTGAGAAAGAAACATTATCCATTGAATGTGAAAAAACAACTTGACATTATCGGTGCTAATTTCATTGCTTGACTGGGACAATTGCACTCCTGATTCTTGGTACTGGATTATAGGACAGAAGGTGATGTCATGTGATCTAACATGGCAGAGAAGAGGATAAAATTGAACAACACATATATCACGAGTAGTTGCTGGATAAGGTAAGTCGATCCCGAATTATACCGGCAAACGACGAAGAAAATTTGATTTATAATGTGTCAAAGAATGGAATGGTTGAAATAGCGATGACAATTTTTTGTTATTTTAAAACAGCCAATATGTGATAGGGAGATGAAGGGATAATCAATGATAAGAGTATCTCTATCGGAATACATATTACTTCTGAAAATATTTACTATTACTATTACCTGATACCATAAATATCAGATTAGCGATATTTCTTATTGAAAATAATGAAAATAACAAATTCTGATTGCATTAATGAATAAAACAATTCTGCATGGGTATGGAATCCCACTCGATCGATAATGCCGACAATGATTGCAGCACTCATACTTTTCAATGTAACTGCACTCGTACCACATGTCGCTCAACAGCTTCGAACTTTGAGCATTCCTGGCAACTTGGGCTAGACGGTGCATGCTGTTCCGCGTGTTTCAGGATTATATTCATTTATGTATCTATTATAGTTTATATTTGCCTACGTAGAAGCCTTTTATGTTGAACGAAAAATATTGGTGTAGTCAGAAGATGGTCTTTGTGACAAACGATTGCGACTCATTAGACCAATCGATTGGGTCCATTGTAATCTAGAGAAATACAAAATTATCTAGGGGGCTTATCAGCTCGATCCTATGTAAATGTTCCAGCTCTACAGAGAAGTATTTGCCCAGAAACTGGAAATAATTTGACAAAAGAGCTACTCAGATGATGTTTAGAATTAGCCATGCCAGCCAAACACACAAGGATAGTTATCGTGGTATGGTGATTTCAGTTTTATGTAAAAAATGTTTCTTCTCATATTTGAAGGGAGGGAGAAGAAAAATGTTTTTATCTCTATTTTCTACTTGTAATGTGCTCAAAGAACATCACAATTTTGATGATTCTTGTGATGCTCATAAGTTGTGTTTAAATTTAATATCATCATCAAGCAATTTATTATTTTTTTTTTTATTTATTAATACTGCTACTGTATGAAAGCTACTAAGTATGGCGTGGTGAAGGTAACGGTGGGGTTTGTTTTTTGCTGCTGGTTTGGTTCTGCTGCGTCTCATATACGGATTCCAGTGGGGATACAAAAACATCATGGAAGATGTTATAGTGACCCATACTGAATGGGAAATACCGTTGAGTTAAGTCCAACAGGAGGACAATGACCCAAAGCACACATCTAGACTCGTCAAAACCCGGCTCAGTGCTATGGATTGGCCGCCTCAGTCAACCGGTTTGAACCGCATTCACTTGCTTGGGTGATCGTCGCACAAATAATTAATAGGGACAATATAAAAAGTGCGTGCGTTTTCTTTGCAAGAATTAAGGAGGCTTGAAATCTAATTGCGTTCAATATTATAAATTATTTATTACAATCAATGCAGCGTAGAGGAAAAGCAGTCATAAAAAGTATTGAGTTCACCACAAAGTGTTAATTTTTTAAATTTGTTTGTTCTTTATGAATTGAAAGTTGCAAATGTAGTGTCGCGTTCCAATGAGAGGTTTCATTATACTGTCCAAGTAGTTTGTTAAACTTTTACTTCATCTTCGCAATGTGGATATTTTTCTCTTCTATAAATTCAGTTCTTTCAAAATACTTACAGTGTGTCATTCCATCAAATGATTTTTAAGAAATTGCATGGTTTCAGTTCCAGTTGCAAATATTTTGTACGACATATGTACGTTCTAATTTGATACTCGAAAATATGAACGGAGCATGCTTTATATCTGTTCAACTCTCTAAGATTCTACTGTATCTTGAAAAAAACATTGCCTGACGAAGTATGTAGTTTTTTATTTTGCATTGTTCTGTGCATGCATTGCTGTTATTAACAATTATATATATGATAATTTTTTATACAAACTTTTCCCTTTCCACTTATCATTGCCATTTGGCAAATATATGGTTTCTTTTCAAGGATGTCGGAAAAACGCTGCAAACCCGTCTGTATAATAATTTCGGCCTCTAGGGTGGCTTAGCCCCTTAGGCACCAGTAAGTATCGTTATCCAGAAGAGGGTTGTCAAAGATATTGCGCTACCGTTTAGTCTGCATAAGTGACTAGTTTCGATGTTAGGAGAGTTTTCACCTGGCCGTCGAAATATCGATTTGGTAACCTTTATTTTTATTGTAGCTATTTTAACACTAGTTCTACTTCATTCACCTTTCAAAGAGATTATAGAAACTCCTTAAAAATTGTACCTGCGTTCGGTTTTTTGAGTAGTAAGTGGTGAGAATTAAGCAACTTACACAACTTTCATCAGATCAATAGCAAGCACAGTAGTAAATTGTTTGGTCGTAGGGAATTAAGTACATTTTAAAACACCATTTCAATACTTTTTCAACGGTACCAAGCATGCTATACTTTCCGCAACTAAGTTAAAAGGAGCAGAAAACCAATCTAAAAAGATAAAAAAATATAGATACACATACATATAAATATATGTATATTAACTTTGCATAAAATGTACATGCATGTCAACAAATTTTGTATGCACGTTACTTTGAAAGAGACGTGAAATCGATCGTGAACTTCGCCGCACAAATTTTTCGCTAAAAAATTTGCCGGTTTCCATATGGCATCCATGAAGAATACATACATATCCACATACAAATGTATTGACATAAGCCACAGATCGGCTTATTGAACTTGAAATATAAACAACTGCCATGCTTATCAAAAAAAACTTGACGAAGACAATGGGGTGTATGTAGGTTCATTGCTTTTAATTTGCAATGCTACCAGAATTTGTTTAACAATGAAACATACTCTGACATAATTTCACACTAGCCTTGAACTGACTAAAGAAACATTCTTTTAATTCCGATACATCATACACCCTTTCGCAGCGAATGACTTGCACAGTGAAGTGCACTTTTTGTTATACGCCACGGTTAAGGTTTCAGTTTTTTCAATAATGCATCGCATGAATAATGTAAACACTGCACGGAAAACAGTAAAGTTATTAGCGAGAACGTCATCGGACGCATATGGAATTATTTTTAGTTTTCTTTCTCGCGAATCTGGCGATAGTCGTTTTAGATTTTGCTCTTCACTTTATTGTCATTACACAAGCATTTCAGATAAGTCTTCGATAAGAAATTCTCGGCGTCCACGGACAGAAGTATCAGGAAAAGTGCCAGAAAATAATATATCATTCAGATTTCATTCGCCAGTAGTAAGCTGTCACACCATCAGATCGTTGCATAAAATGGCAGCAGCAGTTCCTAAAGTTAAATTGAGCAGCGGGTTTGAGATACCCATCCTTGGACTTGGGACATACGAGGTAAGGAGAACAAACCTTTTATAATTTGTTCAAATTGTGAGAAATTCTGAATTATTTTTGGGTCAAATTGCTTCTTTCATTTTCTATTTATCGGAAATTGACATTGAAAAGCTTTTCGGTGGTTTGACATAAGTGACAAGTGTTTTGAAGCTTTTCAGAAAGCATAGGGTAAATGGTGTTGTTGTCGTCGCTTGTGTATAGTAATGAAATAATATTTTTTGTTTAAAAATTTTTAAAATAAAAGAAAAAGAAATGTTATGTTATATATATATATATATATATATATATATATATATATGTAATATATATATGTACCGTGACCATCCGTCCCGTATTTTTACAGTCTGTCCGAGTTTTTTTTTGCTCATACGCTACAAACAAATGTCCCGTTTTTATTTCATTTAATTGTTTACACAATAAAAGAAAATATTTATAAGTTTTATTGTAATTACTACGAATACCTAAGTTAGCGGGATGCGTCCTTTAACGAATTAGAAATCTTTGGTTGGTAAATCATAATAAATGTGCCTTCCTGAATAGATGTATATGCGAGTTTGGCTTTAAAGAATCAAAAACGAAAGACAAAGATAAATGAGTCTCAACTGTGTAATGGATAAATGCTTAAAAGTGTTTTTAACGTTAATTAAATGGTCATAAAAAAACAGTGAATCAAAAAAGGGATGTATTGAACCCTTTCTCGGAATAATGTATCAGTTTTGGAAATCTTTTGCAAGCTATGGAGTTTGGCCTGTGTTTGCCAGTTTCAAATGCTACAACTCCCTTCCAACTTACTAATTTGTGGACAAATGAAAAATGACAACTTATTGTTGAAACAGTTTCAATTGCCTAGCATCTTAAAATTTTTTAAAACAAAATGAAAACATTGTTGCTGGTATTAATTCCTCTAACAAATACTAAAAACAATATGCAATTCCAATGTTTAGTTTTTTTGAATTATAGCTATATCATGGTTAATTTGGCTTTGACTTATTATAAAAGTAATAAATTCGCGTTGCGTAGTGGGTTGGTGCGTCGACTCAGTCGACTCAGCTGCGTCATATTCGATTCGCGAACTTGCAAAGTTTCATAATTCACGGCTCCACCTCCATCTAGTTACTAACAGAGTTCTAAAAAGGTTTCTTAAACTTGACCGTTCGAGGTCCGTCATGTCTGTCCTTTACAGACTCTTAAATGGAAAGAGATTGAACACTGATGTCTTCGCCAACTTTGTTCACAATTTTGGTTTTGGGAAAAAATTTTATTTTTTAATGTGCGTTGCAATGCGCACCTTGTTCAATTAGTATCCAATAAAGTACCATATAACGAGAGGTTGAATATTGTCACTATTATGGTATCGTTACTTTTGTTTGCCTACATGTAGTATAGATAACCGACATCGGTACGTTCACTCTCGCACGGTATTGTATGCTCGCATGGACATACACCATTGATACACCATACCCACACAGCACGGAAAGGGTATCCTCAAACCAAATCGATGCCTTATGTGAGCTTTTACATACTTTATTCAATTGAGTACAATGTTCCTTTTTGAAGTTATAAAATCAGAAATAACAATTTTAATGAAAGTAACGAAATTTCGGATAAAAAGTAACGAATACGTACGAGTACTCAATTTATGAAAGTAACTTTACAGGCCGGTAATACGGTTATAAAAATCGATCAGTTCTGTTTCAAAACGACTCTCTGTGCTCAGCTTTTTTATTCTTGGAGGGATTTTGATTCCAGAGGTGAAATGCGTGAATAAAATGTTTACGACTGCTAACCAAAAATTTATCCATTGGTGTAATAAGGTTAAACGTTCTTTAAGATCGGACGAAATTCAATTTTGCGTATAAGGTGGTATTTTGATACTTATTACCTTAAACCAAGCAAGCAAAAAATGATTTGCGTCACATAGGAACACAACGTAAGGTATTACAATAGAGGTTGATGTAGAAGCTGGCCACCCATATTAGGTATTACGTATAATTGTATATATACAAATATGTACGCCACCTATTTCCTTCATGTTTTAAAATGTTTGATATTTTGTCCCTTGTTCTGCAACCACTCTTGTTGTGCGTGCTAGTTTACTTTCACGGGCGGATGGGTTGTTGGTTGAGGCCCAGGTTCATCCAGACTGTAGCGCCAAATAAAGAAAGAAGAAAGAAGAGTGGATGACTGGTTTTAGACAGGAATACTCTTTGGCCATTGGCAGACTCGAAAGAGGTAGAACGGCGAATTTTGAAAGTTGGTAAGTTCTGGTATCGAACCTGGCACTATAGGAGTCGACGCACCAACCCACTACACCAAGGCAAGCCACATCATTTAGATACGATTGAAAGAAAACCCGTCTATGTCGGGACCAGATTAAGGATGTATGGTCACTTCTCCTCTGCCTTCCTCTGTGAATAAGTGTTCACAATACATCAAATACTGGAACAGACCCATTAAGTCCAGATCCGCATTTGCCACATACTTGAGATTTTTCAATTTTATAGTATGTAGCTAAAATTTCGAGGTAATCACTTCGTCTACCTCAACTGTTGACCACAGAGACGTGTTTTGATAGATGCCAAACGTAGAATAATTCTGGCTATTTTCTTTTGGTTTGGATATATGGCAGGATTGTGTATATCGAACAGTAAACGTCCGCACCTTTTAGAATTTATCCTTGCACCAGGTTCTAGATAAGCAACAAATTTAAGATAGGGCTGTAGTGATGCCAGTGAACTGGAGAATGAACTATTTTTTTTTTATTCAATCTAGGCTAAGGCAAAATGTAAATTAATGAATCGTTCAGTAAAAATTGTTGGACAGATACAATTATTTTATACATTATATTTTACATTTGAATAATCTCCTTTTTTTATTCTAGTCTAAAGAAAATGAAGCAGAAATTGCGGTTAAACATGCAATCGATGTTGGTTATCGTCATTTCGACACTGCCTTCTTTTATCAAAACGAAGCTGAAGTGGGCAAAGCCATAAAAGATAAAATTGCAGAAGGTGTTGTGAAGAGGGAGGACATTTTCATTTGCACCAAGGTATGGATATATTTTCTACAAGAATGATTTTAATTTTTTCCTCCATTAACAAAGCTTTGGAACATTCATCACTCTCCGGAGAAAGTTGAACCAGCATGCCAAAAATCCTTAGACAGGCTTGGCTTGGGATATATAGACTTATACCTCATGCATCTGCCAGTGGGCTATGCCTACATCAATGAAGAAACCCTTTTGCCAAAAAATTCTGAAGGAATATTGCAATTAAGGTATCTGTGAAAACAATTCTAATAGATTGACCATTTAAATACATCTTTTTATTAAATTCTAGTGATGTCGACTATCTGGACACCTATAAAGAAATGGAGAAACTGGTGAAAAAAGGAATGGTGCGCAGTATTGGTGTTTCAAATTTTAATAGCGAACAGATTCAGCGAGTTTTGGATAATTGTGAAATCAAACCAGTGACCAATCAAGTGAGTGAATAATTCCACTGACCTTGTAAGGATGACTAGATGTTTATTGATTTAGGTTGAGTGCCATCCTGGATTGAATCAAAAGAAACTAATAAAGTTCTGTCAAGAACGTGGAATGGTCTTAACCGCATATTGTCCACTTGGCCGTCCGAAACCACAAGAAAAAACTCCGGAGTATTACTTCTCAGACAAAACTAAAGCCATTGCCGAGAAGTATAATAAGACCCCGGCACAAATTATACTGCGTTATCTTGTAAGTGCAAATAGTACTTTTCGATTTGGATAAATTTGATTTTTGAAAATATTTCGTAGATCGATAATGGTGCTATACCGATTCCAAAATCAGCAAACAAAGAGAGAATAAGTGAGAACTTTAACGTTTTTGATTTTAAATTAACTCCCGATGAAATGTCGGTGATGGATAGCTTCAACGATGGCAAACGTTTGGTCCCCTTCTTGCTCATCAAAGGACAGAATCACAAATACTTCCCTTTCAATATTGAATTTTAATTTGGAAGTGAATAAAAATGGCTATATAATTTAAGAGCAAATGTATTGTCTTTTAAATGAATTCGACTTTTATTCGGTCGTTCGATTTGCGATTTCATGTAATGTAATATAGTACACAAATAAATATCGCATCCAATTCTGGAACATTCAGGAGGGACTTACAGACTCCAAAAAATTCACGAGGGTTGATCTCAGAAGAACCAATGCGTAGAAGAACTAAGGCGCACTTACTGGGCACTTATGTAAATTCCACCTATTCAAATGGGATACATCAAGTCATAAATTTGCAGACACTGTGAACAATCAAAGGAAACCATGGAACACCTACTAGTTCAGTGTTGGACACTGGACAATCCGACACCAAGCAAATACAAAATAACTAACAGAATCAGATTAAAAGAAATATACTATGAAGACATCCCATCTAAAGAGATCATCAACTTTCTCAAGGTAAGTCTGAAGTCCCAGATAAAGAACTGGTACACAATAGATCAAAATTGTGGTCGCAGAAAATGGAGACACAATCCATTTTCTTAAATTCAATTCAATATAATGTAGTAATAAGTAAGACTGTATAGCGCTGTTAAGGTTAAGTGCTTACCCTTGGTTGTTGGGTTTGATTCCAATGTTAATACGCTTTTATCTGGTTTTTAAATCTGGTTCAGATCAAATTAACGGCACAATTACTGGAGTTGTCAATCGGTGGTTGTAGTCTGACTGTGGGTATCACAATGGACCAACATGGTGTAAATGTGCTGGTGAATTCGCAAAATTCTAAATACTTATCATATTCAGCAACTTCTGGATAATTCATGAATATGTTTTAATACAAAACGACGGCGCTAGGGCTGAAGATTAAATAGATTATGCTTGTTAAGGATGACCAGATAGCAATGATAGTATTTCCAATTTTTATGTATCAGCACCTCTCAAAGTTACCACTGGTATTCAGCTGTTACTATATTCAGTGAGGTTTGCCATTCCAACCATAAACCAACCAGCTCTTGCTAGAGCCAGACAGCAAGCACTTGGTAAACCCCTTTCAACTCACTTGACGAAATTTCTGGGAGAGATATTAACGATCTAATATCCTTCATAAGTTCCTCAAAATGGATCAAATACAACGCCGTTCTTAGGTTTATAGATATGTGGTTTAAAACCGCACATAGTGCTAATTTGGTTGTCATCGAACCACCACTTCTCTCTCCCTGCCTACACAAGCCAGTTTTATGTTATTTTATTTAACGTGAAATGAGTAATGAATTAAAAGATGACATAAATGTTCTCGATACACTGTGTACATCGGTTGAAGGACTACCGTACCGTTTGAAGTCTGTGCTGAATTTAGCACAACATCGAAATCGTCGCACATTCTCATCATGTTAAGGTGGAAGTTCTTGGCGACTGAAGAACATGCGAAACGAACTGGTCGTAAGATTAATGGGAAAATACAAGTCGAGCAAAAATACATACATCCGTCGCTCACCACTAACAGCAATATCTCACCGTCGACAACCACAATTTTGAGAGAGTTACGAGCTTTGCCTCGGGCCCAATATTAACTCTACAAATTACATCTAAGTAGATATGCGACGTAGAAATGGCCTTGCGAAGCGGTGAAATTTCAGTTTGACGAAACAAAATTGGTTGATGTTTCTCACTTGAAAGACTGAAATCACGATCTGTTGAAGTTGCCAATGCTGCTAGGTATATGGAACCGAAAGCTGAACTATAAGAAAAATGGACGAGCTGACTGACTTCGAAAGAAAAATTCTACATCGGATAAGTAGAAGCCCAATTCTCCGAGGAATGTAATAAAAGACAACCGCTGTACAAAATTTGGATGCATTCGGGAAGGCTAAAATCCTGCTCGGTCACATCGAGGGCATGAACACAAGGGATCTAGTTAAGAGAATTCACGGGTCCGAGGCTCCTAGATCGAGAAGAAGAATCTTCGGTAAATAGACCAAGTCATTGCTAACGTAAGACAGTTTGGTCTCGATAACTGGAAGCTCACGATCGTCATTGATAGAAGGTAGTATTTGCTCAGTTTCAGGTCCTACAGGTGCTTGTGGAGAAGTTCATCTTGTCCTGCCAGCCCGAAACTCCGCTGTCTTGGGACGACCTGACGAGAAAGTTGAGGCCAAATGCTTAGGAAACGTTAGGCTTCCAAGAACAGCAGAGCTAGTAATGAATTAGAGTGCCAGAGTTCTGAAACAGTCCTGAGATTGAGTTTACAATCCGCAAGCTCAAGAGCCGCAAAGGTCCCGGCCGGACAACCTGATTATGGGACTGTTCAAGGTGTCAGCTACAGCTATGGCACCGATCCAGTACCTGCTTATTCGCGAAACCTGGAGTAAAACAAGTCGCTTTTCGACCCAACCGCTCATGTGATCAATATCACATCAACACGATTAATATGGTCATCGGACAATCGGTTAAATGGAACTCCTCCATCTTTCTGCTACTCGTTGACTTCGAGAGAGCATTCGACATGGAGATGAGAAGCTATCTAAAACGCCCTGGAGAACTATCGACTACTGCCATCCGGAGATCTACCGGAGGCGTCTTACATTGTTCTTCAAGAGCAAGAATAGCCCCCCGTCCACCAGCACCAGAGCAGTAAGGCAAGGGTTATTGTTATCACCCCTGCCCTTTATCATTGTCCTCGACCTTGTTTTAGACCGCACCAATAGTCTCCAATGGTCCCTGACAGGCAAACTCCACGCCTACGCCATCTGAATGCTATCTAACACCTAAGACGGTACCAAGAAAAATTCACGTGTTAGACCACAACGCCAGAAGAACTGGACTGAAAATCAACGCCACCAATACAAAGCTGATGAGAATCGGCTCTAGGTGCGAGGCATCTGTCCTGCTTTACAGGAAACCAATGGAGGATGTCAATCTTCTCAGAAGCTCAGGGCAGAGAAGACCCAACATCGAAAATGGACTGGATGAGTCACACGCTGCGTAAACCGGGAACGTATATTGCAAAGATGGCCTTACTGGCCCTTAATTGGACCCCACAACGAGTGCGTAGTAGAGTTCGTCCACGCTTATCTTCGAGGCGGTGCAAGGAGAAGGAGCGTCGACAAGTGGACTATGCATGTGTCCACAGCTAACACTGATATGCATAATATCACTTGGAAAAAAATACAAAAAGGATAACTTCCGGAAGGAAGGTACAAACTAAGGTTAAAGTTAAATAAAAAAAAGTCGAGTGTCCAATCATGTCTAACCTATGTATTTTTGTATTTACGTAAGATTTTTCTATTGAGGTTATATTGCACCGCTATATATATCTGATGGGCCCACTTTTCTCTTTCGATTTCCGCTCACATGCAGTTCTCTTTAGTGTTGTACATATTGAGCGCTATGTACTAATGTAGAGCGTAGGTGCAAGAAATCTACTCTGGAGTATTCTCTTTATATTCAGATTCCTATCAGTTTCCTTTAAGAATTTGAGATTGAGAGCTTGTTCTTAACTTCTTCCTCTGATATGTTTTTGGGCTAGTGCTTCACAAAATGTTAGTACGTGTTCTGGAGTTCCATTGAATTCGCTACAGAATCAGCAGATACCTTCTTATTGGGAAGCCTGTTAGCATACCGAGATTGTTCTTGTTCATGTGTCATGTGTCACATGTAAAATTTTCGTGTCTTGCTTCATAGCTCATGGCATGATTTGTTTCTGAATTCTGCCAGGAGGAGTCTGGTGCCAATACAACGGCTCGATTGTCCTGTTTCGTGGTTATGACTTCTGCGAGTTTTTTCCAGACGAGTTTTCTGTCTAGGATTACTCCGATAGACTTATTGGTTTAAATCATTCCAGTTTTCGTTTCCTTGTTAAAGGGATTATGGTGATTTTTGCCAAATATAGCTTTAGCCAAGTCCAAGTCTTCTGGCTCGATTGCCAACTATGCACTGACCAGTAATTACTAAAAACTAGATTCTTATCTAGTTCTAGGAGTGCTTTTGGCTTCGCTATCAGATGTCCATGTCCGCCCATCTGCATTTGCTGTTGTTTATGACGCTAGTCAGTTACAATGTTTTTAAAGCTTTCATTGGGGGTTGAGGTGTATGTGCCCTCGCCCCCTTTCTTGCTAGTTTGTCGGCTCTTTTGTTGCCCGGAATACCCTTGTGCCCAGAGACCCAGTGCAGGGAAAGGTCGCATTAGTTCGCTATCTCCCTTAGAGGTAGCCGGTAGAGTTTTACCTTCTTGGAGTTAATCGATGCTGTTTCCTGATTCACTGTGGCCGCCTGACTCTGTGTGTACATAACAATATATCTTCCTTTTATCGGATTCATTGATAGTAGTCGGTACAGGTTTCAAACGGTTCTGTGGTTCTTGAACCGAAGTGGTCGGTCCATCGCTTATGCAACACCATCGTTGTGGTGCAATACATAAGTGATTCAGTTTTCCCAAGATCCCGAATTCTGCGATCGCAACGAACAGCTCCTCGCGATGAATGCTGTCGTATGCGGCCTAAAAATCGATGTAGAGAAAGTGTGTAGCGATCTGAAACTAGCTAGACTTCTCCAGGATCTGCCTTAGTGTGAAAATTAGGTCTATAGTCGATTTTTCGGTCTCGAAGCCCCTCTGGTACGGGACGATTATTGAGGTACAAAGCTTGAGCAAGGATATACCTCTATAGTTGTTGCAAGAGGTAGGTTCGCCTTTTTTGAGAATGGGATATTCCAGTCGTCGGGCATGCTTTCGTCCTCCCAAATTCTACAGATGATCTGGTGCATCTTTCTTACCAGAAGATCCAAAAAGGCCTGTACGCTTTTATATTGCTGCAAAAAAGGGTAAAGGGTGTAAATGGGGTCTGCAGCCTCTTCTGGTTCATTGCCAATTTGTATCAGTAGTCAGCAGGAAGTCAGCTGGCAGCACGGCGATTAGACCGACATTTGGAAGGAAATTAGCTCTGGTAATTCTACCATCTTTGAGAATATCGGATTCTTACCACGAAACACCGACACACACTCATCTTTGATAGGAATTTCAACCAGCATAACTTCCAGATCCTACTGAACATCAGACGCTGGATGGTCCTCTGCGAAATTCGGATCAAGGATGGGCAAAAGAGTGGATATTAATTTCCAATTGTCATTCCGACTACCAAATCCCTGTAGCGTCGTTCAGGAAACAACAATAGCGGAAGGAAGCTCTGCCCTCACTAAAACCAATGTAATATTATGCACACATGAGATGTTATAACCGTTCATTGTGCCAACGCTATAAACGCCTCCAGACTATGTATCCCCTACAACAACTTCTGTACAAATTGCAGAGATGAGAGGTCAATCAACTGACAATACAGAAACAATTGAGTGCTTTGTCTGTCTACGTGGGTGCGTTGAATCTAATTCTTTTACGCACAATTACATGAGACAGGCAAATTAATGAATTTCGTTAAATTTTTGACTAAGTGGTTCGTTTTTAATTACAAAAACGAAATAAAATTACCAAATTACCAAAAGTACTAAGACAAAACATAAATTACCAAAGTTGCAAGCGTGCACCGGCCTGAGCTCTGATGGTAAGCCACCTGAGCCTGCCGCCTTGTTATTCATTAGCTTTTTAATGGCTGTGGCGACTTCTCAAAACTAATGGTGAGTGGATTGGAGTTGGGATTTCCTAATTCCTAATCAGCCTCTCCTGGTCAGACCGGCTAAGACGGTTTTGGAAGTACCATTATTCGCTCGGGCCAGTAACTGGATAACTCTCACAACAGGTGCCTGGATGGCTTTCCTAAAGCCTGAGGCCAAGCTTTTGGTTTTTTTTTTATAAAAGGCCCGTATTTGCCCGTATTTTTTGTCCCTAGATTTTTCTATATCCTTGAGTTAGGAGGTTTCTTTCTTCTCCTTCCGTCTTCTAGCGCGGACCTCCTCTTGCGCTACTCAAGGTTATTGTTGCAGCGGCCCTTGGTATGTGTCATCGGTTGCACGCTTTTTGCCGCTCACACTCTCCACATCTCACATACAAAAGCTTTATTATTAACTTATTTGTTTTCTAGTCCAAGCATAGTATTTGCGACATTTATGAAAATGCCCAAACTTTTATTGCAGCTCCAGTTAACTATGCGTGTTGTAATCGGAAAACAGTTAAACTAGTGATGCGTAAGATGGTCGTTCGTCGTTAAAAGCATATGAAAACGAATGTACATACATATGTGTGTGTCCATTGCCCAAACCTGTATTAACTTCAAGAGAAAACTATTTTATGCAACATTTGATTAGCATATTCTTTCTTCTCATTTTGATACACCATGTGTCATTTATTTCCATCGTCCAGTACACATTGTAATTATTATAATTGCTGTGTTATCCAAACACAGATTTGTTGTTTCTGAATTGTCTTTTACCGAATATCTTCAAATAGATCATTTGACCCCTTCCATTGATATTTAAATTATTTTATCCGTTCGTACATCGAAACAATTAACGATGTGAAAGAGGTACGATTTGTGGGTAATCGCTGGATAATTTGAACACCGGCTTAAATACTCCACGTAAGTTAATGCTTCGCTGAGAAATGTGTGAAACATATCTGCGTGTGTCTTACTTTTATGCTCAATCTGTTAGCGTATTGTTGTTAACACACACAAGACTGTGGTGAGCTGTGAGCGTGTACACTTGAGTGAAACTCATTTAAGCCTGAGTTATTGAGTGTCAACTGCAATTGTGAGATTTCCTCTAGATACACTTTCGGCCAAAGTCTTGCGGCACTAATAATCCTCTGGATTATTGTAATTTTTACGCGATGAAAGATTAATATCAATGACGTACACAAAAGGCACACTCAATACCGGTGAATAAATTATACGCGTGTAAGAGTGTGCGGGTATGTATACGGAGTTACGCTCAGTGCTTTGCATTACACGCTCGTACAATAGTTACGCGTTTTTACGTGTATAAGCCTGGTCGACAGGCCAGTGGTGGGAAGCATTTTTAAATACATTTTGGACAACTTTTTAAACTCTAGTCTGTCGTGATTCTTCTTTACATCCACATCGCGGTTGGATTGACTCTGCCGGGCAGCTATCATTAAAAGAGATTACGAAATATTATTAACAGTGTTTCGTAAGTGCAACAAAATTTCGACAAAAGTGAGTTTTGTGATTTTTTCTTTTCGGATTGTTGTTGGTTGCAAAATTATGATGTTATGTGTTTGTATGATTCAGATGAATGTTTGGTTTGGTGTCAATCCTTTACTGTCTGCTAAGGAGTTTCTCTTAACTGATTTCAGATAGATTTTGAATGCAAAATGGTTTGTTTTTTTTTTAGAATATGCAATAATTTTTGGTAATGTGCTGACTGAATGATTACTTACCTTCGTGCAGTTTAAATTTCCTTTCAATATAATCAGATGTACAAATATACATGATCTGAATCCAACAGTTACGTCGCGTCGGTGAAGACAACTTTCGCTTTCACTTTGTACTCGGCTTATTGACAGGGGGCGATCGTGAGTGAGAGAGTGAAAGAAGTTCACAGTCTTATTGTGACGTAATGAAAAAAAAAGAAATGGAAAAAACCGTTGTTTTCTTTTTCAGTGAGTCAAATTTATTTGAACTTGAATTTACCCTGCCTGAGTGACGCTTGATGTGTTTCTCTTCCCTATTGAAAACGGTTGCTCAAGATGATAAATCCACGTTAATCATAGAAATGGTATCCATGCCGGAAAAATTGTATTATCCAATCAATGTAAAATAAATGGATTTCACATGAGTTTCAAATGTATTGCAACCATTTACAGTGTATGGTGTTTCTCTTTTACTTATGGTTCGATTTCAAATTGACAGCGACAAACTCAGTTCATTATTTTAAATAATGAATTATGGTCCGTAATAGTATTTATATTACACAAGCAAGTACGTCACAGCGAATAATGATGAGGTTTCATTCAGTCGTAAAAACATTACTGAATGGGTAAATTTTAGAAGAGACATATATCTTAGTGTCACTTGAGTTATTGCTGTACGCGAGTATTTTAAATTTCAAGACATTAGATTTGCCTTGGGTGCATTGCGCACTTGATAAAAAGTGTTATTTTTGATTTATTCTTATCCTAATCATTTTGCCAGAAACGCAGTAGTCGGAGTGTGGGTATAAATTATTAAGTTAATAGATTTTGTCTAGAATGATCGATTCATAATTCAAAAACTCTTCAGTAGCCAGCAGTAGAGGCGTACTACACAATCATCCGAAAGAAATTAACTTTTTTCATTTACCATGTAGTCATCCCAATTCGTGGCATGATTTTGACAAAGACATAAAAGCGTTTTCGTATCTAAGGTCAAAGAGGGCAGGAGTCGGACATGAAAAGTAATGTCTCAGTTTCGGCAAATTTACATTTGAACTTTTCTAGATTACTTCCTGAACATCTTTGCACCATAATTAATCACTGACGTTATGCGCGGATTTATTTCAAGTATAAATGCCCCTAAAGTGTTTTTGTAATGAACCACATATATTTTCAAAGCAGTCTTCTTGTAATTTTTTATTGTAGCTAAAAATGTACATTTTCCTTACAACTATAGAGATTTTAAATACACTACCGAAAAATTATTATAAATTGCAAGAAAATATATTATTATTAATTATTTATGAGTTTAGAAGGAAAAGCATCTGAAAAACCTTTATTAAAGGAGTTTTCTTATGTGTCTGTTCAGATAAAAATATGAATTTTATATATTCTACTGTTTCGAACAGTTGCACTCAAATTAATTAGGCTTTTATTTTATATGTACACAAATTAAGCATGATTTCGTATTTTTAAATCTGCATCCATCAGCAAATTCAACGACAAATGAACTCGATTATCCGTATTGCTCATTACCAGGGTTAGGATTTTGTTGACGTCGGACACTCGGGTCTGGCCAGATACTTTTCATTTTTAAGCGTTTTTTAATTCGCATTTCTAATGAAGCCATCGACTTGAAATTCGAGGTAGCTTCCTGAAATATATTTTTCTACCGATTTATGGAAAATCCCATTCTAATAAATTCCTAGAAGAGGGAAAAGAAAAATCAACACATTCGGACGGATTATTAAATTTTGTAAGCAAATGAATCGAATATCATGCATTTTGACAATAGCCGTGTTTTTTCAAAATTCTATAAATAGTGAAGCAAGATTTTGCACGTAAAGCACTTACAACAACCTACTGCCTATAACTGCCTATAATATCGGCAGTGAAAAGTGGCAGACGATAAAAATTCGACTTCGAATTTTTTTTCATTAATTTTGACATCAATTTCGAACAAATAAATTTCTTTTTCATATATTTCGACAGATAAAAATCAAAGTCACTGCGAATCGTTTTTCTGAATCTTACTTCACTTCACTATCAATAGCGATGATCATTTTACTTGCTTTTAACGCAAGAAGTCTAATATTATTTTTGGAATTTCGAATAATACCGAATCCAGTACAGGATGTGTGTGGAATGATTTGACGAGCAATGAATTTGATGCATTTGTTGGAATACTTTTGGCCGCTGGGACATCATACAATAATATGCAAGAATCGTCAGTGTTGTAAGAAATTCATAAGAATACTTGCATCTTATTAGTTTTCTAAGTGGCACATATCTCCAATGAATGTTAATTGATAGCCAAACACCATGCGTCCGTTGAAAGGTCTTAAAATAAGTGTCCGACGGTGAGTAAAAAAGGCAAAAAAAAACGGAATGTATTAAAAAATCCGAAAAGGAACGTAAGTGCATATTTAGTTATAGTAGCAAGATTTCGAAAAATTTGTTGGGTCAACTAAAAACCAAAAATGGCAGAATGTGGGGCCTCTACTTTTACGTAGAGGGCGCCAGGTTTGATTCCCGAATTTACCAGTCCTCATTTCTTTAATCTTTGTTTTCGTTTCCATCTTGGAATTAAGGTACATATGCGTACTAAGCAGTGTAAGTCTGAAGCGTGTATTCCAACGCGTATTTTTCTAGAATTTTTTAGAGAACAGACTTTGAGACATCATCGAAATAGTTGGAATCAGGGGGGTATGAAACATGTTTGTGTAAGGTCAAGGCTGTCTTCTGATTAACTAAGTACAATAAGCAAATTAAAAAAAATCCTATCCCTGCTCACTACTGAAAAAAAAAAATCCTAGTCGAAAAGGAGCGAATGCTTATGGTGTAACAAACCTTCCCAATGAATACTTACCAACAAGTCTTCTACTTGGTTTGAAACGCAAGAACGAACATTGTCATGGCGGAAAAGACAAAATTAATGTTCGTGTCTTTGCGAATATGGTCGCTTTTTCTGAAATGTTTCATTAAATTTTATTAATTTTTTACTGCAGTGATCCTCATTAACCTTATACAATATCTTGGCAATGCCAAGTACCAAGCCACTAAATACATTGTATAACTTAATTTCCGTAAATACTATGTACTGGGTGTGAGGTTGATGGTTGATCTTTGTCTACCCAGATGATTGGCGAATTCAAAAGAGACCGACTTTAAGAAAAAACAAAAATCATTGCAATAAAACTGCCGACGGTGAAATAAAAAGAGAAAACATTCCATTATACAATCGCAAGGTATTACACGCTGCATTTTATTGAAAGAAGTTAATCAACTTAAATTGAAAAGAAAAACGAACGCAGTAGTTGTGCCTTATTTTTTAAATCGCTATTTCACGTACTACAGTCGAACTTCAATAGACCAGAAAATAAGTTCGAGTTATAGAAAATACGCAAAATGTGTGGGAATATAATTGTTTGTTTATTTTAAATAATTCTTTATTTTTAATTATTTTTTTGGATTTTACACAATAATAGAAATACTTATAGATATTGTCTGTATGGACGATAATGGAATTCAAGTATAAATATGGACTTCTCCCTTTGTGCTTCTGATAAAATGTATTTTAGAGAGTAAATTTCCCGTAAATGCGTTACGGTTTAAATATCTCTTCGAGTAGTTCGAGTTTTAGAAATTCGAGTTGGAGAAGTTCTACTGTACCTTTATTTAAAAAGCTATTCTTCCTGCATCTTTAAACAATTACATTTATTTCGTTCAGTGCATCTCACTAAAAATATATTGTAATCTGTCGTATTTAGGGAGAGTCAACTGTATTTATTTATATGCATCCAAATGTGTTAGATAGTACTGCTTACGGACAACTTACACAGTTTTTTTTTCCATGCGTGAGGTGACAATAAAAGGAAAATTTACGTTCAATTTGCAAGTTTCCAAGGGTAACTTTTCAATGTTTTGTACGAAATTTTCTTATATATATATAGGAAATTTTCTTGGTAACAGAAATATTCAATCCAACTTAGAAGGGTGGTCAACTTCCCAGGTTTCACTGTATTGGCAATAACACGATGAATGTTGACTTCCTTCGTCCAATATCTCCAGGTTTATCGGCATAGACATACACTTGGGATCATTGTATTCGGAATAGCTTGCTCAAGTGGATGATTATGTCCACCGTAAAATGGATGTACCATGGGTTTCAAAAAAAAGTTAGCACAATTTTAAAGTGTTGTTCTGCCTTTAATCTCTTATCGTATTGATCACAAGTCCAGCAATCTGTAGATACAGTGCTGCTAGTTACAAACCAAACCTCTAAAAATCACCATCTACATGATACATGCTAAAATTTTCTCCTACAGTTGTTATGACTACCTCGGGCTATGGAAATAAAGAGACTTTGAATATCTATTGACTATTTTAATTATAAATGAGGAACAACACACTCTATCATCATAGACATGACGTACAATAGTAAGACATCTTTATTCCAAAAATAAACAAAAATTGTGATAATTGATAAGTATGTACCCAACATTGTTTCAGCGAAGTGAACGCAATGTATATAATGAGTGTTCTCCTTTCCGTGGCACACACGCTCATGTCCAATAATAGTGGTGTGTACTAATTTTGTCCTTCATGTCTTGAATGTGAAAGGTTACGAATTAAAACCTCAGAAGAGAGCAGTGACATGTAAAAAGTAATTGTATACGTCGTGATTAATCGATATGAGAAATCCCATTTTAGTTTCGACTTAATCTTGTTTGAAAGACTGGGTAATATTACCATCTGTATACCTTAAATCTCTGTCAGTGCTTCTTTTACGCTACGCGGATTACCCACTAACAATTTACGCCCTGCACAGCATGCGAAAGGAATTTAATCAAACAATTCTGATTCAAAGAAGATTCCTCCTGCTAGGATTTTAGGTGTCGAACACTTACACTCTGCAAATCACTGCTAAAAATATTGGCAATAGAACTGCAGCTAAAAAGTTTGATAAAAAGTGTTCATTGACATGTAAATTCCTTACAAAATGAATTAAATCGGCATGAAACAATTTGTCTTCCATTTGGTTACTACGTCCTAAACCTCCACAATGAACTGCCGCAGACTGTACCTACACTTCCTCCACGCATACTTTATCGCATAGTAGATTGAACATCAGTAATAGTGGGTGTTATTACAGGACATTTTGCTTTGGGATAGAATTAAGAAGAATACTTGCCGCAGTTGCAAACGACATCTGTTAATGTTGAATAAACAAGGTTGATATACATCAAAGCGACACAGAATATCATCAAAAAGAAGAAGAATATCATCAAATTGCGGCTGAAGTCGCATGGCGACTCTGTTCGGCAGCAGATATAATCTGCCTATAAACATTCGTGTTTTAACTCCTGTTAGGTTAGGTTACTCTGGCTTCTCTTCAGTGTCAAATAAATATTTGGCGTTTTACTAAAGATTTCCGTGCAGAGAAGCACTCAAATGAGTCTATGGATCATGGTGGAACATCACTTCACGCCTTAGGACCCATTGTGAACCCCTTCATTTGTGGAATACACATTTAGTTAACCTATCCTGCGCCCTGTGCACTCCACGAGGATCCGATATACATGCATGCATTCGGTAAGTGCCCAGTCTCTGTGAAGAATCATTGGCTAGGATTCTAGAAAGCTGGGTAGTGGCAAAGTAGATGTTGGATAATCTCGGTCTCTTCCTCGTCACCACAGCTCCGGCACCGATCACTGGAGTCCGTATTCCAATTCCGGAGGATTGTTCCGATGGGGCAGTTTCCTGTTGTCACTCTGCCGAACACACGGATCGAGTTTCCAGTCTAACGCCAGCAGCCTCTTTGTTTTGCCGTTTAATAAGCTCTTGGCATGTTGATCTTGTCGTGTGACAGTCATTCCTTGCGAACTAAGTCGAGTTGACTTCTTTTTGCATTGTATTGATTATGTTCTGGTATGATGCAATGTTCGCTTCGCTGATGTCCATTTCAAACACTTGTCTGGCAATTTCGTTCGCTCTCTCGTTCCCTCCTATTGAACTGTGGCCTGAGAGCCAACTGAGTATGAGCCTGTGTGTGAGACTGATGGACCTCAGTGTGTCGCTGGAGTTCATAACAGCATTTGATCTCATTGTCCTATTGACTTCAATGTAGCCTAGCTGTCAATAAAGGTGGTAATATCTGATTCTCTATCGTATTTGTTTGGCTGAACTCCTCTTGGCAAGACGTTTTATATATACGATTCGTAACCATATCTAGCTGTGGAGAACTCTGCTAAGTTTAGGTTCAAGAAGAAGTATGCAAGGCCGTATTTGGAAACCATACGAGTATACACTTAAACTGAGTTAACATATCTTGAGTCACCTTTTTATTGTAGACGAAGAGTTCCATTAAAGCCCCACAATATGTGCTTAACCTATCTTAACCTAATTTTGCGTCATTCACTTTTGCTCACTCTTATTTCCAATAAACTCTTCATCGCCATGCTGTCACCAAAAAGATATCATGCCCGTACACATTAACCTTACCTTAATTGCAGTCATAAAGGTTTGCTTGGATTCAGAATCTTAGCAAAAGTTTAGATGAATATTGCGTCCCAGGAGTCATTTAAGTTTGATTTCGAAATACTTCATATCCTAAAAAAACGACATGACAATGACCGGCATGGCCTTACGATTCAACTCAATCATTAATCTTTTGGACAACTTTGAATAAAATAAGGTTCGCTTCCTTCTTGGAACGATTCTCACTTGTCAATAACATGAGATACATACTTATTGCTGATCAAATATTCTGAATGCAGTTGTAGATCTTGATTCTTGACTGCGCGCATTGTTTTTAACAATGAAATAATGACTGTGCAATCTTCAAGTTCGATAATATTGTATTTGTCGACTTGCATACGCAATTTTGGCATTCGATTGTTATAAGTGCTTCCGGATGGTTGTCATACTGCAAAAATGACGTGCTTGACACATGGCCGACGATCGTTAATGTTTGTTTTCGAGTATTAAATAATAAACATTTAGACGTGCGGAATAACATGGAATTACAATAAGCTATAACTGAGTAATATAATTTTTCGAGTAGGAAGTCGTTCAATGAACCGTCTCATCCATAATTTAAAGTCGGGTCAAGAATCAAAGTCAGAAATGAAGATATTTAATACCTTTAATTGCTGCAACCGTAGATCAGTAACCGCATTTATATTCCATTGCCCTTATGGAGGTTTATGAACAACACGTGTTTGGCAAAGAGTAAAGTTCAATACTTAGTAAAGTTAGTCAGGCCGACGAACCAGGGAGGGTATGAAGGTAAACTAGTACTGTCTTGCATGGCTGATAGTCTCAAGCATGGCGCATCCAGTTTTATGGCCAAACTGCCTTCTGTCTATCATGAAACGGTCCTAGTGCCAGTCTTCCTCTCCATCTCGAGCCTGGAGGTTCGGATTCAAGGAGTCTCTTGATTGGAATATTGGTGTCTAGATGCGGTCTAACCGCTGCAGTCCACGGATCTTTTCCTTCCGGACTACACTCAGTTTGGTATAGCTTGTGCAGATCGCGTCCATACATGCTATTTGCTTATCGCCCGGCTTTCTGCTCCATAATAAGCCCAGTTGCTTACAGATACCGAAGTAACACGTCCAAACATGATATTTTCTTATCGTCATACTTTCAGTTCCATACTGAGCCCAGTTGTTTACACAACCCGAAATAACACCTATTGCCAAGATTGATTCTAATTCATATCTTCACTTGGATGTTGGATTCTTAACACTGGATCACTCAGCCTCAAAAATTGATTCATTCTACTGCCAAGAATCATCCAGAGCCTACATCATTAGCTCTTCCCTCATCAACCCCGAATAACATGGGACAGATGAAGTGCTCTACAGTGTCGTCATCTTCTCCACGGACGTCGCAGGGGGTTTCAGCGCTTAGGCCAAACAAACTTTAGGGTTTGGCGAGGGTGTAGTGGCCTGTTAGGTTAGTCGCCACCTCCGGTTGTGCTCTAGATCCTCTTAGGTCCACCTTTGGTCCTTGTTTGCAAGTTCATCATCGTTTTCATTTCCCGCAATCCCGTGGAGTCCCGGGACCCAGGCGAATTCAGACACTGGCGATAACATTTAGACAAGGCTTACATTCCAGAACTATTCTGCCATTTAAAGGGTTGTGCTAGTCTAAGCACAGCTTCGTTACAGACACAAATACTTTGCTCCTTTCATCTTTGGCCGTGGCAATTACTCTAACGTATTTTAAACTAACTTATTTCCTATTCAATGTTTATGTCCCTGCGCCACTGGCTGATGTACAGAAAATATCGCAGCCGCAAATACATCGGTCTATTCCATATACCGTACACTAACCCTGGGAATCCTTCAAATAACATTGCGACGAAATATGCGCAAGGATCTTGACTTTAACCCTTACAAGATCAAGCCAACTCCGGACTTCAATAAGTCACTTTGTGTTTTATTTATTTATTTTCGGTGTATGTTAAAATGTTATTTGTTCCTTTTTTGCGCAGCGACTAGTTTGTTAAGATTTATTTCCATTTTTATTTCTATTTGGGAATTGATTTTTCATTTCCCGATAATAGAAAAGGCATGCTAAAAAAGTTCCAAAGGACTGCACCAAAGGCATATCAAAATTACAACGCATAAGAAGTACAGTGAAACTTCTCTTTACGGACAATTCACCATGGTCAGGTGCGACTGTATCCAAGTATTTCAACCTCTTCAGAACGGACACCCCTACATAACGCACAATCATAATAGTCCCGCGGCTGTCCGCGGTACATTAATTGTATACCGAAAAATAATGTAAATTGTAGTCAACAAACGGACCAAATGGAAAGTGATGCCATTTGTGTTGTAGATTATTACACAAACGATGGTCAACTGAACTGAAGTTCAGATTTCCCTGTGGAACCGGACGAGTTAAAACAAAAATTTGAACTCGGTTTAAGGTTCAGCTGAATTTAAGTTTACGCTTCTACTCTGAAATTAGACATTAGTTTGTTTGATCTGGGACCTTAAGCCGTGAGTCAATTGCATTAAAATGTTATTCAGTGGATACTTTTTGACACTTATGAGGCTGAGTTAAATCAAATGCTTCTAACTGAAAAATAATGAACACTATATTCTAGTTATATCTATCTATATCTTTTCGTCTTTGATGAAGGTGTTAAAAGGATAACCTTCTCTTGGAGTGTAGAAGATTTAACCGATGATTAATTTTTTGACAAAAGAGGAGTACATCACGTATCTATAAAGTAGGAAGGAAAGCTAGAATTGAATATTCAATTAAGATGGATTGCATTGCAAATATTCAACTTTGTGGAAACCCAAAATTATCAATTGACACGCGGATGATTGAAACCAGATATGAAGTATTACCGAGATAAGCGACTTCTATCTCTCTTCACACTTAACATTTTTGAAAACAATTTTTTACATCCTTTTCTTAACCAAACTGACACATCAGTGTACGGCTTTCATGTTATTTCGTCAATGAGTGTCACAAATGCATGATTATCTGTCAAAAAGGCACTCAAATTCGTCGACAGACTAGGGGGCTGCTGAAGTCGGCTATCTCTGTAATACTTCATTACTGATTGAAACTTTGATCTGATAATAGTTCTCGATTCAGTGACTGATTTGTCAAGGTTGACTAGTCCAAACCGAATTCACCGCACTTTAGACAACAATACAGACATTTGGTAAAGACTTTTTTCTGACGCGAGATTATGATTACAAACATATTACAATTGAAAAAAAAAATACTTAATGACATTGAACTTGTCAATTACCCAAAATCGCTTTTTACATATATAGACAATTAAACAACTTTTTTTCGGTTCCTCTCATTTGTCTGTTAACATTAATGACTTTATCAACAATCATAGCAATTATCAAACTCACCATCATACGAATTAGAAAAAAACAAAACCATATAACGTCTTCAACAAAATTTTCAAAGTTTCATAAATTCATAGGTCGCATCGTTGGCTTGACGGTTGCACGGTGCAAAGCAATTATATCGTTCAAATATACAAACATTTATTTGTGTTCATAACTCTTTCGCTTATGATGAGCCGATGAGCTATCGGGGTTTTCTTGTGAAGTTGACCAATGATTTCTCAATTTATTGCCTTCAGATTTCACCTTGGCCAGTTCACGTAATAAATGGAGTCAACGCAAATAAATATAATCAAGAAATGCGGTCGAAATAATATCTCTTTTATGAATACATTCACAAAAAAATATAGGCCAACTAGCCATTCTTAGATGGGATTTATTTTTTTTATTTTCTTTCAATCCTTGTCTGAAATTCATCTTTATTCAATCTGATTATGTGTAGGTTTGAATGGAAAGAAAAGTCATTGACGCTAATTAACACGTTCGATACATACATTCGTGCATTCGATGAATTTATTTGTTAACTTGTCAAACAGAAATTATTCACAAGAGTAAAGAAAACGTGCGTCCCTTACTATTTCAGTTGAAATACATTCAAGGCTATGCGCACACACTTGGGACTCCACGAAACTTTGTCAAGGTGTCTTGACATACGTCCGATGAATATAAAAATGTTATCGCAAGACGGTGCTTAGTTCATGTGCGTATGTACATTTAAGTAGACGATGGTTGGCACGATGGCAAGTTGGATTTTCGTAAAAAAAAATATATATGCGCAATATTCTCAACAAAACAAATACAATTTGAAGTTTGTTTATATCCATTTCGGCGTTTTCTTCTAGGTTCAGCCTAGGTCAAGCGGTTTCTTTAACTTATTTGCTGCTATCATCATGTAGCTTCTCAACCTTTGGTTGTTTATGTTTCATTGACTCCGGTATTTCCGTAAGATTTCGTGAGTGTTCTTGTACTCGTTTCAATAACAACTTAAGATTTCCTTTGCTCTTGAATATTATGACGGGCAAACTAACTAATTGACGTTCTACCTTGATAAGAGTACCCCCCGAAGCGGAAAAATGTACGAGTACGTAAACGTCTTGCTGAAATACTCACTACTAAGGAAGCCTAGTCTAAGACAATGTTTTGGCTTACATATTATTTTGCTTTGGCTTGGCTTTGGCCTCAAAATTAACAAATGACTGCAACCCACACCCCATCCGATATTCCATTGCAATTGAACAAACTTGTGTTTAACTCAAAATCATATCACGGATGTGCTAATTAAAAGCACGTCTATTATTTGCATTTCGACTTGCAATGGTGGCGTGGCAATGAGATCGTATTCAAATATCTCTTATACACACAATAGTGTACAAGTACGTCCACGTTTGAATTGACAAACGCATAGTATTGGTGCATGTTTTTCATTCACTGATATTTTCACCCACAAAAAAGGTCTCTTTCAATTTCTTTATTTAATTTGTGGCTCTTGCAGCGAAGACCTGAATTTATTAAAAAAAGCTTTGAAGCTTTCAAAACACTTTTTAACCAATAAAACAGTTTTTGGTAATCTTGCGATATCTTTCAGAGTAGCTTATATTAATGACACGCAGTCGTAGATTACGACACTACTGGTGGGTCTTTCGAAACTTTTCTTTTCGTTTCCATAAAGTTGCAGCGGACAGAGAACTCACTGGCCACTATGTGATTTGAATAATTTGCTGTGCCTCGGGTTGTATTGCTTTAATGATGCCTCTATTTCAGTTGCATTTGAAGCTATGGTCGCTTAGGAAAAAGTTAATTTAGTTTATTTAACCATCTTACAAAGGTCTCTCATGAATTGAATTGTTCTATCAACAAGACTGTTTCTCGATCCATTCACTTGATGTAACCGATTAAGATAATTCGTACAAGAAACAAGATGTGGCCTTAATGCTGGACTGTTATGTATGGGAACAACCATAATTTGTGCCTTTCGTTGGTTTCTTTTGCATTTTCAAGGTGAGGTGAGTGTGTCATAAATGCTCTGAGGAATGGTTAGTCAAATCAAATGTCTGTTGCCCAATATACGCCAATGCTACGTGCATTTGCTTTTTATGCCTTTTTTGAGTTCATTCTTTATGTGATGATACATGTTTCCACGTCATTAAGGTGCTGGTGAATATATCAAATGACTGTTGATGTAATCGCTTAGTGGGTCGGTACACAGATGGAAAGTCTCTTTGCATTGTTGGGTAAACCAAAGTGTGTAGTTAATTTTTTACGTTTTTAATTCCGCATTGATTTAATCCATACCGGGGTAATCACTGGAAAATTAAATCAAGTGTTATGCGCATGCATATCTTGTTTTTCTTACCTCAGGTCAAACTTCAAAGTTGAAAACAACTTCTGTTATTAACTATTTATATTAAATGGGAATAAGTCAAGAAAGTCAACGACTGTTACTCAACTGATACCCTTTTTACTAGTCGTCATCTATTGTGTGGCATTCTTCTGTTACAGTGCCAAGGATGACAAGCATGTCTTGTAGAGGAGTGTATAGAAAATGAACTTACAGCATTATGTACTCCAACTATCAGCTAGACTGTTTTCAAGACTTAACGCACGGTGAGTGGATGAGGTTATAGACATCTTGAAAACAGCAAAATTCATCTTCGGCGAAAAAATTGTTTATAATAATCATAGCAGTGCAGAGACATGTGGACAAAGACCTTGCCAATCACGTCGTTACAACTGCCGTTCAAGCCCAGACGTTGATGCTGAGGTCATTTCTTGAAGACAACATACATTTCGTCAACTGTTCCATCTCTGCCTTTTCCATGTCAATGCTTCCTCTATCTCTTGCTGTTCTCAACTAAGGTTGGTTGGTAGGTGTGACTAACAAGTTGCTCCAAGGAAGTTGTTCCACTTAGACCTTTAAGGTCCATTATTATATCACTGTCATCCGACTTTTTTTCACATATTTAAGACATTGATATGCACCAGTTGGTGGTTTATTAAAAATGTTTAATGATGTCCTTTATGTTTGTGCCTCCTACGTCCTCAAGGTTGTTGTAGAAATAGCTGCCTATGTATTTTTTTTTATCTCTGCAAGGGCTGGGCAGGTTCCCTCATTGTGTAGCACGGTTTCCTTTTCTTTTTCATCCCTGCAGCTTCTACTGAAGTCATTGCAGGCACTGGCGAGTGATTACTCCTACTGCTTTACTAATATTCCTCCTGTCCAGATTTAGGAGCGCTTTAGTTCTTGATGGATCTAGTGTAGGCCACAACGCTTTCGATGTCCTTCAGGTGTCCAGTAGTGATTACTAAGTCGTCAGCTCTTTCGTTGCTCTGAATACCCTTGTGCCCAGGGACCCAGCACAGGGTAAGGCTGCACCTATACTCTATCACCTTTAGCGGTAGGCGGCAGAGTTTTACCATCTTTGACTTGATTGATCGTATTATCAGAGCCTTTATGACCACCTGATTATCTACGTAAATAACAATAGATCTTTCGTTTATCGAGGGCTGCTTCTTGAATAGCTGCTACTTTTGCCAGGAAAACCCTGCAGTGGCTCGGGAGCCGCTTGGTTATTTTCAGCTCCGGCAAACTGGCGTGTACACCGGAGCTCGTATCTTGGAACCGTCAGTATAAACAAAATTTCCTCGACTAATCACGTTGATGTTTTCCGATTTGCCAGCAGAATAAGTAAGAACCCTTCATAGATTTTATCTTTGGTGTTACCTGTCAACTTACAAGGATCTATAATCTTGACCTGAAATCTAGGTTGCTGGGAGTACAATGGACCAGTTTTTTTTGAGTTTGACTTCTCAGGTGAAGATTGTAAGATACTCCGACAAAAAAGAAAATCTTGACCATTTTTAAGTAGGAGGGACTAGTACCCCAGCGATGTGGTCAAAGGCTTAGCTAAAAGATTAAAAGAAATTGCCAAAGATCAAGGAGTAAGTCTTCAGTGTACGACAATTCAAATGAATGTGGTCTTATTTTTAGGGCCCAGTCATTGACACTAAAGATTGGTGAGATTTATACACATATGGAGAAAAAGAAATCATTAAGAGGCAAATGTCGCTACAACATGTGACAACCGGCATAACGCAATATTATGACTGTTCGCTTATGACATAATCAAAACGAAGAGGTGGTTTATTCATCATATTTTATGTGAAAGAGTGTCACAAAATTAATTTGAATATCCGGTCACTGGAGTGCAGTTATGTCAGTGATGTATTAATAAAACCCACGCATTGAGTGGGATTTTCTCGAAATGCAATGCGAAAATTATTATTAATCTGATTTCAGGTCACAAACATGGGCTGGTTAGAAAATATGCATGGTTTATCACAGTGGTTTATTAAATTTCAATATGATAGAGATTCGTTTAAAAATGCAAGACTTTTTCATCGGCTATTATGTTTGGCTGCTTGTATGTGGCTAGACGGAGGTGAGCCACGTCTCACTTACATAGGTCGTAACGCCCGTTGGAGGAATGTGTCCTGAGCTCCTACTTCATGCTCGTTGTGTTCATGTGTTGCTTTGCCCATATACTTATCAATCTGAAACGTGATCTCAGCGGGATATTTGATAGACCCTGGAGGTCGTGACTGAAATATTTGTCCCAGTGTTCTATGCCTCAGCTGGAGACTGTGGGGAGGAAGAAATAAGGAGTGCCCTATTTTTCTTCTTCGTCGCAGCAGAGCCTGCATATAAAATCGTTGGGTACTTCCTTTTTCAATTTAATGTACTTCAGATAATTATGACCAGTTATTGCTCCAAGTACAGTAACATTTTATCGAGGAGTCTGTCGATTTTTTCGCACAGTACAACTGGTCTAACAGGTGGTTAGAAAGTTCAACCTATTGTCAGCCTCCTTTTTTCCTTGACATCCGCAAGAAGTGGTTTGACACATAGGATTGACTGGGAGGGGTCGGTTTCGATGCCTTTCCTAGTTCCAGCACCCAGCAGAGATAATCGAATGCTGCGCTCTGAGAACCTTGAGCTCTTGGCGGCAGCCTGCTGGGACTTCATTTTTGTCGCCGAAATTGCTTTAATGGCCGTTTGACTAGTTATATCAGTCGGTGGTATTACCAACCCTGTCTTTGTGGCATAGTGGATTGGTGCGTCGACTCCTACACCAGAGGTTACAGGCTCGATCCCAGAATTTACCAACTTCCATAATTCATGGCTCCACCTCCACCGATTCATTGACAATGGTGAAAGACGGTTCCTGTCTTGAAAAAGCTTCCCAATCCCATCCACCATTCAAACCCATCCACTCGTGAGAGAACAGAACCACGCACAACACAAGTGGTTGCTGTAGAAGCTAGGCCCAGGCCCTTCTCGGACTGTCGCGCAACCCTTCTTATTATTATTAGTATTTCCAACATTGATATTATTTTGGCCGCTCCGTTGACAGCCACAACCACCCTTTGAACTGAACAGTGCATGTATAACATTTCGGAGAATATATACGCGCATGTACTTTTTTTGCATATTAGATCCTTCCGTGTATACAAGAATTATTGAATTGCTGATGGGCTCATTTGTGGTCTCCTCGTAACTTGTGGGGAAATAGCCAAGGAAGGGTATATTTCGAAATCAAGGGATAGAGGAGTATAGTCGCTGTCGACTTGGTCAATTTGTAGTCTATCTAGTACATTTTCATGTCCAGTGGATCTTGGTGGGGGCAAACCACAGGACTGAATGATTCTTATGGCGTTGTTAGCAGCATGTTTTAGTTTTGACTCCACGCCCGCCTCAGGAGTAGTGTGCTTGCTCCTGTCGCACTCACTGGATTCTAGTTAATATCTTTAGGTTGGTGGTTTTCCGGGAAGGCTACCATCACATTAAGCTGCCATAACTCAAGATTTATCTGATGATCACTGAGTAAATCCACAGAATTGTTTTGAGGTTTGGTCAAGATTTTTTTATCCAGGTACACGAGACGTTTGCTTAACTATTTCATTATTATTTAATTTCCAGTTGAGTTTATTGTCTTTTATGCGGGGGTATTTCGCACTTTCAGAGTTATGTGAGTGTCCAGAAATGCGGAATCAACCTTTTGTTGGAAAAAATGACTGGATTAATCCCTGAATCGCAAGATTGGATCTATTGATATTCTCAAGAACTGACCAAAAAAGGTGGTATTTTTCACAAAAGAAGCAGAGGTTGGGAAGAGTTTAGTGTTTGAGCGTTCGATCTCTGTACTCTTCGATGTTAATGTCTATTTTTTAGCACAATCCCATTTTTAACCGCTTAGGTCTCAATGGCAGCTAACGCCTCATTGACGACTCGCTGTGTTCGGCCAACCGCGTTAATCCCACCCACATACCTTTACATTTGTATAGAATTGTATTTGAATGGAAAATTTCCGTAGGCACCAAAGGTCCGACGTCCATTGGTAGTGTCAGATTCTTACTCACTAAAACCACCTCCCGGGGAGTCTTTCCATTCAATCCATCGCGGACGGATTCGTTCGCTTCGTCACGTGTTGCTTAGAGAATACACGTTCCGCTGACGTTCTAAAATCGCACATTATTTGTACTGCTGCATCGTTCCCAGCAGCCAAAAGATCTGGTTTCAACATATATTGAACTATGATCTGCTTCTGGTTTATCGTGCTGTTATAAATATGTTTGTATGTATATCTCATCGTAAACGGCGCGTGTGTTCGGTCGACCGATGGACTGGAGTTCACGCAACAAATTGTACACGCAGCAACAATCGCCATGCGCTTGTAATTGCTTCGCGTCTGCATTTGTGTAAAGGTAGTAAGATTCAACGTAAATCGATCGGTGCGCGTGTTTCTTCGATGAAGCCATGGAGTTGAATATGAAAGAACAGTTTTATTTGCAATGTGTTTTAATTTGTTTTCACTTGCGCGAATAACAGACAGTGCATGCACGATCTTCTCCAGAACGATGTTAAAAAAGTCACATGACAGCGCGTCGGCTTTGTTGATATTAAACCTAGATGACAACCTAGTTGAAGCAGTGAGAATTTTCAATCGTCAACCTGCAGTTTGGCGTCAATGTCAT
The DNA here is from genome assembly GCA_964034865.1 of Eristalis intricaria. Taxonomy (NCBI): domain Eukaryota; kingdom Metazoa; phylum Arthropoda; class Insecta; order Diptera; family Syrphidae; genus Eristalis; species Eristalis intricaria. The sequence continues at coordinate 33,851,323 of OZ035875.1, forward strand.
GTCACTGGACACAACCGCAAAACTAGTTGTTTTGAACGCTATCATACGCGGCCTTCAAATCTAGGAATACGTGGGAAGACGTGGTGGGTGACTATTTCAATTTTTTTGGCATCTATTATGGACTTCCCTGGCCTGAAAATACACTGTTCGTAAATCGTTGAGGAAATGATACTCAGGCTTCACTCGTCGATCATGTTTGAAGCGAGATCGTACGCTCCATGTCCTATTCCAAATAAGGGGGGATGGATCCCACCCATTCATTTGAACAACAAAAATCCACTTCTTCTTCTTCTTCTTCTAGAGGCGCTACAGCCCGCGATGGTCCGGGGCCTCATTCAACAAGCCTCTCCATCAGGCATGCTCTTTAGCCAGCTGCCTCCAATTTTGCACGCCAAGTTGGTTGAGGTAATTCTTCACTTGTCGCATCGACAAAGTCCATTTTACCCATATTAAAGTACTCCTACCTAAGAAAGGCCCCGGTCCGCCTCGGATTGTGGCGCCACCCATATTAATATTATTATTATCTAAACTATGGTCAACTCAAACTTAATATTTCTAGATTAAACTCTTGTACGTGGTTTTAAAAGAATTCAAAAAATGTATGTTACGTATTTCAACTGCTGGTGTACGAAAAATCAGTCATGTGGGATGGCCAATTTAAGAGCAATAACAAATAGTGGTGTTCCTCGATTAGACGAAGGGTTCCCTCTTGGGTAGTCCCACAGACTGTGTTATCATAAATTCGGCCAAATGTTAAATTTGGATATTCGACTAGTTAATGTTTCGTCGTTTATTCGAACTATTCGCAGATTCTGCAGTTGTCTACTTTTTTTCATTAATTTTTATTTATTCATATACAGTGGACTCACCCTAAGTCGAATTGTCAAGGGATACCATAATTTATTTGAGTTAGAGAGAGTTTGACTCAGGGAGAGTCCACTGTATAACTCTTATGTGCTAGACAAAATGACTAAAACTAGCTTAACTAACTTATTGAATCTAACTTACTGGCCCTCTGTAGGCACTCTAAGCTAAACTTAAATTCGACTGATCTAATGTAATTACAATATTACTTTTCCCTTTATTCATGGCCATTTGTAACTAAAAAAAAGTTTGGAAGCAAACAAAAAACTTAGTATATGGGTTATTTTTTTAACCTAAGCCTAAAATGTAAGTAATACCTAAAATATGCATACTTATATATATATATATATAAACAATTTTTTTAATATTATTTAATTTTTTTTAATAATTATTTAATTATATATAAACATTTTTTTTTGTTTTAATATTATTTAATGCTTAAGTAAGTCCGCCATGGAAACTAAAAGTGCTAAAAGTCTAGCCAGGTTCCAAAGGGATAGACGAGGGAGCTATTTCATTTAACGACCAGTACTTCTGGTGTTTCCTGCTCACATCTTTAACATCACGGATGGATACAGATCTGCTGAATCAGAAGAGTTCTTCAGTGCTCAGTGCTACCTCTCGTCTTTAGTTAAGTTGCGTATCCACGGTTGTTCGAGCAATGTGAAAAATTAACGGAACTGCAAATTTATCCTGGATCAGACCTGTCTGGTCGAAATAGACGAATGCTTCTGGGAGGATGAAGCCGAGAGCATAGACCTTGCAACATGTGTACGAATAATCTTGATTAGGAAATTCTCCATTCTTAACAAGTTCGCCCTCATTGCGATAGAATTTTTTTTACTGGGACTCTGGTGTTACTGACTAAGGCGAAGACAGGCCCTAAGACAAGAGTGCAGTTATCTACTCTGGCATGACCCATTATGTGTAGGTTTTGTGTGAACAGTGTGTTTGGTGTTCTAGAACTAGATACAGCATGTTTAGGTCTTTGAATTTATTCATATTAAAGAATGTGATCGAAGAATGTTAGATCGAAGAGAGAATAGTCCACTTTTTCTTCTGAAATGCCCTTATCGGATATATTCATTCAATAAACATGATCTGACCAAGAATATATTTTTTTTTTACTTTCAGTGCTCGAAACACAAGTAATTCACACAACAAATCTATCAACCACCCCAGAAGAGTATGATCCATATGTATGCAAGCTTAAACCAGAATTGAAAGCATTAGCTAAGGAGGAACTACACGAGGATGACAACATTAGAAAGCAAGCCTTGGCTCAGTTCCGCGAATGGATAGCAAAGCACCCCCATATTAAAAAATGCCGAACAGACTCAATCTTTCTGTTGAGGTTCCTGCGAACCAAGAAGTTTTCCGTACCTGCAGCATGCGAGATGTTAGAACGCTATCTGACAATCCGGCAATTATATCCCCAATGGTTTACAAAACTAGACATCGAAGATCCAGCATTAGAAGAAATTTTCGAAAATGGATACTTGGTACCACTTCCAGAGCGTGATGCAAATGGCAGACAGGTTATTTTTTCCGTGGGCGGCAGATTCGATCCGTACAAATTTACGTCTGTTCAAATGGCACGCATACACTCACTTGTGTGCGAGGCCCTCCTAGATGACGAAGAATCCCAGGTTGCTGGGTATGTGTACGTGAATGATGAATCTGGAATGAATATGGGATTCGTAAGTCTCTGGTCCTTGACCGACTTAAGAACTATTCTGAAATGTATACAGGTAAGTAGTTATGCGAGATCTGATCAATTTCAATTTGATAACTATTCTGTTTACAGAACTCAACACCCATGAGGCATAAGCAGACTCATTTCTTTAATATTCCTCATTACGCAAACAGGGTAATTGAGTTGGGAGTCTCAATGCTTAGCGAGAAGTTGAAGAAAAGAATCATGGTAAGTATGAGTGCATAATTGAATATGATTACATTTTAAATTACAGTCGAACTTCCATAAGTCCAACAGTCGCGGACACAAAAATTGGGTTCGACTTATGGAATGTTCGAGCTAAGGACGTTACAGAGTTTTGACTATATCTGGTGCACGTAGTGTTTGGTTATTTTTGTCAGCTCTCTTAATTTAGGAAATTTATCATAAAATGTGCTCCTAAAAATTTAGTTTAAGTTGACAGTCTTCAAAAGCCTCCAGATGTTAATATGTATGAATGACCCATCTCCCTTGGCACCTGCCCTTTGTTTTTATGTATATCTTGGTGAAGCACCATTTCCTTCACTTAAGTCGCCTTGTTTTTGTTGGAAGTTATCGATGTGATTATTGTCTAAGCTTTTTTCGAGGTATTGAACCCTTCCCTAGCCTTAAATACACTCCTTAACCTTTCGGCCATAGATCGTTACGCCAGTGAGGTCGATGCCAGTACTGCGATCAGATTGAAATCGGAGGAGCTTAGCTCCGGACAATCTAACATCCTCGATAAATTTGGGTCCATACACTCACGATATCTGAGCTGATCTTCGAGAAAAATTTCTCAAGCAGCAAACGTCAATCGCTGGACTGTCCTCTTCGAATTTTCACAAATGGATCGAAGATGGACGTTGGAATGCTGATGGCAGTCTGCTCTAAGGATTTGAGTTTTCAAATGTCATTCCGACTACCAAGGGACACAGTGATATCCCAGAAAGCAGACGAATTCGCTAGAAAGGGTACCACCTCTACACTCTTTCCGGACGGAGAACTGCCGTCCATGCCTATCGCTACGGCAAAACATCTACATAAGCTTGAAACGCTTATTCTCACCAAACGTAGATAATTTTCTGGCAGTGGGTGGCTCATCAAAAAGCAATTAGGGCCCGCTACACTAACCGGGCACTGTGCCATTGGAATTTATGCTTCCCGACTAGGTGTCCCCTACAATGATTTCTGCAAAAGTTGCAAAGATGAAGAGGATGATGAATCCATTTCACACCTTTTTTTGCAATTACAGTCTCATCTCACGGATTTATTCCTTGGACGCCCCATATTTCTCCAACTTGGCAGAACTAAGTAATATTAGCATCAGTCAACTGCATCGCTTTATTGAAAGCTGCAAATGGTTCCCGGATTAGGATATACTTTGTTGTTACACAATGGGCCCATTTTTTTGTTCTAAGTGTGGCTACATATTAGGTATTCAGCCACTCTTACCTAACCTAACGGCACGGCAGTAATTAAAAGAAATCAATGAAGTAAAATTTTAATTCGATTTTATTAACAAACATATTCATGTGCTTATGTGCAGAGGTGGGGGCATCGAGAACAAAAGAACAAGAAGAAAAAACAAAAAAAAGGGAATACGTACAATGGTAACCAAATATGTAGTGGCTAGTGGATTTTTGGCTAACAAGCACGTTTATAGTTGAGATCCACAGGAAGCTCTTTCAGGGATGTTCAAGAGGCGTTTTGGCCTAAGCAACTATGCTCCTTCAAAGATGTTCAAGATGCGTTTATGACATAAGCAACTATGCTTGAACTACCTTCTGTCCAAGCAAGCAAGCCATTTCACTCTTCGTCACTTCAGTCTCTCAAATTCTGCACAGTCGCTAATTTGGAGGCAATCGAATATCCCTATTCGTAATTTCTGGTTAGAACCTGACTTCTTCTTCTCCAATATTTTGATAACAGACTGAAGTCCAGAAATATTAGAATACGGGCACCTTTAGAATGAAGAATTAGACTACTTACAGAACAAATATTTGAATATATCCATTTGCTGCGATTATTTCCTGTAATGCTCACCATAGGCATATGTCATACGAATATAGCAGTGATCGATATGATTCGCTTCATCATTCAAAATGTACCACAACACCACAACCATAGAAAGATGATCGTCTGTCTTTATCTCGAGTATATCAATGTAGTATCTCAAAGTCGCATATAAGTACCAGTGAGTCTTCCGGCCGACAATAGATCAAATATGCACGCTAAGACAAATACTCTAAGATCCATCCAATTGCTAGTAAGTTTCAAATTAATCCGATATTCATAAAATTGAAAGTCGCATTCGACAGCTTTCATCGCAAGGAACTTTTCGGCTGTGCCTTAGTGCGTTGACGCGTTTCACTTTGCAATTGGGTTCGAGGGCGTTCGAGGAACCTTGTCATGCCTCCTATACGAAGCTAAAAGCTGATAGACCAGCAGAAATGCAGAGCTTATTCTTGTTGCCTTCGAAAGGGAATTTCTGTATCCGCGGATATATTTAATGTTCTGTCGTCGAGGGAGGACGAGCTCTACAGAAATATGGACTAGACCAGAAGTCCATTCATCGAAGACCGTGGACTTTTTCCGAATCATGAGACTCGAATTCCTTTAAGTTACTCAAACTCAAGCCAAAAAATGAATCCTCGATCTCCTTTGATTTTGTACAATATAATTATACTGCGCAAAAACAACTAAACTTGTTAACGTTTATGGAACAGTGTCTAAACTTGATAGGCATTGTGAAAACTAGACGATATAAATGATCGCTGATATTGTATAACTCTTGTTTCAAAATTAGTTTTCAACAGCGAAATCTAGTCAACTATAGCTGACAGGTCTATGACATGGAATAAATTTGAGCTAATGGTGCATTTTAAATTACATCATGTCATAGACTCTAGACTCCATAGATTGTCATGTTGTTCGATATGCAATTACTTCACAAATATCTATATTTAGTATGTAGTATATTTAGTAGTAGGTGCTTATGTTGTGAGTGTCTATCACGACTATAGATCACAAGCAATAGGTGCCCCGATGGCCATATGATCGTGGATTATTTAGACCAAAGTGTTGGGTCCATTGTTGCTCTAACTGGGGGTTGGTTTTATACCAGGTTTAATCCTAAAACTATCCAGATTCACTTATGAATATAAAGAGGTTTTGTAGTTCAGCAACCCCCAAGTACTCCAGGTCAAGAAGAAGTACTTTCCTAGGAACTGCCTCCCTTTCATTGCTATGACTGGGTATTCGTAAAGCCGATGTTAGATAGGTTATGTTTCTTCCTGTCATTCTGCGGCATGTTCAGATCATTTTCATGTGTGTGGCACAGTGCCCGGTATGGGCTTCTATTGGCATGCGTATTTCCGTTTTGTTGCTCCAATATCCAGATCAAGTAATGATTTCTGGCTCTATTCAGAGCTTCTTAAATGTTCGAAAAATATCCCAAACTTGGTAAGGATAGGTTGGAGTAGAGCCAGAGAAAGATCTTTTACGTTCCCACGCAGATTTGACTCCTTCTCCGGGAGGTGATAATCTCTGCCTCATCCTCTCGTTTTAGATCGAGAGTAAGCCATAACTGCTTTGTAATGAGCGACCTAGTAGGTGTTTCCAGCTTCAGTAGATGCTTCGCAAGAGTAATAGGCATCGATGACGGGTCTTCAACGGGACCATTACCCTTTCTAGCGAGTTCGTTTGCTTCGCAATTCTTTGAAATGTTACTGTTTCTCGGCACCCACATACATTGGATGCCTAAATACCTCGCCATCTCTATCAGACATAAGGAGATTAAGATATCTGTGCTAGATATTGCATGGTTTTTTAGCCAGGACAAAGGTTCCTTTAGGGCTATAGTCTTTGCCAGTGACAGGCCACGCATTCATCCATCTTTGATCCATACGTGAAAATTCGCTGACGACCCTCCAGCGTATGGTATTCAGACTTTCAGTATAATATGCAGGGTATCTCAATCTAAATACAGTGGAGTCTCCCTAAGTCGAAACTCTCTCCAAAGCAAACTTTTTCGCTATATTTTGCAAATATTTTTCTCAATTTCAAAGGAACGTTATATCCGTTAGTTTATCAAAAATAGGTTCCTTGCACTAAAATGTTATTCGCTCAGTGTGTATATTCGTTATTTACTATCATTTATTTATTATTATTTTTTTATTTACAGCTCCATAAAACGTTGGACGCACTTAAAAATAAAATTAATCCCGACATTCTTCCAAAGGAGTACGGCGGTAAAGTTCCCCTTGCAGAAATGATCAAACAATTCAAAGAGAAACTTATACAGAAGAGGGCTGAGATCTTGGCATTGGACGATATGTACATTGAGGTTACGAAAGACGCTGTCAATTTCGCTGGCAATGATATTGGTGATATAGACGCAGGAGTTGTTGGAAGTTTTAGAAAACTCGAAGTTGATTAATCAAATTCTACATTACTAATCTCTTGAGAACCGCCTGAAAATGCGATACATTTAATTCTGAATGTATTCATTTTTATTGATAGACTAATTTAAGATTTTAGATAACTCGTTTGTGTTTCTAACCCTTTCCTTTATTTTAATTTAACAATTTTTGGACATTTTCATAGTTTTTTTCTGTTGGAAGGCATAAGAAGACAGTTACTGAACACATTAAAAACAAAAGATTTTATACATTTAATTGATGTTATTTACCAAGTTTTTTTGATTAAGATTTGTTGAAAATTATTTTAAGTGTGATTTTTAAGTTAGGGCGTTGAATTATAATATTTGTTTTTTGTCGCAATAAATAATATTTTGGAAAATGAGCGAACGTCTATGACTTATTGCCTTTGCAAGAAAATCAGCTTGTTGAGTAAAAAAAAAGGTTTACGGTAAAATGCTTTACATATATATTTCATTTGATAAGGATTCTTATATGAATTGCATAAGTTGAGCCCAGTGAAGCAGTCTGAGCAGATTGGTGCAGGAAAAATTTAATTTCGGATCAGCGAAAAGGAACATTGAATTGGTCGTTCTATGAGACTTAATTACACCAATCTGCCTATTTTGTTTATTTTGTCCTGCTCTGCAAAGCGTTCGCTTATTTCATGGCAATAAATTCAAGGTACACCTTGGAAGTCGTGCTGATCTTCGTGCTACAAGGCCACACTGTCGAAGCATTGCCCATTCCACTCGAAGAAGCAGCTGCTCAACACTGCCGTGTTTCTCACTCCATTCCGGCGCGTAACTCCCACAACAGCACGAAGAAATCTTCTCAACAGCTTGTATTCACGATCTTATTTTTTCGGTCATAACCAAAATTTTATAACCATAGGTGGGAGTTGGAATAAAAACTGAGTTGAAAACGGCTAACTTGGCGTTGACACCTTCCTGATTACAGATCAGCCAAGCTCTTGACACAGCCTGGCCAATACCACTGGAAGTTCAGCATTAATCCTCCCATCACTCGAGATACATGTACGCCAAGAAACTTAAACTTCTCCACCTGCTTCCCGGTTCCCGTCTACCCATCTTATGGATGGAGATTACCCGAACTTTTCGCCACGAGTCTGGAACGTGGTTGTTAAAGATACAGCTTTGTATTCGTAAGCAATGGAATTCACGGTCTTGTAATTTTTGTTGAATAACGTGAAGTATGCAATACTGGCCTGGAGATTTATATAGAGAAATGTTACTGAAAAATTAATTTAAAAAATATATAAATAATATTGAGAACAAAATGCCGTTTCTATTCCAAAAAGGTCTTTAACAGCGTTGTGCTAAATAGTTTCAATGGTGGAACGAACATAGTACGGTTCTTTTTTCGATTGGAACTATGTATATAGTTCCACTGACATTTTCTGTGTGAACTGAAGTGTAATTTGTATGTGTTCTCAACTAGATAATTATTAAAATTTAGCTTCTGTATTCTTAAGACAATTTTATCGAGAACGTAAAATTATGTTCGTCTTAGCAACACAAAGAAAAACATACCAATATTGTAAATATACAAAAGTTTGTCAAACTCGCATGGATATTCGTAGAGTAGTAGAAGTATTATTCTACCACCCTATATATCCCAACATGTTCGGATTTAATTTTCAATCTCACAAGTCCATATAAGTGGTAAACAAACGGCAATGGAGCGAATACTTTTTTCGCAGTCACAACAAGTTATCGGAGACATGTCCCCGGATGTGGATGGACATAGTTCCACCGATATGTTCGGATCGAAGGAAGGATACATGTTGATGGTGCTTTGTAGTTCCATGTCACAAGTTTGGTATGCTGGACAGTTTGGTTTGTATATATGGCTGATTTCACACTCGCTGAATTCTTCGCCGCCCTTTCAATGTTGGCGAGGCAAAAGGAATCATACAAGGAGACAGACACACACATTAAAAGAATCTTGCTTAAAAATTCTCCTGTTGTGAAAGCAGCCTAAGGAGTATGGGTGAGTAATTCTAACATTATTTGCTGGGTGAAAGAACCACGATCATACTTATACATATGAATACGTAAACATTGAACTACATATATGTGCGAAATTTGCCTTGCTTGACATGTGAACACACACACCCGCGAACATGAACTGTGAGACATATTTAACTAAAGTAGGCAGAACGATTGGAACTAGTTCCGACAGTGGAGGCTCGGAAATACCCAACTCTGTGCATGCCCGAAAAAAAAATATATAGGAAAGACTGGATACAAGTCAAAATCATCATTTGTTTTTGTTTTTTTTTTTTTGACTCAAAGTAATCAATGCCTTAGTCAACAGTACAAGCAACCCAAGTACCCAGTCTTATAGAAATCAGTGCTGTGGCTTAAAAAATATGTAGACCTCTACAAACATCCAAGCAATTTATAATATTGTCCACGCCATAAAATCACCCTCAATCCGTCATCCAAATGATGTCAGTTCACGGTCAAGGAAAGGATGACTTGTGCTTATGATGGCTGATTTCAACTGTAGTAGGTCAACATTTACATTTTAGAGAATTCTACTCTATAGGGCGGCTTGGATTTTTCATTGCCTTGGGCGCCATTTGAACATTGGTCTGTCTTCTGAAAGCAACGACTCGCAGTACAATAGGATAATCTGAATCGTAGTGTCTTTAAATTCATGCATTAGGATAAATTTCAATTACCAAGTGCATCAAGTGCAATTTCTAATGGTGGTCTACTTCTGTATGCGCATGCATAAGTAACGAAGTATTTCTTAAATGAATGCACTCGCTTTGGTTCATATTAAATTATCGTGCTCTGCAGGAGATTTCACCTAATTCGTTCATCGTTGAATGGATTGGGTAGCCTAGCAGAGTCAAGTACATTTGAATTTAGTTCGGACAGTTCTGTCGACGCGATCAGTCATTCAGTATGTTACTGATAAAGGTGTTTTTGATTTATTCCTTCATTTCGATAAATTCTTGTGATCAGTCGGATACGTTCTGGAAACACTACTTACCACCAACGATCTATTCCGCTTACTCGAATTGTTCGTTATCTGCGTGCGATGCCTTACGAATTATTGCGCAGATGTTCATTATCGGGAACGGATTAAAGAACGCTGACGATTCGACGAAACGAAGAAATTTCCAAGTGTCCGATATAAAATCAATTACTTTGGATGGGGACCTTCAGAAACAGATCCGACAGATTGAAAGCCGATTACGTGCTGTTGAACAACCAGTGTGGAAGCTGACACCAGCCAGTCGAACGGAATGGAATCATTGTACATCCGGTATTTGCCGGTGCAATCCTGATACAAAAACATTTACGTGCTGGGGTGCCAATCTGAATTCTGTTCCAGCCACACAAGTAATTCCTATGAATATGGTTTTCATGTCAGTATTAAATTAGCCATGAAGTGTTCTTGAATATATGTACGATTATTGTGCTTCAGAGACCTTTCTCGCAACGCGTTCTCCACTTTACACAAGGACACCTTCAGAGGTTTGACCTTGTTGCAGGAATTGGATTTATCGAACAACTTCCTGGATTTTATACCTTACGACTTGTTTCAAGATCTAGATAGTTTAGTGCAACTGTGAGTAAATGCATTCGGCCTATTTGGCGATTTAAGTGAATGATGAACATTTCAGGAGAATTCAAAGCAATCAGATAGAAGACTTGGATCAACGAACTTTTTGGAAACTTCGAAACTTGATTTTGTTAGACATAAGCAAGAATGTCTTGTCCGATGTTCCCGAAAATCTATTCAATCATGTTCAACGGCTGACTGTCATTAACTTATCAGTTAATAGAATTCAAACTTTTCCCCCTGAACTGTTGAGGGACCAATATGTCTTGGAGGAATTTGATATATCGAAGAACGAAATTTCAATTTTAAGGTCTGGTAGTTTGAAAAATCTTGAGCACCTAAAGATACTGGACTTTTCAGCGAATATGATAGGTAAGTCAAACACGATTTGAATTCGCATGAAATACATTTACAGTGGAAATTTCGAATTGGCACGGGGTATCATAATCTGTTCGAGTTAGTGGGAGTTTACTTAAAGAGAAATTTTTACATGGAAAATTGAGGGAATTGAATGTAAAATATGGCACAAAAAATTCGAGTTAGAGAGAAATTCGACTTATTTTTAGCCATGTCAACTGTGTAACCTTAAATCGCACTAGAAAATTACCCAATCGCATGAATATTTTTATTTTTTATATTAAAATTATTTTTATTTATTTTTATCTTTTAAAAAGAAAATTATTATATTATAGTTATTTTAAAACTTCCATTGAAAAAGATGTGACGTGTACATATTATAATATTTAAAAAACTGTTAAACTGAGTTTCTGTAATAAATAAATGACCTTTCGTTGTTACTTAAGTGGTTTGATGTGCATCAGTGGTGTAGGAAATGCAAATGTGTAGATGATTTCCGACCAATTTATTTCATGTTTTGGCATATACTCATGTTTGTGTAATTGAATATTGCTAATGCAATACTTGAGGATGGTCGCCGTGGCGCAGTGGGTAAGTGCGTCAACTCCTACGCAGAGGGTGTCAGGTTCGATACCCGAATTTACCACCTTTGATAATTCACGGCACCACCTCTTTCGAGTCACTGACAATGCTCAAAGAGTATTCCTGTCTAGAAAAAGCTTCCAACTTTGCCGTTCGGAGTCGGCATTAAATTGTAGGTCCCTTCCACTCGTGAAAGAACGATAGCACGCACAACACGATTGGCTGCTGAGAAGCTAGGCCCATGTCCGCCTCGAACTGTCGCGCCACCCATATTATTATATTACACTTGAGGAAAGCTGCAGGTCAGTCGTTAGTAAGTCGTTTGATAATTCTAGCTAGTGGCTAGCTGTCGCCAGTTTTGATAGTTCGCCAAGTTGATTGACGTCCTTCTCCACCTTCAACGCGGGTGACCTCCCCCCCCCCCCCCCCCCCCCAACTTAATCCCAGCCATCTTAGGCGTTGGATCCTTAAACGCCTGGCTGGGCTCTTGTTGCTGTACATCTCGTACTGATCGTTGTTGAATATTCTCCTCCAATGCCGTCAACGCAAACACGACCAACGATTGATCAAACAGAACTTTTCTCTCGAAGAGACCAAAGAATTTTTCATTCGCTTTTGAGATTGGCCATGCCCCTGCGCAGTACAGGAGGACTGGGGTGATAAGTATCTTATATAAACACAGTCTGGTCGTTTGACTTTAGGCCCAAGACCATAGAATCCGTTGCGTGCGTTGCGTCCTTTCAAAAAATTCTCAACTCATCAGGCCTTATGAGAGGGAGAGAGACAGCAAACGCCACCCACAAGTGAAATTCACCACGACGGATGGAATTTCCCAACTTTTAACTTTTGAGATGTTTCCATGGAAATTCATTTAGCTGCTCCTTGTGTGAATGTTTTTACGATATTTTATGAATTTTGTTATGAAAGAATAGTTTTGGCTTTATTTAAAATTGTTTTTAAATGATTCCTAATAATACAGGAAATATAAAATTTCGAATTTCTTATATTTTTACAAGAGTGGATTGGACATGCAACGTACGTCATTGGGCACCTCTTTGCAATCTGGCAACTACGATTCTTGTGGATTCCAAACGCAACGTACGAAACGAATTGTATGGGTTTGGACTTTAACTTTGCGTTTGATCTCGGTACTGATGTGGTTGCACAGTTTACTGCGGAATCGAGGTAGACTTCACATTGTGATGCTTAATCCATCATCTTCGATATCGTACGTTTTTTCTTGAGGACAGTATATGCTTCATTTCGCCCTCATTCACCGCTGCTTCCATCTCAATTCCAGCAAGACGAATTCAATACAGCATATTCAAATTTGCTTTATTACCCAAATAAGAGTTTCTCTGATTCGAATCATAACACCTTCTTCTTCTTCTTCTAGTGGCGCTACAGTCCGGGGTGGACCTGGGCGTCAACCAGTAAGCATCTCCAGCCGGCACGATCTTTTGCCAGTTGTCTCCAACTGCGCACGCCAAGTTGGTTGAGGTCCTTCTCCACCTGGGTGCGCCATCGGTTCCGTGGGCGTCCTCTATTGCGTTGTCCCACTGGTTCGGAGTCGAAGACTCTTCGGGCTGGAGCAGTGTTGTCCATGCGCTCTACATGGCCCAGCCATCTTAGGCGTTTAATCCGTAGACGCCTGACTAGGCTCAAGCCGCTGTACAGCCCGTACAGTTCGTGGTTGAATCTTCTTCTCCAATAACCATCAACGCAAACAGAACCAAAGATCGCACGCAGAGCTTTTCTCTCGAAAATACCAAGGACTTCCTCATCCGCTTTTGAGATTGTCCATGCCTCCGCGCCGTACAGCAGGACTGGGATGATCAAGGTCTTGTATAAAGTCAGCTTGGTCCTTCGAGAGATGGCTCTACTACTGAATTGCCTCTTGAGCCCATAGAAACAGCGGTTGGCAAGAGTTACTCTGCGTTTGATCTCGGTACTGATGTTGCTTGTACTGTTTACTGCGGAGCCGAGGTAGACGAATCCTTGACTACCTCGAAGTTATAGCTGCCCATTGTGACGCTCTGTCCAAGACGTCGATGTTGTGTGTCCTTTCTTGATGACAGCATATACTTCGTTTTGCCCTCATTCACCGCTAAACCCATTTTAGCCGCCTCCGCCTCAATGCCAGCAAACGCCTCATTGACGGCTCGCTGTGTTCTGCCAATCACGACAATGTCATCCACGTATGCTAGCAGTTGTACGGACTTCTGGAAGATCGTGCTTCTAGTGTTGGCGTGTGAGTCTTGCACGATCTTTTCCAGGATGATATTAAAGAAATCACATGACAGCGCGTCGCCTTGTCTTAAACCTTTTTTGACATTGAAGGGGTCTCGGTGAGTTCGTTACCGAACTTGATGGAGCAGCGAATCATAACACCTACCATCCAGTTATTTCTTTAGGTTTGAAAACAAAAAATAGTCAATGGGCGGCTGATTTGCCACCCGCCTTATACTTTTAATACATCTTTCTTACAGGATAAATTTAAAGTTTGGCGTTTTTTCGATTTGGAAATGGAATTAGGACAAGTTGGTGAGAAAAAGTTTTGAAGCTTGTGACAGTTTTCTGATTGATTGACTCAGTTTTATCTGATTATATTTCTCAGTTCGTAGCTTTTTGTTTGCAGTTGTGCTTATGGTCAAGTGTGACCAATCATGGCACCCATTTCTCGGATAGCTTTTTCTTGTCCACATATTAATGTGAATTTGTATGTACCCCGCCTCAGGTGAGATGCAGCCACCTCACGGATTTCTATCGTCCAATGTGATTCTCGTGACGACCCCCTTTGGGGGTCCATTGAACCATGCAACATCAGAGTTACCGTTATGTTATATTAAAAAATGTTATTGAATGCAGGAACAAAATCTTAATAGATAAATAATATAAATTTCAATGTAGCACCTACTGATTTTTAGAAACTACCAAAATAATGGAAAAAGTCATATTGCTTTAGTGGTCGGCTAGGTTGAATCAGTCAATAAATAAAACACATTCATTGATAAAACTTAAGGATCTATTTTTAAGTAAGGGATTAAATAATCAATACTTATTTATTTTTGATAACAAAATAGGAAACACTTAATGAAAAAGGCACTAAGTTGTCAACAGTTCCTTCAAACACCAAGCTACTATCAAAGAATTGGCAGGAGGTACCATATTAATTCCAATTAGTAAGTAGTAATAGTAAATAATTGTCGTTGACCTTAAAGCAAGTCAATACTAATGGTCTACTTAAACAACCAAAAAGCCTCCAAAAATGTATTAACAGCTAAATTTTCAGTATAAAATAATCTAAATTGCACAAAATTTGCATACAAAACCTGAGTTTGATGCATCTTTATAAAAGTTCTTTCAAGAATGTGTATTTGAGGTGGAATGACGGAGGACAAGAATCACACCCCATAGTTTTTAGGACATCATCACATATAAATTCATCAAAATAGTGCTCGGCCATCAACGGCCGACGACTGAAATTCCGATTAAATTAAGTGCTAGTAGTAAAAACTTAAGTTTTTGTAAATACGCACCACACCACACCAAAAATAGGAAATCGCCACTTTCTTGCAGCTTCGGCAATGTACCCTGACTGATGTGCATCTACTAGCTGAAGTATTACGTTGTCACGTACATTTTTGTGGCAGATGTGTAGATCAAGTTTCTGATCGAAGAATCGAACTGTTCTTATTTTACAGGACGAAAAGGGTGGGCGACCACTAGAGAGGTTACCGTACTACTAGATATAGCCGATATCTACGTGTCTTACTCCTTAATCATTTTTGACAGCGTTTTTATATCATTTTCTCAACCGAAGCGGACCAATCAGAGAATGTCATTCACTTGATTTCATGAATAACTGTCAAATTGGCGCTCAAATTCGGCGAAACCAAGTACCCTCCATTCGTCACATGTCTGATAATTAAGTAAGAAGTTGCAAGTTGCGACCGTAGTTCCATTAAAAGTTACTACGAGGGAAATTCATAAAGTCATTGACTTATCAAAATAATCTTGTGCATCTTGGGTCATACCTGCAATAATAATAAGTAGGCCCGTTGACGAAATTCGACGACCTTCAGAGATAACGCAAACATAAAATTTGACAGAGGTCACGTAAAATTGTAAATATGTATGTTGTAAAATAAACTAATTTACATACAGACATGTACTTGTATTTACTAAAGGTCTCCTCAGCCGTTTGGCAAAAAGAACACACATTGAAACAGGTTTGAACACATCTTGAGTAAAACGGTGTTAAGCGTATGAAAAAAATGGGCACCATGTATTTTTATATAGATAATAATATTAACGGCGCTACTGTCCGAAGTGGACAAGGAACTAGTTTTCACAGCAAATACTCTTGTTTTACGTTCGTTGTTCTACCACGACTGGATGGAGGCACCTACAGTTTAGTGACGACCCCGAACGAAAGTCTAGAAGCTTTTTACTAGACAGGAATACTCTTTGAGCATAGGCAGTGACTCGAAAGATTCGGAGCCATGAATTAGAAAGTTGGTAAATTTCGGGATCGACCACCAGCGTAGGAGCTGACGAACGTGTTAGGAAATTATATTTCGTACATTCAAAATTTTGGGGATTACTTAGAACTAAAGGCTATTCATTGTTTTAAAGATTTTAATCGAGGGAATACATTCGGTGGCTTTTTCGGAACTGTAGAAGAACACAGCAATGATTGTCTTGACGGCTTGCTTGTTCTCAAACACGTTTGGTTTAATATAACGTAAATGATGATATATTTAAATACATTTTATTAATTTTATTTCAGTAAATATATCAGATGACTTCTTTAATGGTGCAAGAAATTTGAAAACTTTGATAATGCACAGCAATCGGTTGACTGTTGTAACTCGAAAGATGTTTGAACATTTGGGTCAACTAATAACCTTGGACTTAACCATGAACAGAATTAGTTGGGTAAGATTTAAATTATTCGCTTGTATTTAATAAGAGTAGATAATGCTGACAAATCAAAAAATACACTTGTAAGGTCCTTCCATAAGATATTCTGCGAATTTGAGAAAGCTTCGTAGTTTGAGTTTCAAATAAAGTAGATATCACTTCTCTCATGATTTCACTTCTACTTTCTAATGCATTTTATGAGAAATAATGGACGTAGTACAAGTTAGTGCTTAAGCGGATGTTTTCTTTAGTCTATTCATCGGCTTCGTAATATAATTATTTCATATGTCTCTCAATCATCATAATTAATTTGTATTCCTTATACATGAGGAAATAGCGATACCCCTTTATTGATCTCTACAGTTTCTGGCAGAAAATCGTAGTCCAAAGCTGAGCAAGTGACATTTGGTGTCCCAAAAAAAAAAAATGGGTCTGTCTTCGATCAATCTGTGAAGATATACAGAGGACAATCTATCTGATTTCAAGTATCGTCTGAGCAGAAATTCTCTGGAGAAGTTCTTCTCGAATTGAGAGAAAGGTATCCGTGTAAATGTATCTAAAATAGTGGAGAGTATGGAACGGAATTCTGCTTTTTAAATTTATTTAAACAAAAATAAAATAATTATATAAATATGTTTTATGTTATAGAAAAAAAATGAAAAGATAAATAAATAAATATATTTCAAACTTCTTATTTTTGAAGATTGATTCACGAGCCTTCGCAGAACTTGTCAAATTGCAAGAGCTTTTTCTGGGACAGAACTCATTATCGCATATACCAGACGGACTATTTCTAAACATGCTCTCTTTGAAGCGACTAACGTTCTTTTCAAACAATTTAACCACGCTCGAACAAAATGATTTTAAGGGACTCAAAAACCTGAGGAACCTTATGCTGAACAATAACATCTTAAAGAGTTTTGATCCGAAAGTATTCCATCCCCTCATTAATTTGGAAAAATTGTAGGTATAAAAAAGGTTAATATTTTACACATTTTTATAACTTTTTTTTTTAAATTCACAGACGAATTGATTCGAATAAGTTGCAGTTCTTACCACATGGATCATTGGATGGACTTCACAAATTAATCGCAGTCAAATTGGATAAGAACCCTTGGCATTGTGACTGTAGGGCGCTATATTTGGCAAGATGGATAAGAGAATCTGGACCAAAGCTCTGGGATGGTCGACCAATGTGCCGTGGACCGGGTGATTTGGGTGGTCATGAAGTCGGATTACTGCGCTACGATAATCTGTGTGATGGTCAGTGGGCGAGTATGATGTCCTTGTCCCCGCGATTGCCAGTTCGAAGGAACCGAATTTCAACACCCATGAACTATACCGATTATTATAATATGTATTTGAAGCATATTTATCCATCAACAACTGAAAAACCGCTGGAAGATCTATCGTCTACTACACCAAGTAGATACTTCTCAGAGCCTTAGTTTATGGATTTTGTTTGTTTATATCCGATCCGAAAGTAAAAAATATATTAATAAATGTTTGAACATAGAATCAAAAGAAATAACTAATTTGTATCTGTAATTCAACTTCTAACCACCTTTCTTTGCGTTATTTTAGTTTGGCATTTTTCATTTCATTTCATTTATTTATTAATAGGAACGTACATTAAGATTCAAATTCAACTTAAAATTAGTATACAATGTATGTATATATTAGTATTTATAAGGATCGGAATTGAGGTTCATTGTTGATTGGTAGCAAAGTGGTGGCGCATTGCAATTTTAAAACTGTACGGGTTTGAAATTGACCTTATATGAGATGCAGGGTTGACCCTTTTTTGACGCCCAGTCACCGTGTTACGGCTTTTTAAAAATACCTCCTTCTGACACTTTTTATATTCTTTTACGACTTTTGGAGACTATTTTATAAGAGACATTTTTTCCATGTAACAGATTCCGAGTCCGGTCAGAATCAGATCAGTATTCTTTGTAGATTCTGATGAAGAGCCACAATATTTGAAGTTACCTTGAAAAGTAATTATTTCAAAGGATAGGGAATGTGATGTCCATGGCTAAGTCAAGATCTGGACACAATCATTGTGTAATGTATGTTAATTACTTCCGAGGCTTGGAAAAGATGAAATTTTTCAAAGAAAATAAGAAGATACAACTTAAGGCACCACTCGCACTACTCGAAAGCATGATGAAACGTAGAGAATGTAGTCAAACTGGTCTTTGCTCTGAAAAAATTTATTAATTTGACATCGAAGCTAGCTAGGCCGCATGCAACCATATATCCGGACTTGAAAATTGCTCACTTTATACTTCAAACATTTTATTTGCCTCATTTTGTTACGCCATTTTTCCTTCGTGACACTTTTTCGCGACCTTGGTTGGTATGGCAAAGAAATCCATATTCTTGCAGTATGAATGAAAAATAAGCGCGAGGAGAATAAGTGATTGCTGCGAAAAGAAGTGATATAAGTGGTTCTAAGAGACCCAGTGAAATTAAGTCTGTTATATAAATTCGGGGAATAACCTCTTCCGTATTGCAAGCGGTGTAAAATAGGCAATTCGAACTAAAGCCGTGATTGTGTGCTTGTAGCCAGAGAGATCACGACTTACGACATATCCAAGTAGTAGTAGACTCGACTGACTTAATTTTAGAGTCATAGACATAAATATCAGGCAATAGATCGAGATTAAAATGCTTTTTTGAGATTGGTATACATGCTCGATTTGTGATTGACCAAGAGTAGAGATTCGTTTTAGATCATCATGCATTAAGTCAGCAAATTCATGTATATCGGAAAATGGTTTGGAGCCTGTGGAACGCCTAACTTAGTGAACATCCATGTTCGAATGTGCCACGTGCGAATTCTATAACTTCCATATACTACATATTTTGCAGCGGCACACTGTAGTCTGGTGTGATTCATACGCAAGGAATCTGTATTAGAGAAGCCAACAAGAAAACTGCTTTAACAGAGGAACTGACAAAAAAAAGCTTATCAAACTTCGTAGTTCGGAGTCGGTAAAAAATCGTAGGTCCGTTTCTTGGCAAGACTTAGGCATAAAGGGAAAAGTTTTTGATTGATCCCAATCAAACGGGATAAGGAAACTAAGAAAGGAGGATCCCTCTGGGTACATATGGTCACATAACACATCTCACTACTGCACGATTTCTTCCGGATCACCACTTTAACAAGCGTAGTCCAGCAGAGCCTGCATCCTGACAAATTTTGCGCGATAAATAACAATGATTGTGAATGTCAGAAAACTGTATACTTCAAACTAGTAACTGCTCAAACAGTAGAAGCACCTCGGGAATAAGAAAAAAGAATGCGACATAAAAAAGTATTGTCGAAAGAAAGCGCATAAAGTAGAACCGTGCCTGTGAGCAGATCCTACAAATCAAATGTGCACACACACACATCCTAAGCACTAGGCAAGGGTCTCATTTGGTCATTTGGATGCCAAGAATAGGTAAAGAGAACATTTTCGACGAAGTGATCGGAAAACAAAGTTTAAACAACACGAAATCAACACATGAACCTTGAAAAACGCTTATATGGTAGTGTTCATCACGAGAATTCCTCGAAAATTATACAGACAATAACCCGACCACCTTGGGACAGTCGATTTGCTTGGCTATTTGCAGACATACATATCTATTTCTATTCTCCGAACGTATCTACAAAACATAAGCGTATCTCGTCTTTCTCTTAGTTATTTCCTCACTTAGAATTATTGGCACATCCGTCTAAAAAAAGGAAGTCAGCCCGAAGTGTCCCAATAAAGCAAAATCTACTGTATACTGTTAAGATTATAGATACACATTATGTCAATGCAGAAAGGGGACGAATTGTCGCATCTGACCACTTTTAAGAACTCTATTTGAACCCCATTTTGAGATTTGTCACCTCAGCACACTAAGAAATTTTTGGTATGAATGTGAACCGTCGAAGGCAACTGAGGCAAATTAAGGCTCCTTTCTACCGCCAAGCTGGTCGCGTCCTGCCATGAAGAGATTCAGGTTTATAGTATGAATCACTCGTTTACTTCCTGCTGGTGGCTTGACAAGAAATTGGCTGACACCGACCAATCCCAGGAAATCCCATTTATTGATCCACCTCTTGTAGACATCAAGAAAAAAGTGGATGACAAAATCGTGGAGTTAGAATGGTGGAAAGGTGAAAATCTCTACCTACCTGTGATGGCCCAAGGTCAATAGTGCAAGAACCTAAGAACTCGTTAAATGCAGCTGCTTCGGACTAAATGAGGCAATTTGATTTTTTCATGAACAAACCCTAAATGGAAACGAAACATAGACATTTCTATAAAAGAAAATTAATGGAAAATAAGATACATATCTAAGAAACCCTGAATACTACGAAAAAAAGGGAAGACGTCAAGATTAGCTCCAGTCTTTCATTGCCGGGCTTCTGGAATGGCATCGATGCACCTTGGGAAATATGTTCTTGATAAAAAGAGTTCAAAGATAGCAACAATATTAAATTGATATGGGTATGGGATTGCTTCCGTCAATGAAATCAAACCAAAGGAACTACTATATGCATTAATACAAAATAAATTAAAAATATTTAAGCAATCTAATTTAATCTAACTCAAAGACTTAGTGCGTCCGGTGAGTTCTTAGCCAATGCATATATTTCCAAGAAATGTTGTACGACCTCCAACAGCACAAGCTCTCCGAATTCTCATTAAAGTACTGATAAGATCAAGATCGATACGAGAAAAAGATAGGCGACACATTACAGACAAATGTGATGTGTGTTAATGATACCCGAGCGATACTAACGTTCGCAGAGAATATTCAGTCTGTCCACGTTCGTCAGGTGCAATTCGAACTGCAGAACGTATTTCTTAGTATAATTCTTCTCGAGGTCCTTTCATTCTCAAACTAATATGATCGTGGCGTTAAATGTGCTTAGTTTATTGTGCGTTGAGTTAATGGTTGCAATTTGTTCGGCGGATAAATATATCGGTAAATTTGTTAACTGTAGCAAGAAGTATAAATGTTTCTACATTAACCCGTAATTCCATAACTGACCATGGTCTAATTTAGAATGGCGTTCGATAGGTGAAGCGATTTAAGGATACTCAGTTTAGTTTCAAAAGAATTCGTCATGTTCTATTGTAAACATTACTGCGCAAGATAAATTCATTTCCAGTGATATCATTTTCTTATCAATTATGATCGATTTCCTCCAAGTTGTTCCTTTTATTTTTTTTGACGTGTGTGGTTTTAAACATGTTGAACTAAAAGAAGATTGGTTAAAATAAGTGAAAGAATGGTGAAATTCAATTGGGAAGTGGATGTATTCCTAAATTGTTCTGAAAAGGGCTAAGTGATCAGCATGCCTATATAACTTACAAAGATTCTGTTGTTAGACGCCAATCTTACATAAACAATACATAATTTACATGCGAATTGATTTAGATATACTTACGTGTACTTTACATCCACATATTTGTCTCCCACGTGGTTTGTATCGATGGAGAAAATCTCACGCCTTAGTTATGATACCGCAACGTAAACATGACGAATTGCTTGAAGAGCATAAATTGATAGGTTTTCAACGCCGAAAAAGATCAAAGGAAATAGCACTCAATAAATACAAGAAATTTTAATTTTAACATTTGTATACTGTCGCCACTGATTTGATTTGGGGTTTCTTGCGATCGGTTATCTGTTCAGCCAAACAAAAATTAGACTGGTGAGACGAGAAATGTTTCTGTATACCATTCGTCTTGACACTTTTCTGCGTCACTCATCTTCGCTTGGTTTCGAGGGATAGGATCTTTTCTTGTTCGCTTGTTCATATTCGTGATCAATTAGTTCATCTTGCCGGGGAGTAGTATCTTTGATGTTTCTGCACACACAACAATGTGAACAAAAGCAGCATTATTAGCATTATATGTTTATGACCGTACCTGCTAGAAAAACTATAAATGAACGAACAACTGTGAAAAATTTTGAAAACTCTGTTTTTGCTAGAAAAACGTAATAAGGCGTACTAAGGACTTGACAACATTTGATTTTAATAAAACGCAAACCATTTGAGATATTCCAAAAATTTTATTATTGACTCGAAGTACAATCAAAACATTTATGAATGGAAATCGACTTCGTTCATATGGCCACTGTGGGCGCGTTTGCAGCGGTCGATTCGTTGGACCGAATTTTCAACGACTCCCTCACACATGTCTGCCATAACGGCCGCTATATCGCTTTCTATGTTGGCTCTGTGTTCTTCCAATGTCGTCAGCTTGTTGGCATAAACCAATGACTTAATGTAGCCCCACAGAAAAGAGTCAAACGGCATTATATCGCACGAACGAGGCGGCCAATCGACTGGCCCATTTCTTTACGCTCACCATATTTACTCTTCAATAATTGTAACGTGTGCTGTGTGGCTTGTAGCACCATCCTGTTGAAACCACATGCCGTCCAAGTCCATATCTTCCGATTCGGGACGTGACGATCGTTATCGTCGACGAACAAATATGGCCCAATAACGCCGCCGGCATGCAAACCACACCAAACTGTTATTTTTTGTGGATGAAGTGGTGTTCCATGTGAATTTTCACCCGACCAATAACGCATATTTTGCTTATAGATGAACCCATTGAGTCAAAAATGAGCTTCGTCGAAAAGTGGAGTAAACGCTCTTAAAGTTGCGGTCACCGACTCCGTATTTCGGTAGAACATTTTTGTAATCTTAAATCCAGACGTAGCTCGTTCGTTTGCTTTATAATGATGTAAATGTTGAGTTTAATGAATAAATTGAAAGTGACAGTTTGATGATTAGTGCAAGAGTGCGTTCATACAGTGCGTTCATAAACAGCTCAAGTCTCTATTGAAAAACCCTTTATAAGCATATCCATCCTTCATCAGTATTGCCCAAGAAAAAAACTGGTGATGGTGTTTTTCTATATTGCATTTTCACGGAACAAAAACGTATACATGGTGTACATGCAAGTTAACAACCAAATTGTTGTGCATAATGTGCCGACGCAGCGTCTGGGAAATGCACATGCCAGCGAGGAATGCATCGGTCATCTGAGTACCCATGCCAGCAACCTGTATATTTAAGGTAGTTCTAAGTCAAATATTGTTTAGCTCTATTCTAAGCACTGTAAGGGAAACCTCTGCCCATTCGGAGGTAGAATAAAAAATATTTTTTTTATTACAAAACAACACGTAGTTGTTTAATTTGCATACTCAGTAGAGAGGGCAAAAAGTACGGGTCTGCACCAACATTCTCATTTTCACAGTTCTTATGTGTGTCTATTAAAAATCTTTCAATTTTTTCAGTTTAAAAAAAAAATTAACAAGAGTATTTATATATTTGTAAGCACTTTTAATCCTTGTTTTGTGGAATTTATTCTTGTTACTGAGTGTTTATTGCACCGCGACCTTTAGAGCAATTGTGGCCTCTTTGCATATCTTGCTATCTTTCGATCTCCCCTCACATGTATACCTACGTTCTTTTCACAATTGTGTTGAGGATTACGGACTCCTGGTGCGCAAAGTGGAAAGCCTTTTTCCTATAGTAATCTGAGGTGGGTCACCGTGGCGTAGTGGGTAAGTGCGTCGACTCCTACGCAGAGGGTGCCAGGTTCGACACCCGAATTTATCACCTATCATAATTCACGGCTCCAACTCTTTCGAGTCACTGACAATACTCAAAAAATATTCTTGTCTAGAAAAAGCTTCTCAATTCAAAAATTCGCCGTTCGGAGTCGGCATTAACCTAACAATAGCACACACAACACATGTGGTTGCTGAGAAGCTAGGCCCAGGTCCACCTCGGACTGTCGCGCCACCCATATTATTATTATAATCTGGGAACGAAAGAGTGACTTCAATTGTTCCTCTGATATTAGGTGCTTGCCAGATCTTTGTCTTTTGTGGGCTACTGCCTTTAAAAAAAAACCCAGTACATGTTCTGGAATTTCGTTAGATTCGCCAGAGAATCTGCAGAGAACTTCTTCTGATACTCCTAGATTCCTTACGTGTTCCCTGAGTCTGTAGTTCCATACTAGGAAAAGGATACGGAGGTTGACCTTCCTCTTCTTGATACATGCGTCAAACCTTTCGGTTTTCGGTTGTACTGACCCATTAGTTTCCTGGCCTGCTTCATGTCATGAGCCTTGTTCCAGACTTCTATCCAGTTTCATCTTTCTAGTTCCCTTAATCCTTCTTTGAGGACTTAATAGCCGAGTTTTTTTTTCAAAAATCTCTGAATAGTGAAGTAGGATTTTTCACGTAAAGCTAATACAACAACCAGTGAAAAGTGGCTGCCGATAAAAATTCAACTTAGAATTTTTTTTCATGCCTTTTGACATTAATTTCGAAGAAATAAAATTCTTTTTCATATATTTCGACAGATAAAAATCAAAGCCACTGCGAATCGTTTTTCTGAATCTCACTTTCCTGAAGTTCACTTCACTATCGATAGCAATGAAAAAAACACGGCTAATATTGTACAGCGCAGAGAAGGGTTTTAATGCTCATTTCCTTGCCATGGCGTCGGCCATTTCGTTGTTTAGTCTAGTGCCACAATAACAGCTCGACAGTCTGACATTATTGGTATGGCGCAGTTGGTATAGTTCTTGTGCAAATCTGCTTGAAAGATACTGGTGCACTTGCCCATCGGTAAATAGTACTTTTTCTGGAGTTCAATAATTTTTTCACACAAGCCCCTTTTATTGGTTCAGCGAATGTGTCATCAACCAATCTTGGAACGAACACAACCAACAATAGTTCGACTAAGAATCAATGCATCAACAAAGACTGCCTGACAAGGAGACACTGCTACCGCCAATTGCGTGAGGGATAGAGATACGTTGACTTCCTTTTTGCGGGATTAGCTCGATGAAATCGACATATCCGAGGTGTGGTTCCAATAAACCGGCGGTACATTTTTTTTTCCGCGGGTTGGTGGAAATTTTCGACAAGACTCTATGGCGAACGGTCGCACATAGAAGCGTGAGATTTTTACTCACTTTAACCACCTCTCTGAATTTATAATGACTACAACTTTATAATAACTCTTCAGTGAACGTGCCTGCTAACACCGCAACCATGCGCGGGTATAGACTATCGCACGAGATCAAGTGGTTTAGTCCTTTCATGTAGGCGCAAAACATTAGTTTCCTGAACGATCGAGTAAACTGCAGAGTTTGTATGCTCTTCTAGGCGGCGCTTACGTTTAAACCAAGCGGTACATGCCACAAACTCATCGCAATGATCGCTAAGGGCTCTGAACAGCGAAGTTTCAGAAGCTTATTCTAGATATTTATATTCTTCGAGCATTTTTAGTTACTCGAGAAGTGGCAATGTAGAAATTTTAGTACTGGAAATAGAAACTTGTAGGCTAAAAAGCTAACTTCTTTGTATTATTACATTATTCAAAAGACTTTGTGCTAGGATGTAAAGTACTGGGCACGTTACTTCCACTTGCCTTTTATCTGCCCAATATGTCGATACATACGATATGTCGTCTTGCTTCGACTTAAGTTCCATTTGCATTTCGTTCTTCCACTTGTCGTGAGCGATTTACAATAGTCTTCGGATTTGCATCTGGTCCATTTTCACGGACTTCATATCTTCTTCTCAACTATCGTATAATCCACAGAAAAATCCCACAAACGACGAATAATTTTTCTGCACTCTAGCCTAAATTGAACATTGCTAACAAACTTAGTTTTTTCTTACAGGCTGTGATAGCGCAGACACCCTCCAGGATGTGATCAACACCGAAGAGCTGGAATTCGACTACAGTGGGAATATTAAAACATTTGACGATGTCAACATATTATCAATACTCTCAACGGTAAATAATGATTTCGAAAAAGTATACATCGATGCTACACTGGAAGAAGATGACTACCAGACTAATTTGGTCATTTTCACTACTGACCATTTTGAGGACTACGTCCGGGAACAATCATTTACCAAAATTTCCCTGACAATACACTTTGAATGTGCAGAAGGAAGTAAGCGGACGCTGGTAATGTTAAAAAATAATTAATTTATCGATTTTATTACTTATTCTCCTATGCTTGCAGTTGTTTGTTCAACCGATAAAGGATGGCAATTACTTTGCTCCGGAGTTCGAAAAGGATTCTTATGTTCTTGTTGTTCCGACACCTTTGTTCCAAGGATTCGAATTAACAATGTTTGAGGTAAGGTGTGAGGAGATATTAAATTATGAATTCACCCCAATTTCCGGTCACTTGCGTAAGCCGAACATGCACTATTTTCTAAGAAACTTTCTGGTGGACAAAATTAAAGAAATTCCGCGTAGTTTTAGAAAATCACTTATTTGGATTAGCAAATCAGTTAGAAACAATCATTTATTTCATCATCATTCATTCGGACGTTTCCAACAAGCTTGTGAGAAATGGTATGATGCAGTGCGCTGCTGACATCAACTAAAAATTACTTTTTTCAAAATTAGGTCAACAGCAAATAGGACTCATTACCTGACACCCGTTATGAACTTCAAACTAACTTACAAACAGGTATAATCATGGGAAGAAGTAACATCGGGAACATACGAGTTACGGCCTCTACAAACTTATCCTGAAAGATTGGGCCATAAGAATTCTTCCTCAAAGAGTAATTTAGTCTTTTTGTAATTTAGTCTTTTGAATTTTTTGAAATTGACCTACCTACAGCGGTCACCATCTAATTAGGGACACCATCTTTTCACCCAAAGCCAGCGTATATACCTAAATATGTTTAGACAACAGATGCTTACGCCTAGGTACGGATCGCGGATCTTAGATTCTAGACCTTCCACAAGTGTTGTGCGTGCATATAGAACGACATTTTTGTGCCAACTTCGAACGGAGAAGCTTTAGGGGCCCTTTCTAAACAGAAATACTCTCTGTCAAATCTGAACTATTGCGACCAGGTTAACAGTATGTATTTCTTTGTCCTCATTGACCTAAGACTAGATCGTTTCGCCTGATCATTAATCGGCTTGAAATCTTCCACTATGGCAAGTTAGGAAATTTTGAAGAAATCATACAACAGCGGCAAAACCGTGAATTATAAGTTTTACTCAACATTCATAATATGAATTTATATTTTGTTAGACTCATATACATACATTTTGTATTTGCTTATAATTGAATTCAAACAACCGATTTTATTCTATTCTTGGACCGAGAGTATTCAATTCGAAGCCACCGGATGCGAAGCAGATTGTGAATGTAGATGTTTCACATTTGACACTTGCCTCCATTAGCACAAAAGCTGTGTCGTGTTGGTGGGCAAATATACTGTCGACAAGTCGAATTTTCACGGGATACAATGATTTGTTAGAGTTAGAGGGTGTTTGCTAGAGATGATATTCTTGTATGGAATATAAGAGTATATGTAAAATATGGTGGTGTTGTGGGTATGAACGTTGACCCCTACGCAACTTAACCTCGTTGCATGGGTTAGATTCCCGGCCGGTACGACCAAAAACAATTTTTACGCTCTCACGTCTTTCCAGTCACTGACAATGCTCAAAGAGTAATTATTACTGTCTAGAAAAAGCTTCTCAAATTTGGCCGTTCGGAGTCGGCATAAGACTGTCGGTCCCTTCCACTCGTGCGAGAACAATATGACGCACAACACGTGTGGTTGCTGTAGAAGCTAGGCACTGCCCCTCTACGTGCCACCCATATCATGTCAAATATGGCCAGAGAAATTCCACTTAGGGAGAGACCTTATCGGACAATCGGAATATGTAATTGAAGCGTCAACAGAACGCACTCTCTCACGCAAATACTTACTATATAATATTAAAAATAGGAAAGTAACTCTTTCTGTCTGTCTGTTACCCTTTCACGTCTAAACCAATGAACCGATTTTGATGAATTTGGTATAGAGATAGATTTGATCTTTGAGATGTACTTAGTCTACTTATTCCGGGTCTAAGAGCTAGCTCATTAATGGCTTATCGGATTGAAAAACTAAAAAAATGCTTTTTAGTAAATTTATCCCTTATTCATTTGAGCTCAACCATCCTTTTGTATTGTCCTGAAGCTGAGTAATGCTAAAAAGAATGAAAATAATTATCGTTTAATAATTTCCATCATTAGAGACCATCGGCAACAATCAACCAGCAGTGGCGACTATTGACGTGGTGGGTGTTTTTTTTTATGGTTTGCGCCAATGGATGTGGAATCTTCTTCAAGATACTGGTAACCCGTGTTACCAGCATAAACGATTCACGGGATATCATTCTCCTTTTTCCTCGCGCCTACGTCCTAAACCACACCTCTGCACACTTCTATCACTCTCTCCGCGGAACTGCCGTTGGGTATTACTTCGCGGGGCTGGTTAGCATATCACGCTATGTGATCTATATTTGCCAATTCAGCCATTCTTTCTCTTTCCAGCCTTCTTAGCTCGATCTGCACCCTTGTAATAAAGGAACAGGTCACCAGCCATTTGTCAGCTGACTCCATCATATGGCTAACTAGGAGCTCGGGAGTTGGTAGACTGCCTGACTGTAGCGTGCTCTGCGTCTTCATCTTCGCGCGCGCATTCTGGACAAGTGGGTGAGCTGTCGTGACCAAATCTGTGGAGGTGTTTTCGCTAACCCCCATGGCCCGACAAGAACTGCGTGAGGTGGTAGTTGCAGGTCTCGTGAGCTCCCGTTGTCCAGGCTTATATTCTGGGTATCAATTTATGGGTCCATCTGCCTGAGGGGGATGTTGTCGAGTATCTCTTGGTAGGCAATGTTATGGACACTGAACAAGTAACGTCGTACAATTTAGGAATTTTTGAATTCTTTAGAATTATCAGGAGTGCCTTCTCATATGTTGAGGTTAAAAGTTTGTGTTCCGCTTCTGTTAATGAGAAACCTTGACGCACCGAAGCTATGTAATGGTACACGGTTACTCAATTGGGACGCAATATTATAAAAGCAATAATTATGACTGGAATGGCAAAAGGACAAAATGTTTTCCCGTATTCCAATAATTCCGAATGATTTGACCCATCAGTTTAAAAGAGTGCAGTGTCCCTTGAAAGCAGCATTTGCAATGACAATAAATAAAGCTCAAGGACAAACGCTTAAAGTAGCAGGTATACTTTTAGAAAAAATCGGATATCGTGCCCGCAAAATCTTTATGTTTTAGCAGAGGATGGAAAAACAAAAAATGTAGTTTATAAAAATGTGATAAAATAAGATATTTACAGCAAATCACGGTAGTTTGCAGTTAGTATGTATTGTATTGTATTATTCGGTAAATTACTATCCAAAAAATGAAAAAGCCTACACAATTTAACTATTCCACGCGGACGAAGTCGCGGGTAAAAGCTAGTCCTTCAATATGTCAAAATATTTGCGTCACATTTTTCAACAAACGTATTAGAGAGTACCTGTTTTTGGTGGTTACTCGTAAATTTTTAGACAGGTTTTCACGAAAATCCGAAGATTGTTCCATATTTATCTGATTGGAGCCTGAACATTTTATAAAAATGCTGCCAAAAAGTGGCTATTTATATAATACATAGAAATGATCAATATACATAGAAATATACAAATAGTTGTGACAGTGCCCAACGGTGCCGCAGCACTTTTTCAAAAAGTAGTAGTAAAAATTTGAAACTGCTTATATCTATGTACCTCTCGAAAACATACGATCGTTAAGTTCTAATAAATCAACATTCTTCGTTGAATTCTCCTTAATTCACCCTCAAATCCGCGCATTTATCATCTGAACAGTGGTTAAGCCACGACTCTACTACAAGGGTTTTTTTGAATTACAAAAACCTCCTAGAAAAAGGTATATTCACTGAACTAAGGTCAATATTGTAATGGATTACGATTTATGGCTCATTGCGTGGCAGTCACATTTTGTGTAAGAAAGGAAGGCAACTCACATACCAATCAAGTTCGAAGAGTAAGTCAGGTTGGCAATTAAAGCCACATCGCGGAGATGGTTCACGATTACTGCTACAACGTGGCCTAGTTTGACTATACATATGTCATTGTCGTGGGCGCCTTTGATATGTAAATATCATTGGGAGGTAGCGTCTTATATCGAATTAGCACTTTCCCTAGTTTCGGCACCTCTTGGGTATGTGAATTTCGTGGTATAAGCGTCAGAGATAGCTTGGTCCTTCCGAAGCCATTGTCTTCTTTCGGTGATGTCAATGTCCTCGACATATGCGAACATTTCCGCGGACTTGAATGTCATGCCTCTAATGTTACGTACGATGATAGTCTAAAATGATTTTGAAAGTTTAGCGTCGCCTTGTGTTAATCCTTTTTTAATATTTTGACATTTTGATTAAAATGCAAAGAAAAAATGTATATGCATGCTTGTGGCACTTATGGTCATGGGTGACTCAAACAGAAGGGACACTTTTTAGTATCACTTTGAAAAATACTTTTCGGCAACGCCGGCTCTGCCTTTGTCTTGCTTGTGGTAGAAGACGATGGTAGCACAACACAAAATGTTTTGTTATGTTCACAAACAGATTGTACATAAACATTTTAATAATGCGACCGTAGCCGAATTCGATTGGCATAATTAGGGTGATTGTTCTGATCATCATTATCATAATCTTCTGACCCGTATGATCCTCTAAAGGGGTCGCAGGGGTAAACCACGCACGAGAGATATCCAGGCAACCCGATCCTCTGCCATCGAATCTAACTCATCAGGGGTTATGCCCAAGCGTAACCAGGCGAGCTTATGGACTTGGTTCAACCATCTCATCCTGGGTCTGCCAAGTTATCGCGCACCTGATAGAATTGCATTCAATGCCCGCCTCGGAAGTCGTTAAGGTGGGGACATTCGTGGTCTAATCAAGGAAGCATAGTTCTTCGCGTGCTCAACGTTTAGCGCACTGTCGTGTTTTTCACCCCATCCCGGCGAGTAATTCCCACTATAGCACGAAGAATTCTCATCTCAGCAGCTTGTATTCGCGATCTTATTCTTTCCGTCATTACCAAAATTTCGTGACCATAGGTGAGAATTGGAACAAATACTAAGTTGAAAACTGCTAACTTGGCTTGTATACTAATCTCTTCCTTGTCCTGATCATTGCAGAGAATTTTCTACAGAGCTGTATTCCTTTGTGTTTACATCAAACATCTTCTATGTTGCATCAGCCAACATTCAAACACTTAGAGCATGAGGGTGAATCAATTATTTCCAGGACCAAGAAAGACGAGACTTGTGTAACTGTACGCTTAATGTTATTTAAATCTATTTCTTTTCAAGCCAATCACAAGTCGAAATCCTGTCGATTCGCAGACTTAAAGCATATCTGTTCCCAGGATTGGCACATCGGAAACTACAATTCAAATGTGCATGAATTATTTGACATACTTTTTTATATTAAGATAATCCTACTTACGAGTATTTATATTAAAATTGCACACGCTATTTCAACAGAACTCTTCACATTTTTTTACCAGAAAATATCTGCAGTGGATTATGACTTGACGGGAAACGATATTACCTTTTCATCAACCAATTCAGAAGAACTAAATTTATCAGTTGGTGTATTAGAAAAACGAGAGAAAACGTCTTTCGCGTCGCTGAAACTTCTGTCGACACTATTTTCATTTACCGAAGACATAGAATTCTTCATTACTGCCACGGTAAGTAAATCTTTTTTCGTTGGCCATCATTTTGTATACCTTCTGTATCATTTATCCATAGGACAAAGGAAAGCCTCCTCGCAGATCAGGTCCCACAAAGGTTACCTTAAGATTAGACACTTCCAACAGTATACCCCCAGTTCCGACATTCAATCGAGCTATTGTGTACGGAAGCTTAACTCAGGATTTGGATCTGAACGAACTGGAACTGGTATTGAAGCCAGAAACATATTCAAAAGATGTAAGCTTCACGAAGTTGATAGATGAGGATGACATTTTTGAATTGGAAAGCAGTGCAAATGTGGTTCATGTCAGCCTCGCCAAGCAACTTGACAGCGAATTTCTTAAAGAGAGAGAAATATTGACGCTTGTTGTAGAAGCTACTAATGCCAAGTTGAAGGAGACCGGAAGAACCGCTGTGTCGGTTTTACTTCCAAAGACACAGGGTAAGACTTGAAATGAAAGAGAATGTCCCTTGATATCGAATGATGTGGAAATATTGGATTTATATCATTCTCTTTCTTTTTTGTTATATGCATTTGTCGTAGGCAAGATGAACTACTCACACATGTACAGGGTGGGACAAATGCAATTGTTTTAAAAAATGCAATTAAACGAAGAAAATTAATATTATTCTATTTATTAGTAAGAAAAAACTTTAATTATGAAATACAACGACGTTCAAGCGTCTATTACGGTTGGCTTCTCAGTAGCATCATCCCAATTTTCTAAGACCTTTTTGAAGGTTTGGAGCTGTAGCTCATGGTTTGATTGGATGACATTGGCCTTGAGTGCTTATTCCGGATTGTTGGCTTAACATCGGTTCTTCACATTTCCCCAAAAACTCAGTCCAAAAGGGTCAAATCGCAACACCGAGACATCGCCAGACGGCTGATAAAGCGATTTAGGAATTCGATGCGCAAAAGATCGATTTTGGAATGGGCTGTGTGACATGGTTGAGGAGGTCCAAAACCCAGTCTTCAATTTCATTAAAAAAAATTTGTCATAAAAATAGCGCCCACCTTTGACCGGAACATTGATCCAATGATGCTCTGGTCCCCAGCCGCATTCTTATATGTTTGTGCACGCCGTACGACTATGGGGACCATGCGTGTTGTCCACTAACATACCAGTCTCACGAACTTTTTGCACAAACTTAAGTGCACCAGTGTCGGTGGTTGCTTCATTTCGGCAAAAACTTTCTTTTCAAAAAACGCACTGTTTGAGCTACACAGCACTCAATTTGGAAATCTTGTCTTGAATATTTCCCAACGTTATTCAAGCATAAGCCGACTCATTTCGTTCCGCTGAGGTATGATACTAATATTCTGCTAAGATTGCTAGCGGGAAACAGCTGCCAGTCTCAAAATAACAAATGATTGAAAGCACAAACAAAATGGCCAACCCTGTAGAACGTCAGTTAGTCCTACTTTCCATAAATTCAATATTCTCCATGAGAGTGATTCAAGAATTTACTTAAGCCTTTCTTCATTCAGCATTTAGTTTTCGAATTTAAAACAATTTTAAAAAACATTTAAAAGCGGATTGTTCAAAAATCAGACACAAGGGATTGGTTGAAAACAGAGAGCCGCCAGTAAAGCGTTAGCCTGAATTGAAACGGAGGCGGCCAAATGGGTTTAGCGGTGAACGAGGGCAAAACGATCTGCATGCTCTCAGCGAGAAAAGACGCACAACATGGATGACATCAAGGTTGTGAAGGACTTCGTCAACCTCGCCTCCGTAGTAAGCAGGACAGAAAACATCAGTACCGATATCAAGCGCAGAATAATTCTTGCCAAACGCTGTTTCTTTGGGCTCAAATGGCAATTGAGTTCTCTCTCAGAGGACCAAGCCAACATTATACAACACCTTTATCATCAAGCAGAACAGGCTGCTCTATTTCGCGGAAGCCGGGACAATCTCGAAAGCAGATCAGAAAGCTCTTGGTCTTTTCGAGAGAAAAGTTCTGCGTTCAACCTTTGGTCCTGTTTGCATACTGCACAGCGACCTACCCAGCTGTCTATGGATTCAACGCCTGGGATCGCTAGGTCATGTAGAGCGCTCGGACATCATTGCTCCAGACCGAAGTTTTTGACTCCGAACCAATAGGACAACGCAGTAGAGGACGCCCACAAAATCGATGGCGCACACAAGTGGAGAAGTGCCTCAACAAACTTGGCCTGTACAATTGAAGGCAGATGGCTAAAGATTGTGCCAGTTAGAGAGGCTACTAAAAGTAGAAGAACAAGCTATGCAATAAAAGATTATTTGCCTTTCGCCTCGATTTGTTCAAATGTATAAAAAAAGAAGCGAAGAGTAAAAAACAGCACGAGAGTTTCATGCCCCAGCTAAGTTTCCTAGAACAATCAGCTTGGATCGGAAGGGTTCCCATAAATGTTCAGGCTGTGGCCGATACGAACCTGAAAATTATCGATATCGATCCTCGATAGCACCTGACCTTTTGAAACTCATCTCACGTACGTTCTCGATCGAATTCAACTCCATTAGTTCTCCATTTCAAAATGGAATTAAAAATAGAAACTTAATCAATCTTTAAATCGATCGAACATAATAATTGTAAGTCTAAGTCAAGTAGGTCAACTTTCACATTTCAACTCTCTAGTTGAGAATATAAGTAGTTTAACAATAGTGAAGAATACGGCCCTTAGTCTCTTATGTAGAAATATTTCTACTCGGCACAGTGACAGGATGTGAATTGTACCTGCAGTCTCCTATCAGCTTCTATATCTAAGCCTTATTGAAGAATTCGGTCCATAATGCAATTGTAAAAGTTATAAAATATATTCGAAGAACCCTAACTATTGGTCCTATGATTTTAAACTCAATACTTCACATATTTCGCCTAGTATCTAGAGTATAAACTCAATACAAAATCAATTTAAAGTTTAATTTCATTTTCAATCTTTTAGATAACCACCGCTTTAAGGAAGGACTTTACAAAGGAAAGCTAATTGCGAAGAGGAACAAACTCGATATTGATGGTTTTGAAATCTCCACAAACCCTACTGATCTTGACGAGATTGATTTTGAATTGGAAGGTCTATACAAAAAATCATTTGATATAATGCGGCGTCGGAATATCATAATGCTCTCGTTAAAGTCTAATGTGAAACCAAATGTCTGGACGAATATTACGTACGTTTCCTTGAAGCTATCAGCAATTCTTGATTCGGTAGAAATTGCATCAACAAATATAATAATAGATGTCATTCACACTACATTGTCCTTTGACAAATCAGTACATTTCGGATCGATTAGTGCAGAGGGGGAACTTATTTCGGATCCCATTACACTACAAACCAATGAGAAGACCACTGACGATGTTAAAGTTGAGCTTCTGCCAACGGATGCTGATATATTTTTATTCGATAAATCCGGGAACGAGATAAGACTAAAGTTAAAAAAAGATGCGGAAACTGAGTTGCAAAATAAGACTCTGTTCCGCATTGAAGTGGTTGCAGAACAAAAGGTGACTGGGGTAAGAGCTGCGTGTGTTGTGCTTATCTCAAGAACTATTGCGAAAAAAGGTTTGTACCATTTCTATGATTTGAATTGATTTTTTCTGAATAATATAATTTTGAGCCATATAGTGAACAAAATATTTGATAAATATAATATGTTCAATGTTTGAACGTAGTCTCTCTAGCTTGGTGTACAGAAATCAAGGCGTTCTTGATAGTTTTGACGGGGAGAAGAGGGGCATACTTTTCCTGCCTTAAGCAGTGCAAATGTGGTAGAAATTTAACGGCTGCGCACATTGTGGAATTTTCCTACACGACGATATAAAAAGCTGGTCGATTTAAGAATCTTTCTCTTGCACGCCATTCTTTCCATATTTTTAGTTTAAGCCTTCCGTTTATCAAGGAATGATGCGTAGTAACCGTCCCTTGAAAAGAAGATTCTGTGACATTTGAACAAACAATCGAACTGTTTGAACTAGTGTATGGTGTAGTGGTTGCATACCTTGATGCGGTAGAAAAACTTAATAAAGGTCAATGTTTCACAGGAATTTGTTCTCTATGAGGAGACCCGAAGCCAAGTGTTATACTGCTCCACTAGAACTATTCGATTAACAAATAGCCTCCAACACAGCCTTAGAAACTCAAAACGCTGCGTGCGGTGCAAGCCAACCATCCTTAATGAATTCAACTCTCTTCCCAACGAGACCAATCGCCTACCACCTCAAGCTATCTCCTCCGAGCTTTCATTCCAGATCCAATTTTTTTCCAATGTCTGGCATTCAGACGCTGGGCAATATAATAATAATATGGGTGGCGCTACAGTCCGAAGCGGACCTGGGCCTAGCTTCTCAGCAACCACTCGTGTTGTGCGTTGTATTGTTCTCTCACGCGTGGAAGGGACCTACAGTTTAACGCCGACTCCGAACGGTCAAGTTTGAGAAGCTTTTTCTAGACAGGAAATACTCTTAGAGCATTGTCAGTGACTCGAAAGAGGTGGATCCGTGAAATATGAAAGGTGGTAAATTCGGGTGTCGAACCTGGCACCCTCTGCGTAGGAGTCGACGCACTATCCCACTACGCCCCGGCGACCCACTAGGGCTGGGCAATTGCTGATAATATTTTAAGTAGGATCAAAGATGGTGGGCTTGGGTGACAATTCCAAAGACTTCAATATGGCTCTCTACTTAAAGCTCCCATATCACTGTGGCGTTTTCCATGGCGAAACCCGGCACAAGAATAATGTAATATTTAAAAGAAATATCGCCATCTGTTCGGATTAAGTCCCTGGACAATGTCATGTTGATCTCAAAAATATCTCTCAATTGCAGCCTGTCTCATAGCGACATTGCTGAGCATTTACGCACTTCGATGCCAGAACACTGAGATGCCGGTACAATCTCTCCTCTATCAACAGGAAGGAGATCTATCTTTTATGTTTATTGCTACAGCCTGCCATCTTCTTAAGATGAACACAATTAGAACAATCAACCACAAGTGCGCCCTGCCTTAAAACAAGAGAAATATGACCAAAACATCTTATGCGATAACACTGTCTGCTTAGACTAAGCGGAATTTCCCTCAGAAGGCTCATCGGCGTCATAACCGGACACTGCGTTATTTGCACGCCCCCAGGGTGAGTGGGTGTCTACTGCAATAATTTCTGCCGAAGCTGTTTTAATTTGGTCTTGATCTACCCATTGCGATGCCTATGGTCGTGTCTGTGTATTGCACCTCCATCCTCAAATCCTAATAAATCTGAAAATAAATATGTATTAAAGAGATTTTTGTTACATCCTGGAGGTTTTCGATGCACTGTCCTCCCAGTGTTGTCTATGCCAATTGATAAGGACTGTGGAAGTGAAAAAGATGAGGAGTATGTGTCAGAGCCTGTGTTTTTGATGTCATGCATTAGTCTCATTTTCATTTCATGATATTTCAGATGATTATGGCCTGACAGTCATCCAACTACCATCCGGTACAATTCTTTGTCGCATTGAAGGGGTTATATAGCATACGCCTCACAGTTGATTGGAGAGTTACTGGTGACTCTATGATTTTGCCATCCACATTTTTCATTCATCATTCATGATCACTCATGACATCTGCAAGGGTTGGTTTGATATATATAATGGCCTGGGATGGGTCGGTCTTAGTCGTGGTCCCATTCTTGTCAAGTTCATCTGCTGCCTCATAGCCGGCTAGGTCCTTATAACCTAGGACCCAGCATAGAGTAATCGACTGCTGCGTACTGAGAAACTTAAGCTCTTTTCAACATGTAATCAGCATCTACTTGATCTCTATAGCAAATTTGCTTTAATGGCCGCTTGATTGCCAATTAGAAGGGTAATATCAGCCGGCGATATTCCCAGCATTGGAATACTTCCTTGACTGCCACCATATTTGCCTGAGACCTTATTCTAGACAGGTATACTCAAGGTGACAAGGATTAAACCTAGAAACTCAAGAGCAGGAGACGACTTATTTTCCCACAATCCCATCGATAAACGCCTGATTAAAAACAGGGCCCTCTTCGCGTAACTTTTCAGACGACTTTCGTCCTTTTGATATCGTCGATGATTTGCTTTTTGTAAGACCATCGCTATGGTCTCGCCTATCGTTACAATTTGAGTGCTCTGAAAATAACTCTCACGTAAAAATGGCATGCTCTAATTCCTCTCAAAGTGAAAACTAATACATTCTCATTTCAGTTTGCGAACAAAACTCATACAAATGCGGCGTATCACTTTAAAAATGTCTGAAAAGTGTAGACCAAGATATATATACAGAATTTGTTCTCATTTAATAGGAGACGATACTGAAATAGGTATCGCCAAAAGTCAGACGTCGAGACGATAGTTCTTGACAGTTTCTCAGACGCTAACGTTTTTTCATGCTTACATGAAGCGAAACTATAGTCGAAACGCTAGCACGAGACGATTGTCGCCTTACGCGATTAGAGCACAGACCTTTGCAATTTCCTGTATGCCTATTGAGTAGAACGTTTTTATACAGAAAATGCGAGAAACAAAAATATTTTATTCAAAGTATATGTATATCAACCATGCATGTGTAAAATTTATCACAGAAGCATGACTCTCACAGTTCATTTTTTGGATGGCGTTCCAAAGGTTGCCACAAAATGTTAATGAATGATTAGAAAATTTAGATTTTGGGATTTTTTTATTTAACACGATGAATCAGTTAAAAGTGCAATACATTGCCCTTGCTTCTATTGTCTACACGTTTGTATTGCCCTGCAAGTGTTCCAAACATCACAACAGAAAAATGCCCCAACTGAAAACAAATATGGCAGTTGTAGTCAATGAGAATGAACCAGTGCACACTTTGATTTGTGCTGATACTTCGTATACAAAAAGAGCCAAAGCATGGTGGAAGGATAATAAGGTGTACTGAACAGCTCTACAGAGGCGCTGCGTAACATTTTTCTATGTAATGCCATCAATAAATGAATTAAATTCCTTTATTTTACAACGAATTGAAAATCAGTTATTGTTTTTCATACATCACTTCTTTGTATACGAAATTCAATTGTGATATAAGCTTAAGCAACACATCTGTCCAATGTCGAAAACGGAACCTGAGACAAGCTGTCCAGCACACCTTATTATCCTTCCACCTGTTCCATGGTGTTTCTCTGAGTATGACAAAAATGGAAGTGGGACATTATTTTGTTGATGTGTTGCGACATATCTCTATTTATGCATGAGACTTTTGTAGTGCACCTTGTATGAGAAACACAACAGTCATCGTACCAATTACGCACTTTCATTTATTACGAAAGCACTGCTCACAATTTATTTATCATATTTTTATTTCTTTATTTCAGAGTATCGCTTTAAAGAAGGAGCTTACAAGGGAAATTTAATTGCGAAGAGGAACAAACTCGATATCGATGACTTTGAAATTTTCACAAGCACTAAGGAAATTGAAAAGATGGACTTTGAATTAGAAGGACAGTTCATGGAATCGTTTGAGATTAAGCCGAATAAGAATATTATAAAACTGTCTCTGAAATCAAGCTCAAGACCAAGTGTATGGACGAATATTACGTACGTTTCATTAAAGCTGATAGCGAAAATAGATTTGGAAGAAATCGCCTCAGCAAACATAATAATTGATGTGGTTCACGCGACATTGTCCTTTGACAAGTCAATATACTTTGGGTCGATTAGCTCAGATGACAGTCTTGTTTTGGACCCCATTGAACTACAATCCAATGAGAAGACCACTGATGATGTCAAAATTCAGCTTCTACAAGCCGATGCAGATCTATTTTCTTTCGACAAGATCCGGAATGAAATCCGCCTTAAGTTAAAAGAAAATATTGGAAACGAGTTAGACAATAAGACTCTGTTCAGACTTGACGTGGTAGCAGAGGAAATGTTGACTGGTGTTAGAGCTGTTTGCGTTGTGCTGATTGAACGAGCTCTTGTGGAAAAAGGTTTGATTTATTTTTACGCTACAATATGACTTATGCCCGATTTCACAGTATAACATTATCTGCTGGTTTAGCATCGAACTTAAACTTCACCCAAGAATATTTCGTGTTCCCGCCTCAATAATTAGTGGTTTAGGTAAGCCATGGATTGGGTGGCATTGTGAACTATTGACTCCCACAACCTCTCTCTCTCTCTCTCTCTCTCTCTGTTCTCTTCAGGAACATTGCCAGACAAAGTACTAGGTTGCTTTTGCGGGTTTTCTCTTTATATTTTGGGGTTGAAAATATTGTAATACACTAATGGCAATTATGTACTCACTGGATTGACACTTAAGACATGGCAATCGGTGGCTTAAGTTAAACCAATATTTAAGTGGAATCTATCACCTAACTTCTACTGTGAAAACGAAATATCTATTGATTCTGTGTTCGACACTTAAGCTCACACGTTGAAATCAGGCATTAGGTATGTATGTAGTTTTCTATTGGACGTTACAAATCGTCTTCGTTGGCAACATGCCCAATAGAATATTTTTATCATGTTTAATAGAAAATGAATCCTTATTTATCCCTTTTAATGTATTTCATTGCCTTCGAAAAATTCGCTCTATGTATATTAAGGCGAACCCGGATAATAGCACATCAACTGTGCAACGAAATATTGTGCCTTTAATCTATCTTACATACAAACAGTTAAAAATTCGATAAATACAATACAGGAGTCGGTTTCCAAAATTCCAGTAAGCCCGCATATATGTTCACAAAAAAAATTTTTGGGACACTTCCAGGATGGGTAGGAAGTCAAATGCAGCGTAAAGTATAACTCAAACATATTAACTCAATTTCGGAAAACAAAAGCTTTTTCCTCGGGCGTCACATGAATTAAGGATTTGTGTAGGTGTGACAATAAGCGGGCAAGATTGTACTTGAGCTCTTTGTTTCGCCATATTTTTATGTGATATTAAGCGGGTTGTGCTATTAAGCGGTGTGCTATTAAAGAGTTTTGCGCCAGTACAAGTTGAAAACAAAAAATACAACTGCCATCACGATAGTGTGCCATTAAACGATTTGTGCTATTAAGCGATGTCCTATTATCCAGGTTCGACTGTACCTATATATCTTTATTTACAAGAACTAGGGGCATATCTTAAAATTGCTTTTTTATCAGCTTGTATTATGGCCGTATTCTCAACACCTTTCGTGATTATTCCGTACAAATCACTTTTTCTTAAATACGAATAGACGACATTAGAACTTCGTTTAATTCTTTCGGCTATAACAAATTCATCATCAGTCCTTGGTCCTTCTCAAGTCCTTCCTGGTCTGATGGCAGAGATAAGAGATAATACAGATATCCAACTTCGGCCATTTTTTACCCTAGTCCACACCGGAGAAAAATGCAAAAGTAATGGTATTCCCTAGTATATCACAAATACTCTTACACAGACTATGGATCCATCACGCAATGGCCGCCGATTCCTGCATTTTTGTGGGAAACGGCTGCAGATTCGTGAGCTTAGTGGGAAAAAATAGCGTCAGATTTCTGAATTTTTCCACAATCCATGTACGATCCATGTAACATACATGGGTTGGAGGATGTTCAAATGTTGACTCGTATTTTTAAGAGAATTTTCTTACATTGTTATATGAACTTTCTGGAGTAAAAATGTATTAAGTATATATTCATTCATAAATCATACCTGACAAATTAACTCAAAAATGAGGTGACTATCGATGTCTAGAAGAAAGGGCCTGAGTCGGCGGCACCGTTTTCGAGATTTGGGCGCTTAGTCAGTAGTGTGTGTTAGCGCTGTATACGCTTAATTCATGAATTCTGAAAAACTCATGAATTCAATTTAAACAATTTGACAAGAAAAATGGCAAGATTTTGCAACTATTATTATTGCATAAAAATGAATGTCAAAATTTGCAATTAATTTGGGTCGTTATTGCTGTAAAATGTACGAGCGGAAAAACTTGTTATTTTAAGTGATTCATGCAAACGCTTTAATAATATTTTTATTATTAGTTACTTGACCGTTTGAATGCATTTCACAAGTATTATTCATATGCAAAAATACACACACACTATGTTGTGCATTAATTAATTATGTCCGAGTATCTGAGTTTGTAAGTTCCTGAAATGGGAGTTTAATGAATCGACTTCATGAACATAAGCTTTGTTTGCTCCATACTGTGTTGTAATTTAGAAAAAAAACGTTCAAGTAACGAGTGAATTTTCAAATAAGAACTCTAATTCAACCCATTACTTAGGTGAGGAAGCTTATCAGCTGTTCTACAGCTGTTCTCAAGAGCTCGCACGTATTCACAGACACGGGACAAAAAGCGTTTAAAAAACGCTGTCAGATGAAATCAAGGGACAAGGGAGGTAGAGGTTGGATATCTCTATTATCCCTTATCTCTGCCTGCAGGGCCATTAACTGATGAACGTTTCATCGGTTGACTCTTGTCCTCATCGCTTTCTCTCCCTCCTTTGATTTGCTTGTGTTGCTTGTAGACATATTTTTGTTACATAGAGTGACCACCGTCTGGCTTCTGCAACATTCAACGTTTCTGCAGCCGAAGCTAACAAAATTGAATACAACTCTCTAATTAACAAAATCAGACTTTGTAAACATCTTTAAATTCACTTTTTGCTGTTCATGAAACACATGCTCAACTATTAACAAAAACTTAGATTTTTAAATCAGAAACTGTGACAAATGTGATTGACAGTGTACCTATACGGGAAGAAGTTGATTGACACATTAAACTACAATTCCTCACAGCCATGAGGAATATGACTTTGGCATAGAATTCTCCCCGGCAATACATCGAGATTTCAAGGCGAAACATGCAGTGGTAGACACAAATTTAGAGTTTTAGAAACAAATTTAGTTTTTAGAAAATGTGCTGAGGAGTGATGAATCCAAGTAATTCTGTGGAAGGATGGGGAACTTTACTTCGAGACTGTAACACCAAAAAATGCAGCTGAATTGAGGAACAATATTCAAATCGCATGAAATCCTATTTCTAAAGCACAATGTCAAGTTTTAGAGGAAAGTCGAAGAGCAAAAGTGCTGACAAATAAGAGTGTTCCATCAACAAATGTCCTTTTACGATTGATTGATAGACATTTCATAACTTTATTGCAATATGCATGAACAGATACACGTATATCCAAATTATTATTTACATAATCACGCAGACAAATTTTCTTAGTTAGGTTAGGTTAGGTTAGGTACATTCACCCGTACACTTAGACCATGTTGGTCCATTGTGATACCCACAGTCAGACTACTGCGACCAATTGACTACTCCAGTGATAGTGCCGTTAATTTGATCCCAACGGCAAATGGTGTTTGTACCAGATTTGAAAACCAGCTAAAATCGTTGCTTTCTTTGGGATTCTTCTTAGTTACATATTGTCCGAGTAAATTGGGTCGAATTGATTGAAAATATTTTTAAGCTATTTTATTTCATAACAAATAATTTACTCATTCTCTACATTTCAGTGTATCGCTTTAAAAAGGGAGTCTACAAAGGACAATTAATTGCAAAGACGAATCGACTCGATATAGAAGATTTCGATATTTTTACAAACACTTACGATCTTGATGACATGGATTTTGAGTTAGAAGGACAATTCAAAGAATCATTTCAGATTGATCAGCCTCAGAACATTATTACCCTGTCGTTAAAATCTGATTTAAAGCCATATGTCTGGACGAATATAACGTACATTTCCTTGAAGCTATTAGCAAAACTGGATACGGAAGAAATCGCATCAGCTACTATAATAATAGATGTGGTTCACACCACATTATCCTTTGACAAATCAACATACCATGGATCGATAAATTCTGATGATAGACTTGTTTTGGTCCCTATTAAGCTGCAGTCTAGTGAGAATAACACAGAAGACGTCAAGATTCAGCTTTTACAAACGGATGCTGATATATTTTCATTCGACAAAACCGGAAATGAAATACAAATTAAATTAAATAAAGATGTGCAAACTGAATTAGAGAATAAGACTACATTCCGGCTTGAAGTGGTTGCAGAGGAAATGGGGACTGGTGTGAGAGCTGTTTGTGTGGTGCTGATTGAAAGAACTATTACCGAAAAAGGTTTGAATAGTTTTTATAATTTTCTATTGACACTATTGCTACAATATAAATAACAAACAATTTGTCACTATTTAACTCTTTTGTTTTGCGTCTTATTTTAAGTTATTCATACCTTATCCATGTATATAAGCTTTTTGTTTTAGGTGTGTGTCTAGGATATTAAATTAAAAATGCTAGCTAATGGTTAACATTAAACCATGTTGTAAGATTGAATTTTATGTTTAAGAAGATGAGTTCAAGGATGGACCCCATCCTTTCGACGAAGCCTAACTTTAGCTA
This sequence comes from Eristalis intricaria, assembly GCA_964034865.1. NCBI lineage: Eukaryota > Metazoa > Arthropoda > Insecta > Diptera > Syrphidae > Eristalis > Eristalis intricaria. The sequence goes on from OZ035875.1 coordinate 33,895,762, forward strand.
AGGTTTGTCTTATAACAATATGGATCGTTAACACCCGCTAAACATAATAAGGGTGAAAATTGATTTAATCATGGCTCTGTCACAGTTGTTATAAGGCCAATTGAAATGGTCGATATTTCGATATTTCGGTCGATTATCGAAATGTGTTTATGCAGAGCTAGTTCCAAATTCAATCTTAGCGATCGAATGGACACTGATGGCAAGGTGACAAAAGAAATTTCTAAATTATTCTGCACATTTACGCTGAATTCCCTAGCAATCCCTTGCAACCTGAAATATTTTTTAAATAAAATAAAACACAATGAACTCACTTTCCGAATTCGAATTTTTTTTAATGGAAAATACCTATACGCACGGTTTTTTCCCCGCAGTTACCGTCATGGCATCGGGTCAACGATCGGTTTTACAATCGAAAAATGTTTCGTGGGCATTTAGTGTTCCTGCAGGTTTCGACAATTCCTAACGACCACAATTTCAGTGGATATGTTAAATTCAATATTTATCAAAAAAAAATTCTATATTTCAGAGTACCGCTTTAAGAAAGGACTTTACAAAGGGAAATTAGTTGCGAAGACGATTGTACTGGACATTGATGACTTTGAAATTGTCACCAACATGATCGATCTTGATAAAATACGTTTTGAGTTAGAAGGACAAGACAAAGAATCATTTGAGATCGAGGAACATCAGAATATTCTAACACTATCGATCAAATCTGATTCACAACCAAAGTTATGGTCAAACATTACCTACGTTGCTTTGAAACTAACAGCGAAAATGGATTTGGAAGAAATCGCCTCTGCTAATATTATAATTGATGTGGTTCACACGAGGTTATCCTTTGATCAGTCAATATATTTTGGATCGATAAACTCAGACAACAGCCTTCTTTTGGACCCCATTGAATTACAATCAAATGAGAAGACCACTGACGATGTCAAAATTCAGCTTCTACAAGCCGATGCAGAACTATTTTCTTTCGACAAAATCGGGGATGAAATCCGCCTGGATATAAAAGAAAGTATTGAAAATGAGCCAGAAAACAAAACGCTGTTCCGACTTGAGGTGGCAGCAGAAGAAATGGTGACTGGTTCGATAGCTGTTTGTTGTGTGCTGATTGAAAGAACAATTGTGGAAAAAGGTTTGAATCAATTTTTGTATTATCATTTAACTCTTTATTTAGATGTATATTATATATCAATTCTTTTTCTATATGAAGTATTATATTTAGTATTATAAAAAAATCTATTTTTACCGCATAACAAATACTACCTAATATCTTAACTTTATCTGGATATTTTACGAAACGTTTTTTTTTTTAAATTGCTCCCCTCTACTTTGGAGTTCTCAGACTGCGGAAGAACATTATACTTCTCGGACTGAAGGCACAAGCTTAGATGAGCCATCTGATCTATTCAGATACTAACTTAGGGCTCATACTGAACAAAAAACGTTGATGGTTACTTAATCAAAATTAATGGATATATACTGGTAGCCTCATTTACCAATAGGGTGGCCTAGAGAGGAATTTCGATTCTAATACCGTATGCACGATTTGTATCTACTTCCTATAACCAGGATCATGTACGGTGTAATTGTGTGGTCAATGATTGATCCCACCGCAATATTTTTGATGCTATAGCGTGACGTTCTTGGTATAAGACCCATATGAAACCTTGCGCGGTAATATAATCAGACGCTTCTCAGATTTTCTCTGCTGCTCCTGATGGGACAGTGACCACACACCTCTGGGTTTTCGAATGTAGTCAAACTGGCTATGAGTTGAAAGAAAAAGGCGAGTGCTATCCACTGTAGAGTTCTCTTTTCGCTTCCCCTCTCTTCTATTTATCAAAATACATAAGGAGCCAAAAGGTGTTGTTAACTTTATCTAGCTTTCGATCTCTGCTGGGTGCATCGTCATACATATTGCCTTCAATGTGTCCCACATCTAAGAGTTACCCACCCTTCTCAACAGTCGTTTCCCCTGTACGCTGTTGTATTTTGGAGGTGTTTTCTTTCCATATGTGAACATTATGTTCAATAATGTCCAAAAATTATGTCCCTCAGCTTTGGATCAGTTTGTACTTGTCGAAGCAAGTACTTGCATCTATCCCTCGATAGAATTTGATTTTGTGATGGTTGTTAAGTGCCTCATTCAACCGCAAAAAAGCCTCTCGTGTTGTTGCGTTCACTGAAAGGGATGACTAGCTTTCGTTTATCCGAGTTCTTGCGAAAGGTTCAGCGCCGCTCGAGTTCCACCGTCTAGTCTGATTCATCGTAGTGTCCATAAAATATCCTCAGTGTCAAAAAATTGGAATGTAATGCAGTCGGATGAGTTCACAAATAATTTCGCATTGATTATTTGTCACACTTTTCATGGTCACACATTTATGAACCGACACTAGATCGCTACTTTCCTACACCAACTGGTTTCACACAAGTAGCATTTTTTACAACTCAACAACATAATATGTGGAATGTAGAAATTCTAGGAATTGCCGGAGGGATATATTGGACTGGAACTTTCCGTTTTCTGTCTTCATTATCGAGTTATTAAATCGACGTCACCCATATGGCGATTGTATTCTAGGATGGTGTTCGGTCGGTCAATGTTTACATATCTTTTATTCACCTTGCCCTGACTTGGGCAGCTCACTTAGAGCGGCAAGACGCAAAATAGTTGTCGAATGACAAACGTCTATTTTAATTTCGTAGTACATATTTCACTAAAATGATGGAGAACAACATCTGATGCAGCACGTACGTCCGGCTCACTGGACTCAACAAATTTGATTTGCAGATATGCAAATACATTGCACTAAAATAACTTTATGACTCAATGCAACAGAAATGTCACAGGCCATAATTTCATGAATTTGACGAATTACAGCGCAGCTGTAGATTACTAAATTTACAGTACAGCTTCGTAGTTTACTTAGTTTTTATTTGTTTGTTTAATTCTGTAAACGTAACTAACGATTATTACAAGGTGGCAGGAAGTGACCTTCGTACAACAAATCCCAGCCGATATTTAAAAATACACAAAATTGAATCGAATGGCCTTTAGATTAGAAGAGGTTAGGTTTTGAAAGCTGAGTTCAGAAATGGCCTTAATGCGCATTCTGATAAAAGCTATTACGTGAACCGTGTCATGTGACGGCTTAAGCCACCCAGTGCTTTTTTCAAATCTTAGAAGATCCGATATATCCGCATTCGCCAAGTCAGCAGTCTCTGTGAAGAATCTTTGGTCCAGTGAAGCTAGGCGCCGATTCTGTAGATCAGGGCAGTGGCAAAGCAGATGTTAGATCGTTTCGGTCTCGTCCTCGTCACCGCAACTCCGGCAGAGGTCATCCTGTGATCACTTCGACGAGCACACGGATCGGGTTGCAGTCCAACGCCAGAAGCGTCTTTGTTCTGCCGTTGTTAAGCTCTGGCGACGTCAATTTTGTCGTGTGATAGTCATCTCTTGTGAGCCAAGATGAATTGGCTTATTTAAGTATGGCGTTACGTATAGTCCGGTGTAGTGCAATGATCGGTGGCTGCAGTGATGTCCATTTCAGATCATTGTCTGGCCAATTCATCCGCTCTGTCGTTCCTCGCATCGAGTGGCCTGTTACAAGTTGAATTCTATGAGGAATTAAATTATTTGTTACAGATATGGCAATTTACTGGGTTTAGTAATGTAACGTATTAACATAACATAATGAGAAGCAGCAAAGCAAGCACGTCTTGTTTGTATGAAATCTTTATTGAGACTGACTGCGCTCGTACAGAATGTCAATAACAGAGCGCTTCAAGCAAATCGTATTACATAAAATAAACTGCGCTTCATCATTCGAGTGTACACCTATGTACATTAACATAATACTTTCTTAGCACTAACTTTACAGAGTGAGTGTGTATTGCAATCCTTAAATATGAACACAGCGTGACACGACTTTCTAAACAAATATGTGCTTAATTAGTGATCAGCACACTTCAATCATTAATATACTATTACATTATTGTTATAGATCTGATAATATCTTACAGTAATTAATCCTTCTTGGTAGCACAGTGCATTCTTAAGGCATAGCTACCTAGCCTTGTCTCAGGTGTTGAGCGAATAGATTACTGTGCAACAGTCCCAATCTATTTCAGATCGGCTTTTTTCGACTCGATATTCGTTAATCGCCGAGGAAACTTTAACTACAGCATCGAGTGGGCTGTAATGACATCGATTTCATCTGTGTAAGCCATTAGTGGGATTGATTTGAAAGAGATAATGCCTAGCGAGCTTACAGCTGCTCAACAAAGGTACTGAAGAAGATAACCTAATTGAAGTAACAATACGTTAGCGCATCTCGTTAATACATTCATTTGATGTGTTATAGATAATGAGGCTGAGGAAGAATGTCCTCAGCCGACCAGAATGATATCATTAAATTGTGTCAGGTTTGTCAGCAATATTACATTTCTCAAGAGTTGACAGCTTGCAAATTGACTATTAATTTAGGTCGATCCCATAATGCAAGTCTCGGTATGCTACTTCTGACATTTTACAGAACACCCATTTTTGTATTAATAATCAAAACATTTAGTCAAATCTTTTTCATACGTCGAATTCTACATTTCAGAGTACCGCTTTAAGGAAGGACTTTACAAGGGAACACTAATTGCGAAGACGAATAACCTCAATATTGTTGACTTCGAATTTTTCACCAACACTAAACATCTTGATGATATCAGTTACGAATTAGGAGGAACATTCAATGAGTTTTTTGAGGTTAAGCGGCAGCAGAACATTGTTGAATTATCTTTAAAAACAAATTTAAACCAAAATGTGTTGGCAAATACAACCTACGTTTCGTTGCATCTATTTGCAAAACTAGATTCGGAAGAAATTGCGTCAACAATTGTAATAATTGATGTGGTCCACACTACCTTATGGTTTGACAAGTCAATATACTTTGGATCGATTAGTTCAGATGACACCCTTGTATTGGACCCCATTCAGCTGCAGTCCAACGCAGACGCCACTGACGATGTAAAAATTCAACTTCTACAAGCAGACGCTGAGTTATTCACATTCGACAAAACCGAGAATGAAATTAGTCTCAGATTAAGAGAAAATATTGCAAGTGAGTTAGAAAATAAGACCCTGTTCCGACTGGAGATTGAGGCCGAAGAAATGGTGACTGGTGTCAGAGCTGTTTGTGTCGTGCTAATTGGAAAGACTGTCGATGGAAAAGGTTGTAGTCATTTCCATATAACTTCTGAACTAAAATTTAATCAAGAGTTTACTCTATTTTCAGTTATGAAATTCGGGCAGAACTTCTATGAATCGGAGATAAGCAATGAGTCTGAGTTTGCCTTTGACATAGATCTGGACAAGGAGTCTTACACGGAAGATACTGTAATGTCCATCGTAGGACAATACGCTGATCTGTTTGACGTCAAACAAGTTGAGAACAGAATTTCCCTTTCACTCAAAGACACGTTCAGCCTTAATGACTTCAACAACGTCAGCTATTTGTGGTTGGAAGTGAAAGCATCTAGTTTGATGAAAAAACTAGAAGCCTGGACAGTAGTTGTTTTTCGGTTAGTTCAAGACGCAGCACCACAATTCGAACAGCACGCCTACATCGGAACATTAACAAAATCAAATGCATTTGAACTTCCGAAGCTTGTTATAAAGCGATCAACTTGGAAAACGTCAACATTTGTCGAGATAATTGGCAACTACTCGGAATATTTCGAAAGCAATCTCACCGAAAACGAGGTACTTATTTCTCTGAAGGTAGAGCTACCCGATGATGTCAAAGTGCGCAACTCAATTGTACTCGTAGTTGTTGCCAGCAACGGCCAAACAAGGGGATTTACAACTGTGGTCGTGAATTTGCCACTAAGCCGCAGTTTGTCAAATATATTTAAGAAAGTGATTCAAAGTGGAAAAATTGCGCACAACGAAACGGTGCAAGAAATGGAAATGCCAGACATCGAGTTTGTGGACGAGTACAATGTTGCGGACTTTAATTGTACGCTGAGTGGAGGTAATGTGCTTGTTGCTAAATATTTCCAAGTCGAACGTAATCCTTATACACATGTTCTTACAGATGAAGTGATCTATTTTGACTTTTCCGTTGTTCCGCCAAAGAATGTGATAAAACTCGGTTTGTCTTCTAAGATACCGGAAGATATTATTCAAGAAAGGCTCTACTTGGTCATTTCTTTGGATTGTCAACACAAAGCGAAGTCAGGATCAATAATACTTTTTCTGACTCTGCCAGGAACAAACGGTATGGTTTTAATATTATATTTACGTCTATTAAATTTTTAAGGATGTTGCATGAGTGTGCTGTCGTTAGCTGAAAGGTTGTCGTCTAAGTTGAAGTTTAGCGGATTGATCTACGAATAACTAAAACTTCTTAAAGACTTCAAGTTGTGCAGGTTGACGATGGACAATTCTCGCTGGTCTATAATGGTTGGTAACGAACTTACTGAGACCTTCGATGACAAAAAGGTCTTAGACAATGCGTGCTGTCGTTACAAAAGAAGAAAAAGGGCTAAACACAAGCCTTAAGCACGAGTGTACACTTACATTATTTAAAATTTACTAGTATTTCTTTCTCTGCAAATTACAGTCTTCAGAGTATGTATTCAACGAGCATTGGAATTTGAGCCTATTCTCTTAGGACTTCCCATATGAACTTGTTGACGTAATTGGGTGTAGGTAGTTGTCACAGTAATTTTCAACTCAGGTACGATGTGTGTTATTCTCGTCGAAGAGTCCTGCGCCCTTTGTCTGGGTGCCACACCATCGTTCTTGGCGATGAAATTGGGACAGTTGGCTTTGAAACCATGCTCTATCTTCCTCCAGTTGGAGAGCGAAATGGCGCAGTCATCGTCACCTTTGCTTATCACGGCATAAGTTAGGTCCCCTTTAAGAGGCTTATTTTTGCTTAACGCTCTGCCAGCCTGTTTTATTCTCTTTGAGAGGTTGGGTGATTACTCTGCTAATCATGGTCGCTTGAACGTAGAGTCAGTAGAGACTGTTCCTTTGCCCAGGTCAGGCACCATTCTTAAGACTCGGCGAGTTTCTCCTGAGGGATGCTTTTGAGGTTCTCTAGAACCGTTCGTAGATCGGCGGTTCGTAGATCTTAATGGTTTTAGCGAGAAGCCCCCAAGCCCTTCAAATTAGTTATTGATTTTTTGTGAATCGCTTCACGTGGCCTATGGAAGTTCTAAGTGCAGAAATAGCCGCTTTCCTAACCTCGGCACTTCAGGAGCTGGTTTTGGGCCCATATGGGTACGGGGTTTTGGATTCCCAGTCGGTGAGGGAGCACCTGTCTCGTTCGTTTTTTTTTGCCAAAGGGCGGTGGGTGGATGGCTCTGTTAGAGTAGTGATTAGCCTGGAGGGTCGCCAAGTGACTCTGGCGCCCGGTTATGGACTGAGCTATTTTTGCAAGTGAGTCCCCAGCCAAGCCGACCATGGGCACGTTCCGTATACCAGCTAGATACATCTCACCGGATGGAAGAATGAGAGGAAAGAGAGGATAGCTGTAACTTCATGTCTCCTCATAAGGAGTCATTGCCCTTTACTAAGCCTTTGTGACAAGGTGTATAGCCCCGCGAAACTAACCTAAATTAAGAACCGATCAGTGCACAGTCGTTCATTCCACAATCGGTTGTTTGTAGAGGGCAGAAGCAGTACGTTGGGAATTCTTGTTCATTTTCATTTCGCTTACTGCTTACCATGCGGACACCTTAAAACTTATCGGGTACGTTACTTGAGTGGGTTGATGCGTTGGTCATGTTTTTTTTTGCAGGTTCTGTGTTCAAATCTAGCTGTTGGAGTCTCAAATAGATCACCAATGCAATTTCATCAATTCAATGATTCCTAATTATACACATCTAAACATAATCTCTTTCGAGTTACTGACAATGCTCAAAGAGTATTCCTGTCTAGAAAAAGCTTCTCAAATTCGCCGTTCGGAGTCGGCATTAAACTGTAGGTCCCCTTCCCCTCGTGAAAGAACAATAGCACGCACATCACGAGTGGTTGCTGAGAAGCTAGGCCCAGGTCCACCTCGGACTGTCGCGCCACCCATATTATTATTATTATATTATTAAACATAATGTAACATAATGTATGCGGGAGGTAATTTACTCCGAAATTCTCAGGCGTTATGCCGTTTTGTTTTAAAATAAACCGAAATTACTTCATCAGTTAGTTATATTGGCGTTAACTTCAATTAAAATAAATTCAAAATTCCCTGGAACCCATACATCGAGAGTTAGCAAATGCTATCCTTCTTTTTTTCTTGTTTATGGTCAATACTACATTTTTTTGTTTGTTTTGTATTGAAATTTGTCGTAGAAACAAAATATACATTATGGAACATTCTTATTGTCGCACGACAGACTTTTCTCCTAGTTATATTATATTCATGAAGTAGCAGTTAGTGAACACCTTAGTGGATCACGGCACGTCAGTGATAGTATATGAAACCTAGTAGAATCACAGCACGTCATCTGGCTGTGGTGTTAGCAGGAACTTCCAGTGACTCACTTTACTTTTCGCTATATGTAAATACTCATGGTCAAATATTCAAACTAAAAACAGAAAAATAAGTTGTATTTACTTGTTTGTATCAACTTTCAGGATGTCCTACTCCGGATCCTGTTACATACGTTCCGGAGTTCCCGAAACCCTTCTATAACTTCTACGCCAAACCTTCCTTTGTGGGTTCACTTCAAAGGGTTCGCGCAATTATAAGAGAATCCGAGGATGATATCAGATATTCTCTGGACATAAGCAATGGTAATCAATGTTTGGTTAACGTAACTAAGATGTCCTTAAACATGATATTCTCTTGAACAGAACATTTGAGTTCTAGGTTGGGCATTGATGGTGATACAGGAGAGATTTTCATTTCTGCTGTTATAAGTCCAGGAACGTATTTTTTTAAAATTGCTGCCGCAAATATGGTCACTCAAGGCCAGGCGAAGGTAAATTGCAGACTAGATGTTGAAGCCTTAATTCAATGCGAAGATCATGCAGTTGTATCGAATTCGCTCTTAACAAAATACTTGAAAGAAGAAACAGAATACGATGACATCTTGAATACCGCCGTCGGGGATTGCAAGTTCAGTATATTTTCTGTGGCCCCCAATGATCAAGGTAGCATACATGTGTTACTCAGTAAAGTATGAATTTAATTTTGAGGTGTTTCAGAATATGTTTACATTGATGCGGTGTTCAACGTCTTAAGGATGACACCAACTGATAGGGAAAACTCGATTTTTGCCAACATGACTGTTCCACAGATTGAGGTGAAGCTTAAATTGGACTGCCTTCAACACAAGAATTCGACAAGCAACATGATACGATCAGTACGCGATTTGGGTAGTCCAAGCCGAGTTTCGACAAACGAATCCATAGGTTTTACAGAAGACATCGCATTTGCCAAGGATGTTACCATTTTGTCAATAATACTGACTGACATCAACGATAACCCTCCAGTGTTTGTGCACCCAAAACAGAAAAGGCACGTTGTTGGCTATCCACGAGATGAAAACCTGATGGATCTATTCTCCGAGTGTCTGATTCAAGTCAGAGCCACAGACAAAGATCAAGGCCTGAATAAGCAAATAAGATATACAATTCAACCGAATAGGCACTTTCAAATAGATGCACAAATTGGCAAAGTGTACCCACTGGCGAACGCGATGTCAGGCATAAATGAGATCGATATGGTGGTGTATGCGACCGATAGAGACGGCGGGAGCGACGGTTTGAGTGCAAACTTTACCCTCACGGTGAAAGTTCTGACTGCGGATAATTTCCTTTTGCTGTCAATTGAAAACAGGCACATTGAAAACATAGAATCACTTGTGGAAAGTGCAAGCAACAAAGCGGGCTTAAGCCTAGTCCTGGTGCGACATGCCACTGTATCCTTGGTTAATGGATCAGCACTTGCAAACCAGCGAACACTTGAGTCCGGATCGGATAGATTCATAAGTAAGCTTTGGGTGTATGCTTTCAAAGAAAACGTGCCGGTATCAAGCAAAATCATAAAACAGTAAGTACAGAAACAAGTAGAATTCCTCTCATTGAACGACTCCTGCTTTAGGTTACTATCAAAAAGTGAGACTATTTCTGCACAGAGTGTAAAGGATCTCGTTGGAGTGGGCGAAACTGTGACGCAAATATGTTCCTATGATGCGACGGGTTACATCTGTGGACTCGTGATTCTAGCCCTCCTCGTTGTCACTTGCATTGGTACGGTCATGTAATTTTATCAAATGCATCTTTTCAAAATTCCTTTTATTCTAGGGTTTATTTTTTGGAAATACATTCGTTCCTACATAAAGACTGACGATGGCGCTAGTGAAGACTACTTCACTTCGCGGGGACAAACAAACCCAAATTTCCAAAAAAAACCGAAAGGTGCCGATAAGCAAAGGGATGTGGCTCCTGACATCTCATACTACGGTAGAAGGGATACGACGGGGGCAGGCTTGCAAGACGCTAGAGACGTAGCGAAGCGGAATTTCAATCCGAATTTGAATGGCTCGGTGTACGGAATGAGTTATGATAGTGAAAGTCAATCATGCAGTGAATCATCAAATGAATCGCTGAGACCCCGGGCTACTGTAACATTTAATGAACTAGTACAGAGAATTCACATCGAAGATGATGTCAAAATTAAATGATGAGCAGACACATATAATATTTTGTATGCCAATAAAGTTTTGTTTTATGTTTTTATTAAAGTGTATGGGAAAAGAATTCTAAAGAACGTTGTTGACTGTCATTGTATATCCATTCCTGTTGTGCGGAAACTCAATCTCACGATCTGCATTATAACAACCTTTAATGCATGCATCTATTTCTAAACAACTTTTGACATTTTTGACTTCATTTATGGAATATAGGAACACTCAATAAGCCTCCCATAAACTGGAAAAGATTCTCATGCAGTACAAAGCGGATATTACTGAAATCCAGGAGAAATATGAAAATGAACGATGATAAAGACTGCGACATATATACAGCTGCGACAAAAGGTTTGTTGTTGGAAAACAGTTAAGATCGAAGGTTATCGACTTTACAACGATTCTGCAACATTAGCCTTAGATTTGCACACCCCGCTACCGACGAGCCTGAAGACCCTGTCAAAGAAGACCTCTTGGACGGTGCCTGCGGACCCTGTCCGGATGTCAATCGTGCGCGGAGTCATCATCAACATCTTTGGCGGAGTGATCAGAAAGTACAGCCTCCACGACACGACAACAAATAACGGCTTCCAACTCACTGATTTTGCGTCAGGATGTGATATGGTCACAAGTGAAAAGACACAGCAACCTGTCGATCTCCGGATGGTCGAACCGCCAACTAAATCGTGCTCATTCATGCCTCAAATATCCTGAAAGTGCGAGAAACGTCGATTCTGTACACTTCCTCAAAGCAGCACCATTCAGAGCTCTACCGCGCCAACCAACAAAAAGGAGTCTAGGACAAGCAATTAAGTGAGAGACTCACCGGTATGCCCACTCGAACACCATTGCCAACGAGAAATGGTTGTATTGCCGCTCCGCCATCAAAGAGATGGCGGAAACCACTTTAGACTACCTACGATCCCGGCCAAGGTACCCGTGGTATGATGGCGAGTGTTAGCAACAAAACGTGCAACCGACAAGGCAAGAATACGGGAGGAGAACTACGCCTGAAGAAAAGGTCTCTCGCAACCCCCCAGCTCAAGTATATCGAAGAGTCTAGGGTCAAGCAGAAAATACGGGCCTATTATGAAAAAAACAAAAGCGTGTCATCAGGATTTATTAAAGGCACCCAGGCTCTTCGAAGGTACCACGATAACCTTGTTAATAGTTAATGTGGATGTGATCAGGAGAATCAAGAAATCCCAACTGCAGTCGATGAAGTAGTCCTCCCGCTAACTTTGAAGAACTCGGCAAACCCATTAAAAGCTAATGAATAACAAAGCCATCAGAGCTGTTCAAGGCCGGTAGCAATGTTTTCCAGATCATCTGCAAAATTTAGTAATACAAAAATGTGGCAGGTGACTGGAATATCAGCTCCATCCACAAAAAACGCGATCCTACCTCTTGCAACAACTACAGATGAATATACCTGCTTCACGTCGAACATCTAAAGCCGTTTTGCACCGCACTAGTCGGCACGTACTAGAGCGACTTCCGGCCCTGCAAATCGACCATGGACCAAATCTTCACACTAGGGCAAATCCTGGAGAAGCCGAAAGATTTTCAAATCGATAAGCACAAATTTTTTATCGATTTTAAAGCCGCATAAGACTGCATTCATCGCAGATGGCCATGCATTCGATGCGATGGCCCAATTCGGGATACCGGGAAAACTGATCAGGTTATATCACACCACGTTAACAGATACGCGATGGACGGTGCAGTTCGGCTCGAGGACTTGCGTGCCATTTGAAACCTGCACCGGATTTCGGCAAGATACACATACACTGTCGTGTGATTTCAATCTGGAGCAGATAGTGCGGAGGGCTGCTGTAAACACGGAAGGCACTGTCTTCTACACGTCAGTTCAACTGTTGGGTTATGCAGATGACATCGGCATCGTCGCGCGTTGCCAACGGGACATAGTGGAGGATTTCACAGCAATTGAAGAAGAGGCGAAGCCAACTGGTCTTAAAATCAGTGAAACCAAGAACAAAATATGACGATCGACAGCTACAATTTCAAGGTAGTAAAGGAGTTTGTCTATCTCAGGGCAAACGTAAACTCAACAAACGACATCAAAGTCGAGGCGTAGAACAGCCTTTGCCAAGTTCGGTTTGTCGAAAAAATTGGGCTCAAAACTCGTGACTCGAAGGAGCAAAATCATGTTCTGTTTGTCCTGCTATATGGAGCCGAAAGTTGGACGATGAGCAAAACTGCAGAGCTGATTCTTGGTGCCTTCGAAAGAAAAATTCTACACCGGATATATGGTCCCGTCTGCGAGGAAGGCGATTGAAGGAAAAGATACAACCGCGAACTCTGCGAGCTTCCTTTATGTGGATGTAGTCTGGAAGGCAAAAATCCGTCGACTGCACTGGCTCGGCCAGATTGACCACATGAACATCAGCCCTCTAGCTAAGAGGGTCTCCGAAACCGATCCTTCAGGTCCGAGAAGGAGAGGAGAAACGAATCTTCGTCACAAAGGCCAGGTCAGCGTGGATCCAAGACAACTTGCTCGCAATGACTGAACAGAAAAAAATGTCCAGTTCAGTTAGCGATTGAAGGCAGCCATTTTGCTCAGGCTCTGACTCTCCATGGGTCGCCGGCCTGATGAGTAAGTAAGTAAGATGCTTGCCCTCTACAGGACAAATTGTCCCAAAGATCGACACATTTACTTAGGGTTTTCATCAAAGTCAGAATTAAACTCGAATGAGGAAGACCTATTTAAGTTAGCTTAAAGTACTCATGTTCAGTAAGCAAAATAAAAATTAAAAAAATCGTATTCGACTGAAGAAAGATATGGTTCCCCTGCGATGATCCGTAATACAACTTGAAACCACATTCACAAGACCACAGCCACAACAGTTGACTGCTAATGGTAAACATTTTCCGCAAGAACGCGAAGGGGTTTCGATAGTCCGAGAACATGGTGGTGACTACTTTTAGGCGTAACCATTAAGCTTTGTGATCAGCTTTGATGGAAAGGTAAGTGAAACTATTTAACGTAACATTATTTGACAAACTGAAGACTGAAGAGATCAATTACAAGACAAGTTGTTGCATTTGACTAAAACGTATACACGGTTCTATCGTACCGTTGAAAGTACAAAAAGTACAAGTTACATTGTGCAAAGAAAATGTTCCTGATGGTCAAAGTTTAAGTAGTAATAACAGATGTAAAAAAATACAAACTTTTTTGTTTTGGTATCAGAGATGCTTCTTCTGTGTATTGCATCATAGACAAAATAAAGATATCAAATAACAGAGAAATAATAGATATCTTTAATTCGTCTATGATTGGAGGTAAGGACAAGCAGTACAATAATTAAAGTATTATTGGAGGAAAACTGTAATAAAAATAAGTATGTACGTATGTATTAAAATAAAGACACACACATACATTTTTTTAACTATCTAATTTTTAACGCAGACATTTTGATAAACGTATTTATTGTCATTAAGAAGCAAAATACAATAATAATTGGGCCTAGTTTGCGTATAAAGTACTCCTATGTGTTGTTCGCGAATTGCAAGTCGGTAGGTACATTGTAGTTACCATCAGATTTGCCTGACATTTCCTATTTCCTACAAATGATCGCCTACGTCCGTCATGTTGAGCAAGCAGGTAGACACTAGAACACATCAAAACCCAGAGAAAAGTAAGCGTATCGACGTGAAATGTGACTCTGTTAAAGTTGCAGGAATAAAACTAAAAAAAACCATTTGACCGCAAATACACTTGTTTCTGTTTAATTACCCTAGATTACCTTCGTACCAAACCGTAACACCATTTATCATTTAATACACATGCTGTTTCTTTTTTATTATCTGCTTAAGAAAGTAAACGTTAATGTTAATTGTACTTTCATGTTGCCGCATTCCTTGCCGCTCTTTCATTCGACCCTGGAACATATTCTTTGCATGTCATCATGCAGTACGAGAACATTTTTTGAACAACCTTCCGACGACGTCTCTTACGGAGTAATTCTCTTTGTAAGTGAGAATAAAACACAAATGTTTCTTTTTGTAAATTTATTCGGTGTGATCTCATGCAGTCAATGATCTCAGAACCTTTCCAATGCATGAGCAAAGCAAGCACTACAAATTTTGATAAGCCTTATCTCTACGCACCTCATAGATAAGATACTTTAATTGATCAAATACAAGTGCTGTTTGTAGTCTAGACTCCGCATTTGAATGAGTTTTTAGTGCGAATAGAATTCTCGTCGGCCAACAATGTCTGCTCCTGCTCTTCTAAAATATACACAAGCTCAAAGTGAATTGACTAAATTATTTCTCTTGTAATTTGTAAGTCACGAATGTTAGAAAAATAAATACATACAAACCTGCTCACATGTTAGCTGTGACTTGGACTGTTTGCGGTTTAATAAAAATCCATCAACAGATGCATGTGTATATGTACATTTTATATTTATTTTATTTAAACATTACCACTATTGCCGCTGTGATTTCCAGCAGATCCCCTGCTACAGTTCTCGCGTTATCTTATTGAGTGAATGATATATTCCGTCGGGGTTAAACCACCTGAAAGCTTAAGTATCGACTGCGGACGTTACAATCCAGTTTTGACGAAACATTGTTCGTTGTACTTGAAAAAAAAAAAAAGAAACGACTTGTGAAACAAATGTGAATTGAAACTTCTCGCGAAATGTTATTCAATTTTGTCGGTAAAAGTTTTTCTCTGTTCAGAGTAATTTACATTGTCAGCTGATAAATAAAACAAATTTGCACCTTTTTGACGTAGCCCACATGATTCACGAAAAAGAAATGTGGTAGTGTGACGAACACAACTCTACGCAGTGCGAGCAAGCACTTTGCTTTATTATTTTCAAATTAATTCGTTTTGCTCTACAGTTCTAGATTTGTACAGCAGCGCTACAACGTGGTATTTTCCCCACTTTCTTTGATTCTTTTCTGTAACCATTGTAAAAGTGCTAATAGACATAGAAAAATAAAGCGAACAGAAATAATTAAGAACAATTATTTTTCCATAAACTGCCGGACTTGCCCATCCACTCCAACAGTCATCGACGACGATCGCAGTGTCCGCCGAACACTCATGCTGGCTACTGTGTGTGAATAAAATACTTGTGCATTGTGTCGTGCGGCTTAAGTTGTTTCAATTGAACAGACACCGATACGATTTTTTTTTCTTGTCATTTTGCTTTAAACGCGAAAACTGCATGTGGAGTTTATTAATGTGCATATATATTTGTTGTTGATAACTGAGTTAAGCCTATTAGTGTGTGTTAAGCTTTTGCTCAGTTCGGATGGTAGTGTTAGAATAAGACCGTGATTTGAGATTGAAGTGCACGTTAATTTTGCGGTGATGAAATTGAAATCTTGACGGAATCTGTTTATTGACAAGTAACAAATTAGTGACTCTATTTATCGCTCAAGACGCTCTACCTACTCATTCTTGCAGATTATTTTCGCGCTTTAACTGGATCTCTGGATAATTAATTCAAATCCGATGCAATGTCATTTTCATTCAACAAGCTACGATCGTATCTTCCGGGGCAGAACTCATCCGCAGCCAAGCAAAGGCATTCGGTTAGTTTAGAACCAGAAATTGGTTTTCAAATTTTCATCGAATCGGTGCCATCGGCCAATGACAATGCTGAAAATGGGGGCAGACTCATACCTGAACTCAACGTGGTTTTGATTGCTGCCCGCCACCTGCCCACAGTGTTCGGTTTCAAAATGGTGCAGGGATATAATATCAAGGTACAGCTTCGTAAGTTACAAATGCATATAAAGAGAAGCAATAGCTTATAGAACCATCCTTTTGTTTACATCTGAAAGGTGAAACTGTTTCCTGGATCGAAGAGACTTGACAGCACCATTCAGACAAATTCTTGGCCCAAATTCAATGAAAGCTTTCGATTTCCGCTGGCTCCAGACATTAAGTAAGCGTTGTATATTATTTTGCATACATCTGATTTACGTACCTTTCGATTTTGTTTCTCAGACCTTCACTTAAAAGTTATACTAAAGGAAAATCGAAACCTGAGTTCCTGCCCGAAGAGGTATTCGCGGGACATTTTGTGGTGTTCACAGTCTATGCGCTTTTAGAACTTCCACCAGCAGTAAGTATGCACATTATATCGTTTTGATTGAAATGTTGTGCACATAGCCTCCATATAACGTCATCTCACATAAATAGTAAATGAGTGAATGCACATGAATTAGGGATCGTATTGTTAGTTATCCATAATTTTTGTAAGATTGATAGGTATTTTATTAGAACAATCAAGAAAATAAGAACTATAAGAAACACGTCCTACCTTCAACTGGTCCGTATAACCAAATGTTCAATTCGAAAGAACTTTTAAATACTTGAGAAATGTTTGAACCTGAAAATCTAATACTATGTTGATCGAACGGAAATCGCGAGATTTGGATGAGTTTTTTCTGAAACTTCTTAAGACGGTTCCCACTGAGTTGTAGTGTCATTATTTGCATGTATATTGCGCAATATCTATAGTCTTTAGCTGTACATTTTTAAGTGGCCGGCAAAACAGCTGTTTTGTTGACCAGAGTTAATAGTGTTGATAACAGCAGAAAATAGAGGAAGAAAATGAACACCATGATAACCAAATACACTGAAACTCACGCTGTAGACTTGTTCACCTTGACAGCCTCTCACGGATGGATAATCTCAAGGGGGTTTCAACAAGCTTTCTCCGAAAGCGTGACGTTTCACAATCCCGAAAATGTATAGCGAAACCTTGGAGTTTCGAAATCCCGAAAATGTATAGCGAAACCTTGGAGTTTTGGAGAAATATCACGAAACCTGGCGATTTCATTTAAGTCTAGCAATTTCAGACCAGAGAAAATAATATGTTCCGATTTAAATGAAATTTGCGGATTTTTTCATTAAATCTTCATCGAAAAAAATAACAAAAAAATGAAAAAAACGACCCTGACGTTTGTGTCCATCCGAATTTTAGACAGCAATTTCATACAATTTAAATTTAAGAATTAAACAATTCTTAAGCTCAAGAACAGTGTCAGTTTCTATCGTCCGGTGTGGTACAATTTAAAACAAAGCTTTTTTTAAGGTATCTGTGGATCGCCGTGGCGTAGTGCGTTAGTGCATTGACTCCTACGCAGAGGGTGCCAGGTTCGATACTCGAATTTTACAACCTTTCATAATTTATGGCTCCACCTCTTTCGAGCTATTGACAATGCTCAAACAGTATTCCTGTATAGAAAAAACTTCTCAAACTTGGAAAAGTTGGTTCCTTCCACTCGTGAGAGAAAAACAACTCGCATGACACTAGTGGTTGCTGAGAAGCTAGTCCCTGACCTTCTACGCGCTGTAGCGTCATCCATATTATTATTATTATAAATTTAAGTATGTAAGCCAAATGCACTTGTGCTCAGTAGTTTAGAGCACAAGTAACGGGGAGTGGAACCAATACACAATAATAAAAACAAAAACAAAAAAGGATTCTACTATATGTATCGTATTTATGCTGTCTATCTTGGGAACTGCTACGACTTGAATGGCTACTATGTACGTACTACGATAATAAAAATGTTAGAACAATTTGACTTAAGGAGCAGTATGAAAACTTATGAATGTTTGGCAAGTCAAATTTAGAAAATTATAAATATAATATAAAAAACATTCTCTTAAAAAGCATCAGGAAACGGTTCTCAAAGTCGTGTCTCTACTCCCGAGCCGTGAATGTGTTTCCATCAGAACGAGGTGGATGAACCAAGTCCAAAAATAAGGCTGGCTCTGGAAATCTTTAGTAGATTATTCGAGCCACGGAAGATGAGTCAAAACCTGGAGGTGTTACCAGTCTTATGTATAAACTAGAGTTGTGCTAAAAAGTTCCGGCAACACAAGTGACATGAAACGATTATTTTTCAAGTAATAACTGGTTCCCGGTGACATGTCCGCGGAACTATGTAGTTCCATGCGCTGAACATGTGCGCGGAACTATGTACATAGTTCCATTCATATTTCGCCGAAAAGAAGAGATAGATTGATGGCTATGTTGGTATGGCTGTAAATACATGTATGGACGTATGATACATAATAGCTCCGACTCAGGTACGCACAACCGTGCGTGCACCACTTTATGTGCTATGTGCCATATTGTGCGTGCTTGACATGAGTCTGTTTGTGTAGAATTTTTGTATGCAAATTGGGGAGGTGTTGAATATATATGGACATGTTTAAGTTGAGTTTACGGAACAAGTACAGAGTACATAATTCCCAGAGCGATACATGCCCAGAACGACACAACTCTAGTCTGTAAACGAACCATATCGTTATGGTGCCGATGTAGTTAATTGGTCTGAATCTGATGTCCAAAAACCAGTAAACGTATCCAGGCTATTGTTACCAAATTCCTAGGAACAATCAGAGTTGTCAGATGTGGCGATTTATCACAAAACTGCCACTTTTAAGTTTCATTTGACGACACAAAAATCCGCATATCGCCACTCCACTCTTTTAGGAGCAATTAGCGATTTTTCTGCATCGAAATCATAAAATCGTTTTCTCACTTTAAAAAGAACTTCACGTATTTCGTATGCCGAGAAGCAGAATAAAGTTTGTTTGGGGTCTCAACAGTGCGGCGGGCGAGCATTATCAGTCGCATACAAGACTTGTTTGTCATTTTGTGTGCCCGTCTGAAGCCGTTTATAAATAATCTGACCCATATCAATGTGTCTTCGGGCCAGTAAAATCAACCAACGCCTAGATCTTCACACTTCCTCAAATCCTGGATGCGACCCAAGAAATGCAAAACGACAGCCACCAGTTATTAGACGATTTCATGGCCGTATATGACAGCGTGCATAGAGACAAGCATTACAACGTCATGTCTAGTTTTGTAATTCCTGACAAATTCTTCAGGTTTGTGTGGTAAAACCCGTTCCATCGATTTCGGTCACGAATTCGCCGAGATCATTATTATCAAAGGATTTAGAAGAGCGACGCGAGTACGCGTGACTTATTCAACATCATCCTGCAGAAGATCGTGAAAGACTCACCAGCCAGAGAAGTTCTGAATGTGATTATTTGTCATGATTGCTTTGATTGGATCGGGGGTATAAGACATGAGGGTAGCCAGGGATCGACGTATCCATCACGAGGTGCGCGCAATTGTAGGCAGCTAGCTATTTTTCATAGGGTTTGTTGATTGAAGCACAGGTCCACCTCGAATCGTGGCTGCATATAAAGAAGAAGAAGAATTGTTTATGTACATTCATTTTTAACTTTAATACTTCAATGCATTCTACACAAAACAATTCTTTTCATAAACAACATTAATTTTTGTACATACATATGTATTTTCTTGAAAAATGTATGAGTGTCAAAAATTACCCACCAACGTACTATAAGTAAATTTTTTAACGTATGTATGTATGTAGGTCTTCTGTTATACATTTTTTTCAAATTGGCGATTATAGCGCCGGTATGTTGAAAATTTTGAAACATGACAAGAATGGGAACAGTTAGGAATTGTGGATTGAACGCAATATCAAACATTTTCGCTTTTCTACATTGCTATGGTCTCATTGACGTATTTCCCCTTGCGTTCTACATTATTGCTGACCTCATCACACCGTCTATGATCGAGCTGCGGATGCTTATTCTTTTGTAGAAGTTTATTGTCAAATCGATTATGGAACAGTCATATAGTTTTACTTTTCTCTTCAACAATTATACTCTTCTCTGTAACTACGAAGTGACCATATATAGCCATGGAAAAAAGAATCTAAATAAAACAACAACGATGTGAGATATAAAATTGATTCCGGCTTTATTTTGAATCAACGTACATTCATGCCATTATACATGGAATAGCGCATCACACAAATGACCACCAATGGATGCTCACATAATTTTCTTCAACTAGTTGACAAGCTAGCAGATTGCAAAATGTTATCTTATCGTACTAGATTATAGATTTCAATGAATATTTATGTTGTAACTCTACAGTCAGATTCTCGTACTGCCATACATTTCGGTGACCTCTCACTTGAACTACGGCGAACAGTGAATGCGATAGCAAAACAAAATCAATAGGTCTGTAAGCACATACGAGCACTTGACATATATTTTTTTTTTAATGTAATTAGAATATGTTTTTGTTTTGTTGCGAGCAAAGAGTCAACAACCCTGGCTTGCCTCTCCTTTTGTTTTTATTCCGCTTGACTCGATGTGAACAATGATACGGTAGCTATGTATAATTCGCTTATTAAATTCGAACCACTGTTTTAATTTTTTGTGGTCAAGTTTGCCCGTTTTGTTGCTTACGCATAGTCGGTTATTCAAATCATATTTCGGGCGCCTTGTTTAGATTCTGTGTACAGCTGGTGGGTGATTCATAGATTTCTAATGTTATTCACCCGAGTACATTTCTTTTTTTCCAAATCACTCAACACATTTCCAATGACGCTGACATCGGATTATTAGGTGGAGTTTGGTAAAAATGAAGAGAAATTCTACTTAGGGGTTTTTTTTTTTTTTAATTTTCTAGGGTTGAAGGCGGAAATGATCTAAGATTGATCTTAGCTTATAGGTCAACAACCGAGAGGACAGTAGCACACACAGCGCGAGTGGTTGAATTATAAGTTCCTTGTTGCGCTACCCGAGAGTCCGAGATTGTTGACTGAAGCCAAGTTTAGCATTGTTTTTAACTCGAAAGACGTAGAGCCGTGATATAAGAAGGTTGGTAAATTCAGGAGTGCCCCTTTGGTGACCACACTTTTAAGCCGTATATTGCAGATTATTTTCAGAATGCTGAGATTGTTGGGCGAGGAATAAAAAAGATCCCCTTCCTCAATATACTCAACCATCAACAGAAACTACCCTCTTGAGTGAAAGAGGGGGTGGCCAACGATAGGGTGAATCAGAGAGAACATGCATTGGCAATCGTCCGAAAGTGTACGGTCGTTGGTTTACCCCTGGTAGCAATTCTAATTCAATAAGATATCATTTCTGAAATTAGCGTGCTTGTATGAGTTGAGATTAATGCTCTACAGCAGCCCATCTGCAGTCGGTAGCTTATGTTAACCGCGTAGTCACAACAGCAGAAATTAAACGCTGCTGTAAATCCAATAACTAGATTACTCTCACGATTTCGAAAAGTCTGCGTGTCTTTCCTTAAGCCTAAGGTCAATCTTTGGGCAATTTATTTTTATAAAAAGTCAGTTTTTTTCACTTCTTACTTGTCGATAGACGACTGGATGACGTTGTTGGTAGCAGTTGGTAGATTGCCTGCCCCTGGATAGCGGGATCCCCGGTACGAATCCCAGTGGCAGCACAGTTAATACGCTTTCATATGGTTTTCAAATCTGGTCCAGTCACCATTTGCCGTTGGGATAAAATTTACGGCACTATCAGCGGAGTAGTCAATCAGTGGTAGTAGTCTGACTAGGGGTATCACAATGGACCCATATGGTCTAAGTGTGCTGGTGAGTGCACTAGTAGCTCCCTACCTAACCTAACGTACTTGTCGATAGACTCTTCAATACGAGCTGGGAGGTTGCGAGAAACATTGTCTTCAGACATAGTCGCTTCTTCTCCTCACGTCTTCTAGTCCGGTACTCTTCTTGCGCTACACGTTATTATTATTATTGTTATTTTGGACGGTATATTGCATCGGGACCTTTAGATCTATTGTGCTCTCTTTTCATACTTTTGCTCTCTTAAGAGTTCCTCTTACATGCATTGTTTTCTGAGTTGTATTGAGTCATTTGTACTCCTGTTGTGCAGACGTGGGAGACATTTTTTCTAGAGAATTCTCTCCACGCCAGGAGATGGTTCTAGTGACTTCAATTATTCCTGTAATATTAGGTGCTTGCCCAGATATCTTTGTCTTTTGTGGGGTAGTGCCTCACAAAATCCCAGTATGTACTGGTTTTAGAATTTGGTTCGATTCTCCACAGAATCTGTACAGATAAATCTTCTGTTAATTCGTAATTTCCTGAGGTCCTCCCTGAGTCTGCAGGACCCTGATAGGATACTGTGCTTGTTCTTGCTCATCTTGATACGTGCCTCAAAGCTCTTTCGGTTGTATTGACCCAAAAGTTTCTTGTCGTGCTTCATGGCATGATCGCTGCTCCAGGTTTCTGTCCGTTTCCTTCTTTCTAGTTACCTAAATTCTTCTCTCTTGGTCTGCTGCAGCACAGAATGGTTGGCGAGGAGACCTGTGCAATGCAGAGGCTCTGCCCCATAAACAGCAATAAGTAAACTACGAATAACTGCTAGGTCTGCATTCTTGAAAGCGCTATAATAATAACTGACATCCAAAACTAATCTCGCACCATATCCACTTGACATCAAAAGCACAAGCAATTTAGTCACTCCGATTTTTAACATCTGGCGTTCTTTTTCGTTTCAGCCTAGAAATATACCATAATTCACTAGATTTCTGTACCTTGTGGGAGGTTGAAGTTCCAGATGGATGATTTGCTTTTATTTGTAAAAAGTAAGCAAATGTTGTTTGGCAAAACAATCAAAATCAACGTTATAATCTTTGATTGAGTGTGATTGCCGGATGTCGATTTTTGATTTCGTACTTCAGTTTTAGAAAAGATAGAAAAATGTTCGCATGCCTTACTTCTCACATTTGCCAACTTTACAATTAAGACGATTATAAGTCACAAAGGCTTCTAAGTCCTGCGATGATGGGGCTATTCTGATAAGAAGAAAGTATATCATCTAGCTAAACAGTATAACAATATGCGTGGCGCTACAGCCCGTAGAGGGCCAGGGCCTAGCTTCTACAGCAACCGTTTGATATTGATCTCTCACGGGAAGACCTTACCTACCGTTTTATGCCGACTCCGAACGCCCATGCTTGAATGACTCTTTGAGCATTGTCGGTGGCTCGAAAGATGTGGGGCCATGGAAATTATTTTGTGCTCCATACGTGTACATGGTCTTTATTTGGTTTAGCCTTAAACTTAACTTAGCTCCGGCCCGAAGAGCCTTCGCCTCCGACGGAGAACCTGGGGACAGCGACCTCAACCATGTTGGTGGTGGCTAGCCATATATAGCGCTATTTGGAGAGACTTGATGCCCCAACCCCCACCCGAATTGTAGCGCTTAATAAAGAAAGAAGATTAAGTCCTTTCATAGCAAATAGCTACAAGTTGATTAGTTTTTAGTCATGGCATGCAAATATTGGTTTGATATACACTAACCAGTCTCAAAGTTTGTTCGACTCTCTTTTGTGAGTATGTAGGGACAGATTTCGTAAAAGTGCAGAGTTAAGTAGGGATCCATCTTAGTATTGATACGTTTCTTTTCTTACTTGACACCACCGCCAGTAACTATACCACCCTCAAACATATTTTTGAAAACGACAATCTTATCAACTCTCTTTAACCTGACACTTGTTGAATTGAATAAATTTATACATATCCAGCTTAGTAGTGATTATGATGTTTCCTTCTTTTTTACAGAGCTTTAATCGATTTAATAAGACTTACAGATCTCTTAAGGAACGAAGCTCGTCACTTGTACAAAAAGTTGTGGATTCCAGTGGTAAGGCCAAGGACGACGAAACTGTAGTTAAGGCAAAATCTGGAAGCTCAAAGCAAGACGAGATGCCTCAACTAACTACCAGTGAATCTAAACGAAATATAGGTAAGAACAATAAGGAATAAATTATAACACAAATAAAAAAAAAAACAAGAACTGTTCTAAATGTAGGCTCGGTAACGTGTTATTTGGAACCAAAAGTATTCAAAAGGAACTTGCGCACTGGACAATTTTGCACAGAAGAATTGTGGCTACCAATTAAGGACATTAATTCAACGGTCTTAAAGGGTTCAAGCACTGTAAGTGGAAATTTTATTCATTTTATTTTTACTGTTAAAAATGTGGGTTCCATGAATGTATGAGTTCCAAAAATGTATCAGGACATACCTGCTACGACTTTAAAGGTACTTGTTGCTGGGGTGTCGCGAAAAAATGCCAGGCAAATTGCAAAAGTGTATATGTATTTGTGTATATGTATAATTTTGTTTAATATGATAAACTATTAATTTTGGGTAATGACCGCATGAATAAGGTTGCTGACATGAGATATCTTCGTCTTGTTGTGTGAGTTACTCGCCGGAATTAGCTGAACGGAAAGGGCTAATCTTCGATGGTTTGGTCGCGTGGCACGAATAGGCGTTTGTTTCCTGAATGTGACTCCATCAGGTAGGCGACCGATTGGCAGAAGTAGAACAATGTGGTTGGACCAATTCCAAAAATTCGCCTGGTTGTGGTTAGGCAAAGCACCTGGTTATTTAGGGTCGATGGTGGAGCATCGTGTGGCCTGGAGATCTACTAGCTTTACTCCGCGAATCTTATATCTTGCAAAATGTTACCTCAAAAACCTTTTATGTGGTTCGTACGGAGAGTAAAAATTCAAGTCAGTACATAGTCTGGAATCTCGCTATTAGTACGTGTAAGGTTGTCGTCCGAGGCTTTCTATATCGACATCGACGAGTGGTATGACGTAAATTTAAAGCCGTCAGAAACCATGATCTAATTGGCCAATTCACCGATAAATGATCGGTCCAAAACGATAAGTGAATGATAAATCATCGAACTACAACCAGGTTGTGTTGAACTCATAAAATTCAATAACTGAGCACGCGTGAGTTTGACTATCATCACAAATGATCTGTGACCTGGAAAAAAATATAGAATACTGAAACATTTAACAACAAAAAAGTCACTCACAAACTTCTTCCGGAAATACTAAATGTCTTTGATATTATGATATTATCTATGAGCTGAACTGATCCTTTAAGTCCTGAAACCTTACCAAACGCCGCACAAATGTACAGTAGCGAGAGGCAGCAATCGTTGTTCTTGTGTCCTATTTGATGATAATACAAATATATTTTGCAGCAGAACTTTACAGAAAATGACACACTATTTTATAAGCCTACGATAAATAAATAATAAAATATGTACGAGCTAAGTTTGTTGACTGCTTTGGACGCGTCTTAATAAAATCGACTGCTCTGCGGTAATGGCTACCCCCGTTCCCCTTGTGAGCACTGCCATCAGAAAGAATATATCCCAATTCCAAATCATATGCTGGTAAAACAGCAGTCACACACTTTTATGTGACCAGTGCGAGCTTCTATATTTGCGCCCTCGTAGGCGTGTAATTAAAGTTTATTCTGTTTATTTTGCTCCCTCCGGGGCCCACTCCCTGTGCCTGGGCACAGCCTAGTTACGGCACTGGTCACACTTAGGCCAACAGGAGTCCATTTTGTTTCCACGCGCATCTGTTTGATCCTTATTCCAACTGCCATATCGGCCATATTAGACCTTTCCAGGGCTTAAAAACACCTTTGGTGATGTGTTCGTGTGTGTATTAACACAATCTGATGCGTTGGAGCGCATTTCAGGACATCTGAATTTTTGGCTACTTTTGTATAGCCGGCATCGTCGTGTTTGAACCTTTTGTCACTTCATCCTCCAACTGCCATTTCGGCCCTATTAGACCTATCCAGGACTTTTAGTAAAGCTTAGAGAAGACTGACTCTGGTGCTTCTTAGTTCAGGGAGTGTATCAAAGTAGTTGGCTTCAAGATGATGTTTTTGCGGAGTAGATGTAAATGCAATTGCAGAGTAGATGTACATTAGCTTCTCTGCAGAACTCTATATAAGCAGAGCCTAGTCTAGAGGCGTTGTAAGAGTTCAGTGCCAAGTTATAACGCCAATGAGAGTTTTGACCGGCCTTATCATTCCGATCAGGCTGAGTGAACGTTGTTAGGCCATAGTGGTTTGGTGATTCGGCATCATTAGCCAGTGCACAGGTAGGTAGATAGGGGAGGGCTGCTAGTGAATTTACAAGCACACTTAGTGCACGTTTGTCCATTGTGATACTCAGAGTTAGACGATTGATTGACCAGCCTATGATGGTGCCTCCTATTTGATCCCAATGGCAAATGGTGATTAGGCCGGGTTTGAAAACCTTATAAAAGCATATTAAATTTTCTTTCATTGGGACTCGAACCGATGATCTCACTAAGCAAGGCCAGGCACTTAACCAACTGCGCCATCCGGTCGTATATCCGGAAGCGTATGGAACTAGTGCCCTTTTATCGAGTTCGTCCGCTTCCGTTCTATGGCGTGTCACAGGACCTACATGAGTAAGATTTTTAAATAATTGGCCATCTCATTAAAAGATAGGCGGCAATTCGATGAAACCTTAGAGTTAAAGTTGACTCCACTCAGATTTTTGATGGCTGCATTGTTGTCAGAACAAATATCTGTGTTCGATATATGTACATTGTTTTTTTAACCAGGACAGAGTTTCTAGGATCCTCGGAATAGACACCCTCCCCACGAATGCTTCTATCGTTGTTCTATCATGTTCAGACCCCCAGTTGATTAAGTAGAGAGTCCTTATCGAAGAGGAGTTTAGGTGACATGAGGTCAGTGTGTATGGGTATAGATCTGACTAGAATATTGGAGTTTCGAAAGTTTCACGGTCAGTTTTTGACACAGGTTTGATCCATTTCCTATGCTTACATCACAGGTCAATTTCAAATATAGAAAAAATGAATAAACTGCAAATTGATGTAAGATGAAATGGTCTAATTCATTTATTAAAAGTTTTTTTTTACGAAAGGTTGCAAAGGCTATAAAGAGCCGGAATTTATTTATTTAAGTTTTTGAGTGTGTAAGAATGTTCATTTTTTCCGCTGGAATTTCTGTTGACATGAAAATTCGGAAGCTATCAAAAACACCTCATTATCGGTGATATTCGTTGGAATACTGCAGAATTTTTTAATTACCAGCTTGTTAGCAGCATATCTCATCGCACCTAATTTTTGGCTACTATTGTATTTCTGTATACAAATTCAGAGCACTTCAGTATATAAAGGCAGCCCAAGCCTTTATAAGATTATATACTGTTGAAACGAACTTGAGTCCTACACGGAGCCCGACATGCTCCTTCCGCGCTACAAAATATTTATACAGTTGACTTTACCTAAGTCGAACTCTCCCTAAGGCCACATTTTCGCCATATTTTACATACATTTCCCTCAATTTTCCATACAAAAACCTCTCTCTAAGTCAAACTCTCTCTAACTCGAACATATAATGTATTCCCTTGTTTTGTGCTGAAAAAAGAAAGTGAGCCGCCGTGGCATAGTGGGTTGGTGCATCGACTCCTACGCAGAGGGTGCCAGGTTCGATTCCTGAATTTACCAAATTTCATAATTCAGAGACACTGACTTTGCTCAAAGAGTATTTCTGTCTAGAAAAAACTTCTCAAACTTCGCCGTTCGGAGTTGGAATAAAACAGTAGGTCCCATCCACAAGTGGACAACACAAGTGGTTGCTGTAGAGGATTTCCTAGGTCGGTCCGGACTGTCGCGCCACCCATATTAATATTATTATTATTAAAACGAGAACTGACATTTTATCGAAAGCAAATGATTATCAGTTTTTTCGACAGGATGGCGACATTCATCTTCGTCTATAAGCTGGCTCATAAATTGCATTTAAGTATTTAGGAAATATAAAACACATAGAGTAAGTTCGGCAAATATGGCCCAACCTTAACAGTTTCCGAAATCAATCCATCATCAATTTATGTTGAATTCTTTTAATTATTTATTTATAATCATTAAAATCAATTTACTTTCACACTTAAGTAACATGAACATTCTTAACCTGTTTTCAATATCATATTGTGTTTTCAAAAAACTTGCGGCTACCAAAACCATTACTCATTGTTGCTCGTTGTCTGAACAATCTTCTTGTACCCACATCGACCATTCCATACATTGTACGCAGATTCGCGCAATAGGTGCATCTGGCAAAGAGCATGTGTTAAATATGGCCCACTAAGCGCTATTGCAGGCACAATGGGTAGGCCATATTCAACACAATATTGTTTTTTTACTAGTGTTCAATTTAATCCCGCTTCATGAACTTTAATATGACTAAAAATAAGAACACGCTGAGTAATATTTAACCTTAAAAAGATATCATGAAATTAACAAACAGTCACTGTGAAGATACTTATTAAAACCTACCAAGAACTTACAATGAAAACAGAAAAAACACATTTATATTCCTCTGTTGTAGTTTCTCGCAGCAGGCCAACGACGATAGGTTAGGGCAGAACCGATTCGAATAAGTTTGTTTTGAAATAAAGAATAACTCTGTGCGTTTCCGCTTTTTGGAAATATAAGAGTGCGCCATATTACCCACGTGGGCCATACTTTCCGCACTTAACATAATTTAATTTCTTCTAATTTTGGAAGAACAAGAATCGTCCATCGTCGTGCATACTCACTTTTCTAATCTTTGACTTATTCGTTGGTGGCATATTTCTTACTCATTTTGTAAGTTAAAATTTTACATTGAACCTCTTTTTCAAGTTGTAACAACTATTACCTTGTACACAATTTCATCACGTATGTAATTTCTGCCAATTAATTCTACACCGTGCAAAGTTGGAGACTTGCCATCGACGCAACAACGCCTTCTTAAAAACCTATGCGCATAGGATAACACAGACGTGCAAATGAATTACAAATAAAAATCGATCTTATAAATTATGTATGTTTGTAAATATATAAGTCGCTACACATTTGCTGCATAGAAAATATATTAATGTTAAATTTCTTAGCGATTAATATCACCCAAACGTTGCTTCTTTATTATATGTCTTGCATCTAATTGGTGTAAGGCGTCGTCACACAGCTGCACGCAAAAAATGGTTGCCATAGTAGATAGATTGAATCAAGTATTTTTAAGTACAGGGAAACAAGTTTCTCAATCATCTGTCAAACGATTTTAATTTCAGCATGGTTGCCTGAAAGCTTAAGAATTTGTGTTTTGCTCATATTCTCAATCTTACTCTGAAACTTCAACTTCCAAGCTATGGGCTAGTTGAGGTGGGGAATAACACACCCAGCACACAAGAACGAAATGAATATGGCTTACTTGGGAAGATAACTATTCGAATTACCAAAACTCAGTAATTCGATTATCTGCTGGCTTAGTGTCAATTCCAATAGACCATTCATTTGATGCCTAGAAGGTAAGAAGCCCATAAGGTCTCTAGTTAAATGCACTCATACCCCATGCTGGATCTCTGGATATATGAGTAGTCCGAGCTCATGGTTCCTTTCTTGTAGAGTAATGAGTAGGTATCGAACTTTAATCGATACTAGTCCTATAGAGACCTATGGGAGTTCATGTAATGAGATCACTCACTTGTGGGGTCTTGGTTTAGCAACCGATGAACTTATATACAGTTTGATGACACTATAACAAACCCGATCTAAAAGGTTTGCATGTCACCCCAACTGTCTACTTGGGAAGTCAAAGACTTTTGACAGAAGGTGGCTGAGGAATATTACTTATTTAAACCAGAAGTAGCACGGATGACTGTATAAACTTCTTAATCATCCACTACTGATATAGAGAGACCAACGAAGTCGCGAGTCAGAGAGGGAGATCTAGACGAGGAGAGATGTAGACTCTAAAGTCAAAAGCCACGACTTGCGTTCTGCGTGTTATTATGCTCTCATGAGTGGAAGGGACTTCCGAACGGCCAAGATTGAAGCTTTTTCCAGACAGCACATACCCACTACACCACCAACAGATACCTTACCTCGATGAAATTGATGTGATCAACCGAACACAGCGATGCCTGATAAAATAACGTCCTCAAGAATGGACGCACAACATCGACGTCCATTTGGGCAGCTTTAACATCAAGTTGACCTCCCGCAGCTCCTCCATAAATAACTTAGAGCAATCTCTGACAATATTTGCACAGAAACGGCAAAGTGCATTGGCATGACAGTTTTAAACCTTGATATAAAAGTCCTTGGAGTGTTCGAGAGAAATGTTCACCAAACGATCGTTGATCATAGATACCCTAAATTGAGGACAGCTAGTCAGAGATCTGGTGAAAAGCACTCACAAGAGGTTTCCTGGCCGCTCAATCCTCCACCATCGACTCTAATTCATCAGGAGTTATGCCTAAGCGCAACCAAGCCAGTTTTTGGACTTAGTCCAACCACCTTCTGGCGAAATTGCAACCACCTCGCCCGTGGTCTCAAGGCACGTGACCAAACCATGGAAGCATAGACTTTCGAAGAAGGAGTACTGTCGAGTTCTGTACAATATCGCAGCGAGTTACTAAGTTTTTTTTTCTTTATTTGTTCGATTATTATCCAAATTCCATGAACATTAGTGAGAATTGGAATAAAACCACTAACTTGGCTTTGACACCAAGCTCAGCCTTCTTCATTACCGATCCTCCAAACTCTTGAACCAAACTTGTCAATAATACAGGAATGCTTTGGATTACACCTGCTCCAATGGGTCTCAACTAACATGTATTAGAACATTGATCACCGAGGCGGTGCAACAACCAGCCCATACATGTTTATAAGCCTATAAGATGAACCAATTAAACATTTCTGCACCAGCATTACCCCACCACAATCTTCAGCACACCCTAATTGTTAGCGTTATGTAGGATAGGCTAGCTTTAAATTTTATGATAGAAAATTGTCGCTTTCATTATCTTGTTGGAAAAGAATACAGAAGTCTCTTAACTTAAATATTGAAAAAGAGAGTTGAGCACCCTTTGCAAAGTCCAATGACGATGAGAGGTGTTGACTAAGCACCGTTAACCGAAATATAATTGTTACAGTTTGTGTATAGAGACTGAATGGCCCTCAAAAGAGGACCATCAATTCCATACGCCTACAGAACGCTCCAGAGTATAACTCGAGGGACTCGGTCGCACGCCTTTGCCAAATCATCAAAACACATGTCGATCGGTACAGCATACTCCCTAGCCTTTTCGGGCGTAAATCGCACTGTTCATTCCCCATTCTGGACTCGCCTCCAACACTTTAGCATGAAATTTCTGGGGCAGACTTAAAAGTGATATGGCCCTGTAATTGGAACAATCTCTTTGGTCGCACTTAAAAAGATTGAAAATCACCAGGAGTCTCACACCGCGTTCCCAGGCGACCTTTATGACACGAAAGAGTTATTAAACTCCCCCTTCACCTTTAAAATTTCTGGTCGGCTTTCAGTCGGAAACAGCATCAAGCATCAACATCATAAAGCAGATAACGATTATTCATATGAAGATTGAATGTAAAATGCGCTCCTTGTTTTTATTATGCCCAATAGTACTTCGTGTCTCGGTCGTACACTCGTATTAAGTACACTTTCACGTTTCAAAGTTACAGCAAAGACTCGAAATTTTAAGCATGCATGTATGAAGGAGCTGTGGGATGTTTATCGGAGAACTTCGCATTGTACTCACTCCATTTGATCAAAGTATTCGCCACGCCTATTGCATCTTTGTGAGAAACTGAGCTTCAGAAGCACTACAATCCTCTGAACCAGTGCTTGAGGCCATTTCGTGTTCATCAAGCGGATCGGCATTCCATGCGGTAATTTCTTCAGCCGAGAGAGTAGAATCAGGTGCAACTATTGCCAACAGCTTTTATTCTTCGCCGATTTGATTATAAGCAGGATCCGATGGTAACAGTACTGATAGAAGGATATTGTCTTCGTCGTCATACTGATAATCATCACAATTCAGTAATTTATGCCGTGCTTTTTGTAAAAAGTTTTGAGGGCATTGATCCCAAGCGATTTTCAATAGCAAAATTGCATTACAAATATCGTGCTTTTGCAGCAATTCGTTAATTGACGAACCCTCTTGAGCTACAATACCCGCCAATAACTGATTGCAATAAAAAAAAGTTTTGTCATTCTTATCGGATTCTGGTCCATTGGTTGAGCAGCTGCTGTGACATTTGTTGGAAGAAGCATACAAAAAACGTTCCCGTCTGTGTGGTATACTTTGTAAAGTTGCCTTTGAAGCCAAGACATTTTCAGCACTGAATCGACGTGCCTATAGGAACACATCGAAATGTAATTTGACTTGAAAAAGTTAAAACAAAACTTAACTTTTTAGAGTCACCAATGGAGATTGGAAGCTACTTCGCTACTTTTCCGTATACGTAACTTTTGCTCATCTTAACTTTTTCCAGTCTTTACTGTATATAGATTATTTTGTTAGAGCATTGTTACAAATTTTCTGAACACTGAAGTTTCAGAGTATACTTTCAGCATTGTCAGCCACTCGAAAGAGTTGATGCCGTGACGATATAGGTTGAAGAGTCTGGGCTTAAACCACGAACCTTCAGATTAGGAATCCACTCCACCTCACAGCCACTCAGACAACTTGCACAGACAGTATTTATCGTTATTGACACTTGCAATTTTAATAAGCAGTTACAAGCAGTAAAATTACAAAGGAGACCAAAATCTTTTTCTCTAAAAGGAGTAATTGGAAATGTTTTAAGAAATTGCTGGGCAAGCAGCTTCGGACCAGTTCTTTGTTTTATTGAGGTTGTCTTATATGTAAATATATAATTTCGACAATTACTCTGACATTCGTTGAATAAACCAATCTTTTCTATACGAACGTAGCTGTAACGCGATCTACATTTTTCCGAAGTGCTCATAAGTGGAATGAATAAGAGTTCACGGCTTCAAGTTGACTAATACCATGGTTAGTATACCGACGTGTACACTGAGCAATGTTCAGCGGTTGTGTCATAAAACAATTTTGCACACTGACGTTGGTACTTGCGACTATTAAGGCAATTATTACGATCTCTGTTTTCACTTGTGATGATGTAACAGTTCTTTGTATACTAGCATAATTAACATTCACGTAACACACCCGTAGCAACGGCTGCAGTTTCGTAGGTTTAAGTAGTTAATTAGTCGAAATGAAGCATCACATTAAAACTTCACGTGCTTGTTGAATATCACTTACATATGTTTGTTTTCTCTTTCTTTTTTGTAGTTGGCCAGCTCAACAAAGGGTGTGATAGAAATAATTTTAGAACTTCAAGATGCCTCAAAGGAAGACAGCAAAGACTCAGAAGCAACTTCTTCGAACCAAGCCATTGGTCCCAATGACAAGAAACGACAATGGTCTGGCCTGACAGAAGTCAAACGTCGAATAGGAATGAACAACCCAAAAACGGAAAAGGCACTGATCTTGAGAGTAACAACTTCGCGATTGAGGTGCTCGAACAAGGTGAAGGACGAGTTGGAGAGCTCAGCGGGATATGTGTATGTCAAGACTACAGTCTTTGAGCATAACATCTATTCGGATTCATGGAAATCGAGTGCGTTCTTTCCCTCTCTGTCTACGAAATGGGATAACGAGACATCGACTGTGGTAATAGCATTGAAACACTACGAAGACTTTAAGCACATTCTTATCAGGACGACGCTTGCAACGAAGACTAAAATAGGCAAAAAAGTTGTCCTGGGTACAGTGATCATTGGGCCTGGTGCCATCGGCTCAGGCCTGCAGCACTGGCAGGATGTGGACGGAACGAGAAATGAGATTATAGCGATGTGGCATAGTTTCCAGTAAACATTTGTAGAATAATTATGTGTTTTATATTTAACTGTTACACACTATGATGTATTTGATGAAAATCGATATATAACTATTTAAATAAAATAAAATAGAAACAAACTGTGTGGTCCTTATCAACGCGGTCATGTCACGTGAAGCCGTAACATTCTCTGGAAGAGAAAGGTCTTGGAAAATACTTAAGTACCACGGCGCATGTCCGCAAATTAATAACCATCTGCTTAAGAGTTTTAACGTCACTTTTCCCAATCAATTGTTCTTTAGGCCGAAAAGGCAATTGAGTAATAGAGCCTTCGGTTGGAGAACAAGGCTGATCTTTTAATTGAACTAGCAGCCATTTGTGCAGTAGTTTGTTGATTACTCACTTACTTATCAGACCGGCGATCCATGGGGGTTCCGACCCTGAGCAACTGCTTCCAGCCATCAAGACCAAGCTGTCTTGCATCCGCGATTCTTTGGTCTTTATGCCGGAGGTTCGGTCTTTCGCTCCTCGAACCAGGAGGCTCGGATTCGAAAACCTTCATAGCTGGAGCGTTGGTGTCCATACGCTCGACGTGGCGCAGCCAGTGTTGTCGACGGTTTACTGCAACAAATTAAATCCTGCATCAACGGAATTCGGTCACACTTATGGATAATGGTCATGCAAAATTCAAATTACTCAAAGGAGATGCACATGTTGCAGCAAAGCTATGGATTCCATTGGATCCTTTTGTACTTAAAAATCTTAAGAGACTAAAAACTTCTTTGCTTTTTTTTTACTTCAGTCTTGGGGCACCCTTTACAGGGCTCTCATCATCTGACTCCTGCCTTAAGACGCAGATA
The DNA here is from genome assembly GCA_964034865.1 of Eristalis intricaria. Lineage (NCBI taxonomy): Eukaryota > Metazoa > Arthropoda > Insecta > Diptera > Syrphidae > Eristalis > Eristalis intricaria. Next base: position 33,930,761 of record OZ035875.1, read on the forward strand.
GTTGGTTAATCTTGTAATAGAATCTAATCACGATTTACACAAATTGTACACAGATTAACTTCATAGAACATCATTAACTCAGTTCCGGCAGAAGAATCTTTAAATTATAGGTTGTGGGAAACAAACACCTGCTGGTTGCTGACTAGATATAATAATAACTCCAGTTTTAAAGTGGCAGTCGTGGCGTTGTAAATAGATATAAAGACTCGAGGGATTAGTTCCTGACACAAACAACTTTCATAATACACGACCCTACCTCTCTCGAGCTATTGACTATTATCTGGGTATACTTTTCTAGAAAAAGCTTATCAATCTCACTCGTTCGGACTCGGCATAAATCTGTTGGTCTCTTCCATTTGTCAGAAATTATTCCGGAAACGAAATGTACAACGAATTAGCATGGAATGGACGGATTCATCACTGGCCCAAAGTCAGGAGACACTCCATCACGGTAGCAAAAAAAAATCTTGTATATTAGCAAAGTGGTAGATTTAGTTACTGGACACTGCAATATTGACAATCTGGCAATCTGACTTCTGCGAAACCTACAGATGAGCGGGGAACTAGCTTGTCCCACCCTTATTGAAACTAGGAAAAGTCAGCTAAGGTGGTATCCATTTAACGACCTTGAAGAACTGACAAACGTTAACACAATAATTCTCCTCAAATGCCTAAGAAATAGTGGAATTCCCGGTCAAATTAGAATTCTACGAACACCAAAATTCGTTATAAATAAAGTTTCAAATAATTCAAATAATTCAGAATCATCCAGAATCGGCTATCAATACTAAAAAGCAAAGCAATGCTTAAGACTTAATTCTAATTCGAATATGCAGTGGACTCCCTCTAAGACGGATTGTCACGGGATACCATAATTTGTTCGACTTAGAGAATGTTTTGACTTAGAAACAGGTTTTTGTATGCAAAATTGAGGGAAATGTATGCAAAATATGGCGAAAAACCACTTCATGCCCTTATTCTTCGTCACTGGCCTTATATTGCTGTTCTTATTGTAAAATATGATTTTCCCAAGGGCAAAAAACAATGTGTATATGGAGAAAACTTACGACTTATATTTTTGGCCTGCTGCTCTATAGAATGGCATGAAAAACAGGACTCACTCCAAATAACTTCGATAGGCACAGTCAATTTTAAATAAATCACAATCACAACAACATAGGCAAATCGTCAGTTTTATTTTGGGGTTAAGGAGCAAAAAAGCCACTCGAAAGGTGCCGTCACTTTTGTTAGTTAAAAAAAACACAATAAAACACATCCTACAGTATTATACTATTATTAATTATTGAGCACAAACCTTCCGAAACGGTCCAATTAACTTTCAAAAAAAAAACCATGCAAAAATGTCTTATGTTGTGTTTCAAGCGCTTCAAACTGCACACGTGGTCTACGAAAAACATTCAACTTTGCACTGTCACTGTGGGCAATTGGTTTGGAGAGATTGACTCGGTGTTTCGTTTTCCTGATAGCTGCGGTATTTTACTTGAAGTCTGTATACTTGCTTTTATTGAGTTGAAGAGTAAAACATTGAATTCAAAATTGGGTCCATGCCATATTTTGTAGTCAAATACCCACAGTGCGTTGTAGCGAATTTTCGCAATGACGAACGCTTATCGAAATTGCATAGACATCTCTAAATAGCGAAAGTTTCTACAAACTTTTTATGCAATATAAAGAACATCATGCAATTTTGTTATTCTGAGTATTTTTTTTGTATGTGGTTAACCCAGAGAATACGGTATGGTATTGTGCATGTCCATTTTTAATTAATATTTTAAAAAAAGTACAAATAATCTTACGATATCAGGAACCCTTTCGAATGACTGACTCCTGGTTAGCGGGGTCCCCGGTTCGAATTCCAGTGAAAACAAAGTTAATACGCTTTTATCTGGTTTTCAAATCTGTTCCTGTCACCATTTGCCGTTGGGATCACTGGAGTGGTTGATCAGTGGTAGTAGTCTGCTGTGGGTATCACAATGGACCAACATGGTCTAAGTTGGCTGGTGAATTCACTAGCAGCCCCCTACATAACCTAATCTAACCTTTTTTTTACTGAAGGAATACAAACATCATTTTATCATCATTCGTTTTATCAGATTTCCATTCGTTATATTGGACATCCACGGGATATAATACTAATGAAAGGAAAGGAGTACGAAAGGAAATTATCTCTGTCATTTCGCTTCGTTCGATTATATCGTATCGAACGCATCCGTGCGATCGACATGAGCCAAGTCAGGCATCTACGTATCCAACGCCTGAGATGGCTAGGCCATGTAGAGCGTATGGACAACACAGCTCCGGCCCGAAAAGTCGTCGATTCCGAACCTGTGAGACAACGCAATAGGGGACTCCCCCGTTTATGGCGGCGCAACCCGATGGAGAAGGACCTCAACCAATTTGGCGTGCGGCACTAGATTCAGCTATCGCGAGACAGTGCTAGTTGGCGAGGTTTGTTGGTTGAAGCCCAAACTACCACGGGCTTTAGCGCCAAATAAGGAAGAAGATACGTACGATCGAATTAATCTAATCCTTGAAATCCGTGTACAATTTGGATTAAACAGTGAGTGACTACGTTTCGAATTTCCTCAAAGCATTCAAAGAATTTGGAATTTTTTTTTCGAGACATATTCTGCCGAAAATTGTGATAACAACAGTGACAGCTCAGAAGAAAATTCAATGAAAACAAATGAGTTGAGGAACGGTGTGTTTTAAAATACCTTGCCCAAGCATATCAAATGTGCAACACATACGCTTAACTTTTGCTTCCAGGATTTTAGGCGCATCTTGCGCGATCATATTCCAAACTACAAACAGCATGAAAAAGTAAGTAGACATAATAATTCTTTGCATACATTTAAGATTTTTCTTTAAAGGTAATTCAAAAATGATCACGTTAACAGACCAAAAGCATCTGAATAAATTGTTTGTGTTTTGGGCTATCAACTCCAGCGGCTTCGACAAGATGAATGACTCAGTCGCAGACTTAGCTAATTACAAGGAGAAACTCCATGAACTCACAGGAGGCTGTTCAGCCATTCTTAACTTTTTATATTTGCAAGACTTCATACATCTTCTGAGACATATTGCAGAAGGTCTGATGAGATTTCCTTAGAAAATAAAATGGTGGACTCTATGTATACTTACACACCCTCAACGGCCTACCCACTGTACTTTGATATTTAAATAACTCTCTTTTATTTGAATCTATTATTTTTTTATTTCAAAATTAAGTCCACTCAGTTTGACTTCTTACTTTTGTAATGATTCATTTTCTATATATTTTGGTACAATTCAAGGAACAGAATTGCCACACCCCAAAAGCGATGAAGTTGGTTCAAAAAAGTAGATGCGCTAGTTAAATGATTTCACTCATATTATGTGGAAGACACCATTGTTGCATCCCCACTTTGACCGTTGGGAAGACTAAAGTGGATTTTAGCACTTAATTCTGCATATTTTTGTTTTGGGTGGCGCGACAGTCTGAGGTGGACCTGGGCCTAGCTTCTCAGCAACCACTCGTATTGTGCGTGCTATTGTTCTCTTACGAGTGGAAGGGACCTACAGTTTAATGCCGACTCCGAACGGCGAATTTGAGAAGCTTTTTCTAGACAGGAATACTCTTTAAGCATTGTCAGTGACTCGAAAGAGGTGGAGCCGTGAATTATGATAAATGGTAAATTCCGAAATAGCCGAAATAGGTTTACTGGTGGATAGGAAACTCATTAAATGCACTCAACCCAAAAAAACAAATCACAATGCACCTATAACGTTAGGTTCATATTTTAATTTCGGTATTCGCTCAAAGGTTGTGGTAATAGTACATCTTCTGTATCAATGCTATAATTATACATTACTAACCGAAGATGTAGTTCTTCTTTTTATGTCGCACATAAATATTACCGTCTGAGTACAGTCTCTTACGATTTGAGATCTGTGAAAAACGTGGGATCAGACCAGACGAGTGATAAGACTAAAGCACCTGTTATTTCTAATTCATGAGTTCAAAAAAACAAAGTGATGTTTTCGCTTATTCCCATGAATTCCATGTGCAAGTTGTGCGAACATATTTTTTGCGTATCTCGCACATGCATCAACATCTATAAAAGTGTCCTATTTATTTATATTGATATGCTTCAGAGATTTGACTCAATTTTTTATTTGTAGAGTTGCATGTTTTTCTTATGCTATGTTCCTACCGAACCGAAACCGCGAGATTTCGATGAACTCGTACTGAACCGTCAATTTTGAAGTGGCGGGCAAAACAGATGTTTGTTGACAGGAAATACAAATTTTGAGAATACCATAAAAGAGAGTGAATGAATACCAACATTACCAAAAATTAACTGAAATACACGCTGTAGCCTTGTTCGGTTTGACAACCTCTCATGGACGTATGAACTCAAAAGGGTTTCCCCTTGAAAGCGCGAAGCTTCGAAACACGCAAATGTATGACGAAACCTGGGAGGTTTGTATATTTGAAACATAGCATTATTCCTGTTCTATCACTAAACCCTTCCACTCGTGAAAGAACAATAGCACGCACAACACGAGTGGTTGCTGAGAAGCTAGGCCCAGGTCCACCTCGGACTGTCGAGCCACCCATATTATTATTATTATTATTATTATCACTAAAAACTCACGAAGGTCAAAATTAAAACTTCAACAAAATTAACTGAAGTCCCAGGGACTTGCTCCAAAGGATTCGTCCAATGAAAGATTTTTAAAAGAATCGTGGGTGTAATATTGAAGCCTATATCCCAAAGTGAATTGAGGAGCTGGAAAACCCCTGATAAGAAGTCAATTCCTTTTTAAAATCAAAACATTGCAGGCTCTTACATTTTATGGATATATTCCAAAGACGGACGGCGAGAGGTCAGAGTAACTTTCATCCCCAAGGCAGTCAAGGCAAACCATACCATTGCTAAGGACTGCAAATCTATCAGCCTCTCCTCCTTCTTACCGAAGACATTAGAAGACCTAATAGATTTGTATATCAGAGATCAGATAGGATGAAGAGTGAATATGTGGAAAGCGCTGCTTTGTGTGCACACAAAGTAGTATCCACCGTTTAAAAATGAGTGTATCAGAAGGAGTACACACTGGGCGCGATATAGAGGATGCCTTTAACAACATGGCAAACGACGAAATTCAGACGAGTCTTCTCAGAGCACGATTGCACAATGCAGGACTCTGTGATTGGATCGGACGGATGCTGCGTTCACGGTTGATCAGGTCATCACTGGGCGGTCTATGCTGCTCAAGGAAGGTAACCAGAGCGATACCTCAAAGAAGAGTACTTTCAGCTCTCCTATGGATCCTAGCACAGGAGGTGCGTGTGCAGACGATGTGGCCATCCTCTCAGTTATAGACTAATGTTATTTATTAACTGGAAGCAGACCCGGGGACTGAACGTCAACCCAAATAAAGCAGAACTGTAGCTCTTCACCGTAAGAGGAAGATCCCTGACCTATCCAACCTTAAACGGAGTTGAACTAAGGGTCCCAAAAACAACAAAATATTGGGGCGTCATACTCGATTTCAAATTCTTGTGGAAAATTAAAACGGAGCACCGAAGGCATGCGTAGCGTTCGGTAAAACGCGCGGTCTTAAACCAAAGGCAGTATACTTGCTCGACGCCATGATAGTAAGACCCATCACAATTACATGGCCAGGCCCTGGACATGAGTTTCTATCAACGTATTGCGGACCGGAAACAATGCAAGGAACGAGTTGCCACTCGTAGTATAGCAGAGCGGGAGATCGCTCTATACCAAGACGAGCGCTGATACCCCTGTATCAGCATTTTGACTGCAGCATTTTTCACGCCGAAGTGACTGCCATACATGACCTGGCCTGATAGCCAAGTGGTAACACAGGCCATAGCATCAGACATTCTGACATCGAAGATGGGTGGAATTTGCAGACAAAGCGTCAACAAGACATCCGTGGAGAATTCATTGGAGAAAATCGAACGGGCAGACAGTCTAACGAAGAAGAGCTCGGAGCTTGGAAAATCTCTATCAATACCGGATGCGCATACGCTACTCAGCTCCATAAAGAAAAAGCTGAAGACGAAGCCCTGGATAGAGCCAATACTCACTGGCTAAGCCAGAACACTGCAGCTATAGCAGGCCCTACGGGCGAAGCTGAGCAAGGGGGTGACCTCTTCTTCATTGATCGTCATTAGTCGCAAAGGCGTACGGATGCTAATATGAGGCATCATCGGACACTGTGACATCGGTACACATGCAATGCGACTGAACCTACCGAACAACGATTTTTGCAGAAGCTGCAGAGACGAGGAAGAAACAGAATATATCCAATATCTGCTCTGCGAGTGCCCAGCAATGAAAAGAAGCCATTTTCTAAGAAAACCCTTCCGCTTAGAGCTAGGAGTTGGTTTGAATAGCCTCCTAGCTTTCACATGTGAATCTGGCTGGTTTTAGAACTGCAGTTGGTCTACGGTAGCTTAACACTCCCTAACATGGGGACAATGGACACAACACGTGGTCTTAGTGAGCCAGAAGGCCGTCAGGGCACTCAATTTACCTACCTACCTCTAGACATGGGAACCTCCCGTGCTTTTCGATTCTCTTGCCAAAAAACCTCACAGTTGCTACGACGGAATCTAATGAAATTTGTTTCTAACTAAACATTTTTTCTGTGGCATTCACCACGATCATAGGATCCTTGTCAGTCTGCAGACACAAGCCCATCCGGAATCCTTTCACCCCAAAGGAATGGTGAATGGTCAGATTTATAGACAATGATATAACTGATATTACTCAGCCAAAGGCAAAACATTTTTCTGACTCAATACCCAATTATTGAAAAATGTCGGCCCGGATTCCGGTGAAGTGATCTGATAATTAATGAAAAAATAGAAATACATATCTGTACGAGTACTTATGAATGACAACAAAAACGTTTACTGATTTGATGACAAAAAAAAGGAGACGCAAGTGATGAATATTGATTAAGACAACAGAGTCATAAAATGCGGTAATATTAAGTGATAGAAACCCAAGCAAATCATCATATCATCGTATTACGGAACAGATAGCTTTTAAAGATCACTGTATGGTAAATATGGAGGAATGCATATGTGTAGCTTGTGTGCGTGTATTTTAGCGCTAATGCTACCATGTAAGATGAAAAAGCATTTACTTGTCGCATATTCATTCGATTATCATAAAATGTTTTATTCAGATGAATACACAAGAGTCTTTGAATACACAAGAGTCCAAACAAAATAACGTGAGAAAAATATTTTAATGTTGCCAATAACATTGCTTTATTTGATAGATCTTTCGACGGAACCCTTAATTTATAAGCTTAATTTATTAAGCCAACCGAATAGGAAATACCACTAAATGATGACTGAAGAAACTGGGTCCTCTAATCAAGTATAGCCAATTGATAAATCGGCATAGACAAGGTCAAAATAACAATATAAAGACTAAATTCGGAACAAAATGTCGCTCGGACGCAGACGAAATGTCTGCTGATCGCTAAAGGCAGGTAGAGGTGATTCGGTTTGAGGCAAAAACTAGCTCATCAGAAAGACATAAATGATATTCAGTATCTCAAGAAAGTAGACACATTTGACTGCGCCAAGATCGATTGAAGCTTGTCGTATATAATCTTTATAATTTGAATTTGTGGGTCGCCGTGGCGTAGTGGGTTAGTGCATCCTACGCGGAGGGTGCCAGGTTCGATACCCAATTTTACCACCTTTCATATTTCACGGATCCACCTCTTTCGAGTCACTGACAATGCTCAAAGAGTATTTCCTGTCTAGAAAAAGCTTCTCAAACTTGGCCGTTCGGAGTCGGCATTACACTTTAGGTCCCTTCCACGCGTTAGAGAACAATAGCACGCACAACACGAGTGGTTGCTGAGAAGCTAGGCCCAGGTCCGCCTCGGACTGTAGCTCCACCCATATTACATTATTAATTTGATTTTTGAAACGGTTTACTTATTAAATTGGCCAGCGCCTTGGAGCAAATCGTAGAAGTCACAATGCAAATTGACATATCTCTATTTGTGATTCTTCTTCCTTAAGGGCACTACAGTCCAAGGAGGACCTGGGCCTCAGCCAACAAGCCTCTTCAGCTGACTCCATCTTTAGCCAGCTGCCACCAACAATATAAGATCTTCTCTGCCGTTTTTTGTGAATGCCTGAAAACATTTATCAACATCGTGATAGGTCGTTATCAGTGTAGTTTCTGGCCGGGGAGGTCCACCATCGACCAATCTTCACACTACGGCAATTCCTAGAAAAGACACAGGAAAGGCAAATCGACACACACCCCCTAATAGTCGATTTCAAGGCCGCATATGACAGTGTGCATAGAGACGAGCTATACTACGTCATCATGTTTTGAAATTCATGCCAAACTCGTCCGACTGAGTGGGATGACAACTGAGAGCTCTCGCCGCTCCATCAAGGTCCGTAACGAACTCACCAGACCTTCAATATCAAAAATGGTTTTAGACAAGGCGACGCGCTATCTGTGATGTGACTTCTTTAACATCATCCTTGAGAATATCGTGCAAAACTCACCAGCCAGGCCAACACAAGAGGCAAGATCTTCCAGAAGTCCATACTTTTTCTGGCATACACGGACGACATTGACGTGATACGGTCGAGCACAGCGAGTCGTCAATGAGGCGCTTGTTGGCATTTAAATAGGCCTCGTCTACCTCGCCTCCTCAGTAAATAGTACGACCCACATTAGTACCGAGATCAAAGGCAGAATAAATCTTGCCTTCTTTGGGCTAAAAAGGCAATTGAGTAGTAGAGCCCTCTCTCGGAAGACTATGTGGGCTCTGTATAAGACAATGATCATCGCGTCCTGCTCTACAACGCAAACTCATGGACTATGTCCAAATGAATGTTGGTCCTTTCGAGAGAGAAAAGATCTTTGATCCTATTTCCGTTGATGACATTTGCAGCAGGTTCCACCATGAACTGTATGTGCGGTACAGCGACTTGAGTCTAGCCAGCGTCTACACATTCAACACCTAAGTTGGCTAGGCCAAGTAGATCGCATGGACAACTTATCTCTGAGCCTAGGAATCTTTGACTCTGAGCCTGTGGGACAACGCAACAGAGGACGCCCACGTACAACAAGACGTGGGGTGGGGGGGGGGGGGGGGGGTCTGGGGGGGCATGTTGGATGAGGCCCAGGTGTACCCTGGACTCTAGTACCCGAAGAAAAGCCATCTCCTATTGCCGGATTCCTAGACGAAACTGACTTCGCGCAATAATAGTCTATAAACCGTCAATACAACTTTGAAAATAACTACGTGTGAAATGTATCAAAAGGGTACGCAATAGATTTAAAGCTGCTACCCTGCTACAATTTGTCCAATAATAATGACAAGCACTAAGAAGGCCAGCATGAAGTAGGATCCAAGAGGTTATTTTCCACAATCAGAATGTGCTCAACAGGACCTAAGTAAGACCCCCGTCTGCCAATGCATCTAACCTAACTTAACGGCTCACAGAACTCGGTCAATCAAGTCAATGTCATCTGCTTATGCTACCCTCTAGTGCTTATGGACGCCAAAGTTTAACCGAATCTTCTCAAGCACTATACTGACGGCTCCCTTAGTCAGGGTGCCTCCTAGTCTAAAACCTTTTATGAAATTGAAGAAATAGTCAAGATTTTATCCATCGTCATTCGGCATATTTTTTAGAAATGTGTACAAGGTTAATAATGCGGCCTTGAGATAAAAGAATTGCTTTGAATGTTGATCTGAATGTATTGTTTATGGTAATGTGACGATGGGCGACCTGGATAAGCTTCAGATCGGAAAGATGACTACACACCAAATTTTCACACGGTGGCATGACATGTTCAGATCTAACGCAACACATATTCGTGGACTTTAAGGCCGTACACGACAGCCTGCTTAAATACGATTTATAGACTGTCATATCTGGCTGTGATATTTCAGCCACCAGGTAATTGCAAATGAACTCTCAGTGCTTCATCAAGGTCGTAACGGACCTATATTTAATGTCAATAAAGGTTTTACGCAACGCGGTGGGCTATCACATTCATTTTTGAGAAGATCTTCTCTGCCGTCATCTGTGAATGCCACACCCAGCACCAGCCATTGACAGTGTCACCGAGATCTTCAATATAAAAAAAGGTTTTACGTAAGAGGTGCCTTGTATCTTGGGTCACGAGCCGTAGTCTATAGAACTGCTGACATGTGCGAACGACGTGACGTTTACGTGATGAAACAGTCAAAGACAAAATTTTAATAATACCATTCTTTACGTATAATTGCTCTGTCTATCCATCCATCTTGATTTTGAATGTAAGAGAAGTTGTTGCCTGTGTTCGTTTTATTTATAATGATCTTAGGTACTGTAGTGTATATCATTTTCATGATGGTGTCTTAGGTTTGAATTTGAATGTATTTCTAGATTTTCGTAATATTTTGAAAATGTACAAATTTATTCAGCGTATAAGTCATGCCTATTGTATGTGCCTTCATGACGTGCTAACATTCCAGCACGTCCCGATCGCGGTTTAAGTTAAGTTTTACCAAGATTAACACAATGCGTTGGAGAACAATTTTTCCTCCGCTCGTATTCGCCTGTGGAACCGCCTATCGCACGAATTGATGACAATGAACGTAATCGACGAATTCCAAGGAAACTGTTTGCATTCATCCCTTTGAAAACAGTACCAATCAAAATGACAATTTCCAAAACTCATTATTCGTTTACTCATTATTCTTTTCTTTATTTCTAAATATGTTTCTATTTTATATCTTATGGCAAGATGTCTTGCTTTAATGCCATTCTTCTACTATTTATTTTTATCTATCTTACTTGTAATTTAGCGTAACTTGAAAAATTTAACTTAATTATTTTTGATTTTAAGCCTCGCACCATATTATTGTATGTGAAAAATGAAAAAAAAAAAACTTTTTTCAATGTGGCCGCCAACAATCATTGGGCTAAAAATTCCGACAATTATTTCGTAAAAAAAGTTCTAGTTTCTTCTCTCTTCCAAATTGCACATGTGACATGTACATTGTGTATCCAACTACAAGAGGGGTTGTCAGACGAAACAAATCAATTTAACCGGCGCACAGTGTTTCGTCTAATACACACTAACTGGACTGGACAGAATTATATCTTAATGTTTTTTGTTGTATTATTCTCATAATATAATAATAATATTGGTGGCGCGACAGTCCGAGGCGGACCTGGGCCTAGCTTCTCAGCAACCAGTCGTGTTGAGCGTTGTATTGTTCTTTCACGAGTGGAAGGGACCTACAGTGTTATGCCGACTCCGAACGGCAAAGTTGAGAAGCTTTTTCTAGACAGGAATACTCTTTGAGCATTGTCAGTGACTCGAAAGAGGTGGAGCCGTGAATTATGAAAGTTGGTAGATTGGGGATTCGAACCAGGTTCATCCTCTGCGTAGGAGTCGACGCACTAACCCACTACGCCACGGCGACTCATATTTTTATTATTCTCATAACTTATTTAAATTTTTTACTTACTTACTTACTTATCAGGCTGACGACCCATGCGGGGTCCGAGCTTGAGCGATAGCTGCTTTCCATTCCTGACGGTCTTGGCCATACTACTTCCAGTCATCAAGACCAAGCTGTCTTGGTCTTTTTTTCTTTATACCGGAGATTCGGTCTTCCTCTCCTTCTCGAACCAGGAGACTCGGATTCGAAATCCCCTTATAGCTGGAGCATTGTTGTCCATGCACTCGCTGTAGCCGAGCCAGTGCAGTCGACGGATTTTTGCCTTCCGGACTACATCTACATCGTGGTACAGCTCGTAGAGTTCGCGGTTGAGTCTTCTCCTCCATTCGCCTTCCTTGCAGACGGGACCATATATCCGACGTGGAATTTTTCTTTCGAAGGCACCAAGAATCAGCGCCGCAGTTTTGCTTATCGTCCAGCTTTCGGCTCCATATAGCAGGACTGGCATAATAAGGGTTTTGTAGGGCATGATCTTAGTCCTTCGAGTGATGAGTTTTGACGCCAGTTGTTTTGACAAACCGAAGTAACACCGGTTGCCAAAGGCAGTTCTACGTCGGATCTCCACAGTGATGTCGTTTGTGGAGTTTACGTTTGCCCCGTTGTAGACAAACTCTTTGACTACCTCGAAATTGTAGCTGTCGATTGTAATATTTTATCCTAGGTGGTGTGTGACGGATCGTTGTTTTGGTCGACAGCATATACTTAGTTTTATCCTCATTGATCTTAAGACCAGCTCGCTTCGCTTCTTCTTCAATTGCCGAAAATGCTTCCACTACGGCACGCTGGCAACGCGCGGCGATGTCGATGTCATTTGCGTGCCCCAGCAGTTGGACTGATTTATATAAGACAGTGCCTTCCGTGTTTACACCTGCCCGCCGCACTTTCTTCTCCAGTACCAAATTGAAGAAATCACACGGCAGCGCATCTCCTTGCCGAAATCCAGTGCAGGTTTCACAAGCTCGGAAGTCCTCGAGCTGAACTGCACGATGCATCGTGTGTATGTTAGCGTACGTGGCTCGTGGTTGAATCTTCTCCTCCAGAAACCGTCAACGCAAACAGGACCAAAGATCGCACGCAGAGCTTTTCTCTCGAAGAGACCAAGGACTTCCTCATCCGCTTTTGAGATTGTACATGCCTCCGCGCCGTACAGCAGGACTGGGATGATCAAGGTCTTGTATAAAGTCAGCTTGGTCCTTCGAGAGATGGCTCTAGTACTCAATTGTCTCTTGAGCCCATAGAAACAGCGGTTGGCAAGAGTTGCTCTGCGTTTGATCTCGGTACTGATGTTATTTGTACTATTTACTGCGGAGCCGAAGTAGACGAAGTCCTTGACTACCTCGAAGTTATAGCTGCCCATTGTGACGCTCTGTCCAAGACGTCGATGTTGTGTGTCATTTCTTGATGATAGCATATACTTGTTTTGCCCTCATTCACCGATAGACCCATTTTAGCCGCTTTCGCCTCAATGCCAGCAAACGCCTCATTGGCGGCTCCCTGTGTTCTGCCAATCACGTCAATGTCATCCGCGTATGCTAACAGTTGTACGGACTTCTGGAAGATCGATGTTGGCGTGTGAGTCTTGCACGATCTTTTCCAGGATGATGTTAAAGAAATCACATGACAGCGCGTCGCCTTGTCTAAAACCTTTTTTGACATTGAAGGTCTCGGTGAGTTCGTCACCGACCTTCATGGAGCAGCGAGAGTTCTCCACCGTCATCCTGCACAACCTAGCGAGTTTGGCAGGAATGTCAAAACTAGACATGGCGTTGTATAGCTCGTCCCCATGCACGCTGTCATATGCGGCCTTGAAATCGACGAATAGGTGGTGGGTGTCGATCTACATCTCTTAGGTCCTTTCCAGGATCTGCCGCAGTGTGAAAATCTGGTCGATGGTGGACTTCCCTGGCCTGAAGCCACACTGATAAGGACCTATCAGGTTATTTATAAAAGGCTTAAGGCGAGTTCACAAAATGGCAGAGAAGATGTTGTAAGGGATGTTCAGGAACTTATCCCTCGGTAGTTGGCGCAGTCAAAGGGGTCTCCTTTCTTGTGGATCGGGCAAACGATACTGAGATTCCACTCACCGGGCATGCTTTCCTCCGACCATATCTTACAGATGGGCTGGTGCATGCGCCCAACCAGATCATCTCCAGCTGCCTTAAAGATTTCAGCGGACAGTCCGTCCGCACCGGCAACTTTGTTAGACATCAGTCTTGATATTGCTATCTTGACCTCGTCTAAGTCGGGGGGACGGAATTCTCATCGATCATCGTCCATATCGAGTGGAACATTCTGCCTGACAGCGGTGTTGGTGTCACCATCGCCATTTAGCAGTCTGCAGAAATGGTTCTTCCAAATTCTAAGTATCGACTGTGACTCCTCTACTAGTTGTCCATTCTCGTCCCGACAGGCTTGTCTCTGGTAAAACTTTCGGACATCGTTCCTGCCAAAGCACCTCTCCATCTCCTCGATCGCGCGCTTCTCGTGCTCTTTCTTCTTTCTCCTGAGAAGCCTGGTCTCGTCCCTTTATCTCTGTTCGTAGAGCTCACGAAACGTATTATATTATTGATATAAAAAAAAACAAAATCCATTTTGGTATACTCAGAAACAACCAGAAACAAAATTTGCTTAACAATCGCAAACTCTAAAACGCACTTCTTCCGTTGGCCTGACTTCACAGAATGAATATGGTTTTCTTACACCTAGTGGTCTGTGATGAACAAATATGTCAAACTTTACCAAAATATAAGATATGCTTGAAATAGTAATCACAATTTATTTGTACATACAATTAATGTAAAATTGTTTTAATACCGTTTTAAATGAAAGTGGCCGGATACTAGTGTCTTGACGGTTACTGGCGCCTATCCTACACCTTTTATAGAAAGCCAGATATAGGTGGTGTATGTTCATCGTATAATTTTGTTTTTTTTTTCGCGTTTTGCATTTATTCGTTATTATTATTTTAAAAAATGAATGACTGTTACAGTGGACTCCACCAAAATTTGTTCGATTTAGGGAGAGTTTCGACTTAGGGAGAGTCCACTGTATTTATAAAAGAAAAAGGAAATGCATTAAACTACTTTGTCGCACACTCATCCTAATGCCCCACGCGACGCCACTGATATTTACATATGTATAACCCGATTTTCCATCTCCGACTGTACTTAAAAGAGTAATTTTTCTTTTCCCTTTCTATACACTAGTCCATAACGCATTTCATAAGACTTGCTATATACATTTTCCAATTGAAACTGAAAAATCTTAAGATTTTAATCAAATTTCTTTTCCTCCAATATTCAAATCCTTGTAGGGCGACTCATGATGTCTACACTATATTCCGCATCTTTACTCCATTCCAGTGATCATGAACGTAATCGTAGTTTTGCAGTTGCTATACCCACCGGGCTATTCGAGGGTAGATGTCCCTTTTATTCATAGTGTCAAGGAATTAAAATCCGCTATTTTAAACTAAAGTTATTTTAAACTTAATCCCCTGCAAAATATAACCTAAGTCGTTCTAAAACATATATTTTCGCTAAGTTTCCAGTTCGAAACAAAACCGATAGAACTAGCGTCACAACGCAACTCCGTTGCATCTAAGGGTCCTTAATCGATAATAAGAGTTATTGCTCTTTGAGGATAACAAATATTTAAGTTTTGTATCTTAATTTCGACTTAGATTAGTAAAATATATTCATTGCAGATACATTAACCATGTCTTCCAATTGGCTCTTAAAATCTGCGAAATCTGCTCACTTTTCTGCAGTTAGAGACCAGCTACTAACTTTCAGGAAATTTTCGCACTCCTCCAATGGTTTAAACTAACTCGACATGTTATTAATCAGTCAATATTCACAACTTTGAGTTATACGGTGTACGGTTTCTCCTGCACATTGATATTCCCTGAAGGAATGATGTGATGGATAACTTTTCCGTGAATATACACGAATGACTTGAATATGTACACTTTTCTTAAGAACAAAATCTTGACCTTCGCCTTAACTTTAGTTACCATTTTCGGGTGTATTCAATCATTTTTAAAGTCCTAACTACAAATGTTAAACTGGCCAATATTCTGCATAACCAACCTGTCGCTGTCGGCAGTAAAATGCTGCACAAACAGAATGATTTCGTTCAATGCAAATTGTAAGTGCTTGTAATTACAAGAAATGCATCCTTAGTTTATGAACATATCGACATTAACCATATAAACGTACACACATAAGTGTATCAGATGAACGAGGTAATTGCAAGCCAAGCAAACAAAGTAGAAAACACTTTTCACGGAGTTCATTCGTGCCCATGCCCACTGCGACTACTCGTACATTGACGTTCACTCACCGCATGAGTGTTTATACACATGACGCGATAATGTTTCGAAACATTTTCCCATCTGACTTCAACCGCAACCACATACACGCAAAAATTCCCTCGACCCAACAATAAACACACATCGCATTCAAATAGATTCAATTTCAACCTTTTTCAGTCCGCCGCTAATCTTCTGTGGGTGAGTTTGTCGCCGTTTGTCATCGTGATTGGACGTCTCGTACGCACAGATTTGTGTGTTTTCCTTGTTTTTATTTTTATTTTTCTCGTCTCGTCTCGTCTTCATCTAAATTTAAAGTTTAATGCTTTCTAAACAGAAGAAGAAAAACAAATAAAGAATTCATAAAGTCACATTTATTGAGTGATAAATTTCAGTGAATCCAAACTCTTCTGTGCATGTAACAGTCTTCAATTTGAAATTAATTCGACTTAATGAACAGAAACATATACTCCACTTTCATTCATAAAAACAGATCGAAGCAGACGAGTGAACCATACATTCATTGTTATGTGTGTACAAACGTGTGATATTATGAGCGTCGTATAAAGTGTGTTTTATGGTTACAGTGTTTCCGAATTTGTTTAAAAAAAAGTATTCAAATGAATTTATATTTAATTTATGATAGCTAAACAGACCACATGCGTAGGTGGACACTTTGTTCGTTGGTCGATAAAAACCACACAATTTAATAAAAACATACATCGCTTCGGATGGGTATTCTTTAAGTGTAACATAAAATATCTTTTTTTTTTTGCGTTCGGATTTAACCAGCGATTTAATTTGTGGTTCAGTGATTTTATTACCGTGAAAATTTATGTTCAAAAATTTGCGCTAACCTGTCATCAGTGCGGATGATCTTATCGCCCTATATATAGATCCATACTTAAGTATGTGGTTTGGTTTTTTAAGTTGTCTTCATCTTTTTGTTGTTGTTTCATTTGAAGTACAAATGTTTGCTTGAAGGCCTAAGAGCACAAACATTACAAATGGAAGCATAAATTGTTGAATTCTTTTCAAAAAAACAAAAGTGATCTAAATCTTCTTCGCAGCATACATTGTGAGACACAGAAGCTGTTGATATAAATGTGCAGTTGCCTAAGGTGAGTTGAAACTATAAATATCTAGCTATGAGTTGGAACGAAAATAAGAACATATCTACAAACTTATGTGTGCATCTATGTTTGTAGATCTATCGTCGGCAATTTTGGTTTTTTTTTTCATTTTTCATTTCCATCCATCTTAACATAACGTTTTCGAAACATGACAAATGTAAACATCAAGAACATGTCATTTAAAAATTTATAAAAACAAAAAAAAAAAAAGAAAACTGTTGGGGGAGTTATGCGCGCATGCAATTAAATGGAAACTCAGCATGTGGATATGGGTTGTTTGAAATATACAAACGTATCTGTTCGAATGCATAACGTTTGCATGCTTAGGGAAATTTGAAATTAAATGGATAAGGTATTTTTTTTTTTTTAAATGTAAATTTTGTTTTTATTTTAATGAAAGAAACTTACTTGCTAGACAAAAAATACTTAAAACTAGCTGAAATATCTTAAATAACTTAATGTATTTAATCCTAACTTACTGACCCTATGCGAGTACTCTAAGCTATTCTAATTTATAATTATTTGTGCCTTTCGGCTTAAACAACGTTTTTTTAGTCTTTAGAAACAATATTTTATTAATTTTAATTACCAAGAAAACTTGAAAAACTTGGTTTAACCTAGCTATATGGATAAGGTATGCAACGCTGTCGATGTGAAACGACCGTGCCATTATGACACTTTTTCATAGAAATGACACATGAGACTCTGATGAAAATTTGAAAAATCAACATATTTACATCAACGTTTATCAAACAATTGCTGAATTGCTTATACCTAATTTTTAATGAACACATTTTTTTCCATTGATTTTCCTTCAATCCCTCGATTTTTTTTCGTGAGTTGGGAATCATTCAAAGGCGAAATTCAACCCGTGCTAAGTAACAGTGTTAGATTTCCACCCCACTAAACTCACCTCATGAGGTATTCATACCTTATGAGGCCTCATACGTTCGTATTGGCAGCTAGCTATCTGCGCTGGGTTTCGTTATCGTTCCTGTCGTCGTTGCTCCTTCATGATTGTGTCCACGGTTTCACTTACTGCTTCCCAGGCTTCTTGTGTGTTTAGCATCAGTGTGATTTTATTCACTGGGAATAGGTTCGCCAACAGGTTACGGTCTTTACGATATCATGGACAGTGGAACGTTTTCCACTGCTTTTGTGGACATTGGGCAATAAGGGATGTCTTGTCCAAGTCTGTAGATGCATGCTCTATACCATACATGGCCAGTGAGAATTATGTAGAAATTCAGCTGTCCAGTCTGTTTTCTATTGATGCTAGGGTCGATATAGGGTATCAATCTATGTGTCCATTTACCTTGTCCCTCGACTCCAAGCAATTCTCTTCCGTATAGCAGTGTTCCCTCGAGCTTGAGTCGGTGGTTAAGATACGTCCCGACAATAAGGCTTATTTTTGAATTGCAAGAAACTCGTAGAATGAAGTATGTTCACTGAGTAAAGCCCAGTGTTCTAATGGATTATTGCTCATTGAATGTATTTTTTTGACATTTTCTTAAGAAAATAATCCCGCATAGCACTCAGGTGCCTAGCTGCGTCAGATGCTGTATTCTAGCACCACGGTAGTTCAAAAGCCAAAACGGTGTCCCCCTTGTGGGAGCTTCGTGGAAGTTGTGTATTAATCCCAAATCAAGGGGATGGTTTAAAAAAAATCACTTTATGAAAGCGAAATAACGCCGAATTTCCATATTCACTTCGCTAAAGTGGAATAACGCTGAATTCAGAAAGAATTTGCGGTGCCAACTGCATTTGTTAGAAAAACTGTTGATATAGGCGCTTGCCAGAAGAAAAGCACCCATCCTGAGCGGAGCAACGAAGTTGCGTGAGCGGGACCTGCCGCCTGCGAAGAGGGAGTTTAACTCCCTTGACCTCGCGGAGCGCTAAGCGGGAAGGGTGTTCTCATTTTAATTCTAATACGACCGAAATTTGAAATTTGGAAATATGACCGTACGTGCAAATCGCTTTCAAAAAGTGAAATAACGCCAAATTCCAAGTTTCGGCGTTATTTCACGACACCGTTTGAGATTAATCGTAACGCGTCATCTAGTTTGAGACAAGTATACTGTCATAGTGGTGTGCGACTGTGAGCGACATCAAGAGCAAGAAGACGTTTTAGATTGGCTTCGCGCTCCACCGACTGAATGGTATTATCCAATAAATCATAAACTTGATTGATAGTTGAAGTAAAATGCGCTGGTTCCCCATCTCTGGTCCTTATGGGTGTGGATTTTGTGGTATAAGCCTTAGCTTGGACCTTTTGAAGCCCATTACTTCATCTGATAATTCACTTACAAACACTTTTTTTTTGTCGGAGACGTTTGTAAAACTTTACACTGGAACACTCAGACTCAAAAACAGGTCCATTGTACGGCCATGCAAGTCAGCGTCCTGTCTTTCCTGTAATTTCTTGGGCTTCCGAATGAAGATGTTGATTTGCGGGCTGTCGTGCATCTCATGTTGGCGTCTGATTTACGCACGGGGTCTCTAAATTCAGTCATTAATAAAAGTCGTTCGTCGACACGAAAAGAAATTTGTTTAATATATTTCCCCTTGTGACACCTGGGCAGTAAAATGGCAATTTCTTATAGCAATGGGGGCACTTTGAAAAATATTTGTCCAGTAACGCTGAAGTTATGTTCGTTAGCTATCGTTCTTTTGTAAGACTACCATTTCCATCCAGCCCATTGGAATTGATTAAACTTTCAAATTCTTGCGATTCAAATATTAGCACATTAATGTATGTTATAAATTGCCTTGTACCTCCTATATGAATGACTTCAATTACAAGCGAAAAGGAATACTTACTTGAAGTGAAAACAAACCCCCTAGTGTTTCGGGTGAACTAAGCCTCACCTACGTCTCTCACCAACGGTACCCAATAAAAAAACAAAGAAACAGACCCCCTAAGTCATCTACAGTGTCGTCCAATTTGTCTTTAAGTAAACACACACTTATGAATTAGATTAGGATAGGTTAAAGTGGCTGTACGGAACGACAGCAGCCACACTAAGGCCAGCATAGGCCCATTGAGCTACCACGCGGATCTATGAACACCTATTTCGCAAACCAGTTTGTGTTCTTAGTAAAGCGAAGAAGATGGCTAACTAGAGCACTGTAGCTACACAGCACGTGTTCAATAGTTTCTTCTTCATCCTCGTCCCTACAGCTACTGCAAAAGTCGTTGTAGGGGAGGTCAAGTCAGGTTCTAAGTAGGCAGCCCGAAGAATCTCTGACTCTGAATCTGGAGGAAAACGCAACAGAGAACCCGCACGTAAAAGGTGGCGCACACAAGTCGACGGGGACCTCAGCCGGTTCGGTGTGCGAAACTAGAGACAGCTGGCGAAAGATCGGGCCGGCTGGAGAGGCATGTTGAGTGAGGCCCATGTTCACCCTGAACTGTAGCCCCCTAGGAAGAAGAAGAGAAGGCCAGAGTTGTTTGTTAATGAGCCACCCTGAGTGACTATCTGCTATTCATTTGACCAAGGGTTTCTATCTTAAGCAGGATAGAAACCCTTTCCGGATCGGCACCCGGAAAGAGTACAGCTAGTTCGTCCGCTTCGAATTTACCTGGAATGTCACCGTGTCGCGGCATCCACATAAGTTGGGTTTTAAAATACTTGCTCAGATCATTAAGAGATCGCTGGCAATTAAGAGAAGTCTTGGAGTTTAAAGCGACTGAATTCAAAGATTTGATCGCTGACTGCCTATCGGAACCGATGACGATATCTATGCTTGAAATTACATTGTTTCATAGCCACGATAGAGCTTCCTTAATCGCTATACTTTCAGCTTGAAAGACGCTGCGGTGGTTCGGTAATCGGAAAGTTAGCTGGATATCCAAATCCTTGGAATAGGTGCCAGTACCCACACTTGTATCCATCTTCGATCCATCTGTGAAAAGAGATATCGGCGAAATCGGCGAAAACTTAAGTAAGTAAGCTTTTCAAAGCGTCAGCACGATCTTTTGCAGTTCAACAAAAATAAATGCATCTGCGACACATCGCATGATCTTGGTCGGGCTCCCTGAGATGTGATCTTTCATATCATTATTTTCAATTTGAAGCCAAAAGGATCGGTAGCATTTGGCTTTAGAATTAGCCAATAGGACGGGTGAAATGAAAATTTAGCCCACCGCTCAGTAAGTTTTTGATGTTGATGCTGTAGCACCTAATCGCGGCTTGTCCTACGTAATCCATTGATCGATTTGCCGAGTGCTTTAATTTTTTAGGTGACAATATGACCTGACCAAATCTACAGCAGACCTTATTTGGCAAAGGGCTTAGTACCTTCATGAAGGAATTGTCCCTGGCAAGCCCAAGATGAAGACGTGCTCCTTCCTTCGCTCTCTGCATGACCTTCCATGAGTTTGCTTTGAGTCCCTCATTCTGTGCTTCTATTGATGCCAGAATTTTTGTGGATAGCAGGTCGAGGCTTTGTTTGAAAGAGCCCTCGAACTATGTGAGATTTCTGTAGAGGTCCTTTTTCCACTAGTTGAGCTCTAAGTTGCTCAGCAGTAGCACTGTCTTAGCAGGCGAATGTGTCCATTTTCCGATGTTTCTTTGATCGATACAGACGTCGTTCAATGCCTCTTGGAAAAGAGCCATCTTCTGTGTAGAAAGAGTTTCTCTGCCTAAATCCGATTCGACAACACCCAACCTGACTACAATCACAAATTTACTTAAAGGGAAAACATTTGGTACGAGTTCTGTTGTTTGCTCCTTTTTTTGTCTTTTTATCCGATGAAACTGTATTCATCTTAACTCATTCAATCCAATCCATCCACATCTGGAGAACGTGGAAGATCTTCAAAGGCTTATAAGAAGAAGAAAAAATAGTTTCATTATTTCAAAGCCTATATATTCAAGATTATGTACATATACCATGTTTCAACCTTTTTAAAAACAAAAAAGTTACAGAATTTTGAGACAGTGAATCCGTTTTCGGACCACTGTTCGTTCTTTGGGCGGTGGATGCAGTAAATCTTCTTGTACCGGTTGGTCTATAGAGATCGTCTGGACCTGACCTCATGATAAAACAATATTATGCGCGGTACGAGTGTGATGAAAATTTCCTTGTTGAGTTGGTATTTTCTCTTTTCCTTTTTTTCAGCATGGTACTGTTCGTGTTCAATCACAAGCACTATTTTGCTCATCGCTCACATGGTTGGTGGTTTCAATAGTTCACAATGCGAGTCAATCCTTGGCTGTGAAAACGAAATATTCTTGAGTTGAGATTCTAAACTTCGATTCAAGACTTACATAGCTAAACTAGCAGATAAAGTTGCACTTTGAAATCGAGCGTTAATTTGCAACCGACCATCTACTCAAGATAGTCACAATCAACACTACCAAAGGAAATATGATCACTCAATCTGTGACTTAACAGATCTTCACTCAGGACGGCCATCGGTGTCATAACCGGACACTGCGCAACTGGCATTCATTCCCGCATGATTTACGACTGGATGGCGCAGTTGGTTAAGTGCCTGCCGCTGGTTAGCGGGGTCCCTAGTTCGAATCCCAATGAAAGCAAAGTTAATACCCTTTTATATGGTTTTCAAATCTGGTCCAGTCACCATTTGCCGTTGGAATCACTGGAGTGGTCAATCAGTGGTAGTAGTCTGACTGTGGGTGTCACAATGGTCTAAGTGTGCTGGTGAATTCACTAGCACCCCCGACTACCTACCAAACTGTAATGATCCATGCAGAAGCTGCATGGATGAAGTGGAAGTGGAAACCACAGATCACCTACTCTGCTCGTGTAGCGCTCTGACAAGTCGTAGATACCTGCTCATAGGGCCTACTACTTTGATAATCTTAATGAGCTAAGCAGCGACATCATTTGTCTGCTAAAGCACCAAATGGTTCTAACAACGGACTTACTTCGCCCTGAGTGTGACTGTCTTCTCCAGTCAACCACTAAAACCTAACCTAACCTAATAATATTCAATTCCATTCCGATAAACAAAGTACACAATTAACTCGACATGACGCAATAAGTTCAATTCGTTAACAAGTTCATCTCAAATTGAAATCTTCTACACGTCTTTACTTGTGAAAAGCGAATTTTTGAAATAAACCATTCGATAAGATTTTCAATAAACTAAAACTCAAGATATGCACATACATAAATGTACATGATGTATAGCAACCTCTTACGCACACAAATGCTATGCAGTTCAATTAAGTTGCGTCACTGCTCTTAATTGTTCATTTCAACAACCTATGTGAAACCACAGCGTGGCGCACAGTCATAAATTAATTAAATTCTTTATCGATATTTTTTTTTTATTTTGAATCCATATTCCCATGTGACGCGATGTTAAGCTAGAAGAAACTCTTTGATTTACAACGCATTTAATCAAACGTTTGTTTCTAACGCCTTACTCAAGGAATGATACATTACGTCTATGCAATGATATTTTTATGCCATGAACAGTCAGACCTTATCGGTTTCCGAGAAATATACATTTCATCTTGAATAATTAAAAATCCATGGTCCATATATTACGGGGCCATTAATTTCTAAACAATGATTCTAAATGTATGTATCTACATATGTACGCGTTATGAATGGAATTGACTGGTGCTTCGTAAAAAAGTTAATAGCCGAATTCATTGAATTTTCTAGGCGGGCTTCATTTTGACAATTTGAATTTCGAAATCCGACTATTCTTGACGGATGAGTTATGCGTTGATTTTTATGCATTTCAAAATAGACTTCTTCAAATATTTTTTCCTGTCTAGCTACTCAATAGTGGTCGCCTTGACGTAGTGGGTTGGTGTGTTGACTCCTACGCTAGGTGCTTAGATACGATCGCCGACACGGGAAACGTGTGTCTCTAATATGTGTCTGAATATGAAATGTCGAACTGCATATGGCTTGTGTACATTTTGAGCGGATTTATTTCGACAATCATAACCGCATGCAAACATGAGAAGACTTACCGTAATTTTGGTAGCAATATCCACCGAAAATGGGTTCTGCTGTATTTTCCAAGGTTAAAGAAACTGATTGCTAATATCTGTTGAATCGATTATTGCCCTCAAGAACTGATGAATTTGTGCTACCTGTACTAACCCTAGTTTCAATTCATGCGCCCCTGTGCACGTACTATATTTCTAAAGTAAATAAGCCGCCGTTAAATCGGTCCTAAGGTTCTTGAGCTCTCTTCGCGAAATTCTCCCGTGTACACAATTCTATTTAAGATCGTGTAACACACATTGCGGGATAATAAAACAGATAACGCCAAAACGTGAAGTCTTTGTTTCTTTCGGTCAGTCTCCTACAGAGTCATTTTTTGGTTTTTCCTCTTGTACAACCCATGCCGTGAAGGCAACGCTACAACGACCAGGATAGATCTATTGTATCGAAGGGTTGGAGTTAAATCAAAAGAGTAGTGGAATATTTGAATTCCATTGAATTTAGTATTTCCCTTTGGATGATAGACTGAAACTTTTCTAAGATACAGGGATAGGTGTATGATATGCGGTTAGGAATGTCTAAAAAACTATACCCAGAGTCATGATTTTAGTAATGTTGTTGTCAAGCTTGATTGCATTTCATTTATCCCGTGCTACGTGGAAAACTCAAGAGAGAATTATTTTTTAACGACATTGCATTTGCGCTATCGGGATCAGTCAGATCATGGAATTTGCCTTGAAAAAGGTTAGAACCTGGGCTACAAGCTGTGGCATATGTATCAACGCTAGCAAGACGGAAATGATGCTGTTCACTGGGAAATACAAAATACCCATCTTCAACCTCGCAACTAATGCTAAATACATAGGAATATACAGTCTGCGTTAAAAAGTTAATCTTCAGAATAATGGTGCCTGATTCTCAACACAAATTCATGTCAAACGGGACTGCAAGAAAAAATCTTAAATGCAGTTTTCTATTATATATAAGCTTTAATAAAGCTCAAACATCTCAAAACTGATTTCTGCCAAATATGAGTGTCTCATGTTGCATCTAACGTGGTCAATTTAGTGTCCAATAATCCAAAAATCGATCAGACGGGCTGTTTTTGGGTCATCTAAGTTTCGGTACGTTTTTTATTTATGACCTGCCGTGCCTAGTTTTTAAGCGGACCCCCACCCCCATGCTCGATTTCAAATTTTGATGAACATAAATTGTTTTTTAGGCTTGTAACTTTGCATACATTTATTTGAAGACTTAAAAAAGACGAAAACAATTTTACATAAATTTTGTTGTTGTTGTTTTTTGTGATCAAACAAAAGCCCTTCTTTTCGTCGGCGCATGTGATTTCCGCTCACTGGAACATCTGGAACCAAAAATTCCAACGAGATAGAGAGAGAGTACATGTTTGGCACTGGTAAGAACTAGGATTATTAATATCACAAACAAATTAACAAAATGGCGGTCCTTTGAATTTTAATTTTTTTTTTTGAAAATCGCCTTTTTTGCCATCCACGAATCAAATTAAAAAGTAAAGAAGATCTTCACCAATTTCATTTATCTTACTTCATACCATAGTTACATATGTATTCGATTAATAGTTTTTGTTTTTTAAAAACACTGTTTCGAGAAAAACGCGTTTAAAATTTTGAGAAGCAAATTCTTGGTTATAAAACCTACCTACGTTCAATCATAAGTCGGCTATATCTTCAAGAGTTTTTGAAAATTTTCAGTTTTTGCAACAGGACCTATGAACAAATATATGTCTTTGGGCGACCAAGACCACATCGATTAAACACCATTCAAATAACCTGTGGATTGAGTGAGTTGACATAAAATTAAAATAAAAGATTTCTTATAAATTATAAGTTCATAACTATTTGCTTTAGCATTTAATATTTTGTACACTCACTACGCCTGCGAATAGAACATTTGGATAAAGGTGAGCCCTACGACCAAGTCTAACTTGATGGATGTACACAGCCTATCATCACTTATGGGACACTTGTTTGGTGGCCGATAAGATAAAAATAACGTCATGTATAGCAAGAAGAGAAACGATAAAGACATCCCTTTCAGACGTGTTGACGATCATGCTGCATGCTCTTCTTTCTCTCCACCTTCACTTTCAAAATATAGCGACGCGCAATGCGATCAGACTCAGAATCTCGGCTGTGAATCTCTAGATGATATTGCCACAGTTGGATCCTGGGTTTGATACCGAGAGAACTCTTACGACTGCGAACCGACTACAATCCTCTTAAATTAGATTTTTCAAAATATGTAAACGTGCTCCTACCAATTAGAGAAGACTGGGATTTTGGGCCTCATTCCCGAAGTTAGCGTACACACGGACGTTTCACAAAAGAATTGCGAAGTCGACGCGGGATAGCCCCTCAGATACTCTGAGCATCACTGCCTATAGACTTCCAATTTACGATAACATCTGCCAAAGTGAAATCCCCACCGTCAACCGATTACAACCGATCCATCTTAGCTTACTTTCATCACGGCATTTACATCGGCTTTCATAACCTCAAAATTAGTCCGTAGTAGTAAATGTTCAAAATAAGCATAATATGGTTTCTAGGGCATAGAAACGTTTTTGGTAACGAGAAAGCTGATAAATTGACGAAGGAACGATAAAGGAGCTGCCTGTGCATATATCTAGAAAGACATGAGCAGAATACTTATGATATTGCTAAAATTACTGGCGAAAGTACGGCCACTGTTTGGTAACACACACTGGCGCAGCTGTAATAACACAGCTGAACCAGAATTCTTGACTCACTTTCTGTGCACTTGTCCAGCGCTTGCAGGCAACGGACTCTAGGCAAACTCTTCCTACAATTTCTCGGTGATTTATCCAAAATGAACATCAAAGAATAGCTAAAGTTTCTGAACGCTGCAGGATGGAACTAAATGCACATCAACTTTCAAAGCAGTAGTTTTAAAACGGCACTTAGTGCTAATTGCGTTCTTAAAGAACGAGCACCTCACATACACACACGCATACAAACACTTGATACGAACATACCCTGATGCAATCAATCCTTCTTTACTTGTGACGCTTACAATTCCTTGAAGTTCATTGCAACAGGACCTATGATCAATCATATGTCTTTGGGCGACCAAGAGCACACGGCTTAAACATTATTCAAATAACTTGTGGATTGAGCGAGTTGACAAAAATTTATTTTTGAAAAGACACAGTGACAATCGTGAAACTCGAACACGGCCTAGTGTTCAAACTGACGAAAGTTTTTAAAAAATGTGTAAGTATGTTAAAATAAATAAAAATACCATATCCTGTGTATTTTAGCAGATTTCCCAAATCCGGATGCGTAGCATATCGAACATCCGACACCATAAAATCATACTTTGTAGAGATCGCCGACCTTTTCTATACACGAGTATGTGCTTTCGAACATGTAACCCAAAGACAGTACTGTGTTACAAAAGTTTTATGCGCAATAGTTTCGTATTCGTTTGTATTCCAGTCAGCTGACTCAAACATATTTTATCCAATAATCACATGTCAAATAACTCACAACAGAATTGAATTTTATTGCCAAAACCCTTACAAAATGTAAATTTATTCCTTTCAAATGTTGTTGTTCATTGGATTTACAAGACAATAAACGTGTGCCTACAGAGCATGTAGATATGCTTTGAAAATACTACAATTTGACGACCATTGACATTAATTGGGCATATGTGTGTACCTAAAACAGAAACCCTACTCCTACTCCTCCATCGACCATCAACGAACGCCGACAACGTATGGTTGTCGGGCGGCTTCAAGCATCATCATCAAAAATACCGAAAAAGTAAACACACAGCAGCGAGCACACGTAACTTACACTTACACGTTTTGAATTGTCCCATTGTCCAGTGAATTCTTTTTTACTTTAATTAGAATGTGAATATTAGCACAGCGACGTTGAGAAAGCCATGCACGCTTGCAAATTGAATGTTTTCGCATCTAGCAACCTCATCAAGTTGACACATATTCATTTGGAGCATGCCGACGCCGCGCCGCCGACCGACGACCGACGAAGCGACGTTTAGAATTTCTGATTATTTTCTTTGGTATTTTTATATGAATTTGATAATCGCCAGATAATGCGGCAGAAAAAAACAATAGCAGTATTTTTTTCGTTCGACGTCTGACAACTATACAAAAATATGCACAAACATATGTATGCAGATACAATGTGTTACACAAATAAGCACTTAGATTAAATTGTGTGAATATATCAATTCCCTGATCTTATCAACAAACTCCTGTATGCGTAACTTAACTCAACCTACTGCAAGTCAATGTCAAGTAGCGCACTCGTCTCACGGATGTATACTTACACGTTTGTACGTTTATATGGCTACGCAAAGGTTTTTTTTTTGTTTTGTGCATTTTGTACTTGCTAAGGGCCGTTTGTCGTACAAAGTTGTCTGCATTGCCGATTGGCAGCATTCCTCGATTATTTCCAAATTTGTATGTTCGTCAACCGCAATTGTTGCTTTTCAATTATGGAGATCTCTCATGAGCTTGATCTTCCGCTGCAGTTAGTTCTGCAATAAATTCTTAACACTGTCACACAAAAGTCATGCAACATCAACTAAATGCGTGGTATTTTATGAAGAGCGTTGTGTTAAAAATAAACTCTGAACATAAAATAAATTTGGAGCACTTCCGCGAAATAGTATTTTTAAAATGAAACATACAATGTATTTGCCTACCAGCGGCGATTTAATTTGTAGTTGGGTGGTTTTATTACCGCGGACATTTATGTTTTGAATTCGCGCTAACCTGTCATCAGTGTGGATGATCTTATGTAGGTGTGTGGTTTGTGCAGACGATACGATTATTTTTTATTTTTAAACAATTTTTTCTGTAACTCAAATGTTTGATGGAAGGCCTAAGATCACACACATTTTTGAATTGAGAAAAATAACTAGGTACGCAAGACTCTATTTAAATGCTATTGTACGAATATGACTATTTGTGTTGTCAGATAAGTCGGACTGATTTCGTGCGATGAACTCAAAAGATCCTTTCGACTTGTTGGGTGGTTTTCAAATATATTTGATATTTCATATCTAAAATATGATTTAAGCCGTGTGTTGCCTCACGGAAATTGGAGGAGGATTCCATTCGACTGGGTAAAGTTACCAAGTCATGTACAGAAAACTTTCTATGCCCATGCATTGTTACTGTGCTTAACACTCGGTGCATTCAAGCAACGCTAGGAATCAATCATATAACCAAATTCGTCAAAAAAAAAAACAACACCACAGAGCGGCAATCTCTCCTCTTCTCTAGCTTCTTGTTAAGAACAAGATACTTTTAAGTCTATATAGGGAAGGGGCCGAAGTGGTTGAATACGTGGTTAATGGTCTACAGCTGTGATCAGTGAGATCATGGAGGGCACTTTGAGTAAAGTCAGTACCTGGGCTACAAAAAGCCGTATTCGTATCAACTCAAACACAACGGAACTGATGCACTCCACCTCAGAAATGAAAATACTCAACTTCTCCCTTCCCCGTCTTAACAATCAACCGCTCAATCTATCTTCCAGCGCTAGGTATCGGCCCCAAAATGAGCTGCGGATTCAGAAATGTAGACGCTCTAACGGTAATGCTACCGACGAACTTACAAGGGAGAAGGTTGCCAGGAAATGACAAGGCTCGCTAGGCAAGGAACCTTCATTCAGTGCTCGCTTACAGAGGAGGTGCAAACCCCCTAACAAACAGTCTTGGCTTATATCTCTACACACTTCCTAAAAATAGCTAACCTCAAAGGGGCACAAAGAAAATTATGGCCCGAGAACAACCGATCTAAAACAAAAGATCTCCTCCGACGAACTCTTAATGATATCGGTAGATTGGTGGCGGTCTATATGAGATACTGTAGAACACAGATTGTCGCAGTTGGAACAACAAAGCTGAGAGCCCTTAATACCTTTTATTTGAGCCGGCCCGGTTCTAGCTAAAGTCAGACAGTGAGCTCTTGGTAGACCCTTCTTCAACCAACAAACATTACGCGATCTCTGCGAAGGCAATTAAGGAAGTAATGGCTTTCATAAATATCACAAGTTGAATTCGGAAATTTTGAAAATACACTTTATAAATAAGACAAGAGAGATCTGTCATCAAACACAGTACTAATTGTTCTCGCCGAACAACCACTTCTATCTACCAGGAAAGGTTTATTGTACTGCCAACTGAATGAATTCAGAATTCTATCGAATTATTCATATTGAAGGCCAGATGTCGGTTCCCCATAAGGAATCCCCATTCATCATCTCTAGATGAGCGACTGTCAGGTTCAACTTTAAATTTTAAGGAGATCGATTCAACCTTGATTGAGATTATACTAAACATGCAATATCAAAAAAAACCCGCGCTCAACGTCATAAGTACTTTAATTCGTCTAAGATGTACAATCTGCTCTAATGAATAAATCGCTAGCATAAATGTTCAGAAAGATATTTTTGAAAGGGCTAAACACACGGGTGTTGATAAGACCATTTCAGACCCTTTATTTAATACTTCACTACACAATTGAATCCCATTAAATTGTTGTGGTCCGACCGTAAGTTGTGAGGTTGAGACCGCCTGGTCCTTTATGCCTTGTTAGCTGATAAAAATTTAAACGGATGATATGCCTAATTTGTGCTGAGACAATGATTTCAAAATTGCCATACTTTCAGTCTAAAACGTGCTGTAATGATCACGGAGTCGCTTGGGCAGTCTAATGATAAGATCGTGTTGAAAAAACTTCCCAACATACTCCTGCCTTTGTTTTCGAGCAGCTAGAGTTGACATGCACCTCGGTTCAGAACTCATGAATCAAAGTTTGTACTTCGATTAGACTATAGTAAATGTGTTAGGAGTAGCTTTGCGGTTTTGGCTGCGATGTGTCGTCAGAAGTGGTTTAAGGGTTATCCCGAGACTGTCTCTTGCTTATACAGATACAGGCTTGACTAAAGTTTAAGCTTAGTATAGTGCAGTATAGGGCTTTGGCTAGAGCGTACTACCCAACAACTGCGCCTTACAACAGAAGAGGTCCCACTATGGAAGTGTAGATCAATTATGTCACATGAGGTTGAAGACCCAATTTCTCACCAAAATCTTGTCTTTGTGCAATGCTTGGTTTTACTTATTTATTTTCTTCTGAAATATTAACTTCGTCGTCATTGAAACTTGTCTGAATATGGACACTCTTAGGCTTCGATCCGTTAACATTTCATCGGACCAAAACTTTCCGACTTTTCTGGCACGTATTTTTTCGGTACAAAGTCATGTTCTTCCTTCTTAAGTTCGTGTATATGTAAAAACTACCTCGTCCTGGGCCTGTCATGCCATAGCATACCTGGCCTTCAATCGCCTAGGAGGACCTTATGCTGGGGACATTCGTGCCCAGTGAGCAAACCATCGGAGCGTAGCCCTTTCCATTCGAAGAAGCGGCTGCTCAACATTAAGTTCCTCCTATTCAAGTCCCATGGCCTTAAGTGAGAGTTGAAAATGACTAACTTAGCCTTGCAACAAAGCTCGACGTCCTGATTACAAATCCTTAAGGCTGTTTTAAAATTGACCCAGCTTGACAGATTCTACAGGACAGATCGGAATTATTCCTTCCATCACTCGTGAAAGAGATTCTGAGATACTTAAACTTTTCCAGCTACTTCGATGGGGCTCTCCTAACAAGGGGCCTCTCCTAACCTAACCATAACCTCGGGATTGTCCACGTTAACCTTCAACCCAGCATCAGCACATATATCCCTGAGGATGTTAGGATAAGTAAGTCATCTGCAAAAAGAAGATAAGTTACCCTCAACTCTCCCAATGTCAAACATTCCTCGCCTCGGCTGCACTGCAACATCCAGTCCATATAAACAATGAAAAGAAGAAGTGACAAGACGCACCCTTGGGGGAGTTCAACGCTCACGGTATATATTTACCACCGTTAACAATAACACATTGCTTCACATTGTGTATAGAGTTTGAATGGCCCTCAAAAATGGGAACGTCAACCACATACTCCTGTAGGACATTCTAGAGCTTACCTCGAGGCACTTGGTCGAAAGGCATACTTTTCCAAATCTACAACAATCTACAAAAGCCACAAAGTTCGGCCCCTATCCTGGACTCGTTTATAGCACTAGAACGCGCCTCCACCACCTTAGCGCAGACTTTTCCGGATAAACTTCAAAGAGACCCCCTGTAGTTGGAGCAATCTCTTTTGTCCCCTCCTTTTTGAAATGTGCCCTGATTTTTCTTAGTTACGCAGTTCCAATACATTTCAAGGGCTTTCTAGCTAGATATAATATCCACCCAGTGATTGATCCTAATCTTCTTAATCGAAGATCTTAAACAATTTCTCTCAAGTTCACGTTGTCAGGTTTATTAACAACCCTGTTGTTTCAGCAACTAAGTGAGAATTAAATTAAATTTAAAAGCCATAAATTATCGCTACTGAAGCAACTAATGTTTTTTTTTTTATTAATTGTCTAAAAGCAATTCCATTTGACACTATTCAACTCTTTGATGATTTCGATCTGCGACGCACGAAACATTCGAATTAACTTTCGACTTTGTACTCATTTTTGAAAATCCTGGAATGTGGGATTTCCTATTAGTTGTGACATAAATATTTGTATATCAATGATAATATTTGTCAACAAGGAATGCAGTAGACATAAATAAAATCATCAGTTGACAGCATAAGAACAAAAATATTCAACGTATCCTGATTTTTTATTAAACCATTTCCGACCTTCTGCGTATTAGAAAGTTTAAAATCAATAGAATTTATAAAAAACGTTGCATATGCACATACATATGTAATTATAAACAAGCTAATTCTTCATTCCAAAGCAATTAAAAAACGTATCACGCTGACTCATTTCAAAATAAGTGGGCTGTTACGTATATTTTGAAATATGGCAAAACAGGTGTGAATACTTTGAATCTGATATCATTATCACAAAGCTTGACCGTTTTAATGGTACAAGTGGTAGGAACATTTTATTACGCGAGTGCTAATTTCTTTTTTTGGCAGAGACTTGAAATTGTGTCGTTTGTGTACGAATGTTTTTTAATCATGTTTGAAAGTAAACAAGCAGTTCAAGTACACATACGCGGCTGTTCCATAAGTTAGTGGCTTTCATGCAAGATTGCGCCCGGATGGCTTTTTAGTTTCTCTCGGGGTATAGAAAAACAAATCCTTAGTTTCTCTCGGGTTATAGTAAAACAAATCCAATAGATCTGTGAGATACTCATCTTCTTACAGTGACCGAAAGAACTTTATTGTCCACTTGCGAGGCCAAAATGGAGAAAAAGAGAGAGCTTCGTGGTT
Source organism: Eristalis intricaria (assembly GCA_964034865.1). Lineage (NCBI taxonomy): Eukaryota > Metazoa > Arthropoda > Insecta > Diptera > Syrphidae > Eristalis > Eristalis intricaria. The sequence goes on from OZ035875.1 coordinate 33,964,053, forward strand.
TAATAAAACATGATTTTTTGCGGGTTAAAACCATTAAAGATACTGATGACAGACTTAAAAAATATTATGGAGGTTCTAATCGCCTATAGTTAACTAAATTTCTTTGCGGTCTAGTGAGCACAAAACAAACCGTGCACCCAGGACAAGGTCAAGGTTCCAAAGATAGAGATTGTAGAAATGATACCGTCATTCCCAGGAATATGATTTAGCTCACATTGCCTCTTTTCTGGTCAATTGGAAGATAGCATCGACTTTACACAACCACGTTTCATACCTCTTCCTGATTTCAAATATATGTACATATTTTATTTTGTCTTTTTGCAACCGGTTATTGCCCTTTTCTGCCTTTTTTGTTTCATTCTCTCATTGGGACATCAGGATTAAGAGTCGCTCACCTTTCCTTACTTGCACTTGACCTGTCTTGTTCCATCTACAATTTAATTTTTTTTTATTTCTAGAAGTTATCCCAAGACCTTAATATTAGCTGAAGTCGAAAATATTGTCAAAGTTTGTCAAAAAAATTGTTGCTCAAAAATTTTAGAAAAATCCACGTTTGTACGTATGTACGATTAGAAAAAAAGAGGACTGTCACTCCTGCGTCAAAAAATTTACAATAAGTGGGTACTTTAAAAAGCTCCTGATAGCACCATGCTACAATTAATAAATGTGCATTTACGTTTCTTTTCGTTGTTTTTTAATAAATGCCATTTTTGTCTTTTTAAGCCTTGCATTTTCTTACTTTTTTATGTCAACAAATTTAACCCTGGTCATTCCAATCTTTGAGAACTCTTCAGACTTACATCAGATCATCAGAAGAGTTTTACGACGTTTTGTTATTTCAAAATTTAAAAAATAATAGCTTACTGCTGGGATATAATCAAAGCTTCAAGATTAAATATATAACTGTCGTCTAACAGAAGGCATTATCTTTAAAACGTTCCATAATTTGTTGCCCAAAATTTATTGAGGTCAGGGCTTTAGTTCCATATTAATGAAGTTTGAAACACTATTTTTTTTAGCCATGTTTCTGTCATTTTTGCCTTATGCGCATTAGCAGTGTCTTATTGGAATGCTCACGGTTAATTTTCGAATTATATCATGTTCTCTAAGACATCCGTTTGGTAAACTTTTGGTCGCAAAAATGGTGTCGGGTGAATCCATCATAAGCGACTCCTCGCCAAACTATCACAGAGACTGGGTCCTATTGACGTTGAACTCCCGAATCGAGTTCAATCACATGTCGTGATGACCAAGCATAAATCCTACATCCTGTTTGTTGAACGTCTATTCATTGGAGAATATTATTTCATCAATAAAATGAACCAGTACTGGCGGAGTTTGCCCCGTTCCATAGTCCCAAAACAAACACGTTCAAGGCATATATTTTTCCATAAATGCAATTGGTCAATAAGGTGCGTTCAATGCTTCCTGAGAATCAATGGGTTTATAATAATAATACAAATTTTTGGATTCAATTAAAACTGTTGAAATATGTTAAACTACAATGATAGTACCTTTGTAGAACAGTTAAACACCACAAAATATAAAATAAGAACCATTGCTTAGCTCACCGAATACGTTTTTCATGATGGAGAAATCCTTCTTTATCTGATTGGGTCCTCACTACTAGATTCCGACCGAAGGCCAGCTTTTTCATCACCTTCGGCCGAAGCCAAATATCATCAGTCATCAGTATTATCAGCATTATTTTTACTCATATTGGATTTTTAGCTGCCAATTTTAATGTCTTTAATGTCTATATGAAACCAGTGTAAACAAATTGCATGTACAGACCAACTTGGAAATGCAAAATCTGTTGACTTTAAATCTGTAAACAATCGAACTTTCAAAACACAAAATACCGAAAATAACAAAACAAAATACACACCTTTCCTTGCAACTTCACCTCTGACTATAGAATAGAGAAATTGGAGGATAGGAATCTTCAACTTCTACTTCCTTTGCCCCTTTCTATCCAATGTCTGTGAAAACAAGTGAGATGAGAATCTTGTCAAAGTTTGTGAAATGCATGACTTATTTTGTACTCTTTGCTCAATGTCCCCGTGGCGCAGTGGGTAAGTGAGTCGACTCTTACGCAGAGGGTGTCTGGTTCGATACCCGAATTTACCACCTTTGATAATTCACGGTTCCAAATCAAAGCTAGTCTAGAAAAAGCCTCACTCAACTTCGCCGTGAAAGAACAATAACGCACGCACAACACGAATGGTTGCTGGGAAACTAGGCCCTGGTCCGCCTCGGACTGCCGTGCCACCCATATTATATTATCAATGTCGCCGTGGACTGGGTAAAAGTGGCCGAAATTCGATATCTCATCCTTCATTATCTCTACTATAGATGCACTAGAAAATTTTACAAAACCAAACAATCACGACTGCTCATACATGTAAAGACAGGTATAGTACAGCCAAGCTAGTCTGGATACTCGCTAGCCCGGACACTTCAGTAGTCCGACACCTCTATGTTTCGGACACTATCAAACTGTTACATCTTGACTCTATTGTATATACATAGATACGTACATGCATGTATATTTTCATCCAATTGTGATAATTCCCCTACTAGTTGTGTCGCTTGCAGTCGGCTCTTGCTGTAGACATTGTTCCGTTGCGATGTGTTCAAAAATGTTGGGAAAATTTCAAAAGATGCAGCAAGGAAATTGTTTGCCAGGACCATTCACTGGGCAGAACAAGATAATGCATCTTAAGTGGTTAAAAAAGAATGGCAAAAAGATGCTTTTAAAAAAAGCATTCCAGCCAAAAATAAAAGCTCTCTTGCTCTTTAAATATTTGTAAAGTGCGTACATCGTGCATAATTACATCCGAAAATTTGTCGGTTGTCCACTTAGTATTATTTTTTGTCTATAGTCCGGACGTTTCGCCACTCCGGACACACCCGAGACTTCATGTGTCCGGATTAGCGAGGTTATACTGTACAGAAAATACCGTAATTCTATTTTTGCAGAAAAATCAACCTTCGGCTTGGACAAAATCTTCGGTCTCGTTTAGAAGGCGAGTGCTTTGCCGAAGGTGATATTCTTAGCCGAAGGTGGTCGAAACCGAATGGTCTGTCGGACACTAATCATTACTAGATTCGCGCACCTTTCTTTACTTGCAACTGATTGTTCCATCTACAATTTAATTTTTTTAAGTTGTAGAACTTATAAGAACTTATTAGCTGAAGTCAAAATGTTCATACGTTTCTGGACCGATTTGAAACTTTAAACACGTCCCCTGAAAAGTAAGAAAAAACGACTATCTTGAATATGTGGCAAGATAAATACTATCGAATGAAATTAAAGCCTCCACTAGTCAACAAGATCAAGAGCTTAAAAACCTTTCCATAAAGGACGGAAGGATACATTAGTCAATTTAAACAATCGACAGAATACACAGAAATGTTAATCTGTAACCATAATAACCACTTTGCTAAGTTTCGTTAAGTCTCCTTCTCTTTAGCGTACTTAAGTGGGAGCGAAACTAATTCTTGCTTACTGACGGAAAAGTAATGCCAGAACTAGTAAGGGCCATTTTGACGATGCTTCCAGCTAATTTTCGTTTGGTTTTCATATAAGCCTTAACTTTGTTAAAGCCTGTTATGCTTGAATCCTAATACTGACAGCTCCTCTGGTAAGCGAATGCATCAGGGAACATATAAAGACTTACTTGTCGTACAAATAATATTTTCAGCTGAGAATAACCACAGGAAACCATTCATTCCACCTGGGCAAATCGTCTAGGGCCAACACGTATTGTTTTTCACATTGCTCGTTGGATTTACAAAGGATGAAGTTGATTTCATTGAATGAAATATAATTATTTCTACAAGTAGGCGTGTACGCTGCTGTGTTTTGTTTTACATTCTCCCGCAACGCAATCTTGACTACGTGTGAAAGATACTTATCTTCTGTTGAATGCTCTCGCTCAAGTGTTGATTCCGCCTGTCGAACAGCTGAGTGCGTAATTCATTGATTTCTTAATTGCTTTTGCAATTCAGGATCTTGACTACAGAATGACGTATGTGAATGCTTGAAGGAAATGTTTGTTTTCGCTGAATTTTATCGCTGTATACTTTTTTCTCATTTATTTATCAATTCAGTATTTTGAATAGAATTGAGTTGAAGAACTTGGGGCGTGTCATAGGCAGACAATAGTACTGCGACCATAGAGATCTATTGTAGCTTCTTCTTTTGGTCAAGGATTTAAGTTTTGCTTCAGAAATATGAAAACTTCTCTAGATGGGATTTCAGTATCCCTATTACGGATCCTCTGTTTGTCATTTTGATGCTTTCTTTGGCAAGTCGTTGGCAGTCGATTAGTATGTGCTCCAAAGTTTTCCAAAGTTTCTTTCGCTTGGCCACAGTGCCTACAGCTTTCTGTACTGATGAGGCCCATTTTATAAAAGCGATAATCATATGATCGGTGTCCTATTAGTGCTCCACATATCAGCCTTGTTGAGTTCTAAGCTTCTTCGGCTCTTTTGGGGTTATAGTGTTGTTCCATGAACATTCTTGAGTGCTTAACACCCTCCTGGCTGTTATAAGACGGGTTAATGTGTTAAATTACCCATTTGTGCTCATTAAAGGGCATCTGAGCACATGCCTTGGCTTATATGTCAGCCTTTTCATTACCTTCATCGTTTCCGTGTCCTGGCAACCAAATATTTCCCGAAACAGCCTTAGAGTTGAATGTGTAGCTCGTTAGCGTCTTAAAAAGGGCTTGGCTTTCTGAGGATTTACTATATATATATTTTAATGTTTTTGGGGTTTTCCATCGAAAATGCCATGTGTCATGGTCATGCAGAGACGAATGTGTAGTCTGCATCTTGGTCCTATCCAGTGTTGTTAGACTTTTTTACTTTGTTTTTTACGTAGTTTTTTTTTAATGCCAAATTTTTACTACGCTTATGTAAAAACCGTTAAAAATGGTACAAAAGTATTAAAACCACGAAAAATAATCCGAATTAGCGAGCTTCAAAACGGAGTTCTGTGCGGTATCCAATAAACTATTGGGTTTTTATCTTCTATTTGAGTGAGATGAATTGAGCGAAATATAAACGAATGTACTTTTATAAGGTCAGCCGATTTCGTAGAGGAATATGTATTTGAGCCAAGTTGTAGACAAACATTTTGATCTGTGCGGCAAAAGTTGGTATGTTAAGGGTAATTTTGTTCACCAAAAGTTAAATACAAAATTTTCTGGATGTGCTTTCATTCTCCCAAATTTCATGGTTTCAACTTTCAATTTACAACTCGTGAGCTTATCAACTCCTCATTTCTTCAGCTTTCGGAAATAGTTAAGGAGATGTTAAGGGATGAAATTATGGATTTTGCTCTCCTTTCTTCCATCATCGAAGTTGGCTGCCTGGCTGCCTGCCTGTGTGTATACAAGATGGAACGATTGTGATTTCATTTATCGTTTTCGTCTCTCAAAACGGGCAAAAATAATGGTGATCGAACTAATACAGGGTTCATTTGAATCCTGTTTGATAGATTCATGTTTTTCATGTGAATTTTCAAAAATATCCCAGGGGAAATTTAAAACTGAATGTTGGAAAAGTTTCAGATTCTGAGTTGAAATAGTGAACAAAACCAATTTTCAACTCTTCGGTTGATCGGACGAGTTGAGAACAATTCCATTCCAATTGATCAAGTCCCTGTTTTCCGGCAAGTTGAGCAATAGTGAACAAAACGACCCTAAGAAGTTTCGCAGCTAAAGATGACATTTGAGGGTGATGAGTGTTACTGCTGGTTTTATAATTTCTTATCGAAAACATGAATGAATCTTATATATTTTAGCTTTTATTTATTTTATTTAGATTACCTTCTTAATCTCTCACTTTTTTCTCAGTAATTTACACTATTTACCTTTTACGAATTTGTTCGTTTTTTACGTTGTAATAAATAGTTTTTTAAACAGATTCCACAAACAGATTCTCTGCTTATCATACCAGTCCCTATCTTGCTTCCGTATTTCGACTCATATGTGTACCATTTCTGGGCTCCATCCTTCAGCCATGTGGGGTTGTTGTTCCATTCCTCTCAACACGGTATGAGAACTTCATAGTATCTTATAAAGTCCAACACAAGGGTCACCTCATGTCCACTCTCTTGAGGATTTCTAGATATCCAACAAGGATTCCGTCTTTGTTGTTATAGGTTCTCTGTAACGTTGAGTATTGTTTCCATCCCGGCGGTCGGCGTCGTCTTAAAAGCCACGGTTGTACTCATACGACCGAGCCTGTATATTGTGACATGTTGAGCTTGTTAATGTGGCTATTGTGATCATCAATTCAGCCTGCATTGATTTATTTTTGATATTACTTTTCTCTTAGAAATGATTGTGTGGGTCGCCTTGGCGTAGTGGGTTAGTGCGTCGACTTCCACAGAGAGAGTTTTACCAGCTTTCATAATTCACGACCCCACTTCTTTCGAGTCACTGACAATGCTCAAGGAGTATTCCTGTCTAGAAAAAAAGCTTCTCAACTCCGCCGTTCGGAGTCGGAGTAAATCTATAGGTTCCTTCCACATGTGATAGAACTATAGCACGTACAACACGAGTGGTTGCTGAGAAGCTAAGCCCAGGTCCACCGCGGACTGTCGTGCCAACCATATTATTATATACATTAAAAATGATTTGTAGATCAAGCTGTCTTTTATACTAACAGAATTATTTAATAAAATATAAATTATTAGTTTTCACTTCCGTCTGAATATTAATTCACTTGTTTATTTCTTCCAGTTACAGTTTAACTCCATTATGCGGACAATTAAAGCTCTGATAAATGTTTGACACCACACCAAGCGTGTAGCGTACCATAGATAAAATAATATATTGAGAAGAATGAATTTGGAAAATGCCATCATCATATTGGAGATACTAACTTTTCTAGAGGGAGCGACTTTCGTTCAGGTGAGTCATTGGATACATACGTTTATATAATACAACAGCAATTTTAGTATACACATCACGTCTGACTAAAAAGTTCCCACTCAGATTGACCTTGTCAGTATATTCATTTGTTATATACGCCTGTATACCAATACAAAAGTACACACAAAATTCTAAACATTCTCTGTGGACATTGTGCTAGTCACAACAATGGGATTAGATCGTTAATGAAACTGATTATTTTGACCGATTTCAAGGAAACAGTTTGTTCCAAAAATGTTTGAATAGTTTCAAGTAAACGCTGTACAATCAACTGTTGTCGATTGTTTAGCAAATTTGTGTTTGTCGTTTTAATAGCATTTAAATTAAAAGCTTTAAAATGGTTTTCTTTATGACCGTTTAGTCATGTTCGCTTCTGTGAAGTATTGTTGTGAGGACAAAAGCATTAAGATAATGTTGCAATCTATCGAACGTGGGAATATGTTTTTTTTTTATAATTTTGTATTTTAAGTGTTTAGATTTTTGTGCAAGTAGAAATAAGCACTCTGAGTTCCAGTAAATTTGTAAACAAAAAATTAAAATGCTATGAATGTGTTTTCCCATAGTTTTTGACACCCTTTTAAACGCCATATTTGTATCATTCATGGCGCAACTAATTTTTTTTTATTTGCGACGTAGGTGTAAATCTTTAAAAGACACTATGGGGACCGTTCCCACATAGTGAAAGGGATTTTTACCCAGTAAAAACACCTCCCTCCAAATAAAATATAGTTCCACTACAACTAAGATTTACACTTATCCAGCAGTTTTACTGTCTAGTTTAGACGCATTTGGCAAGACATTCTCCATTGAGAGTTCTTGCTAACACCGCAGTTAAGCGCGCGTTGAAGGGGGTTTAATCCTTTAAAGACGGCGAAAAGAGTTTCTTTCGTCTTCGAATTGGAAGGCCAGCAAAATTTATGTGATCCTCCAGGCGCTTATGCTTACGAGCAAAATTCGTAAGTTCATCTTGGACTGATAAAATTCCAGAATCTCTGTGGGTATCGTTGTCTCGTTGACGATGGCCCTTAGCATTTTATTATGAAAAGTTTGTAGTATGTTTCTATTATTTTCTTTGGTACAACCCCACAGTTGTAAACCATACGTCCAGATGGATTTTAGCACCTGCAGTACTTAGCTTGGAATATTTTCCAATAAGCCAGTACATGTCTGTGTATCTGAATTGGAGCTCCTCGCGTTTTTTTGACGAGCTCCTTCCATTTAAGCTCTACATCGAGAGTCATTCCGAGGTATTTCGCTTCATTGCCGAAAGGTATTTGTACATTATTTATAAAAACGGACAAGTTATGCCCGTTCTTATACCTAATTTTTTTTTAGCTTCGTTAAACTCAATTCGCTGATTTTTCGTCCATCCGTGTATCCGGCTTAAAGCACATTGCAATTTTCTAGTTGATTTTTTGACCGTTTTAGCAGTTACCAAAATGGCGGCGTCGTCAGCAAATGTGCCTAGCACTGTGCCTACGCCGTGCGGTATATCGCTGCTATACAGTAAGTAAAGGAGGGGACCAAGAACGCTTCCTTGTGGTACTCCAGCTTGTATGGATTTAAATAGGGAGTATTTTTTCCCATATATCACACGAAGATTCTATCCGATAGATAGTTCGATAAAATTGTTGAAGTTTGTGTTTCAAGCCTTCGTGCTAAACCTTTTCAAAGGCTTGAGAAACATCAAGAAATGCAGCTGAGCAGACTTGCTTTTGTTCAAACGATTTTTCTATAACATCAGTTATGCGATGTACTTGGTCAATAGTTGAATGTTTGCTTCTAAAACTGAACTGCTGGTTAGGAATAAGTCGTCTCTCTTCTACAACCGGGATTAAATGTAAACAAAATAAGTAATATTCGTTCGAACACTTTAGACACTGCCAGAAGAAGTGAAATCGGTTTATAAGACTTTTTGTCTGTTGGGGGTTTACCCGGTTTCGGCACCATTATTACTTCCGCTACTTTCCACTAACTAGAGAAATGCTCAAATCTAAACGTAAGAACCGCTTTCTGGGGTAATTCCTTCAGAATTTTTCCTGGGATTAAATCATAACCAGGGGCTTTCTTGGGTTTGAGTTTTTTCAATTCTTCCTTAAGTTCTGTCAAAGTAGCATTTCTTATAGAAAAATTGTCATTATTTGAGTCTGAACCGTAGTAGTATAGAGGTGTTTGTCCATCGCGCGATTTAAACGTTACTTGCAAATGATCTGCTTGGAGATCTGCTTCATGGCGCAACTATGGACAACAAAATAGAAACACTTTTATTTTCAAAACGTAATCAAAACATCATGGACTAAGTCCAAGAACTCACATTTTAGCTGGGGCGTGTGCATTGCACACGCGATCCCTTAAGTGATAGACCATGCGGGTCACTAAAGATGAGATGAGGTTCAAACAATATATTTTATGAAAAAAATTCATTACCAGAAAAATGATAAACATTGCACAGATACTCAGCGACTTTACTTCCATGAAGACGTGGCAAATGAATACACGGCACATCCTTAGTGCCACATAAGGTTTTCAATGCATTGGATGATAGAAAAGGTCAAAAACGAAGAAGATGACTGCGTAAAATAATTATTGCCAAACATTTCCAGGCATCTAAAGAGCTTTAGTTAAAGACAGTCACCGCCACGAATGCAAGAGCGTGAAATTAACATCGCACTCTAGTTGACACAGAACTCCATGCCCAAGATCGGTTTACTCAAAAAGGTGTACCAGGGAGGTCGTTTGGCATTCGCGAGATCACACCATGGAACCACTGACTGACACGAATATCATGATAACATTGATATCTTCTAATTTCACTATTTTCTATTTTATTTTTATTTTTTCTATTGTATTTGTAATATTCAGTTCCAAAGAGAATGTATCAGTTATCTTAAAAACACATAACCTTAAATCTTCCGTTATCATCTTAGCGTGTTTTTTCCAAAGTAGTTCACAGGGATGTCGATTCAGAAGGCTTCTCTCCTTGGTAAACTTAAAAAATAATGCTTATAAATGGATTTTTTTATTAAACGCTTATTAAAATGTGAAGTTAACGTACTGTTTTATTCCTGGATTGCAAAATTTATAATGTTAACTTAGGTTTTTTACAATTCTTTCCATCTAAACAGTGGATAATACGCGTGATTTGGCTACTTGCTTAAAAAAAAGTATTCCCCGTATGTGTACACCAATAACCCGGTTTTTGGGACTAATTTGGACCGGAAAGTTGGGACGAAATCGAAACACGATTTTGTATATATACATACATTTGTATGAACATACTTACATACATATTTATTTTATTTCATTCCATGGCCCACTTTATAAGTAAAAAAAATTGATTTTTCAAAAGAAAATTTTAATATTTTTAAAAACAAGTTTTTATTAAATAAATATAATAATTCATGAAAAAAAACGCAACGAAAATGATAAGATTACAATTAAAAGTAAGAATTCATCGTTGAGGTTCTCCGCAGCATAAGGAATTCGCCGCAAATTGGCAAGCCTACAGCAAGACACACATTTATACGTTATATTTACGTTAACAAATCGCGATGGGACCAACATTTTCATGTTATTGACTGTTTTATTTCTAAATCGAATACATCGTCGTAAAGCGAGACATAAACTTTTAAGTTACAGAGCATTTTTAAAACACAACGCAAATCGAAACGACGCAAACCGAAACAACGTAAACCGGGAAATTGGTGCATTTCTTCTATTTGTATTTGGTGTGTTCTTCAACTCAATTTGTCACTCAGAAATCACCCAAAACATCTGGATCAGCACAAAGACAATAAGTGGGCTTACCACTTACAGTAGAAGAGCGTTATGATTGTCTTGAGCATTTTCCTCAATGCTGCTTCAAAGTGTCGGACTCCTGGTTGCTTTTCTCGCCCACGCACCTTTTGCATAAAATGCAAGTTGTTGTTTGCACAACTGGCAATCATTTTTTTAGCTTGTCATAAGAAGCAATAAGTATTTCTTTATTGTTTTCCTTCATTACTTGTATATGTATTTTTTAAAGTACCTTTGAACTCAAGGCTTAGAACTCTTTATGCAATCGGAAGTGTTTTTTTTTCTACATTAGGTATACTTTTTGAAATAGTTATTTCATACTTATCGTTATTTTTCGTTGATGACAGCATGAATATTTTTTTAATTTCAGAAGGTATTTGTTCCTATGGTTCTAAAATAACAAGAATAGCCGCGTTTTTTTTATCGCTATCGATAGTGGAGTGAAGTAAGATGCGACAAAACGATTCGCAGTGACTTTTTATCTGTTATTTATCTGTCAAAATATATGAAGAAAACAATTTTTATGTTCGAATCGCTGTCAAAATACATGAACAAAATTCGAACTCGAATTTGTTTAGGCAGTCACTTTTCACTGCCGATATTATAAGCAGTGATAGGCAGTTGGTTGTTGTATGTATTTTACATGCAAAAACTTACTTCACTATTTATAGATTTTTGATAAAAACACGGCTATTGTTAAAAAGGTTGACAGAAACCAAAAACCAATTTTTGTTTGAAGTACAGTGCTGTCTGGATAGCGTGATTTAATTATTGCACAGGCCGTTCAAGCAAACAAGATTGTTCAAGTTATCCAATCGTTTTTACTTTCCCAAAAAATACACGCTATTATCGTTGATCGACAGATTCCTCCAACAATTCAGCCATGTTTTTCTTGCTTCGATTACTTTGTAAAGGCCAGTGGCATTTTTACACTCTCAGAACGTAATCCTGGCTTTCTCTACTTTGCTGCTCCGAGCTGTTTTTTCAGGCAACATCTTGCAAAACAAACCGGGCTCATCGGCATCATAAATTTCGTTCTTAGACAGTTGAAGCTCATGAATTATTTTTGAATGGCGCAACTGAGCCACGATCCGATGAAAGTTTTTCCCCACAGATTTTTTAAAAGTCGAGCTCCATAACTTGGCTTGTACCCTCTTATCCAACCCGAACTGGCATTAAAGGCACCTTCTTTTTCCTTTAGTTGAGTATGCAATAGTTTCACTTTTTTTCAGCATTTCTCAGCCAACTGGTACATTTTTACCACGCTGCTTCAAAAACCATTTATATTTTCCGTTCCATACGAGGATACTTGTTTTAAGGTTTTCCTTTTCAACCAACTGATTTGGCCAGTGGGGACTACTTTTAAGATTTTGTTCTTACTTTTTATTTCCGCTGAAATTGTGGATTTGGCTACACCATACTGCCGAGACATACTCAATGCGTCTTAACCACTTTGCAATTTCTGATAAGAGTTTCCGTTTTTTTAAAGAAATTTCTGCAAAGACACACTTATCTGCATTACACTGTTCTAGTTGTATGCAAAAATTAGTGAAGTCACCAGAATACTTAGACCATGTTAGTCCATTGCGATACTCACAGTCAGACTTCTACCACTAATTGACCACTCCAGTGATCAGAACGGCAAGTGGTGACTGGACCAGATTTGAAAACCAAATAAAAGCGTATTTACTTTGCTTTCACTGGGAGTCGAACCGGGGACCCGCTAACCAGGAACAGGCCCTTAACCAACTGCTCCATCCAGTTGCAAAAACTAACAATCCGTTAAACGAAACATGTTCAATTGTATGCATACATTTTTAGTTCACGTTATCGATGTTTCTATTGTTCGCGCTATAGAGTACTCTTCATACAAAAAATGTGTGTTCACGCATTCAGGGGTTCACGGTAACCAGCCACTACTGTACATATTAAGCCGTAGTCCACATACATATGTGTACCACCCAAAACTAATATGTAGTTGCAAAACAAATATTTTTTTAATTAAAATTCACTAATTAGCTCATATTTAGAAAGAAAAGCAGAAAAAAATAATTAAAGTGGGCTCTGCCTAAGTCGAACTCTCCGAATTTCACTCGAACTCGGACAAGTATTACATAAATTTCCCTCAAACATCCTCTCTAAATCAAACTCCATCTAACTTGAACAGTTCATGATAGCCCGTGAAAATTCGACTTAGGGAAAGTCCATTGTCCGTTTGTCCATCTACAATACCCACGTTGTATAATGGTGGCTACAATTTTCCTTGGCTTGGGTTGGCATCCCATATTTCGTAGTGAGGCATGTTTTCTTATTGGCGATCGGCCGTGTATTCGAAGTAAGAGGATTACCGGTCTTAGTAGTACTTCTATCATATTCACTGGAAAGGATGAGATTGTCGTCGGCAATCTGTATAATAACTTCCACATAGTCAACTGCACTGTTGAGAACTTCAGCTCTCTGGCAATATATCATGAAACTCCCTCAGAGTGGCACAAAACACAACCATGGTTGCTGCATATACAGCCGCAAGCTGGACGATAAGCAAAACAGCAGAGCTACAGCTTGGTATCTTCCACATCAGATATATGTATGGTCTAGTTTTCGATGAAGGTGCATACAGGAGAAGACACAACGATATGAATGTACCTGGGAAGTAAAAAATTAGTCGACTAGCCTGGCTCGGTCAAATCGAGCTCATCTGTGTTCCAGTTAAGAGGGTCTTCGAATGCGAGCCTTCTGGTTCGAGAAGGAGAGAAAGACGGGGGCAAGATAACCTGGTATTCATGATTGGAGTGCGCCCAGGCCGTCGATGATGGAAGGCATATAGTTGAGGGTGTGCAAATAATAAGAGTCAACAGACCAGAGCTGCGAATGATGGGGAAGAAATAAGTTGATTGAATGATGATAAGACCATTGAACCCTTTTTTGGGTGTTGACCCGTTGGATACATACTACAGACTGCGTCGAGCTCTACAACTAATTGCACCTTGTGCTTACAATATTACAAAGACATCAAAATCAAACCGTGCGACCGACTGCGTTGGTGTCAAATTCTGTTCGCTACAAAACACGAGAAGCGTGAATTCATGCGGCGAGTTCTGGTCACACGGTTTGTTACAAAAAATTATCTGATCTTATTCCAATGCCTGAGCTTGACTGAAATTACATCTTAAATTGAACAAACCCTAAGAGCCTTCCAAATTTCCCAAACATACGCCTTGTACACTGTATCGGTTGTTCTGCATTAGTTGCCAAGCATTAATCAATTGTAAACTCAGCTTTATGTAAAAGAAATTCATTTGAATTAGATACGTCATGTGTGAGTCAACAACAAATCATAGAAATGTAAGTACAGATCATGCCTCCGTTTGGATGTACATTTTACATTTCAATGCAAATAATATTGAGGTAATCAATCTAAATGAATCAAATGGAGAAGTTATGATCTCACGTTCAATTTGAATTCTCCGTCACATACACATACAAGCACACACACACACAAGCATTTAGCTAGTCGTAAGCGTATTCGAATATATTTATTTTTAATTTAATGCGTGGCGGTGAACTCGTCGCATCTACACAACACAGTACACACGGCAATGCGTCTGGGAACAATTTGCGCCAAGACAAGCAGTATGTTAGCGCGTTAGAAACCGTATATCGCATCGTTGTATGCAACATTAATTTGAACCTATGCTATTTTTGTACTTTAAAGCGAAAATGCATTCATCTGCCATTCATTACGACTGCGGTGCCCATTGCCAATCCCGTGCAATACCCACATCTGTTCGTCTGAGTTGTTCTGATCGTGCCAGCACGCGTCTCATGCCACCCCATATAACAAAACGAAAAAAAAAAAATCAAATAACCCAACACAATTGTATGCGTGCACGAGTTTCTGCCAAAGAAATGCGAAGTGAAATCAGTAACACATGGATTTTTAGGTTTACGTATTAACTCGAATGTTTGTCTGGTCTATGAGCCCATTTGTTTGGAATCGTTTTTTGAGAATTTGTATAATTAAAACACAATGTTCACCATTGATCGATTTATGCACAACGGACGGAGTAATTAGCAATTAGCAAGTAAACTCACGGCTGATAAGCTTATTCATTTAGCCGATTGAATTGACTGATTCTTCAAAGTCACTGGTTCAGAGAAGCGCTAATGCCTTTTGTATGAATAATGAATATTTTTCAATGCAGACTTAAGAATTAATGCAGCTTTATTTGTTATGCAGTCACTTGTCAATTCGCTACTCACCGCAAACGAACTATTAGCAAATGCACTGTTAATTTGACAGCTGAATATTTATTGATCTTAGCGATAATTTGAAATTAATGGTAGTAGCTTTTCCAATTAAAGAAGCCTCCCAGTGTTCTGCATCTCAACGTCGACTGAGACGGGCAGTGGCACACTCTCATCTTCCACACTCATAGCAACTCTGCAGAAACATCAGAGCATCAAGCCTTTAGGCTTCGGCATGCTCTTCAAATAGACCTAAACATTCTTATATTGGCTCGGTTTGAGTGTAGTGACTTGTTGGCCTCATAGATAGCCATGATCTCACTCTGGAAAACATTACAGTGAGATGGAAGCCTGATTTGAGCTTTTTAGAGTAAATCATGCAGGCTACGCTCTCCTTTCCTTGGAACCAACCATACAGTAGATGTGTGGGGCGTTCCTTAAAAGTCGGCCCAAAGATGGTTTTCACTATAGTTTTGTATTACTTAGTTTCGATGACACAAAGATGGTTTTCACTATAGTTTTGTATTACTTAGTTTTCGATGACACACAGTCCCACCGTACGGCCAATAACAACCATAAGTGTTGGCCTATTCAGTCTGATTACACTGTGAGATCATTCTAGATCTCCATTTGAAGGAAGTGACCAGCAGGTAGCACGCCTGAAAGTCTATCTGCTTGCTTGAACCAGGTGGCCCGACCATCACATGCTACCTTCAATTGAGTCTACCGGGAGAATAAAGTCATATAGGCACACCTGGTATGGATACGATGTTAAAACACACGTTAAGACTCATTTTGGGTTTTAAGACTTATCATCATCATCATCATCTTCTGACCCGCATGATCCACTAAAGGGGTCGCGGAGGTAAACCACACACGAGAAATCTCCAAGCAACTCGATCCTCCGTCTACGACTCTAACTCATCAGGGGTTATGCCCAAGCGCAACCAGGTGAGCTTATGGACTTGGTCCAACCAACTCATCCTGGATCTGCCAAGTGGTCGTCTACCTGATGGAATCGCATTCAAGGCTCGCCTCGGGAGGTGTGATGGTGGGGACATGCGTGCTTCGTGACCAAACCAACGAAGCATAGCTCTTTCCGTTCGGAGAAGCAGCTGCTCAACGCTGAGTTGCCTGCGCACTGGCTTGTTTCTCACCCTATCCCGGCGAGTAATTCCTACAACAGCACAAAGGAATCTCATCTCAGCAGTTTGCATTCGCCATCTTATTCTTTGGTGGTGGTGATTACCCAAATTTCGTGACCATAGGTGAGAGTTGGAACAAATACTGAGTTTAGTTAAGCTCGGCCTTCTTGATTACAGATCTCCCAAGCTGTGTCAAAACTGACCCAGCTTGATCAATCCTACAGTAAAGTTCAGTACTACTCCTCCCATCACTCGTGGAGAAGACTTCGAGATACTTAAACTTCTCCACATGCTTCAATGGCACTCCACTAACATGTAGAGTGCATTGAGCAGGCGTTCTGGAAATTACCATAACCTCTGATTTGTCCACGTTAACCTTCATCGCAGAATCAGCACATACGGCCATAAACCTATCGCGTGCACGCTGGATTTCCGTCTGGGATAATGTGAGGATAACTAAGTCATCCGCAAAAAGAAGATGACTTGCCTTCAACTCTCCCATTCCTCGCATCGGCTGCGCTGCAAAATCGAATCCATATAAACAATCAAAAGAAGGTGACAAGACGCACCCTGGGCGAAGTCCAACGCCCACGGTGAAAGGTGTTGATTTATGATTTAGCACCGTTAACCCGAACACAGCTGCTACAGTTTATGTATAGAGATTGAATGTCCCTCAAAAGAGGACCTTCAATCCCATACTCCTGCAGAACACCCCAGAGTTTACCTCGAGGAACTCGGTTATATGGCTTTTCCAAATCTACAAAACAGCTGTAGATGGGTTTGGCATACTCCCAAGCCTGGTCGGTTGTACTTCTACCGGGACGAAAGCCGCACTGTTCATCCTTGACTCGACCATAGCTCTAGAACGTGCTTCCAAAACCTTAGCGTAGACTTTTCCGGGGAGACTTAAGAGGGATATGCCCCTGTAGTTGGAGCAGTCTTCTCTTTCTTAAAAAAGAGGGACAATCAGCCCAGTTTTCCAATCGCCAGGTGTCTTACCGCGTTTCCAGGCCACCTTAATAACACGAGAGAGCCATAAAACTCCCTCTTTACCCATTGCCTTAAACATTTCTGGCCGGATTTCATCCACACCGGCGCTTTTGCCAACTTTTAGCGAATCTATCGCCAAAATGACTTCGTCCACCGTTGGATTAAGACTTATTGAACAATAATTTGTTTTGTGGTCGAAATATTTTTAGTTTTTGTCTGGTGTTTTTATATGAAAGGGGTTCGTTTCTTGACGAGTTTCCCAAAACGGAAACAATGGCAAGAACAGTGTATTCTCGCAGAGAAGAAGAAGAGGGGGTATTCCCGATCTATGCACTGATGGCTCAAAAACGAGTGCGGCTACAGGCGCAGGGATCCTCTGTGACATACTCGAGAAATCTCGGGCATTAAGAGACGACTTTAGTGTCTTCCAAGCTGAAGTAGCTGCAGCACACGGAGCTGCATATAAATAAATAAAAGCTTATGTAGACAGAACATCAGTGAAATATCCCCGGCAAACGAGGTAACCCTATACTGGGTACCAGGGCACACTGGCAGGCAAGGCAACGAAACAGGAGACAACCTTGCGAAAAATGGATCTGAGGTGGATGAATCTCGGAAAATCCATTACCCACTTAAATCGTTTAGTCCCATACGAAGAAAGCTCGTAGACGAAGCCCTGGATAGAGCCAGAGTACGTCGGCTCAGGTGAACCAAAGCAATAGGATACCTTACCGGGCACTGCGCCATAGGCACCCAGGCATCGCGACTGAACATATCACCCAACGACTTCTGCAGAAGCTGCTTAGATGACAAAGAGATGGAATCCATCCAACATCTACTTTATGAATGTCCAGCCCTAGCAAGGAAAAGAAAACAGTTTCCGGAATTGCACTTGTTTGCACAGCTGAATTGTGCGGTGGAGAAGAGAAAAATCTCCTGAAGTTTCAAAATGAATCCGGATGGTTTTAGTAACAAAATAAGGTCTCGCAGTAGTAACTACAATATAAATCAAGGGCACTATGGACACAAGTTGCAATTCTAGGGGAGCTGTATGCTTTGAACTGAGTTCCCCTATAATTCATATGCATGCCGATCTCAATCTCTAAGTGAATATTTTTCATCCTATAACTGTGTTCAGAGAGTGTGTTATTCCATTTGGATCCTAAAACTTTTTGGAAAGCTTTCAATGCAATCGATGCTTTCAATATGCATTCCTGTATGATTTGTTTCCAGCTCAGTTTGTTGTCACCTGTAAAACGTAGGTATTTAGCGTAATCAGTGAAAGTAAATTCATAAGTTCGGTAGAGTTATTCGAAATTTTATATTTCCTTGTGAACCGCACGAGCTCAGGCTTGGATGGGTGAACATCAAGTCCGACGCTGAGACCAGTCTATCTTCAATATATTCGTATTCTTCAGACCGAAATTATAATTATATAAAAACTAGCAACATCTTTTTACAAATATTGTAAACTTTGATCTGTTTTAAAGTACTCTAGCTTTCAGCACCTCTGCTGAGGTTAATGGCCTGATACTCAAGCCATTTCGTACCTTGATTTATTACATCTATTAACAGTTCTATTGCTACAATCAAATTTTATTACGGTTCTAAAACGGTTTATTGTTTTATCTTTCACCGGAATGTGTGTGTGTATGCAAACATCTAAAACTGTTTTATACCCACACCTTCCGTAATGAATCAAGTTATAGGTTATCCAAGATTTTATACTTTTCCGGTTAGTTTAAGTGATTTCAAACGTCAGTCATGACCTTGCAACTAAATAGTCCTATATATCTGATGTTTGCGAAGATTAAGGTCGGTTTTTTTTATCACCCTGGTGTGGTAAGATCTTAAATATGCAACAAAGTATAACCTCCAAAAATTAAACGGAGCGATTATTTAGTTTATTCAAAAACAAAATTAAAGCCATAAACGAGCGACATCTCAGTTTATGTATGCAGTGTCTATAATCAACAAACCATGTTCTGAGGTATCTCATAAAAGTTGGGTCTCATTGTGAAATTTCACATGGAAACATTAATTAATGGATTCATACGTGTGGATGTAGATATGTATGTTTGCATATTGCATATGTAATAAGGTCTTGTCTTGTTATGCATGGACTATGGTTTTTTTTTTTGGCAAACCGGAGGTTTGAAGTCCAATTTAACCTGGATCCTACAAAGTCTCATGTGGATGTCTCAAAGTTTAGTATTTATACCCCCAAAGTTTTGCGAAATAAAGCTGCACAAGTAATTAACGATTGTCTTACGGCTTTATACGACCTAGTCTTTTTATTCTTTATTGATCACTTAAATCTGTCCATTAATTAATTTTTCCAGACAAGCTGGAATCAGTAAAATCAAGTGCCTATAATATTGCTTTGGAAATATAATTAGAAACAGTGGTACAACATTGGACAAAGTTGTAATATTTTACCGTAAATACTTAACTTAAATGTATTTTTTATTTTTTCTTATAGAATTAGTTTAACTTCATTCCTAAGCAAATGGTATGAAAAAAAAATGGTGAGAAACAGGGACTGGAGACCGTAATTAGGACAATTAATACTCCATAACCAACTATCTAGTCTTTACATCGATTTAATGGCACCAAGCTTGTTAGATAGTTTTCGACATTAGCCGACAAATCCTGAAAATGGGATGACTAGCTGAAAACCCCAAAACTATCTGTTCCTTTTACGTGATAGTTTTTATGCTAAGAAAATGTTCGAGATCGGCACAATCTCCAAACCCAAAGGCTCCATAACGTACCTAGCATCCTTCTGGACACATGCTGATAGTTGAAGAGACAATAATGACTTATAGAATGATTATATGTTTTTCTCAACTGTTGTTAAACAGCTAACCTTTTTTTGTTTAGGTCGCCCACTGTTTGGGATGTGTAGTGATATATTTTCAGGCAAGCGACAGGCGCCTAAGGTGTTTGGACCGTGTAGTGTGCATGGACTCAATTTGTCTTTCGGTCTGGTCCCCCCTTCATTTATGGTTGATGACGATCGTAATAATTGATACAAATCGCAAATGTACAGAATTGGTCACATGCAGGACATCGAAAGAGATATGGCCTGGATTAAACCAAAGAGGGATCACCCCTGGAGAGAGACAAGAAGGTTATTATTAAACTAATGGGGGTGCTAACTTGCCATTGTCCCATAGGCAAACAGGCTAGAAGACTTGAACGTCATATAACAACTTCTGTGGAAGCTGCAAATTATCTATTCCTTTTATCCAGACGTGATGTGTTTTTGGAATCGTTTTCATCCTAAAAAAGAATGTACGAGTTTGGCAAAATGCCAAACCCTCCATAACGTTCCTAGTATGCTTCTCGACACATGCTGATAGTTTCACTCATGCGAGGACACCAAAAGAGAAACACCACAGGGTACACACTCCTTGTCCAGAATCCTGCGGCGTTTCTCTTGAATGGACTACTAATTAACCATTTAACAACTCCATGTTTACACAGATGATTGGAGAATACTAAAAGGTACATTTTCTCCGAATTCCTGAATCCCTGATTTTGATAGGTGTTTTTCAAGCAAAGGTCCTGACAGTCTAGGAAGCGGCAGTATTTTCCTTTCGAAAGAATGATATGAATGTTGGAAATACAACCGGATGATATTAGCTGCGTTTTTTTGCAAGCGTATATACGCTTAATTTTCAATTTACATGTAAAATACACTAACAACGAGTCCGCTTAAGTTACTCATCATATCTATCGCCGCTTAAGGAATAAGCGCGGATAAAAACAATGATTCCAAACATTATTCTCTGTGTGTTCATTCCTGAATTTATTCATTCATTGTTTAGGTTGCTGTATATGGCTTACACCTGCAGGTGTGGTTGATGTATTAGATCATTTTCAATTATTTTGCCATCCATAAGTATGCAATTTTTGGTATACCCAGAGTGTCTTAGCTATGTGTTTTTGCTTTAAAAGTGATGGCCACGCTACACAGTCACAAAACGAAGATTGTTACAATCAAAGATCAACCATCACCTTCCACGACTACACCCCCGACTGCTTAGAAAATGTCATAAATGTCGTCGGTGCTGCCAAGATTTTATGATGAATCATTAAGCGCCGGTGATCATTTTTTTGTGCACTTCAAATTTAGGCGTATAAACGCTTGCAAAAAAGCACAGCTATTAACATGTTATATGACAGCCAAGTGGCTTTCAAAGAAAATCGAATTCTCAACACGCAGCACGTGATTACTCGATACTGGGTCCCATAGTCCCCAATGAGGCAGCGGATGAACTGGACAGAAATGGGGGCCAAAATCCACTTATCTAAACTAATATTATGCATCAAACCACATCCTGTGAATGTCAAGAAAAAAATGGTACAATCATAGAGTTGGCAAATAGAAAGTGGAACTCTATAACTATCTTCCAGACCCCTTGGATGCTGTGGCCCTTGAAGAAGTACCACTGAATATGAGACTTACTCACGACAAGAGGACTCAATTACATCTTCTGATAAGGGTAAATTGAAATTTATATGAGTCGAAAATTACTTGGGGCGGCCGTGGCTTTGTGGGCATGTGGGACGGGCGTCGACCTCTACCAACTTCCGTTACGACCAAAATAATTTTCATTGAATAGAGATGATGAACGTATTTCCTACGTGTTGTACGTGATATTATACTGAAAAATCCATTTTGTCTTATTTTCAAATTTCATGTAAAAGTATCGAACTCTGCTTTGGTGCATTAAATTTATCAAAATAATTATAGTATTCTACTTATGTATGTATAATTTCGAGGGCGCCTATTGTGCCAAAATTATTTTGTAACCAAACTATTTATAAAAACACGTGCATATTCGTGTATTATACAATATTTCCAACCAATCTTTGAAAACCATCAGACATTTATGATTATCATCAAACGAACGTTTACAAACAGAAAAAAATAAATTTTGTTCGTTTAGTCGCTACCAAATCATCATGGTGTATTTATTACATTCTCTCGGCAAGATGGGATATGTTTATTTTGGCGGATTTCATTTGGATCTGGCAAGGATTCATGTCTTAACTTCAAAGTGTGATGTGAAGACATTGAGCAATGAAGTGATACACAGAAGTTAAAACATATAGGTTGTACAAAACAAACTTTTAAACGGTCCAACGACCAGGCCTTTTCTTCATCTGATAAAGCAAATATTACGCATATTTTGTCATAATATAATAATAATTTGAGTGGCGCGACACTCCGAGGTAGCTTCTACAGCAACCACTAGTGTTGTGCGTGCTATTATTCTTTTATGGAAGTAGCCTACAGTTTATTGCCGACTCCGAACGGCGAAGTTTGAAAAGCTTTTTCTAGACAGGAATACTCTTTGAGAATTGTCAGTGACTCGAAAGAGGTGGGGCCGTAAATTATGAAAGTTGGTAAATGCGGGTATCGAACCTGGCACCCTCCGCGTAAGCCGCAAAAGAAGATATATGTTGTCCTCAAAAATGACATGCATCTTGGGTAGAGCGTCACAATGGACTGCTATATCTTCGAGGGAGATAGAACTCTGCCTACCTCGGCTCTGCAGTAAACAAGTATGACCAACATCGGTACCTAGATCACATGCAGAGTAACTCTGGAAGACCACTTGTTCAATGGGCTCAAATGGCAATTGAGAAAGATCTGAGCTGACTTTTTATAAGACACCGATCATCCCAGTCCTGCTCTATGTCGTAATGGATAATCCCAAACGCGATGCAGACTATCTTGGTCTCTTCGAGATACAAACTCTGCGTCCAATTGTTCGTCCTGTTAGCGTGTACGGAATCTGGAGGAAAAGATTCAACCACAAACTGTACAGGCTGACCCCTTTGGTCAGGGGTCTAGGGGTTCAAGGCCTAATATGGCTGGGCGATATAGCTCCAGCCTGAAGAGTCTTCGATTCCAAACCTAATGTAACCTAAGGAAGCGCACACACGTGGAGATGGAGGCAATCACCCAATAATTCTAACAATTATTGGGTAAGTGGCTCCTGGACCTGGGCCTCAACCAACAGGTCCACCCCAGATTGTATTTCCACAAAAAGAAGATTTGTTAATTTATTTATGTATATCATTATTCACAAGTGAATCATTAAGACATTTCAACGCCTTTTGCTACTTCTAATAAATGTACATTACAATATTTTCTGTGTGTTAGCGGTAATTCATTCCTAAATGTATTCATTAATTCATTAGGTTGGTGCACATATTTACAATATTATGCGTCTAAAAGTATTTTTTCGTGTATTTTTTAGCATTTATAAGGGTGGTTGATGTATTTAATAATTTTGATATTGCATCCAAATGTATGCTTATTTTGGTATGCCCAGCGTGTCTGGGCTATACACTCCATTTATGTTTCGTAATCGATTCTTTCATTAGATGAAAATTGGTATTACATTGATAATAATTTAGTGTTGTTGTATTTAAAGCGATGGTCGCGCTACACAATCGCAAACCGAAGATTGTGCCGACTAAACATCAAACATCACCTTACAAGATTCCACTCCCTGACTGCCACAAATGTCATTAATGTCGATAGTGCTGTCAAGCTTTTATGATGAATTATTAATCGCTGATGAACGTTTTTTTGTACACTTATAATTTGAGCGTGTATACGCTTGCAAAAAAACGCACCTATTATTCATGTTCATTCCTCAAAGCGAAGACCATCCGGAGGTGGATGCAGATTAGCAGTCAAATTTCGGAGCATAAATATAGTGCTCCCTAACGGCACTGAGATATAAACGGACAAAAAGGTCACGTGTCGTGGTGGCGTTAACTTCGCGGAAAGCTTGAAGTTCAACAGTCATTCGAAACTGACCCTTAAGCACACCTAGGCTTCCATTCCATGATGTTGCTCTACAAGCAACTTATACAGCCGATCTTATCGTAGGGCTTCCCAATATGGCACACGATTTCTAAGACCAGCATGAAGTAATTTTCGAAAGGAAAATACGGCAAATACCGGTCTCACCTTCCACAGGGACCGCCAAAGGTATCACAACAACACAAGGCTTTACGACCAAGCACTCATCATCCCCTTGCAAGAGTACATGGTGACACAGAAAGCGGCTTCAAGATATTAACAACCATCCTAACGAGGCAATCATAAACCTGAGAAATACAATACCCGGATAACAGTATTCTCCAACGACATCGAGCAACGAGCTGCATGGCTTCTACCAGGGCAGCGATAGCAAACACCATCGAGGCTAAATCGGCTTCCGACGACACCACCACCCCATTCCAAAAGGACCAACATAGACAAGCGGATTTGAACAACCCAATGTAAGCATGGATCAGTGACACCATGTAAAAAATAAACAGCAATCCGAAAATAATTCCAATTGTTAAATTAAGCAATGCACATAATTTTGTAAGCGTAGTTGTAATCTCAATTGTAAGAAATAATTTTATTGTTAACATAAAATTTTTAAATCTTCAAAGGGAATCAACCGGTCCGCATAAAGTCGCTATATATTTGTAGATTCTTTGTTTTTGTTTGGTGTTTATTTTCTTCTATTTTGTTTTGAAATGAATGCAAATACTGTGCACCCACAAAAAGTGATCCCATTTGTTTGAGTGCTCAGGCACACATGCGCCAGCACCGCAATAAAACAATTTGTAACACATGTGCGTCAAGAGATCTGAATTGTTTTCTTTATAAATTCGGATTTTAAAAGAAGCAATAAAAAATAAATAATAAAAATAGTATTTTATGAAACAGAAAAAAACGAATGTGATGACCATACCATATTAGTATTTTTGACAATAGGTTTTCGAGTCATATTCCAGAGCCAACACTTCTTCACAACGAAGATGATTTAGTGGTTGTAAATAATAAGAAAAATTGGATACATTAACAGGAAACGTTAAGGGGCACTACAATTAAAAATCAATACTATGACTCTTACTCCTACGCACTTGAACTTCGCTGCGAGGGTTCGATTTCCGGCAATTCAAAAGAAAAAAACAGTAATTTTCACGACTTTTCAAACTTGGCCGTTGGGATTCGGCATTTATCTCTAAGTCCCTTCCACTTTGTGAGAGTACAATAGCACGCACAACACGAGTGATTGCTGTAGAAGCCAAGGCCTTTTCTCCCTACGCCCTGTTTCGCTTTAAGATATGATTGACATTTCGCTTAGTTCACAATGTTGAGAATAAGCGCACTCTCAGTGTGAGAGCATTGATTTAGAAAATTTCGATGTAACTTTGTTATGAGAAATGACAAATCCTCTCTGGAGGCAATCTTTTCAACCGCAAAATCGTTCATCATGGACAGGACAGGTAGTAATCACCTGGTGCTAGGTCCCGACGATGCATTAGAACCTATTAACCAAGTTTCCGGTGATTCTGGCGAGTGGCTATCGAAGTGCGTGGCTGGCGTTGTGGTCATGTAACACAATTCCTCTCCTATCGGCTGGCCGCTTGTGAGCGATTGATTGCTCGAGAGAATTGTGCAGAAGATCAGCTCATAGTAGAGACCATCCTGGTCCTCAATCCTGGCTTGGCAACCGTTTTGACGTTGACGTTCTCGTAAGTGATCCTTATTTTCTCAATATTTTGGGAAAGTAGTTAAAAGAATAACATGATAAATCCATGCACTTCAAAGTGAAACATAGAACTATTGAACATTTGAAAAATTATGTTACTATTCAGTTGAAGCGGAGTGTATGTTTTCCAAAATAAAGTTTCGGAACTATCGGAATTTACACTTACGGCTTTCAGACCAACCAATGCTGGTCAAGTTCAATTGCAGATTTGTTTGAGCCTAGTCTTATCTTGGTTTAATTTTCCATTTGTAACTGAAACAGAATTAGTGAACTATATATGCTAAGAGATTTGATGATTATAGGGCTTATCATGGGCGAAAAAAGCAAGAAATGTGTTGGCGGTCATAAAATTATTAAATAAAATGGGACCCAGTATCGAACGTTGAGGTACGCCAAAGTGTGTAGTATAAAGGGGAGGTCGGGCTGTAGCTCATGGATTGCTTGGATGATATTGGACTTAAGTGCTTGAATCGTTTCTGGATTGTTGGTATAACATTGGTCCTTCACGGTTCCCTACAAAAATAGGTCCAAGGAGTCGCAGCTCCGAGACGGCCAATTGACATCGCCAAGACAGGTGATAGCACAATTTGGGAAATTTGTGTGCAAACCATCGATTGTGGCATAAGCTGTGTGGCATGGCGCGGCTTCCTGCAGGAATCAGAGGTCATACAGGTCAATGTCTTCAATATCAGTAAAAAAACGTCGGTTAACATGGGTCTGTAACGTTCACCGTTTGACCGAAGTCCGAAACGTTGTTCCCAGCCTCTTTTTCGAAGAAAGATGCCCCACCGATGCCACCACTCCACAATCTGCACCAAACTGTTGCTCTATGTGGATGCGTTGGCTTCTCGACAATAACGTGCGGGTTTTTCGAGCCCCCACATGCGGCAATTTTGTTTGTTAACGTAGCCGCCCAGGTGAAAATGCGCCTTGTTAGGATATATGATTTTTCGCCTATTCCAGCCGCTATAAGGCCCAAAGGCGAAGATACAACCAAGCAGATGATCGTGGCCTTCAATTGCTAAGTCAATTGGACCTTGTAAGCGAATAATGCGATGAGCTATTGAGATCGATGAAGTGAATTGTTCGTGAATTGAGGGACCAACTCTCGGCTACAGCAGACACATTCTCATCTGTGCGACCATGAGTGATGTGCACTAGCATACCAGTCCCACGAACTTTTTTCCACAAAGCTGCATACAGCAGTCGTGGTGGGTGCTTCAATTCGGCCAAAACTTCTTTTCAAAAAACGCACGGACTACGCAGCACTCTTCTTCTTTATTTGGAGCTACGGTCCGGTGTGGACCTGGGCTTCAACCAACAAGCCTCTCCAACTAGCACGGTCTCTGGCTAGCTGCCTCCAGTGCCGCACCCCAAGTTGGTTGAGGTCCTTCTCCACCTGGCTACGTAACATTAAACGCGGGCGTCCTCTGTTACGGTTTCCCACGAGTTCGGAGTCGAAGACTCTTCGGGCCAGAAATGAGTTGTCCATACGCTCTACGTGGCCTAGCCCAGCACTCACTTTGGAAATAAGCGTCCAATATTTCCCAACATTATTCTGGCCTAAAGCGACTCAAGATGTCGATCGGTAATAGCTTTCAGTGTCAAAATAACCTATGATTAAAAAAAAACCAATATATGACCCACCTTGTATAATGATGAATTTCCAACAGGTACTATAAATTCCTTTCCTCAAAAGATGTACAGTCGAATAATCACGGGATATCATTTTTTGTTCGAGTTAGAGAGAGTTTGACGTAGAGACTAGAGAGAGGTTTTTGTATGAAATGTGTGTAAAATATGGCGAAAATGTTCGACTTAGAGAGAGTTTCGACTTAGTCCAATGTATTTCCTGAGTTTAGTTCAATGCAAGTTTTCACTGTTTCAACTGTTGCGAACACCGCTAAACTTAACTGATCAACATTCGGGTGATGGAAGCATATTGCAATTTGTAGCAACTCGTTTCAAAATCGACGAACAATGTCTTCCGCTCGACTACAGCAACACCAACAATACTACTTTAATTTTTACACATGAAGTGTGAGCCGATCATGCCAAATAAAAATATGCATACAACACTCTCACCGTATTTGTTACCTGAACTGAAGGCCACTCCAACATAAGTCAATCAATATTCCTAACACCTTCGATTTGTTTTGTGATTCCAAGAAATCTGCTACCGGAATAAATAAAAATTTTAAAAAAGGAAATAAAATCGATTGATTGTTGGCATAAAGACATGTTCATAAAAAATATTTATTCGATGTAATGCATCGAAACGTTCAATCGATACATAACGATGCATCGTTGAAATGGTTGTAGTTGTAAAAAAAACCCAAACGTGGAGACAAGGTAGGTCAGATATGCTTCTCAATGTTGGATGTTAGTAGCATGCTATACATGTGTGAGAAAGGGTGAGAAACAGTAAAAATTGAGAAAGTGGCTTGGGATCACAAAGGGGAATTTCTAAAAATCGTGAGTAAAATGCAGTCCAGTACAACTTCAGATCTACCACTATATGTGTTTATTCTTATTCGTATTGGATAAATTTACTCCCTTCTTCTTCTTGAAAACACATTACCATAATCACAAAGAATAATACACATGAACGCTAAGCAGCGTTGCCGGAAAAATATTTTTTAGCCAACACTGCTACCAAAAAGTGGTACGTCCTTACTACTTGAAGTTTTCCAGAGGAGAGAGAGAGTTTATTAGAAATAATTCAAATGACATACATATACAGATATTCAAATAAATGACTGGGTAACTTTTTTTGCTCATGTAGTACAGTGGTTGTCTGTAATACAGTGGTTAGCAAAATTATTAATATATCTTAACACTCCCACTTCTTATTCATTTTGATAAGTTCATTAGTAAAGAAAGTATAA
Source organism: Eristalis intricaria (assembly GCA_964034865.1). Classification (NCBI taxonomy): domain Eukaryota; kingdom Metazoa; phylum Arthropoda; class Insecta; order Diptera; family Syrphidae; genus Eristalis; species Eristalis intricaria. The sequence continues at coordinate 33,992,651 of OZ035875.1, forward strand.
TTCGATTCAGTTAAGTTCAATTCGACACAAAATCAAAATGACACAATATTCAAAGAGTTGCGAAAATATTAAAATTTTGCCCTTAATAGTGATTTGGTTACAACATTAGCAAGTTGTTTTTCCGTCGGCACATAACTCCAAATAAATTCGCGTTTCATGTATTTATCCCTAATAAAATGGTAGTCGTTCCGTGCAACTCAGGATTTTTCATAAGCTTTATGGCACTTTGGTTATCCACAAGCAAAGTTATGCTTGAGTTGGCTTCAGGAATGACATCCCGAAGAAGATTCTTCATCCAGGTCATCTCCTTTACAGATTCTGATGCAGAGTTGTGCTCAGCTTCTGTAGTAGACAAGCTCATGTATTTTTGCCTCTGCGATGTCCATGATACAGGTATCTCATTTATGAGGAAGAGATACCCACTGAGGCCGTCTACTTTCGGTGTCACCAGCATAGTCAGCATCGCTGTAACAAGTCACTGAATACTTATTATTAGTTTTTAAAAGTATACCGTGATTGATTGTTCCTAGTATTGAAAAATACGTTTTACAGCGTTTACATGTTCAGGATATATGATCGGACATGTTGAACTTTTTGAGCATCTGTCAGAATAGCATGATTGGCTAAGATGAATGCATCCATTTATAAGCTGATCTACTTGAAGACCAAGATAAAATTCAGCTTCGGTAACCTTGACTTCAAAATGACGATGCAAATATGAAATTAAAAGCTGAAAATCCTCTTCTTTAGTTGCTTCAATTAGTCCATGATCGATGCATAAGGCCATCATAATCTGACTACCGTTGCTGTGGTGTATAAAAACACAAGGATCTGCTAAACTTGGATCGAAATTGAAATCCTTGCGCAATTTCGTAAAGTTAAAATTCAGTTTGCACACACGATCGCTTGAATCATCGTATCCTTCGGGTTGAGACATGTTTACTAATTCTTCAAGACCGCCAAACGCCTTACTGCTCTTGACGTCGCAATAGCTACCGAACTATTTATGTCATGTATCAGAGTCGCACACGATGATAGTCGTCGCCAAGATGACGTGCTAGTATTAATCTCCAGTCATCACCACAATTTGGGTTTAAAGCAAAATTTCCACGACGCTTCCACTTTCACAGGGTGTTAGTTCCAGGGGTTTTTATACCTTGCATATTGCCAGAATACAGTATCTGCAGAAGCTTCGCACTAGAGTGGTATGCGAGATACATTTCTTGAGAAAATAAGTGAGCACTCAATGAGCCATTATCCATTAGAAGACTGGGCTTTACTCAGTGAACATGCTTCGTTCTTCGAACCATTCTTAATTCAAAACTAAGCCCTCGTTTAGCGTCTACAGAAATCGTTGGTTGAGAGTCCCATCCGTGGGATTTGGACAGTGTCTTGTTATGACGCCAATGAATGGTTCTTAGCACTGGTCTTCTTAATCTAATCAGCGTTTAAAATTGATTGTTGACCAAATCTGCTTCGCATAAGGCACGTAGGGTGTTGCCAATAATTTTTGAACACAGAGATATATCGTGACTTCATTTCGATAGCCTTTTGAATATTTCGGACATCGAACGTTTGTTGATAACCGTCTGAGTTTTCCCAATCACAAATCATGTCATCCACACATGCTAGTAATTATATGGACTATTGGTGTGCTTCTCTATGCATTCCTTGTAACAACCATATGGCGCTGTAGAGGTCGTACCTAATGCGCAATATCTAGCCTTGAACGTGAAGATAAGACGATACGTGTTAATTAACATTCGAATCTTCAGCATCTGCGATTGTGTGAAATTGTTGGCTCTTCGAACATAAACCCTTTTCTAGACATAAATGCAAACTACAATTGTGTACCTCGCAGCACGCAATTGTAAATATTCTCTTAAAGCACATGTGCGTATGTGTGTCTGAACCACAGGCTGTAGGCTCATTGCATGAAGCCATATAGGGTTAAGATCAACCAAACTATGCACGCATATCTAAATTAATAACGCATTAAGTCGGAAGCGGTTATCATATGTGTGCCACTTTCGTAACACGCTCAATCCGCGGTTTTCATTGTGCAGACGTATTAGGTTTCCCTACAAGATACACTTAACAAATGCATGGCATCAAATTCGCAAATAAAACGCATTCACTTCTTTTCAGAATAGTCATGTACAGAATTCCAAATTCCACATAGATGAAGACATACAAAATGCCAGAGATTTTGTCATCAACGAACGGCATGTACGAAGGCACAGCAATGGATGGCGCCCCAGAAGACGGTCGGATGCATATTTCTCAGGATGGACGGCTTGGTCACACTGTGATTCATCGTGCAATAGACGCCGGGAGAGGTATTGTAAAGTGAAGCGAAAATGCGGTTTCACAAAGCACATCGAAGAAAACCGATGCCGGAGGTTAGCCCGCCAAGCATAGTTATTCTATTCCGCGTATTCATTTTGTTTTCAATCTTACCCTCTGTTTAGGTGCCCTCATTTGCTCCATCACTCGGATGGTTTGCAGTTCAAAAGCTACAGCCCAGTCGTAAACATACACCAAATTCGACTGCCAGTGTTTCAGGAAATGCACGCAAATTTGGATGAGCATTCTGGGTCCGGCGATGACTTTTATGTGCTTAAAACTCCGAAGCGTCGCAGAATCAAAAAGAAACGAAAACCGATTCTGGTGGACGTGGATGACTACGAGGACTTGGAGGAGGAGGACGACGATGGTGATGACGACTTGGATGTCCACAATCCAAAAAGCAATTATGGAATAAATCGATCGCAAAACAAAAGTCATTTGCAAAAGAACGGAAAGCGAAACTTAGGTTTAGACGCGGACTCCACGGAATACGATGAAATGGATTTGGAGGAGTTCCCAACCTACCACGACGACGACTACGAAACAGATTATGAAATGGAAGAAGTATATGATAGTAAAAACGCCTCACGCTTACCCGCCAAGGAAAAGGCGGTGGTTGATCCAGTGCCGCGGCATCGACGGATTTACTCGAAGTGGAGCAAATGGACGAAATGCTCCCCCAAATGCACAACTCGCAGATACAAGTAAATTCTTAAAAATATCCCCTCATTAATCAATTCTAATATACATATGTCTATTTTGTAGAAAATGCAGAATTAAGGAACAATGTGGACGGGAAATTCTACGAGAAATAGCCTACTGCTATACGGAAGGAAGCTTTTGTCAGCAATGGCTCAACGCCCAAATGCAAAAATCCCAGCCGTACGAGGTGCGACCGACCATCTCGCGTCGAAAGGACACGGTTGGAACGTCAAATGCAATAGTCGGTGACTTCATTATGAGTGGAAAAGGCTACCGCGGTCCAGAGTACACCCCGATGAAGCTGAAATGTGGTATAGCGCCAATCAAGAGCCTGAAACGTAACGTGTACAGTATGCTGAAGATCATTGGCGGAAGGGCAGCTCGAAAGGGGGAATGGCCATGGCAAGTTGCAATTTTAAACAGATTCAGGGTACGTCACGCAGTCAAATTCACTATGATTTAACCTGATTCTAATTGGTTAACTTTATTTAGGAAGCCTTCTGCGGAGGCACACTGATCGCGCCGCAATGGATACTCACTGCTGCACATTGTGTCCGGAAAGTGTTGTATGTGAAACTTGGAGAACACAATCTCTACCATGACGATGGAACGGAGCTGCAGTTCCGAGTCGCTAAGAGCTTCAAACATCCGAATTTCGACAAGAAAACTGTGGACAGTGACATTGCACTTTTGAGGTAGGTTTATGTGATGAGACTAAAGAACAATACTGTGGCTGGTTTGCTAGATAGATAATTTTATTAATCCACGCATGCTTATTGTGGTGATATGTCTAATCTACGACAAAATGTTTATCTAAAATCTATAAATAAGTTTTAACTTATCTTAACAGAGTATATCCATTGTAGAGTAAATTGGAGAGTTAGATTGGGTGTATGTATATGGAGTGCTGAATACAATCTAGAGAGTCTACAGTACTGGTCAATGCAACTATGCCTATACCTCAAACTTGACTAGAATGCCATATCTGACTTGCTCACAAAATTATCCATACGAGCAACTTGGAAGAACCACATTCATTTGATAGGTTAGGTTAGAGGGGCTGATTGACATGTTTAGCAGTTACACGTAGGACAAAGTAGCCCCGTTGTGTTGCCACGAGGATTCAGTTGATCCTATTCCGCAAACCATTTAGGCCTTCAAAAAGGCGAAGAAGTTTATTGTTAGGGGCGATGAGCCCTACTTTGAACCTTAGGTACCTTTTGAACACCACAAACAAAATCGTGTGTGGTGTTCAAAGGTACCCCACCTTCCCTACTAATGCTGCTTAGTTCCAATAAGTCTTTAAAATATATATATGTAATATATGTATGTAACAATTTCTATAATGCGTAGAGGGCGCTGCAGTTGCATAGAAGATTTAGCGTGATTGCTTCATCCTCTCCATCCCTGCAGCTTCTGCAGAAGTCATTGTAGGGGATACTTAGTATGGAGGCGTGAGTACTTATGGCGGAGTGCCCGACTATAACACCGAAGACAGCTTCGAGATTCAGCCATTTTGGGTCAATACGTCGGACGTTGTTGTTTTATTATGAAGCACCCATACCACCTACTATTGGTATGAGCAAGCGTTTCGAGCTTTAGTAGACGCTTTGCAGTAGCGAGAGGAATGGACGGCAAATCTCCATCCCGACAGGGTGCTGAAGTAGAACCCAACTAGTTCGTCTGCTTTGCAATTCTCTGGAATGTCACAGAATCCCAGCACCCATACAAGTTGAATGTTAAAATACTCGGCCATCTCGTTAAGAGATAGGCGGGAAGTCTTAGAGTTTAAAGTGACTGAATTCAGATATTTGATTACTGCCTGGCCGAACATGACGATAATATTATATTGTTTTTTTTTAGTAAGGACAGAGCTTCCTTTTGTCGCAATAGTTTCTGCCTCAAAGACGCTACAGTGATTTTTAAGTCGGAATGAGAGTTAAAAATGCAAGTCCTTATAGTTGACTCCCACACCCACTCCTTCACCCATCTACGGACGATCTGTGAAGATTCGCTGTGTATCGTCCAGCATCTGGTGTTCAGACGTTTAGTAAGATCTGGAGGATATGCTGGATGAGAAATTATTTTTGAAGATGAGCTTATATATTGTGGAGTGCGGATCTATATCAGTCAAGGGTGGTTGAGTGTTATCAGCTTAATTTCCTCTACAAGAGCAGCGAGCAGCAGTTAATAACCTACTATATGATTTTACGTCAAGTACTGTCGGTAACGCTCTTGGTGTTAATTGACAAAGTCTAGTCAAAGCTTGGTGCCGACATCGCGCTAAGATTATCAAGGAAGACACAGTTTCGTTTTTTAAACCTACTCGTGGCCATTTATTGCGAGATCTCGTCAGCTTCCAAGCATCCTGACATCTGATAAGCATGAACTCGCAGGATATCCTTATTACTTGCGTCGGCTATGTTGTGTATGGTATCGACGCTACTATAATATATTTGTACGACTAGGATCAGTGCGATAGATTGATGCCGCTAAGCTGAAGGATGCACAAGCCAATCAATGACTATTGAATTTTGGGTAGTTGATGTTGGTGGGGTAACGAACTACATCGAAGATTCATTTGTCAAATGTGTTCTTGTCGCTGCTTGTAGCACAGACGACTTCTTGAATTTATAACAAATTTTGACCTCTCTTCTTGACGGCTCATTACAGGCAATTTGTTGTTTCAATGTCCACAGGTTTCACAGTAGTGGAAAACGAGCGCCTTTGAGTAAACCTACTAGGGGTGTGTGACAGCAAGACTTTAGTACTATGATATAAGATATATTGTACCCTCCTCTTGGTTCTTAGTCTAGGATTTAGGTGCTGTCTTCAGAAATTTGACAACTTCCCTAGATGGGATTTCTTGGAAGTCTTTCCATTTTATGAATGGTCTGTTTACCATTTTGAATCTTTCTCTGGCAAGTAGCGAGCAGTCGAATAGTATATGCTCTATAGTTTCTTTCGCGTGATCACAGTGCCTACAGATTTCTGTACTAGGGCGGCCCATTTTATAAAGGTGGTATTAACATGCCCCGTGTCCACATGGCACTCTTAGGTCAGTTTTATTGAGTTCTACAGCTTCTTTGGCTCGTTTGGGATTGTAGTTTTATTCCCTGAACATTCTCCCTGCTGGTTGTTCCAGAACTCATTAATTTGTTTAGGTGAAGGATGGTGTCCGTATTGTTGAGTCCATATATTGGGAAGGTAGCAATAAATGGTGTCTGAGCACCTGCCTTGGCCGCCTTTTCATTACCTTTATGGTTTTCATGTCGTGGGACCTAAATCAGTTATAGTTTGTATTTTGTGACATTTCCAGACAGCTTTAGGAATGAAAGCAGATATGAAGTATCATAAAGATAGCCGACTTCACAGGTGATTGCCGCCTAGTTCATCGACGAATTTGAATGCTTTTTTGACAGATGTTCAGGAAAAAACGTAAATGCCGTCCTCTGATTGGTCAATTTGGTTTAAGAAAACGTTATAAAAAACAGTAGTCAAAAATATCTGTAATAGTTCAATCTCTGTAATATGTACTTCATTTCTGGATGAAAGTGTAGCTCTTTAGCGGCTAAGAAACGCATGGCTATCTACAAATAAACAGTCAATCACAGAGATGGCTGACTTCTACCTCTCTTTCCCCCTTAAGATTTTTGACAATTGTTTTTATAACGAGTTCATAAACCAAATTGACCAATCAGAGGACGGCATTTACGTTATTTCGTGAATAACCGTCAAAAATTCATGAATATCTCTCAAAAAGCCACTCAAATTTGTCGATGGACTAGGGGGCAATCAGCTGTGAAGTCGGCTAGCTCTGTAATACTTCATTTCTGAAGTTTAATTTGCATTTTTATTTGAAGTCACGATTATTTATTGTTGAAAAAATTGCGTCATTGAAAACAATTCAGCTTGAAATAGTGCTGTATCCATGCCGGGAGGAATGTGTAGGCTGCATCTTAGTCCTATCACACCAGTCCCTACCTTGTTTTCGGATCTCGACCCATCAGTTAACCATTTTTTGGGCTACCTTCTTCAGCCAAGTGGGATTGTTGTTCACTCTATAAGGTCACTTACTCAGATCACATCCCAAATGTTGTCCACTCTTTTGAGAATTTCCAACAGGGTTTTCTTGTTTGTAGTTATAGGTTCTCTGTTTAGGTTTAGGCTTGTTTTGCAGCTTCAGCCTGTATGGCAGTGTGTTATTGTGGGGTGTTCAGTATTGCTTCCACCCTACGGTCGGTGTCGTTTAAGTACCCGGTTGCAGACACGGAATCGGAAAGTGATTGATGTCTAAATCCTTTCAGCCCTACGACTGTTTGCTGTATACTCTAATCAGTTGAATATGAAAAGACGTAAGAAGGAAATGTGTTCATTGTCAACGACTCAATCACTCAATATGCCTTGAAGAAATGCCAAATGCTTGATAAAATTTGTTTTTGAGTATTATTTTGCCCAGATATGAAGTATTACAGAGATGCCCGACTTCTACCTCTCTTTCCCTTAAGATTTTGGACAACTGTTTTTTATAACGTGTTTGGTAAAATTGATACATACAACATATGCCACTGTTTTTCATTTCTTCATCATAACCGTTAGCTTTTTGGTAGATGAGTGGTTGAATTTGTTTTTGAGATACGCAGACATCACATATTTAATTTATCTTTTTCTTTTTTAGATTGCCAAAACCTGTTAATGCAACAACATGGGTTGGCTTCTCTTGCCTACCACGACCATATCAAGCGCTACCAAGAGACATGGAATGTACTGTCATAGGATGGGGAAAGAGAAGAAGCCGCGATCAGTCAGGCACAAATGTTTTACATCAAGCAGAAGTTCCCATAATACCAATGGAAAATTGCCGCTTAGTCTACCACGATTACACAATTACAAAGAACATGTTCTGTGCTGGCCACAGACAAGGCAGGATAGACACGTGTGCTGGTGATTCTGGTGGACCCTTACTGTGCCGGGACAAAACAAAAGCGAATCATCCATGGACAATATTTGGTATAACCAGTTTCGGCGATGGCTGTGCTAAACGCAATAAATTTGGTATCTACGCCAAGGTTTCGAATTACGTTGATTGGATATGGTCTGTGGTGAATTGCAATGGCAATTGCAAAGCTCATATTCCAAAGAGATATTAGAAAATTGCGAAAAGAACAATTATATACAAAGCGACCAACACTGCAAATGGGCGGCTGTGACAATCTAATAAACTACGAATTTGAAGCTTCTGGTTTTGTGGAATACCGATTTGCATAAAGAAGCAATTAGTATTGAAGAAATGTTATTTATTGTTTATCATACTTAAATTATTGTAAATAACAAACTAGAAATATTACTAAGATACTTTTGCATAACTACTTAAGCTGAGGCAACTTGAAAATGCGTACATAAATAATAATTTACATTCTAACTTATTGCACAAGTGTACATAAATATATCAATATAATTTTGAATATGGCAGCCAATAAAATAAGTACGGTTAAGGAAACGAAACTGATTCTTTTTTAATTTATTTCATAGACATTGAACCGTTTTTGTTTTGAAACAAATTTGCTGCCGGCTGCTGGCCTCATCGTGGTGGGGACGGACAACATGTCTAGGGCGTACGAATTTATTTTTATCCCAAACCTGGCTAACGAAGCGCGAAAAGAAGACGATTGGCCTCGAATACTGCCTACTCTGATGTGCCAGGGTCCAATTTGCAGCCAGGCCTGAATGGTGGTGATATGCAAGCGTCTGGTTACCGGCCGGTCTCGCTCGGCAGGCGGTCGGGCTTAGCTCGATGGGACTACGATCAACTCGCCAATGGCCTCGTGAGCCGTTACGGGGGTGGTGGAAGTCACCCCATGCACTAACCAGTGCGTGCGGAGATCAAACGGCAACGATTCGAATTAGGATAAACACGTGGAACGTCTCATTGCTCACAGGAAAGGATCTCGAGTTAGTTCAGGAAGCTGCCAGGTATCGTTTGGATACCGTCGACGAAGCGAAGGTGATCTAGAGCCTTGAACCTTTCGGACGGGTGGAAACTCTTCCTATCGAGAGTTGCACCTCAAATGTCTGCACAGGTGGGAGTGGGGATACTCACAAGTCTCAGGCTGGTAGACAGGAAAGTGGAGTTGATTCCGTTAGGAGAGAAAGGCTTGAAATGTCAACTTTGGCTCGGGTGCAGGTGTATGGACCTAATCTGGAGTCAGAGTACGCGGCTTTCCTGGATAGAGTTGATGTTGCCCTTCGTAGCATAGGGGATATGCATTCCCTTATCCTGATGGGTGACTTCAATTCTCATGTGGTGTAACGACATGGGGGAGTGTAATTGGGAGGAAAGGTGATCCTCACCAGAACGCTAACGGAGAAAAGTTGTTAGACTTTTGCTGTGCAAATGGCATTTCCATAATGATAACCCTCTTTCCACAATAAGACTTCCATAAATACAAGTGGTACCATCAGATCTCTTTGTCATTAATAGATCTCTTTGTGGTACCAGCGTGTGGGAAACGGATGGTTTGTGAAGTTCGTGTGATGAGAGGGGGCTGAACAGTCAACTGATCTTCACCTGGTGTTGTGCAGGCTGTACCTCTTCTGCCATGACGGAAACCAAGAGTGGTTACACGCATACGGAAGAATGGCGACTGTTTTCAACAGGTGTCATTGTCTCTTCACGGGATGTTTGTGGAGTGAAGCGGCTTGGAGTGGCGTTTGGTGGTGAGCATAGAACTGCGTGGTTTAAAACACCCGGAGTTCAAAAAGCCATAGAGAAGAAGTCCTCCGGAGATTGAATTCTCTTGGGGAACTCTGCTTCTCGTGACCGGTACTATGAGGTGTGAAGAACTTGCATATTGGCTGTGCTAACAGCTAAAGAGGTATCTTGGAAGGAGTTCGGCGAGAAGCCTCAAAGCGATCATAGAGGTGTTCTGACAAATCATTTGTCGACTCCAAAGATGGTGTGCTGCTCCCAATGAGCCGGACATGCGCAGATGGAGCAAGCACTTTTCGGAGCCGCTCAAACTCAAACAGGGCTCTGAGGATGACAGACTCGAAGTCTTAAGTGGGTCAGGAGCGTCTTAAGTGGAGCAGGAAGTCATTTTTGTGATTGAATCGCTAAAAGTTGGCAGGCCCGCCGGAGTGGATGAAATCTGGCCAAAAATGGCTAAAGGCAATGGCTATAGAGGAAGTCTTATGGTTCTCTCGTGACATTAAGGTGGCCTTTGAACGCGGTGAAACCTGGCGATTGGCAAACAGGAATGATTGTGTTCCTTCGTAATTTTTCGTCGTCTTTGTATATTTGTGTGTTGTTCCGAAGCTGGTTGTTCTCTCGTAACAGTAAATTTTTTACGTGGGCGGGTTGTTAGCCCTCCGCACAACCGCAAGGGGATCGCTGCGTACATTAGTTCACGTTACAACGGGTGTTCCGTAGGCTATCCAAGGGGCACCTAGAGGATGCCGTATGCTATTAAACGACAGGGATCTTTGCTGGCATCTCGACAAGTTAGAAGCGATCAACAACTTTCCCTCGCCCCCTGAACTATTGTAAGTTAGAGTTACTTAAAGCATGTGTGAAATACAAGGAGTTCCATTTCTCTCTCACTGTTCGTGGTCAAGGACGAGCGGTAATTCTGGTCGAAGTTGGATAACTCCTTGCTCATTTATTTCAGTACTCAACACTGTGTTTAATCCTGACAGTATACCGTATAACTCGTCCTATTACAGGGTGGAATCAAAGCATTAACTTATGTGTATAAACATATGTATATTTTCGATATTGTTAACATTGCAACGTCTTTCTATAATCTATTTCTTAAATTTTAATAACAAAACCAATCTAACGAAGAAGAAAATGCAACAAAACAGAAACTAATAGTACAAGAAGAGCCGCTGCTATTCCTAACATATACATAGAGCGACTTATCTCGGGTGCTGTGCTTTTCTTGTTAGTAACACTTGGTTCATCGGACGCAACACTTAGTGCATCATCGTGCAATCCCTCGAGATCATCAAAAATACAGTCCGAGTTTATGTCAATATCTAGGACTTGTTTAGCCTGTGCAACCGCAACCGATGGCGTTTCTCCTCTAAATATGTATTCAGAGAATTGAATGTTCTGGCATTCGGACTTGAAGTAAATTCTCCTCGGTGGTTCGCTTACCACTACACCCACATTATTCGAGTGCAAATCAGTCAAACCGTCACAATAAATCTGAATCCTTGCTGCCAGTGAACGGAGAATGTCCTTTCTAATGCCACTCTTGATTTCCTCAAATGTACTCTTCGCTTGATACCAAACTCGTGACGAGACGATGCCAAAAAATCGTATTGTTCCCCTGAATTGTCTGATTTTGATCAGATACTCATTGGACAGATTAGCTGAGAGGAAAATTGACGCTTTCAGTACGGGCACATCGTTCTTCTTAAAATGTTCCTTGATGTAATTCTCGAGTGTTGTTTTGTCGTTAACGTCCTGTTGTTCGATAAATATCTGACTGCAGCTGATGTTCGTTTTAACAGCTTCCAGTACGTTAGAAAACTGCTTTTCAATATTTATCGGCTCTCGACTGTCAGATATAGGAAACACTTCATCCAATTCATAATTAGATTCGAACAAATACCACTGAGAGAGGTTATCAACATATTTGCATTCAACTGGTGATAATTTACTGCCGCTGGATTCAGAAAATGTCACGAATTAATGCCACACTTGTTTGGTATGGATTTCATATTTACCTAGGGGACGTTGAAAAGCTCTTACATCTTGAAATATTGGCATCCGTTGCACATGATAATAGGAATATTTCTAAATTCTCTGGGTATTCCGTATAATCGAAAGTGGAGTTGTTGCTTGTGATGAGTCTGGTAAAAAGAAGAAACAATGTAAAATGTAAAATTCATTGTGCTCCAACCTATAAGCGAAGTCGTACAAACCTGTGTAAATCTGTAAGCAATTTTTTGACACTTTCTGCGTGTTTGTCATCCGCCAAGTAATCACTTTTGCTTGCAATGAAGATGCCTGTAAATGAAAAAAAAGTCCAATGTATTCGATTTTGTTGTGACTGTTAGAAACATTCTGGTACACTAGACTCTTGATGGTTCTCGTTGAGAGATACCAAAGAGGCCGTTGTCTGGCTACAATAAGAGCTGGACAAGTGCACAGGAATTGAATCATAGTGTGTGGTTTGGCTGCGGTGATGTGTTATGGGAAATTCATAGCCGAGCTGTGATCGCCTATCAACCAGTACTTCTAATAGCTGTTATTTCTGCAATATCAGTGAGCCTCTGTAGAACACGGTCTGAAGCGTGATAATCTGTAACCGGGCGTTATCTGCCTGCATATTGCACATTTAGTTAAAGGATACCATGTAAAATAGGTTATTTTAAGGCATAAATTGGTCTGAATGATGTTTTCATGAGCGTAACAATAGTTATACACTCTCTCCATAGCAGACGAGCGGATCTTTTATGGGCCTTCGCGTCGGCTTTTTCGTTGCATCAGATGTTTCTAGAACACGGAATCCAAACTGTTGTTATTGTTTTGTTTTTGCTACTGTAGCAAAGTCATTGCGGATACGTTGACTACCGAGGTTATGGAAGACAATAAGTCTTCAAAACAGCCGGACTACCAACAAAAAAAGCTATTCTTTGCATTGATGGTGAGTTCATCCGGATTTCTGTTTGGAATATGTTGGAGTAATTTGAGAGTCTGAAGACTTCTGAGGCGCAGAGTTCCTAAGCAAACATAAGCACCGACTCTCCAATTCATCTAGGTATACGCTTTCATCCTTGTCAAGATAAACTCTTAAAAGAGGAAACTGATGGCACTAGGCGGTACCAAATTGTGAAAGTGAAGGTTGATAGGTATAAGATGGAGAATGACAGTCAAAGTGCCTCACGACTGGACGTCCTCATTAAAGCGCCTTTGGTATCTAAGCATGCCATTCTATGTATTTTGTTGAGTTGATCTTTAAAGCCTGCTGGCAAAAGATCGTGCCGGCTGGAGAGGCTTACAGGTTGAGGCACAGGTCCACCCGGACTGTAGCGCCACCTGAAGAAGAAGAAGAAGATCTTTAAAGCCGGCCACAAACGAAGCTTTTTCCAAAAGTTTCGTGCAATCAAGAACAGCTGTACAAGCTGTAATTTGCTGCCACCTCTTCCTGGGTCTGCCAAGTGGTCGCCTACCTGATGGAGTCGCATTCATTTGGACCGTACGAATTTATTTTCATACAGCCTGGCTTACGAACCGCAACCCCTCATGATGACGAAAATAAGATTGTCCTTGGATATCGCCTACCCTTGTATGTCAGAGCCCCATTTGGAGCCAGACCTGAATGGTGCGAGGATGCGAGCGCCTGGTGGCCGGCCTGTCCCACTCGGCAGACGGTCGGGCTTAGCCCGATGGCACTATGAGCAACCCGTCAATGGCCTCGTGAGCCGTTAAGGGGGTCAGGGAATACAAGCCCTGCACAAAAAAGTGCGCGCGAGGATGGACTTTAGGAAATAATGCCGAAACGAAATGAATCTTAGTATATTTTGTACAGATGATAAAAAATAGGAGACACAATGTGTCGCTTACAGTCGACCCCCTGGCTAGTCATGGCCCTCTATTTAATACTTCTCTACAAACGAGTACTAAACAATTGAATTGAATGTTAGTCGTTGTGATGTTCAGATCGTACAATGTATGTATATTATATGACTGTGTCCTCATGTCAGTTTTGGTTGAAAAGTGATGGCGGTAGGATTAATAGAGGAACCATTAAAATGTTTGATATATTACAGTTTGAGAATGTGTCATGTAATGATGGGCTAATATGCACTAACAACTAACAAGCAACATAAAAATAATACCACTAAACTGCTTTGCTTCGACGATGAATGTGTACATACTACTTATGAGGACACTTATTCTGCAGTACACCGAAGTAGAGATAGGATGTAAGAAAAATGCATCAACGCAACCGATCTGGGTCTAGTTGTAAGTGGAGGGGACCTAAAATTGTATGCCGACTCCAAATAGTAAGTTTAGAAGGTTTAATCTCCCTGATCAATATCAGAGAATTCATGATGTGGAACCGCGGAATTGAACCAATGCCTCCAGCCTAAGGGTCCAACGCAGATATCCATTACGCCACATCATGATTTACAAGATGAAAACACTATACACGTAGTACCCACCCAGAACATTAAACGAGCCTGGCGTCATCTTGCTGGCACTTATCCATTGGTCTGCCAGTGATTGCACGTTTATATTTTCAAAAGGTGCGAGTGCGAACTGAGCAGGATCCCTTGTGTACTCTTCATCCTCAGAAAGTTGTGCTAAATGTATGATATTAAGTTTCTCCTCTCCAGTTTGCTGAAAGTTAAGCTTATTGCACAGATGTAAATAAGATATTCCAATTGGACCAACCTGGCCGATCATTATACCGAAAACAACATTATATAGCTCCGCATTTTTATGAAGATATTTTTCGGATTTTTTACTTAAAATTATTGTTCGCATTTTGTGAAAATGTATTACTTTCTCGAAATTCTTAAAACACGACACAACTCGTACGGGATACAACTTCAGAGACTTGTGTCAGAAAGTACATTGTTTTGACAGATGGTTGAGTTTGCTTACGTGTGTCACTTTTTATGTTTATGAATTTTTCAACTACACTTGACTTCACTCGATATTATTGGAAATCCGAGATCTAACAGATATGTTAATTTTATGCAATATATAATAAAAAATATATGTCAAAGTTAATTCGACCTCAAATAGCAAGGGAAATGTACACAAATTCCGTGTAAATTCTGTTACTTCTTAAATTTGCTTTTAATCTACACGGCCGCCCTCTAGCCTGCATTAGACAAACTATTCGCTAATATGCATCAGGTTGATGACATTCTGTTGGTAAAGAAAGGAAACATTTTCGCTTTACTACTATGTGCATTTTATTTATGAACTTGTTATATCGATTCTATCTTTGGGTTCGACCACATTTTCGAGTGTTAAGAAATCATAGTTGACTATATTCGGAGTTAATATACGGATATTACATGTGAAAGAAAATCACTTATATATTACTTAGATATAAAATATTTACATTTGTTATAGGTACCTTAGCCACTTCAGAAAAATATTAAAATAAGCTTTATTTTAAATTCGTGAAGCAGTGAACGAGTTTGCTTACCTTTTCTCGAACATGATCTCCACAAACGACATCATAGTCATCATGAATCTCCATTATGAGGTCCGGTGTAAAATCGTCATTGGCAAACCTGTACTACTTTGGTTCGTTGAAACAACTGGACTAACATTATGTTCTAGAAACCACTTATTTTGCCAGTCCAGTTATGTTGAGACGAGAGCTTAACCGTGAGTTGATTCTGGTGCCTATTTGTGAATGGAGTAGAAGACATGTGGACGTAGTGCGGAAGGCAAACATCCATTGAGGGCACTGGGTCGCCTACATCGTAAGAAACCATGCTGCAGGAAAGAGGGTCTTCGAATCCGAGCCTTTTGATTCGAGAAGGAGAGGAAGACCTTATCCTTATCCATTGCAAATAATCTCAAAAACTTAACGTGTTTTGCACAATCTGCAAAATTACTTAATTGAAGTTCAAGTAGGAGAGTAATGAAAAACACTTAGGGGCAAATGAATTCAAGCTTGAAAAATATTACTCAATTTTTTTGTGTGCGTTTCTTGAATAGGATATCTATCAAAACCGCATTTAATTTCATTGCCCTCGTCTATGTCTAAACACTACGTCAGGGTAATGAAAAAAAAGCTTACAGCTTCTTCTCGTGTTGGTTTTGATGAAGTGTGATTGATAAATTCCATATCGTTATCAACTTCCCCATTAACGAATTCATTAAGAAGGTCTTCTTCATCAATCCAAAGCAGTTTAATGCTACGTTCGCATTGCACAAAACGAAACCACGAGGTTTGGCTCAAATAGGTCGTTCTCACGGAGTTTGAAGTGTTTCGAAATATCATTATAGCTCTCTTAAATGGCCACCAGAACAGCTGTCTGTTGTCAGGAAATAATAATGTGAGAACGCCAGAGAGATGAAATGAGAAAATTTCACCAAAATTACCTCGATAAACTGAAGTTCACCCGTTGGTTTGTTCGGTTTGACATCCTATCAAAAAAGGATGAACTCAAGGGGACTAAAACTCGGTTCCGCGGAAATCGCGAGATTTCGATAACCCGAAAATTTATGGCGAAACCTGGTAGGTTTGGAGACATTTTACCAAACCTCTCGGTTTCGTTCGGTAGAAAGTAGTAGTTTGGATGCCATTATCCAACTTCAGGTGTCTTGAGAACAAAATTCGAAAATTTGAAATAAGAGCAAAACCAAATGTAGCTGAGGATCAGTCGAAGTAAGAGGTTTGAACGGCAGTATACTTTTGTTTAACACTGCAAATTGAACTAAGTTCCAGGCTTAAACGAAACTGTGAATCCGAATAAATCATAGCACTGAAGATTAAACCAAAAGTGGATTTTGAACTTCAACTCTTCACTCTAACATGATTCTGTACAGACAATTCTACTCCAATGAGTGTGTACCCAACCGGGTGAACTTGATACGACTGAGTAATTCCCGGTTAAAGACCATGCAGGGTCGTACTCCGACACCAAAATGTAGACAGTGATGAAAAATGCTTTTGTTCTAAAGTGTCTTTACTCTGAAAACGAAAGGGCAATTCCATCACCATAGATATTATTTTCCCAGTTGCTTCGCGATTTTATGCCGACCTCATTGGCTTGGCATGAGTATCATTTAAATTACGTACAGGACATACAACTTTATCTTGTGCAGTGGCGGAATTGTTTGCTTGATGACGTCAATAGAAATGAGCTCCAGTCTGAGGGTGATCATTGAGGTTTCGCTTAAGGCACAAATTCCATTTTTTTTTGCTGTTTCTCTCTTGTCCATTCATTTATGCCGTGTACGTCAGATATTAACGTGCGTAACATAAACTGACTTTCCAGTTCCGCGAGCGAAGTACAGGAACGCGAGACCTTGAACGATAATGAAGGGATAGGAATTCGCTCGTCGACGAAAGAATAAATGGTAACAAAAGCAACAGATGAGAGACAATTGAAAATGAAATCAGAAAATGCATCACTGTCAAATCAAAACCATGTGGAGTTATTTCTGCGAATATCAGACTTGAAATTGAACTCAACAACATACTGAAGGATAATTCTTAATCCATAGAAGATGTCAATGACAGGGTTGATGATGAACTGCGTTAAGTTCGCAGTCAATGGTCTTGATTTCTTTGTCGTACTATCTTTTCTCATGAGACATCAAATCACGAGTGGGTCCGGGAGGATTGAACGCCAAGTGCTATTCTATAGTTTTACATTTTTGTTTTGTATTTAACAAACATGTAAATGTTGCTCTGGCCATGATTTCCTTTTTCTATTTTCTAAAATATGTCTCTAGTCTCAGAAATGCCCGTCTAGGGATAAACCTCGTGGTTTAACGGGCGATTTTCTTCGAATCATCCCGTAGGTAGGTAGGTAGGGGCAGTGGTTCGATGAGAACTGTTTTAATACCACAGCTCTGTAACCTATAAATAAGTAGGGTGTAGCTGAATTTTATATATCCCCAAATCCAACTTGAAGAATTTAAGGACATAAGATCCATAATATCTTTCGCAGATGAGAGGAAAAAGGGTTTACCTAGCTTTAGCAAGAACTAGACACGAGCATAATAAATGTGTCTCACCTATGTTGTTGCAGCTGAGACAATGTGAGTTGCGTGGGACGGCATGATCTCCTATCGGCCAGTTGTCTGTAAGGAGCTTCAATAGTCGAGGACCAGGTTAGGTTAGGTAGAGAGGCTTCTAGTGAAATCACCAGCTTAGACCATATATTTGTCCATTGTGATAACCGCAGTCGGACCACTACCACTGATTGACCACTCCAGTGATAGTCGCATTAATTTGATCCCAACGGCAAATGGTGACTGGACCAGATTTGATAGCAAATAAAAGCGTATTTACTTTGCTTTCACTGGTATTTGAAACGGGGACCGTACTAACCAAGGGCAGGCACTTAACCCACTAGCAATATCATGACGAGTTCAATATTATTCGTTTTAGATTGTTTGTATTGATGCCATATTTTTTGCATAGTTGTTGCATAGTTCGTCAGTCTGGCCTATCCAGGGTTTGTTGCTTCAAGGAAGTATAAACTTCTTGACAAGTCTCGACTGCTTGTAGTGGGATGTACACCTCCTCTGCAAGTAAGCACTGCCTGCCTAGTCAGTTCATCGGCCCTATCATTTCTTGTGATTTCATGTGACCTGGACCTCAGAAAAGGGAAATGAACTGGCTTTCGAATGATGCTATCTCGGCTCTGCGTTGATGTCCTAATTTTGAATGTGTTTTGATCTTGGATAATCTGGAAACGACTTATGCTACAAAAAATTAAGAAGGGTGCTTGCACAGGGCGCTCATTTTGCATTAGCCGGCCCCGTCAAAAAAACGAACCTCTCCATACAGAGCCAAATCTGGCTACCTGTCAATAGTTCTACACACCAAGTGGGTTGATGTCCTACACAACTTGTGTGCATCACTTGCGGGCGCCCTCTGTTATGTTGTCAAACAGGCTAGAAGTGGAATATTATTCGGGCCGAAGTCAAGTTGTAATTCAACTTTAGCATGGCTCAGGCAAGTTTGTTGTTGGATACGTAGGCGTTTTGTTGGATACTTTGCCCAGAATCATGTCGCTGTAGAAGCCGTACAGTGCGTTGTTGAATCTTCTTCACCAGATGCCTTCGACATAAACATGGTCTAAGAAAGTGCGTAGAACTATTCCCTCGAAAAGGCTAAAGAATTCCTCAAGTGTTTTTGAAATTTACTATACCTAGAGAGGACTGCGATGATTAATGTTTTGTGTAAAGCCAGCTTGTCCCTTGCAGTAAGGATTCAATCAGTCAATTCCATTATGATGCGCTGTGATTTGTACGACATTTGATCTGAATTTGCAACTGCCTACTATGGATATTTCTCAAGGCCAGCATATACTTCGTTTTGTTCTTGTTCATCGCCAGTCGCTTCTGCCTCAGTTCTTGTTATCGCCTCAGTGGGGGCCCGCTGCCATCGACCAACCAAGTCAATGTCACCCGTATGAAGTAGTACGGACTTCTGGAAGATTGTGCACCTAGTGTCGGCCACTGCTCGTAGAGGGCTTGGGCTGTGCTTCTCACCAACCACTCGAGCTGTGCTTGGTATTGCTCTCTCGCAGGTGGAATGGACAGTTTTATGACGACTCCGAACGGCCAAATTTGAGAAGAATTTGCTAGAGTAATATTACTTACTCTTTGAGCATTTTCAGTGACTTGAAAGAGGTGGGACTGTGAAAATTATTTTTGGTCGTACCGGCGAGGAATCGAACACAGGCAGCGAGGTTAAGTTGCATTGAGGTCTACGCACATACTCACAACGCCACAGCAACCACTCTATGGGTTATTACCGATTATTATTGTTGAGGGTATATCGTACCGCGACCTTTATATCTATTGTGCCCTAATTTCATACGTTTGCTTCCCTAAGAGTTCGCCTCACATGCAGTATTTTTAAGAGTTGTATTGAGGGTTATGGACTCTAAAGCGCGAAGTTGGAAGAGATTTATTCTAGAGTATTCTCTCTAAGCCAGTTTCCTTTGAGAATCTGAGAATGAGAGCTGGTTGTAGCGACTTCACTTCTTCCTAGACATCTTTATCTTTTGTGGGCTACTGCCTCACAAAATCCGAGCACATGTTATTGAATTTCGTTGGATTCTCTGCAGAATCTGCAGAGACCTTCTTCTGACACTCCTAGTATCCTTAGATGCTCCCTGAGTCTGCAATGCTTTGTTAGGAAGCCTTTTAGGATCATAGACCTCTGCTCGAAAGATGCTGGTGCGTTTTCCCATGGATTCGAAGTTATTTGTCCGCGGTCCAAATACTCCTGCCCCTGTTTGCTCATCAGTTCTTGATCCATCTATATATACCATTTTACGGTATTGCTGCTCAGTCCACACATAGTACACATTCACTGCTCCGGTCTTTTTCGGTGCCAAGCTTGATAGTAAACTTCTTTTGGAAATTGAATTTCTTTATCACGTCATCCTTCGGAATGGCCAAGAGTGCATCGAATTGCCTGGATGTAATGCACCGGTCTTTTCCTATCTATTCTTTTGCCATTCTCGTGATTGTTTTCTTTCCACATTTTGCAAGGGATTCACCTTCAATGACACTTTCATGGCAGCAGTTGTGCAAGTTCTCATGGCCCCTGTACTACAGAGCCATGCCAGCCTATGAACTTTGGTGAGTGCTTCCCTTGCACTAATCAGATTGGGTATTTTGGACCACGCTATTGCACCGTATGGGATTGTTAGTCTGACAATAGCAATATACCTCTATCTTAGGCTACTTTGATTACAACCCCAGGATTTGCCCGCCAAGCACCTGGCGTATGGGTTTTACACGATGTTCTCAAGAATAGGAACGAAGAAGAACCACACATTTTTATTTTTGAAAAACCAGTTGATCTGCAAAATTTGCAAGACTTGGTTCCTAAACAGACAAAGGCAGTCAGAGAATAGCGCGCCGCCTTTCCTAAAACATTTTATGACACTGAAGATCTGAGTAAGTTGGACCTTGATTGAATTGCGAGTATTATTCATCGTGCTGACGAATTGGGTGGAGTGGAAAAACTAGACATGGGTGACTCTGTGCTGTGCACGCTGCCAAATTCGGCCTTGGAATCCACAAATAGCTAGGCGATAAGTACCGATCTGCACTTCTTATTGCAAATATGTTGCTAGAACGGGTTGTTGAGATTGTGCTGAACTAGATTGTGGTTTACTGTTTCACCAATTTCATCATAGCTAGTTGTATCTTTAAATAACCTCCCACAATTGGACTGTGAAGGATTGATTACATTTATTTTCATTTATTGGACTGTTGCTCAAGGTAAACAGTGTGACTTCATATGAAGTAAGACTGCGTAGTGTTATGTAGGTAACACACTTTTAATTGTTACCAACTGAGCATCCGTTTGAGGTAAAGATTGACCTTCCTTTCTCAAAGATGTTGATTTTAACATTGTTGATAAATCCTCCAATTAAACTGAAACATTGTCGGAAACGAGAACAGGTTGGTTTGCTTGTGGTAAAGCTAATCATCGGAAGTTATTTAGTTCATAAATAGTGTGTTTGTATGGGTTTTTAACGATGCCAAGCCTTTGTTCTTCATCCAAGTTATAGCTTCTAGGAACCATGCCCTTGCAAATTTTGCAAAGATCAAACGATTATTTTGCAAATATATAAATTTGTGCTTATCCGATGGTGAACGTATCAAGTCCGATAAACATAATTGTTGAGTATCAAAATCTGTGGTTTTTATGACTACCTTTTATTGCTCTCGGAATAGGCAATTACAGCCTTGATCGGTCCACAGATAACTACAGGTCAAGAGCTGCATATTTTTAAGGATTTCGACATACCGAATTTAGTTGTAATAAAGAATTGCCAATTGGTCGGACACAGCGTGGAGACAATGACGGGTTGGTGGTGTTGATACTGAGGCGGCCAAAGCGGGCTTAGTTGTGAATAAAAGTAAAAGAAAGTGTATGCTGTCATCAAGGATGGACGCCCAACATCGACGACTCGGCCAGAACGTAACCATAGGCAGCTATAACTTGGATGTAGTGAACGACTTCGCCTACCTCGGCCGCGAAGTAAACAGAACAAACAACATCAGTACCGAGATCAAATGCAGAATAACTCTCTCTAACTTTTTGATCTTAAAAGCCAATTGAGTAACAGAGACCTTTCTCGGAGGACTAAGATGACGCTGTATAAGACCTTGATCATTCTCGTCCTGCTCTATGGCGCAAAGGCATGGACCATACAGTTTTATTTAGATTGTTATCTTAACAATTAATTAAAACGCATTTAAACTTTAACACGTCCTTAAACCTCGGGACGACTCCCATCACTAGCTCACAATGTAGGCTCTAAAACTCGAACGCGTTGCAAGACTTGCAATCGAACTTAATAACTAGACTGACGATCTATTCTTACGAATTAACCAACTCTCCAACCTTATTCTGTTAAGAGGATAATGGTGGAACTAAAAATTAGATCCGGACAAGTTCTATCGCACGCTTGATGTTTGATGACCAAACGAGCAGCGCAGGAGGCGTACCGTGCTAAAATACGGGGCGAGAAGAAGCTTCTACGTCTAGAGAAAATGTCTCTGGCGACCACCCAGAGGAGGCCCACACATCAGAAAGCATATTAAAAGTGAATACAACAAAAGAATGCCCACAAGGAGCAGTCATACCTACTTCAAAGTGGAGCATGGTTATAGACGAACTTCGGGAGATACTGATAAACCATGGCATCCGATGCAAGGCCTACACAAAGGATATAGTCATCATAGCCAGAGACAAGTGGTGAAGACCCCATGCGACAAATGCGGACTAAGAATAAATCCGGCAAAAATCACTATAGCACACTTTACGAGAAAATGAAAACTGTAACAACGAAATCTAATAAGTCTGTCAGGCACAAAACTGGGACCAGTAAACGAAGCTAAATATCTGGGAGCAATCGTAGATATTGCTGTCTAGGATTCGTCTGTTTAGGATTGTCTAGGAATCATCTGGAAAAGATACACAGAAGAGATAACCATCAAAGCGACGCGTGCTCTAATGAATAACCTGCGAGCAAATAGGAATAGGGCACTAAAAGAGGCTATGTCCTCAGAGAAGAATTCAGGCAACTAGAAAGAAGGAACTGCACAAAACCCGGGAACAAAGCTCTTGGCATAAAGCAGGCAAAGAAACTCTTAGTTCAATATACCGGATAAAAAGGTTTGAGGCATGCATCCAGGTTGAGTTAATAATTGTAAACAATTTGGTGTAAATCTGCTGCACAAATTCTGTGTCTATATTTATGAACACAAACCATGCTGCATTCATGCAGGAGCTATGCTTTGCGAAAACTGAGTTCATAAATGTAAATATTAAAGTCTCCTGTCAAAAAGTGAATAGTTTTATGTAACTTAGAAAGTTGTTGATAATGTGCACCTAACAACAACTCATACATACTCATAGAACAGGAAAAGGAATTCGGCACTCACAATAAGCGTTAATTGTGAGTCTACAGCATATATTTACATATACAACAAAAATTAATGTCAAACGGGACTCCAAGAAAAAATCTCGCAGTTTTTTTTTCGAGTTTTTACTTAAAGCAAAAAAAGTAGGAAGATATCCGTTAGTCCTGGAACCACTTTGATTTGATGAACGTCCAGATTTATTTGACATCCTTTACGGATGTCCATCCATTCATTCGTTTAAGTAGTACTCGCCCAGGGTTTGTTTCCTAATGAAGGCCAATGAAGGGCAGTTGCAGAGTGGGCGTGAGGGTTTTCCTCTTCTTCTTCATCCATGCATCTGTACAGAAGTCGTTGTATTGTAAACCTAGTCTTGCGGCATGTCTACCCATTGCGCAATGTCCTGTGAAGACTTCTACTAGGTTACTGCTTGACCGTCATTATAGATGACGATGCTCTCGTTCCATATCGTGCTCATCAACAGCCATTCAACGGTTTCACGAATAGCCGTTATTTCTGTATGTAATCTGTTGCAGTCTAAAAGACCGGCTGATCTGGAGATGTACAGAGTAAATGCCCGCTCCGACTCCACTACCGGTCTTAGATCTGTCTGTGTAGATTTCCTTGGCGTTGTTATTGTTCAGTACCGAGTTCGTCTCCGATAGTTGTCTAATCGGTATTCTGGTTTTATATTTATTATCGAAGTCTAAGATCGGGGTTAAGTAGTCTGCAGGTTTTTTTTGTAAAACGGAACTGTTGGATTAAGCAGATGACATCGACATCGTCACGCGTCCCCAACGCGGCTTAATGGGAGCTTTAAGTTCAATGATTCCAAAACAGAGGTGCTGTCGACCAAGAAACGTTCCGTCACGAGGAGATCCGTCGTAGAATCAGTCGCAGTCTTGTCATATGAAGCAAAAACATGGATAATAAGCAAAACAGCAGATCTGATTCTTGGGGCCTTTGAATAAACATTTTTGCGTCGCATATATGGTCCCATCTGCGAGAAAGGTGAATGGAGGAGAAGACACAACCGCTTGTACCAAAATGTGCATGTAGTCCGTAAGGAAGATCGGCCAGATCAAACGCGAATCCGAGCCTCCTGGTTCGATAAGGGGCAGAAGATCGATCATCCGATATAAAGACCAAGTCATCGCGAACGCAAGACAACTTGGTCTTAATGAATGGAAGCTACGTACCCTCCATCGCAACCGATGGAAGACAGCTATTGTTCAGGCTCACACCGTCCAAGGGTCGTTGGCCTGATAAGTAAGTATGTATATATTTCCGAAGCAGTTTGTGAATCAGAGAATACATTCATATATTTGGATGTACATGGTTACTTATTCGATTCTCTATTAATAGAAAGGTTCTAAAGAAAAAAGAAACAATTGTTTTACTACTTTCTTCTTAGAAATGATTTACAAGGAAGACAACGAAGAAACCTGGGCGGGATTCATCAACTGAATTTTGGTGGCGTCAATGGGTTAAGACCAATAGCTAGGTATCTGGTGTGCTTCTAGACTAATCGATTGAATTTCACAAGCACATGAAATGAGTATGTTGAGAATCAAGAAAAGAAACTGTGTCTCACTCATATAAATTATCAGATGAATGATAAAAATCTAGATCGAGAGGCAGACTAGGTTCAAAAGAAACGACAAGGCCATGGAATCAGTTACTCGTATTTACTTTTCTATTCAGATATTATTCGGATCTTATTAATACAAAAAATATACTCAATGAAAAGGGAAAGCAAGATAATCCAAACATTCAAATATACTTCACGAATAAATCTGGTTCACGAATAAACGTGAATGCAGACTGTAAAAAGTCAATACAGATAACCTACATTTGGTTTTTTCTTAAATCTATTTTTTCATAGCAATAATAGCATCTCATCTCAAATAATACTAGGGCTGGTGATTTAAGTACTTACAAATGTTTAGTCACGTTGATTCTTTATTCTTTATTGTTCTCGCAAATTTGTACAAAGTGACTAAGACAATACAAATTTGTCACCGTTTGCTGGTACACAACTTAGCGATTTAAGTTTCACTTAAGAAGTTTAGATAGACTTATCGGTTTGCACGAATCGAAAAGTAGATCATAAAGTTGGCTAATTATAACTTAAACTAAGTCGAAGAAATAGTGGGTCATAAGTCTTATTTTGTACTTTAGCATTTACAGTGTGAAGTGAAGGACTTCGTCTACCTCGGCTCGCAAGTGAACAGTACGAACAACACCAGTTTTTGCTGTTTCTTTGGGCTCAAGAGGCAATTGAGTAGTAGAGTCCTCTCTCGAAGGACCAAGCTAACATTATACAACACCTTGATCATCCCTGTCCTACTCTATGGTGCGGAAGCATGGACAATCTCAAAAGTGGATGAAGAAGCACTTGGTCTTTTCGAGAGAAATGTTCTGCATTCAATCTTTGGTCCTGTTTGCGTTGATGGTTATTGGAGAAGAAGATTCAACCACGAACTGTACGGGCTGTACAGCGGCATGAGCCTAGTCAGGCGTCTACGGATTTAACGCCTAAGATGGCTGGGCCATGTAGAGCGCATGGACAACACTGCTCCAGCCCGAAGAGTATTCGACTCCGAACCAGTGGGATAACGTAATAGAGGACGCCCACGGAACCGATGGCGCACCGAGGTGGAGAAGGACCTCAACCAACTTGGTGTGCGCAGTTGGAGACAGTTGGCAAAAGATCGTGCCGGGTGGAGAGGCTAACTGGTTGAGGCCCAGGTCCACCCCGGACTGTAGCGCAACCAGAAGAAGAAGAAGAAGAAGCACTGACAGTGACATAAAACCTCGGGGAATTTTGTCAAAAAGTATAGTTCAATATTTGATTTATAGAGAGAAATTTCAGAAGTAGACGTTCCTCGTCATCTCTACAACACAGATGAATATTTTCACAGCTTCGATGAACTTAGATTTTACAAACGATTTCGGCTAACCAATGAAATAACAGTGATTGTTTTGCAGCAGATAGAATCAAATTCGGAATGTCCTTTCAACTTTTCTAATGCACACTTTTAATGAACATACATTTTCAAGAAATAATTCAATTGCTCCTATCAACCAATTATTTGTCACATTATGATTTTATGCGACTGGAACTCAATTGCAGAGCATTGCTGATTTCTGAGGAATGCAACTATCTAGTGTATCCCGGATTGTTTCGAAAGCTAAAGTATCCCTTTTCAGGGCAACATATAAAGCTACCGAAAATAGCTATTGAAATGCAAATGTTAAGAAACATTTCTTTCGTTTCCATATGTGATTGGTGCCATAAATGGAGCCCACAAAAAAAAAAAAAACATTTCATTCCCAGGTGGAGCAGATGCTGAAATATATCGCAATAAAAAAGACTATTTTTCAATTAACCAAGCGATATGTTCAGCCAACCTTGCTTTTATTGAATTTGTAGCTTGATGGCCAGGATCTTCTCACGATGCAACAATTTTCAACAACACCCAATGAGGACAGTATTGGAAACGCAAACATATGCAGACCATCTCATATTAGACAGTTCAGATTAACCGCAGAAGGTTTATTTGATGGCACCCCTTATAAACTCCCGAAATCCCTCCGAACAACTTTGTAATGAATCTCAATTACGTTGCAGGGGAATTATTGAGAAAACGTGTGGAATACGGAAAAGAAGAGTTTCAGTTCTTGCCTATGGTTGTCGCGTGAATTTAAATACCGTTTTAGCAATTATAGTGGCTTCTTCGCAGTACAACCACCTGAAAGTTTGAATTTCGATTGTAAAGACCTTCAAAATGCCATCAACTCGGGCAGATTTCAAAAAACTCTTCGAATTTTAACAATTTGCCATCCTCTTCTGGTAAGCAAACGCAGCAACTTAGTAAATAGCTAGACTGAAAGGATAAGATTACAATCAAGTACAAGCCATCGATATATTTTCTTCGTTAATTTATTAGGTACATACTTACATAACTATACGAATTAAAAAATATATCTTTTAACAAAAACAAGCGTTTTCAAGACAAAATTATAAATTCAAGCTTAAAACACGGCACGTGTCGCCTACTTTCCAAGGGCCAGGCTTCATTCTCTTCAAAAGTTTTTCTATTATTTTAACTCCAGCGATTTCATCCATCCATGTTCTTTCTGCAATTGAATAGCTTCTTCCATGAACGTTTGATGTTGAAGGTGGACTAGCTCAATTTTTATTTTGGATAAATTTGAATACTCCTCAGTAATTTTGCTATTCGGGAAGGTCGAAGCAACTGGTTTACACCTGCCAGAACATATCGGAGCATGTATTCCTTTGTTACCAGCGTCTTTAACTTCGGAATGAGACGGACGTGGTATTAATTTTGGATGTACTAGTGTCTTCTGTTGTGCAGAAATAAAAGAGGACCAATCCGTTTCAAAATCAGCTCTTGAATTTGCTTCTTTCTAAAAAAGTAAAAGAATATATGTATGTATGTACATATGATATTTTCAGCACAAGAATTATACGTATACTGACATTTTCTTCATCACTACTTTTTGTTTCCACAATTTTTCCTTCCATATCATCACTATCCATCAAGTTTTTTATTTGACTGCTTCTCGGAGGCAGCTTCTTTCCGAAAGTCCTTTTCCTAGTTTGCTAAAAATGTTTTGCTGAGAAGCTAGGCCCAGGGTCACCTCGGACTGTCGCGCCACCAATATTATCATTATTATACAATTTTTTTAGGGCTTCACTGTTTCTGTAGCAAACTATTCCTGATAGAGAACTATATTCTTCAGCAATGGGATTAACCATCTTCTCTTTGTTTCCACGTTACACATCTTTTATTTTTTATTTTCTGCAACTTCCTTTCAGGAGTATGGATTTCTCATGTGAAGTAAAATTCGGACTCCTTCATCTCTATCAGCCTCATCTTTCCTCTTATCACAAATTACTTTAGATGAATGAAAACAACGTTTGGAAGTTTTTATTTGACGATACAATTCACAATCAAATTATGATCACTAGACTGCACCAGTATCAGCTGGCAATAGCGGATGTCAAATGCAAGATGTAACTACTTCTATTCTATTGTAAATGTTTCTATTCACAACTTCAGGCAATTTTATTCATGAGATGGGAGTTATGTAAAAGTATTACTTTTCCATTACTATTGAGTTAATTTAATGGTAATAGAAACAATGTCTTCATAAAGACTGATTGTTTCGTGCGTATACAGCAGTCTATTTTTTAGGATTTATCAATCTTCTAAAGATGCTAATAGCCCGTGCCATTAGCATGGATGATTCGGAAACCCAAGTAATTGATTTTGGCACACTGCACTCTTCTACCACTCTCCCCCGGGAACTACCGTTAAGTATTACTTCGCGAGTCTAGTTAGCAATAACGCTTTAGTCTGTATGGCCACTTCTTGAGCTCTTCTTAGAGCCTCAGCTCTTCGTACTGCATTCACCACCAGCCGCTCTCCGATCTCGTCATGTAGCGTACTAGATCCTCCGGATTTGGCAAGCTCGCTCGGTCGTCTGTAAAGTGTGTGCAGTAGAACACTGCATGCTCCGCGTCCTCATTCGTGTTTGGACATTCGGGGCACATGGGTGAGCTATCCTGTCCAAACCAGTAGAGGTATTTCCGATAGCAACCGTGCCCCGACAGGAGTTGCGTAAGGCTAAAATTACATTTACCTATTCTTCTGTCCGTCCATAATTCAATGGTTGGAATGAGCCTATGGGTCCACCTGCCTTTGTGGTACCATCCCATCTAGTTTGCCACAGCGTCATCGATGCCGCTCTTTCATTTGTCTTTATTCTTCTTGCTTCCTGACGATTCAAGAGTCTCCTCAGGTACACCCTCTCGCTCTCATTTGTGAGTATGCTGATGGGGATCAGTCTGGCTAGAACATATGCTACATCGTCAGAGATGGTTCGGAAGCCACTGATGACTTTGATTGCACAGAGCCTATATACATGTATAGCTCCCGGAACTATTTCGTCTGTTGGAAACATTTCGTATCGTTCCAAACATGTACATGTGCACCCAACATCTCCACAATTTGTATACAAAAATTCTACACGAGCACACACAATATGGCACATGGGACACAAAATGGAACACACCCGTTTGTGCATACCTGAGTCGGAACTATCATGGACGTATGTTCCATACATGTATTTTTATTCATACCAACGTAGCCATCAATCTATCCTTTCCTTTCGGAGAAGGTGAAGAAGATGAATGGAACTATGTACATAGTTCCGCACACATGTTTAACACAGCCTTATCCATGGACCTGCATAGTTCCGCGGGCATGTTTCATGCAGACATATCCTTGGACCTACATAGTTCCGCAGACATGTCTCCGGCTCCGAAGGGAAACGTTCGATGTCCGTTCCGTTGTCGGAACTGTTTAGCACAACTCTAGTTTGGAGCGGAGCAAATAAATCGGCCCTGAGCCTGTAACTGAGAGAGCTGAACTTTGTAAGTTCGGCAGGACAGGATAACAGGGAAAATATCAAACGATGCCAGCGGTTTTCATTTGTGCCCATCAGTGTTAGCACCCATTCGGCTCAGAGTTGTCATTGTCAAATAATATAAATTGTCACCAAGTTGTCTTTAGTCCTTGGCAAGACATCGGGAACCAAATGTTCTCCCCCTTTGCGATTCATAACGTTAAAGTCATGTTTTAATTAACCCCCCATCGAACCAACGTGCTATCCAGATTAATCGAGTGAGCCGTAGCCATTATGGTTAGAGACCACAGTAAACGAACGAGCATTCTAGGTTCTTTAAAGTTAAATACTTGTTTTTCCCTCAAAATTGAATTTATTTTTCAGTGTAGTCTTATTTCTGCATGTTCTATCCTTTCTGCGAGATACACGACATTCCAACTTGTTTAACTCCACCATGCCTTCACCCTTTGTTAACCTTCTCAGGGTTGGAATTTTAAAGCAGGACTACCTTTGTTTGAAAAAAGCTTTTGTCTTTTGTTATGATGTATCTCCTTTTATTTTTCATTTATTTTACCTTGTAACTTTGCTTCTTTTGACTTCACTTTTCAAACAATATTATTAAATAATTTCCTTCTTCATTGTCTTACTATGCTCTCATGTTAACACTCCAGCCTTGATTTAAAAATCTGATATATTTCATAGCTTAACGAATCAGCACAGTGTTGTGAGCAACTATTGCTTTCGCATTGTAAGGCACGATGATCTAAAGTGTCTTAGTCTTTATTCATTTTTTTGCCACTTTATTGAGTTATTTGAGTTATTTTCGTTCTTTCGTGACTTGACAGTTGAATTTAGTGTTTTATGATGGTCTTTTGTGTGTTTTACAATGCTGTCGGTATTTTTAGGTCTTAATGAATGTCGTTAATGGAAACATACCGCGATGCGTTACTTATCGTTCTTGATATTAAGTGGTGAGGTTTTGCTGTTCTTCATGGGCAAAGTGAGTGTACCTGCTTTGTATATTAGCTTGTTGTTGTCAACGGATACGAGCAGAATGTCCTCCCAAAATAAAACTGAGCTTGTCTAAATTTGTCCTTGATTTGACTATTTTTGTGATTTTGTATTGTCTCCAAGTTAGCTTTTAGTTTATGTGCATTCCGTAGTTTGCCTGTCATAAGTCACTGCTTTGTCGTTAGTTTTTATTGTTGGTGTTTCGTTTTGCTCTTTTTGTCATTGTGTCTAGTTCTTATCTCAGTTTATTTGTGAACTCAAGGTTTTTAAAAGTTTATTATTGTGTCTGGACGTTATTTGGGTTCGATGATCGCATGTCCTCATGAAGGAAACACAAAAATAATATAACCAGTGCCAATAGCAACGGCTAAGGCCTTTACTGCTTAAGTAATGAAATAGCAGAAGTCTTCATATTTGTGAGGTAGATTGAATATATGTAGCAATATTTTCGTCGATTAAAGGCTTCGTTGGACATACTTTAAGTAAACCGCTAAGTGACTTTTCCCTCGGAAGGAGAGGGCGTGGGAGTACAGAGAAGTGTGTCTGTGTCCGCAGCCTCATTTGTGGGTCTCTGACTTCCAATGGCCCAGTGCCGACGACGCCGATAAGAGTTCACGTCTCGGATTGAGGGACGCCATGAAATTTTCTTTGTAAGGCACCCTATGTCATAAGACTATCTACGATTCGTGTATTCAAGCATCAGAAGATGTTCTGCAGTAGCGATAGGGCTGCATGGAAAATTCCCCCAGAAAGTACTGAAGTAGTCCCCCTTCTATCGAGTTCGTCAGATTCACTGTTTTCGGGAATGTCACAGTGTTTAAGTAGCCACATAGGTTAGATTAGGTTTGGGTGAATGCCACCACTGTAGCAGTAGTGGCCTACTTAGATCCTGGTTGGATCCTTTTTGCTATAACTACCCTGTGCTTTTCACCGGCTCCTTTTAAAAGGGACTACACTAACGAAAATTAAATAAACCTAGAGACTACCTGATGATATTCTAGTGGCCTACTTTGACAAGTCCATTCCTGTGCTAATTTACAGCCAATTAGTTTCCTGATAAACTTAGCGATATCCACACATTTTCCCTAGTTTACTGAAAAAGTAGTTGCCTAGTATATCTTTTCTAGTTTTTGCAAGTGCTGGACAAGTGCCGAGGAGGTGAAGCATATTTTCTTCCTCTCCCTCGTCTCTACAGATTCTGCAAGAGAGAGAAGTGAGAATGCCAACTACGTTCATTATTACATTCCTGTTTAGTTTGAATTTAGTGAGGGCCAGATAAGCCTCAAAGTCCTACATGTATCTAATTCCATCCATCTCCGATTATCGGAGTCGAAGGCATCTGTAAGTAACATGGTGTTTATTTTTTGGAGTGATGGATATGGTTTTGGGTGTCCTGATTATTTGCCACCCCTATTCTTGCTAACTCGTCGGCCTTTTCGTTGCCCGGAAAACCACTATGCCCAGGAACCCAGCATAGGGGTAAGCTGCATCTAACCGCTATCTCCCTAAGAGATAGACGGCACAGTTCTACCATCTTCGATTTAATTGATGGCATATCCAGAGCCTTTACTGCCGCCAAACTATATATGTAGATGGCGATAGATAGCCCGTCTATCGGGTTCATCGACAGTAAGTGGGCAGCCTCTTGGATAGCTTTAACATCTGCCTGGAATACACTACAATGGTTGGGCAGTCGAAGAGACAGGGAAAATGTTATGTCCGGCGATATCGCGAATACTCCTAATCCGTTGTCCTCGTCCGTTTTTGAGCCACCTGTGTAGACAGGTAGCCTGGTTTTCTTACCAGATCTTGTTTCCCAATCTTGTCTGTCTGGGGTAAGTGTTTTGAACCCAAACTCAAAGTCTAAAACGGGTGTTTTATAATCTGTATGCGTTGGTAGTCTCGCATTTCGGATTATCTCTGTATGACCTAAGCTGTGTGAACTGCTCCAACGGTTACTCTCCCGTAGCCTTAACGCTGCTTTGGTGGCTACCAGCTTCGCATAGATGTCCATGGGAAGAAGCTGTAGCAATGTTTCCATGGCGGCTGTGGGGGTGGATCGCAATGCCCCTGTGATGCAGGTACACGCTGATCAGCCATAAGTTGGACGGTAAAACACTTGGCCATCTCGTTAATTTAGAGAGGCGACAGTTAAGGCAAGTCTACAAGTTAAATAGGACTGCATACAGAGACATGATCGCCGCTTGAATATCAGAACAAACGACGACATCCTCTCCATGATATCACATTGTTTTTCACAAAGGACAAAGCTTCGTTGATCGATATAGTTTCTGCCTGAAGGACGAGGCAATGCTTCGGCAGTGGAAATCATAACGTCCTCGCCCATCTTTGGTGCATGTGTACAGATTCGCCGAGAACCACCTAGCGTCAGGTAGTCAGGCTTCCAGTATGATCTAAAGGGGCTGGTTGAGCAGGTTCATCTGGAATAGGATATATGCGAGGAATTGAATGGAGTAGAAGTCAAACGCGAACTCTACCAGCTGTACTAAGATGTAGATGCATTCCGGAAGGTAAAAATCTGTCGACTGCACTGGTTCGACCACATCGAGCGCATAAGGGCCATGTTATTGGACTCGAGAGATCTTGGTGTAAACGACTGGAAGCTGCGTGACTGTTATCGATGGAAGAAAGCTACTGCTTAGGCTCAGACCCTCCATGGGTCGCAAGTCTGAGAAATAAGTAAGTCTGCTTCCTCTTTATTTGGCGCTAGGCTCCGGGGTAGAATCTGTGGTGGCCGTGACGTTGTGGGTATATGTGTTAGCCTCGCTGCCTGGGTTCTGGATTCAGCATAAAACCTGGCAGTCGCTCTGAGTCTATAATCTATCAACTATAATGATTCAACTTTCTGCGATGGTTTTGTAGTTGCAACTGACAACAGAGCACACTATCCCATTGATAAAAGGAGATTCAGACTTCTTTTCCGACAGGAGACAGAATATATAACTGTCTACCGGTGTCTTCATCCGTTGGATTGCATCTGCCATAAGGAGAAGCTATTTCATTTTTGCCAGAAGGCTAATTTCTTCGAATCACATCAGAATCTTATGTCATATTTAGAATGTGACGAATAACTTGTCAAAGCAAAGAGTAGTGCTGTCTGTTATGGAAAATTTACATTTTCGAAGTAAATTACAAAAAAATAAATTTCTTCTGATAAAATGTCATTTTAACTACTTTTTTCTTTTGTTGTTTATTTTGCAAGGATCACTCTGCAGAACCGGTACATACTCTGTAGTCGTCTGGTAAAAATGAATTCGAAATACGGAGAATGCTGTTTGAGAGAGAGAGGTTCACAAATGGGTGATTCAATGAAAACAACCGCAATGCCACACATTTGTTAAAGATCAAAGATGTTGTTGACAGACTAAATAAATTTTCCCAACCGTCTGATGATCGTGTTGTTTCTTTCGTGACTATTAAGTACAGCTTGATCGGTCTGAACTTAAATTACTTCATTGTCTGCTACGCTACTTCAAGTAAACGCCATTTTTGCCGTATTTCCTTCGTGACCAGAGTATTTGAAAATAATTTGAAATCCCCATCACGTGGCTGAATAAGGTGAAATGAAAACATCTCAGATGTGGACACTTCTATTTCCGGACGATAAAATGAATGCATCAGATCGTCTACCATAAACGAGAAAAACTTAAGGTTGATGTAAATTCCAACGTGCAGAAAGGTACTGGTTTCAAACTACAGACATTCACATTTTTACATAGTAAAACTAAACCTTCTGCTGGTTCAGTCTCCTCGGAACTCTTAGATTAACCACAACGGCAGTGATTAATCAAATGATAGATTGAATTCACAAAAAGGGTTTAGAACCCCGCATAGAAACACGTTAGTGTCAATCAACACGTACGTTTTGCAGACCTCGACTACCATTATTTCTTATTACGGAAAACACTGAAGTCATTCCAAGCAGCTAATTGACATTCAAGTACACGGATGGTGCATCGCTTACTGAACCTTAACAAAAATGCTCAACACATTCATACAAGATTTCCATGTATTTCGTTTTATAGTTGTTTTGTGCATACGATTCGTATTCAATTCGTTGACCTAAAAGTAGTACATGCCTATACAATACAACAGAAGGTGTACACGAACACAGAGTTATGAAAACATTGTTTGATGTCCATATGTTTGTCGTGTCTTCGAGGTAGATATTTTGTTTGACAACATACTAATAAGTGAACTTCAGGCCGAGTTAACAGTCACCGAAAAAACCGCGTGCTCAAAATCGAATTAAATTCGAAAACTACAACAAAATATAGCCTAATCTAAAGTGATCTTGATCGTTAATCAAAAATAAAGTACAAAATTTGCTATCGGTCTCATTAATAAATCGAAACGAAATTCATTAACTCGTTGAAACACCTGCCCGAATCGGAACTTGAATACTTATCGTAATATAACGATTAATTACACAATTACTAGAACTGTTGAAGTAACGAGTTGCCGCTTTGATTTGTCCACCTGTTCGTCGTGTAAAAGTGTAAGACCTTGAATTAGTTACGTATAAATAAAAAAAATTGCACTACTCTGGGTGATTTGATCTTGTAAGGCGTGGGAGCAGTTAAGTTTCGAAATAATATTCCTTCCCACATTCTTGGATTATTTATGTTTTTTTTTTATCATAGCACGTTTAGATGTCCTTAAGTTAAGTTCTCATTATGCATGCAGTGCAAAGCGTGCACAGTTTGTCTGCCTTCATCTCTATTTATTACAGAACTGCTTGATATACATCTCAAATCGAATACTTTGTTGCTGTTCTATTTTTCTAATTCGTAGGCTTTTCTGCATATTTTGCACTCCCGTTTAAGACTGTAAAGTATATTGGACTCTTAAAATAAATTGATTTATTGCTTAATAAAATGTGTGGGTTTAAATAAAACACATTTACGATTTAGATTTCGATCAAATTTATATATCAATTCAATTCAATTCAGTGTTTCTGGCCGAGTTTTAGAAAAGTACAGAGAAAGTCCTAAATGCCAGAGAATTGCTTTCTTTATAAGCGTTGCGACTTTTTAATACCCGTCAACTCCAATTCTATGGCCATAGAATGTGTGTAATGACCGAATGAATAAGATAGCGAATACAAACTTCTGAGATGAGGTTTATCGTGCTGTTGTGGGAATAACTCGCTGGGAACTCAATGTTGAGCAGCTGCTTCTTCGAATGAAAAGTGGCATTCTTCGATGTTTTGGTCACATGGCTCGAATGTCACCATTATCACGACTTCCGAGGCGGGCTTTGAATTCAATTCCATCAACTAGGCAACCAATTGGCAGACTCAGGAGTCGGACCAAGGCCAAGAACTCGTCTGGGTACGCTTGGGCATAGCTCCTGATGACTTAGAGTCGATGGCACAGGATCGAGCTGCGTGCAGATCTCTCAGGGAACGACCGCTTTAGTGAATCATGCGGATCAGAAGATCATGATGATTATACTCTATTTAAAATATCCACTATTTTTAGCTCTTCTCTATTTTGATGATTCTTGAAAATAGATGTGCAGTTTATTCCAGTCGGTACCATTCAAAATTATTCTAATCTCCACATTCATCTAAAACACGTTTTCCACAAATGTTCTCATTCTCTCGCATACCGCATGGAATATAAACTATTGGCAAATCTTCTCTATGCGGTATTCTGTGTTCAAATCCATATTTTCTTCTCTGGCCTTCGAATTTGATAAGCCTCCATTCTTTCGTCCAACCACTCACATCCAGCGTTCAATACAATGACTATTTCTGTCAGAATTTGATCGCTGCTTTGTAGTTGTTTCATTTCGCAATTTCGTTTCACTACTACTTTCTAGGCCTTGATTTCAGTCTTTAGATTTTCGTCAAGAGCCTCCTGATTTCCAGTACGAATCATATCCATATTTGAATTGTGTCAAGTGATACATTCTTTTTGTCTGCGTTCGAATAAGCTGGAGATATTCTTTACAATTTTCTTTTGTTTTGAATCATCTGTTCACTACTTGACATTCAGGTTAGGTACGTTAATTTTTGCTAATTGAATTGGTTGACACGAATGGCTTACTTTGATATTCCTGAATCCAGATTCATAATTCTTAGTTTTACGTTTTTGGTATGCAGTAGAGGCCTGCAATGGATGTCTTGAAATCAATTTCAAAACATTAATTTTATTTCGAGTATGTACTTATTTTACTGTACTCACATCTTCCCCTTTTGCATATTATGTTAGTTCTGAGTTAGGTAGGTAGACGTGACTGGTAAACATTCTAAGGGAAGTTATATCTCACATAGACGTTATCCTGATCCAGGTCCATTGTGCTGCCAATAGATCGGTCACGGAATCTTTCTTGACCCAGAACTGTAGATGTATTCTTTTCATACCTATAATCAGTTGGTGGTTGCCGTGGCGTAGTGCGTCGACTCCTACGCAGAGGGTGCCAGGTTCGATACCCGAATTTACCACCTATCATAATTCACGGCTCCACCTCTTTCGAGTCACTGACAATGCTCAAAGGGTATTCCTGTCTAGTAGAAGCTTATCAATTTCCGTTCGGAGTCGGCATGAAAATGAAAGAAAAATAGCACGCACAACACGAGTGCTTGCTGAAAAGCTAAGCCCAGGTCCACCTAGGACTGTCGCGCTACCCATATTATTATTATTATAATCAGTTGGTGGTCTGGAGAAACTTAATGATGTCCTACATATTTATGTTTCTGTGTATATTTATGTTTCCAAGGCTGTTGAACCAATAGCTACCCATAATTTCTCTTCTTATCTTTGCAAGGGCCACGCAGGTTCCGAGATCCAGTTTTAAACTGTTTCCTTCTCATAGTTCTGAGTTAGTAATATAGAGTTTTCCAATAGGGACTTGACAACTTATTAAATTTAATTTTTAAACACACTCTTTCACTAATCAGCAAACTGTCAGTTTAAACTTGTCAGTAAACCCAACATTTTCATCATGGTAAAGTACACGAACGAGCAACGTCTGCAAATTATAAAAGTCTTCTACCGATATTCGGGGTCGGTGACCGCAATCTTAAGAGCGTTAATCATTTTCAGTGGTGAAGCTCATTTTTTCCTCAATGGGTTCGTCAATAAGCAAAATATGCGTTATTGGTCGGGTGAAAATTCACATATGCTTCATGAATCACCACTTCATACATCGGCACCGGAGGCATTGTTGGGCCATGTTTTTTCGTCAACGATAACGATCGTCACGTAACTGTGAATGGTCAGCGTTATCGCACCATAATTACGATTATTTTTAGACCGAATTGGAAGATATGGACTTGGACGACATGTGGTTTCAACAGGATAGTGCCACAAGCAACACAAGCATACGTTTCAATCGATTTATTGAAGAGTAAGTATGGCCATTCGGCGAAATATGAGGCCGAGTCGTTGAAAATTGGGTCCAACGAATAGACCGCTGCAAACGTGCCCGCGTTCCATTCATAAATGTTTTGATTGTACTTCAAGCGGATAATAAAACTTTTGAAATATCTCAAATGGTTTCTGTTTAATTTAATAAAAGTCTTCAAGTCTTTATTACATAACCCTTTACTTACAACTCCTCGTCGACTTCGAAATGTCGAATCAGTTGACTTGACATATGACTGACTAGCCATTACCAGTCTGAGACAGATGGGGATATCAACCAACAACCTTCTACAGTTCACATAATTTCTGGAAAAGTTTCCTACACGTGTAAGAAAAAGATATTGCAAACCAAAAAACAAAAATGTCCAGTCAACTTAATTTTTAAATGTTTAACTAAATAAAAATTATATAACCATAGCCATTCCATTGGCGTATTCCTTATTTTGAACGTTCGTAAATAACAACCGGACTGCTGCTTGTTTCAGAAGTCTTTCAAAGGAGATCACGTCCGCCACAGAAGTTGTCTCTAGATGTATAATGTGTACTATACCCAAATCCATGCATATATTCAATCAATTATAAAAGAACGCATCCTTCATCCAAAGCAATATTTCCAGTCTTTCATGAAAAGATTTGTTGTTTGTATTTTATTTCTGGTTTTATTTCACAGCATAAGCTTAATTCTGGTTCTTTTAAATACGAATGTAACCTAAAATGTGACGAACATTGTATTGGACTGAGAGATATCCAATAGTGGGATAACGGCTACTGAAGAATTTGTTTGTTTGTTTTTTAAATATCATTTGCTCCACAAAAAGAGCACTTTCTTCTGATTTTGTTTACGTGTTTTTTGAATCGGCGTGACCATTAATCAGATCTCTAATTTGTTTGATTCAGATCAGGTTTGATCTTCGACGGGCAAAATTAAATTACTTTTTCAGATCCAGATCAGTTTTTGTATATGTCATGCGGTTTCTCTTTGGACTGCACCTATCTCTCATATCTAATGAGGTATCGAAATTAAGATTTTACACATTTCAATGGAATAATTCGGGAATTTTGTTATAATATAAAAACTCTGTTAATACAATTTTAAGCCCACAACCAACACAACATAAAAAAGCATGAAATTTACTCTGTAGTTTGGTGTAACTAACGAATCAATTTCTGGATTGTAAATTTGAAAATACAGTCGAACCTCCAAAAGTCTATTACTTCAAGGAATACCAAATTTCGTAGCAACGTTTTACTCTTGTCAAGTGAAAGAAATCATTTGAAGGGCGCATTGCAATAACATGATAAGCCAAAAAAGTAAAACATTGTGAAAATACGTTTCAAGGCATTAAATAGATCTATAAAAAAGAGCAATATACAATTGAACTTCTGGCTATTTTTATTAAATAACTTGTTTATAACTTAAGAAAAATTGCAACATTATATCGTTCTTCCGTAAAAATCTGTATTTTCTGTATTCTTTTTTTAAGAAATGACTATATTCATTGTTGCTTGTCATTTTATTGCAATAAGCCCTTCAATGGTAACATACAGATACGATTCCTCCACACACTAAATTCAATTTAAAAGGTTTGCAAATACTAAATCCATGGCTCTCAATCTGCGACCGGAATTTGTGTCAAATAATTAATTCTCTGAACATATAATTAAAAATGTACACTTCTTGTCACGTGTGTTGTAGTTTGGGTATTTAATTATCATATTCTAGAGGTATGGTACTCCAGAAGACTTGGCAGTATGCCAAACTTTGTGGGACGAATATAGGTTCGCTCTCACAGAATTCAATTTAGAATTGAAACGATCTAAGAGGGCTGCCTGGAGGAAATACTGCGAAAGCATTGCTGATATGCCGACAGCGGCACGAATCCATAAAAGGGTAGTAAATGATTGGACTAACTGTGTAGGGTTATTAAAGAAACACGACAGAACCTACACGATTGACCGGGAAGACACACTTAAAACATAACTTCAACAGCACTTCCCAGGCGCGTCCTTCAACACATATCATGCACACTCACACACAACAGACCACAGGGTCGTTGGTAACAGTAGAGTTAAAAGTCTATCTGGGAAATTTTTTAGTAAGGACAGGATCGAATGGGCTGTGACCACTTTCGAACCTTTCAAAGTCCCGGTGGCGATGGTCTTTTCGCTGCGCTCCTGCAAAAATCCATCGACCTAATCCTTCCGGAACTGGCAGCTTTATTTAGAGCAAGCTATACTCCAACTCCCTGGAGAAAGGTTAACGTTATCTTTATCCCCAACCCGGGGAACATCATTTTTACTCAAGACAATGTAGAGACTGATTAATGTTCACATCAGATACTTTTTGAAGTCGTCCAACCCTCTTAACTCAAACCAGTTCGCATATAGGAAAGGCAAATCTACACCGGTGCCCTTCACTATCTCGTTAAGAAGGTAGAGGACGCAATGGATTCCAAAGAGATAGCACATGGGGCAATTCCTCG
Source organism: Eristalis intricaria (assembly GCA_964034865.1). Classification (NCBI taxonomy): domain Eukaryota; kingdom Metazoa; phylum Arthropoda; class Insecta; order Diptera; family Syrphidae; genus Eristalis; species Eristalis intricaria. The sequence continues at coordinate 34,033,144 of OZ035875.1, forward strand.
ACATCGAGGGTGCTTTCGATAACACCGAGTACGACTTGATCACAAGAGCGATTAGTAGCCGAGGCATCGAAGAATCGACTAACCGTTTGATTAGAGCCATGCTGGAAAGTCGTTCAATTACTTCCTCCTTCGGAGGAGTGTCGGTCTCTGAAACTGCGGTCAAGGGATGCCCACAGGGGAGCGTTCTCTCCCTTACTGTGGTCACTAGTTATCGACAATTTGCTTACAGATCTCCACAGATCTTTTACCACAATAGGTTATGCTGATGACCTGGCTATTATTATTAGGGGTAAGCACGAAGCGACACTAACTAGTGTAATGCACTGTTACAAGTCGGGGATTGGTGTAGCTCATAAGGATTATCTATTAATCTCAGCAAGACCGTTCTAGTGCATTTCCCAAGGAAGTTATGTATCAACCTTGAACCCATAATAATTAACAACACCACTCTGGTCTATTTCAGTGAAATCAAATATTTTGGAGTAATCCTGGACAAACGACTCAACTGGATTTTACACATCAAGTAAGTCGCAGAATGTGCTACTGTTGGCCAGTAGATGTCTATACGGCAGGACTTGAGGTCTTTCTCACAAAATTATACATTAGTTGTACACGATGCTGGTAAGACCCATCATCACACACGCAGCCATCGTCTCTTGGCCAAAAGCACTCCAACAGTCAACGGAAAACAGGTTGGAGAAGGTGCAAAGGATCGTCTTTTAATAACAGGTGCCATGCGCAGCTGCTTTTATTTAAAATGGAAACACTACGAATCTACTCAAACTACAAAGCAGTCAAAAATGTATTATTGTCCACGTCCCCAAACATTATCGGCGGCGAGTGTACCCGAGAACAGAGACGAGCTGTGATTACGATTCTACGCGAAGCCCAAAAAAAGACCTCCAAACAAACTGAATGCTTTCGAACTGTCCAAGGGTCGATTCGATTCATAGTCGAAATATCAAACGCCCTAAAAACGGGGGCGAACCTCTGTACAATCTGAATCTAAATTAAGCTTAGGTAGAACTATTCAAAGCCCACAGCAGCTCTAGAAAATAAGAGCTACAAAAACACGTCCTACTTTCAACTTGTTTGGGTTTTAAGCGTGTCTGCCAATCGTCGTACTGTTGCTCAGAATGATAGGACAGTTTTTAAAAAGTCTTTACGTTCAGGAGCAAAACTGGCCGGGTTGAACATCTGTATCAATCATCTGAAAACAAACAATACTGAGCTCTTTCTTGGCCACCATCATACATTCACATTACCTTAAAGGTCATTTAGAGCTTATAAGTTCTTGACCTTGTGATGAATAATCACTTGTTGTTTTTTTTTGTTTGCTCTTTCTCTCATCTAATTTGAAATCAATTCATTTATCGTCTTATTTGTTGTGCTCACATACTGTTTTTCAAGTTAATTTGTCGTAATACTCGAGCAGAAAAAACTTATTCATTGCGAACCATTTAACAACCATTCATGAAAATCTTTAGCAAATGAACAGCAATTATTTTCCGGTGCTTTTTTGCACTTTTTCAGCAGTGCACTATTATATTTTTATCGCCGAAACGAAGTGCGAGTTCGCAAAGTTCATGTGAACAGACAGGAATGCATTAAATAATTTCAAGGAAATACGAATCAAAAATCACATGTACTTTTATATAATTATATGTGTGGCGCTACAGTATAGAGGTGAACAGTACAACTGGACCTAGCTTTCAAAGCATCCACACTTCCTGATAGTTCCTGTTAAGATAATTCTGTTCGTTATTATATATCTTCTTGGTATTAGATTTGAGTGATGTTTCATTCTTTCCTTTGATTGGCTACAGTCTACAGTTCTGAGCTGTTGTGTTCAAGTAAGGGCGCACCTGGTGATACCCATAGTTAGACTACTATCACTGATTGACTAATCCAGTGATAGTGCCGCTAATTTGATCCCTACGGCAAATGGAGACTGGACCAGATTTGAAAACCAGATAAAAGCGTATTAACTTTGCTTTCACAGGGACTCGAACCGGGGACCCTGCTAACCAGGAGCAAGCAATTAACCAACTGCGCCATCCAGTCGCTTAGTATTGTTAGATCGGGCTTGTGCAGATTGATTGATTGAATGACCTCCTTGGTCCTCCTGTCTGTTCTAGAATTGAATGCATGTTGCTCAATCCATGTAAAGAAACCACAATAAAAGGAATTGTTTTTTATTTTTCTTTGAAACGTGTGACCCTCGCTATGGTAGAAAGTAATGGAAAATTGACGTCTGCAGTCCTTACAGGCGTAACAGTACTTCAATGTACTATATTCATGGCAATTATATGAGTACATATTATGTAAGAATGTGTACTACATTCAAATAGTCAATCAGTGTACACTATTCGATCACATGATATCTAAATGAATTCATTTAAAATGACTGGAGTGGGTACATGGGTTCTTGCTCTGATCAAGTGAAGATTTTTGGTTAAATTAAAAATTTTTTTGCATTTCATTGTGTTACAATTTTTAGCAATACTTACTTACTTATCAGGCTAGTGACCCATGGAGAGTCCAAGCCTGAGTAATTGCTGCCTTCCATCGCTGACGGTGTGGGCACGCCGCTTCCAGTCATCAAAACCAAACTGTCTTGCCTCCGTGATGGCGATGGTCTTTATCGGCCTTCTTCTCCTTCTCGAACCAGGATACTTGGATTCGAAGACCCTCTTTGCAGAGCATTAGTGTTGCGCTCAGTGCTGTTGACAGATTTTTGCCTTCCGGACTACATCCGCATCTTGGCACAGCTCGTAAAGTTCGCGGTTGTGTCTTCTCGTCCACCTTTCTGGCAAACTGGACCATATATTGAAGTCTCCAAGAATCAGCTCCGCCGTTTTGCTTAGGATCCATATTTCGGCTTCATATAGCAGGACTGGCAAATTAAGCATGATTTTGGTCAGGAGATTCGAGCCCAGTTGTTTCAACAAACTGAAGAATCAGCGGCTGCTAAGTGCGGTTCTACGTCGGATCTCCACTGTGATGTCGTTTATGGAGTCCGCGTTTGTCCCGAGGTAGACAAGCTCCTTTACTACTTCGAAATTGTAGCTATCGATCGTGATGTTTAGTCCAAGGCGGTGTGGGATATAACGTTTCTTGGTCAGTAGCATATACAGTCGAAGTTCGATAACTCGAACCACCGCTTGCCACCAAAAAAATTGGATTTATAAAATAAAATAAATAATTGTTAAAAATATTTATTTATTTCCGATGTAACACATAAAACGTAGAGGAACATAATTATTATTTAAAATAGTTTGTTGTTTTTTTCATGACTGAAGAGTAGAACCAAAATAAAAAGTTTTGAAAAAAACTCTTCAATGAAATTTAAACCATTGCACAAGGACTAGGTTGTTTTTTTATTAGTTTTTAACTTTAAACTCAAAATGAGTAATGAATTCGCAACCAGCCCGTTTAATACTGCATCAAATCATCCCCATCTTTCCTTATCAGATCACTGCCTCTTTCATAGTCGAGCTGAGCACATTTGGATTTACATCTACATTTCTCGACTATATATTCATCTTTGGAAAGGTCCCAAGTAATAATATCGTCATACACCTGCAGAAAATGATTATACGATACAGCTTGCATAGTTCTGGTTTTTTTTCTTGCCTCAAATACCACATGGAGTTCTGAAAATCATGGGAATTGTTTGGGAATAGTCTCCAAAACCTCGATTTTGTTTATACTAGGTGAAAGAACATACAAACGCAGTACCCCGAAACCGATTCCTTATAAAACGAACTTCTGGAATACGCAGAATTTGGGAATTTTCCTACAGAATTCAACTTATCGAAGGTGACGCCAAACAATTTGTCGAGTTATCAAAGCATTCGAGTAATCCAAGTTCGACTCGTTCGTTTTGGCTTCATCGAACTTAAGGCTTGCACTATTTTATAATATATAATCATCATTCTTTGCAATCCTATTTTCAGTCGGTATTCTTTGTTTTCTCATTATTATTTTTATTCTTCGTTTATTAGTAGAATCGAAAGGACGCTTCGAAGCCCTTCAAATAAATAGTAGCATTTAATTATATTTTTATCACCGTGAAAATTGTATAATTCACTAGTTTATACAACACCCATCTTATACGAGTTCTTTTATTTCATTAATTTTCTTAAATTTTAGTCTCTCTTAAAGTCTTAAAAGCAATTTAAGTCCTCATTCAAGCCGACTTACGAGAATAGTTCATAAGCTGTACTTACATATTTATGATCATTTTATATGCAGAGTGACTTAACGCACACTTGAACTGATTTTTCATTGCAATCATAAGTGCAGGTGAAGCATTATTTTGAAATGAAAGTAAGAGTTCTGGTGGACTGAGTAATAATTTAAGTGACTACATTGTAATTCGACGGACGGTCCCACGGTGGCCTTGACCGTGATTTTTAAAAGTTAACCGATGCATCAACATGTTTACGTGATTTGCGTTCTTACTGCCGCATTACATTATGATCGTTTCATTTTATGGTGAAATCAAGTTTGCGAAGAGGAAATGAACACCACTCAAAGGGTTGCCTCAAAAATGAAAAATATGTTTGTCCGTCTGCAAATGCAATTAAACCAATTTTTGATAATTATAAAAACTCATTCCACAAATGCAAGTGTGTGTATAAGACAATACAATTATCTGTCCTTCAAAAAATATGTAAACAAATTGAAAACAACATACGGGGGGATGCCTTCAATTTTTTATTTCTATTTGCGACTAACATGCCTATGGAATGCAAACACGTGAAACGACTTTCAACTTAATTAACTTCCTATTCAGATACATAAATCTGACTATTCACTGAAAGTACTAAGCACCTCAATTCATTAATTGCAGCCCCACAAATTTCGTAGCAAGTTCGGTTCGGTTAGTATCCACACAAAATAAGGTAGTTCAAATTCAATGTCAGTAGAAACTTCGGTCATCGACGCTATTGACGGTATGAAATAACTCATTCGTCATACAATTTCTACTTTATTTTTGCCTTGAATCATGTTATTGCTAGACTTAACAATTTAATGTGTCTGCAATAAGTACAGTGATGTTTACAATTGATACAGAGTGTGTAATGCACATACCTTCACATAATATGCTTGTTCATAATCCATGTAGAATCCCTTTTGTCATTCTTTACAATACAATTTCAAAGTTTATGAAAAATATAACCCTTTATCATAAGAAAATATTATTTAGTAAATTACTTACCTCTACAGTTGGTTGTATGTATGCATGCTTGTACGAATTACTTACCCATATAAGTTTGTAAATAAATTAATTCTCCACTATGAATGGTAATCTAGCATATGCTGCATTCATTCAAAGCCTAAAATCCATTGGTGGCTGTGAAGCACTGTGAATACCGAATACTTCAGTCAGCAATGATCTGTTGTTGGAGTTAGTATAAGCACAGCCTCATTGGAGTGTGCACATATCGAGAGATATTATCAGATTTAAAAAAAAAAGCAATTGTTGACAAATAAATTATTGATTGACTTCTATTTATTGAGTTCGGTGGTTTGTTGAGTCACACAAGTGTTAAATTGCAATAACTTAGCGGAGTTTTGAGATTTTATTTGAAGGGTGACAAACGTTCATTCGCTTTCGTCGCATCGGTCCGAATACGAATATTTTGTTTAATAAATTTCAACTGTTGTATATATGTTTAATTGAAGATAACTTGCTGCTGCAGACATGGACATTAGTAAGAAGAAACCATTATCGGCCAACAATCAGGTAAGTGTTCTATGTAATCGATCAGTGCATTTTATGTTTATTCCTTTCCAAAAGACAAAATAAACTAGCCCACCACCATTCTCAGTAATAATGTCAGAAGTTCTCACATGTTTAAGCAAAAATAATTAAATACGTTCTTGCAATAATGATCACAATCATCGTGCCATGAGAAGCTAAGCTCTAACAAACGAAGTATGAGAATATCTGTCGAAATGTATAACCATAGCTGTGGGTGCATTCACCTGAATCAAGAAATATCTTTAGACACATCTTCATATAACTTAATAGCTATACAAAAATGACCTTGACATAGTTTCATACTCACAGGTCTGCGTAAATGAACTTCATGAAAAGTTGAACACACATCTACCAGCACGTTTCTATTGTGTAGTTATGTATTGTACTTGGCTGGAGGTAGAAATATGGTTGGTGCATGCTGGCACTTTGAATACACACATTGTTATAAGGTATCCCACAGAATTTAATGCAATTACACTCACCTTACTGGCAGTAACATTCAGGTGAACGTGCTTATTTATTTACTTACGATTGATGATTAGTTATGGTTTATTACACTGAAATAACCTCGGACCGATCCAGCAAGTAAAGGTACATGAATGCTTATGAAAAGATAAATTTAAAGAAAATCGTTTGTCCGGTATTAAGAATGAATCTATAATTAACAAATATGTGCTTGTCACTATACCTCTTCTGAAGTTAATTACTTTATAATGATAAATGTATTTATTTGTTCATAACACAGTTTATATAATATTAAAGTCATTACATTACGGAACACAATTTGACGGTGGCTTAGGTCGAGTGTTGGAGGCGAATAATTTCGACTTGTTTTTGGCAATTAATCAAATTCTAAGCATTTCTACCGGTTACTTCCTGCAAATTCATACATCCGGAAGAAGTGAAAACCATTAAGCAAAAAACAATCATTTTTAACCACTTCTCGCCGTTTCGTATATGTCATATTTCGGACGCAGACGTACGTTCAGATGACTCTAAACTCGTTCTAAATTACCCTACTTTGTACAAGAGTTGTCATAACAATATTCTGATATGACTATATTTGTTTTTCATTATATAAAATAAAGTCGCTTCCCTCCGTTTGCCCATCGGTACGCTTATATCTTTTAAACCACAAAAGGGATTTAAATGCGTTTTCTCCAATATATAGACTGATTAAAGAGGAAGGTTTATACCCATAGCTTTGTTTATTGTATTTTGTTTCAATATTGTATTAATTTGTTGAAATATGACTAACAGGATGTCGAAAAAATCCAGCCGATTATGAGCTTTCATGGTGTATCATTTTTTTTTTTGAAAAATATCAATATTGTATGTTGGAATTGTTAAATAGACTAAAGCGTAACCGGCTAATCCATCACCATATTTTCTGACAGCCAAGCGGCAATAAAAGCCATATCATCAGACATTCTGACATCGAATATGGTTGGACTTTGCCTACACAGCCTTAACGAGATATCCTTTGGGAATTCGTTTACCCTCTGTTCGGTTGAGGGACATACTGGAATCCAAGTTCATGTCTCGCGAAGAAGGGTTTTGAGCTGGGGTAGTCCCTTGCAATCCCGTACGCGCATACGTCACTCAGCTCCAAAAAGAAAAAAATACGAAGACGAAGAACTGGATAGAGCCAGTACTCACTGGCTCAGCCTGAATACTGCAACTACAAGATGTTGAGCAAAAAGAGATCAACAACGAACGCTAAAAGGAGTCCTTACCAGACACTGTGCCATAGGTGAACATGCAATGCGACTGCACGAATGACTTTTGCAAAGACGTGAAGGGAATGGAAGCTATTCAACCCTAGTAATGAAAAGAAGGTATTTTCTATGAAAACTCTTCTTCTCGGTTCGGAGTTAGTTTAAAAAACCTCATAGGTTTCAAACATGAATCTCCAACACGTTGAAGGCGCGGCGAGTAGGCCGTCAGGGCATCCAATTTACATACGATGCAATTGTTCCTCTTTACTAGGAGGACTTTATCCATCACTAAGGATAGAATCAATTAAACTAAGCTGATAGAATCGAACGTAGTATTATAGAAGATATTTTAATTACCTGGATACCTCTAACACCATCTGATTTATCTTTAAATTTATTAATTATTAAGCGTATGCAGTGTCAGATAAAGCAATCTTCTGCACTGCAAAGACCATTAATAAGTCACAGAGTGAAGCATTTATCACCTAGATTTTAGCTCTGTCTCATGAGAAACAACTGAAAAACAACAAAACTTGGAATTCAGATTCTCTTTGCTAAAGTGAAATAACTCCGAACATTGCTTGTGAAATATAAGGCAATATAATTTGCAAAGCTAGCTGTACTTATTAAGAAAACTGTTGATATAGATACCTGTCAGACCTGCCACCTATCGATTGCCAAATCCGACTGGCGGGAAACCAGCACGTATTTTGTTTAGAGGAATCCCTATGCATTCTTGTTTATTGGCGTAGCTGGCTGATCCTCTTCTTAATTTCCCGAAATGTCTATATAGCCTTGTATCCAAAAGAAGGGTATTTTAAACTGAACCGCCAGCTCGTCTCAAGGTCTGCGTTAACTTATAGCAATTCGGAGTTTTAAGAGCTCATGTTCAGAGCTCTGATAGCAACCTGGCCATGAAGATGGAATTGCCGTGGACTGATATTATTTCCCATTTTAATCATGTTCGGTTGAAATAAAACTTCTGTGATCGAAAAATTTTCGAGTTGGACTTTTAACAGCGCAGTTTAATCCATCAGCTGTCTTGGAACCAACTGTAAGAGCGTAAGGAGGATATGCGTGTCCTAAAAATATAGTCTCAACATTTTATTTTTAATGCGCTGTCGAATTGCTCGGATGCGAAATTGAAGGTCATCTTACCTAAAAAGGGCCATAAGTTATGTACCACTGCGATGTGGAAAAAAAGTCAGAGTGCCGCGATTGTCCAAAATGTCAACTGGTGTTAGACAATATTTAATGCATCTAATGGGGTTGTTCTTACAGAGCCCCTCATACAAATGCGTCTTTCGTTGCGAATTCTTTTCGATGTTTGGGTGCGAAGCTATTTTCTGTATGGCTCACCAACTTCCAAACTTATTCAGTCACTCACAAAGGATGTTTCTTCATAAGTTATGGACGTAAGCTTGTTTGTGTGTCCCTAAAGCGTCATCAGTTAAATTTCCCAATCAGCGATTATAGTCAGTGAAAGTAAACCGGTACCCATCAAGTGTTCTAAAATGTAATTAATTATCAGGCTCAATTAAGAAAAGCTTCCACTTACCCAGAATACCCAGACTTTTAATTGCCAAGAGCAACGGCGACTAACTGATAATGCTTGTCTGATTGATGTTATAGTGTAGTGGCGCTCTCGTAAAAGGGTTTGATATATCTAAAGAGCCGTTCAGAAAATTTTAAGCAAATGTATATATGCACATGTGTTTGTATATACACGTGACACATTTATTTTATTGCTTTAAATTTAAAACACTCAGTACAAAATCTCAACTCTGCGATTGGGATTCATTTCGCAAACAAACATTTTATTCTCAAGTCATATGGTGTCCGTGCATTAACCTTGTTATGAACGTAGGAAAATACGCTCATTTGATGTGAAATAAATTAATTTTTCTGTTGCTACATTATGCATATATTGCGTCAGTTGAAAAAATAGGTATAACTATTACTCATGGTAATCAAAACATAAATAACACGTCCGCTTAGTAGAGTTTATGCCGGCAAAACAAAGTAATTGGGAATTCCGGTAGACTTATACCGTGGTGATTCTAAAAATAAATTCAATGATTTCGAAAATAATGCTACCAGAACCAGAAACCCGTAACAACAAGTACATTACTCCCATGAGAGTAATCAGCAAGACACCCGGATCTGCTGCTTAAATTGTTATTGACTGGGTCCGTTTCATTTTCCCCCTTCTGCATTTGCCATTGGTTATGTTAATAAGTTCTTGGACACATGCATACCTACACCAGTTACGAACAATTCAAACTTAATGAACAGCGTAGTAGAAAATCCTGTTGTTGCAATTAGCTTGGGCCTGAAAATACCTTCGTTTTTTCTACTATCCGTACCATGCATTTCCATCAAGAAAGATGAAGTGAAGTAAACGAAACAGTTCGATGACTGTGACCTTGAACGCGTCATACATACAAAAGAGGACAGGAAATAAGTTTAATGATATCACTTTACATTCCAATTCTTCAGCAATGAAAGTCACATGATTTTTTACCGAAGCAACATACAATTAGTATTGCCTACACGGATAACAGCAGAGTTATTTCGTTTCGGCATACCGTAAGTGACCTTCACCTTATGTAGGTAAAGTTCGATGATCTATTATGAAATCACGAAAATGATAAATAAAGTGGACGGTTGCAAATCGCGATGTAGGTTTTGGTTGGTGGCGTAAAATGATGGGTTTTACATTTATTATTTCAATCAATGAATACATATGTATGTACACATGCAATTCAGTTCTTTAAATTTCTAGAACTTTACCATGTACCTATATAATTCGCAATAAAAACGAAAGAATGAAGGAACGAGTTGTGTTGTTCGGATCCTTTTCAATCTATTGTCTCCGCGTATTATCGGTTTATATGTGTACGTATATCAAGACACGTACAAGTGAATCAGTTTAGTTCAGATCCGGTGTCTTGGTGTTAAGGACCTGTATGACTTGCAATCTTTAATGCTAAAAGCATACAATGATGTCAGTGAAATGAAGATAAATTTAGATGAGATGACGTTTGGACAATTGAAATTGATTGAACTGATGTTAATAATTTATCGTCCAGGAAAATGTGACTACCCTTTGATGCCTGCGTTTTGTACAAGGTTAGCTTTGGTTCTAGGCGGGTTTAAAATGAGAACACTATCTGGTCATCACAAGTTTCTAAGTAATCTATACACGTTCCATAAATCAAACGTAACACATTTGCACTCTAATATAATGGTATTTCTGCGGTAAGACCAATTAGTTCTTCCTGACCTAGGTTAGTTCTAAGGTATCTAGTATCGAGTGACTTCAGAATCCACTTAGTCTATGTAGGACCCATTGTACTACCACGAAGATTGATTTGGAAGTGAATACCACTAAGTCAGGAAACTAGCTAAAGTTATCGTTTTATCGAATAACACAATCTATAGCCTTGCCATCGGATCGCTGTGGTCAACACAGAGGGAGGCACCGTGGCATAGACGTAGCCTTCGTTTTATCAAAGCCGAACAAGTGCACAGTACAACAGTTTCTACGAAAGTAAATGAAGCGAACTTTCAACTTTCTTAGAAGTTCGCCAAATAGTTTGTGAAGTTTGTCCTCTTCGCAGTTTCACGGAATGTCTCTGTGGCCCATAAGTCTAGACTTCCAGCCATCTACTCTTGACATTAGCCACAGGCGCATACAACATTGGAGTTTATTGAGACCGCTTCTAGCGCTTTGATAGCTGCTTGGTTGTGCGTGAAAATGCTTATCTCATTTTAGCCGAAACAATACATCGCGATATAATTTTAGGCTAAAACACGACGCAATTATCAGTGAGTCGCTTGGATCGTAAGCGATAATTTTACCGCCTACTCCTTATTTTGTTTTCAAGCCTTCAGAGTAAACATGCACCGAGTCACTGAAGGGTATGAAGTCATTGGTCCAGAGGCCATGTTCTGGAGTTAACAAAGTGGATTGAGGTTGGGTTAGGTGGTGATCCACGTCTCACTTAAGTCTTGTTTGACCTATTTTGTTCAGGAAATAACTGGGCGCATCGTCTTCAATGCTATTGGGTAGAAAGTTAAGTTTCTTAAGGATCATAGTGGTCGTCATGTAGTCGCCGTGGCGTAATGGATTGGAATGTCGACGTCGATTCCTAAGCTAATGGCATTAGGATCAATCCATATATTTCACAACTCCACCTATTTCGAGCCACTGGTCATGCTGAAAGAGTATTCCTTTCAAAGTTCGCCGGACGGTTAGGTTAGGTTAGGGGGGTGGCGCCTCAGCCTCACATAAAACTGTTGGTCCATAGTGCTACCTACTAAACACTAAACAGAGTAAACCAGTCCAAAAAAGTCCATTGTAGCCTTAGTTAAACAAAATGTTCTAAGCAACGTTTGAGATGCTGTGATTTCACGACAGGCACATCTAGATAAGTTTGGTTTTGGCGATATTGTAGTCGGGTCAGAAGATATCTGTTTTCAGGTATTAATTAATACTCTTCCACGCATTGTTTGTTGTCATTAGTAGTTTATTGTCGAGTTTATTGAAGACACATTTTATCGGAGCTGCGATACTTAATTTGTCAGATGACATTGTGACAGCACTCTTAGCTAGTTCGTTAGTTTTGACTTGTGTCCCACCTCCTATATTTTGAAACTGATTTTTTTGTCCATACATGTGGAGCATATGACAAAAGTGGCGTATGGAACAAACCATCTCGGATTGTCGCGCCACCAATGTTATTAATATTAAGGATCATATTGTGTACAATCAGAGTGACATTTCATGTAGATGTTAGAACCGGATTACCAACGGAAGCAGGATTACGTCAAGTGCGCCGGAAGCTGTGGTTCCGAGCTCTCCTGGGATAGGCTATTGTACCGTACGGTTTGGCCCAAAATGTCTCACCAAACAACTGCGTCATGCAACCGAAGAACCTACGCAAGCCTTAGTTTTTAATGTTCAAAAGTTCTTCTAAGCCTAGAAGCGAGAATTTGGTTCTACCGGCTGCAAGAGCTGAGTTGGTGCCGAGATGGTGAAGGATTGTCTTATCTTCTTTTGGCTGTAGAAAGCTCATAAAAAGTAATACACAAAAGATTGAAAGTTTAATTTAGCATCAATCTCTCATCTATCGAGGATGAATAAAAAACAAACAAAAGAATTTTTTGGTTTCACGAAATTAAAAAAAAAATTATTATTATACTGATATATGTACTAAGAAGTTAAATCAATAAGAGTATATGTATTCCGTCAGTTAAATTTACACTTCGAGAAGTCCATTTCAGGATGCTGCTTCATAAATCTGTAATCAAATAATATTAGTTTGGTTGAAAGCGCAGGATTTGCAATTTAATGCTTACGTCTGAAGGATATCCTGTTTCTTCTTTTCATCGCTGGTGGGTAAACCAAGTTCCTTTTGTCTTTGATCATACATCATTTTTTCTACAACACTCCTAGTCTGTCCATCCAAGTCGGATAATTTCGATGGTTCCGGATTTATCTTCTTGGTTGAAATAGCAGGATCGGTTGTAACTAAACGATCCCACCACGACATTTGATTGATCTTAAATTGAAAAGCACATATTTGAGTACACATATGTATATTTAATTAACGCTGAATTATTTTCTGCTTTACCTTCTCGAGGGTAAGAACAACATTCTTCGAATCTTGTAAAACCCAGACAGAATCTTCTAATTTAATTTCAGAACACAGTTCTCCCGAAATGATCGGTTCTTGACCTTTAAGACCAACTGTTAAAGTCTTCTTTCCAAAGACCACTTGCACATCACGTGATCGTAATGAAAAATTAACATCAAAAGGAATCTTAACCTATAGAATGAAAAGAAAAAGAGGAGAAAAAAATGTTACATAGATATCATAATTATATTTCGATGAGTAATTTGAATTCCACGTCCAATAGCAATTATTTCAACTGAAATGACATTGAAGCTATCCCGCTTATGTGAATCAACATTGAACGATTAAAACCCCATAATCAGTTTGAAAAATCAGCACTACATTGTGCTCACAAAAGGAGTATCTCTACCATTCTTCAATTCGCCTCATTATGAGACCACAATGAGAGGGTGTTCTATTGTTGACTTACATAGCCCTTAAGCAGTAATGACTCCAACAAAGCAAACAACTCTAACCGGATTTGAGTGTTGTACCCAAGTCATTGTATGCTACATATGTACATTTTCTGTTCCGATTTTGTGCAAAACAGGTTTGAATGGTTGCATCGATATCATAATAAGGCATGTACCTACAACAATCACTTAGCTAATTGAAATCAGTTAAGCTTCACCAGATGCAGACTGAACATACGTTTGTATGTATACATGGTTAACTTGAAAAACATACCGATTAATTAATATGCGAAATACTAAGGAAATATTATCAGATTAACAACTAAGAGTTCATTATTATTATTTTTTTCATCAATATCCGCCATCGATTGGCGTATGTCCATTTTTCACATCTCAAAGCACTTATCCACCTACTTGTCATATGTGAGCAATAAAGCCGTCATCTCGAGTGCTAAGCATTTAAGTAAAATGTTGTGTTTGAAAGCGTAACGAAATCCATACAGTTGAAGTCGCAACATCCTTGACTCAGAGATATTTCGAGTGCTATAATTGTAATTGTTTCAATGTTAGCTAAGATGGTTAGTGATTGTCGACAAATAACTCTGCCGTTTTATTGGTCTACATTTTTTTCCGTGTTAATCGTACTCGTTCAGGTGATGACTTGCTGATAAAATCTTTACCCTTTTTCTTCGAATGAGACAACTCTTTATTATGTAATTTAATTTAAACACAGAAAATAAAAGTCGAGTCGGTAGGAAAATAGTTATCATTATGACATTAAATGACACATTTTATTGATTTCCTTATTTGCATACAGACAGCCGTAGAGTACGAACATCTTCACTATTTCTGCTTGAACAAGATTTCCATTACCAGAAATACATTCTAATGAAAGTAACAAAATGAATTCCCAACCCATTTATTTTCTCTTCAAAAAACGTGCCGAATGATACATTTAATTAAATTCAAATCTAATCAAGAGCATCACCAAATTACTTGTCAATGGGGCTCTTGCCCCAATAAAGATAATTGTAGTGCCAAGATACAAGCCAACCTGGGGACTCTAATACTATGAAGCGTGGTGGTACGGCCTGGTATAAGTAGTGATTGATTTTGATGTCGACCTTTTTCTTTCTTAATTATGCGCTTATACGAAAAGATATCGTGGACTGGTACCACTAAGACTATGCTGTCGGCTGGCATATCAATGAATATTTGTTTTGTTCTTTTTCTCAAGTTGTTCGTGTCTCTATTTTTGCATGATATTCAAGCGTTCTCTGACGATGATTTTTTTTTTGTTTTTTGATTTTTGTACGTCTGACGCGATGTCAATGACTAAAGATTTTTTAGTAAATGCTGCTGTTGTTGGTTTTGGTTTGTATAACTAGTTTTGACTTGAAAGTTTTGTTTTTTTTTAATATATTACTAATTCCTAGGAACCTACATCAACATAAACACTCTTTCCAGAGTATGTACACCACCTGAAAAACGAACTAGTCGATATTTAGTATTCCTTTCATAATTTAAAAATATGACATACATGTAGGTATGGAACTGTGTTTTGAAATAAAAAATAGAGTCGAAATAATTTTGTAGATCACTGTAATCATTTCTATACAAAGCTAACGTACCCACCGAGATCAAATTGGTGTAAGAACGACCTTCTGCTTGATATCAGACTAGATGTGCAAAAAAAAAACACAACCGGTTATTCGGAATTCAAAGAAAAAATCTCTTTTGAATTACTGGCATGGTTATTTCCCAGAAACGGTACAAAATGATATATAGAATGAATAAATCTGTTACCATAGGGAATAATGTTGCCATGTGATTTTATGTGTGTTTTACGATTTTCGGTAGACAATCTGGAGGATGTTTGGTTACATGAGACAGCTGAAGTTAACGAAGATCAGTTTAATAAAGACTTTTACATTTTTTCAAGATGTAATAACATTCATAATTAAGTTGACAGTACCTAATCATTTGATTTCGCTCTGGAGCCGGGTGCCAGCAGCAGAAACAATCGATTTGACTCGATACAATCGAAGATGGGCAGCCCCTATTATGGTTCATTCGAGTATCCTCGGTCAAAGTAGGCACCATACAAACACGAATATGACTTTTGAAACAAAGGTTTCCAGTCGATTGAAACCATTTATCGATTTCAAGAATCATATGATGAAAAATGTTCAATATTTAATTTTATTATGTTTTTAGTTATTCAGCAACGAAGAATAATTATGTAATAAGCAAGATAGTTAACAAGGAATATTTAATGTAATTTCATATATTTTGAGCAGTTCTTGGTCGATTATCGTTTATGTTTGGTATTCTGTGTTATTTGTAAATATATTTATGTACATACAGTCAATCAAACTCATATCCGTGCAGTTGATCAGAAGGACATCTTGTTCGAATTATGCAAGAATCACAAAAACTTAAAGATATATTGGCAAACACAAAAAGCGACCCTTCAACAAGAACAGAACATTTAATAACAATAACCAAAAAATGCGATTAACTAACAACAAGTTCATATTCATACACTAATCAATTTTTGGTACAAGACAAGAAATTTAACAAGTTTTAATATTTTATGCCTTATTTTTAATCACATTCTTAAACCAATTTGACATAGATTGGACATGTTTTTTGTAGTTTCAGCCGAAATTTTGTCCCATTTTTTCGCTTCTTATCTTTCATATCTGTTGCATTTCTGATTGCAATTTTTCTTAGCTGCTGGTCTAAATGGCCCCATAAGATAACTGGGGGTGGAGTTTCCATCGCTTTATGGCAATTGAAAAGGCTTCATATCCGGATATTATAAGCTGTATGCTTTTGGTCATTGTCCTAGTAAAAAGTGAATAGGTTTTGCAGACCCGCCGAAAATCAATCCCAAACCATTACCGATCCATCACCATGCTTCACAGTTGCTACCGTATCCGACCCAGAGGTATTACATTTTGATTCATCTGTAAAAAATTACAGGTTTCCAAAAGCCAACATTTTTGGATTGATGCTTCTTCGCAAATTTGGCGTTCAACTCTATTTTATTATTTCGAACTTATTGTACAAATATGAATTTGATTGACTCGATGTACATATAAAATTTTGACCTGGTTGCTTATGTGACAACAAACATTAATGAAGCGGGTGACATAGCTAACCAGAACGGTGTTATTAGCTGTGGTTGTAAGAGGTTACCGAAGTCACCAACAATTTGAATGCTAACTTCATCCGAATGGAATAGATGTTTGAAAAACTCTTGTTTATAGCTGCTTTGCAAACACCCGAATCATGTCCACAAAAATAAAAACATGTCACCAAATATGTGAATTTATATTTCATGTTTTAGTTCAGTGACATTTTTTAAGTACAATTCAAAATGAAATTCGTTTCAAGTTACGTGCTGCCAGATTCGAGTTGAACGACGATGAACAAACGACTCGATATCGAGTTCTGGTAGCACCTATTTTTGTTCAATCGAACATCCTCCATACGTTATTATCGATTGAACTAAAATAGGTGGGGCCAATACTCGATTGTTTCAAGTTACGTGCTGGCATTGGAACAATGCCACTGCACCAGTTCATTCAGATTGATCACATAAATTGTCCATTACGAGGGTGCTACTATCAAGCAGAAATCACCTAAAATAACTAGAACTAGTTTTAGAATTTATGAAGCTACGGTACAGCGGCAGTTTGTCTACAACGGCATTTGGATCATATAAACTGGATTAAATTTGAATTTTAAAACAATTGCAATTGACGTCTTTGTTAAGCGAAAATAAAAATAACCAGCGCTGTGTGAATATTTTAAAGCAAGTTTGAACATACGTACCTAACTGTCTACAAATCAAAATATTTGAACAGCCATCTGCGCAGTGACTGCATAGTCTGGGCAGCCGGCAGAATTCTCGAAAGTACCTCTCCAAAATACCACAAAAAACTAATAAAATAGTCGAACAAAAATCAACTACAAGACAGTTTTTGCACTTAACACAGAAATAATGATTAAAATAAATTTAATTTGAGCACTACTCTTGATAGAGTTATCTACAGTTACGGTTTCACCTTCACATGTAGTAATTAAATTTGAATAAATGCAAAACCTGAAAGTTTTATTTGCAATTAATAATATCTGACTGCATATAAGCGAAAATTCAACTCAAACCAGATAGTCACGTAGTCCTCTAGAATGATACATGTAAAATGTCTTATGACTGTTTATGGGGCGCGTGTACTCCATAAAATTCGATTTACACCATCACCATCGGTCTATTTTTTTATGCAAACTATTATCAAATGATCAATTCACATTAAAGTATCATATATAGTATAATTCTCGAAATTAAATGCATAAGTTTCAAACACTAGGGAGCGCTTAAAACAATGCATGTAATCTCAATGAATTAATCACTCTAATAGGATGTATACATAAATATTTATTAGCTATACGGAATCCCCAAGAAGTTGATTTAAAAGCCCCAAATCGTGACAAATGGCACAGCCACGTATAAGCTTATGGAGACGCTTGAATAGTGCATATCTTATAGGGTTTCCCCAAGCTATGTTTGCCTCTATCGTCACCAGCATTGTTAATTGATTTTGACCGCTAAATTTTTCAAAACATTATACATACGCGCACATTTTATCCGACGAGTTTATATTTATATGAATATACGGTAACCACCATAGCTCTGTTACTCGTCTTCTGTTCAAGAGTTGAAGTTGTTGAAGTTTTTGGATTCAGCTGATCGCTTACAATTGTGTTTGGCGGCAACGGGCATCGAGCATCAGGTTTCTGATTCTGTTTAATAAGTGTGCACACTTATAAAGATTAAAACACACAAACACACACACAATACCAGTCTAGCGAATATCCGGCAAATAAGCTGTTTTATTTTAGAATCCAAAAGCGAAGTGAAACGGACGTGCTGCTAGTCACCTTGATTCAGTTTGATTCTTGTTGTTGGATAGATCGGTTGTCGTGTGTGAGTTCATTTAGCGGGTTTGAATGATAATCGATTTTTGCAACGCAAGAATTTATTCGTTTTCGACAAATTGTATCAAAATTTATAAAAAAAAAGAAAACAACAAAAATACAAAATATAAACAAAACAAAGTTACAAATTAATTGTGTTCTTTTCTAAATTCAAAATATAAATAAATCAAACAAAAATTCTCAATTCTACAATTATTAAACTGTGATAAATAATAAATACTCAACAAGAAACGTAAGTTAAGACTGATATTAATAGCTTTGCATTAAGCAAGTGATATTTACCCGCTTCCAATGTACATGCATGCAATCATGGCATTTTTCGCATGGAGCTGTGCAAAAAAAATTCTTAATTATCATTTTATTGAAAGAACAAATTCTCACGGCAACAGAAACGTCTTCTTACTAAATATGATCAGCATGTACAAAACAAGACAAAAGAGAAAGGAATAGGGCGAATAGAGTTTTAAATTAACCAAATTAAGTTTTTTTGTGGAGTTATTGGCATAAGAAATAACAAAGCAAAGCGCTTGAAACTAGTTTTTCTGCACTGAAAGTGAATGCACTTTTGTTCTGCATCTCAACACAAAACGTAGCAGCATATGTAGAATTGATCGCTTTGTTTTCTAGATGAATGAATCATGGCACATTCCTCGCGCCTCTTTGGCTGGTTCAAGTATCCCACCATCGTCTAATAGTAGCAGTAAATCGAGTCTTTCGCGGGTTTCAAGAAATTTTCGACCACCAAATAGCCATTCTTCCAAAAGAATGTTGGATGCAGACAACTGGAATCGTGTTCAAGCAGAAGGTCAAGATGCAAGTCTTCGTCGTGAAAGACAACAAACAGAGAAACTCTCCAGACCATCAAATCGTAATGTCATTAAGAGTCAAACAAAAAGAGGATCTCGATCATCACAGGGATCTAATGACAGCACGCAGGTAAATACAGTTTGCTTGTATTATCAATTGTATTATCAAAATGTCCATTACGAGAACATATCAATTGATATTTTCATGTATTTCTTTTATTTATAATAGAGTGCCTCTTCAGGATCTTTGCTCTTGACAGTAGCAAACTTGGAACGATTCGCTGAAATCCACAGTCAACAGAATAAATCTTATCTGGATAGGAAGAACGAGTTTTTGCGGTCGAACTATGATTTCAATTTATTACTCGTTTCGAATCAATCAAACTTAAACAAAGATGCAGTGATTTCAATTGAACCGAATTTAAACTTCACTAAAACCAAAGATGTGGACACAATGTCTGTGGCCAGCTCAACGCATTTCACCATGGTAAATGGTGAAGGTGGACCATCACGAAAGACAACCGGTGGAATTTGTAGCAGAGGGAAACAGGTTACTGTTCTCATAGTCAGTATGAGTCTGTTTTTCCTTGTTGTCATTCTCGGCATGGTATACGCTCTCGAAGGTGAGTTATATTGTTTTCTCAAATGCATAGCCAAATCAATTAATCGATGTTTTTTTCTTTTTTTTAGTGCGAGCGCGGGATATGCCGAAAAGCTAATGACGTGCATCTTGATGATGATATTAAACCAAGACAAATTTCCACACAAAAAACATGAAAGTATTCTATTTCTTCATCGTCTAAGATTGAATTATACCATACCACATCAATGTACACACGCCCTCATGCTATGGTCCACGAACATACATATATATCTTATTATTATTTGTAAATTATTCACTTTTAATATTATGTATTTAATTTATTTCTGCTTAATGATATTTAAGGAGTTAGTTTCATTAAAGTTATCATATTGATTCGTAAATGCCGTGTCTTAGTCGAGATATACAGGTTAATTTGTTAAAACAGTATGTACCTACATTATATCGTATTTGTAGAATGTTCATGCTACTATATATGTATTTAAAAATCAAAATACAAACTTAAGAATATTTAACGGATTGTTTTTCTCTGCAGATGGCAGAATTAATTCTCTTCGAATTTTGAAAAATATTTCTTTGGACAACACGGGCTTAGTATAATTTCAGACATTTTTTTTTAATTTCTGCAGTCTAACTATTTTGAAGCGACATCCGGAACTCCAGTCAGCAGTTGCTCCCAAGGCCAGGTTGAAGTGAAGAGTTAGCGATGGACGAGCCCTGTCCTCTTACGCTCATAGCATCAGCAAGGTTACAGACACTGTTTGTATGCGGAGCTTTCGGCAGAGGTTCATTAAAAGCGGTCTAGCTTTCCAGTTGAAGCTGTGCGTGAGGTTAACTCCTTCACCACGTAAAACAAACAACATTCTCAGAGATGTCATGATGACGAGCGCAGCAAACGGATTAAGAACAGATTTAGTTCTGCATGTGAGAGGTGAGGCCATTAACTGACCATTTCCCAGCCGAAAAACTCACGGAGGCCTTAGCTTCCTACACCGCAATCCAGGAAGTTTGGTGGAATGGGCCGAACCAAAGGGGCATGAAAAACTGCGACATCTGCTGTGATGAATACACCAGAGGTATGCGGTTATAGAAGGGCATAAGTAAACTGTTTTAACGTTTGCTTGGGAACATGATCCACGCTCCGGCAGAGCACAGAGATGACAACAGGCAAGGCTGACTTTCATGATTTCAATGCATATTTACGATCAATGCCTTTTTTTATTACTATAGTTTTGAACTGTTTTGACTCACAGAGTGTTTCAATCGGTTTTAGATGCTTTCAAGAATTGAGATTCAAAGATTTAAGTTAGCTACTTGCAGATTCTTCTTTTTTGTATGGTGCTACCGTCTGGGGCGCACTTGGGGCTCAACAAACATCCTCTCAAGCTAAAGCGATCTTTGGCAAACCAAGCAAACCAAACCTCTAAGGACGCAAACCAAGCTTTTTTTGTTCTCACTCCCCTTTAGTGAGCCATATTACACATAGTTGTCCACTTTGCATAGTCACATAGACTCGGAATTGAAGACTCTTCGGACCGGAGCTAAGTAGTTCATGCGCTTTACAAGGCGTATCCACTCCTGGCTTGAGATCCAGAGGCACCTAGACTCGACTCGTGTCGCTGTACATCCCGTGCAGCAATTTGTGGTTGAATATTCACAAAATATTCATAAGGAAGACCGAATTTTTTTTTTATTTTCTCGAAGGTACGAAGTACTTCCTAATTAGATTTTGAAATTGTTCGTGGCTCTGCGCCATACAACGGAACTGGGATGATTAATGTCTTGTATAAAGGCGTACTGGTCCTTTTAGAGATGAGTCTATTTCTCAATTGCTCCAACCCCGAATGTTTCACTGGTTATTTGTTTCAGTAGGCAGACTCATACTGCTGTATGGCGATCAGACTGAGATCGCATCAGATCTGGAAAAAAAATCAGTCTGGACACTTAACCATGCTCAGCAGGTATTGTTCTACATAACTCAAGAAAAAACTCCTCTTCGAGAAGACCTTCTCAACCAGCATTCGACCCAGATCTTATTGGGAGTCTAAACACCAGAACCTGGATGGTCCACTGCGATGAATCGGGATACAAGTGTGGGTGCTGCCGTTTTTTCCAAGGATTTAAACATCCAGCTTTCTTTCCGATTACCGAATCACTGTAGCGTTTTTAAGGCTGAAACTATAGCGATTAAGGAAGCCATGTCCTGACTAAAAAACAATGTAATATCTCGCACAGATATCGGCATCTGTTTCGATAGCCAGGCAGCGATCAAATCTCTGAATTCAGTCATTTTTAACTCCTTCTCTTAACGAGATAGCCAAGTATTTTAACATCCAACTTATGTGGGTGCCGGGACACTGACAGAATTGCGAAGCGGACGAATTCGCTAGAAAGGGTACAAACTCTGTACTCTTTACAGGTGGTGATCCACCCTCCATGCATATGGTTACTATACATTATAAGCGATCGCTGAACGTGGTAAGATTGGGCAGGTCGAATCTTAGAACTCTCACTGCTACTCACTCTAGACTAGACCTTTTTTACAACGACTTCTGCAGAAGCAGCAGGAACGAAGATTAAGCTGTAGTGCTCTCTCATTCCCGCCATTACATGGATAACCTGGCTGAACTAAGCAGCGTATGAGTCATCCGCCTCCTTCGCTTTATTTAACCACTAATTGGTTTGCGGAATGGGTATTCATAGATCCGCGTGGAATGGCGTATGCTGGCTTAAGTGTGGCTGCTGACTTTCCGCGCAGCAGTCAGCCACTTCAAACTAACATAACCTACTCAATTGCTTCCTTAACACTAGAAAGACGAGCGGAATTCACTTGACCCATTTTGAAGTTTAGCGTTTTATAATTTCAAAACTCTTAATTTCTATGGTATGCCATTTCGTGAGTTTTATTAAAAAGTTTCATTGTTATATCTTTGGAAATGAATAAACAGATCATTTACCTACAAAACAAACAAACGCATTGATTCATGAAAACTGGGGTTTCTTAGAGAGAAAAGTATAATTTAGTTCTGCTACAATGCCTCGACTTGCTGATCTCGAGAAATATTAGAGATTGTAAATTCTTTATCGGAAGATTAATGAGACGGTGAGGATAAAGGTGTGGGGTTAGATCCTGGTCCCGAAGAAGTTGCAAATATTCCCATGTTCTTCTAGTAATGATTATTATGTGTTATTACCAAGCATATTGCATGACAATGTTCAATTAGATGAAAGTACCCAAAAAAAAAACTTAAAACCGTTACATTCTATAATTCTACTAACATGGTGTGAATATTCTTGACCACGTGGCTAGAAAGTTCAATGCCAATGCAGTTTCGAGAAGATGGCCAGTACAAGTATTCTGTAAAATGTATATTTGACTTCGCTGCGATGAATGCTTGGATTCGATATCCGGAAGTGGCAAACAAGCAAGTGAGTAGACGGAATTTTACACTGCAGTTGGCTCTCGAACTCAACAACTGTAGTTGAATTCGATCAGCTAGTTGGAAGAATCAGCTAGTACTTAAACACAACAAAACAACCAATACCGATGCAGCCTTCAGCTTTAAATACAGGTAAGATATGTCACTGTAATGCAGCAGTAGTATAATAAATCTAGTTATGTGTGCGATATTTGCAAAAATCCATTATGTGGAAAATGTAATCGTCAAAAGCAATTATTTGTCATAATTGTAGTTAGAAATAAAAAAAACTTCTTCTTAATAAAAAACGTTAATATGATTACATATTTATTTAAATCAGACCAGTTTATATTGTCTTTGACGAACTGCCATTGCAGAAAAGCTGTCAGATTTCCAACCTATAAATTGTCTTCGAACTCAACTACGCCCACAAAAGTGATTTAATTAACCTCATACGTATGTATGTATTGTAAAAAGCGTGAATAATGTTAAGCTATTCGTAAAATGTTATAAACATCTGTCCATCACATCTTGTATTGCAGAGTAACCATTCATAGATGATCAATGAATCGGTGGTGAAATACTTACATTTGAATAATGTAAACGATGTTGTATAGCACCGCCGCGTCGTTTAAGTGAGTCACATGATGATTCAATGGTATTGTATTCGAATTTATATTAAATCAGTCTAGAGATAAATTCTTATTCCTCCCATTGGATTTGGCTTACATTTTGTCACGGTAAGTCATAAAATTAAATAATCAAAAATGAATGAATTTGAGTAATCAAGTTGTGTGATTATGCTTTGGCCATTAAATCAATTCAAATTCTCGAGGAGATGAATAGCATACAAACTACCAGTGTACTTGGAATGCACGTTAAAACTTAGTGAAACACAATAGTGCTGATAACAATAATGGTTACTTGAGAATGCAAACAGCGTGCAAGTTTGTCTATCATCCTTGCACTGGCGCAAATCTAATCTTCTTTTTATTTGTCGTTCCAAATACTGTAGTCGTTCAAAGACATAGAAGACTTAAAATAGAATAACAGCGGAAGCAGCCGAATTAAATGCAAATGGAAGGTAAGATTAAAACTGGTACTTTTGTATTATATAACATAAACATGGATACGATAGTTCTTACTAAACTAAAAGGCTTCAGACGTCTAAAGGTGTCTCAAAGAAATGAAGAGACAAAGGGGTGGCCTTTTATACCAAATCCTTGAAACAAAACAATACAGACGTTGAACAGGCACTACAATAGTTTCTAATACGATGAAAGCGCTAACTGGTCATAATCATCTGAGGTACCATGAACACCAAATAGGACTCACCCATGACACAGAGGCTACGGGGACAGAGATGAAATAGAGGATACTCCTCACTATCTTTGTCAATGCCCTATTGAGGCATAGAACACTGAACACTTCTTCCAAAAACTGGCAGAAATCCCACTAACTTCTATTTGCAGGTTCGTCAAGATTTCTGGATGGCTGGACTGAACCAACACAACATCTGAAGGACGCGACTAGGAACTAGGATGTCATCCCCCATGGGCATCACAATGGGTCCACCTGGACCTTAGTGATCCCTGCCCCCACGTCTACCCACTCATCTAACCTAACCTAATACGATGAAAAGATTCATCATTTGCTTAAGGAGTGGTACATTGATCGCCGGAATTTCCTACAGTCGACATTGCGGTGGTCACTGATTGAAGATTTCTTTGCAAAGCGTGACAATAAGTATGCATAAAGTGAGAACAGTGATATATGTACATTTCGGTCGGATTTAAAATAAAGCATAAAGTTCCCACAGTTCCACTTAAAACGTTGCATGACAAGTGACAACAAAAAGCCCGAGCCTGCTAACTGCCACGCTTAAAATCCAATCTAATATACATTTTTATAGCACACGAGTCAGCAGATACTAATACCGGATCCAGTTGATTACGATGCGAATCAATTCAATCATCATCGATTGCGACTGGAACTGGAAATCTGGATATCAGCGTAAACGATTCTCGAATGTTTAGTTTCAACAGCAGACCAGGGGTTGAAAACTACAAAAATAAAATGGTTAACATCATCCACCTAATTTCGGGATTAATTAATCGGAAGATGTAGGGACTTTGATCTACGGTTCTAAATGCCTGCCTTAAATATTTAATTAAGACAAAAAAAAACAGGAAACAATATTTGAAAGAAAATTGATATCTTCAAATATACACGTGATTTAAGAACATCATGAGAAGGACGCACATGTGCAAAATCGGAATGGTTCGATTGTCTTAAATAAGTCTGCGGTAGATAACAATAAAGTGTTTTCTGCCTGCAATACCAATTAATCTAGTATCCTCGTCGTGATGAACATTCAAATACGCAACAAGTTCTAACACAATCAGCAAGATTGCTTTTTTTTTTAGATGTTGATGAAACAACCAAATAAGATGTTATTCATGTCATGTGTGCTCCAAATTCTCTATCAATTCATCCAAAAATCTATTGACAACGTTTTCTAAACTAAAATCATTATAAATTCTCCGTCTAAGGAAAAAGGCAGAAACTCGCGTTTGTAATCAAGAATGGAAGCAAAAACCAGAAAATATTTAAGTTAAACCAGAACCTGTAACTGTTGGTTCGGAATTCTTTTGGGATCTTTAAATGACTAAGCTTCAATCAATGCGGGTCGATACTTAGCAACAACCTCGAACAATTGACTTTAGTTGTTTCGCCTCGTATATTGAGAAGACTGAATAAACTGCATCGACATTCAAATATGTAAATGTCCGATCCGGAAATCGAGCTTATACGATGAGTCTTATGAATCGTCGACCTCTTGGTGACTGTTTCCAAAAAAAGAGAGGATTATTTAAACCCCAAAATCATCACTTTGACACTTTGCTCTGTGACGCATACATTTTATATTTTCTGACCCATTTAGGATCATTGAACAGATTAATGTGGCCAGGCAAACATTACATAACTTGTTGGAGTATTCGCAAACATGAATGAAATTAGGTTTAAACCGATATTTATGGAAAGGGATTAATAATAAATTATTTTATTATGTACTTAAACCAAGAATTTAACCCTTTCATTTTACATAAAAATTATACTTGTTTGTTTGTGTTTTTTGGGGGTACTTAGTTCAGCAATTTTGATTAAGGGTAAATTGAAGTTTTTAGTTGAATAGCGTAAACTTTTCAGCCAACGTAGTCCCAGTGCGCTATCAGATGGATAGTCATTTTGTGGAGCTATTCAGATGGCTGATGTAAACATTATTTAACTCTAAGCTGTCGAAGCAGAGCATGTCCTTTATCATCCTTTATTTCGTCCCTTTTTACAGTCCAAGCTTCTCAGCTGGTTTAGCTAAGTGTCGGGTTCGAACATAAACTTCACGCAAAACGATTTCGTTTTAACACTTAATATTAAGGGTTGGGAATGGATAGAGTGGCATTGTGAACTATTTATGAAAAATAGTGATTGTAACTGAACGTGTGTGTGCAATCTTAACTTGCGAGTGCGCGAGGTTAACCGAGCAATATAAGTCTTAAGCATTGCCAGACAAAATAGTTCGATGCTTATGTTGGTTTTCTGTAATGTATGTAATGTAATTGCAATTATGTACTCTTTGCATTGACATTGAAGCCATAGCAATCGGTGGTTTGAGTTTAACCACTACTTAAGTGGAATTTATCGTTAAACACTTGCTGTAAAAACCAAATGTATTAAGTCTGAGTTGTGGTCTCCGTGGCGTAGTGGGTGAGTGCGTCGACTCCTACGCAGAGGGTGCCAGGTTCGATACCCGAATTCACCACCCATCATAATTCACGACTCCACCTCTTTCGAGTCACTGACAATGCTCAAAGAGTATTTCCTGTTTAGAAAAAGCTTCTCAAACTTGGCCGTTCGGAGTCGGCATTAAACTGTAGGTCCCTTCCACTAGTGAAAGAACAATAGCACGCACAACACAAGTGGTTGCTGAGAAGCTAGGTCCAGGTCCGCCTTAAGACTGTAGCGCCACCCACATTATATTATTATATTAAGTCTGAGTTTATCCACTAAGCCGCACTGTGAAAACGGGCTTTGCATAAGCAAATAAATGAATTCGTAGGTATTATTATTTACTTACTTACTTGTCAGGCCTACGACCCAAGGAGAGTCCGAGCCTGAGATATCGTTGCCTTCCATCGTTAATGGTACTGGGCACACTGCTTCCAGCCATACAGACCAAGCTGTCTTGCGTACGCGACTTGTCGTTGTACCAGAGATTCGGTCTTGCCCTTCTTGCTCTTAGCGTTCACAGTTGTGGGTTCTCCTCCATTCACCTTCATCGCAGACGGGACTATATATCCGACGTACAATTTTTCTCTCGAAGGCAGGCTTTCGAAGAATGAGCTCTGCAGTTTTGCTTAGCGTACAGCTTTCGGCCTCATATAGCAGAACTGGCAAAAGAGTTTTGTAGAGCATGATCTTGATCCTTTGAGTTAGGAGTTTTGAGCATAGTTGACTTGACTTACTGCTTGTTCTATTTATAGTCTATCTAGATAACTCGCATGACCATTGGGTTTGTGTGCCGGCTTTTGGATTGTGGCGCATATAGAGGTAAAGTGGAAGAAGATCCAGTAGCACCTCTAGTGATGGAGATTGCTCCTGTCACACCTAAGCATGCGTATCTTTGTATGTTTCATTTAGCTTTAAGCTACAATATCGGCCTGACAATAGCTAGCATCAACAGTATTGTTCTGGGGTTACCTCTGCGTTTGGTTTCCACTTTAGTTTTCTATCTATGATTAGACCAAGGTATACCACGCTTTCCCTTAACGTGAGGCTGTTACTCTTAACAATAATGTGTTATAATCGGACCAACTTTTATTCGGACCGCACGTCGCACTATCCCTTCTGTTTTTCATACAAATTTCCCTCTATAATCGGGACTCCTGCTAATCGGACCATAGACCAGTATTACATGCGTTACTTAATGTATCTACCGGTCTAATTGGACCAATCGTAGGAAATTCGAAATACGTATTTATGCATCGAATTTCGTCCCAAAAGGACCATCATAGGCACACGGATTTGAATAACCCGATGAACAGACACTGTAGGACATAAAAATAAACAACAAATCGACAATAATACAAAATGTTAAATTAAACAATGTACATCAATAGGGGCCAACATCATAAGCCTTAGTTTGTAAACCTAGTTATAGACCCCTATTGCGACCCTATGATATCAATCAATTGACGATTGCTAAATTTGTCAATAAAAAAAAGGTCGGCATTGTGTAACTCTGTTGATAAAATTATTGACTACTTATTGTGAATAAATTGACTGGTGGGACTGACATTTGTTTGACAGTTAAAAAGAACAGATAATTTCATTTGTTTTCTTTTCTGTTGTGTCGAATATTGTTTAAATAATCATGAGTTCAGTTGAATTAGCATTGTAGACGGCGATGAAGATTTTGATGGATGAGATCTTAAGGAGACAAAGTCAGTTAATGCTTCTAATCTTCTAGAACTAGAGGAAAGTATGTAGGTTTGTATATACATATTTAGCTCCGTAATCAAAATATATTCTTATGGATAATTCATTTCATTTTTGTGCAGACTGAAGGACTACACCCGAACATATTTGTCCGAAATGGATAAATTTTAACCACTCAAATGCTGAGGAACTTCCGGAAAAAGCATATTTTTTTCGAAAGAAGGATTTTACAGTATAATATATCAATAATGGGCCATATTCTCAATTGTAAATTTTTAATTTTTTGTTTAAATAAATTTTTCGAGGAAGGATATCAATAAATAAATATATTTGTTTTGTTATGAAAACTATAAGATTACAATTTACATTTTTTTCGAGGTCGCCGTCAAACAAGTTGATCTCAATTGACAGTCACAATATCACTTTGGCTCCATTTACAATAGAAAAATTGATAACGATCAATCCTTCATTGACAATTAACAATCGCACTACCAACACGTGAAATTTTTTGATACGTATCGTTTCCTAACAGGGACCATATACTCAATTGTAAATTTTTAATTTTTTTTTGTTTAAATAAGATTTTTAAATCAGTTTTTTAAAATCGAATTTCGTTATTAGTATTTTTTCACATTGGTAGTACCGTCCAGTTTAAAACGTCAATTAATACTAGAACCTGTAATCCTAGAAGATTATTTGGCTATGGACCCAAATGTTACGACATCTAATGGCTGAGAAATTGATTTTTTAGACTCCATTCATCCAGCAACTTCTGATACTGAATACAGTTTATTCTTCTTCGCAGGGATAAATTGCAGCAGTTCCAGATCTTAAAGATCTCTCTCATACAATAAACTTTTTTCGATCTTAATATTTTGAAGGATTTTTTATGCAATGCAGAGAATGGTTTGGTCGAAATGTGACCATGTTCCCACCGAATGACACCGTGAGGCTTTCCAAGCCTTTGAGTTCATTCATCCGTGAGACGTTACCAAACCGAACAAGCCTACAGCGTGAATTTCATCTTATGTTGATGTTCATTTTCTCATATCTCTCTCTTTTCTTGTGTTCTCAAAAATATGAATTCCTGTGAGCAAACAGCTTTCTTGCCGACCACTTTAAAATTGAGTACTAATGACATTTGAAAACATTTTAAACTCGTTCGGAACTTTGTAACTTTTCTTTGATCCCAATGATGGCCTAATTACTCAGATTTCGCTATATAATTATTTCAAATTCACTGCTTCAAAGCTTTTCAGGAATATTACATGTTTTTAGCTTATTACCAACGCAAGGAAATGTAATGTGTTACGGACTTAAGGATTAAAATTAATGTAAAAGAACCCACTTTGGCCTTTGTCGATTTTCCAATTTCAGCACCAATCTCGAATTATTCCTCAAAAAATAGGTTGAGAATCATTTGGAGAGAATAAAGAACGAATTTTAGGTCTACTTTGTGATTCAATTGTTAACTGCAATATTTCTTAGCACCGATGTCTATAAGGACTAATTTTAAGTCGTGCATAAAAACATGCAGCAAACATCAAGGAATATCCAAAACATTGAAGCATTAATAAGCTCACCTCAACCTCCTGCAAAGTTTGTGTCCATGAATATTTAGGCAAATTGCAACCATTACCAGCATTTGGCATTAGCTTTCCTTTTTCGGCTTCTTCGACGTCGTCTGTGCTCTCCTCAATCGGCTTGGAGACTTCGCTCCCTTGAGCTTTGTTTAGTTTCCTGAACACAAAAAATGATTATATTTTCGTACAACTTGGTAAGAACTATATTTCACACTTTTCCTCCTCTTCTTTGATAATCTGGGCAGCATCTTCGTCAGTAATTTCACTTATCTGAGGCCCTTTCTGATGTTGTACCTGTTCTTGTTTTAAGCTTGAATTTTTTATACGTCGCTTTACGATTTCTTCGCGTTCCTTTGCCTTTTCCTTTTCTACATCCACTGCTTTTTCGCTAGCCTTCCGAAAGATTGTCAACAGCATCTGCACATTTTTGGAAGAAGTGAGCATAAGACTTAACTTTATACAGGCGTACAAAAAAAAAAAAACATACCTTTTCCCATTGACTTTGCGTGGCTCCAGTGAAGAAATCAGTTTTTCTGGCCAAGAAACTGGCAATTGTATCCAAAAACTAGACAAAGAATTGTTATAATTAGAGTACAAGTTGTAGAGTTTTTGAGTAGAATTCAAACCTCGGATACACCGCCACGATGTTTTTCTGCCATGGCCAGCAGGATATTATCAAATTGAATTTCGTTAGCTGACATTGTTATTAACAATTATTCTTGCCAACTTCTTAAAACTCTGTTCAAAAATTGATTCGGTGACTCAATTGAACCTAGAAACGTGTTGTTCCTTCTAACAAGAAATAAGTTTCTAAGGAGATTTTTTGTTTAGCTGTTCTGTCAAATCACTTCAATTCGCAAGTGGATATTATGCGATACTATCGCCATCTATTGGGTAATAGACTAGAAAAGTAAAGGTAGGTACAAATCTGTAGAAAATTCTATTCTAATCATCTATATATATATATATAATTGCTTATGCAAATAATAACTGCATTTGATAGCAAAAGATGGAACCCATGGGTAAGCGCACCAGCATCGCTCAAGTAGTGTAGACAGATGCATTCAAATCAATCTTGAAAGGAAATATAGAAATAATATCGGACAGTTGTGCTGCTATCTTGACACTAGACTCCTACATCATCAATCCAAGCTCGCTGGATGCCTACAGAAGCTTAAGTGGTTGAACAGAAGAAGCAGAGTAAGACTCTGTTGGATAACTGGTCATATGGGGATAGAAGGCAATGAAATGGCCGACTAGGAGAGGACATCTAAACCTTTCTTAGGCCACAAACCATTCTGCGCTCTAGGAGACCATGCCCTCAGAGAAGAATTCAGGGAACTAGAAAGAAGGAACCGGAACAATGCAACTTGGATGCTCATGGCATGAAACAGGCCAAGAAACTCTTGGGTCAAAATAACCGGAAGAGATTTGTGACATGTATCAGAATGAGCAAGAACAACCTCTTTGATGTCATTGACAATAGGTGTTTTTATATTATGCCCAAAGGTAGGTAATAGTTGCACACTACAGCCAAAAACGGTAAACTGATTCTGTTGAAATTTGCATGTGGACTTGCCATTCCAACGCGAATATTTCTTCGCATACACATTTTACACGTCGGCTTTCTCTGTTGATGATTTTAAATGAACGTATATATTCACAATTCCCTCAAGGGTATTACAAATTTAAGTCAATTCATAAATTGTATATCATAATGGGTGAAATATTTCTTTATGAGAACACTAAAATTATTTTACTTAATTCACTTCGCAAAACTATATTTCATATATAAACTTAACAGGCAATGCTGTACAAATGAACCAAATTGCTATCCTGTGGCTAGTCGAGTGGTCATGGGGCGTCAGTTATCGGGATCTTTAAAAAATAATCCTGAGCGAGTGCAGGATTATTTTGTTATTGTTGTATTCCATGCTATCCAGGATTCAATCCGGAATTATGGGCATAATAAAAAAACACATAAAGCTCTAAGAGTATGCCTGTCTAGAGAAGCTTCCAACTTCGCCGTTCGGAGTCGGCATTAAACTGTACATCTCATCCACTCATGAAAAGAACAACCAGATTGGTTGCTATAGAAGCTAGGCATAGGACCGCCTCGGACTGTGGCGTCATCCATACACCATTAGTTTAATTACAATTCTTAAAGCGAACGTACAATTTCTTTATCAGAACCTTCTAAAATTAGTTTAGCATGACCATTAGACAAATACGGTAGACTCCCGTTAGAGTGAACACCGGTTAGTTTCTTAACCCCACCAATTGGTTATAGGTATGAAAAGAATACATCGACAGAGAAAAATAATTCCACAGGCAAACGAAAGAGTCAAGTCCGTCTACAGAGATTCGAAGTAAACGATATAGTGGCGGTACAATGGACCTACCAGGTCTAAGTGAGGTATAACATCCCTTGGAAATATTTACCAGTCACATATACTTTCCTCATTCAGAACTAGCATAATCGGCGAAAGGGGGAGATTTCATTTAAACCGCCGCGCTGTGGCGTATTTGTTTAGTGCGTGGACTTTTACCGACTTTCAGTATTCACGGCTTCACCTCTTTCAAGAGACTGACCATGCTCAAAGATAATTCCTGTTCGATAATGCAGTAGGAAAATCTTCTCAAACATCACCGTCCCTAGTCAGCATAAGACTGTAGGACCCTTCCACTCGTGAGAGAACAATAGCACGCACAACACTAGTAGTTGCTGAGAAGGACTGTAGCGCCACCAATATTATTGTTGTTATCGAAATGAAGACGCTACAGGTCAATGGGTGTAGTCCTCACTCGGAAAACAAATATCTGTTTCATTAATTTTTATTTTTAAATTGTGAGTACAGTAAAATAAGTACATACTCGAAATAAAATGAATATTTTGAAATTGATTTGAAGACATTCATTGCAGGCCTCTACTGCATATTAAAAACGTAAAACTAAGAATTATGAATCTGGATTCAGGAATATCAAAGTAAGCCATTCGTGTCAACCAATTCAATTAGCAAAAATTAACGTACCTAACCTGAATGTCAAGTAGTGAACAGATGATTCAAAACAAAAGAAAATTGTAAAGAATATCTCCAGCTTATTCGAACGCAGACAAAAAGAATGTATCACTTGACACAATTCAAATATGGATATGATTCGTACTGTAAATCAGGAGGCTCTTGACGAAAATCTAAAGACTACAAGCAAGGCCTAGAAAGTAGTAGTGAAACGAAATTGCGAAATAAAACAACTACAAAGTAGCGATCAAATTCTGACAGAAATAGTCATTGTATTGAACGATGGATGTGAGTGGTTGGACGAAAGAATGGAGGCTTATCAAATTCGAAGGCCAGAGAAGAAAATATGGATTTGAACACAGAATACCGCACAGAGAAGATTTGACGATAGTTTGTATTCCATGCGGTATGAGAGAGAATGAGAACATTTGTGGAAAACGTGTTTTAGATGAATGTGGGGATTAGAATAATTTTGAATGGAAAAGACTGGCATAAACTGCACATCTATTTTCAAGAATCATCAAAATAGAGAAGAGCTAAGATTAGTGAATATTTTAAATAGAGTATAATCATCATGATCTTCTGACCCGCATGATTCACTAAAGCGGTCGTTCCCTGAGAGATCTGCAGTCAACTCGATCCTCCGCCATCGACTCTAAGTCACCAGGAGTTATGCCCACGCGTAACCAGGTGAGTTTTTGGACTTGGCCCAACCACCACTTCCTCGGTCTGCCCAGCGGTCGCCTACCGGCTGGAATCGCATTAGCGGCACGTCTCGGAAGTCCTGATGATGATGGCGTTATTCGTACCAATTGAAGAAATATCGAACATAGCCCTTTCCGTTCGAAGAAGCAGCTGCTCAATGTGTAGTTCCTCGTGCACTGATGTTTTTCTCACCCTATCCCGGCCAGTATTTCCCACAACAGCACGAAGATATCTATCTCATCTCAGCAGCTTGTCCATTACCCAAATTTCATGAGTTGGAATAAATACTGAGTTGAAAACCGCTAAAAATAAATGTTTGCTTAAAGTTAAATAAATTAATTGAACATACTGTTTGCAGTAGTAAAAACGCATTACTTTAATTTTGTTAAAGAGAAGACGTTTTTAAAAGGAAATCTACGGTCGGATTGAGTATTCTATTCTTTTATTAAAATTTAAACTTCACCAACGTGAACTTCTCCGCGAATGTGAATTCCATTAGTGTTTAATTGTTCACGTTATCGGGAGTCTACTGTACACTGAAGATACTCGTACATATTAATGTTCATAAAACATTCCTCAAAACCGCAAACATGTGACAGAAATAATAGCAAGCGTTCTTACTCATGACTGCAGGGGACAAAGTCGATATTTGATGCCAAACTCAAAATTAACAGAGGTATAAAAATTGATAGTATCTATATATAAAAAGCACGCCAAAATCTGTCGTGGATGGTAACTTCCATTTAATCTTTGGTTTGTGTTCTAATTCCTCATAAATGTATCTATTAGCATGCATTCCGAATTAATAAAGACGCAGTTTTGTTTATCTCTTTTGTCAGCCTACTCTTAATTATCTTCTGAATGGTATATCTTGATACTCGTTGTTGCTATTTTAATTGTATTTGTGATGCATGCGTGTCATGATCGATCGCTTTAGTGTAGTATATCGGCAATTTTTTCAACTTCTTTGGTTCATTGACATGGCATGAACTAACAAAATATTGGCTGCTCAATTTTTTTTGGAGGTTATATCTACTGATCTCTCCACACCTGTGGCCCACAGAGCTTTTGTATTGAAATCATAGTAAGGTAAGCTACCCAGTAATGGGCGCTCCCTCCGATGATCGGCATACCTTCACAATTTGTAATTGGTTTTTCGACAAATAATTTATTTTGAAAATTTAATATGAATCTGGCAAGTCTGCTTAACTTATTTGGCGTGTTTCTTTCAAATGTGATATTTCAGTTCGTCCTAAGTTTCTTGAAGAACTATTCTCAGTTAGGCCGCTTTTACACAGAAAAATTTTGTCGGCGATTTTTCCATCTTGTTGGCAAGGGAGGTTCGACGTGCAAGGGGTACCCGCGTCTGGTGTGCAAGGGGTTTGCTTTTGGATTTTCTATTCTCTTGTATCTCTCTTCGTTTTTTCTTTGAGTTTCTTTATTCTTATGTTCTCAATGTTGGGTATTGGAGGCATTCTGTACATGTGTGAGAAAGAGATGACGCATGTGTGAGAGAGGGTAGAAGAGGGTAAGCAAAAAAAGTTCAGCATTGAGATCTCAATTGCAGGGACTGAAAAATTTCCAGTCTGAAAGTGGCTTGAGGTCACAAAAGGGAATTTGAAAGAATTGACGACGAATCTTAGCGAGTGTGAAAGCGGCATTAGGCGAAGCGCGCAAAAACGTGCCAACAAGAAAATTTTGATAAGAAAGTGAGGTTATTATATTTGATAAGGTTTACTAACCCCTTTGGAAGCATTGTTTAATATAAAAGTGAATTACATTTTCAATATGTAACGGTGAAGACATTTAGATTCGATCGTTCTTGATGTTTCATTAATCCGCACCGTGCCTATCATAGCAAACAAGTTAGCCAGAATTAAATTGTGTGACCGGCATAGTGCAGATTATTCATTTTTACTGGTGCCCAGTACTAGGTTCTAATTAATTGTCCGTTAACAGATGCGAGATGCCTAACCCCAATAAAGGAAAGTACGGAAAAAAGTACTCAGAGGAGGACTTGGTGAAACATGTAAATGCAGTTGAGAATGGAATGACCAAGAATGAGCCACCTAGGGTCTTCAAAGTGCCTAGAACTACGATTCAGTCGAGATTGAGCGGGAGGTCAAAGAATTCGGCTTTTGGACCTACACCTACCTACAGGAGTAAAAACAAAAACTAAAATCGCAACAGTCGAAAGAAGGAACACAAAATGCAAAGAAATGAATTCGTTGACAATAAGGACCCATATTCTTACGTGGAAGTGGACAATACAGGTAAGGGCTTACAGTTGCGGCAAGTCCTAATCAGAGATAACCTATAATTGAGATATCCAACTTCTACCTCCCTTGCCCCTTGATTTTATCTGACAGCGTTTCTTAAACGCTTTTTGTCAACAGAACAGCTATGGAACAGCTAATACCCTTCTCCACCTTAGTAATGTGGTGAATCAGAGTTTTTTCAAATTTCGGTGTTAAATTTTCAACACAGTATGGAGGGGTAAGCGAACGACAAAGGTTATGTTCATGAAGTCGAAATTACAATCTGAGATACAAAATATTGTGAATTTTTGCATATGAATAAAAATGAATAATACATTCACGCGTTTAGGTAATTAATAATAAAAATATTATTAAAGCGTGAATCACAAATAAGAAGTTTTGACAACCATTTTTATGCATTAGTAATAGTTGCAATATCTTGCGATTGTTCTTATCAAATTGTTTAAATTGAATTTATGAGTTTTCAGAATTCATGAATTAAGCGTATAAAGCGGACTTCATTTTTTGAGTTAATTTGTCAGATATGGTTTATGAATATGCTGTATATATACCTAAGAATTAATTTTAGATCAAATAGTTCCAGTTAAATGGGCATTGCAATACATTTTTATTCACGAAAGTCCATATAACAATGTAAGAAAATTCTCTTAAAATTACGAGTTAACATTTGAACACCAATGATCGTGCATGGATTGTGGGAAAAATTCGCGAATCAGCTGCCATTATCCCACTAAATTCATGAATCTGACACTATTTCCCGCAAAATTCATGAATCGGCCGCCATATTGTGGTGAATTGACGAGCGTTGTAAAAGTATAAGTGGAATACAAGGGACTAACACTTCTCTTCGTTGTGGGCTAGGGGTAAAAATTGCCGAAGTTGGATATCTCTATCATCCATTATCTCTGGTCCTAATGAAAAAATGACTTTTTTTAATACGTTATAAATAAAAGTTTATGATACTACTATATTTACTTCATTTTATCTTTCTAAGTCTTGTTGGAAATTCTGACAAATGTAGGTAAGTAAGAAGTAGGTACCTACCTAGGTACGTATGCATTCACAATATTTTTGGAGTGGAAATAACTGATTTTGAAGTGAGGCGATCTATGAAATGTTTGTGCCGATAACTAGAAAATGACAATTTATCGACATTTAGCGTTTTAAGATTTCAAATCCGAATTATATTTCTATCAATAATCCAATAATAAGTACCCGAAAGGAGGCTATCGGTAAGAATGTATGATCGGCACTCCCAAAACCAGATATATTTCGACCAAGAAACTTGCGCGAGATCTAAACAGTGCAATGCTACGACACAGATCTAGTAGATCCTAGACCACAAACTATCTGCAGTTTTTAATAAAGCGATGAAGATGACTAATGCTAATATTACTGAGTTCTGTTGCCCAATGACGCCGATGCGAGTTCTCAGATTCGGCCTACTCATTCTGACCAGGTCGCGTGAACGTTTTGGATCCAAAATAGGCCAGAATTGCTTTGTGATGAAGCAGCCAGTGCCAGAAGCAGCCATCTACGTTTGGTGTGAGTAAGCGTTTCAAGACTTAGTAGTTCTTTTGCAATAGCGATAGGCATGGACTGCGGTTGCCCGTCCGGCAAGAGCGTTGAGGTGATGCTTCTCCAAGCGAGTTCGTCTGCGTCGCAATTCACTGGGATGTCACTGCGTCCCGTCACCCACATAGGTGGGATCTTGAAATACTTGTCCATCTCGCTAAGAGATGGGCGGCAATTGAGGCACATCTTGGAGATAAATGTGACTGCACTAGGAAATTTTATGGCTGATTTTATCGACAAACCTAGGTAGGTCGGTAATAATTGGCTTTGATGCATTTATGCCAAAGTAGGCCCGTTTTACTGGCACGCGGGCTTACACCAAGGATGGGTTGGGGCGGCGTGATTACTAAGACAGCCAGCCAGATTTGTAAGTGACATCCAGTAGCAATTTGACGGGTGTTTCTCTCAGATCGAGGCGAGTGCAGGGCAGCTGCGGAGAAGGTGATGCACAATTTCCTCCTCTTCTTCATCTAGACAGCTTCTGCGAAAACCATTAGAGAATAGTCTCAGTCTTTTCCCGTGTAAACCCAATAGGCAGTGTCCGGTGATTATTCCGATTGCGGTGCTGCTTTTGGAACTTTTTAGGGAGATCAAAGTGTCAAATCTCTTTGGGTCGGGACTGGGCCAGATTTGCTTTGGAGTGTTGCCTGTATTCCATCTGAGGTTGACTTCTAGTCTACTTTGATTATTGAGTTGTAACTTAATGGTAGCTAAGGTATTACCTATGTCACAAGGGATTCCCTAATCTGGCAGTGTGGTGACGATTTTTGCGAGCTTCACAGTTTCCCTTAATGTCTCTATGTCCTGGCGCCCAACACAGGCGAATGTGAAACTGTTCGGATATCTCGTCAGAAGATGCGCGACAGCTTACAACTATTTTAGAGTTTATTGAGTTTATCGAGCGTGGCAACGCTCGGGCTCAGCCATTACTGGGTCTCAGTGATCGTGTATTTTTTTTTATTAAGTGTATTGATTTATTAAGGA
Source organism: Eristalis intricaria (assembly GCA_964034865.1). NCBI lineage: Eukaryota > Metazoa > Arthropoda > Insecta > Diptera > Syrphidae > Eristalis > Eristalis intricaria. Next base: position 34,072,204 of record OZ035875.1, read on the forward strand.
AGATGTTCAGAGAATATACCACTTCCTACTACGTGTCCCGTTTTGGATCCATCTGTGAAGGACTGTTTCTTCTTCTTCTTCTTGTCCTTTCCTCTTTATGTCGAACATATGGCATCCACGATACTTCTAAGCCTGACTGTATTTGGTGCTTATTTTAAGATGGCGTTCCATGTTTACTGCGCATGGGGCTTAAACCCAAAAATGGATCTGTGGATCTACAATCAAATGATTAAGCTAATCATACTCTATGGCGCAGTTGTATGGTGGAAGAAATGAGAAAAAAAACAGTGTCATAATCAAAATCAACAAAATACAAAGCCTAGCGCTTGTATGTGCAACCGGGCCTTTAAAAACGACGCCGTCAGCAGGGATGGAATCAGTATTGAACATCGCACAACTACACACTGGCATTCAGACTGAACGCCTTAACTTTACAAAGAAGGTAATCTTACTGGACATCTAGAAATTCTGAAAAGAGTTGACAATATTTGGGAGTTGACTCAAGAAAGTGACCTGATGTATACTAAGTACGACTCTAAGAAACACTATGAAATACTCATACTCATAAGAAGAGAGGAATGTAACATCAACCCCACTTGTTTGAAGGATGAAGCCCAAAAATGGTACACAGATGGGTCGAAATCCGAAAACAAGGTACAGGCTGAGGTGATTGGACCGAGATGTAGCCTGCACATTGGATGCATGGATTCAACAATAGGGACACCAATCTCCCCCCAAACAAATGGGTCAATAATCAAAAGAACCAGTTCTGGAACAGTCAGGAGGTCATTAAGCACTCAAGAATGTTCATGGAACAAAACTACAATACTTATCTAGACAAAGAAGCACTAGAACTTAACAAATCTGTCCTAAGAGTGCTATGAGGAGTACTGACTGGATACGAAGCATGCAATTACCACCTTCATAAAATGGGCCTCACCAGCATAGAAATCTGTAGGCACTGCGGACAGACGAAAGAAACTATGCATCACATACTAATCGACTTTCCACGAAAGATTCAGGATAATAAACACGTCCATAACAGGGAAAGACTTCTAAGAAATGCCATCTAGGAGAGTTGTCAAATTTCTGAAGGCAGCTCTTAAGTCCTAGATCAAGAGAAGGGGGTCAAATAGATCTGTGGTTGCCTCAGTGTATTGGGCATCTAGTACCATTTGCGTAATATTATGCATGTCACTCGCGCCATTGAGAGCACGCCTTTAATCGGTTCGCACACTTGGTTGCTAATTGCTTACCACGAATATCTAGGAAGGTAAGGTTTAATATCATCATCTGCTCTTAATAGATCACTGCTGTGCAAAGTCCGTGTATCATGTGAGGTTGAAGTCCTTATTTATGCCTGATGGCTTTTTTGCTCAATTATAAGGCCGTGATGGCTTTTCTTGCTCTTCCAGTTGCTTGAGTCTACAAAGCAACGCTGCAATGAACAACGAATGGTGTTCGTGAGCACTACGAACAGAGATGAAGGGAAGAGACCGGGCTTCTCAGGAGAAAAAGGGAAGAGTAGATGGAGAGGTGCTACGGTAGGAATGATGTCCGAAAGTTTTATAAAAAGGTGAAACATCCACCCAATGTATATAAGGTTCGGACAGAAGCCAGCTGGGACGTAAATGGAGAACTTCAATGCTGAGAATCTGGAAATATCACTTCTGCAAACTGTTAAAAGGCGATGAGGACCCAAATACCGCTGTCAGGCAGAATTTTCCACTCAACATGGACGATGATTGACGAGAATTCCGTACCCCTCACTTAGATGAGGTCAAGATAGTAATATTAATCATCAATAAATCTTTAAGGCATCTGGAGATGATCTGGTTGGGCGAATGCACCAGCTCATCTGTAAGATATGGTCGGAGGAAAGCTTGCCCGATCCACAAGACAGAAGACCCCTTTGACTACGGTCGGTAACGAACTTATCGAGACCATTAATTTCATGAAAGGTTTTAGACAAGGCGACGCGCTGTCCTGTGACTTCTTTAACATCATCCTGGAGAAGATTGTGCAAAACTCATGCGAACGAACACTAGAGCCACGATCTTCCAGAAGTCCGTACAACTGTTAGCATACGCGGATGACATTGACGTGATTGGCAGAACACAGCCAGCCGTCAATGAGGCTTTTGCTGGGATTGAGCTGGAATCGGCTAAAATGGGTCTAGTGGTGAATGAGGGCAAAGCGAAGTATATGCTGTCATCAAGAAAGGACACACAACATCGACGTCTTGGACAGAGCGTCACAATGGGCAGCTATAACTTCGAGGTAGTCAAGGACTTCGTCTACCTCGGCTCCGCAGTAAACAGTACAAGCAACATCAGTACCGAGATCAAACGCAGAGTAGCTCTTGCCAACCGCTGTTTCTATGGGCTCAAGAGGCAATTGAGTAGTAGAGCCATCTCTCGAGGGACCAAGCTGACTTTATATAAGACCTTGATCATCCCAGTCCTGCTGTACGGCGCGGAGGAATGGACAATCTCAAAAGCGGATGAGGAAGTCCTTGGTATTTTCGAGAGAAAAGTTCTGCGTGCGCACTTTGGTCCTGTTTGCGATTACGCTTTCTTGGAGAATAAGATTCAACCACGAAGTGTATGGGCTGTACAGTGTCATGAGCCTAGTCAGGCGTCTACGGATCAAACGCCTAAGATGGCTAAGCCATGTGGAGCATATGGACAATTCAGCTCCGGTATTTAACTCCGAACCCGTGGGACAACGCAACACAGGACGCCCACGTTTAAGGTGCCCCACACGGGCGGAGAAGGATCTCAACCGACTTGGCGTGTGACACTGGAGGCAGCTAGCCAGAAACCGCGCTAGTTGGAGAGTCTTGAATGTTGAGACCCAGGTGCACCCCGGACTGTCAGATAATGAAGAAGCAGGAATAGAAGTCTGATTTAGAAAATGCTAACAAATATTTCAGCATTAATTCAATTGCGTGTTGACTAATTCAGATGTTCTCAAAAGAAATTAAAATACCGCTTTAATCATCTGGCAGAATCTGACTGAAAACGTGAATTTGATCTTCTTGAAAAGTGGATAAACCTGAACGTCATCTCGCGATGAAGAAAATTATGTGACATCCCAAACTGACTAGTGTGTTCCTTTTAGTTGTACACAGCATATAACATTGTGATAAATTTAAGAAAACGCCTCTTTGATGATATAAAAATAGCATTTTCTCACAGATTGTTGAAATGTTTTCTGTTCTTTTTCGCATAGTTCACGCATTAAACTTAAAGAAATAAATGGACTATGCCCCAGGTTTTTTGACAGCTTTTTTATTTTGTATGTCGCTACATACACGACCAATAATATGAGTATGTATATTAGATGCACGGTGCAAATCTTGATTCGCAGATATCCACCAGTGCACGTTTATATCCACGTAAACTATTATATCGAATAGAAAGCACATTTTTAAAGCAGCTGGAGGTTATTTAATTCATCGGATGTCCCAAATCCATTGTACACACGATCATCGGAAATCCAGTCGTCGTTCGTGGGCATAAAAGACTTTTCGTTGTGTGAGTTCACGTTTTCCTACATAGGAAGCTACTAGTGGCATGGCGTGGTGTCCATATAATCAGATTCCTTCCGAGTTAAGAATTCTGCTTTTCAGCAATGTAACATGAACCTAAATATGTGCATATAAACATAATATTATTGTGTTTCCTAGTCCTACACACGCAAGCGACAAATTCTACCAAGCCACAAGCCCACAACCTGCTAGTCATCTGCTTTCATATCGTACTACTGCTCTACGCACACATATATACACAGTTAAGTAACCCGAAAAATGTCGAGTTCCATATCTTTATATTCTTCTACACACGTCGCACACACTTGATTACATCAAGCCTTCGTTAAATGATAAAATTGTTTTCTTATATCCAAGCAATTAGTTTTAAGAGAGGAACGAACTCAAAACTTTCCTTAACTGGGTGTTTTACCCTGGTAATCCAAAAAAATGTCGTGTTATAAAATATCTGGCTGGTTAGAACAAATTGGTTTTCTTTCCTTGTTTTCCCTTCATCGTTCACGGTGTTTGATTCATCTCTGTCTAAGGCTTTCTGAAAAAAAAAATAACCCGCTTAGCTTGGACTTATTTTGCCACCTTTGTATGTATCTCTTTATTCTTTCTGTCTGAAATATCTGACCGAGAACAAAACCTTAGAAGTCATCGGCTCCGTTGGTGGAGTAGGTTGGTGCGTTGCTTATGCTCCTCTCAGATTGTGTGTTAAATTCCAGTTGGAAGCTTATCTTTTTTTCTTTTTTATATGCAACACATTTTGTTTTGTATTGTATGAATAAACATTTATTATTCTGTTTTCCAAATAATTCTATTTACAAGCAATATAATGAAAATTATAGTTTATAAAATAAATATTATTTCATAAAATTTGACTACATATATGCATTCATCCTGACGTACGATAAGCTTTTCTTTGTTGGGGTTTCGGTTCATTTTTATATTTTAGCTTTAGTGACTTGTAGTAATTAAATTGAATTGCTATACTTATACGTGTTTTGTAATACACAATATAATCATCCTTATTCTCTTAGTCGTGTCACATGTCACTGTGACAAATTTGTACTGTCTTATTCAGCTTATGTGACTAACAACTTGACTTAGGGGGGGTCCACTGTACTTTGGCGATACTTGTACTTGAAATGAATGAAGTCCAGTGATATTTGTTTTTTTTCCTTTATATTATTTATTTTTACTTACTTAAGTAGATAAATAAGGATTTAAGTACTTGACCACTACATAGAAGTACTTTCAAGTATTTACAAATAATTTCAATTACTTTAAATCATATCAAATATTGATAGTTATTTTATTAATAATAATAATAATATGGATGGCGCGACAGTCCAAGGCGGACCAGGGCCTAGCTTCTCAGCAACCGCTCATGTTATACGTGCTATTGTTCTTTCACGAGTGGAAGGGACCTACAGCTTAATGCCGACTCCGAACGGCGAAATTGAGAAGCTTCTACTAGACAGGAATACTCTTTGAGCATTGTCAGTGACTCGAAAGAGGTGGAGCCGTGAATTATGAAAGGTGGTAAATTCGGGTATCGAACCTGGCACCCTCTGCGTAGGAGTCTACGCACTTACCCACTACGCCACGGCGACCCGTTATTTTATTAACAAGGATTTAGTAATGAGTCGTAGATACTACCAATTTAAGCTCGCTTTATCAATTTGAATCCCTACACAGCTATGATTTATGAGACGCTGGAAAATATGGCCTGAATACAAACAATCCAAAAAAAAAAGATCTTCTTCAGCGAACTCGTCATGATATTCCTAGACAAGTGGCTGTCTGTACAGGAAACACATTGGACTTCATTCCTTACAACTCACACAACTCACATTGTCGCAGCTGTATTAACACAAGTTAGAGGGAGACCGTAACATGTTTCCTTTGTGCGTGTCCGGCTCGTGCTACAGCCAGACAGCGAGTGCTTGGTAGACCCTTCTTTAACTTGCTTGATGAGGTTATGTCTGTCCTTCCTAAATACCTGCATTTAGAGATATCTCAAATAAACCTGCACCTGCATTAAATAGGCACATAGTGCCAATTAGGTTCTCATCGAACCACCACTTCTACCTCCCTACGAGAGGCTGAAAGAAACTTGTTGTTGATTGAAAACAATATAATAATGCACACAAGATATTGATTTTAAAGAATGCTGCTCAAGTACCTGAAAGTAATGATCAAGTACTTCAAAGTATTGCTAAAGTAGCTTATTAAAAAGGACTTGTACTTGGTTTGAATAAAATACCAGTACTGATGTACTGAAGTACAAGTAAATTACAGGCACTGGTAATGGTATTGGTACTTGTACTTAGTTGTATACATCCCGGTAGCCTAAACTGGTTTCCGCTACCTCTTGGATGGCCGAGCGTTAATGCAACCATATCTCGTTAGCGTTGGTGTTCGACGGATGCATACCGGAGAGCCTCTCACTTAGTTGCTCTTCGTAGGCTCTGATACCAGACTTTGTAATAGTTTGAAATGGCAAACAAATCGATCAGCTTTTTTCATTTTCCAAATCCACTAATTTCAGATAACTTGTTTTGTCAAATTAATTTTAGTCAGCTGTTCTTTTTCCAATATCAGTTGACACAAAACAGCTCTCAATTTGTAAGCGAAGTGTCAGAGGAACGCAGCTCACTCGCGGATCTTTCAACATCTTTCAACCAGACTCTGCGCTCTTAAGTTTTATAATGTTCATCTAATTACTCTCATTTTTTAACAAACCTAAGGAAACGAATCACGATGCAATGACTTGACCATTACCCTTGAATTCGCTGTGCTGAAAGACGACGGTATTGTGTTTTAAGCATAAGGCTCTTACAATTCAGTTTGGTCTTTCCTTAGGTTAAACATGCTTCATTGGAGAATACGTTATAACGTTCCCCCACTACTGAGTAAGCATATCAATCAATCTTCTTCAGCCACACTTATTGTTGTTATTTCTCTTGAATCTTAATCCTTCAGGCGCATGTGAGGGTTGAAGTCTGATTTGATGGAAAATAAATATCGATGTGGTTGTTTGCTGAAAAAACTTGGTAAAGGGCATGAATAAACATAATGTCAATATTTTGCACATCATTTGGATACAAGAGATTTTTTTTATAGTATTCAGCAAAGTATTGATTTATTCGCGTTTATTTGATAATCAGTTTCGATTATTTTTTAAATGGAATGAGATACGAAACAATAAACTGAAGATTACCGACCTTTACTGCAGTCTCGATCTCTAACATGTTCGAAGACTATCCCAAAATTGACTTTAACTCGTAAACGTGTCATTAAGCCCTCCTTTTGTTGACATTGAGGGAGCTTTTGATAACGTTCAACTCCAGGCAATAGCCTTAACACTAAAACGGCTAGGGATCAAAAAGTCCTTGGTGGCTCTTATACACCAGCTTGGTGTGGAACGTAGTGGTGAACGAACTACCACTGACACTTGAAAGGACTGGGGGTAAGGTCATTGCCTATGCAGATAGTATTGCTATTGCAGTGTCTGCAAAATTTGAATCCACTATCAGGGATGTTATGCAATCGGCTCTATCCAAGCTTATGGAATGGGCTAGCGAATTAAGCCTATGCATCAACCAACAAATATACGGACCTATTCCGCTTAAGTAGAAAGTACAAACTCCTAACTTCGACCGGCCCTCAATATGTGGAACATCCTTAAAGCTTGAATATAGCGCAAAAATCCTAGGTCTTATATTAGACGCGAAGCTAAGATGGAACCTCAATATTCAGGAATATTGAGTGGACTGTGCTCAGGTGGACTGCGCTCAGAAATAACATCAACCGACAGAGTGCAGAGGATGGCACGCGTATGTATCAGCGGAGCACTAACAACAACTTCCTCCGAAGCTATAAACATACTCCTCAAACTAATACCAATAGAAGTAGTTGGTAGACAAATAACTGCGTTCAACTTAAGATCGCCGAGACACTGTGACATTCCAGAGAATTGCGAAGCCCTTCAATAGAAAGGGTACCAGCTCTATACTCTTTCTGGATGGCGATCCACCCTCCATGCCTATCAATACTATAAAACGTCTGCTGAAATACTTCCTCAAATGAATCATTTAAGGATAACTGACACAAGATGCCACGATCCAACAATGCTGGCATGCGATCGACCCGTAGCGATCGCTTAGCCTGATTAGATTGCGCGGGCCGAATCTTTGAACTCTAATTGGCGTTAGAACAGGGCACTCTATAACGTCCCTATAACGACTTCTGTATAAACTATAGGGACGAGGATGAGGAAGAAACCATACAATTCCAATGCAACTAAAGTGCTCTCTCATCCCGATTTAGTCTTCTGAAGTCCTATTACTTTGATAACCTGGCTGAATTAAGCAGCATAAGACTCAGCCGCTTTCTTCGCTTTGTTGAAGGCACTAACTGGTTTGCAGAATAGGTATTCATAGATCCGTTGATGCTGTCTTTTCATACAGCAGTCAGCCACTTGAACCTAAGGTAACCGTTTGTGCCTTGGCTCCAAGCTGTGCAATGGGCTAAGCTCCGACGGCGTAGATCTAGTGGGCCATGAATGTATGGAAACCCAAATTCCTACCTATGGCATTTCTTTTATAACAGACTGCTGTGGCTTTAGGAACCTTTTCCTTAAGATTAGGTTTCCAGTATTGGCTTTATTTAATAAATTAAATTTCTGACAACTTATCGAATAACTGGAGCTGTATATCAACAGTAACACGGCGAATGTTTACTTCCAAATCGTCCAACTTCTCTGGTTTATCGGAACGGACTATTGACTTCAAATACTATTAAAGAAAGTAGTCCAAATGTGTGTGATCACAGGATCGTAGAGGCCAGCGCACAGGTCCGTTATGCGCTCAGCAATATTTTGATTGTAGTTGATGAGTTGCGTCCCGCAACATCAGCTTAGCAACATTGTTTCGATTCTCGTTTTCTTGATATGTTGTATCTCCATTTGTTTACTTGTTTGTGAAAGCGTCCTTTTCCAATTATTTCTCCACCTGTTTGTTTTTGTGTAATGTTAATTGTATAGTTGTTGTTGCGAAACGTGGTGCTGATCTCAGTCTATGAAAGACCTCCGACAGAATTAGAATATATTATTTTCGTGAAATTATAAATGAAGTCTCATTGTTGAAGAATGTTTTCCGTTTTTAATTATATATCCGATGATTCCACCAGCCCATAATGCACTCCAAACAGTGAGTTTTAAGTCTGTGTGGATGCGTATCATAATCACTTTCGCGTCAGAGTGGTGTTGATTCATCGTGTTCCGAATAAATTGCTTAAATGGACGATTATATCGTCCGTAAAATGAATGTAACGCACAATAAGTTTGTGTTGGTTCCCATGGTTTTGAAAATAGGTATGCACGATATGCACGCATTGTTCTAGCGTTAAAGTATTCATAAAATGGCATAACGTACTTACTACCAGAAATTAATCCATCGACGAATTTGAGTACTTTTTTGACAGATATTCATGAATTTTTTATGGTTATTCCGGAAATAACGTACATGACGTCTTCCGATTGGTTAATTTGGTTTAAGAAAACGTTATAAAAACAATTGTCGAACATTTTAAGGAGCAAGAGAGGAAGAAGTCTTGCATCTCTGTAATACTTCATTCATGGTTATTACAAATAGACTTTCCACTGTCAAATACGAATATAACTAATCTCCTTATATCGCTACCAAGAGCTACTGCAGTGTACTTGTAGAAATCATAAGAGGACAGACAAAGCATCAATCAGATATCCTTGGAGAGAATTCGGTGACCCTTAGGGGTCCTTACGAACCTTAGGGGCCATTACCGGACACTGTGCTATAGGTACACACTCAAAGCGACTGGATAAAACTGATAACATCAGCTCTGAAATGCCCAGCCCTAGCAATGAAAAGATATAATTTTCTTCTTAAAACTTGAGTACCTAAGCGGTTGCTTTGAAAAACCTCCTAGGATGCAGACATGAATATGGCTGGCTATATAACTGCAGTAAGTCTCACTGTGGCTTAACACCCCCAGACATGGTAACAATGGATCCAACACGTTGGTCTAAGTGAGCCACCCAATTTATCTCAATACCTGCTGTAGCAGGCCAAACTCTAGGTGAAGCATTCTTTAAATCATTAAATGATGTGACATCACATAAATCTGGCAAAAACCACTAGAACATTAGTGGACTACATCTGGGTTTAATCTGGCTATGGAACAATAACCTCACCCGAGACCGCTATAGGAGTGACTGTTCAAAACAAAAAATATTTTCGTTGACTACGGGTTATAGAGGTTTAAAACATAGAATGCACTCCACAAGAAAGAACACCTCTTTCTACGCATTTTTGGGCACTCGGCTACATTTGTTCATTAATTACTGCATTAAGGAAATAACAAGAACTGACAAAAGACAAATCAAGCCACTATTTTTAAAATTTATTGTTACAATTCATATAATTGATATAATTTATAAGATCTGGATAGTCCCAGTTCTTCTGTATGGCGCTGATATATGGACATTAACTACAGTGGAGTGATGGCCGTGGCGTATGTGTGTCAAATTGTACGCAACTTAATCTCGTTGCTTGGGTACGACCCAAAATAATTTTCACGGTCACACCTCTATCGAGTCACTGACAATGCTCGAAAAGTTATTACTGTGTAGAAAAAGCTTCTCAAACTTGGAGATTCCTTCCCCTCGTGCAAGAACAATAGCACACACAACACGAGTGTAGAAGCTAGACCCCGGCCTTCTACCAGCTGTAATGCTACACGTGTATTATATATATAATTAAAGCGGACGAAGAGATTCTAAGTTGCTTCGAGAGGCAAGTCCTTCGCAATCTTTGGTACCGTATATGCTTACGGTGTTTGGCGGAGGAGACTGAACGACGAACTGTATGACCTGTACCTCGACATGGATTCATGTTGAACGAATGAAATTTGAAAAGTGGACACCAATGATCGGGTACAGAATGTCTTCGACTCCAACTCCGAGAGACAACACCGTACGCAGCCGAAAATGGACGTTAATCAGCTGAACGTGCGTAGTTGGAAGAAAGTAGCAGAAGACCGTGCTGAATGGAGATGCATCTTGGCTGAGACCCAGGTTCATCCCGGACTGCAGTCAAAGGAAAAAGAAATCCTATGTTGGTAACACAAGAGTATTTATTTTCAGTATTTAACTAATTTGTATGCATGTTAATAATTGTTCGGCTGTATGCCTTCCATTCATAGTCGAAACGATATTCTACAGAATACTTTAGCTTATAATACGTTAATGACGTCTCAATTACGACGAAAACTATCAAAAAATCCACTCGTTTCATTTGTGATTGGTAGCGAAACAAATTACCAAATTAAGTTGCTATCTAACGAACCATTATTGTATCACGAAATTTATTTCAATTTTGCGGTTTTTCTGAAAGAATTTAGAAGACAATGAATTATTTTAAGCTTATCATACCATTGTCCACTTCCATTAATGCTTCATGTTCTATAGGAAACCCAAACGGCTGTGGTTAAGCATTGTTATATAATAGCTATTGGCACGCAACTTCATATTAGAATTATTAAATAAAGCATACCAATTGATGATAACCACTTATCTCCATGAAGCATTTGACTTTTATTTCAATTGCGTTATTTTCCAATTTGATATGCATATTTAAGATCCTTACTTTGAAGAAGTCGACACAAGCATTAAAAAGCTGAAGAATAACAAAGCCGCAGGCTCAGATGGCTTACCATAAGAGCTCTTAAAGGCGAATGTTCTGGTAGGGAGATGATCCGGTGCATGATCATCTTCAGAATTTGGGAAGACGAACGCAACAAGCTCCATGACTGGAATATCAGCTCCATATGCCCCAGTCACAAAAATGGCGATCCTACCTCATGTAACAAGTATAGCTGAATATCCCTGCTCAACGTCGCTTATAAGATATTGTTCAGAGTACTGTGTAAAAGTCTTAAGCCGTTTTGCACCGCACTAATCGGCAAGTACTAGAGCTAATTAGGCTCCAGATCCGACATTCGATAAAAGACAAAATGTCCACATTAAGGCAAGTCTTGGAGAAGACCAGCAAGTTTCAAATCGCACCACCTTTTCATCGATCTTAAAACCGCATACGATAGCATTCATCGCAAGGAATTATTCCATGCATTGGCCGAATTCGGGATCATGGGAAAACTCATCCGATTGCGCGATGCACCGTGCAGTTCGGAGAGGCAGGAGGTTCGGAGGCAAGGAGATGCACTATCGTGTGATTTCTTCAATTTAGTACTGGAGAAGATAGTGCGGCGGGTAGCTGTAAAAATGGAAGGCACTATCTTCTAAAAGTCAGTACAGCTGTTAAGTTCTGTAGATGACATCGACATAGTCGCGCGAGTTAAGTATTGGTCGTAATTCTTAAAAATAAAAATATACAATGTGTCACCATACTTGCTTGTGTTTGCATTCTTCAATTGCACACCATAAATTCTTATCGTCATCACTTTTATGTGACCCATAAAAGTAACGATGACCGAAAGAGTAAACAAGGAAAGTGAACCAATGCATTCGGTTAACCTATTGAGAAATAGGGAGAATAAAACCAATGCATTCGGCTGACCTCTTGAAGAATGTAAGCCCAATCAAGTCAATTGGGGGACCGTGTTGAAATATTAAAAATAACAAAACCTTCTTCGGGCATTCGATTCGATCTGAGTGGTAGTTCATAGTAAACTCTCATCCGGATAGTACGGTGCAGCCCTGCTTAAGACAGCGGCCGTATTATTAATAGTAAATAAAGAACTAAAACCGTAATTATAATAGAATATATATAATAAAGAGAATATATTAAAAAAAAAAATTACGAAGTTCAGTTATTTATTTGGCGCAGTCGGTAGGATCAGGTACAACTATCCTGATCCACATTGAGAAAGTTCAATTCGCATTTCCTTAACCGCAATTTTCGACGAACGAAAAAAAAAAAAAAAAAAAAAACACGGGAAAAGATTGTGTATAGTGAAACCCTTCTAAAACCGTAGTGGAAGTTGTTGGCATATAGTAATAGTGAAACGGGAAAAATGGCAGAAAATCCAAACGTCATCCCTGAGGTATCCAACCGGGATATCCTAAATAGTATAATGGCTATAGTGGCGAGAATACCACAGCCGAGTCATGGGAGCAACGTGTTACGGGAAATTCAATACTTACCCGAATTCGATGGGGATAGCGAATCCCTAATGCACTTCATCGTAATGATAGAGAACCACCTTCGGAATACTATTGGAGATTACCAAGCCACCTGGAACATCATACAACAAGTGAAAATCAAAGGTCGAGCTATGGACCTACTGATCATCAATGGAGTCACTTCGTGGGAACAGGCGAAGGAGTTATTTAAACAACACTATCGACCGGTCATCAGCAGCAGCGATCTTACGAAGGAAATCAGCAATATGAAAGTGAGTTCAATATATGATTTGACCAATAAATTAGAATACCTTTTAAGCAAAGTAAATACATATGTAGTATTCTGTGACAATCAGGAACAAGAAAAACTATTGTACTATAATATTATAATAAACAAAATACGAGAATTAACAATAGGGAATTTAGCCAGAGAAATTAGGAATCTGTATGATTTACATGAAATAAAGAGTATTTTATTCTCCTACATAGGATACGATAATGGAAATTTAAGGAATAGTGAAATAGTTAGAACCACGGCAAATTACAATAACCAAAACAAAAATCATAGGTTTAGTCTCCCCGACAAGGAAAGACGACCCAGTTACAATAATGGTCACAATAATAATTTTGGTGGACAAAATCATTCGGGAAGGTTTAGACAAAATGAGTATCGTTACCAAAATCACACTACTTCACAGAGACCTTTCCAGAACCACTCCATACAGAATAGACAGAATAGACTAGAACCAATGGATACCAATAATATCCAAACAAGTCAGGAACCGATCCGTCAGGACATTAACTCAGTAGAACCGCCGGTTTTTCTGAACTGAGCCTCGGACAATTAATGACAGTCGCCACTGAAATTCAGAACCAACGACACTATATTTTAGTAGACACTGGCAGTGCTATGACTATCATAAATACTAGTAAACTCGACATGACACCGTATAAAATTCTAGACACCCGACAGCTAGAGATAAAGACCATTAATAGTAGCGTAATCAGGAATACTGCAATAATTCAGTTTCCAATACCAAAAGAATTCGGTTACAGCGATAATACTTTTATTAAAGCTTACGCTCAGGCTTTAGAAAATAAAAACTATACGATACTCCTAGGAATGGATGTCCTTAAAAATATCATTGAAACCATTGATTTTGAGAAAGGAACTATAACTTTAAAAAATCAGACCATTCTAAAGATAGAACGAGGACACGAGTTGGCATGCAACTACCTAGAGGAAGGCAATCCTGACTTCGGCAGCCTTAATCGCGAAGAAACGACAGCATTGACCTCACTGCTAGACGAATTTAGAAACATCCAATATAAGGAAGGCGACATGTTAACTCATACCTCGGAAATAAAACATGAAATTCACCTTAAAGAAGACAAACCACTACATGCAAAAAGTTACCGATTACCAAAGAAACACGAAGAAGAAGTAGCTAAGCAAATCAAAGAGATGGAAAAACAAGGTATCATAAGAAGAAGCATGAGTAGACATGCTTCTCCGATCGTTGTAGTTGCTAAAAAGCCAGACAAAGATGGTCAAGTACAGTACCGCATTTGTGTTGACTATAGGGCTTTAAATGAAATTACTGAAGATGACAGATTTCCTCTGCCAAATATAGAAAACCTCTTCGATAAGTTAGGAAAAGCGGTCTATTTCTCGACGCTTGACTTAGCAAAAGGTTACCATCAAATTTTGATGCACCCAGCTGACATAGCGAAAACTGCGTTTATTACTCCACAAGGATTATACGAGTATGTCCGTATGCCTTTTGGACTTAAAAATGCACCAGCCACTTTTCAGCGACTAATGAACCACATACTAAGAGAATATATAAACAAAATTTGTGTCGTTTATTTAGATGACATTTTGATATTCTCCACGTCCCTAAAAGAACATATGAAAAACCTCAGAGACATCCTTCGAGTTTTGCAGAAACATAATTTAAAACTACAAATTAGCAAATGTTCATTCCTCAAGAAGGAAACCGAATTCCTAGGTCACATATTAACACCAAAGGGAATAATGCCTAATGGTAATAAGATCAGTATAATCAGAAACCTCCCACTACCCCACACAGAAAAACAACTTAGAAGTTTTTTAGGAGCCTCTGGCTACTACAGGAAATTCATTCAGGATTATGCAAAAATTGCATATCCAATGACTAGGTATCTCAAAAAGGACACCAAAATAAATATTAGTGATCCTGAATACGTGAATGCGTTTGAAACACTCCGAAACAAATTGATAACACAACCAATCCTAAAATTTCCAGAATTCGAAAAACCATTTCATTTATACACCGATGCCAGTAACTTTGCCATCGGATCTGTCCTAACACAGGACAAACAACCGGTTTGCTATATCTCTAGGACTCTGAACGAGCATGAAAGAAATTATTCCGTAACCGATAAAGAATTTCTAGCCATTGTCTGGAGTGTATCCAAACTAAGACCCTATCTGTGGGGAAATAAATTCAAGATCACAACTGATCATCTCCCCATAAAATATTTGAATAAAAAATATAATGGTGCAGAGTTCTCACAACGCAACCAACGATGGTTACTTAAATTACAAGAATTTGATTACGATATTGAATATCTCAAAGGTCAAGAAAATCGAGTGGCCGACTTTTTAAGTAGAATTGAGAAAGAAAACAATGAAGTGAATCAAATTTCTGATAGCAGAACGGGTCAATCGACAGCGGAAGGACAATCTGATCACATACCTATTAAAGAAGGTATTGTCAATATATATAAACAACAAATTATTGTGAGTTATGACAAAGAACCAAAAGTGGAAACACTAAATGGTAAAAGAATTTTATATATCAGAGCCTCGGACCCTATTGAGACGATAACAGAACAACTCAAAGAAATTGCCCCAGGAGTTAGCGGTATTTATTCTGAAGTACAAGAATCTGACTTTAACAAAATTCAACGGTTACTCATGAACTTGCAGTCAGGAAATAGAAAGGTTAAATTGATTAAACTAACACGGAGAGTTAGAGACTTAAGGACGGAGGAGGAAGTTAGGAAACAGGTCTCCATATACCATATCAGGGAAAGTCAACACTCAGGAATCATAGAGACCTACAATACGTTAAAACAACAGATTTACTACCCTAAACTTACAAGGATAATTACACAAATTATAAACAATTGCGACGTATGTCAAAAGGCTAAATACGAGAGGAAACCTATTCAAGGGAAATTCAAAGTAACAGAAACACCTAGTAAACCTAACGAAATAGTTCACATAGATATCTACCATTTTCATAAACACATTTTTTTGACAATGATTGACAAGCTGACAAAGAAAGGGTATGTATACAGACTTGAAAGTAAAAATCACATTCACAAAACAGACGCTATCACAGAACATTTAACTAGAGAAGGTCCACCCTATAAAATAATTACGGATAACGAGTTTAATACAACATACATCAGAGAATTTCTTAGGGAACGAAATATCGAAGTGCATTTCACTAAACCGAACTCACATACAGGCAATGCAGACGTTGAACGCTTACATAGTACTATAGCTGAGATACTACTTAGCATGAACCAGGCAGAATCAGTAAATACCAAAATGTTTAGAGCTTTTCAAATCTATAACAAAAGGTATCATACTACGATAGGTATGTCACCAGAACAGGCTCAACATACAAATATAGAAGCATTAGTAACCAAGCTAAAAATGAAAAAAACCAAGGTTATAAACAAAAGGAACCAAGATAGGGAAGATTATATAGAAAGAAGATCATTTGGTTATATAAAGAATTATAAACATGTGAGACACAAAAATGAACCCAATTTTCGATTTAAAAACCTAGATAGAGTACATACATCAAATATTAAACGACCAAGACAATTTGTAGGTACTCACACTGATGCTGCTACTCCTGATGACACCAATGAACCTAGTACAAGCAGCACTTGTAATAACACCAATCGAAAGTGACAACGGATTCACAACGATAAGCATGGGTGAAGGAGAAATCATCAACCAAACCCAAACCATCATCCACATAGTAAAAATAAAAATGTTGATAGACACCTTACAGGAAATAAAAAAATTTGAAATTGTAGGACAAGACTCAGAAATAAGAAAGGAATGTAATACAATTTTTACAAAAATACATAGTATCATGCCTCATAAGACAAGATCAAAAAGAGGTCTCGTAAATATAGTAGGAACGGCTCAGAAATGGTTGTTCGGTACTATGGACAACTCAGATAGGGAAGAAATAGAAGAACACATAAAAGCTACTGACACTAACAATCAGAATGCAATTCAGGAACTAAACAAGCAAATCAAAATTAATACTCAATTAAACGGAAACATAAAAAACATAAGAGACTTAGTTTTGAGAGATAGGGAAGAAATAGAACGCTATCAGAATGAAAACCAACAGTTACAAAATACGATACTTAAACGCCTACAACGAACCGAAATACTAACTAGATTACAGATGTTAGAAAGAGTAATTGATAATTTGTTAGACACGATAGCTGCAGCGAAAATGGGAATAACCCACCCTAGCTTACTCACTAAGGACGAACTAATCATGACAGATATGAATTGGAGCAAATTAAGAAATATTAAGTCAGGGGTAATGAAATATACAGATGATGCCATTATTATAGCTTTGAAAATACCAGAAGAGATTATAACACGTCCAATTAAAATAATCGTACCAATACCAAATCGAGAAAAACAAGAAGTTGACTTAGAACCCTTTGTTGTAATTGTAAACGAAGGAAAAGAGTATAAATATAACGAGGAGAAAATTAATGTTAACGAATTAAAAGAGAGAAATGATTGTATTAGTAAGCAAAATTGTTTAATGAGGATCAATAATAATTTTGAAATTATTAATCTGAACGAAAGAACTTATATTATTAAAAACGCTAAAAATGTAACCGTACAAAATAATTGTGACTCTAGAAATTTAACTTTTGCTGGAAATCTTATTGTTAATATTCAGAATTGTAATATTAAAATCAATGACGCTATAATTAAGAACAAAGAAACTAATTATACATTTCAATTCTATTATGAAGAAATAATGAAAGAAAATGCCACCATCAATACGGTGTTTACAAAATTTAAGGAACTACAAGAAATTGAAAATAGACATAACCTAGAATTAGTTCAATACCACAAAGTAAAAACCTATTTAATCTCTGGTACATCCATGTTAATAATTATTATTGGTATAAGTATCATTGGAATCGTAATGTACAAGAATGTCAGAAGTACCGGTAAAATTAAAATTAAAATTGATAGCTTAACAGAAGAGCAAGGAAAAAAACAAACGAAACCCTCAAATCAAAATTTCCAGGAGAAAACTTTCTCTAAGGAAGGAGGAGTTAAGTATTGGTCGTAATTCTTAAAAATAAAAATATACAATGTGTCACCATACTTGCTTGTGTTTGCATTCTTCAATTGCACACCATAAATTCTTATCGTCATCACTTTTATGTGACCCATAAAAGTAACGATGACCGAAAGAGTAAACAAGGAAAGTGAACCAATGCATTCGGTTAACCTATTGAGAAATAGGGAGAATAAAACCAATGCATTCGGCTGACCTCTTGAAGAATGTAAGCCCAATCAAGTCAATTGGGGGACCGTGTTGAAATATTAAAAATAACAAAACCTTCTTCGGGCATTCGATTCGATCTGAGTGGTAGTTCATAGTAAACTCTCATCCGGATAGTACGGTGCAGCCCTGCTTAAGACAGCGGCCGTATTATTAATAGTAAATAAAGAACTAAAACCGTAATTATAATAGAATATATATAATAAAGAGAATATATTAAAAAAAAAAATTACGAAGTTCAGTTATTTATTTCGCGTTCCCAACATGCTGTAGAGGAGTCTTTTACAGCAATTGAAGAAGAAGCGAAGCGTGCTGCTAAGGTTAATGAGGATAAAAGAAAGTACAGTACGTTCGACAAACGACATCACAGTGGACATTCGATGTAGAATCGCCCTTGGCAACCGATGCTACTTCCATTTGTCGAAACAACTGGGTTAAAAATTCCTTACTTAAAGAAACAATATCATGCCCCACAAAACTCTTGTTTTTCCAGTTCTGGTATATGCTAAGCAAAGTTGTAGAGCTGATTCTTTGTGACTTAGAAGGAAAAGTTCTACGTCGAATATATGTTCCCGTCTGCGATGAAGTCGAATGGAAGAGAAGACACAACCACGAAGTCTACGAGCTTGACCAGGATGTGGATGTACTACAGCAGAAGTTCGTTTGGAAGGCAAAAGTTCGACTACATTGGCTCGGCCACATCGAGCGCATGGATACCAACGCACTAGCTAAGAAGGTCTTCGAATCCGAGCCTGCTTGTTCGACAAGCAGAGGAAGACCGAATCTCCGGTATGATCACCAATCACCACCAATAGCTGATGCAAGACAGCTTGGTCTTGATGACTGGGAACAGCGTGCCCAGAACCGCCTTCGATGGAAGGCAGAAATTGCACATGCTCGGAACTTTCATGCGTCGCCGGCCAGATAAGTAAGTAAAGAAACCATGATTTGTTGGAGTTAGAGGGACTTTGACAAAGAGAGTTGGCTTAGTATGGAACATTTAAGGAAATGTATGTAAAATATGGCGAACAAAATTCGAGTTAGAAAGAAATTCGACATAGGGAGAGTCCACTATATGTAATTTTAGTTTTTGGGGTTTTGGTATAAAATTGTTTCCTTACAACGGATTTGATTGAATGTTCAGTTTCCGTCGGAGTGATATTAACTCGTTTATAGCCTTCTGCAAATCAATTTTTATTGTCTGCAGAAGTTTAATCGAGTCTATATTTTTTTTCGGACTGTGCTGTTTTTTTTTATTTTTAACAGCGGACAACAGCCCATTTCTACCATGATCCTTGTAAAAGTCTTCTCGCGTAATGTTCACAATAGTTTTTGGTGTTGTGGAATCCACTTTGGTCCAACCGATCTCAATAAGGTGAGGATAAACCATTTTGGGCGCTCACCTTTATCATGTACGATCTCAATTGTTTTCCCCTTTTAGTACCACAAATACGTTGCGGTGGCATAGACCGCATTTCTGTGCTATTTCGCATGATTAGAGATAGTAAAACGATGTTGTTCTGAGTATTTTGTATATGTTTTTATATATATTATTTTTTTAATTTAAATTTATAAATATAATATGTATATATAGAAATAAAAACCTGATTTTTCAACGAAAATGTCACTGTGAGCACTAAGGTTGATGACAAGATCATAATGACGAAATTTATCATGAAGTATGATACTTCAAGTTTAGATCTAACGGTGAATGCACGAAAAAAGAAAGGAAACATGAAACCGTGCAAAAAGGGATACATGGGATCCTTATGGTTTTTATTTTATTTCAGCCCTTGTAATCGTACGATTTCTTTCATCGACATCTCTTTTTTTTTTAGCAAGAAACTGGTCTGAAATTTCAATTAAATTCTTCATAAGGAGACAATTTTATTGGTGAGAAACCACAGAAACTAAAATGACGTATCCAATTTTGCTCGCCACTGTATATATCGTAGTTCTTGCTATCCTATCAACCTAGCACATATATTTTTCATTTTCATCGGTTTCTAGACCAGTATGTGTGAACGTATTTTTATTTTACGTTACCTGCTCAAATTGTAAATGTACATGAGGAAGACCTGGGCCTTACTTCTATAGCAACCACTCGTCTTGTGCGTGAGTTGCGAGTTGCAAGTATCACAAAGGAAAACAATTCGAATACAAGTCTAAACACATTCAATTTTAAATTCATAATTTTATTTGGTAGGTAGCGAAAAGATTAAAGTAAGTCCAAGTCTAAGCTTTAACCGAGTTCTTCAGTTGCTAAAGATTCTAAATATATCCATTGCACAACAACAATACCATGTGATCGACTAAAACAAACAAGAGAAGAGGACGATAGTTAAAACTAGTTAACAAATGAGAGGTGTAACAAGTTTGGAGAAGACGCTACAAGACGTAAACAACTAAGAGGTGAATCATAATGGATAACAAGTTGCCGAAGATGGAACGAAACTGGCAACTCGTGTTATTGATCTGTTACAGAAGGGAATTATAGCCGACTTGTAGTGAAAAAGTTTGAAAAGCTCTTTCTAGACAGAAGCCACTCTGATGTCGTGAATTATGAACATTTGTAATCGGATATGTACACCGTCGTAAGAGTTAACGCTTGTACCCACTATTCCACGGAGCGGCGGTTTCTAATTGTTTGCTTATTTTATAATTTTTGTTTTTGATGTCTCTGATTTTGCATATTTATTCATTTCGTAGGTAGAGGATCAGCCACACTCCGGCCACACGAAGAAGGAGAAGAATTAAATTTCTTAATCGACTATCTGGCTTACTTCTTATCTATTCTAAAATTAAACTGCTTTGGCAATTTCTTGAATATGGTATTCTGTTTTATTGATAAAAAACCGTCCACTAGTAAAATGGAAGTTTCTGTGTGTGCAGTTTTATAATTATTTGGGGTATTCCATTCGGAATAATCTCTGTATGTGCAAATTGTAAATTGCGCATTTATTGTAAAGGAAATCAGCCGAAACCTAAAGAACATGAGTATCTTATGTACAGCACTTACTTCTTTTCGATACTCACTCATTCGATGGATTATGGTGAGATGAAGTTACCAAAGTACATACGTGCGTACACAGACGGATTTACACAGATTTAAATGTCAGCCCTGCAGTCGTACCAATTTGCTAAGTAGATGTCTCATGACACGATTATGAGAGGAAGCATTTCCATCACGATGTTCGTATGAGGGACATACATACACACGTCTGGGCATACATTGCGGGAGCAAAAACGTGAAATCACAGAGAATCCACAAGACCTTGACTTTGGATCTAGGTTCATTGAACTTTGTTATACATTGATGAGAGTTTTTATGTCGCAACTTTAACTTTGCGCAGAGAAGATCTTTCAATGCTATGTTCTCTGTGTAAATTGTTTTGCAAGAGAGAAGATCTTACTTGTTTTGTGTCAGGAGGTCGAGTTTGGGAAACTCTGAAGGCATTTATTTTATTACCTGGATAATCTTATATACATATATAAAAATGGTGTGAAAAATGTATAGTAATTCAACAAAAAATGTTTTCCATTTGTTTGTAATTGCCATGAGATGGTTTTTACGAAGAACAATTTGGGAAAATCCTCCGGAAAAGTCGGGAAATTTGAAAAATCGAAATTACATTGCAGTACAAACATTGTGATCAATTGAAATCCAATGCGATATTAATTATAATTAATAATGCAATAATTTTTTCAGAAAATAAGTTTGCGTGTATAAGGTCAGATTATCCAATTAGATTGCGGGCATTCATCGCAAAGCATTCATTCCGTAAGATTTTGAAGGGAATTTTCTTTTGAATAGGATCAGTTAAAAATGAAATTTTTTCCTTTGACGTGGTGGTGGCCGTAGCCGTGGTTGGGTTCGATTCCTGGCCGGTACGACCAAAAATAATTTTCACCCTACCTCCTTCTTCGAGTCTCTGGCTATGCTCGAGGAGTAGTAAATGTCTTTTCTTGCTTTTCAAACTTGGCCGTTCGGAGTCGGTCCCTGCCATTCGTGAGAGAACAATAGAATGCACAGCACGAGAAGCTATGTGCTTTCCTTCTACGGGGCTGTATCGCCTCCAATATTGTTATAATTATATTTGCTTGACTAATGCCTCCTATTATACGATCAAACCTTAGAGGACGTACAAGTCGTGCAAAAGTACATCAGAATGAAAATAAATGGAGACGTTCCGCTTCACAGTTTACAACTCGACTTACAAACTAAAGGTTAGGGTGTTGGCTCAACAATAGGGGGCCCAAAAAAATTTTATTGTTATTGTCGGTTTGTTTTTTATATTTTACATCCTGGCTGTTGCCTACATCGGGTTCTTCAAATTCGTATGTCCATGTTGGTCCCTTTGGAATGCGATGGTGGTGTGGTAGCCGATTTAGCCTCGATGATGATTGCTATCGCGTCTCTGGTAGAATCCATGGAGCTCGTTGTTCGATGTCGTTGGAAAATCACTTAGCTCACTTAGCAGATTTATCGAGTTGCGATAGCGTTGTCAGGGAATTGTATTTCTTAGGTTCCTGATTGCCTCTTTCGGATGGTGGTTGATGTCCAGTAGCTGCTTTATGAACATTGTCACCATGTACTATTGTAGGGGGATGATGGATACTTGGTCGTACTGCTTCTTTGACGGTCCCTACCGAAGGTGAGTAAGGCACATATTCGCAGTATTTTTCTTTCGAATATTGCGAGCTGCTTTATTCTGGTCTTAGGGATGATGTACCATCAAAATGTTAGTAAAAGAAGACTTGTCGTAAATGTAAACTTGAATCGGACTGCATTCGTTTCAAATACGATTCCGCCATCGCTTACAAGGATATTGGCTGCGTTGACATCGATTCATTAGCAGCTCGGCAATGCATTACTTTCAATCGAAAATCCCCGATTTGACTCATCCGCCAGTGAACGGGGAATATTAGCAGCGAAGAATAAGGACGGAAATGTCGAAGTAGCTCTAGAAGGACTGCGCACCAGGTAACTCCTTCTGACTGGAGTTTCGGATGCCGCCGTTGGCCAGACAGTTTCCAACTCCTCCGCCGCCATCCATAAAAAGAGATGAGCCCTGGTACAGGCACACTCTCCCCCCTCTCTCGTCTGCAGACGCCAACGACTCCCCACGGGGGTTGGTTACCCCATCTTCGATCGAAGGTGCTCGGCTCCCAGATTTCACCACGTGGAGGTGAGAATAGGAGTTCGCTGATAGAGGCTAAGTGCAGACGCTTGTGCCTGCGTGAGACGCCATATCAACGCCTTGAAATCCAGAATAAGGACGTCAATAGCTCAAATTTCATTATTCCAGTTCAAAAATCGCTGGAGAAATGTATTCGTACAAATCCGTCGACAGGCCGACCAACTACCCGACGGAATTTATGAACTCGCTTGATGTGTAGGAACTACGCCGCATGATTTACAGCTGTGCGATCGATCATAATCATGTTGCGAATTCAAGCGGATTCAGTTCCACGTTCGATGGGCTTTTGCTCTGACAATAAATAAATCGCAACGCCAACCGTTGGAGATCTGTGAGATTACGTTACCTGTTCGCGTGTTGACAAACCGTCTTCGTTGTCTGTTTGCTGTGCCCGAAAACAAATCGAAAAACATTGTTTATAATATCACTCTCTACTGATTGCGATTCAATCCAAATAAATCACATTCAAATTGAGCTACATGCCGGGTCCACTAGTAAAATATAATACACAAATTTGACAAAATCACTTTTATTTTTTGCGTAGATCTCTGATCAAATTTCCTGACCTAGGAAAATGTGTAAGATATTATTCTCACCGTTCATAATTGACGCTCCCTCGAGAGTTGCCGTGGCGTTCGCTACAGTCCGGGTTGGACTTACGTCTCAATCAATGTGAAAATGTTACGGAATCACTTGAAACCATGGCACCATTGAGGTACGCATGTACTGTGTAGTGACAGTACAATAGTACGTTTCAGTACGCCCACCAAACAACATCGGCATTTCCCAGCATTCACACATGGTCTTCTACCAAGCAGGTTCCTCTCAAAGAACCAACCATCTGTAATTGCATCCATCCATATGTGCGAAATTTTGTGGTCACCGAATGAAAAAGACTTTTCATGGTGTTTTCTTTGATAACATTTTGATAATTCTTTGACTTCTTCCCTACTTGCGTTCGCCACGAGCAAAGCAAAATGTGTACAATAATTCAACTCTCTTATCATTCGTAGCATGCGCGCTAAGTGTACCTTTCATTTCTCTTTACATGCAAGCGAACTCTTCACGCTACTCGTGCTTTCTCTACTCCACTTGGTCTTTGGATGTGATTTTTTTATAAGCATTAAGCAAACGCGCGAGTCCAAGCTAGAGCCCCGGAGAGTGAATACGATTCAATTCTGTTCAGTTTCATTCGGTCTCCGGTTATAATAAGACGTTTGAGCACGAAATAGACTTGAGCTATTTCGCCCAAAGAAGAGTGAAACAAGTAAAGAAAAAAAAATCATTTTTGTCAATTCTTTAAACGTGGTGTAAATTATATTTATTCTGAGTAGTTTTCCATCTTTTCTGTTTTTTTTTTTAAATATTATTTTGGAAGAAGGAATATATTTTCCACATGTAGAGTATTCAATGAATGGATTGTATGTATGTATGTATGTACTTAAAATAGAATTTGTATGTCGTGAGAACATAAAAAAGGGTTTTTTTTATTGTAAAATAATTCGATTCTACTCATACGGAATAATGATGCGATTAAAAGACTAGCGAAAAAAAATGGGGTGGGCATGTATACATACATTTTCACTTAAGAAAAAAAAAATCCGTAAGGATTTATGTAACTACTGGCAGAGTGCATGAATTGAAATTATCCTTTTGCAAAAACTCGGTACATAAAGTTGTTCCCGAACGTTCTCTTGGTTCTTCCCCTATTCGATATGAATCTTTAGAGCACAATTGAAGTGGAATAAAAATCCAAACCGGCTATATATGTAGTTTGTAGGTAATGAGAAAGAAGAATTAGGGTTCTGTTTGAATTGAAATGTGAAATGTTTTATCGAAGACGCAAATTGCTGATGTGCTTTGGAAATATTTGCATTTGCCCATACATGCAAAGAAATATATAGATTTGTGTACTTGGATATGTATGTATATCTAGTGTGTGTATAGTTCTTTTTTCGTACCACGCGTGGCAGTCTTAAGAAGGAGAAAAAGTGAACCTGCGCAAGATGACCCGAAGTATACCATACTTAATGTAAGAGTTTTTTTTTTGTTCCCCCCTCCCATCCACCATTAAAAAACATAAAGCTAATGAATTTTTTGGTCAATTGTTATTTTATTTAAATGCTGTAAGACCTTGGATAGGGAAAGATTAGAAAGATCAAGTACTTCAGTAAAATTTTGTTGTTGAACAAGACGTAAAGTGTGTCTGTAATAAACAGATGTATGCACAAGGCGACTGCTGGAAGATAAGTATCTGTGTTTCAACACCCAAGAACGTATTCTCGTTGCACAAAATTTTGCACTCACATTCAGCCACACATACGAGGCGATGAAAGCGGAAATGAAAATGGTTTTCGTTTAGGAATGACAGCGGATGTGCGCAAAACAGAAAACGTTTTAACATGCAGAAATATATGAAAATGTGTAAGACAGCATAAATATAATTTCCCAAACTGCATGTGTCCATAGGATTTGTTTTTCTTCTTCGAATTGTAAACAAATAACATTTATTTATGAAACAGAATTTTGTTTCGCCCAAATGAGAGAGCGAAATACTCAAGAGAACAAAATTTCTATGCATTTATTGTGTACCCATGTGAGTTTGCAAAAAAAAAACGAGATGTGGGTTTGTACATGGTTCTGTGTAGAATATCTGAAAGGAAATGCGGATTGGGGATAATGCTTTTCATTCCTTGTCATTACATCGACGACCAACGACGGTTGTAATCATTATTTCTTTCGTAATTTGAAAAGTAAACATCCGAATAGATGGGAGTCTATAATTTGCAGAGTCATTTCGAATTGAAAATTATAAAATGGGAGTGGCTGGGAGGAAGGTTATCAAACACCTTAATTTCCTCAATCAGTACTGATAATTGCGTATATACAGATAATTAAGGGCACAATTGTTTAGGCAGACTTTGAGATCGAATATACTTTCATCGAAGTGGTGTGTTAACTCTTTAAAGTCATTAGAGCCTAGATAGTGAATCAATAAAACGAATGTTTAAAGAGATTCCAATCCGACGTAGTTAAAGAGAGGAACTACGTCATAAGAATAGACTTTTGAATGGAAGCGAAAACCTAACGTTAAACAGTAATTTATTCGTGTTGATAGAGTTACAAAAAACCCGCTAAACATCAACAAACAATAATTTGAGTCTATCCCTCGATTCGTATGTAGTTTTATGTGTAGCCATAAATTGTTCATTACTTGGTATTATGAAGAACAGCGTATACAAGCACTATTGTAAGAAAAAATTTAATTTGTAGTAATTCTCTATTATTGGCTATTAACATTTTCATAAATGTATACATTTTCTCCCCTGATATGAAGTGGGGAACAATGGATTCGAATATCGCGGCGACACAATTACGAGGTCAGATTATACAATATCAGATACTAAACAATATTGTGTCTCATCAATTAAAATTGACGATAATGCATTTGAATGGTAAATTCATGAGTATCACGTGAGATTCAATCACGGAGCACGGGGTCCGAATATCATGTGCAAGCTTATCGTAGAGTACAATAACATTATTTTTTAAATATAATGTGTAGTAAAAATAAATCCATTATTTTACAAACAGATGGCTTTAATAATCAATATATCGCGTTTTATACGTCCCATTGGACCAAACTAGGTGACGTTCGAAAGATAAGATTCCTCTTCAAAAGGCGAAGCTTATACCTACACTTATACCCACATTAGTTCACTTTGACTGTGGATGTCGGTATTTCTTGTATACCAGGTTAAGTTAGGTTAGGACGGTTGACTATCAGCAGCTCTCAGACTTAGGCCAGTAACGAAGGCCCCTTGTGTCACGACACTTCTTATTTGATTGATTGATTTCTTAATTTAGTAGTACGCCGTTTTACAATAAACTAGTGTACCCGGCGAACTTCGTTTCGCCCCTATTTAACGCCTTCATATAAACTCCAGAGTGATAATAAACACCGATAGTTCAAATTTCAATGAGGTTTATTTGAATTGAATCGAAATCAGTAGAGATCGATATTATAAAAAATGTCTTTTGATTTGTTTTCCGGCACAAAAACAAACAACGATGACGATTTGCCACCGTGCGGAAAACTAGGAAATTCGATATTAATGCCACAGACCTAAAACGATTTGCATTGCGATTTATTGATTGTCATCGAAAGGCCAATCTAACGTGGAACTGGATCCGCTTGATTTGGAATGGAAGATCAGTTGGAGTAATCGGAATTCGTGGGATGAGGACTTCCTCGCCTTTGAATTTGCCCTTGATGATCGTTGCTAGAATCACATTGTTCATCAGTTACTTGACGGTCAAACGCGTACCGCTGCACAATTTATGATGGTTAAAATTCCTCTACATGATTATGATCGATCCCACATTCAGCTGTAAATTATGCTGCTGAGTTCCTGGCATATTAAGCGATGATTGTCACGCTGTCAACGGATTTGTACGAATGCATTTCTCCATCGATTTGACTTAATAATGAAAAAGAATTTCTCGTTGCGTGGCGGATGAGTCAAATCGGGCAATTTAACCTTTTCACCAGAGCAGCATATGCCGGGAGTTTCTGATTGAAACTTCAATGCATTGCAATGCTGGCATTAGACAGACAAAGAACCGTTCTCAACGCTGCCAATATCTTTAAAGACGATTGCGGAATCGTATTCGAAACGAAAGCAGCCCTATTCAAGTCTACATTTACGACTGATGATCTTCTAGTACGATTTCGTCAAATTTGAGGTGGTGATTGTGCAGCGCGAACCTGTGCAATACGAGCATGTCTCCATTCCTTTTCTTCTACATGTTCCTCTTGCGTTTGATTACCACGGACATTTTAACTACGTCGTCCAAGTATTGATCGTCTAATAGGAGGCATTCGTCAAGCAAAGAACTCTTTTTAAAAAACAAAAGTCTTTTTTCACTAATCCTTTTCAAAAGAAAATTCTCTTCAAAAACATATGGAATGAATGCATCGAGAGGAATGTCTGCAATCAAATTGGATAACTTCACTTTATGTACTCAAACTTTTCAAAAATTATCCCAAAAATTTTATTTCGTAAGAAACATCTTCTGGGAATTGCTAACAACTGAGTTATATGTATATATAGTGTACAATTCATCTTAAAACTAAATGAGAAAAATATAATTCTTTGAAAAATTAATTATTACAAAAATTTAAGCATTTCAAAATTACATTCATTTGGTAAACTATTAAATAATTTCAATCCTTTACACAATAAAATATTATAAGGGCTCTTATTAGAAAAAAACCAAGTCTTAAGTCGTCACTATTTCGTTATATGGTTGAACATCCGCTACATAAACCAATTAGTTTTTTAAATACTTGGGTGTAAAGAAAGTGTCTTTCTTTTCCTTAAATATAAATAAAAATACATTCGTTAAAGTTATTTCATTTATTTTCAACCATTTTAGTGTGTCAATAATTAAACTACATTGTAACCTCCTAAATGGGGCACTCCAACTGCAACGTTGCCGATGTGGCACTATCGTCCCATTATTGTACTTTTTTCATAGAAATGGCACTTTAATATTGGCATTCTGCTGAAAATTTGAAAAATTAACATATTTGCATAAACGTTTATTAAACAATTGCGACATCGCTTGCACCTCAGTTTTAATGAATTTATGTTCTTCTATTACATAGCTTAGCGCCCTCGAAACCAAGAAATAATCTTTTGTACTGTAGTGTTCTCTCGAAATTGAGCCGGTGGTTAAGATAAGTCACTACTAAACGGCTTAATTTTGAATGAATTACGAAGTATGTTCACTGAGTAAAGTCGTGTCTTCTAATGGGTTATGACTGATTGAGTGGAAGTCGCATTTTGTCTTAAGAAAGGCATCCCGCATACCACTCGATCACGAAGCTTTGTCAGATGCTGTATTCTAGCAACACGGTAGGTCAAAAACCACTGAGACTAATAGCCGGTTACAGACTGATACGGCTGTGTCCCCCTTGTTAGAGCGTCGTAGAGGTTGTACATCAGATTCTGAGTAACATCAAGAGCTGCAAGACTTCACTACAGAAGGAAAAGTGAGGTAGGGATGAATTCCTTTATCGAACATGCTCTCGCTCTCAAAAGAGCCAATAGCGGCATGCAATCGTCTGATCTGTGGGTAGCTGTCTCCAGATTCACTCGCCAAGTTGGTGGAAGTTCTTCTTTATCTAGTTGCGCCACTCTAGACGCGGTTGTCCTCTATTTCGATGTTCGGGGTCGGAGTTAAAGACTCTTCGGCCCGGCGCTGAATTGTCCATATACCCTACACGGCCTAGCCTTCTTAGGGTTGGGACCCGTAGACGCTTAAATAGGCTAATGTCGCTGTACAACAGTTCGTGGTCGAATCTTCTCCAAATGCCGTCAACGTAGACGCAACCAAAGATCGCACCCGAGTTTTTCTCTCCCAGAGACTAAGGACTTCTTCCTCCGGTTTTGAGATTGTCCAGGATTTGGCGCGGTACAGCAGGACTGGGATGATCAGTGTTTAATATATAATCATATCGGTCCTTCGAGCACTATTACTCAATTTTCATTGAGCCCATTGAAGTAGCGGTTGGCAAGAGTTACTCTACGTTTGATGCTGGCATTGTTCTCCGCGAAGAGGAGGTAGAAGAAGTCCTTAACTACCCGTCCAAGGTGTATGCCCTCTCTTGAGGACAGAATGTAGTTCGTTTTGCCCTCATTCACCGCCAAAACCAGCAAACGCCCCATTGACGACTCTTTGTGTTCGACCAATGACGCCAATGTCATGCTCGCAATTGTAAGGACTTCTAGTGTCAATCATAATTGACTTAAGAAAGTAGCACAGTGCAATTACAAAGTGTCTACAATTTCTTCTGGGAATTTCTAAGATCAGCTGTCATTTACGTACGTAGAGAGCGGTTGATTTGGCTTCCACTTAAGAAAAACTGAAGGAACTCGAAGATACTGAGTGGGTATTATGTTCAGTATTAGTATTTCCGCTTGATTACTTAAGTTGAGTGCCATCCATTATGGGTGGACATTCAATTTTTTTATTGAGTAGAGGTTTCCTGGGATTCTGTCCAAACTGCTATTACCTCTACGAAGGCTGTATTGAAAAGAAGGACTGAACTTACGGAGTAAATAGTACTATTTTTAGGACTGATATTGATTCTTCGATTTTGTATTAATTTGTAGTTTTCTTTTATGTCCTCTTCTTATATTCCATATTTGCTTTCGTCCTTCTTATAATTATGTAATTTGAAGCAACATAAATTAGGGCGGCCTAGTTGACCTTTATAGAAGCATTTAATGAATTTCTAAACGCAAGAATACCTATTTCAAAATTTTGTTAGAGATCTGTTGCTTTTTTCTTACTAATAAATTCAGACAATTTCTTTTGTTTTCACTCGCGTTCGTGAGTTATCGATTCAACAACTTCAAGCTTAACTCCCCAACTAGCTATTCTTCAGAAAATGCATGCGATGTTTCACATAATGTATTAATCATGACCAGATCTATTTTTAGATAATTCTGAAATATTTAAGGTTGCTGTGATAACTGCAATCCAAGTGCGAACGTAAATAGATTTAATTTTATACCTTCTCTTACGTGAATTACTCACTAAGGGATTTGTGTATGGCTGTACATGGATTTGAGATTCCTTAAAGGGCAGAGCCATAATTGAATGTGTGGAGATGAAAAAATCGTCAACATTTATATGAATGATTGTCAGTTAGAGAATGGCATGTAGACACATAAAACAAAACTTTACGAAGAAAAACAAATCGTAAAGTAACCACCCTCAGATCGTAAAACATACGTGACATATCATTCTAAAAATTAATTATGAGCTTTAATACCGATTATATCATAATGGGTCTTGCATGGTAAATTCAGTTTTTGGTAAAAATGTGCGTGCAGGAGCAATGACCTTCGTTAAATGGTAAATGCATAAAAATGTGAATAACCTTTTGATAATTGAAATGTATACTACTAAGCCAATGACTACTGTACTTGGAAAAATAAATGCCTATAGATAAGTTAATCATAAAAAATATGTCTACAGGACAATGAACTTTTCCTTAACACATACAGGGTGGGTCGATTATCATTTTCATAACTCTACTCAAATGTACAACATTGTTTCTATGTATTATGGCCTTATTAGTAAGAACTAACATTCCCATTTATTATGAAATTCATCGTCGTTCAAGTGGCTGGCTTCGCAGTAGCGCTTCCTGTCACTCCAATTTTGCAAGACCTTGTTCACGGTTTGCGGCAGTAGCTCACGCATTGCTTGGATGATATTCCCCTTGAATCGTTTCCAGATTTTTGGCAGGACTTCATTGTTTCCCACCAAAAAGGGTCAAATCGCAGCTCCGAGGCTACCAATTGACATCGGCAAGATGACTGGTAACACGATCTGAAAATTTGGTAAACAAAAGATGGATTGTGTCGATCGATGGACTGTGTGGCATGGCGCCCCTTCCTGCATGAATCAAAAGGCGTCCAAATCCATGTCATCCACGCCCGCCGTTAACTGAAACGTTGTTTCCAGCCTCATTTTCGAAGAAAAATGGTCCCATGATGCTCTCGGCCACAGGAGCCACATTCTCATCTTTGCGCGACGACGGAGACTATGAGTGTTGTCCACTAAAATGCCAGTTTCACGAACTTTTGCACAAACTTGCGTGGAGCAGTCACGGTGGCACTCACTTTGGAAATAAGCGTAATGCGACTCATTGCCTTCCGCGGAGGTATGACACTGACTTTCTGTCAAGATTTGGAGCGGGAAACAGCTGTCAGTGTAAGCTATGATTTAAACAAAACAACTAGATGATCCACACTGTATATCTTCTTTCTTATTTTCGTGAGGCTACAGGCCGGGGTGGCCTGGGCCTCAGCCAACAAGCCACTCCAGTTGGCACGATGGAATTTGGCACCCTTTCTCGACTTGTGAGCGCCATCAATTTCGTGGGCGTCCTTTATTGCATTGACCCACTGGTGCGGAGTCGAAGACTATAATTTATTTGTTTACATTTTTTGTTCCTCCAGAATGTGGTACATGCGTATTACGCGTGAATGTTGCGGTTACGGTGTTTTAGTCACTGTCTTGCATTGAAACTATGAATTAACACGTACAACATTGAGAATGTGACCAAAAGAAACTCCAGACTTTGAATAAAAAGTTAGAATTAATTAGTTTGAGCCGCGGATAGCCTTCTTTAATTAACATCTAGAAGAAAATTTAATAAAAACTCACATTTTCAATTTATGGGTCATTGAGCAAATATTTTGGGAACGTACACGTACAAGTTATCTTTATTCTCTGTATCAAGTTATCTTTATCTTTATTATATCACAAGTTATCTTTGTTCACTGTATTGGCCGACGGGCTCAGCTACAGCCCAGTTTCGCAGTGAACGTTTTAACCTTAGTTCAGCTGAACCTTAAACTGATTTTGGTTCAACTCGTCCAGTTTCACAGTGAAAACTGAAATTCAGTTCAGTTCAACTTCGTTTGGGTAATGCGATCGAGCAAAATCATGGCAACCCTTCCAGTCGGGTCGTGTATTTGCTACAAATTGTTTTATAAGGTTTTTGGTGTATTTGCTATACTTTGTAGTTTTTTTTAGTGCAGCCCTTAGGCCTTTTGCAGCACTTCCTTGCTGTAATCGGGAAATGGAGGTAGATTACAAACATTCAAAATCGCTTCAGACAATCCATCCCTGACTCTGACCAGTGGAAGACAAATATTTAAAAAAAATGGAAATGAGTCCTAACAAACTACCTAGTCGCTGCGCATAAAAGGGACAACTCTAACTCTAAAAACTAAACTAAATGTTTACCAACTAAACCTAACCTAAGCCTACTCAGCGGAAGTCGCTGATTTTACGTCTGGCACACATTCGCTGGCAACAAAGTGAGAACCGTGTGAATCGTTCAACCTTATCAGCAAGCTATAGGCAAATACTTGTCGTCAAGGTTGCGCGCCCCGGCGAGATTGGAGTGTTATTAGTTAAATTACATATATACAACCTGGAGTATGCACTCTTTTTGGTTTCGAATGGAGCTTTATCTGACAATAGCTTCATTTCAACTTTTGTTAGTTCGAGCCGTCTTCGTCCGTAAAGGTCTACTCTTTGTTTAGTAGCCTTTCTACCAGAAACTGATTGTGAAGTCGTTTATGATATCAATGACCAGAGGTACCTTTCTGACTTACCGTACGTGTAACAAAGAAATGACACGTTTCATTAGGTAGGTAACTCTCACAATCGAATAAGAATTTACTGTATGTGTCTAGACAATAATAAAGTGACCAAGAACACACACAATCTCCAGAGCCCAATCAGCCACTGCAGTCCCTCGCGTACAATCTCAGGTAGATCTACAAAGCAATCAATTGATTTTGGTTTTGCTGTTTGGTTTTTCACTGTTCTATTTTTGGCATCTAGTAGGTATACCACTGCATCAAATTCTACGCACTTGAACCTATGGTGTCTCTATAATTGCGGCGCCACCTCTTTCGAGTCACTAACAATGCTTAAAGACTATAACTGTCTGCAAAAAGTTCCCCAATCGTATAGAGTCAAAATTCCATCAAAATTCGTGCTTTGTGAAATTCAGCGATCGGAAGAATCTGAGACTGAGCCAAAGTAGCATCAAGACCAAGTTTTATTCCACCCGCTATCACTTGGCCTTTAAATCAGAATTTCAGTTTGCCTTTCCTTCATAGAAAGAACCGAATCGTTGGTAAGACTCCAGCCGCAATCCAGAAAAATCCTTCCAATTCATCTCCAGCAGTTGGTCAATTATGCTTCGATACAGCTTGACGGTTGCTGTCAGAACTTCACGATGGCTGGCAAGACATAATTAAAGCATCGGATGCACGCGGGTATATAAGCTCGCGTCTACAGACTGCTCGCAGACAGTTCATCGTCATCACCCACGCCATCACAGTGGTATCCAATAATGGGGTAATTAAACCGAATCGAATTACAGTTATTATTATTAGAGTTTTTATCACCTAAATTAGATAGATCCTTCTGCTTGGCAGTGGCATTTTTGCCTTCATCTATGTTCAAAATCATTTTTCCACATACTCACCATCAACTGTGATTCCACTACCAAGTTCCCACCCTACTCCTTGTAGGGCGAATACGATGGCATTCGGTTTTATTGCTGTTTTTACATCTTAACTTCAACGTTCGCACCATTCTCAAACTTAACCATTTTTATCTGCACAGCCTGTTGCTCTTCCAATCTTTTTAACTTGTAGAGCTCCATCCATCTCTCCAGAGGCAATTAATACGCCTTCTGCTTGGCTGCCGATATTAGTCATAAACCCAACGATTTCCTCTTGTTGGCAGAATTAATTTTTCCAAATTTGTTTACGTCTTTTCTAGTGACCACTTGGCAGTATGCCACTAGTTTTCTTCATTTGTTGCTGGCGGCATATGACGTTGTCAAGGGAATGATTTATATTAGGGCGAGTTCTTGCGATTGAAACTTGGCAATACAATTTTTATAGAAATTTGTCAATTTTGTGATGCTCCGAATACTAAAAACTAAACAATTATTTGAACAATCCGTCTATCCATTTCACGGGTAATAACACGGACAGTTATATCCGATATAAATAGAATCAAGAATAATTTGCGATGTACGGTCTGCGGATGCTCAAGGCTTGATGAGGATACCCGACGAGATATCCTCTAACAAAGTATACAAAATACAATCTTCGATTTGCAATCACAATACGGGTGACCCGGATATCGGACCTTGGACACTGGCGAGTACCAGGCCATAACTGTATTATAGTGACAATAAAAAGGGTAGAACTTAAAGAAATCTGCCCTTTTTGTCAGGTCTCGCTTTAAGTTTAGGCTAGGTTAGGAAGGGGACTGCCAGTGTCAGACTACTGCCTCTCATTGCCAACTCCAAAACCAGATAAAAGCGTATTAACACTGCTTTCACTGAGATTCGAATCGGGGAGCCCACTAACCGATATCAGGCACTTAACCAACTGCGACAACTTCTTAAAGTCGTATACGTCATTTTGAGGTTTGAGCTGGACTGAGCAAAGTGATCACCTTTGGAGTCTTGTGTCCTAGACTAGGACGAGCATGCATCGCGACCTAAAGCAATTTAAACTTCGCAACCAGACGCCACCATAAGTGACGTAAATCGACGGCAAGGCTTTCCTATCGGAGAGGAAGTCGAAATTATTAATTAAAGCATATTCGGACTTTGTCGAATGTTCAGGGTTCTAGTATTTAGATTGCAGCGAAACAATCAATTCGGGATTCCTGATATAGCGCAACAGTAAGAACCATAACAACTGAATCAGCCAGCAATCAATCGATTTATATCACATTTCACATTTCAGACAAGTGATTGCTCGATTCCAGTCAATCAGTCGTATTGGTACTATAATATTGTACGTTCCTTCATTCAGTAAAGATAATGATACATTGTAAAAATATATCAGAGTTTTAAAAGTCGTTTATGTTGATTTTTATGATGCTATTTTGATTAGACATCCTTGATAACATAATTGAAAAATCGAATAGTTTGTTAGCCTATTACTGGGCTTTGGATTAATTTATTGGGGAAGTTTGTTTATCTGATTGCATTTATTATGATCTTTATTGCGATGCTGAGTGCGCTTATTTCTCAACGGAAATAATTGATTGATTTTATTCGTAATAATGTTTTATATCAACATTATCTTACAATGGTTATATTCTCATAAAAGCAAAGAATAGCGATGAGGAATAAATAGA
Organism: Eristalis intricaria; assembly: GCA_964034865.1. Taxonomy (NCBI): domain Eukaryota; kingdom Metazoa; phylum Arthropoda; class Insecta; order Diptera; family Syrphidae; genus Eristalis; species Eristalis intricaria. The sequence goes on from OZ035875.1 coordinate 34,108,522, forward strand.
AATTTGAACATGAAACAATTTTTCTTGACTCAATTGTTTTCTCTTGTTTACCAGTTATAGTGCTTAATCAGAACGAACAAACCTGCGCTTAGAACAAACACTCGCGTCATAGAAGCGCATCGGCACACACGCTGCAGAGACAAAGAAGAAGATGAGACCATAGCACTCCTTACTCAGAGGAAGAGCCTCTTGAGATCAAACTTTTTCGACATTTTAGTAGAGGTAGATAATGTCAGCGCCAGTCAACTTGCTTATCTCACTGGAGTGGCAGCTCAATGTTCTTACGGTGGCAATGGCCTAAGTGTGATTACACTTGGCAGTTAGTCAACTGAACTTAACCTAGAAAGCGGCTCAAAAGTTTCACTAGTCGCTGTTTCATCGGAGACAAGAGAGACAACGCTCCAAGACTTTATAGGAAAAAATCCCTTCAAGAGAAGGTATCTGCAGAGAACCTCCTTGGCAACATGTCCAAAACAGAAACTGGTCTATTAAAAGTGAGGAAGTTCTCGAGAGAACATTAAAGTATTTTATTTTTGTATTTGATACTTAGTCAAATCTCTTGAAGCCATTTGATGTTGTAATAGCCTACGTTTGGTGAATTATTTACATCGAATTGTGACGATTAACGATATATGTGATCGGACTAATGAGATGATGTTGACGTAAAGTGCGTTCGATTGAGAACGAGATAGAGATCGCAAAGAAGTCAGTCCCATCACCAAATACAATCAACCGCAGTGCCAAGGCAAGCGGCTTCATTGATGTAACTTGTGGGGATGGGGGTAAATTAAACTTAATAAAAAGGTTTATATTTGAATGACTAATTTTCCTGTTCTCTGTGATAAATTTGTTTTATTAAAATGTTTTCGTTTTCCATATGTGCTGCGAATAAAGTAGAATAGTACTTAATCATCTGCAAACGTATGGAAGCACGATTTTATCTTTTAGGGAACATTTCCTTGACGAGACTTTTTTTGTTTTGTTTTTGTCAGAGGTTATTAAACAACACACTGGAGCACTCAGACACTGGTCCATTGCACTTTCAGACAGCAACCCCAGTCAGATTACTACCACTGATTCACCACTGAACCAGTAATAGTGCCGATAAAGAACCCGAAAAAAGCAGTTTTTGACTTTGCTTTCACTGGGATCCAAACCGGGACCCCTCGAATAAAAGACATGCCCTTAACAAACTGTGCCATCCAGTCGAATCGACGTGACGGGCCATCTCTGTTAGAAAAGTTACCATTTTGTTAGGCAGACGACTTGTATAGATATCAGAGCTTGTTTGGCCCAATGTTTGACCGGCAGTTGTATAATATGTCACTATTGTCACTAAGTACGTCAACTACGAATTCCGCTACAAAATGGTCTAGACAGGGCACATTAACGCGAACGCAATGACATAATGCTCATTTTGATGAATGACCCAACCACACATGCTTCGGCTTGATAACCATTACACCGTCATAGTCACACTGTGAGTGAAATGGAGTGTCTTGGATCACATGCTGATTTTTACGAAGAATTTAAGTAGGCTCATTTAAAAAAGAAGCACTTGGGTTTTAAATATTTCCGGTACCGTGACCAGTACCGGCCGGTACCGTCTCACTTGCTTTCTGTTTCACTTAATAGTGAATAAAGATAATAATAACATGAGTGCCACAATAGTCTGAGGTGGAGGAGACCTTTGCTTAGCACCTACTCGTGTTGTACGTGCTATTGTTCAATCACGAGTGGATGGGGGATACTGTTGTATGCCGACTCCGCACGGCGAAGTTTGAGAAGCTTTTTTCTAGCCAGTTACTACTCTTTGAAAATTAGAAAAATTATGTTTGGTCGTACCCGCCGAGAATCAAACCCAGGCACAGAGGTTAAGTTGCTCTCTCCATAAATACTAGTCGATAAACAGATGGTGGGTATCGACTTAAAACTCTTCGGTCATTTCCAAGATCTGCCGTAATTCAAATATTTGATCAATAGTGGGTTTCACTGACCTGAACCCGTACCAATCAGGCTGTTGACGTTTGGCTTAAGAAAAGACGGCAGAAAAGGTCTTAAATGCTATATTCAGGAGACTTGTACATCTGTAATAGGCACAGTTTAGCGGTTTTCCTTTCTTTAGGATCGGACAAACGATACTGAGATTTCACCCGGCGGGCATACTTTCATCCGACAAGATTTTACAGATGCACCTTACCAAATCATCGCCAGCTGCTTTGAAAAGTTCAGAACCAGCAGCATTGTTGGACTTTAGTGTGGTGGGTGCATTCAGAAACTCATCACTGCGGCATCGATGCCGCATCACCTTTGGCATCACGTTCATAAACGCAAATGGGCATCACCGCAAACGTCAAACGTTCATTTTCATCATCTCGGACATCAGATGCGCATACCTCAAACATTTGAACATCATTAAATTTACTGATACGTTGTTGGTAGGAACTGCGGAAATTGAAAACAATTTTGCAGAAACTCTTGGATATTATAAGAATGATTTTGGAAGAAATCATCTGTATACTTTCTTCATCTGTATCCTGAATTTTTCTTCTTTGAATTTTCATTATCATTATGCGCATCCGCATTGTGCGAAAGCTTGAGCGCTTTCTTCTTGTCTTATACATGTTTAACAACGTATTTCAGATTATTATTCGCAATTAAATTGTTTAAGATAAACAATGCGTGCAGAATCATTAATCAGCATCGCATCAGCATCAAGTGTGCATCGTATCAGCATCGCAAAAAAGCAGTAATCCCGCATTACTGCGTAAATGTTTGATGTTTCTGAATTCAGCCGGTGATTGCTGCTGTAACTTCACTGAGCCCGGGGGCGGAATTCTTGCCCATCATCGCCTATGTTAGATAAGAGCCCATTATCGTCCTTCTTAAGTATATCGTATAGGACACATTTTTGAAAAATTTCTGGTGTTACTTTTGAATTAAATATTTCATTTTGAAGATTCAGTAATTTTTCAGGAATGCCAAGAGTAAGCTCAACCATATGCTTCATCATTGTACCCAGTGCTGCTGGACCTACTTTGGTCTAAGTGTGACTGCCTTCAGCAGGCAGCTACTCCTAACCTGACCTAACTTTACGAGTGGACCTTGATTTGTTTTTGTACAGAGGCACGTTCGTATCTTCGTCACTTGGAAAATATGTACCATATACACAGAGTGAAACTTGAAAGATTTTATTCTTAAAATAATTAAGAAATTTGGCAAAAGCCCAGAACCAATGACGCCTTTACAAATATTGTTTACCATCTTTTGTGTTTCACATTTCTGTTTACATTGCATTCAGAGAATTCTTAGAATATAGAAATGGATATTTTAAAGCTCACTTCTAGCTCTCATGCTCACATGTATTTTAATTAAAACTATGCGCTTTCTTAACTGATTGTGTTTTTTATGTTTACGAAGAGTACACAACAACAAACAGAAGAATATTAAATAAAAGTCCACACAGGTATTTTTTTTTATTCTACTTATAAAGTACTGAGTAGATGACGAGGCAAAAACAAAACAAACATTATGATCCTCTTTAATTGAAAATCTCATTCCGACTAATGCTGCTAAAAGAATAGTAGAATTTGCTGGAAAAGAAAGAACATCTTTTGTGGTGTTAGTTAGTGTTTTCATTAGCATAAGATTCTTGCTAATAAGGTGTTCAGTAGTTGACACCTAGTTCTTATTTACATTCATCAACGCCTACAATGTTAAGATGTGAATGTCTATCGATGATTAATTCTAAATGAAAAGTCCAATGAATCGCTTAAACAGACATGAAACTTGATTCTGCCTTGTCGAAAGACGAATAAAAAAAAAAACAACGTCGTCATTGGAAATATTTTAAGCGAAAAATAAATGTTTTTGTTTTGTCAAATATCGATCGGTTCGAAATTGAAAACAGCAAGCACATCAACTAGACGACTTAACACGTTTATTTTGTTCGTGTACATATCTGACAAGGCTTTGTGTACAATTTTAGGCTTTGTGCACAATTCTGTACATATGCGCATTTGGTTATATTGTACAATTCAATTCATTTATTTATTTAACTAAGTGGTGGTATTTACAATAAGATTTACATCTTTTTTAGTACTCAGTAATTAAAGTCGAAATCAACACCAGTTAATAAAAAAGTAAATGGGAGGCGGGATGCTTTTTATTTGTGATTGTGCATCGAGAACGAGTCATGATTACAAATCGTCGTATCTGATGAGAGGTAGGATTAGGGCAATAACAAGTTGTTTCCGTGAAGCTAGCGGAGTGTAATAAGCACTGGACTAAAACTTGTGGATATGATCAAGTGGTCTCTCGTCAGGGTGTGCAAAGTGTGGTGGTGCATGCTTTAATACCCCACTGGACGCCTGTGATATAATCATCATCTCGATAAATATCTGCTTATTATTTTGTCGACATTTATTTTAGAATGGATTTTTTTTTTCGGAGGTATTTAACACTGCACTGGAGCACTCAGACTCAAAAGCTTTACCATTGTACTGCCATGTAGCAACCTACATTTGCTGTAATTTCTTGGTCTTATGAAGGCGCCCTCACCACATCAGCACCAAAAACCTACCAACTGATCCGAGTAAAGGTGGGACAGTGGCAGAAGAAGGGCTCTGCAGTGTCGTCGTCTTCTCCACAGGCGTCGCAGAGGCTGTCGGTTGGGTAAAGCACACTTAGATGTTTGGCGAAGTGTGTCCTGTCTTTTCTGTAGAGGAATACCAAGAATACCGCCGATTTCTTTCAGACGTTTTGGAAGCATGCACTTGGTCTGTCGGCATAGAGTCATGCCAGCTCCTATTGTGTTCTCGAGATGCCCAACCACCGATTGGCACCGATTGGCATAGAAGGTAGAACTCCTGCTATTGTTAGAGAGGAGGTTGTACCACACCTAGCGAGTTCTTCGGCCCTGCAATTGCCCGGCATGTCGCAATCCCGAGTCGCGACACCAACATGAGGATTAACAAAACCATGCTAAGCCATTTAGACATTTTTCATTTTCGTCATTATTGTTGTTTGTTAGCTTTTCCGGAGGAATGACTTTTATGCGCTCCAGAACCCGTGGAGCAGATCGCCTCTCCTTGTACCTTTTGTACGAACGACCAAGGACTTTGAACAGGAGGCGTCTCCGTGAACAGAGGTTCTAGGGTCCGTGCAGGATTTCTCGCTGGGATTTGGGTTAGGAGCGCTGCATACGGCTTTTTACAGTCATGTAGGCGGTCTGCTGTGGTTCTCATCACAGAGAATGCACTCCCTGAGTTACTGATCGCTACAGCGACCAGTTTTGCAACGGCGCGAAACAAAATAATAAGAGTGCAAAAAACTTAAGATAAAAATGACAATTTTTTATTTTTGTCATATTTTTGTGTTATCTCTTTTCATTTTGTTTTTTTTGTATTTGAATTGTTCTGTTGTTGTTTAATTTTGTTTGCTTTTGAAAGAGTTCTGTTAGAATGGGTAATTGACATTTATAATATTATTTTGCCGCATTCTGTGCAAGATTTGTAAGGCGTTTATACAATTAATATTTACACCGTGAGACACTGCGCATTTCAAATTGTTTATGAGAGATGAATTTGTGGTCATTAAGATTTGAAAAAGGCTTGCTTAAGTGCAGTTGAACATCGCCAGCGTACATTTATACTGGAGAATGCCTGTACGAGGATAGTAGGTTAGGTTAGGTTAAGTAAAGGGGCTGTTAGTGCATTCACCAGACCATATTGGTCCATTGTGATACCAATAATCAGACTACTACCACTGACAGTAACAGTGCCGTTAATTTGATCCCGACGGACCAGATTTGAAAAACCAGATAAAAGCGTATTAACTTTGCTTTCATTGGAATTCGAACCGAGGACCCCGCTAACTAGGGGCAGACACTCTACCAACTGCGCCATCCAGTCGTAAATCGTTGACGACAATGCAAGAGAACCCTTGGGAACTCCTAGCTCAACTTCTATAAGAGATGAACCGCTTTCACCCATTTTTTATTAAAGTAATCTGACCCCACTATCACTTAAATCAAAAACACTAAAACTCTAAAACTTCCCTTACATAGGAAATAAAATAATTGGTGTCCTTACGGCCGTTGCTCACTTTGACTAACATATTGAGCCCGTTGTGTTTGTGTTGCATATACTACGACGAAACCTTTCATTGCTAAAACCATCCGCAGTCCTTTAGAAACTTCATGCACAAGTCCTCCAACTCTGCAAAGTAGTAATTCTACGGAAACTGGTTCCTTCTCCTTCCTAGGGTCGTACATTCGCCAAGCAGATGTTGTTTAGATTATATTTTTTCTTAATCTCTGCAGCTTTTACAGAAGTCGTTGTGTAGTATGTTCAGCTCGGTAAGGACTATTATTAGCGTTCGCACTTCTCTTGCTCAGCGTCGGCAACAAGGCTTTGTCTCCGATTTCAAGATGGCTTCGTCCGCCAGTTTTCTGCTTCCCTTAACCTGCCTGCCACCTAACTCTCAACGAGATGACCTAGTATTTTAAAATCCATCTTATGTGGTTGCCGAGACGCTGTATCATTTCTGAGAATTGTCAAACATGATGACCTCACTAGAAAGGGTACCAGCTCCGTAGTCTTTCCGGATGGTGATCTGTTATCCGCGCCTATCGCTACTGTAAAACTACTACTCGAAACGCTTGCTCATGAAAATTGTAGATAGTCTACTGGCACAAGATGCCTCATTGCGAAACTACTATGGCTTTCCCGGCCTGTTAAAAATGAGCAGGCCGAATCTTAGAACTCTCATCGGCATTGTAACCGGTCACACGACTCAAGACTAGGCATTCCTTACAAAGACTCCTGCAGATGCTGCAGGGCCGATGAGGAGGAAGAAATTATTGCACATCTACTCTGCAATTTTAGTTCTCTCTCCAACCTCAGAAATCATCTTGAAACCTGTTACTGCAACAAGCTGGCTGAACAAGTAGTGTCAGTGTCTGCTATCTCCTTCGCTTTACTAAACACACAGTGGCTCTACGCCGGCCTAAGTCTGACTGCTGTTTTTTCCATTACTAGCAATCAGCCAAACCCAAAGCAGTTCTATAAGTTCCAGCACAATATGCACATGCTTTAGTTTTTTCAAAAAGCCATCGAGAAATCCAGCAGACACAAAAACGTGATTGTTGTAAAAAAAATATATCATTTCTTCAAGAACGTTAATCATGGCTGTGGATCAATCAAAATCATCATTGCTGGTTATAAAGAACATCATTAACAGGAATGTGTTTTGTAATCTGATACAGATTTGGATAAACAAGCAGAATACATAGTCCCTGGGCTGGTTTTCTTTGCATGCTAGCGATTTTCTATGATTACGGAAAGGTTGTGGTAATTACGCAACAGTTGATAAAGTGCCTGGGATGGGAGACGATTTGTGGTAGAACGAGTTTGAAAAATTGTATCAGTATGAGTAGGGAGTCTGATTGAAGTCTGTTGAACAAGGTTTTAACAGACCCTCGTCTTAGGGGAACAGACGGCATTGTTAAGTTCATATGCACGTACTGTTGCAACTTAGTTACTGACTTACATATCAACGACACTTGGAGGATCTAAGCCTGAGCAATAGCTGCCTTACATCGTGATCGGTTTTGCATACGCTGCTTCCATTCATCAAGACCAAGCTGTATTGCATTTGCGTTAACTTTGTCTTTGTACTGGAGGTTTGGTCTTTCTCTCTGGTTCGTAAAACCAGGAGGCTCGGATTCGAAGAGCTTCTTAGATTGAGCGTTGGTGTCCATACGCTCGATGTGGCCAATCCAGTTCAGTCGATTGACTTTTGCCTTCCGGTCTTCATCCACATCCTGATAATGCTCATAAAGTTTGTGGTTATTTCTTCTGCTCCATTCATCTTCTTAGAAGCCGGGAGAGATTTCATCGATTGGCAATCCTGTTATATAGAGCCGAGCTATACAACGCCATGTCCAGTTTTGACATTCCTGCCAAACTCGTCAGGTTGTGCAGGATAACGATGGAGAATTCTTGCAGCTCCAACAAGGTCGGTAACGAACGCGACTTGCACCGTTTTAGACAAGCCGACGCACTGTCATGTGACTTTTTCAACATCATTATTGAGAAGGTTGTGCAAAACTCACGCGCCAGTATAAGAGGCAAAAGTTCGTATAATTGCTAGCATACGCTGACATTGACGTGATTGGTCGAACACAGCTAACTGTCAATGAAGCGCTTGCTGTTATTGAAACGGAGGCGGCCAAAATGGGTTTAGTGGTGAACTAGGGTATAATGAAGTATATGCTGTCACCGAAAAAGGAAGCACAACTTCAACGACTCGTCCAGAACGTCAGCATAGGCAGCTATAATTCCGAGATAGTGCGTGGCTTCGTCTACCTCAGCTCCGGCATATTTGTCAAATGTGGCCTTGAATCGACGTAAAGGTTGTGGGTGTCGATCTGAATTTAGTTCAGGATCAGCCCTAGTGTGATTTAGATTAGGTAGCCTGAAAGGCTACTGATAAGGACCTGCGAGGTTATTCATCCTCACAGCCCCCTCAAGCCGTAATGTTCAAATCTGTTTTGCTAAGTGTTTCAATTTGAAAATAATTTATCATTAATTGACATGACGACGCAGTACCCAAAGCTTTGTGGTTACCTGCAGATTTCAAAAGTGATTCAATATTTAACGTTCCTCCGTGAAAAATATTTAATTTGGTGCCGAACATCACTTTGGTTTTTTTGTTTTCTTGACAAAATTGCATTTTTGTTCTAATTTGTCATTGAACACATTGTCGAGTTAAACAGAATTTTTTCACCTACTTAACTTAAGGTAGACATTCATAGTCATATTACAGTGGACTCTAAAGTTAGGTTAGGTTAGGTTAGAGTGGCTGACTACTTAAAAGGTAGCCAGACTTAGGCAAAGATAAGCTCGTTATTGTACCAAAAGGATCTAGTAGATCCTAATCTGGAGCGTTTGACAAAGCGATGGAGCTGACTGATCCTAATCTCACTGCGTGTGAGAGGACTAAGTCTGCGTGATGAGAGGATATTGCAGTTACAAAAAAGGTGTGAAATGGTTTCTTCTTCCACCTCATCACTGCAGCTTACACAGAAATCGTTAGAGGGTATCGCTAGTCTTGAGGCGTGAATTCCAATGGGACAGTGCCCGGTTATGAGATGTGGCCTGCTCATTCGAACTAGGTCGCGTGAGCTTTGGATCTCTAAATTTAAATCGACTTTTAATTTAAAATGAACCGAACGTAATTTCTGAAAAATTATAGTTGGATTTAAGGAATTGTCAGATTCGCATTCTCAAAGTCGTTTGCTTTATTTTTATACAGTCAATGTTCAAATTCATAGTCATCTTATTAATAGTGCCTAGAGTCGTTTAGATATAATCGGCTCTAAATAAAAAAGTCCACTCATTCATTCATTATTCATAAAGCGTTATTGTAAAGCGATTTTATCAAACAAACCCAAATGTCAAAATATTGCCCAAAAAATCTATTACTTTTATGTGTTTATGATAGAATTTTCAAAGAAAAAGTAATTCAAATCAAGATAATGAATGAAAAATTAATTGTATTTATTACAGGTTTTTATTTTGAACCCATACTAATAGAAATTATCCTGATCGTCACAAGAGCTCTAAGGGCTTCTGAAATTGTTTATAACGCCTACTGGAAATCGCGTATACTAATTGTCGATGCTTAAGATGAAAAGCCAGCAATCCTACAAAATTGCTGCTATGTTTCATCTAACTCTGTCGCTGTGAACGGAAATTTATTGAAAAGATGAAGTAGTAATGCGATCCGTTTTGATATTTTTTCTTTATGATTCTGACCACTGCTCCTGCAAGTACTAATGTGCAGTGGTATTTGTCAATAAAAAGGTGCCAGTTCACTTGTTAGTAATTCTTTCCAACATCACACTGATGGGCATTTCTTCCAAAAGAAATGCAAAGCTACCAGTAATTGTTGACATGTTGGAATCGGCAGGGTACGATTAGTTTGTGATTCTTCCACATTCAGCACTTCAAAATAAAAATTTTACTGTAATTTGATTGAACCTGTAACGCGAATAAAATTCTTCCTTGTCTAACTCTTCAAATGGAAGATTCGATCGCGGTTTGTATATGTTTGGCCGTGAAATCCATACAAAATCTACAAATATCTCAAAATCTGAATCCAATGGAAACATTTTAAAAAACAAAAACAAGCAACTTTAAGAAATCATATCTGACAATCGCTTAAAGCCAAATTTATTTTTTTTTAATTATGTTCTGCTCATTTTTCGACTTTAGCCTTAGGGTCTACTTTAAGATGACTATGAATAACAAAAAGTCTACTTTAAGTTGAGTAGGTTAATAAATTCTCTTAAAGTCGACTTTAAATGACTGAGTTTGCACCAATGTTAATAAATAAAGTGGAAAAAAACAAAAAAATAAAAACGAAGATTTGATCTCGATTTTTTTAAATTTCATATTCAACTAGCTATTCACGCCGCGAATATTAAAAATAAAAAATTGTTTCCAAACCTTTTTCACCGAATTCTGAACAAAGTTGCGAAAGGCATCAGTGCTGTATCTCTTCTCATATATTGAAAAAGGTTTGCCTGCCGTCGGACCTTCATTCTAGACATTATTTCATGCCAAATTTTTGCCACTGCCCCCATCGGAGCGAAAAAGTCGACCAAACCCCCAAAGGATGCCTTTAGTTTGAAAAATCATCTATATCTCGAAAACGCATATCTTGACACACTAAAAATCAAAGCAACTGCGTATCGCTTTTTTTTTAAACTTGGGACACAAGGCTAATTCATGTGTTTTCTCACGCACGCACAACACACACATTCGTTTACCGATTTTAACTAAACTTCACACAAACCATACATAGACCGACACCAAAGTTGTGTGAAAGTTTAGTTGAAATTGGGAAGGGGAATTGAAGCGTGAATCGGCGACAAGCAATCGAGGCTCAATTTTTATATATACAGAGATTCATATCGGTTAATTTCGATGCCATACCGGTAATTTTGATACAAGTGGTACCCCTAACATTGACCTTAAGACCAGTTTTTGTCGCCTGTTCTTCAATCGCCATGAAGTCTTCCACCATGGTACGAAAAAATTGTTACAACTAGACGTGCCTATTTTTCGTATGCTGTTTGGAATTTCTAATAATCTTCCTAGAAGAAAATGACTAGGACCAGGTTAAATAACTTCGTCTCTTCGTATGCCTTCTTGTATAACCTTCACTATCCCTATCGACTTATGGTAAAACACACATATGACATAAAATGAACATGTGCATTCTGGGTTAGAGTACAGCCATCTGTTTTTTTTTCAGTGCTCGCACATGGAAATCGTCATTGAATTGGTAATGGAAATATTTACGAATTCTCTGAGAGCAACGCTTGCATGATAAGTGCATACTGTTCTACAAATATCCTCAAGTGCATTCACCAACTGTGAGGTGTAAAATGAGATTTCAATACATCAATGTGCGCTGCATTTGTGTGTGTGTGTGTTGTTGTATTTCACTAATTGATGTAATTAGAGAACAAAGTCGAAATAATTTCGCATTGAACATCATCAGCGTCTGCTATAAATCGTAGTTCGTTGAATAACTTTCATATTTACACATGCTCAGCCCTTGTCATTTATTAGATTATTCGAAGGTGCAAAAAATAAATAAAAACCACATCGATATGGATGGGAAATTGATACTGCACTTATAGAAGACAAACAATTACTGAGTGAAATTCAATCGATTTATTTACTTCTTTATTTACGACTGGTCACAATATCGCATGACGACCGCAAAACTTAATAAATGATTTAGGTGATGTTCTGCTTAACGCTTCAGTAACTCAGACTTTTCTTCAGCCTAGATTGATTTTTCACACGTATAGCTACGTACGCTATTTATTCATTCTTGATTGAGTAGTCATCTGAATTTGCATCGCAATACGGTGCCCTTGAGGGGTCAGCCGTCACTGATGTCTGCCACAAATAGTGAATTTCCTATTTACGTTCTTACTTATCTGAACGTCGTTTCAGTTTAATTATGCAACAATCTCTATTAGTTATGCATTTCAAATGGCGGGGAATAAACCTAGACACATGTGTGTGCGAAGGAGGAATTTCACATGTGCTTATTTGAAACGTGATATTGATTCCGTAAAATATTGCTCTTGAATGGAGCTCGAATACAGCTAAATCTATACTCGGGTATACATATCACAACGGTTTGCAGTTAAATTGGCTTAAATTATCTGAAAGTTTGAATCATAGATTTGTGGCACGCATTTTCTTAAGAATTTATTTATTTTTTTTTTCAAACAAACCTGTGGCTAGGGGAATGGACACTTGTTGGAATTGCATGCAATTTGAATTCATTGTACCTAATTGCGAGAAGAAATAATTTCTCGTCAACATGAAATGGATACTAAGGGAATACCGAGCTAAATAACACCAGTTCTGCGAAAAGAAATTGGAGTGGAGTGATTTAATTGTGTTTAGGTGTTGATTACTTTGGTTGAATAGGTACGGAAATTTATTTGATTTGTGGTCACATTCTTTGAATTTTGTTCTCTGCATTGTCGTTGAATTTATAGATCGAACGAAGATATTAATTGTTATGGAAAATAACCTGTCATCATACAAATTCAATGCAAGATCCAAATACAGTGGACTCCCAATAAGTCGAATTGTCACAGGATACCAACATTTGTTCGAGTTAGAGAGGTTTTTGTATGGAAAGTTGAGGGAAATGTATGTAAAATATGGCGAAGAAGTTCGAGTAAGGGAGAGTTTCGACTTAAGGAGAGTTCGACTTAGGGAGAGTTTCGACTTAAGGAGAGTTCGACTTAGGGAGAGTTTCGACTTAAGGAGAGTTCGACTTAGGGAGAGTCCACTGTATTAACGATTTGGTATTTTTGTTATATATATTTCTTATACTTTTTTTTAGTTTCAATAAGTGTTTTATTGCGGATATGTGCGTAAGAATACATACAGTCGGTCTCAAAAGTAATAATACAACATAAAATGAATAAAGAAATTCCAAGGAAGAAACTTGAATGTCGTTTTATATAGTAATTAAATTAATAATAATAATATGAGTGGCGCGACAGTACGAGGCGGATCAGGGCCTAGCTTCAACAGCAAGCACTCGTGTTGTACGTGCTATTATGCTTTCACAAGTGTGAGGGACCTACAGTATTATGCGGACTTCGAACGGCAAAGTTTGAGAAGCTTTTTCTGGAAATGATTACCCTTTAAACATTGTCAGTCTCGAAAGGAAAGATAGAGCCGTGAATTGTAAAAGTTGGTCAAATCGGGTATCGAACCTGGCACCCTCTGCGTAGAGGTCGACGCACTAACTCACTACGCCGCGACGACCCACTATTCAATTAATAATGTATTTAAAAAAACAAACCGTGTAAAGATATCCCAAAAACTATAGGCTCAGTGGGCCATAAGCAAAGAACGTAGAATAATTAATATCTTCAGTTTCAGTGGGTAGTCAGGAAACACGTAGATCCATCTCTGATCTAATAGTCAGTCTCATTAGAGTAGACTACATGAGGTAATCTACTCGATTAATTACGCGTAGTTATTCGAATAAACTGAACGCCCGATTTGCTTAATTGATTATCTACATTCGTTACATTGGATTTTGCAGTGTTTTTATAATGTTTACACATTCTTTTTTCACAATTGAACTGACGATAAATTGACATCTCAACTAAATTTTGACATTATTTCTACGTCTACTACATTAACTACCACAATGACTAGCAGACGTAAGACATGAAGTTATTCCAAAAAAGTGACATTTCTGCCATCTCTGTCTTAGATCTGTCAATCTAGCTGTGGTATCTAACATATAGTGTGGTCAATTCTGTGTTCAGCCATCATAAAGTGGAGTGGTTTGGTTACTTGAAAAATGCCAACAGTAACGTGCGTTTGCCTATAGTTTACACTTACTCCTGTATCTCATCGTGTGATATACCTGTAACAACCCGATTAATACCTCACAAACTTCCAAATTGGTGTTGAATTTCATTTTTAGCCAATGCCGCACAACGACCGTAGACGACCGTTCAATGATTTCTTATGAGCCTTCGGTCAACGTAATTTATGCTGAAGACTTATCTTATTCAGTCAGTCTATAGACTGTGGTTGTGGTTACCAACAATATGAGAATAACCCCTTTTATTTTATAGGTGTTGATGAAATATTTTATATTTATTGCATTTAAGAATTAAAGATGGACACATTCACTCATTTCGAAGTTAATGTTGGACGAAGAAAGTTCAAAGGCATTAAGGGTGTTCTGACCCGCATGATCCACTAAAGGGGTCGCAGGTGTAAACCACGCACGAGAGATCTCCAGGCAACTCGACCCTCCGCCATCGACTCTAACTCATCAGGGGTTATGCCCAAGCGTAACCAGGTGAGTTTATGGACTTGGTCCAACCACCTCATCCTGATGAAATCGCATTCAAAGCCCGCCTCAGAAGTCGTGATGGTGCGGACATTCGTGCTACGTGACGAAACCATCGAAGCATAGCTCTTTCCGTTCGAAGAAGTAGCTGCTCAACTTTGAGTTCCTCGCGCACTGTCGTGTTTCTCACCCTATACCGACGAGTAATTCCCACAACAGCCCGAAGAACTCTCATCTCAACAGCTTGTATTTGCGATTTTATTCATTCGGTCATTACCCAAATTTCATGACCATAGGTGAGAGTTGGAACAAATACTGAGTTGAAACTCCTAACTTGACTTTCACACTAAGCTCGGCCTTCCTGATTACAGATCTGCCAGTGAGTGATTGAGTCTGTGAGTAGGTGCTTCCAGTTTCGCATACCAAGATGGTTGAAGTATTTTTTCATTGACGATGGCATCCTATACTCTACTGTTCGAGCCGAAGTCAATCTTATACGGATCAGCCGACTTAAGCATTTGACCCTGACAGAGTATCCTTGGAACTTCTGTAATTCTTTTGAAATTCGAGAAAGCAAGAAAATTATGGAGTTATCGTTTGTCTTGGTGGTCTTGGAAGAATTATTTTCTGTTCTGTGCCTCAACTACTTGAACTTAGGAAATAAAAGAAGTTGCGGCGAGTATCCCGTTGCTACTCCTCGTGGACGCAACTTCTGCCAATCATTGTCAAGTCGCGTTATTATATACCTTAATGAGTCGTCGATAGTGCACTTTCATCCGATTCCTTTAGATTTATTTTTTTAATTAACCGTGGCGTTAGGTTTTGTAATATTTCCTCAGATGGAACTACAGAGTCCCATGCTGATCGGAGGTGTTTATTTTTTGGTGATGACTGCTGACTCTCGCCTTGGACAAACGATCATTTGCTGAAATATGACTTGCCATGTCGCCCTCAAGTGTCCGATGCTTTTAGAATTTTTGCTGTAAACTGCTGAAGCTGACACCAGGAACATAAGCTGGTTAAATTCCATTGGGGAAATTATTACCAATTGGGCCTCTTGGTCCTTCTAAGGCTATGTTGCAAGTTCGGAAATTTGCCGACAGGTCAGCAATAATCTGAATCATCAAAGGGAAAAATCTCGGCCCTTTAATTTTTGCTTAAAAATACCCGTGGTCAAATTGGTGAGTTATCCGTCTTAAAGATAGATTTCCGGGACCACCTTCAATATTTGTCTTCCCCTTTAACATACTTTTCTACCGAAATTCTCCAAACCATCTCAGACCATCCTATTTTCCTGTTTACTTGGGGGTTACACTCTAGGGCTTGATGGTATATGATGTTGTATGGTGTTCCCAGGGCGCGTCCTATCAACGGAAAGTTCTTTTTCTTTAGGGCTTCTCCAAAAGATGAACAGCGCTATTTGGAAAAATTCAAGAGTGGCACCAAGTAACGTAACAAGTTTTAACGTAACGTTAAAATGATATGCTTGCCAAATTGTACAGTTTCAATAAGAACTTTTCAAGTTCACAATTAATTACTTAAAATGTGTGCAGAATATTTTATTTAATTTAACAAAATTTCACTCAGTGTTATGTAAGGCTTTAGAGTTGATGCTTTAGAATGAAGATTAACTAGCTCCTTATATTCTTAACTAAGATTAAAAGCCTCCCGGTGACCCTCCCACGATGTCAACAATGGTTTTCTAAGATTTATGAGACAATATTTATTTTATGGATAATAACATAAGCTTTTTACTCAGATTATATTGTTTGTTTGTTAATTATTTACTGTTCAAAATAATAACAATAAACATAGTGAATAAATTATATTAGAAATCCGAGAGAAATAAAATGACATTTGATGACAATAGTGTTAAATGTAATTTCATATTATAATTTCATGTAGGGGAAATAAATGATGATGGATTGGGTGTTCCTTTCAAAACTATGTACTAAGAGGAATGAACATAATAAAAACAAGCTCAACTTCAACCACCAGCAAAATATCAGAGAACAGTTTAGACCCAACATGACTCAAAATATGCATTTACGTACTATTATATACTGATTGGGAATATGACCATGCTAGACGATTTTTATTTACATTGACTTATTTTCAAAACGGAAATCCACTGTCTACAATTACGTATATGAACTTGATTAAAGAGTGTTTACCGTCTGAAGAATTCCCTTATCTAAGCCTGATTTGTTTCTTCTTTTTTTTTATCAGTTTAAACCAATTTCTAAGATAAAAACAATCAGTTTATTTATTTATTTTTTTTTTCATAAGCCGAGAACGTAAATAAACAAAAAAGAAAAAAAAATTGTCAAGTCATTAAAAATGTTAGACGACTCACAGACTTAGGTACAAAATACACAAAATGAATCTGTTCTTATCGCCATAAGCAGCGTGTAGCACATGCGAAATTAAGTAAGTCAATTGCTGTGATAGCGATAACTCTTTCAATGCCAAATCAATGCCTGTGTATAGATATCTCCGTTGTTATATACTGTTAGTATGCATATACAATCATGAATGACATTATTATTGTGAATGAAAAAAGCTAATGTTATCTAATAAGTTCAGAGGGGCCACATCCCTTTTTAATTCATCAATGCCACGGACACATACACACCTGATAAAAGCGTGCGCTGGTCAAAGATCGTTCATATGTCGTCATTTACTCGAAATGTCGAAAGGAAACTTTCCATGACATGACGATCAGTTAATTTTGTGTAAACTGACAGTACACATGCCGCTATTAATCACTGAATATTTTGAAAAAAAAACCAACATACACACAAACTTAACAGTCATGTGCCATAGTGTGGTCTTATCAGAATCTTTTTCAGAGTCAAAGTTTTTATGTATACCTACCTACAAAATGTCATATTTTATTTCAAAAGAATTCCCACTTATAGCACAAGTTGAATGAACCAATATTATCGCGCGAATATTAATCCACGCGAGACATTTCGGTGTAAAGAACTGATCTGGGTCAAAAGTAAACCAATTGTTCTTCTTCAATTTTATCTCTACTGTTAATTGAATTAATCATTAGCTCTTAATGATCTGTCACAGCACCCATCCCGATGTTGTTAGAAGCTTCCGGCAAAAGGGGCATGTGTAGGTAGATGTCTATGTTCACATTCAGCTTCAGAAAAACAAATATGCTTTCTTTCTTTTTTTTTCTAATAGCATTAGAATTGTGAGAAAATGTATTGACACGTTTTGCGGAAACTTAAAGAGTGTCAAAAAATAATATCTAAAAATATCCACATGTTCTTGTGCTGGAACAAACAATACTATTTAGTTTAATGCGCATACATGCACATGTGAATTTGGTAGTTCGTTCGCACGTGTGTGTGGGTATGTGTTCTAGACGTTAAACTCGTCACCTGAAATAAATGTTCTTAACGAGAAGAATTTGTTTTTTAATTGCGTTGGAATTTTATTCGTGCGCTTTAAGTGCAGGGATTACATGGTTTTGTAAATGGAAAAATTCAGCACTGATGTACGATCTATACACATACGTTGAGTAAGTATTATAAGCCATCTACTTCATTGAAACATCGTAGTGGTGTTGCACAATCATTTTTATCACCTTAGTTAAAGCTCATAGAGTCATACGTTCGGCGACTCATAGAGCACGCATTTTTAGATATTGCACTAGTTCTCTCCATAGGCATTCGCATGGCATATCTGATGACCATATAGAACAACGTAGTTGAGTTGAGAGTAACACATGCATATAGGTTTATTTTATTTTGTACATTCATACATACATACGCGTTAATATAAAATAACTTGAGAGAAGAAGTTCTCGCATTCATGTGAAAGCTTTCGCGTGATACACATCGTATTGGTTTGCGACAGTCGTACTTTGAGAGAATAAATCAGATATTAGTACATACACCCCTTAAGGAATAATTCTTATTTATCGGACTGTATGAAGCAATGTTAGTCCATTGGTGATTGATTAAAGACACTTTTGGGAATACATTTTTTTTTGTTTTATCACCTACATGAACGCACCACGTGATTCAAGTTCGCATATAATTATTAAACTTGAAAGATTGCATTGCATTGATTCTTATTTTTTTTTTCTTCTTCTTTTTTTCAGATTGAATAAAAGGATTGCTATCAGTTTAAGTGTTGATTGATTCGAAATATTCAATCGAACGCAGTGATATTTACAAGTCAAATACATACATTTATGTATTCAACAAATTCAGTATAATCTTAAAGTTAATACCACATAAAATACAAACATACACATAAAGTTGCATTTATTTAGTGTTTAAAAACAATAACTATAGTGCTAGTAATTATTTTAAGTGATCTAGTAATTATCTAAGTAACAAGCGTAAAAGTGAAAAAATAACTTAAAAGAAGGGTTCTCTTGCATATAATGGCCCCTACAGCAAACCGAAGTGAATTCCTTGAATGTGGCAATAATTGCGAGAATTGTGAGAATTTGATTGAAAGTGAAACTAATATTGAAGCCTCACAGCAGCAACAGGATACACGTGAGAATGATGAAAATGTTGATTTCAAAAGCAGTCAAATGCCATGGGAAGGACCTAAAGCTCAAGGATTGTATGATCCCCAAAATGAACACGAGGCCTGTGGTGTTGGTTTCATTGTCGCAATCGATGGAAAGCGTTCTAACAAAGTGAGTAAATGCGTATTTGATCTTGTTTAAAGATATGTTTTTTGACAAAAATTGCGTCAACGGACTTGGATAGATAATAAGAAATAGTTCAATGATAGCCTTGTCGTTTGAAAAGTAAATGATAAGGAATATCCGTTGGGGAATATTATCAGCATTTGCATTATAATTTTAAACTGCGTGCAGTTTTGCACAAATTTTGTGTGTATCTACTTTGGTTTTGTTTTGCTTGTTTTTTTTTTGCAGTTAATTGCGAAACTGAAATTCTTAATTACGTTGATGTATAAACCAAATGACAATTGTGCATGTCACACGCAATGTCCTATACTTAGTTTTTTTTCGATAGTTTTCAACAAGTTTGACATTTAAAGCATTTTTTTTACCAATTTTAAAACTAAAAAAAGAATAGTCGTCGGATATTTTCTGTTTTTACTTCTTCTTTATGTGGTGCTATAACCTGGGGTAAACATGGGTCGTGACCATCAAGCCTCTTCATCTAGCAGGATCTTTGGCTAGCTGCTTCCAAGCCCGCATGTCCAAATAGTTGACTTGGTATATTGCACGTAGTCCTACAATGCAAATAATCGAAGGCTCGTTCTTACCATGTATAGGGTGTTTTTCTTAGAGGTATACAAAATCCAATGTCTATAGTATTAGCTTAGTTTAATAGATAAATTTAGCATTTATGTTTAAATATGATTTCGGGCATATGTTCGCTACGGCTAGCTCGAATGCAGCGCAATCGTGAAGTTTGGCAACTTTATCGAGCAACTGGGGCCGTATGTCAGCAACTAGCGAATGTTGACTTCCAAATTGTCCAATGTCTCTGGTATATCGGCGTAGACTAGTGACTTCACAGTTGCACGGAATATATTTTCACCCACATACTCACTTAATAAAGGTGGCGTTACAGGCCCGAGTGGACCTGGGCCTCAACCAACAAGCGTCTCCAGCCAGCTCGATCTTTAGCTAGCTGCTTCCAGTTTCGCATGCATAGTTGGTTGATGTCCCATGCCACTTGCGTGCGCCACCTGAGTCGCGGTCGTCCTCTTCTTCGCCGTCTCCTGGGTGGATTTGAAGACTTTCTGGACAGGAGCATTGGTTTCCATCCGCTCTACATGACCTTACCATCTCAATCGTTGGATCTTCACTCCTTTGGCTAAGTCGATATCGCTGAACAGCTCGTACAATTCGTCGTTATATCTCCACCTCCACTCACCATCTAAGCCGACAGGACCGAAAACCAGACCTGAGGAATTTTCCCCTCATAGCAACCAATAGCAACTTCGCCCACGTTTGACAAAAGTCCATACCTCTGCGCCATATTGCAGGACCGGGCCGATTAAGTTCTTATAGGCTACTTTGTTTGTTCCAGAAAGGTCTTTGTTTATCAATTTTCCGTATTACCTTATGTGGGTGAAAATTAAAAGCAAAATATTTAAACATCCCGTTTTTGATATAAACATTTCTCATATCGATTGGTTGTTCAACCCACTTTGAGGGCTGTATTTTAGAGCAGATCAAACAACTAAAAGATCCTTGAAAATGTGCTGTGAAAATATTTTCAGAGGGCCTTTATCTCTAGTTGACACTGGCACTTTTATCTGCATGCATAGGAATGACGCGCAAACTCTCCTACTGGTTTAGAATATCCCATCGATGTCACTTTTGTGGACTTACACACTTATCTCCTTAGAAGTATTAACGATTAATCCATGCAAATTTAATTTTTTTAATGCCTCTCACATTATCTATATGAGATAAAATGGATTTGATATACAGTAAGTACATGTGTACTAGTACTTATCTATACGCAGACGAATGCAGCGATAAATTAACCCTATAATGCCTACCACCGCCTCTAGGTAACGTATACCCCGTTTGCAAGTGTAAAGAAGTAACGGTTGATTTCTTTTTCGGAACTTAAAGCCCTACCTCTTGTTTCAACCTTGCTATTTATTTCATGCCTGTAGTGCATTTTGTTTCCAAGTTAAGTTCGTTTAAAGTCAAAAAAAAAACCCCTTTTCGACGACAAGATTTTCGACCAAAACAAAAAAAAATTAACATTTTTTATAAATCAAAGTGGAAAAATAATTTAAAAAAATGATACAATATTATCAGGAATACTTTGCTCTTTTCAAATTTCACACGAGTGCACGTTTTTTGTGCTTCATCAACCCAAGGCGGTCTCAACTCAAGGTTCTTGGATTTTGACCTATTTTTACTTGTAAAAGGTACAAAACTTAATTTTTTGAAATTTAGTTTGCTGATTCTTTGTTATTGGATGCATACGATTTTAGGAAAGACATTTGAATGGAATCAAAATATAAGGCATTAGAGGGTTAAATAAAAGTCAATGGCAATATCAGGCGTTAGAAATTGTTTACCAAACGAAATGTCGTTTCAAAAGTTTAACTTGAAATAATGAACTTGTTTGCCTAAGAACCTTACTACATCTTTGGAAACAATTTCTCGAGTATTTCTTGTATATTTCTTCTTAATTTTCATGTTCAAATAAGAAAGGCCAGAAATGATGTTATAATAATTTCTATGGATCTCCGTCTGAATGTGTCATAGTTCCATGATTTCTAAAGTTATCTGATGCCTCCCATTATTGTACGACCTACTTTGATATCTCAGTAAAAAAAACGATGTGTAATTATATTGCGGTTAGTTTTGTTTTGTTGGTTGATTCTTTTCTTATTCTGTCATACTCATTGACAAGTTAAGTCATCTCCCCAAACCTCCCCAAAGGGAGGGCCAAATACAAGATTATTTTTAAAAATATAATAAAATGAACAAAATTAAAATATGTTACATGTATCATGGTCTTATTAGCAAAACCAAACATTCACAGCAATGTACAAATGACACTTCAGAAGCTCTAACGTTCATGATCCATCTACTTCTACCTATTGACCTCCATATTAAAAATACATCATTGTATTATGCGATCAGTCTCGGAGAGTCTCGGCTATGGAGGTCAAGGCTGTATGGCCACAGTTGCATTTTGTAAATTCGATGCCGAGACAACTGATGCTCACGCGAATAGACCGTATTCCGCCTAAACAAGATTTTAAAAACCACGCTTACATTAGGACTTCTCCCTACAAGATCAGATTGGGATAGCAAGCGCGTCTGCTTCCCCTCTGTCGGTAGTGTATTCACAGACGTGTCTGTGAATTTTGAAAAAAAAATGGCGGAATCGATGCAGATATGTACTCTGATACTGTGCACATCTCTCCAGTCTTTAGACTCCCGAACCAAACTTCCAAGCGCAAATGCTTGCAATACAACGATAAAGAAAAACAACGTTGATAATCAGTCTGTCATCAAGGAGGTTGCTTCTGCCATTATAACCTCAAAATTGACCCAGGAATGCCGCAATGAGCTTGGTGCTGCTGCAGAAAAACTCAGAGGTACCCTAATCTGGGTTCCAGGGCAAATTAAGATTATCGATAGTGAGAAAGCCAATGAACTGGCCGAACAGGGATCCGCCGCTCCATAACTCGTCTGCTTGTGAGGTACATATTCCATTAGACCTAGCTTAGGTACAAATTATATCACATTTCTTTAACATGACTGACCTAAGATGGTATCGGTTAACTTCGTGTGCAATCTCTATTAAGATTTGGACAAATTATAGCATATTACATACAAGAGATCTTCGAAAGATCGATCACTGATATTGCAAAGTTAACAGCAGCAACTTCGAAGCGCTGGCCGATAGTGGAGTGGTTAGATTAAGAATTCGTCTTAATATACACTGCGTAGCTGTAACACTACAGCAGAATCAGAAAGCTTGACTCACCTCCTCCGCGCATGTCCAGCACTTACTAGAGCAAGTAAACGAATTCTAAGCAAACGCTTTATTGAATTCTTGGGCGACATATCCGAAAGGACCATTAAAGAATATTCCTCAGCCCCGCGACGCACGGTGATTCTGAGCTCATTTTAACTCATATCAATCAAAGCCGTGGTAACAAGACGTCACTCAGGTTCACTTTCAATTGCCACTAGGCACGCACGGACAGACAGTTCATAGTATATGATGTACAAGTGGTGTACTGTGTTACTGTGCCAGTAAGACGTAGTATTTCTCGAAGTTCCGAAATTATTGCTGCCGTTCAAGCATCCCTCGCAAATGATTCGAAACTGGCGATTCGAAGGTGTACCCAAGTATTAGGCATCAGTAATTATTTAGGACACAAATATTTTGAGTGGCCTTCAAGCCAATAGCCATGGCCATCATCATCATCAACTTCTTCCCCAAATGATCCTCTTAAGCAGTCGTGGGGGTGAATCACGCACGAGAGATCTCCAGGCAATTCCATCCTCCGTCGTAGACTCTAACTCATCACGAGTTAAGCCCAAGCGCAACCAGACGAGCTTTTGGACTTGGTCCAACATCCTCATCTGGCAAGCGGTCGCCTGCCAGATGCAATCGCATTCAACGCATACCTCAAATGATTTGAGTTTTATACAAGAAAAAAATTGTTAGTTGTCATCAGAAAACCCGATAAATGTTGATACTGAACACAGGGCTCTTAGCGGCGCCGGAAATTATGTCATTGGCATACACGCCCGCAGGATGGGTTTCCCATATAATAATTTTTGTTGAACCTGCATGGATGAAGAGGAGGTAGAAATCACAAATCCCCTTCTCTGCTCGTGTAGAACACTGGCCAGACATAGGCATTCACATTTAGGGGCCTGCTCTTTTGAAATGAAAATTTCAGAGAAATATATGGCGTCACCGCTTTGTCAAGTTCAAGTCTGGGATTAGACAATGCCTTATCACAATGGGATAAGTGCAGTCAGCCATTCCTACCACTCCTACCTAGTTCTGCATGACAAATGCATTCCACGTCAAGTTATTTAAGTCGAACGAAACAAATGTAGTCCGAAACTGTTATGTCTGTCTATGAATTTTTTCGGAATGAAACGGAAAACCCTCTTTTTACAAGACTTCGCAGTTTTTGGCCAATTTTTTGTCTTGCAGAACAGAAAACTACATTACCATACTCATCTTATGAATATGAACTTATTTATGCTTACTTAATTATTAATTTTTTTCCAGATTCTTCGTGATGCCCAGACCTTGTCAGAACGGATGAAACATCGTGGCGCCTGTGCATGTGACAATGACACTGGTGACGGTGCTGGTGTTATGGCTTCCATTCCTCATGGATTGTATGCCAATGCATTGTGAGTACAAACAAACGAACTACCTACTGTGTGTAAATATTTTTGTTTACTTATCTTCCCTATCATTTTCGTGAACCCAATTTACAGATGTTAACTATTAACAAAGTCTACGCACTCTCCCTCTCGCCAGCAAGAGAAATCAAATACACACAATTCAAATACTTCTTTCAATTTATTTGACCTCTCTCCCTGTTTGTTGAGTTTGTTACGCAGACAATTTTACTATTAAAGCAATATCAATTTTATCTATCAGAAAATTGCTCGATGATAAGTAAATGGGAGCGAATTTAAAATTGATTGACCTGAAATTGACGCAAATTTGTTTAATTCGGTGTGTAGCTGATTTTTTTTCTCATTTAACAAAAAATTATTTATCAAATTGAATTAAATTGACCATCAATTTGACAATTACCACAAATAATATCATTAACATTATTGGTGCTTTAAAACCGGCCCCTATCGAAAACAATTTCTTCAGTCTTACAAACAGGATGTAATCTAGCGCACAATTGAATCCTCCAATACGGGTGCGTGAGTAATTCATTTTCGAAAATTTCCAAATTTGAATAATGAAGTTATAATGTGCTACCCCATCGCCCCCCATCGAAATTGAAAAGTGCGACTCGGTTTACATTCGTACAACCATATCAACATTTGTGTCTAGCAACAAGCTGATGGTCAGGTTCAAGGTCTCATTACACATGAGTGTGATTCATTCGATGTTGCGTGCGATTAAATGAAATACGAAAGCTTTCAGCTTTCAGAGGTATTTTATTTTTTTCGAACAACAACCAGAATGACAACTTCTTATAAATGGAATTGTTGTTACAGAATAATCGTTTTCTAGTGCTTTTGGCATCAATGAACTGATAAAGAACACAATCGCATCTGGGCTCAAGCATGACTAACAGTTGTGTTTGATTTGTGCCGTATGCAAGAGAATTGTTAAATTAAAGATCATTTCGTTCTATTTTAGGAAAGCACAGGGAGTGACATTACCTCAACTTGGCGATTATGCAACCGGTATCATCTATATGGATGATAAGACGCAGAATGATTCGGAAAAGGAATTTGAAAAGCTGGCAAAGGAAATCGGACTGGAGGTACTCGCATGGCGTACAGTTCCAACCAACCAATCGGCCATTGGAAATGTTGCGCTTAAGAGTGAGCCCATATCGCGTCAAGTATTCGTGACCTGGACCGACTTGGACGAGGAAAAATGTTCACGTCAAGTATTCTTTTTGCGTAAGCAAGCCACTCACCGGCTCTCAAAGCCAGGCCAACGATTCTACATATGCTCTTTATCGACAAAGACAATTGTGTACAAGGGACTCTTTACATCGGACCAGCTTTGGGAGTATTACACCGATCTTAAGGATCCCGAATTTGAAACATATTTGGCATTGGTTCATACTCGCTTTAGTACCAACACGTTCCCATCGTGGGAGCGCGCTCATCCTCTTCGTGTGCTAGCACACAACGGAGAGATTAACACCTTGCGCGGAAATGTGAACTTAATGAAAGCCCGCGAAGGTGTGATGAAGAGCCAAGAATTCGGGGATGACCTAAAAAAGCTTTTCCCCGTTGTTGAGCCAAATCTTTCCGATTCGGGATCTTTCGATTGTGTTTTAGAATTTCTGGCAGCTGCCGGAGAACGCTCATTGCCAGAGGCTGTTATGACCATGGTACCAGAGGCTTGGCAGAATGACAAAACCATGTCACAGGAGAAACGCGACTTCTATCAGTGGGCAGCTTGTGTTATGGAGCCATGGGATGGTCCAGCTTTGATATCATTCACTGATGGCCGCTACATCGGTGCAGTTTTGGACAGAAATGGTTTGCGTCCGTCACGATTCTACATAACCAAAGACAACATACTCGTGATGGCGTCCGAAGTTGGCGTTTACGACGTTCCATCGTCACAAGTGATACTCAAGAGTCGCTTGAAGCCAGGTCGTATGTTGCTGGTTGATACTAAAGAGAAGACCTTTATTCAAGACATTGAATTGAAATCGAAAATCGCTAAATCCAGACCCCACTCTGAGTGGCTTCAACAAAAGGTAATTGTTTTATGTTTAATTAATATTTGTTTTTTATTTACGTTATGTATGATATATGAATTTGTAATATTTTGATAATGACTCTGTTTAAACTTTCATCAATTGTTATCTTTTATCTTATGCTCAAATAACAAATATTGGATTTAGATGGTAAGTTTTCAAACCCGTAACAAAAGAATTGAGTGAGCTCAATATCCCTAAACAATTTATCGTTCCTGGCTCGGTGTCCTTTATTAATAATCCCTTTTTTATACACATTGTTTTTGTATTACACTAAGAACTGCACACTTAGAATGCGTTCTTTAATTTGATTTGCTTCAGTTTCGCACTACAGCAAAATAGTCTCCATTGTTCGTTGAAAGGAGACTCGTTTTTCTTACACTACACTAATAAACACAAATGCGGTGTTTGTAATTCGAACATTCATCATCGCAATTAGATGGTGGAATCTGTTGTAGCTTGTAACTAACCGAAAAGAGTGATTTATTCTCACAGAGTTTGACATGAAACTTCAGAACCCAACTTTAATTCAATTGGAATATGACACAGACACAACATATGTCAGTTTTCTTTTTTGATACACAGTTTGATACACAATCAAAGATGATACCCCTAATTTCAATCACTTCCCTCTTATTTGCTCCTAAGGTGAAGAATCACCAAAACAGGAAATCATTGAATAGAGATGAAGGGAAAATTCCAGCATAATAACTAAATGCTTATTTCTCCAGCATCTATTGTACATTAAATAAACAATTTTGAGTCGTTTGCTAACCCCTTCCCTTCAGATACGTATTCAGGGTTGTCCATTTTGTGGTTCAAAATATATAGAAAACAATATAGAAAATATAGAAAACACATTTAGATTCGGAATTCGATCGCATAAGGTGTAGTAAGGCTTTGGCTGTAAAAATAGAGGGATTTGCCATTTTGAGGACAATGTCGTTGTCCCTCTTTCTAAAAAGCTTTAATCCCAATTGGCAAAGCACCGAGAAAGTCTATTGTACGCAAGCCTCTGTTGAGGCGAACTCTTCACAAGCACAATCCTTCGCTATGGACAGGAAAAGGTGGTAATCACTTGGTGCTAAGTCCAGACTATAACGTGGGTGTATAAGGACATCCCAACCAAAGTAGGTAGGTAGCTGGGAAGTAGCATTAATGCCCTTAGGTCAATTTAGGCCCATTGTACCACCACGTGGGTGTTTCAATTTAAAGTGGGTTTCCATGATTTATGACAGCCAGCGAGTTTTATTAACAACTAGTGCGTGTACCGATATTTTACTGAGGTCGTTTAGACTATCATAGAAGTCGGAGCCTATAGCGGCTTCCCTAGTTGAGGCGAGGACTGGAGAGTTGCAGAGGTGCTGTTAGCTTTACTCCTCATCCTTGTCTAGACAGCTCCAACAGAAGAGGCCCATTCTCTTTGCGTCAAGGCCTTGGATCGAGATGTGGCTAGATTTTTTTGAGGTTTGACAAATGCATGTTAACTCTTTCTTTGTGGAGAGATTATTGAGTTGTAACTTGAAGACAGCTATAGGAGTACCTATGTTACCAGTGATTCCCTTAACTGGAACTCTAGTGACCCGTTTAGCGAGCTCATCAGAAATGCAGTTTCTCGTCACCTGGCAACCAGCACAGAAAAATGTTGAACTGTTAGCATATCGCGTTAAGAGATGCACGGCATTCGATTTCTATTTTAGAATTTATAGCGAACGATGCCAGGGATTTGATTACTGCTTGGCCATCCGTAAAGATGCAGTTATCGTGGAAGTATATCACTTTCTATCTTAGCCAGGAGCTCCGCTAGTCGCCATTACTTTCTCTTGGAAAACGCTGTGATTGTAAAGACGAACGGATTTGTTGATTTGTCTAACAGCTTTAGAGTCTTCAGATAAAACGCGACTTCCAACTCTACCTTCCGCCTTGGATCCATTTGTGTAAAAGCGTATGGCTTTGCCAAAGGGTAAGGTGCCGTGATCCCAAAGTTGTTCTCCTTGAAGTATCGGGGTAAAGTACAGTCTAAGTGAATAGAAGTTAGGTTCCCAACCAAGCTCTCGGCACTTCTGGCGAGTAGCTATCGATGTGCGTGGCCTTTCGTTTCCTGATGGAACATAATTTCTCTCCTTCATATTGGTCTAATTGTTGGCGCTAAAGGTCAGAATTTAGACTTTTGTCCACGAAATCAGCTAGTAGACGATTCCTGCCAATCCCACCAAACACCCAGTAAGACCTTTCTTGCTTGGCAACCGTTTCGGTCAACTCACCGCTAATCGACCACGATCGTTTTCGCCAGAGGTTGTCTTATGTGAGCTGCTCGTCACCAGTCACCATGCGCTTCAACTACGACGTTCGGAGTCGGTATTAAACTGTAGGTCCCTTCCATGCGTGAAAGAACAATAGCACGCACAACACAAGTGGTTGCTGAGAAGCTAGGCCCAGGTCCACCTCGGACTGTCGCGCCACCCATACTATTATTATTATATATTATCATGCCCATGAATCATTTTCACATTTTCAACCGCCTGGCGAAATATGGTGCATTGTTTCTTTGCTGGTGACCATCCTTGACACGCGCTCAAACAAAACTAAGTCAGTTCTTAGTACGAAATCTTATCTTTCTAACGGCGTTTGGTTTGGACACAACGCGAGATATAGATTACTACAGCCGTCTATAGGAAAAATAAAGAATTTCTTATTATATTCTATTTTAATACACGTAAATGTGTGGTGGCACCCCTGAAAGATTAAGTGAGTTCAAAAATTCCATTTTATAATTAACTGCTTCATCTGCTTCCACAACGATGTCTATTGATTTATGTAATTTCCTCACATTGAATGCTGGATTGAATAACATCGTTAACTTGATACTGATAGACATCTTTATTCTTCGCGGGAAGGATAGCTCGTTTACCGAGCCAATCGTGATTCCTATAATTAATTTGGATCTTGGATATCTTTCGATGTGACTAAATTACACAAATTATCAGGCAATGACATTCGTCTTGATGTCTCATCGACTGGCAGCTTTCCGTTCCCAATGTTCAGTAACTCTCGTGAGAGTACGTCGACTAATTGATCGTTCTGTAGTTGTAGTATCCGCATATTTGTCAACAACTGCAATGTACGTTGTTGTCGCCACAGTGGTAAATAATTCAGGCAAGCATTTATTTCTTCCACCGGTCTTGATCGAGCAATTACAGGCAATGCTTTCGAGCAATATCAATCCATTGCCGAATGGTTGAACGTATTCCACACAATACATCGCAATGATCGATCAAGACCCTCAGGCGATTTTTTATGGGTCGGTGCCTTCATCCCAAACAATGAATTTAAATTGTTAACCACTATTCCCATCCCTATGAATGCTCTGGAAATATTCCACGTGCGAGCAACGTTGCCGATGTGGCAAGATCGTGCTATTATGGCACTGATGGAATATGACACTCTGGTTAATAAACAATTGCAACATTGCTTACATCTAAGTTCTAATGAATATATGTACATGTTCTTCCATTTCTTTTCCTTAACTCCCTCGGGTTTAACGGCTTAATTTTGAATTACAAAAACCTCGCAAACGGAGGTATGTTCACTGAGTAAAGACTAATTATATTCTCACATTATTCTAAAGAAAGGCATCTCGCATACTTCTCGAGTACAAAGCTTAGCCAGAAGTTGTATTCAGCCCCACGGTAGGCTAAAGCCCCTGAAACTCAGATCAGGTTTCAGCTTGACAAAGCGATGCCGGCCCATTGTGAGAACGCCGTGGAGGTTGTGTAGTAATCCCAAATCGGGTGGATGGTTTGAGATTAATGCTAACTTTAGCTAAAAGCAAGACGTTTTAGATAGTCTTCGCAATTTACCGAGTGAGAGGGATGATCCAATAATAACGAACCTAATTGGTACCTGAAACTTAAACTCAAGGCGTTGGTTCGCCAGCTCTGGTCCATACGAGAAAGCGGATTTTATGGTATGTGCCTTGGATTGTTACTTCCGAAGCCCATTGTCTTCCGATGATATCAATGCCTTCGACATATACCTGTAGGCATCTCAGTTAGGTTAGGTTTTGGAAAGGAAGTGGGATGTTTGAACACCTCTTCCAATCGGAGGTCTATGTGAATCCATTCATCATCCAACACGTGAAGGCTTAAACCAACCCGTGCTCTTTACGAATCTCAGAAGTATATCTGCATTCGTTTAGTCCGCATTGTCTGGGAAGAATCTTTGGCCCAGGGAAGCTAGGCGCCGATTATGGAGAGTGGGGCAGTGGCAAAGCAGATGTAGGATCGTCTCGTTCTCTTCCTCGTCGCCGCAGCTCCGGCAGGGATCTCTAGATTCCGCTCTCAATTTCCGGAGCATTGTCCGATGGGGCAGTGTCTCCCACTGGTCCTGGGATCAGGTTTCGGTCCAATACCAGAAGCTACTTTGTTTTGCCGTTATTAAGCTCAGGCCACGTTGATCTTGTCGTGTGACAGTCATTTTTTGCTAGCCAAGACGAGTTGCCTTCATGTGACATCGGAGTTACGCACGATCTTCTGGAAATGGCAGATTGTCACAAAACATATTTGCCACATATGCAGTTGACTCTCCCTAAGTCGAATTTGTTCGAGTTGGAATGAGTTTGACTTAGAGAGAGGTTTTTGTATGGAAAATTGAAGGAAATATATGCAAAATATGGCGAAAAGAGTGAGTGGAGAGTTGAGGGAGAGTTTGATTTAAGGAGAGTCCACTGTGTTTTCATTTGTGGCACTCCGTACCCTAAAATGGCACTTTGACAAATTTTTTTCCGGCAACGCTGCGTGCGAGTCCCAATGAGTTTAATGTTCAATAGGAACTTCAGAGCTGAACGAGCAATTCACCCGGTAGCAATGACAGAGGGCGCAAGAGCCTAATTTTTGATTTTGATTTTCCAGTTTCCCCTGGCGCATCCAAGAAGAAGTTCCTCCCAACTCAGTCCTTTATCATTATGCTCATCCTTTATTTTGGGAATGTTCAATTGGACATATGACTTGAGACCACCAGTGTTGTAGCACTGTCCACATGAAATGAAGCTGCCGCAGGTCGGCTGGTTGCTGACATTCCCAATTGACTAGGAACTTTATATGCTATGGTTAAGCACTTGCCTTCAATGTGTCCTTGTCAATGCCTTATGTGAATTCCGCGGACATATTGGTATTTTCTATGCGTACTCTAAGCAAAATTTCCTTAGCCACTTGCGATCGATATCCTTCCCAAATGCTTGTGGGAGATGAAGGGAAGCAAGCGGTCAATATCACGACACGTACCACACACCTTTTAATTAAACTAAACACTCCACTTCGCAAAATGACTAACCTTAAGCTAAACACATACAGTCTCAGATGAGAGTTTGGAACCACATCAAAAATGGATTCCAAATCCGGACCACGAATTGGATGACCCTATTTTTTGTAAAACGAATATACTCTATGTGCTTATACAACTATTAAAATTAATTATACATGAAAAAGGTTATAGGCCCCTACGTATAAAAGCTATTATTTTAATTCTAGATAACCATGGATGAGATTCGCAGTGCAGACTTTTTGAACAAAGCAACAGCAAATGGTCACGCAAACGGCGGTGAACTCTCATTCAAGGGTATCTTCGATCCTCGTCTAGCACTGTTTGGATACACGACAGAAACAGTAAATATGTTGCTCCTGCCCATGTTCAAGACCAAGTACGTTATCCATCTCATCATCAATCAAAACACATCTAACTAAATGTTTTTTCAGAAAAGAGCCACTCGGCTCAATGGGAAACGATGCCCCATTGGCATGTCTTTCCGAATTTCAACCGCTACCATATGAATACTTCAAACAACTTTTTGCTCAAGTAACAAACCCACCAATTGATCCGTTCCGAGAGAAGGTGGTCATGTCGATGCAGTGTCCAGTTGGTCCAGAAGGCAATCTTTTGAATCCATCAGCAGAACAGGTCCACCGTATTTGGTTGCCAAATCCAATACTTAGCATTCCCGATATTGATCTGCTTAAGAGAAATAAGAACAGAGGCTGGAGAACGAAAATTCTGGACATCACATTCCCCTTTGAACAAGGCGTAGAAGGATACATTAATTGCATTGAAAGTATTTGCCGTGAAGGACGTATGGCTGCCGAGAAGGGATATCAATTGCTCGTAATTTCCGATAGGAACGCAAATCGCGAGCGTGCACCTGTGTCGGCACTCCTTGCACTTGGTGCACTCCATCATCATCTAATCGAAACCCTGCAACGAATGAAGGTGGGAATTATCGTGGAGACTGCAGAGGCTAGGGAAGTGCATCATATCTGTGTTCTTTTGGGATACGGAGCCGATGCTATCTGCCCATATTTAGCCTTTGAGTTAGCGCTGTCGTTGCGCAACGATGGCGTCATCAGTCCAGACGTAACTGACAAGCAGATATACGCCGCCTATTCGCAAGCAATCGACACTGGCATTGCAAAGGTCATGGCCAAGATGGGCATAAGTACTCTGCAGTCGTACAAGAGTGCTCAGATCTTTGAAGCTGTTGGATTTGGCTCTGATCTAATCGAACGTTGCTTCCGTGGAACACAGAGCCGAATTGGTGGAGTGACACTGGAAGTGCTCGCGAACGAAGGACTGGATCGCTTCCAAATGACGTACTGCAAGGTTTCTCCCGACACTCGCATCTTGCGTAATCCCGGGCAATATCACTGGCGGCATGGTGGCGAAAGTCATATAAATGAACCAGCTTCGATTGCCAGCTTGCAGGAGGCTGCAGTGAAGAAGAATCAGAATGCATTTACAGCCTTTAGAGACTCAACCCTTAACAGTGTTAAGAAATGCACATTGAGAGGACAACTTGAATTTGTGACTGATCGTGAAAGTATTGACATTTCCGAAGTTGAGCCTGCAAGTGAAATTGTGAAGAGGTAAGTCACCTGGCCACTGACATTCAATTGAAGTTTCCCTAATCGCGCTTAACTGCTTCTAGGTTTGCAACTGGAGCCATGAGCTTTGGCAGTATTTCTTTGGAGGCCCATCAAACCCTGGCCGTCACAATGAACCGCCTCGGTGGTAAAAGCAACACCGGCGAGGGAGGAGAAGACGCCGATCGTTATCTAAGTAGGTTCTTGTACAGACAGCTATCTACGGGTTTTGCAATGTTTTCTCGTTCAATCACTAGATCAAGATCCCGACTTCAACAGACGTTCAGCCATCAAGCAGGTTGCTTCTGGTCGATTCGGAGTTACAGCATCCTATTTGGCAAACGCTGATGACTTGCAAATTAAGATGGCCCAAGGCGCTAAGCCCGGAGAGGGCGGAGAGTTGCCCGGCTACAAGGTCACCAAAGACATTGCTTACACCCGGCATTCGGTGCCCGGCGTTGGACTTATTTCACCACCCCCTCATCATGACATTTACTCAATTGAAGATCTAGCCGAGCTCATCTACGATTTAAAATGCTCCAATCCAAAGGCAAGAATAAGTGTGAAACTTGTCTCTGAAGTTGGCGTTGGAGTCGTAGCAGCCGGTGTAGCAAAGGTGCATAGATTTGAAATTTTCCAAAGTGCAATTTAATTCTAAATGAAAATTCACAATCCACAGGGTAAAGCTGAGCATATTGTAATCTCTGGCCACGATGGAGGCACTGGTGCAAGTTCATGGACCGGAATCAAGAGCGCTGGTTTACCATGGGAATTGGGTATTGCTGAAACACATCAAGTTCTTGTTTTAAATAATCTACGCTCAAGGTAAATTGTTTTGAAAATTTATTTGCTAATTTTACGTACATTGAAACCTGGTTATCCAGATCGTGGTTCTCGAATGGACGCAATTAGAAAATGCAGGATACGGTTGTAACTGCAAAAGTGCCCAAAAAAATATATCATAATGTTGGCATATTCGATCACAATCTTACGGTGAGATGTGATTTTGATGTTCTCCTTCGATGTTTTTACACACATTTGTATTGTTTTGTATCATATAAAGAAAACTATCAGTCGCATATAATCATCTTCCCACAGAGCTAGTCAGAGTAAAGCAGATGAGGTACCACGATATCGAGACCACAGTGCCTCTGTGTGACTAGACTGTAGGGTCCAAGCGGTTAGAAAACAGACTGTAGGTCGATCGATTGTTGCTCTCGTATTCATTTGCTCTGTTAGCCCTGGTCTGTGTATTCGTTCCAGCAAAGTTTCATTAGTAATTTATGTTCTTAAATATATTTCCCACCAGAATACGTTTGTATTAAAATTCTAATTTTTTTGCTTAGGGTCGTTGTGCAGGCCGATGGACAACTCCGTACTGGATTCGATGTTGTGGTTGCAGCACTGCTGGGAGCCGATGAATTTGGCTTCAGTACAGCACCTTTGATTGTCATGGGTAGGTAATTTGATTGAAATAAGCAGTCTTTTAAATGGACTGAGAGTAAGAACGCTTATAGAACTTTGAACGACACTAATGAATTGATAAATTTACAAAAAATGAAAAACAGAAACTTTCACGTGTCGCATATTCAATTATGCAGAAGCTGGAAATCCGGTAAAGAGAGTATTGAATGTAATCTAGAGAGTAATTGAATATTTCCGACTACACTAACGAGCGCATTTCTTGGAGTTCTCTTAGACTTGTATGCACATTTGAAGAGACATACCTTGATTTTTTTTTTTTCGTTTTTCTTTTTCATTATATTTTATTGTTAAACAAAGTGTATTAGTTGTTTTAAATGTACATATATAGACAGAGGCTAACTCTCGTGTACTTAAATTGTACATATTAGGTGTGGTAAAAAGAAATTCATTATTTTACCAACAGATGGCCTTAGTAATCTTTATCTCGCGTTGTATACGTCGCATCAGAACAAACTAAATGCCTTTAGAAAGATAAGATCTCATACTAAAAAGCCGTTGTTGACCATTTTGCGACTGACTGAAATTGCTCGCGTGTCAAAATTGGATACCAGCAAAGGAAAATGCGAATAATACTTATGGTCATAATGTGAATCATCAGGTGAAGCTGACTAACTCTCAAAATTCGCCACCACACTGCCAGATGACGGAACCCCTTGTGAAATAAGTACTTCCTTACATTTAAGTTACAACTCAATAATCAAAGTAAAGTAGAACTTAATGCCAGATGGAATACAGACAACACTTGCAAAATAACCAAACAAAGCTGGCCACGTGAAGAACTGATAGTTTGATCTCCTTGAAAAGATCCAAAAGCAGCACCGCACTGTAATCACCGGACCGGATACCGCCTCTTTGGTCTACACGCGAAAAGACTGAGAATACTCTCTGATGATTTCTGCAGAAGCTTTCTAGATGAAAAAGGAGGAAAGAGTGTAACGCCTTTTCTGCAGCTGTCGTGCAATCCCTTTTGCTAGGAAAGCCCCTCTAGGCTCCCATTTCTTTGATAACCTAAGCGATCTGAGAGAAACACCAATTATATCGATACTGAATTTCACTGACAAATCTGGCTGGCTGCTGTAGTTGGGGAGGGCCCCCCTTTAACCACCTCCAATGTATCATCTACCAACACTTCCTGTCCTTGGGTAGCAGAAAATGGACTAGGACATCCAAATATAAATTCTCTAAAAAACCCTGGCTCTCCAGGTTCTTCCAGGTTCTCCGGTATCAAACCGGCGAACAATTGCGCTTCCTGTACCTAGATTGAGCCAAATCAGGTAGCCACTTAAACCAACCAACCAACCAAACAAGTACCTAACACACACAAGTACAAAGCCACTATAGGCTCCTACTTTTATGATAATCTAAACGACCTCAGTCAACGCACTTGTAAAATTTTTTGACAAAACTGGCTGGCTGTCATAACCACGGCAAACTCCTTATGCATCCACCTTATAGGCTGGACCTAGCACCAAGTGATTTCCACCTGTTCGTGTCCATGGCAAATGATTTTGCGGGTGAAGAGTTCGTCTCAAGAGAGGCTTGGAAAACAAGACTCCCTCATTTTTTCGCCAGTTGGGAAGATGGCTCATTCGAGAAAGGGATAACCATCAAAAAGCAAACAAAATGGCGCATATTTGACCTACGGCCATTTTTAGAGCCTTAAATTTCTTGGCAAAATATAGGATTTCTTTTTACTACACCTAATATATAGATAGAGGCTAACTTTCGCGTACTTAAATTGTACATATTAATAAACATGTATGTAGTTTAATTACTCTTGCAGCATAATCTTTCATATTTTTAAAACAAATTCCTAAATGCTATACAACCCCTTTTCTAGGCTGCACAATGATGAGGAAATGCCATCTCAACACTTGCCCAGTGGGTATAGCCACACAAGATCCAATTCTTCGCAAGAAGTTCACAGGCAAACCAGAGCACGTCATCAACTTCTTCTTTATGCTTGCTGAAGATGTAAGCTTTGTCAATCTTATTAACCCAATCCACACGATTTCATTTTGAACTGACATTTCAGATTCGTCAAATAATGGCAAATCTTGGAATCCGCAAATTCCAAGACCTTATTGGCCGAACAGATCTCCTTAAAGTGGGAAGTGACCTGTCCGCCAAGGCGTCTTCTCTGAACCTATCACTCCTGTTGACAAACGCACTTTCTCTACGGCCAGGAGTGAACATCGTTGGAGGATCTGTGACGCAAGACTTTGGCTTGGAGAATCGTCTGGATAACGAAGTGATCAAAAAGGCACAAAAAGTCTTGGATGGAGATGAGGATACAGTCGAAATTAAGGCAACCATTCCTAACGAAGAACGTGCATTTGGATCAACTTTGAGCTACCACATCGCTTGGTAAGAAAACATTTTTGAAAATAGTAAGGAACACTGCATTGACTTGTAATTCTTTTAGTAAATATGGAGAAGCTGGACTCCCGGAGGGACGTAGCATAAATATCACCCTTGAAGGTTCTGCAGGACAAAGCTTTTGCGCTTTCCTCGCAAAGGGAGTAAACGTGACCTTGAGTGGAGATTCCAATGATTATGTTGGCAAGGGTCTTTGCGGTGGCACCGTCGTTATCACACCGCCCAGCGATGTGCCGTTTGAGTCGCACTTGAACGTGATCGTTGGAAATGTCTGCCTTTATGGAGCCACAGATGGTAAAGCCTTTTTCCGAGGCATTGCCGCTGAACGATTCTGTGTCCGAAACTCTGGTGTCACAGCCGTTGTTGAGGTATGTTATTTTATATATTTTTTAATCAGACTAGAAACATTTACCATTTCTTAAGGGTGTCGGTGACCATGGATGTGAATACATGACCGGCGGTCTCGTGCTGATTCTTGGCTTAACAGGCAGAAATTTCGCAGCCGGCATGTCGGGAGGTATTGCATACGTATACGATATCGATGGATCATTCAAGCCGAAGGTGAATGCCGAATCTGTTGAGCTGTTGCCATTGGAATTGGAGAAGGACGTCGCCGTGGTGAAGGAACTCCTTCAGGAATTCATTGAGAAGACGGGCTCTGTCATGGCTCAGGACATCCTGACCAATTGGTCGCAAACTCAAGAAAAGTTCGTTAAAGTATTCCCCTATGAGTATCAGAAGGCTCTCAAGGACTTGGAGGAAGAGAAGCTGTCAGAGCAAATCAATAACGCCATGGCCAAGATCGAGAATGGCGTTGCAGACAAAAAGGAACCATCGATCAAGGATATAGAGGAGGCCATTCAAGATATCGCATTGGAGAAGAAACGTGCTGATCGAATTCTTGATAAGACAAGAGGCTTCGTCCTGTACAAGCGTGAAACGGGCATTTACCGCGATGCGACTGAGAGACAAAAAGATTGGAAGGAAGTGTACAACTTCCCCCATGTGCGCAAGAACTTGAAAGTTCAAGCCGCTCGCTGCATGGAGTGCGGTGTGCCATTCTGTCAGTCCAACAGTCATGGATGCCCACTCGGTAACATCATTCCCAAATGGAATGATCTTGTTTTCCACGACGAATGGAAGGAGGCTCTCAGGCAACTGTTGCAGACAAATAATTTCCCAGAGTTTACCGGGCGTGTCTGCCCGGCCCCGTGTGAGGGAGCTTGTGTATTAGGCATTTCCGAGCCAGCGGTAACAATAAAGAACATTGAGTGCTCTATTATTGACCATGCTTTCGAAAATGGATGGATTCAACCAGAACTTCCACCGAAACGTACAGGAAAACGCGTAGCAATTGTGGGCTCGGGCCCATCTGGTTTGGCAGCTGCGCAACAACTCAACAGAGCCGGTCATTTAATCACTGTGTTCGAAAGAAACGATCGAGTGGGCGGTCTCTTGCAGTATGGAATTCCTACAATGAAACTGTCAAAGGATGTTGTGAAACGACGTGTAGATCTGATGGCAGCGGAGGGAATTGAATTCAAAACGGGCGTTCATGTTGGAAAGGACATCAAGGCAGAATCATTAGTAAATGAGTAAGTGGTTCTTGAGCTGTACAGCAGCCGCACTTGTAACATCGTCTCGTTTATTTCTTTTTCCAGTTTCGATGCAGTCCTAATTACTACCGGTGCCACTTGGCCGCGTGATCTGAATCTTCCGCAACGCGATTTGAAGGGAATACACTTCGCAATGGAATTCCTTGAATCTCAGCAGAAAAAACAGTTGGGTGGCCGCCAAGACAACATCAGTGCAGAAGGCAAGGATGTTATTATAGTTGGCGGTGGAGACACTGGCTGCGATTGTATAGCAACATCACTGCGACAAGGTGCCAAGAGTATTACAACATTCGAAATTCTTCCAGAACCTCCAAAATCTCGTGCTAACGACAATCCATGGCCACAATGGCCTAGGATATTCAGGTAATTTGCATTCTTTTGAACTCGCTGAAACAGAAAACTGTGATCATTTGATTGTCCTTACAGAGTGGACTATGGACACGAGGAAGTTCGTGTTAAATTTGGCAAAGACCCTCGTCAGTATTCTACAACCGCAACCGACTTCGTTGCAGAGAATGGTCATATCAAAGCTGTCAAAACAGCGGAAGTTGAATGGACTAAATCGCCCACCGGCCAATGGGTCCCAAACAACGTTAAAGGAACAGAGAAGGAGTACCCTGCTGATTTGATTCTGTTGGCAATGGGTTTCCTGGGTCCGGAGAAGACAGTTCCAAATGAGTTGGGTCTGGAATTGGACGGTCGCGGAAATATTAAGGCTGTAAATGGACAGTATGGAACATCCAATCCAAAGGTGTTCGCTGCAGGAGGTACCATAATTCAGACTCAAAGTTAAAGTGAGCGCCTCTTAATCGTATTTTTTGATTTCACAGATTGTCGAAGAGGTCAGTCATTGGTTGTGTGGGCAATATCTGAAGGCAGACAGGCAGCTCGTCAAGTGGACTCCTACTTGCTAGGCCATCCAAGTTGCTTACCCGGTCCAGGCGGAGTTATCGATCCAACAAGGAAAATTTAAACACAAACAATTCAATATATCATACTCAACCATATTTAAATGATTAAAATGTTACTTTCGTAGAAATAGCAATAAAAACATAATTTGGTTATAACATATAATACACATATACGCTTTGTTAATTTTCAAGGTGAATCATGTGAATCCTTGCTTTTATTATTTGCATTTGACGTTAAACACATGAAAACGATTCTTCACCGAATCAATGAATCTATGCATATAAATATGTATTTGAAGGCGTAATTGCCTTGTTTTTTGTCAATTAACAAAACGACTATGGTTGGCATATATTATAATGGAATTTCTTTTGAAACGAGACAATAATTAGTTTGTAGATGAAAAGATGAACATGAATAAATAATAATTGTAAGAAGACATTGTTGAAGGTAATTGATAAATGTACATCAACATTTATTGAATGTTGATACGAGGAAGAAATTGGTATGCTGATCTCGTATTGAACCAAAAACATTTCTGTTTACAAATAAACACTGTTTATCATTGTTGTTATTGTAGTGTATGCCAAAAATTAGAAGAAAAATAAAAACTATATATATATTTATGTGTTGCAAGCAATCGCTGAAGGCTCTAATTAATTTGGTTTGTTAAAATGTGTAAGTAGCATTTTCAAATTGGTAAAAGTGTGTGTGATTTTATTGGCTTTGTACATAAAGGTTTTCTACAATCGCTTGACGATGAGATGTTGCCTTTACTCTGACACTGGCTCTTTGCTTTGCCGATGAATACTTTAATGTACGTATGTTGCTTGCTATTAATGAAACTATGTATACGATTTTACATTCATGCTTATTATGAATAAATTTCCCTCGGGATTTATTCTCTTATTTGGAAACGCGCTATTGTGAAGAATGTTCGAAAGGAAGAAGAGAAGGAAAGGGCACTACTTATTGCGAAGGACTTTCCCATGGTAAATTTCACTCAGTTTCTCCCCTATCATTTTGTTAGGGAAATTCAACTAAACATGTCTTCTATTATGAATAAAATTGCTTGGATTTTAATATGAAGCCAAACTAAGTTTATATGTATATTCAATGAATGGGTATCCAAAGCACTTAATTATTATCAATTTATTGATATTTTCATCAGTACCATACAATTAAGAAAATCGAATACGAGACAAATGAAAAGAAATTACCAGGTACCAAGGCATGTATATAAATTACTGAAGGCAGCTAATGCACAAACCAACTTTGCAACTGATGGAATATTTATATCCTCAAATGGTACCACATACACCGATCACATTTTGGAATTTCGAACTCATCTTGGGAAAAAACATTCCGATAGAGATTGCCAATAGCGGGACTTTTCCCGCGGAGGGAAAAATGTAAGAAAATAATAAATTTCCCCTGGGATTAATAATAAGTATGATAAAATAAAATATTTATATTAATCACCCTGATTCATTTCATAAACGACACAAATAAATGACAGAACGCAATCAGACATGTTCAATCGGGCATGGCACAGTTCTATTGAGACCCTGTGTGACGTAATCGCGGGAATTTGTATGTATCCTTGCACCATGACAATCGGGATTCTCTATGTCGTGTTTTTCGTGAACAAACGTTAGCTGTCGATTTGATTCGATCGATTATTTCGATTCCACATGACATCCTTTCGTAAAAACTATAATTTTCGTCGTTGGTATTTACATATATGGATGAGAGAAAAGCGACAACAACCAGAACGTGGAGGAAAATTGCGTGAAGTGAAAAATTTCAGTGTGTAATATACATACATATGTATGTATTTATTTAGATGGATATAAATATCGTATTTTACAAAAGCTTGAACGTTTGGTTTCATTTTTGAAAACTACATTCATCCCGTCCGAGGCTTTAACATCATCAGAATCGAAGAAAATATTCAGCAGTGATAACTTAACCCGGAATCCAGTCAGTGATTTTGGCTGAATTCAGAATTTTCAAGCATATTTTACATTTTACGTAGTGATGCGGCATCACTGCTTTTTAGCGATGCTGATTGAACTGTTTGCTGACGTTTCAGAATTCATTATTTATCTTAAACATCTTGTCAATATGGAAGTTATGTTTAAAAAATTTATTAATTGAAAATAATACTCCGAAATACATTGTTAAACATGTATGACGCAAGAAGAAAGCCCTCAAGGCGGAGGCGTAATATATAGTAATGAAAATTCAAAGAAGAAAAATTCCGAAAATTCAGGTATAAATAATCACAATTGAAAAATATACAGATGACGTCTTCCAAAATCATTTTAGAGAGTTTCTGCAGAATTGTCTTCAATTTCCGCATCAGCAAATTGAATGATTTTCAAATGTTTAAGGTTACGCGAGATTATTAGTGGTGTATCAATCCGGGTAAAAACCCTAATTAATCCGGGTTTTACAACTCGGTTTGTTTCTATTTTAAGACACGTTAACTCGGTTTGATAGAATTTCGGGTTGGCACACCACGAGAGATGATGCTTGAATGAATGTTTGACGTTTGCAGTGATTCCCCAATTTGCGTTTTTAAACGTGATGAAAATGTGATGTGTCATCGATGCTGATTTATGAATTCATCCGTTGTTTTTATCTGTTAAAATGGCTTAACATTTATAACAAAAAAAAAAAATACTGGCACTTTGGATGCGTGGCACAAAAATGTGTCCTCACAGGTGCAAAAGGTTAAAAATGTTGATCAAATGTGTTTTATTACTTATTAAGACAAAAATAAAACAAATCTTGTTATGCAAAAAAAGACGGCTGGATGCTGTAGTTGGTTGAGTGCCTGCCCCTGGTTAGCGGGGTTTCCTGCTTCGAATCCCATTGAAAGCAAAGTTAATTTATCTTTTATCTGGTTTTCAAATCTGGCCCAGTCACTATTTGCCGTTGGGATCAAATTAACTGAACTGTCATTGGAATGGTAAATCAGTGGTAGTAGTCTGACGGTGGGTATCATCAACAAGGACCAACATGGTCAATGTGTCCTGGTAAATTCACTAGCAGCCGCTCTACCTAACCTTACCTATGCAAGAAAAAATAAAATGTTATGCGCTTATATATGTACTTTGTATTGGGCACATCAAAGGGACTTTTTTGCTGTCTCATAATTTTCCCAGCATTATATTTCTTTTTGCTATCCATTTCTTCATCATCTGGTGCAGAAGATGTGCTAAGAAACGACATAGGGAATCAGAGTTAATATAAGTCCATACCTACATAGTGAAACCTAATAAGGGTAAACAATTAGGGTATCACCAAGCGATATATATGTATTATATTCAGACTTACATGAAACTTAATCTTATTTTTTCTTTTGCCGCAACAGTCCATTTTCGTTGAATCTACGCAAACAAGACCAAATATTGAACGCAGAAGGACCAACTTGACATCAAACCAACCATAATGGACTAAAGTAAACCGAAGCATATATCAGAAACGAATTAAATATAGGCAGACCTAACTATATGCAAAATTCAAGGAATTCATAACTTTAGGAAAATTTCAAGTAACATTAATGTACCTAGAGATTGATTTTGTACCAAGATCTTGATGGCAAAAATTCGGCCGCCTATCTCTAAAGGAGATAACCGATAAATGCAAACTGGGCTAAGGTTTGCTGGGTTCACAAGGTTATTCCGGATAACCAAATATGCAGTGAATTAGCTGGGAAGGGAACCGTAAGTGGTAGCACTGGTGTAGGATTAGCACACCATCCTTCATTAATGCAATACAAACCTTCATGCTGACAATTGTTATAAAAGTCAACAACCGTAGTTGGGCCGAAATAAATACCTATATGTCATCGAAAAGCATATGTCCTATACTAAATCTAAGCAAAACTAAAGCGCTTCTAGAGTTGGGAAGGAAATAAATTGGCGAACTTATAGGCGGCATGATTGGAAATTGCCTCATAGCCAATCAAGTCAGAAGTCTTGGAGCGCCCTACAATTACTTTTGTAAAAGTTGAAAGGTTGATGATTTAGATGAAACATCCTGCCTTGCTGAAACTAGAATAAGATGCCTAGGCAATTATTCTTTTAATAACATTGAGGAATTTTCGAGAAATCTCAAGACAAGAGATATCCTAAAACGCCTTAAAACCACCAAATGTTTTTGAAAATGTTAAAAAACAGACACATTGTCATAGCAAGAACTTTCAATCAACTTTAGTTAGGTCAACGAGGAGCCAGGAGATTCAGTTGAACTGACACAAATGTGTCTGGCGTATGATTTTTATTAATGCTTTGTTCCCACCCAGCGAAATCTCGAGGTTTCATTAAATTTCTCCAAACCTCCCTGATTTCGCCATACATTTCTGGGGTTTCGAAACATCGCACTTGTAGCCAAAAGCAATTGGAAACCCCTCGAATTCTTTCAAAAATAGATTATCGAACGGTACAAACCTACAGCTTAAACCTAAATTTATTTGGTTATTTTGATTTTCATATTATCATTTTCTCTCTCTCTCTCTCTCTCTCTCTCTCTCTCTTTTCTAGTGTTCTCAACACTATTATTTCCTGGTGACAGCTGTTTTGCCGGTCACTTCAAAATTGACAGCTAATGAGATTTGAAAACACTTCAAATTCGGTGGAAACGGAGGATTTCAATAAAAGTTGATCCAAACCTCACGATTTTGGTTCGG
Organism: Eristalis intricaria; assembly: GCA_964034865.1. NCBI lineage: Eukaryota > Metazoa > Arthropoda > Insecta > Diptera > Syrphidae > Eristalis > Eristalis intricaria. Next base: position 34,152,888 of record OZ035875.1, read on the forward strand.
TGGGGGAAATAGTACTCTACTAACTACCTAAGTAAGTAAAAGAGAACGAACCCAATGTAAGTGCTCGTAGGCGACGTTATAAATTTGTAGCGAGTCGTTGGTAATATGCTAGGCGTAGACAGTGTCCTGTGTTGTCGCGGAATTTATTTAATAGTGTTAGGATGCAACATTGTTGTTGTTTGGAAACAGAAATCAAGTAAAACGAAAGCTAATGCGGTCTTCTGCTACTTTTCCAACCCTTAGGCTTATGTTCGATTAACAAAATATTTCATTAAGCAAAACTATACAAATTCAAATTCATTATATCTTCATAAATAAAATTACTTTGCTTTTTGAATTTCAGCTTTCATTTTTATTTTTCTCAAATTTGAACACTCCAAAAAATTCTTTCATTGGTTCTTGGCCTTAAAATTGAACAAGATATACTAAAAAACTATGTAGCCGCCCTGCGGCGTCGTAAGGTTGATGCGTCAACTCCTACGCAGAGAGTGCCAGGTTCGATCCTCGAATTTACCAACGTTCATAATTCAAGAGTATTCCTGTCTAGATAAAGATTCTCAAGCTGTGGAAGTCGGAAGAAAAATGGAGCCTACAGTCCACTCGTGAAAGAACAATGGCATGCAAGCAATTCAGACTTCCACAACCTTTTTGTAAATTTCTTTGGTTCCAGGTTGTGGAAGTCGGAGTTGCTTTAGTTTCGGCCAACACTGTATACACTAATATAGCACGCAAATAAGTACGAACAAATATTTATGAAATATGTGACACAAAACACAACCGAACGTTTATTTTAATAACGAAGAATTAATTATTCCGAAATTATATACAAACGCACAAAGTAGTCACAACCTGTCAGAAGAATTTACACCAGTGTTCATATTCTGTGGGTGTTTATGCAAAACATTTCCCATCGCTACGACTGCCTTCATACCACCTGAAAGATGTGCGTATGTCATGTCTAACATGACTCGTAAGTTCTTTATATAATAATATTCAAACTATTCGAAGATGCTGCACTTAATTAAACCTCTGGAATATTCATTGCTGTCAAGTCCTGTTAACAAGAATTGTATACATGTACGTGTTCACATCTCTAACAGCTGTACCATTTTCATGTTCAATCCTTGAAGTAAAACTGCGCAAGAGTGTTATTGAAACTATATTTACATATGTACAAGAAAAGCTTATGCGCACAAGTACTTACAGGACTGGGATGTACTTCCTAGCAATTTATAAATATTGTGGCATCCCCGTGAACTGTCAGTCTTCCTCCACACCCTCGGAGAAGTAGGTATTTTGTTTATCCAACATTGTGTCGAGGTATTAAGTTTTATTTGTTTTGAAAATCCCCGTGTGTGTCTCATAATAATACGTGCAAAATACAAAAACATTTTCAAACCCACAATAACCGCGATTGTAATCAAACACAAACATAAAATACATTTTTAAGAAAGTTTTCACGTACCACAATTCAAAAGCATTAGTTAACAATACTAATGCGTTACTAATTATTAGGATGTGTAGTACTTTCAGTATTTGTTCCTAATTTGTGTGGCTGTTCATTTCGTTAAAATTACAATTAAAAGTCTCCCTCACGATTATTTTATTAGTGTCTCTATATATACCTTTGATCTCCCTCGCCTAATGCTTGCAATTAGTTTTAATTTACGGCTCCTTAATCTTAGGATATCGCTCCTGATTCTGTTGTAGTTTATCACCAGTTTTATTGCCGTGCATAAAGTGGAATGATGCAGATGATATCTAAATTATGTTTGATTCTTCTTCTTTACTTGGCAGCACAGTCCGGTTGCTGGCTTCTCCGGCGCCTTGGAATCGAGCGCCCGTTGTTGCTTTGTCCCACAAGTTCCGAGTCGAAGTTTATTGGGGCCCGAGTGACTGAGTTGTAAATGCGCTCAACATGACCCATCCACTTTTGGCGTTAGAACCGTAGCTGTACAAGTCGTGGCTGAATCTTTTCCTCAACGCAAACAAAACCAAGATCACACACAGAGAGACCAAGGACTTCTTCATTTGGTTCTGATATTGTCCATGCATCCACACTGTACAGCAGGACTGGGAAGATAAGTGGCTTATATTGTATCATCTTGGTCCTTCGAAAGATGGCTCAATATCTCAATTGCCTCTTGGGCCCATAGAAATGGCTGTTGGCATGAGTTACTCTGCGTTTGATCTCGGTACTTATGCTTATACTGTTAACTGCGCCGCGGAGGTAGACGCATTTCTTAACTACCTCCAAGTTATAGCTGCCCATTGTTGTATGTCCTTTCTTGAGGACAGCACGTACTTTATGTCCAATTTTAGCCGCTTCCATCTCAATGCTAGCAAACGCCTCAATGATGATTCGCTCTGCCAATCATGTCAAAGTCATCACGTATACTAAGGATCATTTTGTTCACTAAAGCTCAACTAGCCGGAAACTGGGAGTTGATCAACTGTCTCCACTCGGGGCTAAGTCGACAAGTTGAAATTTAAAGTCCAGAAGTTAACCAACTTTCTCTTTTTAAATTTCCCCTGGGATATTTTTGTACAGTGTATGCTGTTCGTGTGCGCTATGAGAAGGAGAATAGACAGCGAACGTATTCAGCATAGATAATCGTTGGGTATCTCTATCCACAATTATCTCTGGTTTTCAGTTGCTGCCGGCTATGTTGTGGATAACAGCGCAAGCGACTATACACATTTGTAATGCTTAAATGCATATAGTGTGTAATTGTCCGTAATAAACGGAATCTATAAACAAATGAAAAAAAATCCCATACTTCATTATTTCAAGTTAAATCGAATGGACCAGTATCTTCTCTCGTTTCACTACAATGAATCCTGTACTAGTTCGACCACAATTATTTTTATCCGCTTTGAGAGATGAAAACGATAAATAAATTCACAATCATCCCATCTTGTATACACACAGGCAGGCATGGAGGCGACTACGATAATGAAAGAAAAGAGAGAGAGAGCAAAATCCCTTATATCATCCCTTAACTTCTGCTATTTCCGTATATTGAAGAAATAAACTCACGAGTAATAAATTGAAAGTTGAAACCATAAAATTTGACTGGATGAAAGCAAATCCAGAAGTTGAAGAAAATGAAATCTCAAAGTTGTGTTTAACTTGTAGTGAACAAAATGGCCCTAAGAGTTTTACTTTTGGGAAATCACGTCTTTGGCGTCTCTATTTTCTCCTCAAAAATATAAACTATTAAGTTAAGCCCCTCGCCCCGCATGGTACATAAATGTACCAGCAAAAGTTCAAACAACCCTGGATGCTCTGGCTTATGTCTTTACATATCATAATTTAGCGTTTCTCTAGCGACATATTAAAACAATAAAATTATATCTAGCTTACTTGTTCGAATTGCGGGACGAAAGGGTTAAATAAAACTCCCACAAAAGATTACGATTTACCAAAATTCCAATTCTACAAATAAAAGTCAGTTTTTACTCTAAGCCTGTTGTTTACGTAAAAAAATGTTTGGATCATTTTTTCTAGGATAATAATGACACAGTAAACATGAAAAAATCATCCGGAAGTAATTTGGAAACTAATGTTGCGATGTTGGAGGTTTAGTTTAAAAAAGTAGCCATCAACATTTTTATTGAAAAATATACAAAATAGTGAACTAAACAATGAAAATAATAGAAAACACGATGAGAAGATATTTTACCCTTAGATGAGTAGTTGTTATATATATATATACCTTTGATGTCTATATATACCTTTGATCTCCCTCTCTTAATGCTTGCAATTTGTTTCAGTTCACTTAAGATATCGCTCCTGATTCTGTTGTAGTTTATCACCAGTTATACTCTTAGATGAGAGTTGGCATTTGAGTAGAATAAATGAAGGTATCATTTTGAGCAAACACACTGTGTTTATGATTTTTTGCACAGTTTGCACCATCTTTCGCCATCTTCTTTACCTAAACAGATTGGATAGTGGCCAATGTTGTCGTAACGGACACCATCAACCGCATTTTTTGCCCTATTTTCAACTTTTGAACTTCTTCTTCTTCATTTGGCGCTACAGTCCGGGGTGGACCTGGGCCTCAACCAACAAGCCTCTCCAGCTAGCACGGTCTCTGTCTAGCTGTCTCCAGTGTCACACGCCAAGTTGGTTGAGGTCCTTCTCCACCTGGGTACGCCACCTTAAACGCGGGCGTCCTCTGTTGCGTTGTCCCACGGGTTCGGAGTCGAAGATTCTTCGGGCCGGAGCTGAGTTGTCCATACGCTCTACATGGCCTAGTCATCTTAGGCGTTGCATCCGAAGACGCCTGACTAGACTGATGTCATTGTACAGTTCGCGATTGAATCTTCTCCTCCAGAAACCGTCAACGCAAACAGGACCAAAGATAGCACGCAGAGCTTTTCTCTCGAAGATACCAAGGACTCATCCACTTTTGAGATTGTCCATGCCTCCGCGCCATACAGCAGGACTGAGATGATCAAGGTCTTGTATAAAGTCAGCTTGGTCCTTCAAGAGATGGCTCTACCACTCAATTGCCTCCTGAGCCCATAGAAACAGAGGTTGGCTAAAGTTACTATGTGTTTGATCTCGGTACTGATGCTGTTTGTACTGTTTACTGCGGAGGCGAGGTAGACGAAGTCCTTGACTACCTCGAAGTTATAACTGCCCATTGTGACGCTCTGTCCAAGACGATGTTGTGTGTCCTTTCTTGATGACAGCATATACTTCGTTTTGCCCTCATTCACCGCTAGACCCATTTTAGCCGCCTCCGCCTCAATGCCAGCAAACGCCTCATTGACGGCTCGCTGTGTTCTGCCAATCACGTCAATGTCATCCGCGTATGCTAGCAGTTGTACGGATTTCTGGAAGATCGTGCCTCTAGTGTTGGCGTGTGAGTCTTGCACGATCTTCTCCAGGATGATGTTAAGGAAATCACATGACAGCGCGTCGCCTTGTCTAAATCCTTTTTTGACATTGAAGGTCTCGGTGAGTTCGTTACCGACCGAGTTCGTACCGCCTTGTATAGCTCGTCCCTATGCACGCTGTCATATGCGGCCTTGAAATCGACAAAAAGATGGTGGGTTTCGATTTGCATATCTTGGGTCTTTTCCAGGATCTGCCGTAGTGTGAAAATCACAAAACGGCAGAGAAGATCTTGTAGGCGATGTTCAGGAGACTTATCCCTCTATAGTTGGCGCATTCAAAGGGGTCTCCTTTCTTATGGAACTTTTGAACTACCTGGTTGCTAATCTTGTGGAGTTGCCCAGCCCGATGTTATCGGCTGGCTGCTTGGCCCACATGCTGATACCAACTGGTTCTCAATTTTTACTGGCACCAATGAAACCACCAGTAGTAGATAAAATTGTTGGACCAGTATTTTCTATCGAGGGTGGTAGGTAAATTGAGTGCTCTGGTAGATAGGTAAATTAGCTCACTTAGACCAACATCAACGTTTATTAAACAATCGCTGCTAACGCGCCATCTAGTTCCAGACGACTATACTGTTATGGCCGTGTGCGACTCTGAGCGACATCAAGAGCAGCAAGACACTTTATATCGGCTTCGCCCTTTCCCGAGTGAGAGGTATTGTCCAATAATTCACGAACTTAATTGTTACCTGATGTAAAACACAAGGCGTTGATTCGCCGTCTCTGGTCCACGTGGGTAAGGGGATTTTATGGTATAAGCGTAAGCTTAGGCCTTCCGAGGCCAATGGTCTTATGATGTCAATGTTCTTGCCATTTACGAGCACTTACATAGACTTGCGGGAGGTGGTGGAGGTGTGGATACCGCCGTTAGTCAATCAGTTGAGCTGATCAATAGAAAAACCTTCCTCACCATTCTGACAGAGAGACAGAGAAGAGTTCTGGGACGGAATCACTTAACCAACCTAGATAGGTTATCTTTTGCTCGCGAATAACTTTGATAATTTTTATTCTACATATCTCGAGTCACTGACTTCTCAACTTCGCCGTTTTGCAGTCGTCATAAAACTACTTGTAACATGCACAACGACACTGGTTGCTGTAAAAATTGTCTGAGGTTAAACTATGTGAAGATTTATCTGCTGGTTTCTTCAAATAAAGGCATAATTTGTTCCCCAATCTTTTACGAGTAGCATGGACTTAAGTTAAGCTATAACTGTTTTGTTTTTGTACGTTTCAGGAAATTCTGCTTCACATCTGGGAAAATGTCAAATACCAACGAAACATCTGCCGAGAAGTTCAAAAAAAGATTTCAATTTTGCACGGGATACAGTTTAAACAATTTCAAGTCTTTAAACAACTTAACACTGTGGCTTCATAGACCAGTCGATGCAGCCGCATTAGGGGTATTTCGTATGCTTTTCGGTAAGTTGCCTTGAATGTCATCCGAAAATGTGTTAATTCTGGTGTTTTATAGGAGCAGCGATGCTGATCGATATTGCAGAAGAACGCGGTGGCAGCGAAATGGATCTTCGATTTGGTGATGCGAAAACTTGTCATTTCCCTCTCTTCGACTTCATTCGACCAATCGGCCTCCCTGGCATGGGTCTCATCTATTTGATAATGTGGCTCGGTGCACTGGGAATTTGTCTGGGATATAAGTTCAGGCAGAGCTGTTTCGCCTTTGTCGTGACTTATTGGTACATAGTCCTCCTAAATAAGCCGGCTTGGAACAATCATAGCTACCTCTTCGGTCTGTGTGGGCTTCTGCTGATGACGACGAACGCCAATCAGTATTGGTAAACAAAATTAGTCGCATTCAACTTTAAAGTTTTAAATTTTCCATTTAAAGCTCCCTAGACAACCATCTGAGGGGAGGAAAGGAAATGACTGTAGTCCCCTACTGGAATTACTTTCTTGTGAAGTTTCAATTCTTCATCCTGTATGCATACGCAGGCATGAAAAAGTTTTCCGCTGAATGGTTGTCCGGATATGCAATGTCAAACTTGGGCTATCACTGGTTGTTCACGCCATTTAGATCGGTGCTTTCGGTAGAGATGATTGAGTTACTGATTATACACTGGTTCACAGCAGTCTTTGACTTCTCAATAGCTTTTCTAATGACGTTCCACAAAACCCGGACGTATTCAACACCCTTTATGTTGGGCTTTCATTTAATGAATTCCAGACTTTTCACAATTGGTAATTTAACAATATACTTTAACCTAACACTACTTTCAATCTTTATTGTTATTCTTTCAAGGAATGTTTCCGTGGGTATGTCTAGCTGAAGTCCCTCTTTTCTTCCGATTCGATTGGCCAAGGCTTGTATTTGAACGGAAATCCATTCCTGATTCCAAGAAAGACCAAGTGGCTGTACCAACTTCGAAACAGGAAACAGCAAAAGAAGAACCGTCACCACTATGTAAGCCGAATAGTGAATTGCGGAAACGAAAACACAGCGTTACGCAACAAGCTGATGCAAATAAATCAGTTGCCGCCCGACCAGATCCACCCTGTGTAGTTAAAACGATTGACAAAACTCGCACATTGATAATACTAGCCTACTGCATTATTCAATTAACTCTGCCCTACTCGCATTTCATAACAAAGGGCTACAATAATTGGACGAATGGGCTTTACGGATATTCTTGGGATATGATGGTACATTCGTATAACACTGTGTTGACATCTGTAAAAATCGTGGACAACAACAACCAACACATACACTACTTGGAGCCGTTTGCATTCACCCATTACGACCGCTGGACGAAGTCAGCAGATATGGCGGTACAATATGCGAAGTGTATCGAAAGAAACATCAACATGGAGATGGCGAGAAATCCCCGACAAAGCCCACTCTCTAATTCGAATATATCGATTTATTTCGACATCTGGTGCTCGATGAACGGACGGTTTCAACAGCGAGTCTTTAATCCTACAGTGGACTTGCTCACAGCCAAATGGTCACCCTTCGAGAAGACTCCGTGGTTGCTGCCACTTCTGAATGAACTTAACCATATGCGGCCGAAGCTGAAGGCAATAACTGATCATGTACTCGCTTGGAGCAACTACTCCGATGTCATATTTGTTGCCGATTTTCCCGGGCTGACATTGGAGAATTTCGTGTGGGCTGATTTAACAAATGTTAGCCTTAGAGTTATTGAGGGAAGTGTTACATTCAAGAATGAAAGCCTGGTGAAGCATTTAAGAACTGGGCAGAGCATTTCACCAACACCGGGGAAAATTCATTACGTTACAACCACTAGTTCGAAACCATCTTGTTATCTCTACACATACATTAACAAAACAATGGAGACGCTTAAGATGTCTCCAATTGATGAATTCGAACAGAAAGACTATCTTCCATTGAGGAATGAGTTCCTACAGAGAATTACAAACTATAGACAATTTGTATACCACATATTTAATTCTATGATGTTTCTTTTTCATGGAGTGCCAATGCCAGTTCAAATACGGAAGCTATAGATTTAGGAACCTAACTAACGTGCTAAATGAATTAAATCTGTTTTAAACACACAAACCGATGGCTGTTAATAAAGTTGTTAATTTGACTACATAAAAATGCATGCACTTTTTTTCTTTCATTTCAAACTATTTCCTTTTTTGGAGGTTACATATTTCTTGGACAAACATCCAAATTAGGACTCATCCTTATTCATTATCGTCGAATTTGACTGGTGCCGGAATTACAATGCAAAGAAATTCGGTTTCAGGAAACAGGGCATAACATTAATCAAGCCTCGTCAGAACTGATGTTGTGGTGAAGTCGAACAGTATGTGCACCGAATCATCAGCATTTTCGGGTAGTTGCTGGTAGTTTGTGATCGACTGTGATTTAAACTGCGATTGCGATCCAAACTGTGATTGCGTTCCAAACTCTGATTACTTTTTAACGGATTATTACTTACATACGCCTAATGCTTTACAAGATATTTGAATCTTTTTTTAATGATTTTCAAATTTTAAATGTCTTTTTCGTCCTTTCCAGTTGCTTGCGCTAAGAACCGTTGGATTTAAGCTTGCTATGTGGTAGACTATACATAGAAAAAATTTCAAGAAAATCAGAGATGAGTACTTTTCGGAACTGCAGCCTAAGTTCACTTTGGTAAAGCGAGCGTTCAAAGTTTCTATTTATTCGTGTTCTTCCATACTTCACCAAAATGTGCATTCACAGAACCTCGCACCTACTCCAAACCCTAAAACATCTGTATTCCGAAGGAATAAGCCGACTCTATAAAAGAGGAGAAGGTTCAACCACGTCCTTTACGGGCTGTATAGCGATATGAGCTTAGCCAGGCGTATACAGATCCAATGCCTAACGTGGGTGGGCCATGTAGAGGGAATGGACAACTGACCTCAGCCTCCCGGTACAACGCAACAGTGAACGCTAACGGTTAAGGTCGTGCATACAATTAGAGAAGGATCTCAACAAACTTGTGTGAAACTGGAGACAGCTAGCCAGAGCTCGCGCTAGTTGGGGAGGCATGTTGGTTGAGATCCACATCGACCCCGGACTGTAGCGCCAAATAAAGAAAAAGACGTGTGCATCTAAGATGTTTATCATTTTCGCGGTAAGTATATGCCTGTGTCTAGTACCTAATATGTGCGTCGACACGCACACACGTTAACCTACGTGAACGTTTTGCCCCGTTAATGTTTTGTGATGAGCGTTCCAAGCTTCAGTAGATGCAGTAATAATGATAGGCGGAAGCAGAATTGAACCAGTCCGCTTTCTAGGGAATCCGATTCACAGTTCCCTGGAATGTTGCACCCACATAAGTTGAATGATAAAATACTTGGCTATATCGTTGAGAGATAAGCAGGCATTCAGAGTAGGCTTTGTGTTGAAAGAGATTTCATTGCTGCATTTTTGCATTGCATTGCACGGTATATGTGCTTGATATTACATTGTCCTTTTTAGACAGGAGAGAGCTCCCATTACCGCAAAACGCTGCAATGATTTTGTAGACTAGAATAGACACCCGCAGCCACTGCTTCGCCCATCTTCGCAGAGGACCGACCAGCAACTCGTGTTCCAGCGTCCAGTTCGTATTGTTTGTTGGTATATCCTTCTGGAGGAGATTAGGTATCATGAGAACGGTGTCATCGGGGGTGGATCTATATCTGCCAAGGTTATAGTGGAGGGTGAAGAGCAGAGTTCTTTCGACATGCGCAGTGATTTCAATCTCATTGCTGGGATGGTCGCGGCCTGTCTGCCAATTATGTCTATAGGCGTAAGGTTAAGGAGTATAGTGAGGACTACGGAGGCCATCCGTTGCACCCTTTCGAGGGGTTTAAAATTGACCAAATCACGACTCCATACGTACGGGCCTGACTACAAATACATGTAAGTAGAGCCAGGGGACTATGCGGAGCTTTATAGAGCCGTGTATGTTGGCCTTCCAGCATAATTTCATGTCCAAAATAAAACCTAGAAATTAGGGTGGTCCGATAAGTACTTACCTACCAAAGGAAAACGTACATTTTGAAAAAGTGGCGATTTTATTCTCAATCTAGTCTCCTTTAAACTCGATACAGTGGATGTGGGAGTATTTCGTAGGCTAATTCGACCAATATGGTCGTGGCGATGGGAGAGACTCCTCGGCTGCGCTTGCTGTTCAGAGTGAGCAAATGCGGCAACCACCGGGCAGTCACCTTTCTCATTCCCAATATTTCATGCAGGATATGACCCACGCGGTCAGATACCTAGTGTCTGAGCTTACTCGCACAATTTAATCGACTGTTTGCCAATGCGTGATCGTGGATTATTGTCATGTTGTCTTCCATGATAGGCGTATTCGGAGTACCTGCAACTGGTTGAAACTCGTACAGCCAATTGTTGGCTGTCGCCATTGAAGTAGAAGAGTCACCATACACAGCAACCAAGCGTTCTTTTCACTTCCGATTTTCTCTCCAAAAATAAGAATATAATCACCGACCGATATTGGTCGGTGGTTTCCATTTTTCATCAATCAGCGGCCAAAACAAAACTACGTATCGGATTCTCTTGCGATAATGACGCCATCAGGCGGTGAGGCTAAGTACTTAATGGACCACCTTCGTATTGTGGTCCATCGGCCGGACCATATTTCAAGCTTGAAGATGGCCGACTGAAAATAAGTTTCGACAAAAGTCAATGGATTACCTGCGGTTGCTAGTTTACAACGTTAGTGCGCTGTTATTCCCAATGTAGTTGCTTTTAGCTTAGATATCTTAGTTCCTCTCTGTAGGAAAAAAAGTGTAGACGACATTGTACGTGCCTTTAAGTCTCCAAGATATTAATCAACCAGTTCAAAGATCATCAAATATTGCTCTATTGAATCGGACTACTTTTAATTAAATACATTTATACAACTTTAAATACATAAAACACGATCAATTAGGGGCACTTTGTTGGGTCTGCGTTTCCCAAAGTTTTGCATACAGACCATTTTTCCGAAGTAGCTCATTATGGCTGCCACGCTCGGCAATACGACCATGTTCAAGCACCAATATTTCATCAGCATCCAAAACAGTTGACAAACGATGTGCTATACATATACTCGTTCTTCCTTCTGTAGCCCTCATTAGTGCTTGAAGTATGTTCTAAGTGTGGATAAAATATAAAATTTAATTCTAACAGTTACGTATTATATTCTAAAACTTACATATTCAGTGATGGAGTCCAAACTGCTTGTTGCTTCATCAAACACAAGTATTGGGGAGTTCTTCAGTATAGCCCGTGCAATCGCCACGCGTTGCTTTTCTCCGCCAGACAGTTTCAAACCCCTTTCACCCACTTGGGTGTTATATTTATTTGGCCACCCGGTAATGGAGTCGTGCAAGTCAGCCATCCTTGCTGCCTTCTCCACATCTTCTTGAGATTTCGACAAATTTCCGTAGTTTATGTTGTATAGGATGGTGTCATGAAAGAGAACTGAATCCTTAAAAACAAAAAAAAAAAACAAAAAAACGAAATAACGTACGAGGATGTTGTAGTTGTAAAGAGATATACTCACTTGTGGAACAACTGCAATACTCTTTCGCAAGCTGTCAATATTAACGTCACTTATTCTTTGGTTTCCTATCAGAATCTCACCCGATTTAGGTTCGAAAAATCTGTACAACAAACGTACCATCGACGATTTACCAGAACCTGAACCGCCAACGATTGCAATTTTTTTTCCAGCGGGGATCACAAAGGACAAATCTCTGAATATGGGCTTCCCAGGCTCGTATTCAAATGAGACATTGCGGAACTCTATTGATGCATTTTCACGGGCAATGGCCAAATGTGGCGCATTCGGTTGTTCATTAATGCTACTATCCACATTCATCAAAGTGAACATTGACTGCATGTCAAGTAGAGCCTGTCGAACTTCGCGGTAAACACTTCCGAGAAAGCCCAATGGGATTGACAGTTGAAAGAGCAATCCATTCACCATCACCAAGTCTCCAACTGTCATGTTGCCCTTACCTATTTCGTTTGCGGCTAGTACCATAATAGCTGTGAGAGCTGTGCTAAAAATCGCGTTTTGACCAAAGTTTAACACTGCCAAGCTAGAACTTGTTTTCAGACTCGCCGCCTCGTACTTTTTCAAAACAGAATCGTAACGCTCGGCTTCATATTGCTCATTGTTAAAATATTTCACTGTCTCGTAGTTGATTAGGGAATCAATTGCCTTATTCCCAGCTTCGTTTTCCGCTTGATTCATGTACACTCGAAATTGCGTTCTCCATTGTGTCACCGCCAACGTATACGCCGCATAGACGCCAACACAACCCATGGATATACCAGCAAATGCCAAACCACACTAAATTGTTTTTAATTTCAAGAATAAATAATCCCGTGCTGTGTTTGTAAATGTCTTTACCTTTACTCCTAGTATGCTGGATACCAAAGCCAACTCAAATATCGTCGGAACAATGTTAAACACCATGGCTGTGAGGACGAAGTTAATGCCCCTAGAGCCCCGATCGATTGTCTACAAAAATTAAGGTTTTCATTTTACACTTCACCTGGAATATATTCGGGTAAGCGATGCGTACTTACTTTTGAAAGGGCACCAGTTTGCTTATTTAAATGGAAGGCCAAATCCAGATTATGAAGATGGTGGAATACATTGGTTGCAATTTTTCTAATCGAATGATGGGCAACCTTAGAAAACACAGCATTCCGAAGTTCGTTAAAGCCCGCCGCTCCAGCACGAGCAACTCCATCTACAAGTTAATTGAATACTTTAACTATGGATTTCCACAATCAATACTGAATAAAATTACATCCTATTAGCATAGCTATGCTTACTGACATAATGGTCTCAGGAGCAGAGTTCATGTTCAACACTCCTAAAGAATCAACGGCACCTTTGAAGAAAAATGGGACACATACATTTAGGACCTTCGAACCAGCAAGAAGTCCCAAAGATATGGCCACCCTATAATTGAAAACGTCCATTATAATAAATTTAATGTGGTTACAGTATGCCATCAGACCTTTTTCTAACCAATGCGTCCTCCTTTGGCCAAATGTAAGCCATCATAGCTCTGATCATATCGGCGGAAGTTACTTCGGGAGCATCTAGTTTACCAAGTGATTCTTGGCCTACCGCGGACACTCCTACATGGAAACAGTATCGTATAGGCTGCCATGGACCTGTGGGGATTTACTAGTTGAAAGTAACATCCCTACGGGACCACACAACAAGCAAAACTGATAACATTTGTTAAATTAAAACAATTAAAAACAAAAGAGACTAAGAAAATAAATATTCGCATGAAAAATAAAAAAAATGTGATTCGTGAATTTCGTTAGATTACAGTCGGTGCGGATGATTGATTTTGAACGTAAACAGCATAACTTCCTTTATATTGAACTTACTCTTGGGTGGACATCATCTTAAGAATGCTGCAAGGTTAAAAATAAAGAATATACTGAAAGCAGTATTTTATTACCTGCCTTGACACGCTTCTTGCCGAAAATGCCTGAAAAGACATGTCTTCCAACAATAGTGGGAGCAGCCTTGTCTTTTTCTTTGTCATCGTGTGCTATTCCAGATGCTCTGGTGCAATAGTTCTAGACAAGAAATTCATCATTATTAAACATAGGAAAAAATTAACAATCAAGATTCAGATTATGAATATGAAATTAACGATATTTTTTGTTCGTACAACCTATACATACTATCAAACTGGCGAGCCCGGCTTTGTGAACAGTGTTGAACAAAACCCAGAGAAGAACAGAAGCAATGCCCAACTGGGAGCGCTGTGCAAGTCCTACATTTAGTGCCCCATTCTTCAGTTTTGGCAGTTCAATTTAGTAAACTAACTTTTCTGGCGTAAGTTTAAATTCTGTAATAATGTCATCATAGTCTAAAAACCTTTAAAAAGTCCCTTAATAATTCAAAAATCTTGACAGTTATGAGTCCCCATATTGACATTACAGACAAACCTACCAATCTTTCTTGTTCAAAAACTTAGTCTCAATACCTAAACTCTTTTCGAGAAGAACTTCCCAACCAGCATCTCCCCAGACCTTGCTGGAAGTCTGAACACCAGATGGATAGTTCACTACGAATCTTAACAGGTGGATATAGGCCTGCGGGAGCTGGCCTCTATTGTAAGGATCTAAACATCCAGCTATATTTCCGACTACCGAATCACTGTAGCGTCTTCCAGGCTGAAACTATAGTGATCAACGAAGCTCGGTCTTGGCTAAAAGAGCAATGTAATATCAAGCACAGATATCATATCATATAAGCACATATAGCCAGGCAGCGATCAAATGAATTCAGTCACCTTCAACAACAAGACATCCCAATAACTCTGGCTTACATTCGTCCCTAAGCGATCACTTAGCCTGATTAGGTTGGCCTGATGGTTTGATACAGATAGGACCGAATCTTAGACATCTCATCGGCGTTATAACCGGACACTACGGTTCTAGACTATGCTTACCTTACAATGACTGCAGAGACGGGTAGGAGGAAGAAACTATTTTACACATGCTATGCAATTGCAGTGCTCTCCCATAAACTCACATCAATAACCTATCTGAACTAAGTAGCATAAGACTCAGCCATCTCCTTCGCTTTACTTAAAGAAATAACTGATTTGCGGAATATTCATTTATGGTAGCATAATGGGCCTATCATGGTCCAAGTATGGCTGCCGTCTTTCCTCACAGCAGTCAGCCACTTTAACCTAACCTTAACTTGAAGTCTATTTTTCTGTATTCAGTACACTAAGCTTTATTTGAGGTTTTATTTAAATACGGATAAAATGGGTGAACCAACAATGTTGTGCAATAAAGTCGACAGTCATCACGTATAGAGCGCCATTATTCAATAAAATTAAAAGATTTAAATTTTTGTGAAACTGTGTGTTCTCTGTATAATAAAACAGAGCGACTAGCCTAGTTTCAACGAACTACAGAGGAAAGTGTTTCCTGTCCATAACTGCCTCAGATATTTTGATGACTGTTCAGATGATTTTCAATGAATGTGAAAAAGCACATCGTGTCATTACTATCGTGATAAGCTTGGCGATGGGATACCATGATAATCTACATGATAAATAGTAGTCACTAGAAGAGGAAAAAGGGTAAGTTCTTAAACGTACTTGTACCTACTAATGTATGGTAACAAAAACAAAAACAAATGAGGAATCATAAAAAAAATATCGCATCGTTTGATATTTGACGAATGTAACCACGATAAACCATGCAAATAGTCGAATGTCATAAATAGCAATGGACATTATTTGGGATAAGCACAAAAAAATGTCTTGCTGGCCAAGGCAAATTCGCTTAAGTAACAGAAAAATATATTTCCATGCTAACACTCGAAAAATTACGAAAATAAGAATAATTAAAAATTGGACCCAAAGACCGGAAAAAAGGCTTAATGCATGTGTTGATGATTATTCAACTTTTGGCTTTGAAGATATTAAAATTGGAAAAGTAAGTAACAAAATCGTTTGTTGAAACGTTGAAGTGCAACTTAAAAAGGATCCCAAGCCAGGCATTTAAATATACGTTAGGTAGGGAATGGTACATTTCAACAGCACATACGATTTTATTAGTGAAGTTCAATGGTAGGGGGAGATGGGGTACATAGATACAATCGACATTATTTGAAACCAAAACATAGGAGGCCACTCAACGAAACATATGGTTGACATCACTGTTCAGCCTTCGCTTTGGGCCCAACAGGCGCAAACGTGTTTCGCACAACTGCAAGTACATATTTGTCTTTTTTTCGAGTGATTTTTTTGTTTAGTACATATATTTGTATTAACAGTTTCTTCTTCTTCTTCTGGTGGCAGTCCGGGGTGGACATGGGCCTCAAACAACAAGGCTCTCCAGCTGGCACGATCTTTAGCCAGCTACCAAGTTGGTTGAGGGCCCTCTCCGCCTGGGCGCGCCATCGGTTCCGTAGGTGTCCTCCATTGCGTTGTCCCACTGATTCGGAGTCGATGACTTATTTAAGAGTTTCAAATGAAGTTATTTAGTGTGCAAAAGTCATTTCCTTAATGTGATATTTACAACTTAAAATTTTGTTGTACATATAGCTTTAACTGAATTTATTATTTATTTTCTGCGAAGTGTGTTGGGGCACATTAATACATGATCCCGGGGTAGTAAACACCAAGTGGCAGGCTTTGAATCCTTTTGTTTACTTTATTCATATAAAATATTAGGAAATCAGAGTCCCAATAAAAATAGTATATAAAGGTGCGCCGCCTCCCCCTACCCCACGTCAAAGTAGCTACTCTCTCCACTATATATAACCATGTGCAATTATAATTAGACAAATAAAAACAAATTTTGCATTTCTTCGCTTCTTCAAGAACTAAAATCATATTCATGGACAAACTCCAAGTTCATGACTTTAGTGAACTTTATTATTTATACTTAAATTCGATTGATACAAAATTCTCAGTAAAACTATAAATCCTAGCATTAATTACAAACATTTCCAACATAGTCTTGCAGACATAACACACAATGCTTTAAATACTGCACCGCAGCTTGTGCACTAGATGAGGGGTTTTTAATCTTCAACAAACCTTCAATGAAAGTTTCATATTCCTTTATTTTATACAATCCCAGTAGATTGCCCTCTTCCCGAGTGGAGTTTTCGAAATCAACAGTAGTACCAAAGGCGGTCTGATTAAGAACATTACTGAAATACGATTCTTCTTTAAATATCAAATAGAGTGTAACTTGGAGATTATGAGAGAGACCATCCACAGCATGAATGAACATTTGGTCATTCAAATTGTGATCTCGAATGAATTTAAACTTGTTGCTATGAATGTGTATACCCCTGAACCTCCGATCGTGTTTCAACAGCCCTTCGATATCATTGAGGGATATTTCAAAGTAATCGTGCACATTCTGTTCCAGGGAAAACCCGTATTCAGTGAATAACTTGAAGTTGGTAAGCTCACCATAACTTATGAATATCTGATCATAAGGCTTGTATGAGTCATTTGTAATTAGTTGGAATGACAAGTCATTATTTTCATCAACTATTTGTGCCTTTGTATTCGCCGTATCTAAATGATTAAACATATCTAAAAATGGCGCCAATGCCATGGATGGTTCATCACTTAAGATAGTAGACATCAAGTGTGGCTTTTCTTCGATAAGATGTTTGATATCGCCTGCTCTCAAAAATACGCTTCGGGAATTCACAGCGAAATAAGCCCACTTGAATTCGTTTAATGGAACAATTTCAGGAACAAATTGTTGTCCGCAACAACTGCAACTGTTGGCTTGAAATGCAGTTTGAAAAATATTGTACGCTTCCCGAATTTTTTTGTTATGTTCAACAGTTTGCTCTAAAACGGCTTCGGGGAGATAGTACAATTCTGTGCTCTGACAGAAATAGGGCGTCGAGAATGTTTTGGGAATTGAATTTACGTACACCGATAGGTTTGATTTGTACTCATCGATGTGATTACGATACATGAGGTAGAAGGCGAGTAAACATTGAAAACTTATTGAATTTGACGGGATTTTACATTGCAGCAAGACATTCCGAAAGTCTAGGTCATTTTCTAAGGTCACTATTGTTATCATATTTTTCAAAGGAATTTTTATCAGCGAATCTCCTGGACATATTGAGGCTTTTGAGCAAACACCTCTACCAGTATTTTCAAAATCCTGGCAAATTAACTTACTGGCATTTTTCCAGCCCGTGTTTATCAGGCTATTATACAAACATATCGCGTCAGAATTTTTTTTCAATGTCATATGTTTTCTTTGACGCAATCTTTTTGTTCTACCCATCTTTTACCAACTTGTTGTATCGGATATCAATCGATTCTGCATAAATATGTTTATGTAACAAATGCTCTCTCCTCTTGTTTTATGTTCTGATGCTCTACAAGATACTAGTGATACTCTGTAATCAAAGGAAGAAAAAATACATCTGCATTCAATTTCTATCAAAAAAAAGCGAGTATCAAAACATGCGAGGAGAGAGCATGTTTAAATTCATTCTACAGCAAAAATTAACATACCAAATACGAAGTGTTCGGAGCACATGCAAAAATATTTATGTACTTTTGGCAAAAGGGAAGTCTCACACTTTTTTTATATTTATTTCCAAAAATCAGCTTATTTTGGGTGCAAAATCTTCCAAGATGAACAACCCTTGCCATATTTTGACTTAATGACTACGGCAAACGTCAAACAGCATTGCCAGCTATGTAATACTTACATAAATGCTGGCGGGGACCATTCAAGCTAAAAAAACAACCAAAAACGCAGATATGTATGCATAACTCGAACTTTTTTTTAAATATAATTGTTGTGATCATGTAAATGAATTAGTGAGTTAAGGGCGACATAAATTAACAATGCTTGTTGTACACCTGATAAGATTAGGAATTGATGCAAATGCAAATTAGTAGTAGTTCATGTGTCTTATTACTCAAGACTTGGGTCGGTATAGAGTATGATATGCAATCTTCCATCAATTTTTATTTTATCATCTAAAAACGTAGAACTACTTAGGCGTAAAATGTATGTGTAATATTTCTTCCTTTTTTCAAAATTATCACACAGATCCTTTTCAACGACTGCCAACTTCATGCTTTACCTGAGCATAAAATTCGTTTATTCTTGATTTTTTCTGCCTCCATACTGATTGGATAATAAATTCGATATATCGATAGATGTGTATACAATCTTGTTCAAGTACGTGCTATTCACAGGTGGTTGGTGGCACACGCGTTCATGAGTGCTATAGAACATTCATCATAATTGTGTAATCTTCTTTAGGTTTGCATGACGCAGAATCAATTGGTATTTCCTTTGCTGGCTTTTTCACCACCACACATTTAGACATTTCCGTTTCAATTCCACCACAAACATGTTATTAATGTTTATGTTATTTGCGGCTGGTAGTAATTGCAGATGTTTGACAGAGATGTTAATATCAGAATTGACCTATGCAGTGCCTTTTTTCTATGAATTTTTCTTCGGAGATGAAATTCAAGGTTCAATTGAATTGTGTAGTACATGCGTGAGAACATACATCATAGGATATTTGTTTCTCTAAGAGGATGATAAATTAAGACCGAGGTCAGTCTCAATTCACTATACAAAAACATTGATGTAGATTGAGAATCGGAACTGCAATGCGATCGACCCAGGAGGTAACGCGAAATAAGGTCAAATTTCATACGTAGTTCGGCTTTATATGTTTATTTTATTTTATTTTTTTTACTGTAATTTCGATTTGAAGGCGTTAACCAACCTCAAATGCATTTCGATTTCCAGTGGATACAGTATAAGTTACGTAGAGGTGCTGCTAGTGGATGCGCCAGCCCACTTACAAAAAGAGGTATACACTTATGTACACTTGTTTGTACTTTTGTGTATGCATTTAAATAAAACAGTTCTGTTATTAAGTTTTTAGTTTAGCTAAAATAGTTTAAGTTTAGCTTAAATAGATAGTTTGTTAGTTTAGGACGAATAACATAGCATAAGTATAAGTTTAGCTTAGGGGGCCCGCCGAGGACCAGTAAGTTACATCTAGCAACATTGTTCGTCTAAGTAGTTTTAAGCATTTTTGTCTAGTATTTAAGCATTATATTCATTCACTAATAAAAATGTATTAAAAAAAACCAGCACATTTAGACCATATATCCATTGTGATACCCAGTCAGACCACTACCACTGATTGACCACTCCAGTGATAGTGCCGTTAATTTGACCCCAACGACAAATGGGCACTGGATCAGATTTGAAAACCAGGTAAAAGCATATTAACTTTGCTTTCACTGGGATTCGAACCGGGGTTTCCACTAACGAGGGGCAGGCACTCGACCAACTGCGCCATCGGATGCAGGATAATGAATGCTATTTTGTTCGGGGTCCAGATATTGCTGCCATTCGGGACAGTTTAATAAAAACGGTCATGCAGGCATCTCTGGTAATGAGTATGCGGACATTTGTTTTTTTTCGCTAATTATGTATTATTATTTTAAGTTACTTATATTAATAATCCTTAAATAAATAAATAAATAAATATTTTTTATTCATACGTTTTGATTATTGAAAATGTTAAATTCAATGGTTCTTCCATTATACGGCTTTGTCTCACTTTAAGCTGAGATTTAGGTTAGCTGCAAGGAAAGACCGCAACCACACTTAGGCCAGAATATGATCATTGTGCAACGCCAATTAGATGGCTGCCTCTTATGATACCTAGTTCAGCAAGGGTTTTAAAATGGTATGCGTCCAAATGTCTACTTCTACATGATGAGAGATCAATGCAATTGCATAGCAAGTGTGCAGTGGTTTCTTCCTCATTCTTCGCAGCTTCTGCAGAAGTCGTTGTAAGGAATGCCTAGTTTAGAGGTGTGAGCTCTAATGGCGTAGTTGTATGTTATAGCGCCGATGAGAGTTCTAAGATTTGGCCTGATTAATCTGATCATGCTAAGCGATCGCTTAGGGCCGAGCGTAGGCCAGAGTTGTTTGGTAATAAGGCATTCTATCCCAGTTGGCAGTTTACTATTTACTTGAACAAGCTTCAAGTTTCTTTTACCCTAGCCATAGGCTTGGACGATGAATAACCATCCGAAAAGAGTACAAAGCTTGTACCCGTTCCAGAGATTTCGTCCGCTTCACAATTCTCTGGAATGTCACAATGTACCGGCATCCACATAAGTTGAGAATTAAATTTTTAACATTTTTCTTTAAGACATCTCAAAGTCACCGTATATTAATTACCAGCTGTTCCCCGGACTTCGTTCGCGTCAATATCAGTTATCGCGGTTGGGTAAATAGGTATTACTTTCGAACAAATTTGATTACCATAAAAAAGATAAGCCTTTTTTTTTATAGAAATTTTAAAGATGAGCAATTCCGTCATACGTCAATTTTGGGTAACTTAAACCGTTTATGCTTACGCACAAAACGGAAGCTCTCAAAAGGGTATAATTCTTTTCCCAGTCTTGCAACATTTTCCATTGATGTTTCGTTCCTATTAGTCGCACCGTGATGTTATGATATATATGGCTACCTCAACAAATGAACTTTCGGACACAAAAATAATTTAATTCAAACCAGTAGTTCCTGAGATTAGGGCGTTCAACCAAACAAACTCTTCAGCTTTATAATATTAATTATAATATATGTATAGTAGATAGCTTATCGCCAACATTATTGGTAGCGTAACATTCTTACCTCCAATTTCGAAACTTAGTTCATCGGCTTCCTGGTCCGTTTGGTTGTCTAAACGCCGTGGCATTGGGTGGCATAAACATAACTCAAATGCGACCATCTTCCGTTTCTTCAATATAACAGATGCACAAATCACAATACCAACAAGACCGCAGGCATTTTACGTCACTTTATTAATGCGTTTGGTATATCGAAAAGAAAATTGTGACCATCGTTGTACATCTAAAAAGTGTTATATCGCAATTATTCGCTATATCAGGTATTCGTTATAATGGAAGTCCACCGTAATACCACTTCTATTTTTCAATTTTATTTCACGAGACTTCCCCCGAACCAAAAAGAGTAAAAACCTGTGATAGCTCTAACAGATGGTACATGTATTTTTGTATAACTGCGAAAGAAAAACATATCTCATCTCTGAATATGAATTTAATATTCAAAAATTTAATTCATACTTACATACGAATTACTTTTATTTTTTTTCATAATTTTTTGTTTACAGTTACATGTATGTTGTAGCTCTTAAAATATTTCTTGTTATCGTAGTCTGTAGAAAAATCAAAACAATTCGACTATAAACATCTGCAAAATGGGAATAACTTTCAGATTCGTTTCTCTTTTCTGTATTACTTTCATTCCAAACATATAAAAAAGAACACATCGAGTATACATCCATTACAAATACAAGAGATTACGATGATAGGTGGCTTGACTTACAGTAACCATTAGTATAAAATATATGAAAGAAGTAGGATATATCAGACATGCACAAGTCATGTCAATAAATCCATTTTTGATTTTAACGTGTAGTCAAATATTAACCATTCTTTAAAAAAAAAAGCTAACTACGAGCATTTAAGAATGTGATTGAAGCCGGTTGACTCGATTAACAAAAGAAAAACGGACTACATATATACATACACGAATATGATTAAATGCATCATTTTTTTATTTTGCAATTATTTGATCAAATTGTATGCATATTATCTTAAAAATTAAAGTCAGAGTATTCTTCAAATGTTGCTATTTATTAAAGCTTAGCTCTGTAGCTCGCCTCGGCCTATAGCTCGTAAAATTCAAAGATACAAATCGTGAACTGCGTGCGGTTTCATCGTACTAAAAGATGCATTATACAATGCCGGCATTTATATACAACTATGTCACAGCACACTATAGTAACTACGACAAAAAGAAGTTTA
This sequence comes from Eristalis intricaria, assembly GCA_964034865.1. Lineage (NCBI taxonomy): Eukaryota > Metazoa > Arthropoda > Insecta > Diptera > Syrphidae > Eristalis > Eristalis intricaria. Next base: position 34,175,700 of record OZ035875.1, read on the forward strand.
ATATTTCCAAAAGTTTGGATTTTGTTCTAGCCTTCTCTGGAAGTTCGTGTACCACGTTTGTAGAGTTGACAAAGGAACTAACGTCGTCGATTCAGCTCCAATTGGTGGGATTTGCTGCGGGGTAATACAGAAACTAGATGCATAGTTGAAGAAGTTCTCCAACATTTTCTGTCCGAATTGTAAGGGGTTGTTTGTATTTGTCTACAAGGAAAAAAACATCAGATATATAAGCAATTATATGTACATAACCTTCTTGGTTGAGATACTTACTATAGCAGGAGTTAATTGAGCTATTGCCAGATCTGGTTCTACAGATATTCCTATCTGTGCAATATGTGATATAGCTTGGCTTCCGAAGACCATTGTATTCTCTTCTACTTCATGTAATTTCTTTAACTGAGAAATCTTAAAAATTGCTGAAGGCTTATTATTAGAGATGTGCCCCAAGTATTGCCATGTAGGGGCCGAGTTCGCATCAGGCCAGCTAAAGTAGACTGCGGCTGAAGTTCCTTCGGGCAATGGAGACGAACCGGTGAGGAACACGACAATGTAATTTACTTTATCCACTTCAGGGACATTGATCAACAATTTGTTTTCATCTACTCTGACAAAATCGGTCTGTGGCTATTGAAGGCAGTACAATTATTAAAATAGTCAACATAGAAATCGAATGATTTTTACATACCAGTCTTCCAGAAATAATTAAACCAAACATTTTGATAGTACTTAGAATACAGTGTTTTGTAAAAACAATCTAACTTAAACAAATTTATCTAGAACAATCCGGTATACAAGTGACACAAAGGAGTTATTGAACTATTGCTTGACAGTTGCCTTGTACTTGACACACAGTTTGACGCTCAATTGTTTTCTTTTCTGCCGCCATTAGGGTGGAAGCGAATGAATTTATTTTCATTTACAGATTATGAATACATTTTTTAACAAGTTAAAACTAGTCACAATTATTTACTAGAATATTATCAAAAAGGATGTTTTGCACTTTCTATATTTCTGTTGTATATAATTTTTTATAGGCACACATGGATTACTTGTAAGTTTGTTTCATACCCGAGATATGCTGGATATATGTAAATATTTCGTAAAACGTTTACACAAATTGCATTATATTTTTATTATTTTAACTGCCATAACTAGGGTTTGTTATTTTGGCAAATAACCTTAAATCGGCAACATTGTTTGCTGATTTGACAGTTCTCGGTAGTTTTGAGCAGAGATAATGGATATTATAGGTTATTGAATTATTATTATATTTTATATATATTATATATCATTATAGGTATTTGGATTATTATAGGATTATAGGTTATCTCTGGTTTTGGGGAAACAAAACGGAGTAATCACAGAAAGTGATTAAAATTGATTAGAACCACAGAACAAAATCTCCATATCAACACAAGAATGTTAGCCACCGATTGCAAAACAATTGGCGTGTTTATGTATTTATTTGATGATTAACTGATTGCCATATAATTGCAGTATCCAAGGTTCAGATCGATATGTGTGACGCCTGATAAATGAACCGTTTGTAACACACCGTCTCCAGTGCACAATCTAAACATCCATATGTACTCTTTTGGTTCGTGGGCAAGGTATGCCTGCTGCAGTTCCGAAAAGTACTTACCTCCCAAGAAAATGGAATGTGCGTAATTTTCGAAACTTTATCCGAAATACCAATTCGTTTCGCTTCAAAGCTGACCGCCAGAGAGTCAACATCAAGAAGCGGGCAACCAGCCACCAATCAACGAAATGAGATCGCACTAAAAAGAGTGCAAAAAGAACTTCTACTTTATTTACCACTCCATTGTTCGGACTTTACTCCAAAAGAAGTATATTCACGTCGGTTTTTTTTCCATATTTTTAAATCTACTCTACCACTCCTTTTTCTTCAGAAAATACTTGTTAGGTCCTTTGTACTTAACAGCCCACGACTTTTGTTATGTTGTCATTTCTGTTTCATCTTTTTTGTGAAATTTGTGAAAAAAATTAGTAAAGAATATACCACAGGCTAGTCGCAGTAACAGATCCGTTACAACACAACTCATAAGTAAACATAAATACTATTCTTACTACAAACATTTTTTCTTTTTAAATGGGACGATTAGTTAAAAAAATGATAAAATGAACGAAAATTTTCAATCTGCGAAATGCGATTTCTGCAGTCCGAACACTGCTCCATTGAAAAATCCCATCAATCTCAACTTTTGAACAGATCTCATGCCATGTCGGAAAATCGAGATCGAGGTTTTGGTCTCCATGAGATTTGTTCACATCATCTTCATGAACCGGGCATAGTTCATTTCCAGTGGAGACGGCGTGTAATGTTTGCAACATTTCATCAATAAAATTACAAATTTCCAGACACAACCTAAGACTTGGGATTATTTCGAATCATCGATAAGAGAGTTGGGTCGTTCGGGACCTATATTTCATCTTATATCCATCCATGCCGTCGTAACTATATTGTTCCAATCGTGAAAAGTTATATTCTTTGGTAATATAACTTAAAAGTGATAGATTTGGAAGGTGATTTCTTTTCCCTAATTTTTTAGCTACATATTTTGGTTGTATTACAATCAAGAATAAACTCAAGCGTGAAGACACAAACGCCGACACTCTAACCTATGTCTACCAACTGCTTAGCTTCACGGTTCACGGTGGATGGTGGATCCCTGGTACCTAGTACTTGGATTATCAGATTGGGACTTGTTCCCTAATGATGATCTTGGATTGCCGCAGGGGTGGCTTGACTCGTTTCGAAGCAGCAAAGACCTTCGAATGAAACAACCTGGTTTGTTTTTTTTTTATAGGCAAATAATAAGTCTCCCCGGGAAAGTCTACGCTAAGGTTTTGGAAGGAGGCTTTCGAGCATGCCAGGATGGGGTGGTTGGACCAAGTCCATAACCTACTTCGAAAATGTTCATTTTACTTCGTCTGGTTACGCTTGGTCAGACTCGAGGGTGGAGGATCGAGTTTTTTAATGGATCATGCGTCAGAAGTCATGATAAGAAGATGACAATGATGATGGTCATCCATTTTTATTTGCCTTGGAAATTTTTTTGAAAAACCTTTCGCAGACCCGAAATCGTTTTATATCCTTATATCGATCTTCTTGTGTCTCTTGTTTATTGACTGATAGTCCCATTTAACATCAAAAAACTTCTTGGTTACTCTTTTTGTTTCTCCTATTTTCATTTACCACTGATAACCATTTTATTAGAAACATGAGATTTGAAAAATCGTATCGAATTAGGATAATCCGCAAATTTCTTTCATTTGGATTAGGATTATCTTGTATAGAAAGAACTAGACTCATTTTTTTTAAATCATTAGTTAGTCCGCAAAAATAATATGTTTGTAGACCAATTTTCGGTGATTGAATTGCAGACCTTTCTACCTATCATGGTCAGCAGTATTATATTCTGCTTTATAGAAACACTAATATTTTCAAGGTTAATAGTGGTCTCACTCCATGAAGATATTTGGCTTTCAAAATACTCGCTTTCTCTTACCGTAATATCCGTTGGTTAAATCGTTAACAAAATGCAATTGAATGGGTCTGCAAGACATTGGACGGGAGAGAGAGATTTGATTTTCCATCATATCCGGAAAAGATTTTTTTTTCCATCTGCGAAAATGACATCTTCCCACCATATCACTATATCCCACCAACATCTCTTTCCATGGACTCTATAAATTTTTGGCGAATGTAAAGATTGCGCAAAGTAATGGATGACTTTTTTTTGGCATTCGGCTTTCGTGTGCCTTATGGCATTCGGTGTGTTACTTTACTATTTATTACCGGGTTGAAAAAACTAGATTTTTATTACAGTTTCATTTTGCCGAAGTTGTATTTGAGCCGCATGTGGCTTTGGGACATTACGTTTTTTGCGTATTTTTCATGAGTTGAATGAGAAAACAGAGCAGTGCGAAAAATTCTCTATGGACATTGTCATTGAGTGCGAGTGCGTACGCAATAGCCTCATAAATTGGAAAAAGTCAAAGTTTATAAGCAGTTAAACAGTTTGTTAAAAATTGTAACCCATCCATATTATTCAGCTGCTGACAGCTTGTGTTTACTACAGTTCATCCCTTTTCTCCAGGCATTCTCTGTTCGAAAACCAAATACATAAATCCCACGGTATTGATAATCCACATATACATGTACCTTGCATACAGCCAGCGTATGATCCTTTGCAAAATAATTGCCGTCTCTTTCCACAAAATAGTTTGGCAGTCTCTTTTCTGTAAAAATGCAATTCAGTTTATTAAAAATACGAAAAAAACGTAGTGTCATATAGGCAATAGAAAAATTCTTCGTATTCAAATTCATAGTGCAACATTTCCACCTTTTGGATATTTCTGTTAGTTCGACAAAATCAGTTTATGGCCGTCGGTCCGTATTTCTCCAACCAGATTTTTTATTTCATCTCATTTATTGTTTCTTATCCTTGTACTTTAAGAATAGTCTATTCTTGTTTAAGTACAGGGCTTAGAATATAACATTGATTAATACATAAATTGATTATGGCATAATACATTTTCATATTTCGAGTTTGATTTTGAGTTCTATTATATTAGAATTTATTTTACATGCTACTAAATTGCAAAAAAAAAAAAAAGATTAATTTTAGGGAAATTATTTCAGTTATGACTGGAGAGGTAAGAGAAACAAGCTGAAAAAATTGTCTGTACTCGGTCTTGAACCGTACCTGTGAAGATAGATGATTCCACGGATGCTTGCGTGATGCCAAATATGTATGAACAGAAGGCTTCAACATAATATTACGAGTCGATCGACAGAAAGTAATTCTTTCAGAAAGTTAGATAAGCTGTTTACTGTAAATGATTTTGTATAGTAGGGTACATGCCTCCAATTCACATCCAAGGAATGCGACCGGTTTTTATTTTTATTTTTGAAAGTGTAGTAATTTTAAGGAGTGCAATTCACTGCAATTCACTCCACCCGACTCGACTATCCCCTACAACGATTTTTGCAGAATTTGCCAGGATGAAGAGGAGAAGAAAACATTTCACACCTTTGCAATTGCAGTGCCCTCTCGCGATAAAGTTGGCTGATGCTAACTGATGAGCTCATCATTTTTATTAAAAGCTCCAAATGTGTCACGGATAGGGATCTACTTGATCTTTGTGGGAACAACGGGCCTCTTTTGGCAAAAATGTGGCTACCTTTAAGGTAGTCAGCCACTCTAACCTAACCTAACCTAGCCATTGAATTTTGTATTCACTTACAACAATTCACTCAACATTTTTGTAATTTCCTCTAAGGCATTAATTTGAGTTCAGTTTTTAAGTTTTTGTGACAAAAAATATTCTTGAGTCATGAGATGTAGAAATTCTTAACAATGTATTCCGTTGATTTCTTCACACAAAGCACAGTTCAACAAGCCCCTCCACGTATCGCGCAATGTTACTTAAGGTTCTTCTCCACTTGGATTCGTCTCTTCAGGCGCGGGTTGCATTGTCAACACGTTCTGAGTTGAAGACTCTTCAGAATTCTCTCTGCAGAAGGGCGTGGCTTTGCTTTAGCCTGATCCAGCCTGAGAGTATGAAGACTCGATTCTATAAAGTAGTACCGTAGTACTGATATTTAAGGCCTTCAAAATTAAACGTAAGAATTATTTTAAAATAATTTAGCAAAAACAATCAAAAACATTAATTGAATTCCCAAAGAATATAAATTATTAATAAAAAAAACAAAAAAGGGAAAAGTTGAGAAGAACTCATTCTGCTGCTACGCCTCTGTGTGAAATTGTTAATAGGGCATTTACAAAGCCACGTACATAACAAAAATGTTTTCTTAAGTTAAATACCTCTGACCAATTATAAATCATGGTTATAATGAAAAGTGTTTACCACTCCAAGTCAAGGCTTTCGATATCAAATACTCTATGTAACAATATCAGGCATTAAGGAAAATATTGTAGTTGATCCTTTAAATTTAAAAATTTATTCATTAAAATCGCTGATGTACTCATGGTATTGTAATATTCCCATCAAACTCTATTGAATTCAATCACTTGATTTATTTAAAATTGTTTTCATTTAATGAAATGTTCAGCTATAGCCCTAGTCAATATAATCACATAAAATCTTCGATTTAATAAAATTATGTAAAATGGATCTGTAAGAAGTTCTAATATATTTGGAGCTTATTGAATCTAACAAAGACTCAAATGAATTGTCTAAAAAGCAATGTATAAATGCAAGCCACTGTTCTAAAGTTCTTTCCTCAACATGTTCAAAGAGAGGGTCATAGAGTAAACAACTTCTTAAAATGTTGTTGCTTTGTTGTTTTTAAATTAACAGTATTGAAACTTTTTAAATTCAATTTGGAGTATGTGCGAAGTCAACATACATGTTGAGCTGCAACTGAGGAATAAAGAGGTAATGAATTGAATATCACGTAAACCCAAACGTAAGCATATTTGGATTTTCACTTAAAAACGATCTAATAGAGATCTGACTCTGACTCTTTTTGCCGAGCATCTGTCTGATGCAATATCAAACTCATCCAAGTAATGAACGAAATTGATCTCTAAGCGAAAGGAGTTGTACAGGAGCACTCAGGCGTCGAAAGTAGTACAATACTCCTATAGGAGTACTTTCGGCAACGCTGCCAATACCGCACGATAATGAAACCAAAAATTTGGCCAAGCCATCAGAACCGAAATTAAAGTTGAAAGCACAACTCCAAAAAATAATGTTGAGCATTGTAGTGGAAGGTATTCCAAGCTAGGTAGGTAGGTACGGTGACTGCATGATTAAAAACAAATCATGACCACTTCACTTAGACCATCTTTCTCATTATGCTGTCAAGTTCGGCTTTATTTTAAACCCATTAACTCGTTTGACCTTGTTGTGTTCCATCTCCGGATTGATTGGTCTCATATTATGAGATTTCTTCTGACTCCTTTTATGACTATTCAGTGGTTTTGAAAAATTGTACAATGTCCTTTAGAATTAGAATTAGAATGGCTGAGCGGATGGGAAAAGATCGCCAAATTACTGTGGCCTGTGATGTCTTTATTTCTCCCATTTAGAGTTCACGCGGGGAACCTGAGTTTATAATGAAACTTATTATGTTTTTGAGTGAATTAGAGGCAATTTTGTCCGCGTCAAGATAGTGCCCACCTAGGTGTCAATAGCGTGTCCTGACTAGGCAGTTACAGTGACTCAGCGTGTGTTCGGCAGTTTCTTTGTCCTCGTTACACATTTTGCAGGTGTCATCTTGTGTTAAGCCCATAGTTTGGGTTGTTTGTTCACTGGGAACTGTCACCTGTGTTTGACTCCTGTTGAGTCTGTTAGTTGTTTCGTTCTATCAAGAGAAATAGTTGGAAGGAACATTTTGGCCTGCCTTTACATTCCGTATGCGTCCAGTAATGATTGGCCATGTCCCTGAACCAATTATTTTTATAGCTCTTAAATAGCGGTGGTAAAGGGTAATCCGCAGAATGGTCGTGGCTTCATGAATGGTGATGCGGATCCTTTTCTGCCTAGTAGGTCTGCTCTTTCGTTTCCTGTGTGACCACTGTGACCTGGTCCTGGATGTGGACTCTGTTTGTGTTGGCCAGCTGATGTAACAAAGCTGCTGTAGGCAGTCCTATACTAGCTTTGAAGTGACCTCATAGCTTTTGGCTAGAAAAGCAGCCTTGCTGTCAAAGAGAATATAGATAAATAAGATTGATAAAACAAATCTGCGGCGCACGCTTATGGCGTCTGGTCTCTAGGTTCTCTCGACTACAGTACTTCATCGAAAACTACGACTGAACTCTGAAAACACTCGCAGACCTGATTTAGACTCAAACATTCTTAGAAACACTCTAAGATGCTTACACTCTAACATAGATGTGTTTGTTAGTGATAGCTCTATCTATATTTTCTCTGAAGCAGAGTTCGATTGCAAATACTTGCGGTCTCAGCATACGCGTTTTAACTTCTTTTCACATACACGGTGCTTATACACATGCATCTTGTGTTGTGGAAAATGAAAACATGAAAAAGAAAAAACTGTTTAAAACTATTTTCAAGTTCTTATGCGTATCAGATTTATGTGCAGGAAAAAAGGAGAGCTATATAGCAACCGAGCATCCTTAACTTTTTTAAATCGGTCGATGAGCACCAAGCTGCGACTTGAAATTCAGTGTCTTATTTTCTGTTTTTTTTTTTTTGTTATGAAATATGTATATTATTCAGATCTACGAGGTAGTTGAAGTAATACTTGTCTAGCAGTTTACTTCTAGTTCCTGCAAGTGCAGTTCTGAGCATATTCCGAGCTAATGTAGTTTTGTGTCCTCCTCTTCTTCATCCGTGTAGCTCTGCAGAGGTAGCTATACTGTGCTCCAAGTCTTCTGAGACAATTGTCAGTTAGCACCCCTTTATGTACTGATAACCCTCCTGTCTAGCTTCAGGAGGAATTTAATCCTTCTTTGGCTTAGTTCAGGCCACATCGCTTTCGATATCCTCCATATTCTATATTTTCTATACAAAGAATTAATACAATCTTTTCGAGATCATAAAAATAATGATACTGTAAGGATCGCAACAAGAGACAATCATGCAATACTCCATGCAGTGGCTTCAAGGATATTGTTAAGTGGATATGGCTCAATACAATATTTCAATCTTTAAAATATAATTATCGACGATTTTGTTTAATACACAAGGCAGTACTCAAATTTAAGTGCTATTTTAATCTTTTTTGATCTGAACGTGTCCTGGGGGGTTCTTCAATTTACCAAATAATTCTGTCAAAAATTTGTGTAGTTCGCAAAGATGTTGCACCCTATTTCCGGTGGATGATACTCCCGAGGGGCATCTTCCGTAATAACTGCAAAGAGAAACAAAAATAATTAGTAAGTACCTACCTCATCGCATGTAGATGAATATAGATTATTCGCTTGCTGAAAACAAGACTCTATTGTATCCAAAAAAAACGTGTTGGTTTTTTTTTTTATATTTAGAAACATGTACCCAGAGATATTCACTAACGAAACATGTGCATATACAAGTACATATGTGAAACTGTGTGAATCGAAACAAAATCTTGACTTATTTGCTAGGCAGATACTTATGTCCATATGTATCATAAAATGTGCACATACATATAATGGCAAAAATTAAAATATTTTTAGATACATATACGATAGCGCCCGACGCCAACTGATGTATGTTAAATTCATTGCCATCATATTGAAAATAAATTCTGAGATTTATTTGTACAACATGCGCGTGCCCGTCATTCCTAATTCGCCAAATTCCTTGATGTGGCAAATATTCGTATGAATGCGGTGAATTACAAAGACAATGCTTCATCAAATGCATTATGTGAATTATTTTACTTTTGTTAATTTAGTAAAGACATAATCTTTTAAATTAAACATGTATGCGATATATTCACTCCAACATTCCTTAGCTGGACCGTGATCAGTTTGTCCAAATCCAAACATTTGTAGACCGTTACATGTACATAAGTGAGTACAACTTGCTCCGCTTATTTGAACGCAATCCGATATATAGATTTATGAACAAGGTATATTCTCTCTCTTAATCTGTATCACAATAAATCTTAATCGAATAATCACTATCCACTTAAGATATAGTTTTACTGAATTACAAAGCTTTCAAGTCGATTTTCTTACACACATAAATTTGTACGAGTATAAATCAACACATACAAATGTTTTCGCTCTTAAAATGCTTCGAAAGCAGATAGAGAGAGAGAGAGCGAGAGAGGGAGAGAGTATTTCCAAGTCATACGAATAAAGCAACGCAAACACAATGATCATTGTATTAGAAAAACAAAGATGAAATCCTTTGTAAGTTACCCCAGATATCAGTGATTAAAATTAATTTAGTCGCAAAATTAAGAAGTATTGAAAACACATCACTAACGGTTGCTGAAGTATTTTCTTTTATAAGTTCTCGCGTGCTATGTATTTAGATGTACAATTATACAGTACTTAAAATACCTTAGTGTATATATATACATTCGCATTAATACACGTTTAATAAGTGATGTTTGTCCTTGCGATCGAGTAATTTATTATATACAATATAGGTCAAGTGTTGACGAAGCCTTCAAGTGAGGCAAGCACGGTGGCGCTAAAAAATTCCACCATTGCACAAAATACAGGCGAGGCGGATTTTGCTTCCAAAGTGAATGTGTGTCTTTATAAGCAAATAATGACGCAAGATCAGTGTTTGGATAATGGCCACCAAGCTGCTGGCAGTAGTCATTCTGCGAATGACAAAACTAGTGACGAACCAAATAATTCTAATAATAGCATTCACAAAAGTGGCATAAACACCGCGCAAGAATTCAATGTCGATGTAAATAGTAAACGAATTGATCAGCAGAGTGCGGACGTGGTGATCGTGCGAAATTGCGGTCTAGACACCGATAGATCGTCAACGGATAACAACGGATTAACAACGAGTGACAATTCGTTAGATTTAACATCGAGTTCGGTGGATTCAACTGAAAATATTATTTCAAATGCAATCGATGAGAGTTTAGCAACAAAAATGACGGTTATTACGCATCAAAGTAGTGACGAAAATATTCGTGAAATTATCCGGCATCCGGATGATTTGAATAAAATCCCAAATGACTCACAAGAAAATCCCAAATCGGTTCTAATAAATGAACAAAGTTATAATAAATCAAATTCAAAAGACAAAAATACTCCGGAAATCAGACATGATGGTAGAAAGAACAGTGAAAGCGAAAAACCGGAAGATCCAATTGAACGTTTGAATAAACTTCGAGCAAGTATTTCAAGTGCTCTTAGCGAGGTTAAGGGCGTTTTGAAGCAATACAGTACCGAGCAAAGTTTTGACGAGGCCGAGTCTGAATCTTCTCAATCATCGAAACCAGCGGATGATGGTCCAGTAAGATTTCGATTTGTGCGAAAAATTCGAAGAAGAAGTGTTTTTAGTGAAGACGATGGGGATGTCACTTCTCTAAGTAATGGAGCTGCTTCAGTTACACCATCCTCGTGCAATTCTATTGGAGTGTCAAGAGACAACAAACAAGCAGTCACAGAATCTGGGAATGGACAGACAGTATCTAATCAAGTGCAGCCCGAGAAATTGCAATCTTCTAATGTACAAAAGGTTGACAATGGAGATATCAAATCTATAGGGAACGATGTGAATGTAGCTGCAGTGTCTGCAGTCGATAACGCTGTGAAGGTGACGGAAAATGAGAAAAACTGTAGCAAATCTGTAACCGAAACTTCCCAAGTTAATTTGACAAGAGAGAACAATAAAAAACATAATTCCAGTGATGTAGTCAATAAGAAAATGAAGATGGTCGACGATAGCATTAATTTAAACAATATTCGAAAACCTCTCGATGCCGCAGCAAAAACAGCAAAGCCTAAAAAACTTATCAAAAAAGACAGACGAGCGTCGGTAACTTTGGCCAACACATCGCCGCAGTTAGATTTGCAAGCTCAGCGCCGGCCTTCTGACTCTGGGACTATAGTGAAACACCCAATGGGAATAAAACCGAAGACTGGTGAAAAACCTAAGTCAACCGGACAAAAGAACAGTAGTATCAAAGCGACTAATAAGTCTGAAGCTCCTGTGATTAAGAGCACACAGGATGTTACTCCTCCTAAACAGGTGTCCGAATCTCAGAAAGTGAATACAACATCGAATGGTCATGAAAACTCAACAGCAGATGCCCGTACCGAATCCAATACGGGAACAACAGTTCAAGCATCTAACACAACTGAGAATACAGCCAATACTCAGGTTGTGAGCCATCTTAAGGATAGTCTAGATGAAACGGCGCTTTTAGAAGCAACCAAACCAGATGCAACACAAAATAAGCAGGAAAACATGGAACCGGCTTCTCAAACTGTTGAAACAGCAAAGCAAGTTGAGCAAGAAAAAGAAAAATTAATCACAATCTCGAATTCCCCTGTAGATGCCAGCTCGGAACATACTGACATTGTCAACGATGTAAAAGCAAATGTTCAAGAAGATACAACTTCGGAAACGGATATCAATTCCAAACCATCCAATTCCGAAGATAAACTGGAAGGAGAGACCGCAACAACGCCCTTAGCAGAAGAAGCAGAAAATACACCGGAAACTGAAGGAGAGACTGCATCAACGACGCCCATAACAGAAGAAGAAGCAAAACCCGCCGTTGTGGCGGCCCCAGCGAAGAGTAAAAAGAAAGCCAAGCGAAAAGTCGTTATTCGCCGCATCAAGAGGAAATTGTCAAAGGATGATACCTTTATACATGTTCAAGAAACACCATCAGAATTAGAAATAGAAGAGAAAGAAATTGAAGAACAAGATGACAATGATGTTGCTGCAGAGGAAGCAGAAGAAGCACCCAAACAACGTAAACCATGTATTAAAGCGCGTCAATTTGAGATTGGCGATATTGTCATGTATGCCGAACGTTATAAGAAAACCCAAGTCAAGTGGCGAAAAGCTACAATAGTCGAGAGGATAACCAGTATATCATACAAACTGGACATTGATGGAGAAGAGAAACCAGCGCACATCAGTTACATTAAAAAGTTCACTGACAGAAAAGTCAACTTTGGCGGCAAGGAATACCTAGAAATCGACTATGCGCAAATTGAAGAAGACGAAGAAAAGGAACGTAATTACAGTATATGGAATATGGTTTGATTGACGCGTTTCGCAAGAGTAAATCCAAACCAAACAACAGCTGTTTATGCATAAAATGCAATTACACAATCTACATTTGTATACAACTGTCAACTGCATGAATTCATTGAGAAAAAAAAATATCGAAATGCCAAAAGAACAACATTTCGATTCATTAAATCCCGATTATGTAAATAAATAAAGTTATAGTTTCATATAATTTTTTAAATGCATCTAGCAAATAAGTATTCTATAAGCGGTTTGCAGCATTGTACATCAATTGCTAGTGCTAGAGATTAACACAAAATTTCCTTAAATAAAACGCATGCGTATATATAATGTAGATAATATGATATTTACATAATGTAGATACTATTTATTTAACATTAGCTTCAATTTTATATTTATCTATTATGTAAATAATAATTATTTCATTTTGAAAATGAGAAGATTGTTTTTGCATCATCATTTTCTTCATACACAAACTTGATGAATGAACTTTACGAACAGAAAACAGGAAAAAAAAACCAAGAAAACAAAAGTTTAATGTGTATTGTGTTGTCTGTGAGAGATATGTATCTAAAAATAATTTTGGAAATTTTTTAAACATATAAAATGGTTTTCAGCGAGAGCTTCAATGTGTTTTTGGGGCATTTTATGAATTCGAGGTGTCTCAAAATGGCCATGAAAAAAAAAAAAATATATATAGTGAGTGAATATTTGGCGGCTACAGTATCGTACATTGCCAGAGAGATACTTTTGGTTTGGCTTTCCAAAAGTTTTGATCGCATATAATGTATTTGTTCTTTCTTTCTTTTATTAATGTGCACATAAATATTATTTTGTGCATAGTATATAATGTGTCGGACACCAAATCGTTTGATTAGTATTTACTTGCCATTCTTCCAGTAACATCTTGGGGATATTTTAATGACGCGTTTTTCTTTCTTTTTATTTCTTGCGTCACGATTTTATTCATTCATGGTTGCAAATAGCATACCTTTTGACATACGTCATTGATAAATTTGGATTTTAAAGACTTGAGTGAATGCATAGGGAGAGGCAGGATATGAAGAACTGAATTGGTTATTTTGAAAAGCTGATAGGTATAGTTACAGTGGGCATTCGTTCATTTTAATTATGAAGAGTGCTGTATTTGAAGATGATGTTCAAAGATCCGAAGAAGCCTTCACGTCAAAAAACCCATCTCTAAGAAAGTTAAGCACGGCCGGCTCAGACTGTCATGTTCAAAGGAAAGATCCTTCGGACCCCGTTAAGAAGGCAATATCGGAAGATGTACATGCCTAACTAAAATAAAAACTCCTGGATGACACTCAGCCTCGGTGATAAAGTGAACCGAGGTCTGCCTATTTTTCTTGAGGTCGAATCGGCGAATCCAGGGGAACCAGTTGGGATGATGCAGTAAGGTAGATAATTCAGATCACAACCGCGTGGGAAAAGTAGAACTTCATTATGAAAAGATCCTGGAAGTCTTAGAAGAAATGCTTTAGCAGTGTTCTTTGTCTCAAGTGGCAGAGACTGGGTCAGAGCCAGAGGACACAGCCTCTGCATATGATGTCGTTGGTTCCCATTTTCATTTGATCGATGATCGAATGATTATAGCCAGTTAGTGCTCCAACTACCATCACTAGTAACTTTTTGTAACACTGAAGGAGTTTTATTCGGTTTTAGCACTGCTCAACTTGGGTCGAAGCGTTCACGTGGTATAGCAGTAAACTCAGCGCGGGACCGTCACTATAATGGGCTTTTGTCCCGCGTTTGTCCCACGAATTGACCCGATTTCAGCCTGTTCAAAATTTTACTGTATATATATGTAGGTATGTACGTACAATACAACATAAGTAATTGTAAGCATTCACTTTGTAACTCTTACATAAAATGTAAAAACATGAATTAAAAGACCTTGCAACTCGATAACATTTGCAACTGGAAGTGAAACCATGCAATTGCCTTAAAAGCGAAATGATGAGAAGGTTGCAAATACTTTTTTTTGTTTTTTTAAGTCATTACTTTTGTATGTGGTTGTCCCCGCTGCAGAATTTTTGAATTTTGACAACCCTATATCGCAGATGGTTATATAGTTCCACCTTTTTCTATGATTTTGTCATCGACTCTTTTTTTGACAACCGCCTGGCATGTGTCAGTTTCAGGCTTTTTTCAGGAACCTGTTTAATTGCCGGTTATGACCCCATGAATGGCCGCTTGACTGCCCATAAGAATGACAATATCAGATAGTGGTATTTCGAATATTCATTTATTTCTCGTCAATTCTTTGTCTGATAGGACCTCTGCTTGAAAAAAACTGCCATAGTCAGGAATTCTAATGGAGATGTGCTTGTTTAACACTTCCTTTTTTATAAGCAATAAAAAAAATTTGACTTATGCCTGCCAGGTTCAATTGGTGCAACAGAAATAGTGTTTTGTGTTTTTAACAATATTTGAATGACATTTTTAGAATGGAAAAAAAGAAACCATAAAATCTATTTTGATAACAAAATAAAATGATGGTTCCTATTCCTTCTTGGTTCGATTCCCGATACGACAAAACTGAATAATATAATATTAAATATATAATTATAATATTGGTGGCAATACAGCCCACAGAGGGCCTGAGCCCACCATCTACAGCAACCACATCGCGTTGTGCGTGCTACTGTTTTATCAAGAGTGAAAGGGACCTACAGTTTTATGCTTAAGAAGCTTTTTTCTATACAGTTATTACTCTTCGAGCAGTGACTCGGTGAGGTAGGGCCCTGAAAATTATTTCGATTGTACTTGGAATCGAACTCAGACAGCGAGATTCAGTTGCGTAAGGGTCGGCGGACATACCCACAATGCCATGACCTGCACAAAACTGAAAAAACTGAAGTGATGAGTGTTCCTCCAGAAAAAGCTTCTCAAACTTGACCATTAGGAGTTTGCATAAAACTATTGATCCCATCCACTCGTGATCGAGGTCCACCTCGGGCTCTCTTGCCACATCAGTCTATGACCGAATTGCGTTGTTTTTAAGCACCGATTTATCAAATTAGTTTTGTTTCAATTGTTCATTATTTGGAATTCTAATATATGGTCAACGAAGGTATGAGTTAAGTTCAAATTAAAGTATTAGTATTTTTTTGACAAACTTCCCTAAAATTTACAAACATATAGGCTTTAACAAGAATACAGATTCCTGCATGCCTAGAAGTCACACAAGAAATGTCCACTTCTCCAACGAGGGGGCTTATTGGTTTGACTGCACCTTCCTCCACTTGGCCTCGACTTGAAGACGACGGCAGCAAAGAGTGTCATGGGGATTATCCAATCTTAAGCCTGGCTCTCAGCTGCATCGGTCATGCAAGTATACGGGATACAATACAAATTGTTAAAGTCGAAAACGACTATTCTCTCCACTCCTTGACCACGAACGAAATACTCTTTCGATGTTATTTCCCAGTAAGGGAGGGATGGAACACAAGTAAGCCCATCAATAAGTCGACTATCCATCCATTGTGGTGGATCGAAGATTCTAAAATGCACAGTCGCGGGCATCATTTTTTCCCGAATTGTTAAACATGCGCCGCTCTATCAGAATCCATGATTATTGCAGTGTTTTTCAAGCCGAGGTCTTGGCAGTAAAGGAAGCGGCCAATATGATGTCGATGTTGGGAATACCACCGGCTGTTTTTACCATTATAACTGACAGTCAAGTGCCCACGAAGAGATAAATTCCAAGCTTATCGCATGCTGCCGCGAAGAGCACAAGGTTATTAACAAGCTGCGCTCGATTACTCTTTGCTGGATCCCATTAAGAGGTCAATTCGGCAACGGATGAACTCGCCAGGGAAAGTGCTGAGACCGGCCTCTATCGTTGATAATCCTGTGTATACATCTCTGCAGATGTCAAGAAAAATAAAAAACCGATGACACAATCATAGAGCTAGCAAAGAAAAACTGTGAGGAGGATGTTGTGGTCAAAGTTGAAAGTGCAATATCTCCACAAACTTCTGCAGTGCAACAAAGACTACGAATGGCAGTTGGAGCATTAACTTGTCTTAATCATCTGAAGTATCATGAAATGAAAATGAGACTAACCTATAATATGTAGAGGCTATTTTCACATGAAGAAGAAAAGGAGAATTCTCCTATCTTCTTCTGTCACTGCCCCAGATTCTGGCAATTTAGACTAGGATACCATTTCTTCTTCCTTTCTTCTTCCCTTCAAGCTCTATTTTCAGGTTGATTAGGATTCAGAATGGCAGAATGTTACACTGACATGACGGGTAAGAGAAAGATGTTATATAAAAATAAAAATAATTATATGAGTGAAGCGACAGTTCGAGGGGGCCTTGGGCTTAGCTTCTCAGCAAGAGAAGATGTTATGAGGAGAGCACCCTACGGCTAATGGATGCATCTGTACCTAAGTGAGACGTATACCCATTTATCTAACATATTTCGAGCAGGCCAGTTTATGACATCGATATTATTCACACTTATTCCGCTTGTCGATTAACGCCATATCACTAAACGACTGTGTGAGATTGGTATGCCGGTTGTCGTTTAAGTAGTCGTTTTACATCACTAAACGACTATAGTCATTTTAGTTCTGTGGAACGTAGCTTTTCTCCTAATCATGTCATGATTCGAATCAGAATCAGGCGTTTAGGAGTTTTGTTAGCGACTCCAAGTAAAAATGAACTGAACATTTTGTGTTTGCCTTTTTTCCCTCGCACCGAAAAGACATCGAAATCTGTCATAAGAAAATTGGATTGAAAACATCATTTTCAACATATTCCGCACATAAATGATGGGGTTGTCGAAAAAAAACTGCAAAATAACATGACTCTCAAAACGAATCGAGTCCAATAAATAAAAGACGTTTAAATTGGTCTTCTGGCATTCACAATGCACTTATGGCCTGCGCTCACGTGACCTAATCAGAATGACCAGGCCGAATCTTGGAACTCTCATAAACGGGCACAGTACCATGGAAATTCACGCCTCCAGACTAAGTATCCCCTACAACGATTTCTGAAGACGTTTTAGGGATGAAGAGTAAGAAGTAACCGTAACACACCTTCTTTGCAATTGCAGTGCCCTCTCATCTCGCATATTTAGTCACTTGGAGTTCCATATTTCTACGACTTGACAGAACTAAGTAATATTAGCATCAGTCAACTTCATCGCTTTTTGGATCTTCTTGATTTTGTAAGTGTGGCTACATTTAAGGTAGTCAGCCATTTTAACCTACTTGCTTATGTCCTGTATCCCCTTATCGGCCCTAGAGCTTCTACAATGCCTAAGCGCCATCGAGTGAGGTTTCGGGAAATTTGCCTCAGTTCTCCCCAACTTTTTTCCCAGCTGCCATGCTTCCTTCTCAACTGTTCTGATCCACGTACTCCTGGGACCGCAGCCCCTCTTGCCATCCTGAGATTGACAAACATTTCAATGTTCCCCGTGATAGTGGTGCTCACCTTCCAAGTACCACATCCATATAGTAGCACAGATTCAACGTTGGGACGGAACAGTCGTAGCTTGGTGTTTAATAACTTCGCCAAACTGTGGATACCATCCTAAACACAGAATTTGCTTTGCCTATGCGATTGGCTGTATCCAGTTCGATTATGCCATTGGTTGAGACATTACTCCCAATAGTCTCTCAACTCTCTCAACTGCCTGTCCAGTAATACATATACGAGTCGATGATGGTCGTAGGTTGATCATTTTTGTTTTTGCCATGTTAATATTTAGCCCAACAATGTCTGCTTCCCTCTCCACATTTACTGTTATTTGGTCCAGTATTCTGTCCGACAGAAGGCATACATAGTCGGCGTTGAATTCAGACGTAAGAGTCCATCGAATTTCTCATTTCCTGTTGTTATTAATTTATCAGGAATGCCTCTCCTTCGCAAGGAAAAAAATTGACGATGGACAATATCAAACACCTTTCCAAAATCGATGAACAGCAGGTGATGTGGTTGGTGATCCATATTCAACACACTGATCTATGATGATCCGCAAGGTTTTGATGTAGTCGACACAGGAGGACCCTGAGCTGAAACAGTTAGACGTGGAGAGTGTCTTCGAGGTGTTCTTTGATTCGCTCCAGGAAGATTTTAGCTATTATCTTGGCCACAGCAGGAAGCATGCAGATATCTCTCCTGTTTTCGGACTCTATTAGATTGCCATTTTAGGAAGCTTTTGGATCATTCCCTTCTACCACTCGTCCGGTCCGGTTCTCGCGACTACTGGCAACACTAGCTCAGCTGATACGGCTGGCGCAGCTCGAATCAGCTGCGCAGGTATGCCATCAAGTCCTACCACTTTACTGGTTTTCAGTGCTTTGATCGCGGTAATAATCTATTCCTTACTGTTGGTTGTGGTGCGTTGAGTAGAGCTTCCACCACCTACAAGCTCTTTGGTGATTCGGTAAACGCTTCTGTTGTCGCACATCGCTGCTGTGTGTTAAATTCATCTTCATGCGATAGGGACTCTATCTCGATCCTCTCTGCTGCTGAAGGTTCTGCAATGCGAGCTCTTAGATGTTTTCGTTCGTTGTCCTTGTCCAGGTATCCTCGGCAAGTCCCACCCTATGGCTTCCTTACGATCGATCAGCAATCACTTCAGCATCTGATGTGAAATCAGTTTTTCCAGCATATCAATGTTCTTAGATGGAGGCGGGCAGTGAACTGCTGATTGTTTCCACTCCACGTGAGAGATGGTCCCTTAGTTCTTGGCGCACTGTGGAACTTTCAGTATCCTTGTCACTCCTACCTAACCTAACCTAACTTTTATTTTATTTAGCATATTGATTTGTATGGATCTCAAATTGTCAGAGAGGATTTATTTCAAATGAGTTGGGTAGGCAAGCAGTTATCACAATCACATAGTATACTCGTGTGGCAAAACTCTTCTAGACCCGTGTAGTTATTGCCAATTGAGTTCGGGGTTTTACTTACATACATATATATAAGATCAAAGCAACAAATTCTGTTGACTACGCGTTTGATAGTCTGAAGGCGAAAAGTGGTTTTTGCCAAGATTATTGCGCCACAAACTCGTAATTGCCAACCGTCCTCCCATTTCAACACAATTCAATTCGATTTTAGATCAATACGTGAAAGCGACTGACGTCATTTAAACGTTAGTATATATTTATTAGCATGACTCACTTTTACACGTGTAAGTTGAATATATATGTACACAATTGAGGAAAACGTTAGGAGGTCTATGATGCAAATATGCCATCAATTTACCATTTCGAAGTCGATCGATATATATTTTTACACAAAGCATAAGTTTACATCCTTAAAATGCAACCTGCAATAATAACAAACAAAACTAAGAACGGGGAGTATTCAACAAATAACAATTCAATGACAGTTGATGCTGGCTTGACTTAAAACAATATTTAACAAACACAAATAAGTACCTACAGAATTTTAATTTGAAATGTGGCAAGAAAAGAGCTTTGCCATTACTACACACTATTCAAGTATGAACTTAACCTAAATTGATATGAATAAGTCTGTGTTGCTGTGAATGAACAAAGTCAAGTACGGAAAGGCGTTCTTATCCTTACGCAAATGAAAGATTTCACTGGGTATACGAGTACGTGAGATGTGTCTGCCAAGAAAAATAAAATAGCACACTTTAAAGATCAATGTCAATTGGCAAACGTTAACTCCTGACATTAACCTTGCACAGCGAATGCTCGGACCTTGTTGCGCCAATGAAATGATACGTAAAAGACTGATTATTTCTAGACATTGAGTGCAACCTTCAAAGTTCCTTTGCAACCCAGTGTGCATACTCTGTCATTCGGTGAGCGAATAGAGGTGTAAATTCAATTAAATCTAAAATATCTTCGAAGGAAAAGCTTACAAATTGACATTCTCGTGTCTTATACATTTAACGTTACTGTATTAATGGTATTATTTTGCTTTCTATTTAAAGTTGCGATCCACTCGAAGCTGATGTGTGCCGAATACATTTTAATTTGTTATTACTCGTGTGTATGCCGTGACCAATTCTACTAAATCATAATAAACAGCTTTGCGTGCTAAACAAATAAGCTGGTTGTTTGAAAGCTGAATATGTTCACTAATTATATTAAAAGTGAAAAGCTAAATTTGATCTTAAGAATAGCGAAAATATACTACGTGCATGGTGAATGAAAATAACTACAACTGAAGTTTATTTTGGAGCTCGGAAGCGTCACATCACCCAAGACAAGACATCCTGAGCAGACTAGGTTAGACTGGCGACGGTCTTGATAATGAGTTCAATACAGAGTTATTTATTCAGAATGACAAATAGTATAGTCTTCTTAAGGCTCTTGAAATGTAGCCAGTCGCTAACGTAGTATTTTTGGCGACTGATGTTAATTAATGTTGATTGCTTTCAACTTGGCGAAATGTCAGCAACGAGCCCTGTAAAAGCACAGGCCAAGTTGACATACAGCCTCCTCGTGGCGCCCTCTGGTTAGCCTTTACAGCAACCACCTTGAGGTGAACTAATATTAGGTATTTTCGAAAGGGATCCATTATTTTTTCACGAAATTTAAGGATGAAAAATGATATGCGCCGTTTTATTGAATTATTTGTTGCCATTTTGATGCTGTTATGCTTTTTCGTAAAAGCCGTCACTGAAGCCTCTCTTGAGGCGAACTTTTCATCAGCAAAATCGTTTGCCTTGGACAGAAGAGGTGGTAATAAATTGGTGTTGCGTCCGGCCTATAAGGTGGATGCATAAAGACCTCCCAACCCAGCTCCTAGAGTTTCTGGCGAGTTGCTATCGGTGTGTGTCGCCTGGCGTTGTCCTGATGGGACACAATTCTTTCTTATAAGCCAAAGTTGGCGGCTTCTGAGCGATTGTTATTTTTAGATTTGATGACCTGCCAATACCATCAAACACAGCTACCGTTTGCGCCCATTCATCGCGATTCGACCACGACCATATTTTCTTGACGATGTCCTAAGTTGTCGCCGTCCGTTTTAACGTCCGTTTTTGGAAGCCAAACATCAGACTTCTTTTTGTATCCAGGCTTGTGCAAAAGGTTCCAAAAGTTTCTTTGTGCGATTTAGCATTTTTTAGCTCCTGGGTAATCGAAAGAGTGCTTTTGTTTTCTGTCCTTGTAAAAAAAAACCAATAGTTCAGAGACAACCATATGCATCGGATACGGCTGACCCTACTGCTGACCA
Source organism: Eristalis intricaria (assembly GCA_964034865.1). Classification (NCBI taxonomy): domain Eukaryota; kingdom Metazoa; phylum Arthropoda; class Insecta; order Diptera; family Syrphidae; genus Eristalis; species Eristalis intricaria. Next base: position 34,197,584 of record OZ035875.1, read on the forward strand.
CCGTATTCTTCTTCTTCTACTGACAATACAATCTCCAGCTGGCACAATCTTTAGCCAACAGCCAGCTTTCGCTCGCCAAGTTGATTGAGGTCCTTCTTCACGTGTGTGCGCCATCGGTTTCGTCGTCTTATATTGCGTTGTCCAACTGGTTCGGATGCGAAGACCCTTCGGGCTGGAGCAGTGTTGCACATGCGAGGAACTGAACGAAGTATATGTTGTTCTTAAGAAAGGGTATATAACATCAACGTCTTGGAATGATCGTGACAATGTAGAGCTTTAACTTCAAGGTAGTTTAGGACTGCGTCTAACTCGGCCTCGCAGTGCACAGTACAAACCACATCAGTACCGAAATCAAACGCATAATAAATCTTACCAAGCGCTATTTTTTTGGGTCATGAGCTATAGAGCATGGACAATCTCAAAAGTGTATGAAGAATTACTTGATCTTCTGCCTCTGCCTGGCATCTTATGCCTTGTGTTAGCATTGATGGAGAATATTTAACTACGGGCTATACCTCGACCTGAGTTTACCCAGGCGTCTATGAATCCAAAGACTATGGTGGTTGGGACCCTTCGTTCGGTGGTGGGAGTCTTTCTTTCCGAGTCTGTCAGACAACGCAACAGAGGTAGAGGTGGCGCACAGAACTCAAGAACGGCTTCAACCCAATTGATGAGCGTAACTGGAGGCAGCATGTTGGATGCTTGCTGGTAGATGACCAACGTTCAGGGATAAACAAAGAAGAAGATGTACACACCACAGCATTCTTGGCAACGAAGAATATGGAAAAGTCTTAGAAAATATTTATGATGATATGAAGCTCATTTTTTTGATTTATTGATCTAATTCATTACACTGGTCAAAACTGAAAAATACTCGGACATACTGAATAATGTCTTTCATAGTTTTCAACCTGTAGATAACAGACGAAATAATCTTTTGGCCCGATCAGGTACAGCAACACGATGAGCACGGCGAAAAGTGCCGTCAAGATACTCGTGCGATAGAGAACCAGGAAAAAAGGGAACCGTCAATGTTTGCAGACTACTGCTTATAAGAGAGACTCAAAAATCTTCCTATAAACATAATGCAGATGCTTCCAAAAACCAACTATATTTTAGAAGAAATAATATTTCTCGGTAAATAATCAGTTAAATTCTTAATTAAAAAATAAGAGAGAAAAAGAAAAGATAAATATATTTTTTGTTGACCAGTGTTATCTTCCAGGTGGAAGTGAGTTTCACAGAATCATGATAATAGACTTCCAAGGGTTCACTTCACATATTCATTGAAAACTCTGCATTTGATGATCAACTGTATGCACTGTAGGTTATGATATTTGATAGTGAACCAGAAAAACTAAAAGATTTCACGATTTTTAAAAACCAGGAGATTGTTAATGAATGAAATATGGGATTGGGAGTGTGAGACCCTATAAATATCCCGCTGTCTTCGGAAGTTTTCATAAGCGTCGGAAATCTGCACTAGTACAATCGCATTTCCTTTTTTCAAGCGTTGTGTGATTACTTTACTTCGGTATTTAATGCGACGAAATTTCACCGTGTAAAAGTTGTAACCTTTTATTGATTAAGACTTTCTGCTGCATTTAGCATATTTCTACATTTGTCTAAAATAAAAATAAGCATGCAAATATACGTATAATGGATCGCTTCATATAATATAATAATAATAATATGGGTGGCGCGACAGTCCGAGGTGGACCTGGGCCTAGCTTCTCAGCAACCACTCGTGTTGTGCGTGCTATTGTTCTTTCACGAGTGGAAAGGACCTACAGTTTAATGCCGACTCCGAACGGCGAATTTGAGAAGCTTTTTCTAGACAGGCATACTCTTTGAGCATTGTCAGTGACTCGAAAGAGGTGAAGCCGTGAATTATGATAGGTGGTAAATTCGGGTATCGAACCTGGCACCCTCTGCGTAGGAGTCGACGCACTTACCCACTACGCCACAGCGACCCACTCGCTTCATATACACATTACTAATGTACTTATCCATTATCTTTTAATCTAGTCCGAACAAAGTCGGCGTGACTCTCATTGCCACGAGTGCTTAACAATGGCTAGTAAAGTTCTTATCTTAAGTATGCAAATTGAAAATACGTTTTCGGTTAGTAATGTGTGTACATATCTTATTCATCATCATATATAAATTTTTTTTTCAGTACTGCCAACAATTTACTACACAAGTTGTTGTAAATTTAAATCTTCCTTCCTGTCCTAGCTTGTCATTCTGCAATCGCGCCTTTCTTTCTCAGATGCTTCCAGTGAAGACTCGTATTTATAACTACATATTATACATATAATGCGGCTTTTCTGGATAAAATTGATGCTCTCCTTGATAGGGTAGCTGAGATGGATTCCTATATCCTGATGGGTGACTTAAATGCTTATTTGGGTGTGGATGTAACGAAATGGGAGAGTGTGATTAGGAGGAGAGCTCACCCTCAACAAAATACGAACCAAGAGAGGTTGTTGGACTTTTGCTGTACAAATGGCATGTTCATAACGAATACTCTCATTCCACAAAAGGCCGCCTGCAAACACACGTGGTACCGACAGAGTCTTCAGGAGAAATCGCTTTAAGATCTATTTGTTGTACCAACATGTGTCAAACGGATGATATGTGGCGTTCGAGTGATTTGAGAGGCTGAACTGTCAACTGATCAACTTCAGGCGCTGTGCACGATGTACCTTAGAGAGGTTACACGCAAACGGAAACCAAGAGTGGTTACAAGCATTCGATGGGAAAAAAAACTACAGAACAGTGATTTGCGGCAAAATTATGAAAGCTCTGAGGGAATTTAAGTGTCATTAAGTGAAGCGCCACGGAGTGACAGCTGGTAGTTAGAAAAAAACTGCGTGATTTTAAACCACCCGGAGTTCAAGAAGCCATCAGAAAGAAGAAGACCTACAGTGACAAAATTCTCCTGGGAGACTCTGCTCCTTGTGACTGGTATAATGATGCTCGAAGAACTTCTAGAATGGCTGTGCGAACAGCTAAAAAAGGAAGGAGTTCGGCGACAAGTTGGAAAGCGACCTTAGATCTGCGAAAAATATGTTCTGGGAAACCATTCGTCGACTTAGATGAAGGAAAGTCAGCATCATGGAAGAGCAAATCTGCTGTTGTGAATTAAATCTGGTCAGAAATGCTTAAGGGAATGGGTACAGGCGGAGTTTTAGGACTCTCTCTCTTAATTTGGCCTGGGGATGTGGTGAGATAACTCGCGATTCGCGTCAAACTAGCCTGATTGTCCATCTTTTCAAAAACGGGAACAGTGGAGATTTCTGCAACTATAAGTTTTAAGTCTCCGCGAGAACAACGACTGGATGGAGCAGTTGGTAGAGTGCCTGTCCCTGGTTAGCGGGGTCCTGATTCGAATCCCAATGAAAGCAAAGTTAATACGCTTTTAACTGGTTTTCAAATCTGGTCCAGTTACAATGATGAGATTTATTTGTGCCGTTGTGTGAGTTACTCGTCATTATAGTGCTAGAAACGTGGCAGAACCTGAGGAACTCAATTTTGATCGGCTTCTTCGGATGGAAATGGCTGTTTCATTGGTTTATCCACGTGAAACGAATCACCCCATTATCACTTCTTTTTGTAGGTATGTCTCCTTGAATGCGAACCTATCAGGTAGGCGAGCGGTTAGCAGGGCCAGGACGAGGTTTTTGTACCAAGTTCAAAGACACACATTGTTGCTCTTGGGCGAACCCCCGATGAGTCGATGGTGGAGGAGCCTGGAAGTCAAGAGTTTTTTACCTCTGCGACCCCTTTAAGGGGTCATGTGGGCCACAAGATGATGATGACATAATGCAATGGAGACTAAGGTATTTTACCACTCATCGTATTCTGGTGCGGCGTTGATCAGGATCGATGAAAAATTCACCCCGAGCCAGAGCCCTGTCGCCCGTGCGCTCTATTGACGTTGCCATATTGAATACTGAGCCCAAGGAAATAGCGCATTACCTGAATTGTTTTCCGTTTGATTTCGGTATTGGTGTTGTTAGTATCCGTCGCTGCGAAGTATTTAACAACTAATAGTTCCACATTGTGGAGTTTTGCCCAAAATGTCCTTTCTGGAGTATGTATGCAGTTCGTCAGCCTGCGCAATCTGAAAGGTTTGGCAGGTATGTCCAAACCAGACTACTCATGCCTAAAACGACGAATGGTGAATGTCGTTTTCTCTTCTTGGGTATTTTCCAGATCAACTTCCCAGATCTTCAGATTGTTGATGAACGGCTTAATGCACGAAGCTAGGAACACTTGCCGTTGGATAGTTAAAGGAGTCAAAGGGACTTTCTGTCTTGTACTTCGTCGTCTTCGTAGTGTATGATTCCACTCTTCGGGTCACCTCTCGCTGCTTTAAATATTTCAGCACGTCCGCAATAATCTTGATATTGCTACCATTCCGTCTATTATATTCCACATTGAGCGATTAACAGTCTGCAGAAGTGATTCCTCCAAATTCGCAGTGCCGACTGCATTCAATGACAAACTCAGCATTCTTTATAAAAATCGAATTAATTAAGGAATATAACAACATCTGGTTTGTATTGAATTTATTTACTTCATTGGGTGCAAGAAATGATCATAAACTACGCATTCTGTATCGATTATTTCAATAGAAATAAAAAATATTCTCTTAATACTAGGTGCATTTCAATAACATACAATCATTAAATAACAATTACTATACATTACAAAAGTCATCGATCGATCTTCATAGTGTTCGATTGTTGTCGGTTTTTGATAACAAAACAGGGAGATCTTATTTTAGTTAAACTTTTTGTAAAAATCAGAATTTAATAATATCAACTTTACTTTATTAAAGCTGTAAATTGTATTAATTAGTTAGAAAAATACACTTATGTAAAGCATCAATTTTTTATTGGTCAAACATGAATGAAACAAAAATAATCTGAACATATCAAACTGTTTTTTTTTTTTGTTTTTGTTTTTACATAGTGATATCCTTTAAAAGGTTTCTAAAGCACGTTTAGATAAAATTAAATCATTACATACATTAAAATAAGTCAGTTTTAGATCAACACGCGCATTCAATAAATGTCCGATGTTTTAAGGACTGCCTAATCAAACACACAAGTAAATACTTATTCATCAATTCTAAACCGAATATTTGTGATCTTTGAAAGTAAACAACGATAATCATCTAACCTCTACTGAGATAATAAATTAATAAATAATAATTAAACGTTTCGCATTAGCTTTTTGTGTAAGCTCTTCATAACACTTCAAGATTTGTTTTTTTTCTGTTTTTTTTTTTTTGTTTTTTAGTTTTTAAATCAGTTAAATCTCAGCATTGATGTAATATTACGTATCTAGATTGATGTAGCATCGCTTAATAAGGCGTTCAACTCGCGCGTATGCTGAGCTTTCGATCCAGTAGCTGTCGATGCAGCTGTCGGGCGGCCTACATAACTGTGTGATGTCATCCGTGATGTATAAGTGGTGAGTCATTGAAAGGAAATAGAAAAAAAGAATGATGTGTGAGTATAAATAATGTCTGTTTATATGATTCGAATATGGAATGTAACATAGAATGAATGGTGAGCAAACGTAATGCGATTTGATTGCTTATTATAGAGCAGCCAAGAATATACCAGATTATAGTTTGCATAGTTTCAAATCAACTACTAATCAAAATTTTACTTTATTTTTGTTTTGTTCTTGGCGCATTTTTGAACAAATAATAGGAAGTCATGCGAAAAAGTCATAACGTGATAACAGCGTGCACACACATAGAAATTAAATTAACTCTTAAGAACTTGTCAAACCGAAATAAATTGTTTAGAATAATATAAGCAAGTGGATTACATACAAGGCACCATCACCGCTAAGGAAAACCGAACAGAATAGGTACATGATATCACTGTTGCATAATTATGATATTATAACCGAATAGAAGACTTCAATATATACATAGTTAACATTCAACAAGTATTCCAGTTGTGTAGTAGCACAAAAAATTATAGAACATAGCTGTTGGACCTAGACATCTTTTTTGCTTGGAAAATGGACTTGTATGGAGTTTGTGGTTATACATACTTATATACGTACAGTCAAGAGTACATTACATTATATTACATCAGCATGTTGATGTTCTTTTAAAAGTGAAGGGGACCTAGAAATCTAGAAGGTTTCTCCTCTTACTTGAGTTCGTGGTAGTGGGCGGCCGTGGCGTTGTGGTCGTCTGTGCGTCGAATCCTACGCAATTGAACCTGCCTGCCTGGGTTTACGGTACGATCAACAGAATTTGCACGGCCCCATCCACTCGTGAAAGAACAATAGCACAGCACGAGTGGTTGCTGTAGAAGCTGAAGCCCAGTTCCGCCACAGACTGTCGCGCCACCCGTTATTATAATAGACAATTAGGTTAGATACAATTAGGACAATTAGATTATGGAACGGAGTGGGACGAGAGAGTTAGGATAATGCTTTCGCTTAAAGAAACTACTTGCTTAAATACACTCATTGAAACTTTATGAATGATAAATTACTTCAGGCGAAGTGTACCCTAAATCTAAAATTAATATTCCACTATTCCCTATTAAATTTTTCGTGTTCTTGATTTGTACAAAACAAGTTCAGTGGAATAATACTAGGATTACACTGAGTGGTCTAAATTAAACGGGTGTAATGGCTATTTGTTCTCTAATAGGGCGCATTCACGACACATACACGTCACTGCAGACCAAGCAAAATTCAAAAAAATTTGAATGCACGCAGGCGGTTGCTTCACACATGCGACGCGATTCCGTCTAAATATGCCCAGTACACTAAGTTTTCTGAATTAAACGGGTGTCATGGCAATTTGATCCGTCATTCATTGTTAATGTATATCAGGAATAATTTCGTAGTTAGGACCTTAAAGAGGACAAAATGACAATGACAGAGAAAACTTTTAAAGTTTCGTTAAAAGGACAAACAAATAATACCCCGCAACATATGCGATAAAGATAACAGACAAAGATTGTTGGCATTTCTCATGGAAATGTGAAATCTCTCAATAGCTAGTGTGTGGTTCTAATTGTCAAGCAGATTGATCACGTTGTGAACGACGTCAGACACTCCATTAGATTCTTCATGTCCGAAACTTCCGTGGAGACAACCGAGTCCTGTTGTAGAAAACGGATATCGAGATAACAACAGAGTCTCGGCAAAACAGTACGGATTGACGCCGCGTCGAAATGTCTTCTACAAACTCTGTCAAAAATAGAAGCCGTACTAATTTATTAAACCAGAAACCTATTACCAATTTTCGCATTCATAAGATAACGAAACAGAGTGTACTCGGTGCACTGTATTACATTTTAATTGCTAATGAATACTCATTTTTTGCGAGTGCAGTCAAAACATTTGCATGTGAAATACTCATTCAATTATTAAAAATGAATTTATTCATTCATTCTACTTTTCAAGCTGTGGGTACAATAAAGTGTAATTTATTTCAAGGCATGCATCATTTCGTTTTTCGGAGTATGTTTTAAAGATTTGAAATCATGATCTGGAATCACATAGATTACGATGATATTTTAAACATTTGCATACATTATTATATAATAATAATAATATGGGTGGCGCGACAGTCCGAGTTGGACCTGGGCCTAGCTTCTCAGCAACCACTCGTGCTGTGCGTGCTACTGTTCTTCCACGAGTGCGTGGGACCTACAGTTTAATGACGTCTCCGAACAGCGAAGTTGAGAAGCTTATTTCTAGACAGAAAATACTCTTTGATCATTGTCAGTGACTCGCAAGAGGTGGAGCCGTGAGTTATGAATGTTGACAAAATGGGGATTCAAACCTGGCACCCTTTGCGTAGGAGTCGACGCAATAACACACTACGCCACGGCGACCCACGTTATTATATAGGTTCGAAAAAAAGACATTTATGTCCAATTTACTTGATAAAGTCAAATAATTCAAAAGACGCACTAAAATGAGTTTCATACAACAGATAGATAATCGTAATAATTCGTTCGAGTTTATAGAAAAGTCACATATAATTACTATAATATTTACAACGCCCCGTTAACCAAAGTAAATGCAATTAGAACATATTACGATTATGTTAGTTTACACTATGGGTAGATTGATTTGCGGGTAGTTATAGATCTGTTCCCGTACTTTCCACGAGAAAATTCACACTTTCTCATTTTGTGAGGGCAAGGGATGGTATATTCTCAGTTCGGGGTAGTACGGAAACACGTTGAACAACAAAATGTGCGTACTTTGCAAACACCCAAATAGCCAAATAGCGGATATATGAAAATACATGTTGGATTTTGCGCAACGCTCAAAGCTAAGGAAACCGACTAGCGATATCCTAGTGAAGATCCAACGTAAAATAGCTCTAGGCGGTCGCTCCTACCTCGGTTTGTCAAAACAATTGGGTTAGAAACTCCTGAGTCGAAAGACCAACTTCATGCTCTACAAAACTCTTATTTTGCCAGCCCTGCTATATGCAGCTGAAAGGTGGACGATAACCAAAACTGCTACTTATCACCGATGCAAGACTGCTTGGTCTTGATAAGTGGGCTTGATGAGGCAGCTGATGACACATCAGGGATGAAAGGTATTTATTGCGCAGGCTAAGAACCTGTGGTTGGTCTGATAAGTGTTCAACAAAATCGACAGAACCCAGGTTGAACAAACATTCCGCACATTTTGTTGGGCTAACATTCACAGCTAGGTAAAATTGTTCGTCTCTTGGGAGCGGCTCTCTATTGTGAAAAACTGGTAAATTTTTGAGTACGCGAACAGATTTTCGAATTTTTTTCATCAATTTGTACTCAGGCATCAGGATCAGGATCAGGATAGGGAACAGACCTTACTTTAGATTTGTTAATGTTTAAAATGTATTTAAGAATAACAGTTAATGCCTACTACCAGATACAAGTTAAAGATAAATACATTCCCCTTCATACAACGAAAATGAACCGATTCCTGCGGTACCTCCACTCATCGAAGCCTCCATCCTGCGTGGGATTTTTCATGCGACAATCCGGTTGCTGCTCAAATGCTCGATGGCATAACCCATCAGTGCTTTGCCTATTCTGCTCATACAAGCAGGGCATATTCCACATATCCATACAAAACCATTTGTTTACTTTGTAGGTATTTACAGCCACCCGGACAGTGGCTCAACACACCCCAATAACTGGGAAAATTCGTGTGCCAGATTTGGATAAATGACACGTAATTATATTTTTTGGATGGAGGTATCGCAGAAATGGCTTAGTGGGATGTTTTTATCTTTAATTTGTCTATGCTACTACACTCATGGTAAGAACATACTTTATCCATAACATAACATATTGAACATACCTTTTGTAAAAACAACTAATAATAATACAACAGAAATAACAAAAGAAAATAAATAAACAAAAGAACATAAAAGTTACGAGGGTTAGATGCATTAACTTTTACAAGCCATATGAAGTACACAGGAATGTTTGGTTTGGCGTTAAAAAGAAAATATCCAATTTAAAAATCGAATTAAGATCTAGGTGTGCCCGTGCCTCACCTAATTTGTCTTCCAATTTTTGCGTAACGGGACTTTGCTGCAATTCCATCTGTGGGCTTATTAAAATCTTTGCGTGATTCGAATTTCAAATCGAAGTCTTTATCATTAAATGAATCGTTGGTCGTTTGTGTAGATTTACTTTGGCCAAACATACGACTGAACCATGATCCACTGTTAGCACTAGGTTTATTAGAATCACTAATGGTGGCTATGGGTGGGGAAACATCTTGGCCTTTCGGGCTGGAACACAATAATTTTTCAAATACATTTCACGATGGGCTCACAAAAAAAATTAAAAATATTAAGAAAACAACACACATTTTTTGTGGGGTTTAAAAATTGTTAAATATCGTTTCAGAAAACAACAATTAGTTTGTTGTCTCAAATGAATAAAAAAATAAAAATAAAAAAATGTAGAAAACCAAACGCAATTGTCTTTTAATAAAAAAGCCATGCCACCAATATCATGTGCAATAGATCTTAATTGCATACTAGGGGAACAATAATTGGAAGAAAATACGCCAACGAAAATTCAAATAATAATCACTAATCATATGTCATCAATTTCACATGGCGTTTAGTGAAAATAGATTTCTTTTTTGAATTGATAGAATGCATAAATATAATCTTTGAACATTTCAATGTACGAGACAATAATTTACCTGATGTCGCGGTTTGAGTTGAGTGCTGTTAAGAAACGTGGTTGCACATAAGTCCATGCTCCTTGATTTTTGTGTTCTTCCTGGGCCCAGACCAACTCAGCATCCTTGTATTTGGCTGCTTGTTCTTTTATTAGATCGAAGGGGAACGGTGAAATCTAGTGCAAAAGATACTAAATACATCGACTTTTATAGTGAGCGCAAAAATATGTTACCTGTTCAACCCTAACAATAGCGATTTGGTTGTCTAGTTCTTGGTCCCGACGTGCCTTAAGAATGTCATAATACACTCGTCCGGAACAGAATACGACCTTTTTCACATTTTCAGGGTTCTGACCTGCTGGACCGTTATCTGGAATAATTCGCTGGAATTCTGTTCCTTCGCACATATCGTCAAATGAGCTCTTGGCTTCTGGGTGCCGCAACAAGGATTTTGGTGTCATGAGAATTAAGGGTTTGCGGAAGGGAAGAGCAATTTGCCTTCTCAATATGTGGAAATAATTTGCAGGGGTGGTTAAGTTTGCAACAATCCAGTTAATATCATGCAATTGTCTGATGGCAAATTCCTCAGATTCCGGAGGGAAATAGTCAGCATCGTCCGATGATGACTGAAGGAAACGCTCTAATCTGGCTGAAGAATGTTCAGGTCCCATACCTTCCATGCCATGTGGCAAGAGCATTACCAAACCAGACTGACGGACCCATTTCGCTTGTCCACTTGCAATAAATTGATCAATTATGCACTGAGCTGTATTACAGAAGTCACCGAACTGTGCTTCCCAAAGGACCAAGGCATTTGGATTAGTCATTGAGTAACCGTGTTCAAAACCAAGTACTGCCCATTCAGAAAGTGAGCTGTTCGATACCGAATAAGGAGCTTGATCGGGATACAAATGGCAAAGACTGGTGTAGGTGGCCTTATCTACCAACTGATGGTGAAGAACGTGATGTCTATGAGAGAATGTACCACGTTCGACGTCCTGTCCTGATAGACGAACATGAATTCCTTCTTTCAATAGGGAACCAAATGCCATTGCTTCACCAAGGGCCCAATCAACAATACGTTTGTCAACCATATCCTTACGAGCGGCAAGAACTCTTGTCAAACCTCTAAAAAGAAAAAAAAAATAATACAAAATTTTGTTGTTCGTAATTATGTATATAAAAATTATATGAAAGGCGGGTGCATGTACTTACTTGTGAATAACGAATTCTGCGGCATTTGGTGGTGGACTTGAGAATTTATTTCCGATGTGCACCAATGTTTCTTCCTTGACACCAGTTGGGCATAGTCCAAGTGGGTCCCTGCCTTCGAAGAAGCCTGACCATGGGGAGTCAATCCAATCTTTGTACTGAAAGGAAACAATATCTCATTAAATCTTATGCATATTTATATAATGATCTATTCAAACAGTGAACATAATAAGCATGACAAATTTCGACCTAATTATAACTTGTCCATGTTTCTCCAGTAAAGCGCCGTGTCTCCACTTCAATTCTTCACTCCAAAGATTAAGAATTATTTGTCAAGATAACGAGCGACCGTTTAAAATTTGCCTGTGTTGTGGTATTTCACGCATTTTTAAAGAGGAGGACCAGATCCCTATCAGTAAATAGGTGATGCAGTCAGATTCTGACTGATATGATCGTGGATCATATCGTTTCTTGAAGTGGGCACTTCAATGTTCGCAGAGATCTTCTGATCTATCGTTAAGTTAAAAATTAACTCTACGCCAATGCGTCACAAACAATTACTACTAAAATATAGATAAGCCGACTTCGAGGAAAACTGATGAGAAATATTAAATAATATTAATATTTGTAGACAGCGGAGCTGGGCATTTACCAATGCATTCCACAGTTTCATTTCAGGTAAAAGTAAAGGTATTACTACTTTTCATAATTCTAACATATCAGTCAACTAGCGTTGGGATCCTGGAAAAAAGCACAAGAGATGCAGATCGAGACACACCACTTACTCGTTGATTTTGAGGGCGTATATTACAGCGTGCATAGAGACGAGCTAGAGCCACCTGCCAACCTCGTCAGATTGAGCAGGATGGCGATGGAGAATTCTGCGGTCGGCAAGAAACTGAGACATTCGATTTCAAAAATGGTTTTAGACAAGGCGATGTGCCGTCATGTGACTTTTTCAACATAGTTCTTCAGAAGGTCGTGTTGAACCCACTAGCCAATACAATCGGCACGATCTTCGCTTTTTCTTTGGACTCAAAATGAAGTTGAGTAGTAGAGCCTTCTTCAGAAGGATCAAGCAATTGTTAATATATATAACACGTTAAACTTCCCTTTTCTCGTCTATGGGAAGCATGGACAATCTCACGAGCAGATGAAGAAGACTTTTGTATATCAGAGAGAAAAGTTATGTGTTCAATCTTTGCTCATATTTGCGTTGGAAATGAAGATTCAAGCACGAACTGCTCGGCCTGTATAGCGACATGTTGATGATGTTATGGAAATGTACATTTAGAGCGCACGGGTAACACTGAAGAGTCTTCGACTCTTCACCAGATGGCGCACACAAGTACAGAAGGACCTCTACAAGTTAGTAGAAATTGGAGGCAGTTGACTAAATACCGTGGTAGCTGGAGTTGGCTGAGGTCCGGGTTTACACTGTAGCGGCAGTTTAAGAAGAAGGTATTCCACAAGTTTAGAAATACTAAAATCTTCTTATTTCAGAGACTAAAAACACGTTAAACACTGGAAGTAGTTTAAAAATACCTAGGTTATGAAAGAAGAGTACGTTTATTTTTAATCTCGTCTCTTACTCCTTAATCCCCTTCGCTTACAGCAGAGTTTAACTTAGCGTTCTTAATTTTTTTTAGATAATTTTTGCGCAAATGTCATTACGTATACCCTTAAGTGCATGGAAACATCAAAGCAAAGTCTGCGCTCATTGATCTCAAATATATGTGGCAATAGTTGGAAGGATCATTCCATATTCATGTGGCACGACAGAAAAAGGAGTCATTAAACTTTACTGTGCGTTCGAAAGGGCTTGAGGATGGACCGATGAACTCATCCGTGGCGAGACGAGTGTTGGGAATTAATTCATGTACGGCAATAACGGAATTGGCTAGTTCACTTGAAGCCAAGTCAGATAATATTCGGTTGGAGATATTTCATAATCTGATGATCTTAGAAAAAAGGATGTGGGTGCTGTGAGTGGGTATGAAGATGGTGACGAATATTCGCCTATTTTAGGAACTATGTTGCACTTTGTACACCTACAGTCATGACACAGTCATAGAGTGCACCAGTCATTGGCATTACTAGAAAAAGCTTCACACCTCTGTGTATAATTCCTATTTGCATAAATGTATTAATTTGACTCGCCGTCAAAGAGTATACCTGTCTAGAAAAAGCTACTCAACTTCGCCGTTCTGAGCCGCAAACGTAGATCCCATCCACTCGTGAAAGAACAATAGCCTGAACAACACGAAAGGTTGCCGTAGAAGCTAGGCCTAGGTCGGCCTCGAACTGTTGCACCCATATTATTTTTATTTTTATTTTAAATTTGGAATTTGAGAAATCGTTGGTTTCTAATTTCATCATAACCCTTATCTTCAACATTTTTTGATAAAAACTTTTTACTGTGCAATGACAGTTACTAAATAGAAATTAAAACCATTGATTCGCCTACTCAATGCTCCTGTTTATGAGGTCCCATTGAAGCAGCTATCTCACGAGTATGTTTTTTAAACAACTTGGAGGATCTGTAATCAGAAAGACTCGTCTTGATCCGCTTAGGTCCTGATGAGTTGGATCCTCCGATGGTGAAGGATCGAGTGGTCTGCAGAACTCTCGTGCATGCTTTGCCACGCGGATCCTTTAGAGGATCATGTGGACCAGAAGATGAGATGATATCAGTTGAAGTAAACTTGAGGGTCAGCAATTTGACAACCGTCTTAATTTCATCACTTTCTGACCTAGTCTGCTATTTATCTTATAAAATAATAGGCAAATCAAGCTGTGCTTACCTTGATATGGGTTTCCTTTTTAGCGAGTTCGAAAGCATCCTCACAAATTTTCTCGTATTTGTCGCGAACCGATTTCACTTCTTCAGATGTCACAGTACCTTCAGCAATAAGTTTATCCGCATACAAATCCAAACCTTAAAAAGAAATGTTTTAGTACAATGTTTGCATCTCAGGTAGCATCATTTTGGTTTTGGGAAAAGAATGCACACAACTCGAACAAATAAACATTAAAAATACAGTAGTAAAGTCCAGAGTGCGTTATTGTACATGGAGGAGGTTCATGATTCTTATTAGATATTCAGAACGAATCCGAAATCATGGAATTATTGAAATATAATACAGTTAAACTTCTCTATAGCGGACAGCAGTAGGACCTTAATGGTTGTCCGTTAAGTAGGGGTGATCGCTCTGAAGGGGTTGAAATACACGAATGTCTTCATGCCGAGACCATAACGACCTGTCAATAATGAGGATATCCCTTCGGTTAGGTTAGGTAGCTGGGCTGCTAGTGACCAGCACACTTAGACCATATTGGTCCATTGTGATATCCATAGTCAGACTACAACCACTGATTGACTACTCCAGTGATAGTGTCGTTAATTTGATCGCAACGGCAATTGTTGACTGGAACAGATTTGAAAACCAGGTAAAAGCATATTAACTTTGATTCCACTGGGATTCGAACCGGGGACCCCGCTAACCAGGAAAGGCACACTACCAACTGCGCAATCCAGTCGTCGAGGTATCCCTTACAGGGGGCTGTCCGCAAAGAGAAGTTTCACTGTTTAAATAATTTAACTGATGACGAATTTGTGCATCATTCCTCTTGAAGTCTAGAACCAGACAAAGCCTTGTTTGATCTTCTCTAACCAAAAAGAAAAGTATTTCTTTCCTAATAATTGTTTTCGTGCATGAATACTGATTTTGGTTCGTTAAAACAAAAACCGATAAACAATTGTAATGTAGATGAGATAAAATTAAACTTACAATTCTTATGTTTGCGGATTTTCTGGTACATCAATGGTTGCGTGAACATTGGTTCATCAATTTCGTTGTGTCCATTTCGTCGGTATCCAACCAAATCAATGACGCAATCCTTGTGGAAAGTGGCACGCCACTCAGCGGCAACTTTGCAAACGTGAATAACGGCTTCTGGATCATCAGCATTAACATGGAAAATGGGTGCATTCACTACGCGGGCAACATCTGTGCAGTATGGTGAAGAACGCGAGAAACGAGGATCGGTTGTGAAACCAATTTGGTTATTAGCAACAACATGAATAGTTCCGTGAGTTGTATAGTCTGGCAGATCGGACAAATGCATTGTTTCAAAAACAACGCCTTGACCGCTGAATGCGGCATCTCCGTGAATAAGAACAGACATTACTTTTTTTCCCTCACTATCACCGCGGTAGAATTGTTCAGCACGTGTTTTTCCTTGCACCACTGGGTCGACGGCTTCCAAATGGGATGGATTTGCCACAACAGCCAATCGAATGTTTTTGTTCGTCACACGATTCAAGCGTTCAATATAAGTTCCCAAATGATATTTTACATCACCAGAACCCTTTGGATGGAAAAAAATAATCAAATAAATGCAATTTAGGTTTTTGGTTGGCAAACTTACATCATCAGCAGCTTCCAGTCCAGCGAATTGAGTAAATATTTGATGTAAAGGTTTACGGCACACATTTGCTAGCGTATTCAAACGACCTCTGTGTGGCATTCCCATGACAACGGATTCGACACCAAGATTTGTAGACACATCAATAAGCTCCTTCAATGCAGGGATCAACATTTCACATCCTTCAAGACCAAATCGTTTTTCAGAGGAGTATTTCTTGGCTAAGAATGCTTCAAATCTATTCGTGGGCATGATTAATCTCTGTTATAATTAAAATGGAAATAGCTTTGTACTAACCCAGTTGCTCGAGTCAAACGTGCCAGGATCAAGCGTTTTTCCTCTGGAGAAAATTTCAGCACATTGGGAGTTTCGAATCGCTTTCGGATCCAATTGCACTGTTCCAATGAATTGATGAACATGAATTCAATTCCGATTTTGTTGCAATACACATTTTCAAGTCTATTCAAAATTTCCCTGTAACAATTCAAATTCATAAACAATTAGTTGATTAATTTTTGGTTAGTTGTTTAGTTTTATTTTACCGAAGCGATAACGATGTTTCATCTCCACCAATGAATGTGGTGCTCGGAAGTGTGAATTTTCTGTCCATATCACTTTGTCCTTAGGTGGTGAATAAAATAAATTAACTTAAATTGTGTTTCTTTTAAATCCAAGCAATATTTAAAAAAAAAATTAACACTTATCTTTGAAATTCGGAGGATGATTCATGCTAGGTTTTTTTATATTTCTTTGAGGCAAATTCAATAGGACACAGGAACAAACATACATTTATACGTAGGTACTTATCAACAGAATTACGAAAAAGAACATGAACATAAAGGAAGCGTTAAAGCTCTGTTTTGTTTTTTTTTATTTTTGTTTTCATAAACCTGGATTTTATACGACTGTTGCCGTAAGATATGAATATTTATTATGAATTTGTTTGCCAAATATATTTTCTTTGAGTTGGCAATACTCCTAATCTGACAACTGTGTCAAATTTCATGACAACCTTTGTTCAATATTTACGCATGTTTTTGTCTGAGCATCGAAAATTGAATTTGGTGATTTTATCAAAGTCTGATTCTAATGAGCAAAGAAGTTGCATTCGACTTTGTTTGCGGAGTGAAATTTCTGCAGTTGAAGCATTGAGAAAGTTGCAGTAAGCCTTCGGTGACCTTTCCATGACAACTAAAATGTTCACAAGTGGTGCAACCAATTCAAAGACGAGACCGTTGAAAACAAAGATCGCTCTGGACGCCCATCCACATCAACTGATGAATAAAACTTCAAGAAATGAATACCTTATTGATACTGTCAATTATTCCATTTGGATCAGTCCATACCAGGGAAGTTTTGGCCTTAACACATTTTACACTGCATTGGTGTTTCAGGATCATGTCGCTAAAACTTCCACTCATATCGTTCCACAACTACCGAATTCGCTTTATTTACCATCGTGTGGCTTCTGGGTATTACCTTTCAAAGCTCAAGAAGCCGCCGGGGACAACGTATTGACACGATTGAGGAGATAGGTGCGCGTCATTCTAGAAATCGAACTTAACAATTGTTTCGACGATAGCAATAACTGTTAGCATAAATGTATTCTGTCGGGAAGGGGTTTACTTTGAAGGTGGTAAAATAGATTAAAAAGAATAAGTACAGGGTGGCCAATGAATCGCGCTACCAAAATAAAATGTTATAACCTTTTTTTGAAAGTACTTAATCAACTCAATTTGCCGACTGTTATTTTTATTTAATGAAAATGGACAGTTGGGTTGATGAAACTAGAATCTAGATTTATCACGCACTGTAGCCGGTTATTTCCGGCCAAAGGGAGTTTCCGCGCACGTTTGGCGGCACGCCTCCGAACAGATGGATCACAATTTTGCCGAGCGTGGGACAGTCGCTCCAAGCAGTTACCACAAAAGTCTTCGAGTTCGGACAGAAGAAACAATTGCTGCTGTGCCTGTGGCCTACTCCCAGCGTTTCGACAAAAAATGTATCTGCCCAAATGGGATCAGCAAACAGTTCTGCACAAAAATTTTAATTTGTTTCCTTATAAGGTTCAAATTACAACCTAATTAAACCAGAAAGACTGTCCGACCCGTTTTGCTAGAATGCTCTAGACGAAACAAACTCATGTCGGATGAAGCCCACTTCGACTTGAACGTCAGTGTCAACAGGCATGTTGTTCAATTACGCAGGAAGAGAAGGACTTTCAACTCGGTTTTAGAAAGAAGATGGGGAAGTTCACCACGAGTTTCAATTGTCGATATAAACAGGCCTGTTTTAACAGAGTTCCAACCCAAATTTCGCAATAAAATAATTCCAAGGAACTCCATATTTCGTGGGCCTTCCAGGTCTCCAAACGTGACTGTATCTGATTTTTTCTTGTGGCATTATAGCAAACTGGAAGTTTACAAAGCCAAATCAACAAATTTGAGTGATTAGAGGCTATTCCCCCTTCAACTCTTCAAGCAGTCATGAACAATTTTCGGCAAAGATGCAGCAGCGCGGAGGCCAATTAAACTAAATAATTTTTGAAAATAATTAAAAAACGAAATAAAATTGAATAATCTTTTGAACGAAATTAAAAAAGAAATAAATTGTTTGAACTACAAAATATAAGTTATTCGAGTTTTTTAATGTAGCAAAATTCATCAGCCACTGTATTCTAAAAGGTGAAAATTATTTCACATTATTTTTGGTTTTGAAAAATTCAGCTCATCATAACACATCACACAGCTTATATCCTCTTTGTTTGTAGTGTATACTGAGTTTAGAAGGTAAAATGACAAGATTTGTCAATTGCTTGCCTTTTTGGCAGCTGCAGATGACACCAGGTATCAACGTTTTTTACGTTCTTAGAGAACTATCAAAATTTAAGTTTCCCATTTCAGTTGAATTGCTATTACATTCTGAAATTAACGCCGTAGCCAGACAAATATTTCGATGGGGGATATGATCTTTGAAAAATAGTTCTTATTGCTCTGTTCTCGTTAAAAATAAATTGTCAAGAATTTTTGGGGGATCAAACCCTTTTATCCCCCTAGTTACGGCCTTGTCTGAAATAACTTATTTTATGCTTAGTATGAAATAAAGGACAGTTTTCACAGTACAAGAAGTGACATTTGACACTCACAGTAAACCACTCGAAAACCAATCTCTCGCAAAGCTGGAAGATTCTTCTTAATTTCAAAAATCCGTCGCATTTCAATGCAATGTATGTATACTCTGTTGATTGTGATTGACAAAAACCCTAACAAGGTGTAAAAAATATGCTCCGAATACACTGAACCTTGACAAAGCGTTAAGCTAAACAAAAATGTTTATGCGGACCATGTATGAACTTTGGCGAATGGATAATTAAGTAATAAATATAAAATATGAACTAAACAGGAGCTAATCCAAATATGAGAATTCCCTCCGAGAACGCTGTAACTATTTTGTTTTGTTAATTGAAGGCACTTACAAACGAAGAATGGAATAATTTTAAGCCATGCATACATGAATAATGTTAATACTCTTAACGGTCCAGAAATAGAATAATTGACCCATAATATGGTCTGTTTTGTACTTACCAAAACTGAAATTAGCATAAATAGCCCGAGTGGTTGAGTTATCTGGTAATTCAGCAATATTAATTTCAAGTGGATCGAGGTGAGCAATGTTATGTCCTCGAATCTATATTATGTTCACAGACGATTAAATGGATTACAAAAGCGTAAAATTAATTTTGAAAATGACATAAAATTATATATGTATGTATGTATAATTTTTTTTTTTCATTCCTATTATAGCGCTAACAATTATTATTGTTTAATAAACAATATTTTATCCCTTGAATTGATGCTTTAAAAACGTGCTGTTTATTTTTACCACATACAATATAATGATTATCGTGTTAGAAAATGAAGAACTTTTATTTTACGAAAAACATTAGCATGCGTGGTTCTAAAATACAGCAACAATGTCACTTAGTAAATTTAGGACTTTTTTTTTTGGTTTAGTAAATGTATGTCTGACTATCTATAGATGAGAACATTTTTTTTGATTTACACATGTTAATAACAAAATGCCGAAAATTGTTTAAGCTTTGTTTCATATTTTTTCCTCCCACATACATTTATATACATATGCGAATACACATTACCTGCATATGCGTGTGCATTGCGCTGTATATAAAATATTATACAACAATTTTGTAAAGTTTGATTTTTCTTTTCATTTCGACTCCGAATTTCAAATATGAGTTTGTTGTACAAAAAAAAATAAGGCAAAGTGAAATATGCATTTAAATATTTGTATGTATATGTATGATTTGTTTTTTTTTTTTGTAATATTTGTTTTCGTATTTGTTTTGAAATAATCAAATTACCCGTCATAAACCAATTATGCTGTCTTAAGACGTTTTCGTTTGCTCGACGCTTTACACCATCCTGACTAACGGATATTTCTTGATTAAGAATTCCCAGTGGGTCCAGATCCGAAGCCAAATGCCCACGAGACTAGTAATTTGTTCAATTTCATTATATTTTATTTAATTGTGCGGTGATGAAATAAATTTAAAAAAATAAATAATGTATATATAAGGAATGAATGCAGTTTTATGGTAAATAAAAGGAAATTCAAAATTTAACTATAAACTTTTACGGCATATTGTCTCAAATTTAAATTGTTTTCTGCGGAAACAACAAATATCAATGTTCTCTTTAATGCAATCTGCCATATGTTATGTTCTGAGATACATATTTAACTATCCAAACTAGAGTAAGAATACCTGAAAATCCCTACACTTTGATTTTATTTTGTCAACTTTTTTTGTTCATTTAATGAATTTATGTATGTATTATTGTACAAAGAACGCGATAAGATATGAAACAGAACAAAAAGTGGGCAGCATTCTTATTTTTTCAGTTACTTTACTGGTTTAATATGTCATGCCTATGAAGTACATATGTATAATGTGAAAGAACTATGGTCGTAATTTACATAAAGTGTACATACATACGTATCAAAATCTATTAATAAACAGGGGAAGGGAAAGAATGAAAAGTTTGAGAATACCAAACCGAAGGGTCAAACAAAATCACGAAAGGTTTTCGGAAAAAAAAACTCGACGATTTCTGTGGATTTTCTTCTTTTGTTTTTCCAAAGAGAATACAAAACGCAAATCATTACCTG
The DNA here is from genome assembly GCA_964034865.1 of Eristalis intricaria. Lineage (NCBI taxonomy): Eukaryota > Metazoa > Arthropoda > Insecta > Diptera > Syrphidae > Eristalis > Eristalis intricaria. The sequence goes on from OZ035875.1 coordinate 34,218,614, forward strand.
ATAACTTCTGATTATAGCTTGAACAGCCAAGTGATCATCGATCGTTTTCGAATCAGGTGCTCGACTTTCTGTTAAAGCAGACAAGGGCATAGTATTCCTTGCAACTGGAGCATAGTTGGGTGGTGCTGCGTAACAATTGTTCCTGAAGTAGGAATCCCAAGACTGTAATGGAATGGATTATATATATAAAATTCTGTGCTAGTGCATTAATTCAAAAAAACTCACGATATGAACAGATGATGGGTCACGTAGCCATGCATTGTACATGTCTTCCAAATATGTAGATGATGTGCCGCTAAGGAAAGTTTCATCTGATGAGGTACTATACAACCGAACAGATGAAGCCGTCTGGAAATCCTTGGCGGTCTGTGGATATGCATAAATGCAATTAGTTTCATATAGTAATTTTAAGCGATTTGTATTTGTGAACCTACTTTGCTGGATGGTGACCGAAGCAGCCACGCGGCGAACTGTTGACGGCCCATGGGTGTTACGGCCATGTTAAACGCTGAACTTGCCCTATACATGTTTTATCTGAAAAAGAAGAACATTTTTAAAATTTACAAAACTTAAAACGGAACCACCAAGTGTACACTTATTTCTTAAACGAAAATTTTAAATAACATTTTTGTGCAAACTGCGTAGCTATTTATGGACAGGTTATTTTAAAACAAGCGCTGTATCCTTCTTGTGTGAGAATGGCTAGGTTCTAAGAGGCAGATCACTTCAATTAGCCGAGTGAAAAATCATAGGCGAAAACACTAAGAGATAGAAAACAGCTCAGCTTATATTATATATGGAAGCAGTTTAAATGATTGAGTAGTAAGGATAGCAAGAATACTCTTAGCAAACAGAAGGGTGAGGATCAAATGCAGAATCGCTATACCCTGACGTCCGAAAAATTCAATAAAAATTCACAAAAAGCGTGCCACTTGTTATGGACCGTGCATATTTCTCTAAACTAGAAAGGAGGCTGTCTTCACAATCTAGCAGTTTACCTCTTTGTCGAGCAGTTGAGGAAGAATCTAGGTAAATATGGAACTCACCTAGCGTGCCCTTAAAGCGGTACACTGAATGCACACTGAATTCTAAATCAAAGTTTTTCAATTAAATTTCCACTCCCACAAAGTGCAACTGAACCTAGGTTGGCAGAGTGGATTACTCATCTTCGGCTAAGGAGATCAATAATATAAGAAATAATAATAGATACGATATTCGATCAACCACCGCCGTCAACGAAAGAAATGAATCTCTGTATAGCTTTTACGAATAGCCATCCAACCAATGTACGCAACGAACATGGGCGAAATATAGAGCCTTACGGATAAATATATGAATAAGGAAGCAATCTGCCTTGCAAAAAAGTTTGTCTACCTCGTGGCAAACGTGAATACGACGAATGAGTGGAGCTTCGACGTACAATCGCCTTTGTCAATATATGCTACTTAGATCTGTCGATAAAAAACTGTCGTCAAAACTCCCGACTCGTAGGATCAACATCATGCGCTAAACAAATCCATGAATTGTCAGTTCTGACTATTAAGAGCTAACAGCTGAACGATAAGCAAAACAGCGGAGCTGATTCTTGATGCAATGTCATCTAATCTTCAGTGACCACCATGATCCACTAGAGCGGTCGAAAGTAGCGTGAGATGTTCAGGCCACTCGATCCTTGCCATCGACTGTAACTCATCAGGAATTGTGCCCAAGCTGAAGCAACAGATTTTTTAGACTTGGTTCAACAACCGCGTCCTGAACTATCGAAGCATAGCGCTCTCCATTCGAAGAAGCATCTGCTCAAGATTGAGTCCTTTGCGGACTGCCGTGTTTCTCACTTTATCCCGGGGAATAACTTCTACAACAGCACGAAGAAATCTCATTTCGGCAGCTTCCATTGGCGATTTTATTCTATCAGTCATTAGCCAAATTGCATGACCATAAATGCGAGTTGGATTAAAAACTGAGTTGAAGAACGCTAACTTAGCTTTGCCACAAAGCTCGGCCTTTTGAAACACAGCTTGGCCAATCCTACAGGAAAATTCTGTATTACTCTTCTCATCGCTCGTGGAACTTAAACCAAGACTCTTAAACTTCTCCACTTGCTTCAAGGGGATTCTACTAACAGACGACATTGAACAGGGGTTCGGGAAAAAGAAAATTGTACTTCGGATATATTGCCCTGTTTACGAGGAAGGCCAGTAGAGGATACGACACAACCGCCAACTCTATGAGCTGCACAGAAATATGGACATAATGGGGAAGGAACGTTAAGAGACTTAAACGTAACCAGCAAATTGGCCACCATTGTCTATGATGGCAAAGTTTTCATAAATACCATTGCATCCGACATTCGAAGCTGGTTTGGTTATGCAAACAGAGAATAATTCAGAACTCGGTGGTTCTCTGCTCTGTACCGGCGGACACTGTCATAGCCACACATGCAATGCGTCTGAACATACCGCACAATGATTTTTGTAGAAGCAGATATGAGGAAGATGAGGAAGAAACAGAACCAAGAAAAAGAAGGCAGTTCCTAGGAAAGCAGTTATTCATAGAGCTAGGCGACTTAAGTGTTGTTGAACTGAAAAACTCCTAAAATTCATGTGTGGATCTAGCTGGTTTTCGGACTACTGTAAGTCTCACGGGAGTATAATTAGTAGGGCATAATGGAAGAAGATTTGGCTTAGTGAGCCACGGCCACAAGGTCATCAAAGTACCCAATTACCTACCTACCTAAATAATCTGGAAAGCAAACATGGGTCGACTACACTGGGTTGGCCATATCGAGCTTATGCGGTCAGTTCTCCGGCAATCAAACGGTCTTTCAATCAATGGAAGGCGATTATAGCTCAAGCTTAGGCTGGCAGTACTAAATATAATCAACATGATATAATTAGGGCTAATTTGTCGTAAGTGCTGCTAATCTAACATTATTTAACTTTTAATAAACCATGTTATATTATTGAATCTATGATATGGTGCTGTCTTATTGGCACAGAATATGCATTACCGGAAAACTGGTAATTCAATTTTCCACTTACAAACCTTTACACTAATGCAGGTGATCAATTTGTTTTCATCGGTTTATTCTGATGGCTGCAATATTTCTCACGTAATCGTTTGATCAGTAATTATTTTACTACATCAATTCACATATGCTATTTTTCATTGTCAAGTGTGTTTATGGTCGCACTTCAATGCCGGACAAGCAAAGTCAAGGTTATAGGCACAAATCCTTTCTAATTACCTTTTTTTTATTGCTGTGTCGGCTTCTTAATATTTGTTCAAGTTCATTTAGGAGATTAGACCGGCATACGTATTAACTTAAAATATGACAAAATGCGTTAGATTCCAAACTTGATGACGTTCAGAAATTATATTACGCTGAGGTTCGTCAGGTTCGAGACTCATTTTGAGTATCATCGCACTAAAAGCGCTGAGCGCATGGTGATAGTAAATTTTTTATAGAACAGTCGAAATTGAAATGGTTTCATCAAATAAAAGAGCAACGAAATCTCGAAAATAAAATGCTGACCTTCAACTCGGTCACCGAAGATTATTATTATCTTCGTACAGTTTCGTAAACAAATTGAGTTTTTCTTCGAGGACCTTATATAAATAATTTATTCCGTTTTAACAATTGCATACGATAAGTGAAATTCGGGTTATGTAAAAATCAACTGATTTCTATATTTTGAATGAATTTCGTGACATAGCACATTCAGGATTCAGAAATTTCCATTCTGGAGTTTATTTAACCATTTCCTCTTATTTCTGAAGACTATGATTCATATTATGAACGAGATCTTAAATACCTTCAAACCAGTGTACATATCAAGATAAAATAATTATATACGACCCTTCAGTTGGACAAGTTATATGTGGCAGAGACTACCACGACCAAGCATTCATATATTTCAACTCCAATACGATAATGAATATTACTCGTGATAGCATGACAAGCACCGCACGTGATGCTGCCGCGTCGCCGTTTACGCGTTTCGTATCCAAACACATATACGTTCATACAAAATGTATCTCCCTGATCTGATGACGATAGTTAGTTGCTTACGTGAATCTAATCGAAATCTAGAACGAATACACCTTTGAGGAGACATTATCGTATTTTAGAAAAGATTAACAATCACCATGATCGGTTTAATTTATTATCTCAAACGAAATGAAGGGTGTACCAATTGCAACCCAATGGGGAATGCATTTTTGGTTCGTAGCAGAAATAATTAAATTATTGCTGAAATCAAATTGCTCTGGTTATATCACATGTGACAGAGAGTTTTTTTCCTTTTTGATAAACACTAGACCATGGGCATTTGATTATCACGTCATATGCTCTTATCACTCTGTTCTATTCGCGAATGTCTCATGGTGTGAATTTAAGTCTTTGTCCTCCAGTCTATATTGGTGGCTGAGTAAAATCGATGTGAAACAAAATCAATTATTAAGTCGAGAAATGGCCTTGGCATTGACTGATTGCATGAACCAATATACCTACGACACAACTCAACAAAATAATTGCAAGGCCACTCCTTTCGATGTCCGTTGAGCAAGCCCACAAACAAAATTCAACTAAGTGAAGGTATTCAATGTAGAAAAATGTAGAAAAATCGAAGATGTCTAACAAATTACATAAACATGAATGAACGAAATTTAGCCAGAATGAACCACATTTGCGATTCGAAAAGTTCTTTTAGTACAATTTCTGATTACATAATCGCTTTCTTCATTTATTTCACAAGATCACTGCATTTCTCTGCACTTATTAATATTCAAAATAAACACTGGAAAGCACTTCTCATTCTTAAATATTGTCCAGTTCTTATTTTAATACAGTTTTTCCATTTTTTTTTTCTTCTCAGAAATACTATGCAAATTTATTGAACCCTATGTAGCAGTCACCAGATTGTTATGTGCAAGAAAAAGTACATTTATAAAATTCTACACTTACTAACCGATTTTTTTTTTGATGACTTTTATTGCGATAAAACTGAATTTAAATGGATATTGGCTTTGAATTATATTCCAGGTGCACAAGGTGGACGAAAGTGCCCAAGAAAATTGCCGCGGCGAGCTTTTTGTATGCCCCTTCTTCACGGGGGAAGTGTTCTGCAGTGACTGAGCACCAAAAAATGTGAGGCAAAAATTTTCGAGCAAAGCTCCGTCAACTTGGGTTGACAAAGAGGGGAATAAAAACACACACGTAATCACATTTTGGGGAATGGTTTTGCTTTCACTTGGTCTATCAAACTATGTTAGGGCCACATCTGAATGAATAAATACAAAACGTATTGTTTATATTCCCGCGATTGTTTCAAATAAGTAATTCTGTGAAACATAAACATGATAAGCTATAAATCAGTTTAAACCTTGTCTTATTTGCTTTTATTTAATAATTTCAATGTAGATAGATCTGTCAAAAAGAACGGCAAGTAGTAAAAAAGGCGTTTGCCGATGACTACACCTATACCTGTGCATGTTCATACAATTAATCCTCGTGTGAGCTTCCATATCGTGGTTCGTATGTGAGGTGAACGAGCCTCCTGCTTTACGAGTACATAGTCACATGGGCGAAGATTGGGACTGTAAAACATTCACAGCTTGTTGCGACCGCAACTTTATGAATAGTCAACCTTTTCTGCATTTGACTACAATCTATTCCACATATCGACTGTTTCCAGTTTGACAGACATTTTCACTCATTTAAGGAATAATTTATACTGAATAGTCTTTTATTTTTTCTTGCGATACGATTTTAATTAAAAACTTTCACCAGCGGGGAACAATCAAATTGCATCACCACTTCTCTTGCAGTCAAATCTCTTGTGTTGTAAATTGTAGGTTATGTACATATTGGGAACGTTCAATTATTTCCAACAACTTTAGTTAAACATTTGGTTAATTGGGTCACTCAATGAACAGTTTTCAATTTTATATTACCTCGGGTTTTTTTTCTATTCCAATATGCGAACGGATATCCAAATGTGGTTTAATATACGTAAAATTTTAACCAAAACTCAACTACTCAGATTCGAGGCACATTAACTTTGTATGAGGAATCTAATAAACTCACTACCACTCGATTTCAGCTTTGTATACAAATTACAAAGTAGAAAATTACAAAGTTTATCTGGCCGAAATTAAACCTCAAAATTGGAAATGAATATACAATTTTGTGTCTGCTCAGTTGGCAATGGATTTCGTGTGAAGTTATTGGTAGTTGTATTTTTTGTTAGGTGGTTCTTGTATATGCTATATGTCACTGACTTCGCCTCAGAGTATGTCAGCCTTTACAAGGGACGTTTTGTGTACGATTTTCGCTTCTTATAACTTGGAATGCAAACGGTCCTTCAAAAGCATGATCTAGACTTACGTATATGTTCATGAAGATGTATTGAAATATGGGGGAAGTAGAGTTAGGACAACTTAAGCAATACACACGATCAACGGTTCTTTAAGTTTGGTTGGGTTCGTTCAGTTTGGTTACATAAGAGGGAGTAAAGTTACTCGCTGTCTACGTACGTATAGCTAGCGAGCTCTTTGGCTAGCTGCCTCCAGTTAGGCGCACCAAGTTGGTGTCGGTCCTTCTCCATTTGGGTACACACATAAGACGCAGCCGTCCTCTGTTGCTATGTCTCACAAGTTCGTTTCAGTTCGGTTTCATGAAAACCTCATCATCAACGCAAACGGGACCACAGATCGCATAAAGAATTATCTCTGAAAATAAAATCAAAACAAATTCAACCGCTGTTCCTCTGCACTGTACAAGAAGACTGGTTCTTTGAGTCCTTGAACAAAAACACCGGTTGGCAGGAGTTATTATATGCGTTTGATCTCCGTACTGATGTTGTTCGTACTCTTTACTGTGAAGCCAAGGTAGACCATGTCCTTAACTACCTCGAAGTTATAGCTGCTCATTGTGATGCTCTGACTAATACGTCAGAATTGTATGTCCTTTCTTGAGGACTTACTTCATTTTGTCCTCATTCACCGCTAGACCCATTTTAGCCGCTTCCGTGTCAATGCTAGCAAATGCCACATGGACGGCTTGCTGTGTTCTGTCAATCGAATTAATGCCATCCGCGTATGCTAACAGTTGTGCGGATTTTTGGAGGATCGTGTTGTCGAATGGGTTCTACATGACCTTTCTCAAGAATGATGTGGAAAAAGTCACATGACATAGCGTCTAATCCTTTTTGTTGTCTCAATCCTTTTATTGATATTGAAAGTTTGGTGAGTTCGTTACCGACCTTAATGGAGCAGCGAGAACTCTCCATCGTCATACTGCCCAACTGACGAGTTTTGCAGGAATGTCAAAACTAGACATGGCGTTGTAAAGCTTGTCACTATGTAGTGTGAAGATCTGGTCGAAAATGGCCTTCTCTGGCCTAAAGCCACGCTGATTATTTATAAAGGGCAGATATTGTAGGCGATGTTAAGGAGACTTATTCCTCTAAAGTTGACGCAGTTGAAGGGGTCTCCTTTCTTGCGGATCGGGCAAAGGATACTGAGATTCCACTTGTCGGGCATGCTTTCCTCGGACCATATCTTATAAATGAGCTGGTGCATGCGCCCAACCAGATTATCTCCAGCTGCTGCGTCCGCACCAGTAGCTTGATTCGACTTTATTCTCGATATTGCTATCTTGACCTCGTCTAAGTCGGGGGGACGGAATTCTCGTCGATCATCGTCCATATTGAGTGGTTATTGAGTGGAACATTCTGCCTGACACCCGTTAAACAGTCTAAAGAAGTGATCTTGCCAAATTCTCAGTATCGACTGCGACTCTACTACAATTTCGTCATTTTCATCCCGGCATGCTTCTGTCAAAACTTTATATCCATTCGTTTACTGTTTCACCTTTTGGTAAAACTTTCGAACATCATTCAAATTGTAGCACTTCTGCATCTCCTCGATCGTTCGCTTCACTTGCACTTTCATTTTCCTCTTGTGTATTCGGGTGTTTTCCCTTCGTCTCTGTTCGTAAAGTTCACAAGCCGCTCTAGGCTCGTATTCTTGCATCGCTGAATGCGATTTTCCTCACTCGTTGTTAAACCGTGTGTTTTTTGTAGCGTCTTACAACCCAACACATCAGTAGCAGCTTCCCAGATGGGTGTTGACAACAAGTCCATTGTTCGTCGATTGTTTCGACTGGGTGGACTCTCTGAGAGCTTCAGGGAGACTCCAGTACTTGCAATACAAAACTGTTTTGGTCTTGCTCTACTCCGTCATTGGCTCCTCGGAATATTCGGACATGGACACATCTGCCGTCGATCGCAATGTGATCAATCTGGTTGACGGTTGATTGATCAGGAGACCGCCAGGTCCCTTTGTGGATGTTGAGGTTAGGGAACCGCGAACTGGCTACAGCCGGGTCTCGGCCCGTTACGAAGTCCAACAGCCTGTGTCTGTTCTCGAGCGTGTTATTATGCAGGCTTTCCTTCCCGATGACTCCAGCAAAGATGTCTTCATTGCCCAGTCTCTTGAAATCTCCTAGAACGATCTTGGTGTCCTATCTGGGGCCTTGCTCGTATGTTCTTTCTAGGAGATCATAAAAGTCATCTTTGCTGTCATCATCTTTATCCTCCGTAAGGCTGTGGGCGCAGTTCAGGCTGCTGTTACCAAATGTAGCCTTGATGTGGACTGTTTTGAGGCGCTCGCTTATGTATTTAACGCTTAAGACTTCATGGCTAAGTCTGCCTCGAGCAACCAACCCCGCTTCCCCGTCTTGACATACGGCAGCGTTTGCTGGAAAGCTTGACTCAAACCCACCAACTTAAAACTAATAAGCAGTGTACAAAGACATGCATGTCTAAGAAAAAAAAAAACGTGCATCAATTGGAGTGACAGGAGTAATTTCCACTACTCCAACGGCGGGCCTAGAGGTTCTACTGGGTCTTCTCCCACTTGACCTCTATTTGCAAAAAACTCGACAAGTGGCCATTAAAGCAATTTCGTCTATAGTAGTCAAGTCCAATATAGAGGCAAGCTGCCGCGAAGAGCTCAAGGTTCTTGGGACGCAGCATTCGATCTATGCTGGGTCCCAGGTCAAAGGGAATTAATTGGCAATGAGGTAACAGAAGCCAGGAAATAGGGGCCGAAACCGACCCATCCCAGGCAAATTCATGCATTGATCCTCTGGCAAAAGTCAAGAAAAACGTGGAGGACATAAAAATGGAGCAAGCTAATGGAAGGTTTAACTCTATCCACCTGCGAGACTACCCGAATGTTATGGCCTAGGTTCAACAGCGCAAGTTCCAATAAACGCCTTCTTTGCAGTAAAGGACTGCTGGGAATGGTAGTAGGCGCGATAACCGGTCATAATCATTTGAGATACCATGAGAATAAAATGGGACTCACCGAGGATACCATATTCAGGAGCTGTGGGGTGAAGAGGAATTAGAGGACACCCCTGACTACATTTCTCAATGCCCCAGCCTCTGCCTAATGAGACAAATAACATTGGGAAAATTCTTCTTCCAAGACCTCCGTGAACTTGCAGAAATTCTATTTACGTCTATTTGTAGATTCATCAGGATTTCGTGAATCTTTGAACGGCTGTAAAATCAACGCACCATCACCTGGAGTAGGAAATGGGAGGCTTCAAATTCACCTTGGCCATCATAATGGATCCAGTCGATGACCTGAGTGAGGCATGGTTACACTGTGCCTACCCAAATAAGCATTGCCTTCGCTCTTGTAGCAAGCGCCGAAATTGATGTCGCTGTTTTTCATCCTCTTTTTCCCCGACCCATCTTACCGCACCTCCTGGATGGCGGTGATATCTACCTTATAGGCTTTTAGGGCGTCCGCAAGTTCCTCACCTGCACGTGGTCTGTTAAGGGACCTCACATTCCACGTGTAGAACCGAAAATCGTTGTCCTCATTCCGTGGTCCATGGTCGTCAGCAGTAGGGTCATCCGTATCCGAGGCTTAAGTTTGTTTCGGAACTATATTCTTTTTATACGGTGGGGAAGCTAAGGAGGACCGGATCCTAGTTTAAACCCCTGGACCAGGGCCGCTGCATACAGTGGTTCACCTCTAAGCAGCTGTTGTAATGGCTATCCAGAGGGCGCCTCGATGAGTCTTTATGTCAACATGACCTGTGCATTTACAGGAATCGTTTCTGGCATCTCGCCAAGTTGAGACTAATCAACAACTTCGCCCTGAATGGACAGGATCATGCCCTCCCTGATAAATTACTAATATAATATTATAAATGCGAAAGTAACTCTCTCTGTCTGTTACCCTTTCAGGTCTAAACCAACGAACCGATTTTGATGAAATTTGGTAGAGAGATAGATTTGATCTTGGAGATGTCTACTTATTCCGGGTCTAAGGGGGAAAAACCGTCATCATCTTTACACATGCCTGGCTCATTAATGGCTTATCGGATTGAAAAAATAAAAAAATGCTTTTTAGTTAACTTATCCCTTATTGATTTGAGCTATCAACCATCCTTTTGGATTGTCCTGAAGCTGAGCAATGCTCAAAAGAACGCAAATAATTATCGTTTAAAAATGTCAATCATTAGAGACCGTCGGCAACAATCAACCAGCAGTGGCGACTATTGACATGGTATGTGTGTGTGTGTGGTTCTACGCATGCAGTAGCATATATATGTATATTCTATATCGACATTCCAGTATCTTCTCTCTTTTAAATCGTAAAAAGAACAGAAGCCACCCTTCTGCGAAATACTCAAATTGAATATGTTACTGCGTGCACACATGTCAATGGTCGATCGCCACTGCTGATTGATTGTTGTCGATAGTCACCATGCGGCCTATAATAATTTAGTTTACAATGACGCCTTAACAAATGTTGAAGACCAAGTGATAGCTATTACATTTTTTTTTCTTCTGATTTTGGGATGAGCAGACCACAAAGAATTGGGGAAGTAAGTAGTGATTTAATGCAAGAACAAGATTACGATACTGATTTTGTTCTTCTTGGATGCACAAGGAGGCACTGGCAAGACCTTTCAGTAGCTTCCTCTGGAATAGCTGCTACGTTGCTCAATAGGGGACGAACGGCGCACTCAGTTCTTAAATTGTCTTTGAACTTATCTCATGAGGACATGCCAGTTGGTACCATTAGCAAAAACAGTGAGCGTGGACGAATGTTGTAAGAGTGTAGACTGTTGGTTTGGGATGAATGTACGAAAGTTAGTCATACCCTGCCAGTGATTACTAGATAAACGAACAAATTTATTACATCATACGTGGAGGGGGATGTTTTCGAGTATCTCTCGGTAGACAATGTTATGGGCACTGAACAAGTAACGTCGAACCCTGTAGAAATTTTTGAGTTCTTTAGAATTATCAGAAGTGCCTTCTCATAAGTAGAGGTTAAAAGTTGGTGTTCCGGTCCTATTAATGAGAAACCTAGACGCACCGATGCTATGTAATGGTAAGTTACTCAATTGGGACGCAATATTATAAAAGCAATAATTATGACTGGAATGGCAAAAGGACAAAATGTTAATTCCCCGTATTCCAATAATTCCGACTGATTTGCCCTTTCAGTTTAAAAGTGTGCAGTTTCAGTGTGCGGATTTCAAAGCGTTGATATGGCGTCTCATGCACAAGCGTCTTCACTTAGCCTCTATCAGCGAACTCCTACTCTCACCTCCACGTGGTGAAATCTGGGAGCCGAGCACCTTCGATCGAAGATGGGGTAACCAACTCCCGTGGGACGTCGTTGGCGGCTGCAGACGAGAGAGGGAGGAGGGTGTGCCTGTACCAGGGCTCATCTCTCTTTATGGATGGCGGCGGAGGAGCTGGAAACTATCTGGCCAACGGCGGCATCCGAAAGTCCAATCAGAAGGAGTTACCTGGTGCGCAGTCCTTCTAGAGCTACTTCGACATTTTCGGAGCACAGGTCCAGAAGGTTCTTTCAAGGCCAGGTCGGGAGTTTCAAGGAGCCTTGGAGTTGAGATGGCGGCGGAAGATCCCTATAGTTTTAGGGACAACGGCGGCGCTCACAGCCTCAGAGAGGTTACCGAAGGCTAAAGAATAGGGCCTGGCCTTCCATTTGGGGGTTGTGCGTGGGGTTAACTCCCTCACCATGTAAAAATATAATGGTTCAGAGAAAAAACAACTGCCTCGGATACGGACGGAATTAATGTTGACGACCCCAGCAAACGTTACAAGGACAACGATTTTCGGTTCTGCACGTGGAATGTTAGGTCCCTTAACAGACCACGTGCAGCCGAAGAACTCGCGGAGGCCCTGGACTGCTACAAAGCAGACATTACCGCAATCCAGGAAGTGCGGTGGAATGGGCCGGGCAAGAAGAGGATGAGAAACTGCGACATCTATTACGGTGATTGCAACAGGGAGCGGCGCTTATTTGGATGTGGATTTGTTGTTCGAGGCAGACGTAGGCAAAAAGTCTTAAGCTTTGACTGTAAAAGCGAACGCCTCATAACAATCCGCATCAAGGCTAAGATCGGGAACATCAGCCTGATTTGCGCCCACGCCCCGACAGAGGACAAAGATGACAACAGCAAGGATGGACGCAAGAAATACATGTGTAGTGCCCCAGCTCCGACACCAAGATCGTTCTAGGAGATTTTAATGCAAAGCTGGGTAAGGAAGACATCTTTGCCAAACGCATATGGAGACACAGCCTGCACGACACCACATCCGATAACGGACTCAGGCTGGTCGTGACAAAGTCCACCGGACGTTATCTCTATGTAGCTAGCACGCGATTCCCACACCTCAATACCCATAAAGGGACCTGGGGGTCCCCTGATCAATCAACCGTCAACCAGATTGATCAAGTTGCGGTCGACGTCAGACACTCCTCCAGCATTCTTGATGTCCGAACGTTCCGAGGAGCCAACAAGGTAAGAACTCGGATATCAAGAGATCAACGGAGTGGAGAAAGGACACCACGGTTTGACGTCGGAAAGCTACAATCGCAACGGACTGCTAGGTACTTTGCCGACCGAGTGTCCCGGAATCTCTCTCTAAGTTCGTCGCCACCTGCGCAAACAATCGAAGAAGATTGGAGGCGTTGTCAAGAAGCCATCAAAGATGCTGCCACTGATGTGCTGGGTTTTACGGCACCACCTAGAAAAAACCCATGGTTTGACAACGAGTGTAGGCTGGCACATACAGCGAAGCTGGAAGCCTACAAAGCAACGCTGCAACGAACGACGAGAGCTGTTCGTGAGCTCGACGAACAGAGACGAAGGGACGATACCCGGCTTCTCAGGAGAAAGAAGAAAGAGCACGAGAAGCGCACGATCGAGGAGATGGAGAGGTGCTACGGTAGGAACGATGTCCGAAAGTTTTACCAGAGGGTGAAACAATTATCCAGTGGATATAAGGTTCAGACAGAAGCCTGCCGGGACACAGTCGATACTGAGAATTTGGAAGAACCATTTCTGCAGACTGCTAAACGGCGATGTTGACACCAATACCTCTGTCAGGCAGAATGTTCCACTTAATGTGGACGATGATCGACGAGAATTCCGTCCCCCCGACTTAGACGAGGTCAAGATAGCAATATCAAGACTGAAGTCTAACAAAGCTGCCGGTACGGACGGACTGTCCGCTGAAATCTTTAAGGCAGCTGGAGATGATTTGGTTGGGCGCATGCACAAGCTCATCTGTAAGATATGGTCGGAGGAAAGCATGCCCCATGAGTGGAATCTCAGTACCCCTTTGATTGCGCCAAATATAGAGGGATAAGTCTCCTGAACATCGCTTACAAGATCTTCTCTGCCGTTTTGTGTACTCGCCTGAAGCCGCGGCTTCAGGCCAGGGAAGTCCACCATCGACCAAATTTTCACACTACGGCAGATCCTGGAAAAAACCCAAGAAATGCAGATCGACACCCACCACCTTTTTGTCGATTTCAAGGCCGCATATGACAGCGTGCATAGGGACGAGCTATACAAGGCGGTACGAACTTGGTCGGTAACGAACTCACCGAGACCTTCAATGTCAAAAAAGGATTTAGACAAGGCGTCGCGCTGTCATGTGATTTCCTTAACATCATCCTGGTCTTCTCCGTGCAAGACTCACACGCCAACACTAGAGGCACGATCTTCCAGAAGTCCGTACAACTGCTAGCATACGCGGATGACATTGACGTGATTGGCAGAACACAGCGAGCCGTCAATGAGGCGGAGGCGGCTAAAATGGGTCTAGCGGTGAATGAGGGCAAAACGAAGTATATGCTGTCATCAAGAAAGGACACACAACATCGACGTCTTGGACAGAGCGTCACAATGGGCAGCTATAACTCAAGGACTTCGTCTACCTCGGCTCCGCAGTAAACAGCACAAACAACATTAGTACCGAGATCAAACACATAGTAACTTTAGCCAACCTCTGTTTCTATGGGCTCAGGAGGCAATTGAGTGGTAGAGCCATCTCTTGAAGGACCAAGCTGACTTTATACAAGACCTTGATCATCCCAGTCCTGCTGAATGGCGCGGAGGCATGGACAATCTCAAAAGCGGATGAGGAAGTCCTTGGTATCTTCGAGAGAAAAGCTCTGCGTGCTATCTTTGGTCCTGTTTGCGTTGACGGTTTCTGGAGGAGAAGATTCAATCGCGAACTGTACGGGCTGTACAGCGACATGAGTCTAGTCAGGCGTCTTCGGATCCAACGCCTAAGATGGCTAGGCCATGTAGAACGTATGGACAACTCAGCTCCGGCCCGGACAGTCTTCGACTTCGAACCCGTGGGACAACGCAACAGAGGACGTCCGCGCTTAAGGTGGCGCACCCAGGTGGAGAAGAACCTCAACCAACTTGGCGTGCGACACTGGAGACAGCTAGCCAGAGACCGTGCTAGCTGGAGAGGCTTGTTGGTTGAGACCCAGGTCCACCCCGGACTGTAGCGCCAAATAAAGAAGAAGAAGAAGAAGTTTCCCCTAAAAGCAGCATTTGCAGTGACAGTAAATAAAACTCAAGGACAAACGCTTGGTATACATTTAGAAAAACCTGTTTTTTTCCCATGGGTAACTCTATCTGGCTCTCTCTCTCTATGTGGTCGCCGTGGCGTAGTGGGTAAGTGCATCGACTCCTACGCAGAGGGTGCCAGGTTCGATACCCGAATTTACCACATTTGATAATTCACGGCTCCACCTCTTTCGAGTCACTCATAATGCTCAAAGAGTATTCTTGTCTAGAAAGAGTTTCTCAACTTTGCCGTTCAGAGTCGGCATTAAACTGTAGGTCCCTTCCACTCGTGAAAGAACAATAGCACGCACAACACGAGTGGTTGCTGAGAAAATAGGCCCAGGTCCACCTCGGACTGTCGCGCTACCCATATTATTATTATAAATCTATGTGGCGTGCGTGCATAGTAATACAAAAAATGTAGTTTAAAAAAATGTGTTAAAATAATATTTACAGTAAATCGCGGTAGTTTGCAGTTAGTATCTATTGTATTGTATTATTCGGAAAATTAGTATCCTAATAAAATAAAATAAATAAAATAGATGCAGTATACACAAACAAACAGACGAGCAAAAGAGCGCTATACTTTGCAAAAGTGTGGAATAATTGTGTCGAATAATTGTTTCGGACCGCCGTGTGAATTTCCACGTCGATTTCCTAATCGTGTCGCGCCAACTGGGAGAACATTCCGGCGCTTAGCTCAGAGATAAGGGATGATAGAGAGATCCAACTTCTAAATCCCTTGCTCCTTGATTTCATCTGACAGCGTTTTTTATACAATTTTTTTTTCATTATCCCTTATCTTTGGGTTAGCTACTCAACTCGAACAAGCCTCTGACAACGGAGTACTTTAGGAGAGTATTCGACAGGAATTCGAACAGTTATCACCGGAAACCTTGCGGGAAGTTATGGAAATGGGATAAAACGGGCACGGTATCAATACTGGCGGTAAGAGTTAGCTTAGAGTGGCTGACTACCAAAAGGTAGCCGCACTTAGGCCAGAGGTAGGCCCGTTGTGCTACCACAAGGACCTAGTAGATCCTAATCCGCAAACCATCTGCAGCTTTTGACTTGCTGACTGATCTTAATCTCAGTTAGTTCTGTCAGGTCATAGACATATGGGGCACCCAAGTGACTACGTCTGCGAGATGAGAGGGTATTGCAGTTACAAAGAAGGTGTGAAATGGTTTTTTCTTCCTCCTCATCTCTCGGCTTCTACAGAAATGACGGATATCATCTTTTTTACACTTAACAGAAAAATTGTAAAGGCCCAAATAAAGATTTCCAACACTACTAATTTGAAAAACAAAATTGGATGATTAATTTTTGGCACATTTAATTTCAATAATTTTAGCGAGCTGCCATTTACAGCAGTATTAGTCAGCCTAACCACTTTGTCAGAAGCATCAACTGGTTCCAAGATTAGGAGTAGTCAATCCGCGTGGTATCACAATGGGCCTACATTGGCCTAAGTGTGACTGATATCTGCACTATTACCTAACCTGACCTTAGAACCAATCAATTTGAAGTCGATGCTCCCATCCTCTCGGCTAAAACTGAATCATACGTTATGGTACATAAAATGATCGTTACCGCAATAATCTAACGCATACGCCCCGTTGCCCTTTCCCGTATACCTCTTAAATTGATAATTTTACACAATTGTTATTTTATTCAAAACAATAATAAATTAATTTATTCACCACATAATTACAAAAGGCACAAGCTAATTGACTGCCAGACTACGCAGTCTGCCGGAAGTGATCCAAACAGTAGCCGGTTATTTGATCGGAAATACAGTCGAACACATCGAACGCTAGATCGCAGCTTTCACCCTTCTCTGGTAATTTTTGCCGGTTAACACCGTACTTAGCTGTCACTACATTAAGGCACAAGTTCACAGATCGCAGTGTGGCCATAAAAAATCCATGTTCATTGACGCCTTCTGAGTAGAAGTCGACAAGGCCATCGAGCGTTGGCCATCCCAATTGATCAATGGCATTATTTTTAGCATACACGCAATGCAAAAGGCACTAGAAATAGAGAGATAGAAGTGGGTACTCGTATATACATTTCATCGTATTGTTTCGAATAGAACAAGATAACATTGTAATAAAAGAGTATCTGTGAGAAAATTAAAAACGATTCTATTAACACGTGCATGTGTACGCAGGCGGTTGCCCATAACCTTCCATGCAGTTTTACCCTTGAATTTGGAACACACCATTGTTTGGTAGCAAACACAAATCCATACAGACTACTACTACTGACACCAGTTAAGAAGCTCCATTTGGGTTAATGAAATTGCTGTTCACACGCTATCAAGTTATTTGACACTTAAGATGTTAGATACGTAAATAGATGCGCACATACCCCGGCAATTCGTTTATCTTCGTATGGAACTAATGTTGGGTGATAAATGTCGTTGTAGCTTCTCCTATTGATCGGTAACAGGCGGTCGTGGGCGTCACTGTAACCGTAGTTCTGGTGCTCTTCGGTGTTCTCACCGTTGGCTTCGTCTTTCATAATCTGATATGCTTCTGCAGGAATGATGTTTGAATATCTCGCTTTGTCATTTGAATTCTGAGAGCCCACTTACCTCTGACAAGTTTATTTTTCACTTCTTCCTGGCATTCCTTGATGTAGAGTTCAACACGTTTCGCAGTCCTGGGCGGATTGAGGCATTTGTTTTTCTGAAACAAATCGCAAACACACACATGATTAGTTTTTTTTTTTAAACAGTTCCACTTAACGAGGCGCTCGATAGGGCCAACCTTTGAAATTTGTGCCTTCGACTGGAGAATTAATACGGCGCAGAACACCACGGACCAGGCGTGCATATTGACGCACTTCAACGGAATGGTGTAACCAACGCGAGGACTTTGTCTCAAATGAAATCGAAATGAGCGTCGTTAGAGATGAAAATAACTTTCTTCTGAGCAACTTTCATTGATAGGTTCGAGTTAATGCCAGTGGATACTAGTTGCGATGCACTCGCATCGGGGGGAACTAACATCGTTTTCAGGAAACCTGTCTGAGGTTTAGTAATTGAGCCGGTGTTATTTGACCTAGTGGATGCTGCCCCAAGCAGTTTCTACTCTCAAAAAGTAATTAGAATTGTTTTTACATATACATAAATGTAGATAATTATGTACGTTCGTAGTCGTTCTTCTTGTGTTGTACTAGGAGTATCCGCCACTTCGTCCGCATGGGCACTAGGTCGTCTGCATTTGTGACAGGTTAGGAAGGTAGGTAAATGGGTGCCCTCGCGGCCGTGGCGCACTTAAACAATCGTGCTGAATTGTACCGATTGCTCCCTAATAGGTCATGATTTAGTACTGTGCGACGTTCTTTACAGCATTTACGTACCTTAGGAGGTTTTCCATTCCTCAGGTTCTGCAAGGAAGGGCTTTCCCAAGAAATGTTTTCTTTTGCTTGTTAAGCACTGAAGGAACTATGCGTGGAAACAGGACTTGTATTATTAATAGACCAACTACTCACGAGTTGAGTATTATTATTATTGTTGTAGGTCTCTTCCACGCGTGAAAGAACAATAGCAAGCACAACACGAGTGAATGGTTGCTGAAAAGCTAGGCTCAGGTCCGCCTCGGACTGTCGCGCCATCCATATTATTATTATTATTATTATTATTATTGTTGAGGTTATGTTGCAACTCGACCCTTAGATCTATTGTGCCCCCTATTCATACCTTTGATTTCATAAGAGCTCCTCTCTCATGCAGCTCTTTTCAAAGTTGTATTGAGGGTTATGTGCTCCTATTGCACGAAGGTGGAAGAGATTTATACTAGAGTATTCTCTCTAAACCTATTGTGGACTTAGGCCTTGTCTGGTGGACTGCCAGCAACACAAAAAGCTATGTGAACATGCTCAACAAAGTACAAATGTTAGCCGCTATTTGTACAACGGGAGCTTTAAGAAGTACGCAGCAGGCTGGGTTGGACATGATACTTCATCTCCTTCCTCTGGACCCATTCATAAAAGGCCGCAAAATGCGCTTTGATCACGAGATAGCCCTTTTCACTGACGGATCAAAAATGGACACAGGTACTGGGGCCGGATTCTACTCGGATACCTTGCACAAGCAAGAATCATTTAGATTCCATGTTATGTGCAGTGTCTTCCAAGTAGAGATTCTGGCAATAGAGAAAGCAGCCAAACACATACAAGAAACCGATATCCCACCATCAGATTTTACCATCCTTGTTGACAGCCAGGCTGCACTGAAATCAGTAGGATCCTGCACGACGAGATAAAGGGATGTTATAAAGTGCCGCGACTCACTAAAGTCTATCAGTCCCCACAAGGTTAAGCTCTGGTGGGTCTCGGGCCACAGCTCAATAGCAGGGAACGATAGAGCGGAAGAATTGGCCAGACAAGGGTCTGAAATGGACATCACCAAAACGGACAGATCACTGCAGCCACCGATCAGTGTACTACTCCGATCTATAAGTGACACCTTTCTTAAAGAAGCCAACTCGTCTTGGCTCGCAAGAGATGTCTGTCACATGACAAGATCAACGTGGCCAGAGTTCAACAAAGACAAAACAAAGAAGCTCGTCGGAGTGATCAAAGGACACTGCCTCATCGGTAAAATGCTCCGAAAATGGAATGTGGAATCCATCGATCTCTGCCGGAGCTTCGGTGACGAGGAAGAGACCCAAGCGATCCAACATCTGCTTTGCCAAAGCCCAGCTCTCCAGAATCGTCGCCTAGCTTCGCCGGCCCAAAGATTCTTCACAGAGACTGCGGACCTAGCGAATGCGGATATATCGGATCTTATAAGATTTGTATAAAGAGCACAGGGTGGTTCAAGCCATCACGTGACACAAGATAGTGTGTACTCCACAGATGAAGGGATTCACAATGGGCCCTAAGGCCTCCAAGTGGAATTGATGTTCTACCATAACACCTCCCTTCCTTAACCTAATCTAACCATTCTCTCTAAGCCAGTTTCTTTTAGGAATCTGAGAATGAGAGCTGGTTCTAGTGATTTCAATTCTGAAAGTCTTCCTATTATATTAGGTGCTTGGCAAGATATCTTTGTCTTTTGTGTGCTAGCGCCTCACAAGATCCCAGTACATGTTCTGGAATTTCATTAGATTCTCCGCAGAATCTACAGACACCTTCTTCTGACACACCAGTGACAGTAGTAGTGTTGTGTAGTTTCCATAGGTGCTCCCTGAGTTTACATTGCCCTGTTAAGAAAGCTGTAGGTTGTTTTTGCTCATTTTTCCGATTATGTTGAACCAAGAGTTTCTTGGCCTGGTTCATGCCATGAGCGTTGCCCCATGTATCTGTCCGGCTCCTTCTCTCTAGTTCCCTGAGTATTCCCTGAGAACATGATCTTCTACAGCACGGAATGGTTCGGGGCCTATAAAAGGTTCCGATTCCCTTTCCTAGCGAAGGAACCATTTCATTGTCTTCTATCCCTTTATGGCCAGGTATCCAGCAAAGTCTTACTGAGATATCCCCCTGCTCAGCCTCTTAAGCTCCTGTAGACATTCCCATACGAGCTTGGATTTGATGATATAGGTGTCTAATGGCAGGGTGGCGGCATGACTCTCCAACATTATTGCTATGTCGAAGTTGGTATAGTTCCTGTCGAGATTGATCTAAGCACATCTGTCTATGGCATATACTTCTGCTTGAAAGATACTAGTCCGTTCGCCAATGGGTTTGTGGTACCTTGTCCGAGGTCCAAATACTCCTGCCACTGTTCCTTCATAAGTTCTCGATCCATCTGTATACCATTTTACCGTATTGTTGTTCAGTCTTTGAATTCATTGCTCCAGTCCTTTTTGGTGCTAAACTCAGTGGTAAACTTTTTTTGGAAATTGAATTTCCGAAACACGTCCTCCATCGGAATGGCCAAGAGTGCCTTAGAATACAGGCATTTAATATCCCTTCTTTTGCCATTCTCATGGATTGTTTTGTTTGCACTTTCTGCAACCACTAGATGCAAGGGAATCAGCTCCAGAAGGACCTGTATGGCAGCAGCTTGGCAGGTTTTTATAGCCCCTGCAATAAAAAGGCATGCCAACCTTTGAACTTTCTTGAGTGTCTCTCTTGCACTGATCAGGTTGGTTCTTTTGGATCATGCTATTGCACCGTACGTAATTGGTGGTCTGACAATAGCTGTATACATCCATTTTAGGATACTTGGATTGTATCCTCAGGATTTTCCCGCCAAGGTCCGACAAATCATTAGAGCACCTGTCGCTTTGCACTCTTTGCAACGCCTCCACTAAAAGTTCGACCAGAAGCGGTACACCTCAAGGTGGAGTACTATCCGCTCTTCTCTGCAACCTGGCAATGAATAGACTGCTACTACTGTTGGAGAAGACGTGATACAAAACGATTGCCTATGCGGACGATGATACCATAGTCTTCTCACGCAATTATCCCCAAGTCTTGAGGGATCTAATGCAATGTAGTCTCAACCTACTTAACAACTCGTCGACTGATAATAGTCTGGGTGGTAATGCTCAGAAGACCGAATCTTCCTTTTCACTATGAAATATAGAATCCCTCTTATCGACCGCCTCTCTCTAAATGACTCCAGTATTCCGTTAGTTCCAAATTCCAAAATATGACGATCGACAGTTACAATTTCGAGGTAGTAAAGGTGTTTGGCTATCTTGGGGAAGACGTATGCTTCACAAACGATATCACAGTGGAGATCCGACGTCGATCCTCCCTTGGCAATCGTTGTTATCTGGCCTGAAGCTCCTGACTCGAAGGACCAACACATCCTCTCCAAGCAGTAAGAACTGCTACTCTACAGGTCCTGCTATGGAGCCGAAAGTTTGACGTTAAGCAAAACTGCAGATCTGGTTCTTGGTGCCTTCGAAAGACATATTCTTCGTCGGATATGTGGTCTCCTCTGAGAGAAAGGCGAATGGAGCAGAAGATACAACAGCGAACTCAGCGCATGGACACCAATGCTCCATCTAATGGGGTCTTCGAATCGCGGACGTAAGACAGATTGGTCGTGATGACTGGAAGCAGCGTACTCAGGACCGTCAGCGATGGAAAGCAGCGATTGCTCAGGCTCTGACCCTCCATGGGTCACCGGCCTGATAACAAGGCGGAATACCTTGACCTTATACTAGACAGTAGACTAAACTGGAAGCTCAACACAGAAGACAGATTAAGGAAGCCCATTACGACCTTATATATGAGTAAGAAATCCATTGGACACAAATGGATTCTTCAACTGTATATGATACACTGGCTTTAAATAGCTGTCATCAGACCCATCTTCTTCTATGGCGCACTAGTATTGTGGCCCATGCTCAACGTCGATATCCACAAGCCTTCATATGCATCAGTGGAGCCCTTAAAACTACACCTACTGCACCCAATGCAAATTCTCTTGAAGCTTACCCCATTAGATATGTTTGGTAAGCAAACAGCTTTAGACTTCGCAGCTTGCTCTCAATGGTGTGATTCACTTGGACTACACTTCACCACGACACTTCCCAGAGAACACCTTCGAAACCCAGATTGTGGAAAGAGGCCTTTGGTACGGTGCGGTGATACCATACCCTTTGGTAAAGACATACACTTTTATACAACACGGAAGATGGGGAAGAGAGTGGCGTTTTCTCGGAGCGTCTAAATCTGAACAAAATCATTAGTCTACAAATCCCTGCAGAGTCTTCTAAGCCGAAGTAATGGCGATTATCGAAGCCCTGTCCTGGCCAAGGTTGAACGAGATATCCGCCTCCGATCTGTATCTTTACGGATAGCCAGACTTTTTTATAGATTGAGAACGATTCCAGTCATTTGATTGGTTCTACGCGTCTACATAAAAATACCGGTCAACGCACTTCACAGTAAAATTTGTTGAAAAAACTGGCTAACTGTCATAAATCACGGCAACCCTCTGTAATTTAAAATACCCACGTGGCTGTACAAGGGGCTTACTTTAGACTAAGTACATTAATGCCACTTCCTTACTATCTACCTATCAGGTGTTGAACAGTTCAGTTTCTTCCTCATCGCTGCCAGTCTTGCAACAGTCGTTGTGTGGTATATTCAGTCACGATGCATGCTAGCATGGCGCAGTTACCATTAACGACTCGTATCATTCGGACTTCCTTACGATTAAAGCTGATCAGTGATGTTGATCTCTTTTTGTTCATCGTCTGCCACAGGGGTCGTGTTCTATGCTTTATCCACGTCTTCGTTTTCCAGTTTTCTTCTTATGGAGCTAAGCGGAGTAATTGATTAGGGATTGTCCGAGATTCCCACAGCTTCAATCCAGTTTTCGCAAGGCTGCCTGCTTTTGTGTTTCCCTATTCGTGTTTAAGTTAGATTGATGGACCCTTTGTAGGATGATCTCCTCATACTACCCTTATCCGTTGCACAATTTTTGTACGAGTGTTCTCCCGTGTGACAAAAGCTGGACGATAAGAAAAAGAGCAGAGCTGATTCTTGTTGGCTTCGAAAGAAAAATTCTATGACGGATATCTGATGATGGAAGAGGATACACAGCGGCGACCTCTATAAGCTATACCAAGCTGTGGATGTAGTCCGGAAGCCAAAATTCCCTCGATTCTGACAGTGCAGCATGAAGAAGGTTTCGATCTTCAGAAGGAGGATACTCCGAATATTCACTGCCCCACCCAGAAATGCCCCAGCAACAGGAGACTTTATAAAGAAGCACGCATGATCTCTCTACGGCAATACATTGTGACACTGTTCCAGAGGTAATTGATAGACATTGGGAACTATCCAAACTGACTATCAGAGACTTGAGAGGCACGACTCTCTGAAAAACGATTCGTCAATGCGTTGAATCAGCTAACATAAACCAGCGGACTGAATCACTTCTTCCAAAGTATTAATAGCAAGCAACATCGTGGATAAATAGGCCAAGCAGAGGACCATTAGGAACAGACACAAGTGAGCACCCCGATGTTCAACAGATTATGAATTACTATCGTTACAATATTGTAAACTCTTTAAACATTGTACATCCGTTGAGCCAGACAGCTTGGTCTTGACGACTCGAAGCAGCTTGCCCAGCACCGTGGAAGTGAGCTTTTGCTCAGGCACAGACCCTCCAAGGGTCGTTGGCCTGATAAGCAAGCAAGTAAGTTGTCCAAATAAGTAAGTTGTCAACGAGATACTTTGATGAATCTGCAATGACGCATTGAAGGAGCCCGCTATCTGCACCTAAGCACACAAAGTAGTTAGATACCATCACCCTTCTTTTGTTACTTCCATGATTATGTCACGGCTATCCGCCTTATTCTTGATATCTGCAAGAGGTGATTTGATATATGAAATTGCCTGGGCGTGTCAGTTTCAGGCCCATTCCTGGCAAGTTCTACCGCTGCCTCATTGCCCGCTATGTACCAATGACCGGGGACCCAGCATAGAGTAATCGAGTGCCGCGTACTATGAACCTTGGCCACTTCGCGCCTCCATGCGACCAGCTTGGATTTAAATTCTATTGCCGAAATTGTTTTACTGGTCGCAAACATACAAAATTACCGAAGTAGCAAATGCCTATTAGCATTTTTTCGAATTCGAATTCAGAATTCTTTTTTTTCCCAAGTGAAGTTGGTTGCATTTAAATAAAACCGTATCTTAGCTAAACCTGTCCCAAATATTAACGAGCAACGCAGTAAAAATAAAGTTGAACTTAAGGTTTAAGTGTAACTTGGCTATGAACAAGCAGCAAACGGCTCCCATCTTACTTTTCAGAAATGTCTGTCAATCATATTTCAAATCATTCACATAAATTTGCCAATCCCATACAACAGCTTCATCAGATCGGCTAATCTTTCTAAATGGAAACGAGTGAAAGACTGACAAGTAATTCTAAAGCCAACTCAGCACTTTTTAGCTTTAGTAAGCGTAACACGAATTGATTCATTGATCCGCTTGCCCAATTATCTCTGTACATGTCTCCATGGTCGGACCTTTTCTTGAATATTCTGTAGTTTTATGCAATCATAAGATTGTCACATACTTGAAGTATGCGCATTGAAAAAGTTCAAAAATAATTTACAAAATTCATATTGTTTAAAATGAAATGGAATTTTCATCCAAATCCAAACAGAAAGGTGTCAATTGCTTAGTCTAAGATCTATACAAACTAAATGTACTGTAGTAATGATTTCATGGTAATGTTTGTTAGGAATTTTTTATTTAATCATATAAAATGTCGACATCTTTTGTCATTATTTCAATTTTTTTGCCAACTACGTAGCTCCGCAACTCTGCAACTCCGCCACTCCGTACTCGACAATTACTACTTATTTTAAAGTCATATGAGAATGAACCTTCAAGAGTAATTAGAGTTTTCAACGAGTATTCAAAAAATCTTGATTTATCTGACAGTAGACTGCATTTAAATGAATTTATTAAGCCTATAAATTCTATGGTTAATATTACTTTTTCATAACCTGTTAGTACCTAAGTAACTTGTAATTTGCTGCGCTATTTGGGCTCAGCATTCTCGTCCCTGGTCCGCTTCATAGTTTACTGAGAGCTCTTTGTGGCCTAGCACCCAGGTAGATAATTACTCCTCTTCCATCTCTTGTAGAGAGGAACAAGAGCTGTTGAAGTTGAGACAGACTGAATCCAATAGAATTCGAAGATTATCGCGAGCGGATACTACATTCTACTTAAGCCAATTTTCGCATTAAGACCCATATAGTGGTTAGGAAGCTTTCTGGAATAGCATATGTAATAAATCCATAATAAATAGTAAATTTATATTTATTCTCAATAACCCTTTTCTCTTAACTTCCTTATAAGACTTTGTAGGCAAATAAATCATTCAATCATTCTCACATCTCTCACATTCATTAAGTAGGATGATCTCAATTCTAAGAACAATGTTTGATAAAATTAACGCGGAAATATACAGAGCCTATCAGACAAAGTAATATACAAGCGAGCTCTTATCTATCTTCACATCTTTTTGGTTATATCTGTCGGGTCATGCTTCTTCAGCCGATACAATTGTAACTTCCGACTTCCTGCTCAACGAGCATCTCACACATTGATTTAATTTACTTACGTATTAGTAGCGCCCATGAGGATGGAACATTATTTTTGATAAAGCACAGATTTTGCAGTCATTAATTAAAATAATGATTCATTACATACTTACCCATATTCTGCCGCTTGGTGTGAGAGACTCACGACAAACAAGCTCAACTCAACTAAAGTTAGAATATTTACAGCTGCATGAATGAATGAATGTTTAGTCGATTGTACTATAAGCCTGTGTTTATGAAGTGAGAAATACCACTTCCCATTGTACGTTAGTGACTAGACGGTTGTATTTTATTTCCATATTGCTGAGAAGCTAAAACAGATGAGATCGACACGAAAAGAAGGGCGCAGCAATTTGCAAAGATTCACCATTGTGTGAAGAGTGGGTGGCCAAGTGAAACTATATTTAAGAAAATACTTCTGCTTTTTATCACTAGTCAGTGGTTAATGTTGCCCTTGGTAGCTTGTGTCTTTAATGTGAATACGGTGTTGGGGAGAGGAATATATTATCAGCTTTATACGGATACACATCAGGGATAGAAAGGACCTCAAGAAAAATGGTGCACTTTTCGTTGACGTCAGTCAATGGATTTATAAAATCAGTGTTTGTCCATGTGTTGTTTATTCGGAGTGTTATTTGTGAAATCGAGTACAATAATTTGAATGATGATGGATCCTTTTCCTTCCGGTAATGTTTATAATAAATAAATTACATTAATGACAAGTGTGGAACTACCTTTTTTTTTTATTTTAATTGAGTGCTTCCCAAGAAGAATGCATGTGTTTATCCTTCGGAATGAGACATGTGTGTTGCACAGTTTTGAACACACTTGACCAATTATTACATGTTTGTGTTACTAAGCCAACTTTGAGGCAAAAGTGATGTAAATATATGAATACAATCTGAATACTTGTGTAATACCAATGTAGCTTCTTGTTTGCATAAATTCACTGTGGTGGAAATTTAATTAGGAATACCATATTTTCACGTAGAAATAATCGATTTTAAGGACGAATATTCAAAATTGGTAGTTAAAAAAAATACTATGGTGCTGATTTATATAAAATAAATTAATTCCAAGTGTTTCAAAAACTGAAGTCACTAGAATATTAATTGGGGACAGTTTACTTATTTTTAGCTTCAGACTGCTTAAAGTTTTTTGATGCAGAGCACTGCCACGTTGATGTTCAAAGTGAACGAATTACAGCCATTGTGAGTCCAAAAATACCGGCGGTAATAAGAGTTCAGCCGAGAAACCTTTTTCAATTTTTTATTAAAGAAAAAAATCCTCATTTTGACGAACATCATATAGCTATTTGCAGATGGGCATATGACAGTTACATTTATTTTTATACAGGATAACGATCCTAAACACAATGCTAGGAGTTTCAGTCAAAGTTTTAGATTGGGCAGCCCAGAGTCCCAAGCTAAACTTCATTCAAACCTTATGGCAGATGTTGAAAAGGCTTTAGAGAAGAATACTAACAATAATTCTGATGATTTTTTCAAGGATATTGATCAAGTCTGGAGAAATGTCCTGATCGATCATTGTCAGAAGCTAGTATCGAGTCTTGCTAATGTGCCAACCTATGCTACCTGGAAAAGGTTATTTGAGAAAATATTCAAATTAAGTTAAATCTAATTCCAATTTAGATTTAGGAGTGCAGAGTGTAGTCGATTAACTGATATTCAGATTGGTACAGATATTTGTATGGAATTTTGGAATAAACTGCTTCGATAAACTAACTTCCGCTTAAGTTCACCGTTGAACTGCAACAAGACAAACGGAAAATACTTTACTTTCGCTACTTGAAAAAATGTTTGTACTAATGCTTTTCAGTATTTTAGTTTTAATCCATATTTTATTTGTATTTTCTAGCTACCATTTATTCCACTTTTGGTTTGAAAGAGCCAAATAAGTGGCAGTGCTCAAAGTAGATTTAAATAAAACACATTTATGATTTTAATTTCGAGAACAATTTTATTTCCTTTAATTTCTATTAATTTCTTCAATCTTGCCATTATGCATGGAACTCGGTACATTAAGGTTGAAACGTAAAAAAAAGCTTTGGTTAAATATTAAAATAATTGCTACTAATCTTTTTTTTTAACATGAAGAATATGTATTTAAAAAAACATTTAAAATTTGTATATCAAAATATAAAAAAATATGTGGATAGCAATCAATTTGCGCGGATTATCTGAAATCCATAAAAATTCAAAAATCATTTCTAAAAATGGCAGACGTTCAAACTAAAATTTGTTGTTTTAACCCAAAATTTTACAATGGGTCCTGCACCATTTTCGGCTAAAAAAAACCTTCAGTCACACGGAGAACAGAAAAATGTTTAAACCTGATCCCTAAAGCCGTTCTCAGGTTACAGTGATCACCGACTTCGAAGACAGGATTTTGAGAAAAACGCGCTTTAAGTTTTTAGTACGCTTAGCATGCAGATAGAGATGGCTCCACTCAAAGTTATTTATCTCCATAACCAATAGTCCGATCTGGTTTACATTTTCAATTTCAAAAAATCGATTTTCTTAAATTCCCACTGAGATTAAGTGCAAAATAATATATGCACATGTTACTTACTAAGTGTTCCTCATTTTTACATTTGTTTAACTATGAAATGAAATAATTTCTGTTAAGTTCTAATTTCTTGTAAAATTAGTAAACTGCCTATTAACATCACAACTGGTTTAATGAAATGTATTCCTGTAATTTATCGGATTTCATTTTAACTTTGCTGTGTTGAATACATACTAAGAGTAGTAACTGGGCAGTAACAGTAACACGGATACGATCAGTGTTCGGTGCCTGCGGAAATCAAAACTGAGCTATGCCCTGATGTGGATAGTTCACTAATCAGACGAAGGCTTACAGACACAATTACTCACAATAAATTTTAAATAGAAAGGGTTTTGTTAGATCTGGCACCATGAATTTCTCTGGCACCGCATATTTCCCTCATCCAACAAAATGATTACAGGTCAACAAAATTGAAGTATAGATCAACCACCAGACAGATAGACAGTGACTTGTTGTGAGTGCCATGGTCGGATTTTCATTTCCCTATATCCGACAATTTCTTACAGTGTGAAGAACAATGTGAAAAGTGGTCATCCATAGGTGTGTTCCATACATTTTTTGATTGAGAAGAGAGTTCAAAATACGGTATAGTCGACAAAGTCAATGAAATCTTTATCAGTATACATACCTATTTCTGTAGTAAGCTCTCACACTTTTGACACGTACATCCATTGCTAAGAGTTCAGTACTGTAATTCCGTGTTGGTATGGTGAACTTCAAAGTAAACGTCCACAGTCTTGAATGAGGGTTTAATGTTACGAGTATGACCTGGCCACCGTGTTTATACAGTCTCCGTTCTAAAGAGCGTCCGTATATTAAGGCAAGTAGTAGATATTTGAGTTATAACGCGAAAAATCGACTGAATTCTTGTCTATAGTCCAATAAGGTACACCGTTGACATTTTTGGAAATAAAACCATGAATTTAAGTTGATTTAATTTTACTATTTTCTTAATAGGCTTTACAGTCAATTTATCAAGTTGTATCCAAACTTCGCATTTCATACCGTCAGAGAACAGACTGGCGCATTATATGCAGCTTGCACGCATCTTAATTACAATGTAAACGTAAGAACGCATTAAAGATCTTATATTGCACGAATGTCACATCAGGCCAGCTAAGATAGACAGAGGTAAAACAGTTTGTCAGCATGTTTGTCATGGATGCAAACACACAAATTCAGAAATAAAGTTTATTTATTAACAAAGAACAAAAAAAAAAAAGAATTAATCGACATCTTCTTACCCGTATGATCCACTAAAGTGGTCGCTGGCAAAAGCACATACGAGAGATCTCCAGGCAATTCGATCCTCCGCCACCAACTCTAACTCATCAGAAGTCATGCCAAAGTGTAACCAAGCGAGTTTTTTGAACTAGGCCGGAACACCTATACTGGGTCTTGCAAGCGGACGCTTGAGTTTTACTCTAAAAGTTCATCTTTGTGGAGAGCATTGTTTGTCACATTTGCTGTGACAAGATTAATTTTTAGGACTAGGGCACTATATTCTCTCTATATTTGAAACAAATGGAACGACAGATACTTGACCATTCAATACTGCGCTTTGTGAGAAAAAAACAAACGCGAAAAAACGAACAAAATTGTAAAGAAAATGGCAAAGATTTACTTATGTACTGAATAAATTAAGTTGTACTGAATTTAGTAAGCATTTTTCCAACAGTGCTGCGCTTTTCTGTTTAGGAAATTTAATGGTGAGTCATATACACGTGGGCCGCACTATTACTTATATATATATAGTAATAGGTAAGGCTAGGCTGAAGTGTCTAACTCATGTACAGAAAATTCGCAGCCAAACTTAAGCATAGGCCTATTGTACTACCACGCAGATATATGAATACCTATTCCGCAAACCAATTCGTGGTTTTAATAAATCGAAGAAGAGAGCTGACTCTTATGCTACTTAGTTCAGCCAGTCAAAGTAATATGCTTCCAGAAGTCCAAATCTGCGCTATCGGAGGGCACTACAGCTACATAGCAATTGTATAATGGTTTCTTCCTCATCCTCGTGTCTACAGCTTCAGCAGAAATTGATGTAAGGAAGGCCTAGTCTTGCGGCATGAGTTCTAATGGCGCAATGACCTGTTATAACGCCAATGAGAATATAAGATTCGGCCTGCTCAATTTGATTAGGTTAAGCGATCGCCTAGGGTCGATCCTAGGCCAAAGTTGTTTGCTAATGTGGAATCTTGTGCCAGTTGACCATCTACGATTTACCTTAGCAAGTGTTTCTAGGTTTTTTAGATGTCTTATAGGAGCTATACACATAAAAGGTGGATTACCATATGAAAATAATACAGCGCTTGTACCCTTCTAGCCAGTTCGCCCGCTTCGCAATTCTGTGTAATGTCACAGTGTCCCAGCACCAACATAAGTTGGATGTTAAAATACTTGGCTATCTCGTTAAGAGATAAGCGGTGATAAAATAATGCCATTATTATAATTATATACATCGCCTTAATAGTTGAACAAATGTGGAAATTCATTTTCAAGAAAGATTCGAATTTATTTTCGATTTTTAACAAAAAATGAGAGGCTATTGGAAGTGTAAAAAAAAAGTAAAATATTCGTGCAGTATTCTTTAATAATCGTTACTTAACCCTCTAACCGGCAGCCCCACGGTAAAATCGCTAAAAAGCTACTATTCTTCCACATTTTTAAGACAAATTACAAAATACTTCATTCGAAGAAGTTTGGCCGGTTAGAGGATTAAGATGATGCAATCAACAAATTAGAAAAGTAGTCATGTGCCAAAGCACACAAGAACACTGCAATTAAGTGTTAAAACAAACCAGAACAATACAACTTAAAATCAAACTATCGCTCGCTGACCACTTTCATTTGTTCTTCCTTGAACCGGCAAGTGAACATACAATATTTAGTGCTTAAAAAATATATACAAAATACATATTTACTTCAAATTAATCATACTTAGCTAGATAAAAATAATTTACACATATTTTTATGGTTACAGACATTCTAACAATGACATTGGGAGTTACTATCACAGTGTGGCTGGAAATCCAAACAACAGTGTTCGAGGTCGTTACGGTTCGCGGAATCCGTCTAGCGGACGAGTGGAAGAAACCGTTTACACGGCTGGACCACGTGGGTGAGAAACAATAACTGATACAATAAAAAAAAATACATGTAGGTATGTGAATAGCAAGAATCATTTATGAAGGCAGATTCAGTGCAATGTTCAAAAGTTGCTAAAAACAAAGAAAACCACAGACATGATGCAATCACAGATCTGATATACTTCGTAGTCTCTACTCCTCGTCCGAATATAATTTGCGATCAATGTAGTGTGTCTCCGGCATGTATCTAGATTGTAAGAGTTGTATGAGTAATGCAATCCATGAAAACAATTAAGAGTTGCATAAAGCATTTGACTCCATATTCAATATTTGGCTCAGTCGACTTAAAGTCCGTATAATTGTCGTTTCTTTTTGAAAATTTTTCTTGACATTTCTCGGATATGCTTTATTATATATTGTATTGTATGGTAAGTCAAATACGGTAAGTTATGACTGGCTTATGAAAGACATTATGATGACATATGATAGTTGCTGCGAACAGGCTGGCATCTGGCAAAATCCTTTCTCCACCTTAGGAGACTTAGTGCAAAATGCCTTCGATAAGCTTGGAGCATAAATACAAATGAACGGCCTTAGCGTTAACCCTAAAAAAACGGATCTTGTATTTCTATCAGAAGGTACAAAATCCCTGAGTCCCTGTGTCCCAAGCAGTCTCCAAATGACCACCATTGCGAAATTTCTGAGTCTCATTATCGACAAAAAAGCTAAGCTGGAAACTCAATATCCAGGAAAGGATCAAGAAGGCTTCTTCTGCCCTCTGCAGCTGTAAAAACGCCATAGGATGCAAATGGGGACTACAGGCACGCATCGCCTGGATCTTTACTTCGATTGTCAGACCGACACATGGTACGAGGTCTCAATTTGGTGGACAGCACTAAGCAAAGCTGTCAAGTGAACGATACTAAATCGGGTACAGAGACTGGCTTGCGTGTGCATCACTGAACTACACTTTCCACCACTGTACATTTTCAGCAAACAAGTAGCAGCCAGCACAGTCCTGAGACTCGAAACACTCCGACTGTGGTCCGAACTCACCTTCGGCCACTCAACCATTCGAAACGAATATGACTTCCTTCCCACCGGCACTGACCGCCTACTAGCCCAAGTTATCTTCGAGAAGAAATTCTCCACCAGCAGGCCCCTCTAGATCAGATTGGTCATCTGACAACCAGACGCAGGCGGATCCCCTGCGCATCTTCACAGACGGATAGAACGCAGACGAGGGAGTAGATTAAGGTGTCTACTATGAAAGATCCCTGATCACTGTAGCGTTTTCCAGGATGAAACCATTGCGATAAAAGAGGCACTGTCCGGGCTCAAGAACAATGTAATATCCAAAAGAGATTTGACCATCTGTTCGGACAGACAGGCCGCAATTAAGTCCCTGGCCAATGTCATGTTTAACTCGAAAACATCCGTTCATTGTAGGCTGTCTCTGAACGAGATGTCTTTTGGACATTAGGACATTATGACATACTGTGCAATTTCAAGGCCGATGAACTCACAAGGTGTGATACATGCACCTCTCTGGCACTAGGAGGAGTTCCATCTTCCATGCCATTCGCTACAGCCTACCATCCACTCAATTAACACTACCAATCCTAAATGGCTAGACGGCATCACAAGCCTTAAAACAAAGGAAATATGACCATCACTTAATCTCAAACGATCACTCAATCTGCTTAGACTTTGTAGATTTTCACTCAGGACGCTCATCGGCGTCATAACCGGACACTGCGCATTTGGCATTCATGCCTGCAGAATGGGTGTCTCATATAACGACTTTTGCAGAAGCTGCATGGATGAAGAGGAGATGGAAACTGCGGATCACCTACTCCGCTCGTGTAGCGCTCTGGTAAGTCGTAGGTATCTGCACCTAGGACCCTACCACTTCAATTCAAATAAATAGCGTCAGCATTAGCCAGCTAATCAATCCGCGTGGTATCACAACGGGCCCACTTCGGCCTAAGTGTGACTGCTTTTTGCAGACAGCCACTATAAGCTTACCCAACCTATTGCAAAGCAGCTAGGAACTTAACCATGGATGGTTATCCTTCGTCGTATCGACATATAACAGTATCATTTTACGTAATTTCCACAAACTATGCATCCTCTGTGGGCCCAAAGTTGAACTCCGATGAGTTTTCTTATTCTACCAGATGTTTTACTGTAACTTAAGGCACTATCGCTTGTACCGAACACACTTGCCTAAGTTCTTCGGCTTTGCATTAAAATGCCTGGCGGTAGTACGAGATAAAGGTGGCACATTTTCACATTTTTTGAGTGCATAGTGAACTTATACGAATCATACCTTTTTTTTAGCCACTTTAGTGTTCATCATCGCTTGCATGAAGACCACTATGATGCTTAGAGAGGTGTAAGGATATACTGCGAATAGACCTCCTTTTCCACCTCACCGTGTTCCTAGGGGTCAGGCCATCCATGACAGAGGTAGTAGATTGCTGTCATTAGAAAGGTATAATAATTTGTTAAGAACTTGCACATTGAATCGAATAGCCAGAGATCTCATCGTGTATGTCGACAATCGTCTCGCGTTAGCGTTTCGACGATAGTTTTGCCAAAGCATAAAAAATCGATAGCACCTGGAAGATATCGTTTTGCCTGCTTCGCTTAAGCTTAAAACTGTCAGTAACTATCATTGCGACGGCTGGTTTTTGGCGATACCTATTTCAGTATCGTCTCCTAGTAAATGAGAACAAATTGTATATACATACCTTGGGCTACATTTTTGAGACATTTTAAGTGTGATAGGTCCCATTTGAATTAGTTTTGTTCGCAAACTGAAATGAGAATGTGTTAATGAAATTTGAGAGGAATTAGAGTACAAATGTCAGTATTACGTGAGAGATATTATTATCAGAGCACTCAAACTGTAACGATATTGAAATAGGTATCGCCGAGACTATAGTTAATGACAGTATTCAGTCTACGCGAAGCAGGCAAAACGATATCTCTCAGACGCTATCGTTTTTTTCATGCTACATGAAACGAAACTATCGTCAAAACGTTGCCTTACGAGATTAGAGCCCAGTATAAAATGTAGGCCAGTAGTCCCAGTTCTTCTCTTTCATTCCCATCATGGCGTAGTAGTAGGTCCATCGGCTCCTACGCTGGTGTGCAAGGTTCAAACTTCGAATTTGCCAACTTTCATAATTCTTGGCTCCACCTCTTTCGATTTTCTGACAATGCTCAGAGTACCTGACTAGAAAAAACTTCTCAAATTTCGTCGCTGGTGTCGGTATACAATTTGCGATCCCATCCATTCGGGATAAAACAACAGGACGCCAAACACGAGTGGTTGCTGTAAAATGTAAGCTAGCATATTATTATTATTCTTTTCCATTGCCATTGCATATTGCCTAATTAATGTCGTTAGCAATAGATAACTAAAATTGAAAGTGATGGTATTTGTATCTCAGTTGAATAGTGACATTGAAAGTGACAGTATAAGTCCAGAAGGCTTTCTTAAGGCGTTCCAGAATGTTAGAGGTACAGTTTAGTTTATTATCTATAATGATGCCTACAAGTGACACAGTGAGGGTCGGTCAATAAGGGGTGTTTTAGTTTTAATTCCTTTATTTGCGCATAGTTCAATGAAGACTTTCCGTACGATGTCGTTAACTGTATACAGATTTCATCAAGGCATTATCAAGTTAAGCTACCCACTCTTAAGTTGATAGTGCCTTGATGTTGATGTTGTTTCATGTTGCAAATTGGAAGATGTAGGAGAAGAACAATTGAGAGCATAGGTATATAATTTAATGTGTTAGCTGCTCGTATTATTTCAATGATAATTAGTTGTTTTTGTCAACGTATCTCTTACGACTTACTTATCAAGCCTTGGATGGTCTCTGCCTGAGCTATAGCTTCACGATGCTACCAACCGTAAAGACCAAGCTGTCCCCATTTCCTTCTCCAAGCAAGAGGCCCGACTTCAAGGACCCTGATGTCCACGCGCTCATTATGTCCGATCCTGTATGGAAGACGGATTTTTGCCTTCTGAACTGCGTCCCTATTTTTGTAGAGTTCGATTTCCTCGCCTTCTGTGTTTACTATTGTCTACCGCACAATCTTTTTCAGTATCAGACGATAGCGAACTTAATCGCCACGATCCAGCGGAGATCTTCAAACCGCTCAAAATTCCTCAACACGAGCTGCATAGAGGATCGCGTATGCGACGATTTTCTCGGTATATTACAATTTTATAATTGCTATGAACTCGGTCGTAAGCGGTTATACAATCGATAAAAATATAGTGCAAGCAGATCTCTTACTTAATATAATTAACCATTTGATGAAAAGTACGTGAACGGCGTTGAACGTTTCTTTCTCTTCGCATTTGTCTTTGAATGCATTTTGCGAAGGTAGAGATACGATTTGTATAGATGTTTTTTATTGCAGACTTTTAGGCACTACTGATCTTCCAATCATATTTTAAGATTGCAGTACAAATAATAAAATTGACATCATGGTTGTTTCATTGGTTATCCAAATAGTGATTGGACTTTAAAGCACAAGCTTTGTTGAAAGAAGCTGATAAGATAACTATGTAGTGGCAAGAATTTGTTTTTTCATTATTCTCTGGATTAGGTTAGGTAAGGTTGAGGTGGCTGACTGCTGTCAGGAAAGACAACAGAATCACGTAGGACCTTAGGCCAATCGTGCGAAGATGATGGCTGACTCTTATCCTACTTAGCTAGCCAGGTGATCAAAGTATCAGGATCACATAGTTTCTTCCTCATCCTTGACTCTGCAGCTTCGGCAGAAATCGTTGTAGAGAAGACTATTCTAGAGGCTTAAGTTCCGATCGGGCATTAACCTGTTATAACGACAATGAGAGTTCTAAGATTCGGCCTGCTTAATCTGATGAGGCTTAGTGATTTTTAAGGGTCCATCGTAGGCCAGAGTTGTGGTAATGCAGTATCCTGTGTTTCGCTTAAGTAGATGTTTTAAAGTAGCGATAGTCATAAAAGGTAGATCACCACCCGGAAAGAGTACAGAGCTTGTACCCTATCTATCGAGTTCGTTTGCTTCACAATTCTCTGGAATGTCACAGTGTGCCGGCACCCACATGAGATGGATGTTAAAATACTTGGTCATCTCGTTAAGAGATAGGCGGTAATTAAGGAAAGTCTTGGAGTTGATAGTGACTACGTTCAGAGATTTAATCACTGCCATGGATATCGGAACAGATTACGATGTTTATGCAAAGAAAGAAAGCTTCCTTAGTCAATTTAGTTTCAGCCTGGCTCGGTAATCGGAAAGATAGCTGGAGGTGAAAACTCTTGGAATAGACGCCAGCAGACACCTGTATCCATCTTCGTTCATCCTGTGAAGATTCGCACCATCTGATGTTCAGTCAGACTCGAAGAGGCATTTATGGAACTATACCTGCTGTGTTCGTTGAGTGTCCAGACCGCAGTTCTTTCCAGATGTGCAGCGATCTCAACTTGATCGCCGTATTAGCTGCTAACTGTCTACCAAATAGTTCCATCGGGGGTAGGTTGCGCACAATGTTTCATGCTCACAATGTTCAATGCTCCACTGATACAAAGCATGCCATCCTCTGCACTATGTCGAGTGATATGAGGTTCTATTCCATCGCAGTCCACTAGATTGCGACACAAACAGTATGGATCTGACTTCTTATACAAATATCCAGTCGGCCATGGGAGGATTCTTTGGATTTTCACTTACTTCGCAAATAGGAGTTCAATAAAGTGAAAATCAGATTGTGACCAAGTATTCGACTGACTATCACGTAAAAGTAGAAACGTTTCATAAAAAAATAATCTATACTAATTTTATAAGGCTGAAAAGGTAGTTTGGTTGAACGCGCTAATTTCAGGAAATACTGGTTTGAATTCAAAAAATCTTTTTGTGTTGGATAGTTCATTTATCAAGAAAGGCTTTATAACATACACAGCTGCGACCAATATGAGCGAAGCATCAATGAGAAATGTTAAAAAATTAACCCTTTTATGAGCTTCCGTTGCTTAAGCGGTTTAAGTTACGCAAAGATCATGTATGATGGAATTGTTCCGCTTTAAGAGTTCTAAAAAATAGTCGGTGATAGCATATGTCTAGCTTTTAAGATTGGCTCAGTTTTTTATTGTACTTTAATTTGTTCGAAAGTAATATTTATATAAATTTATCCAGCTGCGATAACTGATATTCACGCGGGCGAAGTCGCGTGTAACAGCTATATATGTCTTAAAACTTATAATATTTAATTTTTGTAAATATTGATGACACGTTTGTAAAATGTAAAGCACTGTAACAACGGGTCTACCTCTTTGTATATGTATTTCGTTGTCAGTTTGACAATGC
Source organism: Eristalis intricaria (assembly GCA_964034865.1). Lineage (NCBI taxonomy): Eukaryota > Metazoa > Arthropoda > Insecta > Diptera > Syrphidae > Eristalis > Eristalis intricaria. Next base: position 34,256,653 of record OZ035875.1, read on the forward strand.
CCAAATAGAATGATTGATTTGCGGTAAAACAATTTAAAAATCGTTGATTACGATACATAAACTTTCAAGATTGTTGTCGATAAAAACCCGACAATTTAATGCGTAGCTTTTAAGAAGTAAGAGCTTTTGTTTATATTTGTTGGAATATGGTTGCCCATATTTACAGTGCTTTCAACATAATGAACTTAATAAAAATTCAAATAAATCATTAATACATTTCGTTATCATTATTGACATCATGTTATGTACAAAGGTTTCGCGTAAATGGTCCACAAGTGCATAGAAAAATGGATCTGTCCCAAATACCAAGGGCAAGAGTTGGAAGCCCAGAGGATCCTCTTGCTGATCCTTATGACGTTCCAACTTATAGTTTCAAATTTAACACACCAGACTACAGTCGAAAGGAAGACGCGGACGTTAACGGAAGGATAAAAGGTAATCGATCTAAAATATTAATAATTTTTTGACAATACTCGAAAGAATATAAATCGACAACTTAGAACAAGTTATCAGATTTGTACAATATTATAATTTCTAAAATTTTCATTTGATATTTTCAAGGTTTATATTCCTACTTCGACGACATTGGTGAGAAGCATACAGTGCGCTACGCCGCTGGAGCAGGCACTGGCTTTGAAGTTCTCAACGGAGTGCCAGATAGTCAATCGTCGTTGGCATACAGTGCCCCATTGTATAAGGCACCGGCGAAAACACGCGGAAAAGTATCAATTGAAAGAGGTCCAAATGGGGTATACAAATTCATTGCAACAGGTCCCGACCAGAGAAGATCAGAAGAAACTGGCCCCGATGGCATCGTTCGAGGGGCGTACTCATACCTCGATGACAAGGGTGTTCAAAGAACCGTTGAATATGAGGCCGGTGCAGGCATTGGATATCGAATAGTGCACAACAGTGTTGGCCGCGGTACACACAGAAATACACACATTCCTAATTTGCGCAGTGGCGACAATGCTCCCGATGCATTCGCACAGACATCTGGGTTTGAAAGTCAACTTCAGAATAAGGACGAGCAGTTCGATATAAGCAGCAGTGAAAAATCATACCGAAGGCAAAACGCAACCTCATCATCAGATGAAAATCGAGGGAAAACCTCCAGTCGGGGTGGTGTAAGATTCCGAAAGCCCCACAACAAAGATTTAACAAATACCAATCAGCTTTCAAGTGACGATGAAAGTGAAGACAGGAAATCCACAGTTCCCGAGAAAAGCAATAAAAGAATGCAAGCAGTCGACGATGAAGTTTCTCCGCAAAATCCAAACCGTAGAAATAACAGACCGTCAAGTCGATACGATGACGATTTGAACTTCGACAACGACCTCAGTTCCATACCACCTCTTATAACCAGCAACCAGCGCATCTTGGAGATTGGACGCGAAGCTGATTGGAAATATAGGAATAGAGACTCGACAATAATTAAAAATGTGGGAAAGTGGTTCATTGGTCTTCCACCAGGCCAGAGCGTGCGAGCACACGTACAAAACATTGACATTTTGCCAATAGGAGGTCGTATGATATCCCCATCTGAGGCGCTGCGAAGAGATGAGCTTTTAGAAAAGGCTAAGAAATGATAATTAATTTGTAGCTTTAGACTTATTATTTGACAAATAAAAGCCAATAACACTGTAATTTAATAAAGGAGATGCAGTTTTTGTTTTTTATAACTTCGTGTTTGTGTACACAAATTTGCTTTCCAACTTTTCCAAAATGGTATACATTGACAGGTATCATTTAAGGTGTGAATCATTAGGCTCGTTTTTTGCAATAAGGTTTTTTTGATTCTGGTGTCCTGAAATGCACTCCAACGCATCGGATTCTATTAATACACGCACGAAGACCAAAGGTCCCAAAGGTGTTTATATGGCTGGGTAGGTCTAATGGGGCCATATGGCAGTTGGAGGATGATCTGACAAAAGGCTGAAAATTGACCATGCCGCATAACTGGTCTCATGGTGTTGTTATCCCGTTTCTGTACTATTTGACTCATACCTTAACAAGGGCTGCAAATTATTCAGCTGTATGACGAAAATGTGCTTTCGAGCTAAATACCATCGACGTTGCGAGTTCGTTCTTGTCCATCCGCAATTTCCATGCTCTGTGTTACTGGGTTACTGGATGACACGCGACCGAATAGATCTGCTACGATCCATACGCGATTTGGCAGCCAACTTTACTCGCGTAGTTCGATAAATGCCAGTCGCAACGCTGACAGCAGAGATCCAAGACTGTACCTTCAGAATGAAGGTTATACATGGTATTCGCTGATAAGTAAGGGAAGTGTCTGACACTGTTCTTTTAGGCCATATAAAGTTTCCAGCATCCAAATTAGTTTTATTAATATATATAATAATAAAACTAGCTGAACCCGGTGCTGAATGGTACCAAAACCCTTTTCACAGAATTCTGAACAACGTTGCCAAAGATATCAGTGCTCTATCTCTTACCATTGATTTTTAGGTATACAGATAGAGAGATGCCGCTGCGACCAGTGAAGGCAGGAAAATGTGTGGACAAAAGTGAGTTCTTGGACTTGAACATTGAAAAGTCCCCAGTCGCGCCTGCCGTCGGACCGTCCTCGATAGAGATATCGATAGAGGGTCCAATGTTGCATCATTCCATGCCAAAATTGGGCCGCCAAAGGAGGACTTCAGTTTGACAAATCATCTATATCACGAAAAGGGCGTGTTTATCGGCGTTGTCACTTCTTATGAGAGCTTTGAGGATTTGATTGGCATCCAGAGCTGTAAGCTGAAAGATCCAGAGCTGTTTTCTTATTTAATTACACTGCTGCCTCTAGTGATTGAATGCGTACAATTAAAACGACTGAAATAAAACAAACACCGAGCCGATCCCATGTATCCAGTTTTGGACGTTCTAATTGATCGTTCTTTCTTTTGTGCATTTACCGTCTAAACTTGTAGTATCTTTCATACTCAGCGGTAACAGCGACATTCTACATTCTACTTTTTATTTCTAAATTTCTAAAATATAAATTTCAAGAAATAATATAAAGATACATACATACAAATATTGAGATCAACATGGTTTTTCTGTCTTAAAAACGTCCTTAATCATGGGACGTAGCACAGAAATTCGGCTTATGTCCTCGCATCGTTCATATAGTACGAAAAGACGCAAACAAATTGAGATCATCCATAATAAAGTTGGGTGCCCAAAATTGTTGTTCCTCGCCATATGAGATCGGTATAAAAAAAAACTTGTGCCAAAAACCAACAGCAAATGCTAGAGGACTTTTAAAATGATACTCGATAAAATAGCTGATCTCCACTATAAAAAATGGAAAATCTGTACTTGCCGAAAAAAAATAAAAAATATAGGAAAAATATATAGGCGCGACTAATTTTCTGCAGAGAACATAAAAGATGAACTGCAGACGACTATGGAAACGAGTTAAAATCAACATGTTCCAATCCTACGGAAACTGAAATTTTCAGCCAAATCCGTCGTAAGGAAACAATTTTACTGATGAAGATCCAGAAAAACTGAATTTATATATGCAGTTTTTCTCGTACAGTGTACACAGCCATTGTCTGTATTCCTAGGATTTATTTTTGCAATAATATTTGAAATGCAGCTCCTTTCCTTTTTATATCAAAACAGAATAAATTTATTTGAATTCCCGACTTCGAAAGGAACATGGGACTTTTACTCTAAGGAAAAAAAATCGCCCGGAGACAGTTTTTTCCCGAAAATATTAAGAATTGGCCTGATTGTGTTTGGCAGAAACGTGCATTGTCAGTGTAATAAGAATGATAAATTACTGACAATTTTATGTAAGATTAAAAATTGTATAAAAAATATTTGTCCGATTTTTGTGGATACACGAAAAAGGGTAGCGAATTTGGCTGTGCAATAATTTCCAACAGTTTTTGGTTTCAGAACAGTAAAGTTTATTTATGCATTAAATGTGCTTTGTTAGTTTATTTCTGAGATTTGCAGCTCATTGTGGTTTTTGGAGTGATAACATAGAAAAACTGTGAATTTGTGACAAATTAACATTTTATAACAAAATGGACGAAAACATGTATGCTAGATAAATAAGATTAAGAAAAAAAATCTGCGGCTGCACACGCTTCCGGCGTCTGATGCCCTCGACTACAGTAATTCTTCGAGTACTACGACTGAAGTCTAAAAATACTCGCAGACCTGATGATAGTCTACTTAGACCCAAGCATTCTTAGAAACACTCTAAGATGCTTACACTCTAATATGTATTGTTCTGAAATCCGATCAAGAATTTTGAGCGACTATAGCCAAGGAATGAGTGAAGATAAAAGTTCAGTAAAATATAAGATCCAGAAATCAACAATTTGCTGCATTATACACAATGGAAGCGAGGACGTGTTTCCTAGAGGAGGCCGGCCGGGCAAGAACAGAAAGAGAAGATAGAGAAATATTAAATTCTGTTCAGGAAAATCCTTAATTCTCATATAAAGAGTTAAAGCTGCAACTGGAATTGTATATTGACTCATCAAATAACGAAGCTATAAATCAATAAGAAAAAAAAAAACTATTTACTTCGAAGAAGAATGTCAAGGCCCGCTTAAATTTTGTGGGGCTCATTTGGTCTCATTAGACTGTAATTGGTTTGGGCCTTTAAACTTGTTCATCTAAGGCTGGATATCTTCAGGAAAGGATTGACTATTGCGAGCGGGATCTGCACAACCATTGCGATTGAACCATGAAGTACGAGTTTCACAGCTTTTCTATTCGCCAGAATGTTCTTATTAGCGAGATATACGAGAAAACTAATGTGAGCGAATAAAGGCTCAAACCCAGAGAACCACTCGCGTGCGCTGTGTCATGTCGAAATTTGACAACTCGTAAGGCCTTATGTGAGGGAGAGAACAAGTGATATTCACCACGACGGATGGAATTGGGCAACTTTTAACTTTTTGTGCGTTTGACAGATGTTTCTATGGACATTCATTCAGGTGCTTCTTATATGATTGTTTTTATGAATGAAAGAAATTCTATAAAACATATATGTACATTTTGTTAAAATTGTTTTTGAATATTCCCTAATAATAAAGGAACTTTAAAATTTTAAATTTCTTAGGTATGTATATACAAGAGTGGATTGCGCAACGTACGTCATTAGGCACCTCTTTAAAATCCGGCAACTATGATTTTTGAGGATTAAATGGCACAACAATTGAACTCACTGTTTGTAGCACTTAGCACGTTATTTTGTTCGACATTCACATGACATAAACTTTAAAAGTTCAATGACAATCAATGATTTATCAACTCAAATAAAAATGGAATCGCTTTTGCAATTTCAAGGTTTTGTTTTATTAATTAAATACCGAAGGCTGAAAGAACCACGCTTTAAATTGCGCATAATATGCGTACATTATACGTTGTGATTGTAGAATTTGTTCTTTGCCTTAAAAATTTGTATTTCTTGCATTTTTTTACGCGAAGAAAATAGTCACTGAAATTTATATTGCGCATACTCCAACTGAGGGAACGTGTTCATCAGACTTGACCCTTTCTAATTATTACTTGTTTATATCGATGAAACACGAACTTGCGGAACGAAGAAGTGAATGGTTTTACTAATGGCTTACTTCCAAAGACGAGGAATGGCCAATCGCCACGTGAGACATGATTTGTTAGTAACATTGGATAGTTGTTGACCATTTATATTTCATATTCACACACCTTTTATCACTTAAAGGACGCCGATGCGATAAACCGAAGCAATCACAATAAAAATATGCTACCACCACGAATGACCGATTCAGTTTTTTTGCTATGAGCTATGAATTTATATTTCGGTTGACACAATTTCTAAAGTAAACCTTGATTAAACCATAAACTTGCTGACTTAAATTTTCATTTAAAAATATCTATTAGATAATGTGGAGTAGGGTTTATTGTACATTTACACTGCACCTTAATTCAACATTTCGCCATAAATTTTCCAACATTTCCAAACGTTGGATTTCAGTATTTCTCTTGGTACAGAAAATGTGTATCAGATTGATATACTCTGTACTTGGTACAATGATTTGTTAAGCTTTCACAGACACTAAACTTCCAATCACTTCACACTTTTCCGAACGCGAGATAAACAAGTTTGTTTAAGGTATCTGCCTTCCATAGAGGAACCATCTTCCACGCGCTGAGGAATTTGAGTGGAACCAAACAATGTTTGTGTATATCTTAAGTCTGTTGAATCTTTACTGCCAAAAATGCAAATTCACCAAGTTGCTCATCTCAAGAGCGTAAACAAATATTTTAGCACACAGGCCCTGTGGAGTACTGATATTGACTACAATAATTTAGAAAAAAAAGTCCACGCCAAACCAACAACGGTGAAAAAAGGATAAAACCACATTCCACTCATACTGCCCACAAAAATGCCTAATCGTTATGGTAGATCTGAATACGAAATTAGACGCTTGAACACGTGACGGAATCTTAACACATAACAGCAACGAAGGGTCATTAATTTTTGCAATGCCAACGACATTGAACGGCTCAGACTTTTTGAGTACAATGGTTGGCTTGCCAGCAGTTACCAGGCAACTGAGTGGAAAGGCAGAGGTAACTGAATCGAATCTAATGCGGAAATTCGTAAGATTGTTTTTTGCAACCTGAAATTAGGGCGACAGTAACAATTCGGTTTGTCCATTGTATTCATTTTGAAGTTCATTGTTAAATGCCTTAAATGCCTTTGGGGGGTTTTGTGCATGTTTTCCTCGTATTAAGTTTGTCTGCAAATGCTTGGTGAATGCTGAATGTACATCTGAGTGTAAGAGATACTTTAGAATGCATTTGACGACGTCGAAGTTTTCTCCTTAACCATACGCCTAGCCAGCATGATCAGGTTTTAGTCTTTTCTGAGAGTATCTGTCGACTGCCACAGCGGCCCTATTAGATGAACAATCACATCTTTGGTGAACTTGGTACATTAGAATGCATTTGCCGACATACCCTGGTCTTAAATTAGGTTTACCAATCTGTGAACTCAACAATTGGACCGTCTGAAGGCAGCAGTCGCTCAGAAACGGCCAGTCTTATTCCATAGGAGAGGAATTGTGGTATATCGGGATAACGCCTGGCCATACACATCGATATGGACTCGCCAGAAGGTGCGAGAGCTTAGTTGTTAAGCCCTATTGCATCCATCTCAAGTTCAGATTTAGTACCAAGTGATGACAACTTGTTCATGTTGAAAGTTCGCCCCAAGTGAGGCTTATGAATGAAGTCTTTTTCCGTAGGAACGAGGGCTTTTACGAGAGATGGATACGAGAGATAAATATCTAACCTAAATCTGACCATTTTTATTATGGTTAACACAGCCTTAAAATTCCTGCTGAAATAATGGATTTATTTGTGCTGTACATAATCCAATCCAATATACACATTTCATTGTTGGCCCTTAAGCCAGAAATGAATGATCAAACTAAACATGAAATAAGACTGGTTGTTTAACCAAATAGTGTCCCCCCTTGAAAGGTCCTTGTATTATAAAGACCTTTCACTCTGAGTGTATTCCTCGATAAAGAGGGGGCTTTCTACAATGTAACTAATGATGCAATTCAGTTAAGATTCATAAAGCAGGAGTAAATGCAAGACTCTGCGAATGGATCAGACTGATATTGCGATCATTGGTGATACATTCATCCCTAGACGACCTATGTTGTAGTAAGAAGCTGACAGGGTGTTCCCTTCCCAATCGAGAGTCCTCTCCTATGGATCGTAGTGGGTGATGAAAACATAACTACGTTGGAAAATAAAAGTTTCCCTGTAGCTAGTATGGCCCTTCTAGTCTCAGGTAAAATTTCTTCAACGCTAAGCGAACGTCTCAGTCATGGACTAAATGTTAGTTAGAAACTGGAAGCAAGCTCAAGAACTGAACGTCTGAACGAAACGAAAAAAAAAACGGATTTGCTGCTCTTTACCCACAGGATAATTTTCCCTGAATTGCTGTACTTATCCCTGAGACCGTTCAAATATAAACGAGTCAAACTCAAGCTCTCACAGTGAGGCCGGACTAGCACCGGAGAAGATCATCTACGCACTTGTCAGAAAGGGAAGGACGGCAGGAACAATTGGGAGCAGAAGAAGGTGTATTCTCGATGTACATTGACGGCTCAGAAACGATTGCGGGTACAGGCGCAGGAATTTTCTGTGACCTGCCCGAGAAATCTCTCGCATTGAGAGACGACTGTAGTGTCTTCCAAGTTGCAGTGGCTGCAATATACTAAGCAGCACTTGCAGCGAAGGAACTGATAATAATCAACAGATCGATTTCCATCTTTTCTGGCAGCCAAGCGGCAATAAAAGCTATAGCATCGGACATGTTGACATCGAAACTTGTCAGGTTATTCAGATAGAGTGTCAGTGAAATATCCTTGACAAACATAGTTACCCTAAGGTGGGCACCAGGGCACCCAGGCTTTCAAGGAAATGAAAAAGCGGACTTTGGTTTTAGCTGGGTAAATCTCAGCCAATCCAGTACGCACTAACACTGCTTAGCTCACTAAGATGAAAACTGGCGGACGAAGGCCTGGATACAGAAAGGAGCACGTTGGCTTATTCTTGAAATCGCAGATATAGCAAGGGCCCTATGGCCGATGCTAAGTAAGAAGAGATCGACATCACTGATCAGCTTCAGTCGTAAGGAACTGAGAGTTTCGGTAGGTGACGTTACCAGTCACTGAAACATAGGCACGCACGCATCGCGACTGAACATACCACACAATGACATTAAAAGAAGCTGCAAGAGATGAGTAGAAGTTGTTTCTCCAAATCAGACTTTGATGGGTTTAGCCGTTGGCTGTATCGGCTGTAGTTTGGAGAGTTCCGGATCTCCACAACATCTGCAAAGTCGATAATTCCCAACTTATCACTTCAATCCATTCAAGGGCATGGAGCCAAAACTGAAGGAACTGGAAACAAACCCTAAAAAAAGAGAAGAAGTACTATCGATCACTCTCACCGAGTTAGCGCTAGAATCACAGGCCAAAGAACACCATTAGGATCAGAGAAATTTAAATATCCACAAATTCGAATTTAAAACTAGGCGAAAAAGGGTATGGACCCATTAGGCCACACAGACTATCAAGGGAATTCGTGGTTCTTTGAGAGAGTGCTTCATGCCAAGCTTGACTTCAACTCAAAGACACAGCGATTACCAAGGGTGATCCTTCATTTTACATTTGCGGCAGTGTCATTGATTGAATTAATGCAGGCACACTATTTCAATACTTCAAAGTTAAAGCGTCAAAGTCTATATTAGCGTTTGGTTGGTGGTCTTTTTTGATGACAGCCTGATCTTTGTCTTACCTCCACTCAGCGCAAGGCCCATCTCAGCCGAGTCCTTCTTGATCCACACAAAGGTCCCACTTACAGACATCCGTATCCTTCCGATGTTGTCAGCGGCATCAGCATGTGCGAAGAGCTTGTGAAAGATCGTGCCGCTGGTATTGAGGTTAGAATAACGCACGATCTCGAAATGAGTGTTAAAAAAATCGCATGCCAGTGTGTCCCCTTGTTTAGGTTTTGTTAGGTTAGAGTGGCTGACTACCTAAAAGGTAGCCTCCCCTATCCCAAAGGTAGGCCCGTTGTGCTCCCACAAAGACCTAGTCGATCCTAATCCGCCAACTATCTGGAGCTTTTGACAAAGCGATGGAGCTGATTGATGCTAATCTCACTTAGTTCTGTCAGGTCATAGAAATATGGGGCATCCAACTGACCAAGTCTGCGAGATGAGAAGGCAGTGCAGTTACAAAGAAGATTCACACATTCTTTGATTTCTTCTTCCTCCTCATCTCTGCAGATTCTACAGAAATCGTTAAAGAGTATATATTCTTGAAGCGTGAATTCCAATGGGACAGTGCCCACCTATGCAGCCGATGAGAGTTCTGAGACGTGGCCTGTTCATTCTGATTAGGTCGCGTAAGCGCTTTGGATCGATATTAGGCCATAATTGGTTTGTGATGAGGTACCCAGTGCCAGAGGACCATCCACATTTGGTGTGAGTGTTTCAAGCTTTAGTAGATGTTTTGTAGTAGCGACGGCATTTCTCTGTACGGAAAGAGTATTGATGTGGTACCCTTTCTAGCGAGTGGCTGAAGTCTTAACCTCTGTTTCTTTGCGTTTCTAGAGCCCTTTCTCGAGGAACCAAATTGTATTTATACCAGAAATGGTGTATGGGACATACAACTTGAGGTTACCTCTCTTGTAATAACAGGAGCTGGCCATAACTCCTACTGCGGAGTCACAGGACGCAGAAACACAAATGAAATAAAACACAGAATAACGATTTTAATATCCATCAAATTGAATTTATTTGACAGATCATTTTATGGCATTAATGTTTCAATATGTTTTCGGGCATGTGACCGCCGCAGCTGGCACGTGCATTGCGTACAGATGGGCCTAATTTTACACTTCGCAGTGCATCAGACTGCTTTTGGCAATAATGCCTCGAATGTTTACGTTCAAGTAAACTTTTGTTGGCTTTAATATTTTGAAGACGAATGGATCAATGATTCCGCCGGCGAATTAAGTGCACCCAACCGCGATCTTTCTGTATATTTTTCTGCTTGTAATGCTGTATTGATAATGACTTCCATTCGTTTGAGTTCCTCTAATTGAACAATGTTTTTCATAATAAATGTTAATAATTTAACTTCCAGTCAGTTGATTTCGACTTTATGCCAGACATTGATGATCGCATTATGTTCTACAGTGGTCTCTTCGTGAGTTATACATGCGATCTTGATTCCAGGCAGACGTACACAGTTCCAACGCCTAAAGTACCTGGGTCATGAACCAATTGGCAACAGAGAATTAGATGGGACCAGTATGCACAGCTCTTGAATGCAGACACAATCGCCATTTGAGTCTAATTGACTTGCCAGGAGTAAATCAATATTAATTGACAAGAGTTATTCCACGTTTGGTTTCTGTGCCTCAAGTCGTCGATTTTAACTGCGGAGTAAATGTTCATGAAATCCTTCACTGCTTGGGAGATTTATGTAGTTCCCCTTTATTATGTTTAGGTCAAATTGTTGGCTTCATGTATTTAACTTCGAAAGACTCGTATTTATTAGTTTAACCGACTTTTGTTGTTGATGGTACTACAGACTTGGGAAGATCGTGTAAATAGTATTGTCTAATAAGGTTTTTACGCAGTTTTCAAGAATGATGTTAAATATAGAGTCCTGCATGATTGCATTCATTTGCCTCTCTATATAGTGTGCAGTGCTTCAGTGTACTGTATTCATTGCATTCTTTGAAAAAAGTGTAAACTAAAAATGAGTATACCAATTACAGAGACAAACACTGAAAAACAAACATCGTCTCATTCTCTCTATTTCCTTACTCAGGTAAAAGAAACACACCGAGTGCATCGAATGCAAAACGACATGATTGAGGCTTAGTAAGCTTCTTAGTACCCTGTCCGAACATGCCCTGGTAAACCAACTAATTATGTTTGCATACGTTCCAGAAAAAACTGTGAAAAAGAAAACATGATGTACATAGAAAAAAGGAGATCGGTTCTTATAACATTCAACATAGTAAAAATATTTAAAATAATTGTTTCATAAAAAAAAGAAAAAAATTAAGGGGGTATATTATTAAATTTTAAATGCATATATCATGTAACTAAATAATTAATATATCTTATATATAACTAGTGGGTCGCCGTGGCGTAGTGGGTTAGTGTGTCGATTCCTACGCAGAGGGTGCCAGGTTCGATACCCGAATTTACCACCTTTCATATTTCACGGCTCCACCTCTTTCGAGTCACTGACAATGCTCAAAGAGTATTTGCTGTCTAGAAAAAGCTTCTCAAACCTGGCCGTTAGGAGTCGGTATTAAACTGTAGGTCCCTTCTACTCGTGAGAGAACAATAGCACGCACAACACGAGTGGTTGCTGACAAGCTAGGCTCGGACTGTAGCGCCACCCATATTGTATATATATATAACTAAGTTTTTTAAAGACTACGGCTGATAAGATTATTTTTCTTTAAAATTTAAATCAAATGGCTTTTTTTACTAGAAATCTTTTAAAAACGGAATATTTGTTTTTTCTAAATCGTGTTATTTTAAACAGGTACCTATTTCACAGAACGGCTCATACATTGTATGATTCTGACACTTCTGCTGTATGATTTCTGTTTCTCAGATTTGTTGTATTAGCCGCTGTAACACAACATGTATCACCTAAAGCTTACACTGGAAATATGGGAAAGTTGTATGATCCTGTTTCACTGAAAAGTATCATACACATCATACAGCAGTTTTTCAAATTTGAACATACATTTCATACAGCAGTTAAAACTCCTGTAGTCACTACAAAAATGAGTTTTCAAATGAGAAAACACACAAATATTTGTAAGCATTTTTGGTCTTATGATTTTTGAATAATGAATGATTGTTCATTTTTTTTTAAATTAGACATGTAGGAACAAGGAATGCTAGTTCGTCAAGAAATTTTTATAAAAAATCAGGTACTATCAGGAAAAATTGTCTTATAATAGCTGAAGTAATTCCAATAATTTCGAAATAATATTTTTCCTCATTATTGAGGAACTCTATTATTTAGTTTTTTGTTTGCTTGTAATCCACTTATATGGTGTCTGGGTTTCATTCAACGACACTATTTAGTTTTCAATGAAATTTGTCATTGAAAACTAAACTAACTAATAATACACATCATACAACAAAGAACATATCATGCAATACTTCCAGTGGAATCTGTGAAACAGAAAATTGTATGACATGTATGATGTATGACAGTTTTGTAAGTTGTATGAAATGTATATGATGTATGATTTGTGAAATAGGCCCAGAACTGTGTATTTAGAAAAAAAAAATTGATTTTTACCGACTTAAAAAAAAAACAATAACAATGTAATGTATTTTGAAAAAAAGTACTAAGTACAACTAATGCCTGAAACACAATAGCGCGTTGCGCCAGCCGACTTTATGTTACGATGACGCACTGCCTTGAAATAAATACTTAATTTATCAGCCGTTCTCTCTCTCATCTACGAGATGAAAAATATTGCCGCCTTTCTGCATACACTCATTTGAAATGACTTTTGTCGTTAAATTATTTTTAATCAACTGTGTTCGTTTCTTAAATGAAAGTTGACACAAAATACTCTCAATTTGGGAGAAAATCTCTCTCACAGCGAACCCCTCTGTCAAAAAATACGTTTTATTACGTTTTACGTTTTATTACGATCCTCTCAATCTCTCTCATTATTCACTGACGCAGGTCGACGTTGTATTTTGTGCTTGGCCATTGATTTATGTGAGTTGAAAGCCAACGCCAGCGCAAACGCACTATTGTGTTTCAGGCATTAACCCTTAAAATGGTTGACAATGATTCATTTAATATTTCTTAAAGGTATTTATTTATACGTTAAATATTTTTTTTTTACAAAAAATACATTATATATTATATAATATTATAAGAAATTAAGTACATACCTTAGCCAAAATTTATTTTTAATCTGACTTAAGTTACCGTCGGAACACAATTATTTGCATCTAAAATCGAACATTTGTTCCCACTTCATGTTTTTTCAATGCATACGCATGCGGAAATGATGTTCAAACTTTATCAGGCATATACGAAAAGTACCGTTTGGTATTGTAAAGAATCTATACAAGCAAAGAGATCACATTGTGTTTCAACATGATCAAGACATTGATTGGCCTCTTTAACTTAAGGAGCGTATTCTCGGTGAGTTCTTCCGGCGTTCAAGGAATATGTATGTACATCAACACTATGCTTGAAGCCTTTATGCCAAGAAAACAAAATCAAAAAGACACTCGAAAATAAGACAAGTAGAGAGTTTTAGTAATTTAGATACTAGAACTGAAAATGCCAAGCAAAATTAGAATCATACATTCTAAAAAAAATAGTTTAATTTCGTTATTCTTGTACCAGGGTTTATAATCAATGAAAAAAAGGTAAATATGATCACTTTTCATAAAAAAAAACGTAAAATGATTGAAAGTCTTCGCCATTTCTATTTGTCTACATCTTCATTTGTTTGTTCTTTTTGTTTGAATTCCAATCAATATTTACTCATCTCTAGGCAGCGGGCAAGCAGTTTTCTTGTTTGTCCAAAACGATAATAAGCGGTGATAATGTACTTAATTGAATTCTAAGATATATACAGCGTGGGCCATCTGGTAGTTTTATTTTGGCACTGACAGCTGTTTCCCGCTCTTGACAGAAAGTCCACGGAATGAAATGAGTTGCATTACGCTTGAACAACGTCGGGAAATATTTAAAATTGTTTTGGCCGAAATGAAACACCCACCGCGACTGCTATACGCAAGTTTCTTCAAAAACTTCGTGTGACTGGTATGTAAGTGAGAATATGACTGCTGTGGCCGAGAGTGTGAGACTCTTCGAAAATGAGGGTGGGACCAACGTTTCGGTCCACGGTACCCGTTGCAGAGCTATGTTAGCCGACTTTATTTTTACTGAAATTGAAGACATGAATTTGGACGACTTTTGGTTCATGTATGATGGTGCGCCATGCCACACCGTCCATGCCGCAATTGATATTTTGAACACCAAACTTGGCCAAGTCAATTGCCAGCCTCGGAACTGGCATGTGACATTTTTGGAATTTTTTTTGTTGGAGAACCGTGTTATGCCATCTATCCGGGAACGATTCAAGCACTTGGGCCAATTTTATCCAAAAAATCCGTGAACTACCAACCAAAATTATCAACAAGGTCTTGGAAAACAGAATGCGCTTCTGCGAAGCCAGCCGAGGCAGCCACTTGAACAACGTTGTATTTCATACTTAATGGGAATGTTTGTTCTTACTGTTAAAGCCTTAACACATGACGAAAATTCATGTTCATGTTGTTCATTTTATTGCATTCTTTAAAAGAAACTTATGTTTGCCCACCCTGTACATTGCCTGAGATTTTCAGAACTCGCAAATTCCTACACAACCTCTCATGAATGTGTCCCACTCCGTTCAATTAACTGAAATTAATACTGAATACTATTATGTGATGGATATTCCCCCAGTTGGTGAAAACTCACAACAACAAAAAAAAAACCAAGAAATTCTATAGTATTACAATCCAATTGTTTACAAAAAGTACCTTACCTACGTAAATATGTCCTCATATATGTATGCATACACTTTATTTTGGTAATATGTGAATAACTATGCATGTAAGTTAAATGTAAAGCAACATTTTAAATAAATAAAGCAGTTCGAGTAGCATGCCTAAGTGATTTTGGGTGAAATTTGGTACTCGCACTTGAAGTTCCCAACCGTACGTGCTGCGAGTGATAATTGCAATTCGAGTTTAATCCAAGCGTCAAGTGCTCTGTCAACCAACGAACATCTACTAAGAATGATGCAACATTGTTTTGACTGCTCGCCATTCAATGTTACGCAGAGCATTATACTTTTAATGTCTAGCACCAAAGTTGATCCAATTTCGTTATTTAATGGAGTATATTAGCTAATCGAATACAATTTGTATCATTGTAAAATTGGCCTTAGTGCATTGTCTTGTCTGGAATATTTAATTAAAAGTATCTCATTTCAAAAGTCTTGTAAAATTTATATCTGCCGTCATCTGTGCAATGCGATTTTACAATATCTCTTAGGTGCATAGTGCATGTGTTTAGTGTTAATTTACAGTTCGTTCTTCTATTAAGACTTGATAGCACATGTCGGACTCATGAATGAAGTGGTATACACGTATCTCTCTGCTTTCGTATTCAATCCATACGACAGACGATAATTACCGTGTTTTTGGAAGGTTAAACTGGGTAATATGCTACGTACCATGTGCACTGATTAAATTTGGCAATATTCTTGAAATTCAGACAGACGTGGTAGAATCGTAAAAAGACAAGTGAAATAATATCAAATTTGAATGCCGAGTCGGGTAAAAAAATACGTCACACGGCTTACTTTAAGGTTGTTGAACTGCGCCACTTCGGAGATCCGTAAATTGGCCTACAATCACTCTTGCAATTCTAAATTCTTTGCTCTCAACGACAGACAGAGCTCCAATCTTTCCTTTCGACTTAAAGTTTGGGAAATCGATATTATGATAGAAAAGAAGTTCTGGTAATAGAAATGAGTAAAAAAAACAAACAAAGTAATTCCGAAGCATTAGTGATGGGAAGGTACAAAAATGAGTTTCAACTGTCACCGCGGGTAGCCGAAAACGTGGGAAATGTTGACAAAATACGTTGGACGATATTGCGAATCAGAGAGGAAATAAAGAGAATGGTCAAGTCTGCTTATGAAAAACAGCAAAACGGAGATGGTCCTACATGGACATACATATGTTAATTTTGTTTCTTATTATGTTTTTATTTATAGACGTGTTTATGATTATTTATCTATTGAATTTTATTTTCTTCATATTTTGAAGCGCTTAAGACGCCCCGTTGCGATATGGGTACGAACATTGCCCTTTTCGAAGATATTCTAACTATCTTTTGCTTGTATTAAAAATAGAAACTGGTAAGTCATATTTTTTCGTCAAAAGCAATCTTTTGCCAATCTATATTTGTATCCAAGTATACTCATTTTAAATCTTGTCCAACTTAGTGTATTATTGTAAGGAATCGCTACGTACCAGATTTTAACATTTAGAAAAACATCTTGGAAAAGACTAGTGAGTTACAAATTCAAAGCTCACCACCCCCAAAGCCGCCTTTGATAACATTCATTGTGAGGACTGCGACGCACATGGCACATACGGGGTTGGAAAATAATCTCTTAAGACAGAAACAAATGAATGAGCGCTGGAATATATTTCTCTTCGTCCTTAACTTAACCTCAAACTAAGGGTACACTTGTGGCTACATTTGCGGATGACACAGCGATCCTGGCAAGGGGAAGTTCAGTTGAGTCCTCAACTGAAAAACTTCAACGAGCTCTAGACAAAATAAACGTATGGTCAAAACGCTGGCGCATTGCTCCGAATGAGACCAAATCAACGCATATAAATTTTACCTACAGAAATATTGAAAATCGACCATTTTTCATTAATTCTGTACAAATACCGTACGCTAATAAAGCGAAATATCTTGGTTTGACTCTCGATGCGAAACTCAAGTCGAAGGCCCACGTGAAAAAGAAACGGAATGAGGTCGAACACCGGTATAGAGAAATGTACTGGTTACTTGGAAGGCACTCCAGGTAGAACAGCATATACAACCATCTGCTAATATACAAGCAAGTACTGAAGCCTATATGGACTTACGGCATACAACTATGGGGCTGTACCAAAGCAAATAAGTGAGGTTAAAATAACATTATACGGGATATTGTGAAAGCTCCTTGATATCTCAGGAATTGTGATATGCAAAGGGACCTAGGGATAACTACCGTCGACGAAGAAATAACAAACTCCGCTCGAAAGCTAAGTATCAGACTGTTACAAGTCCATCCTCCAAACTTTGGATATGAGACGTTTAGTACGCTGACTCCAACGTACTGTTACAAGTCCATCCTCCAAACTTTGAATATGAGACGCTGACTCCAACGTACGAGGCCGATCGATTTGGCGCGAAAATAATAAATCAACCCAACGATGTCTATGGCAGGTGATTTCACCGAAGGTCTACCTGCAACACGCGAAAACATCTTTAAAAGTAAACTACTAGATAAGGAAACTTAGTTGTAGTACAGAAAAACCAAAAGGGAATGGTGTTTATAGTAAGTAAAAATCTGACACGACTATGTGGACACGGGTCACATAGTGTCTTGTTGAAGATTTTCACAAAACGAATTAAAAAAAAAAACAGTAGAACTTCATTGGGGTCGTTTTCGATCAACTTCTTTTTTCCAAAATAAATATTTTCTATACTAACATCAATAGTAGGCTGAGCATTAATGATTGATTTGTTTGATCATACATAAGCCGAAATCGGGGTATTTCAGTCTTATCCCTGTTAGATGAATGACTACGGGTTCCTTTTGTCAGTTAAGATCGTTTTCGACCAGATGTATTTTGATGTTTTTTGTGTGAAGATACTCGTGGTAGACTTCTTATTGGAGATAATTTAATTTTAGGAAATGTCAAGTTGTGAAGATTTCTCGTCGGGTAATACCGAAAAATTTGTACCAGAAGCCAAAATTGGTGTTAGTGATAGATAGATAGATAGATCAACTTTTCGTATCTAAAAACAGTACCAGACCCAAGAAGTTCAAATCGACTTCCATCACCTCGTCGATTTCAAGACCGCATATTGCAGCGCTCATAGAAGCAAGCTTAAAAAAGTAACGTCTGGATTTTACATTCCTGCCAAGCTCGATAGGTTTTGCAGAATGACGATGGCGAACTCTCGCTGCTCGATCAAGGTCGGTAAAGACCTCACCCAGATCTTCAATGCAAAAAAAAAAAGGATTTAGACATGGTCACGCGCTATCATTTGACTTCTGCAACATATTCATGCAAGACTCACTCGCCAACACAAGAGGTACGATATTCCAGAAGTTCATACAAATCTTATTAGAATCGGATGACATTGACGTGATTTGTTGGCATTGAAACGGAAACTGGTAAAGTTGGCAACTATTACTTTGAGATAGTCAAGGACTTCGCCTACCTCGGCTCCGTGGTGCGACGTATGGGTTTGTATACGTTGACGGTTTTTTGGAGCGGAAGATTTAACCTCGAACTGCATGAACTGGACAGAAAAATCAGCCAGGCATCTACGGATCCAAGGCCTAAGGTGGCTCTGGGACAACGCTACAGAGGACAAGTAACAAGTAAAAGTCTGTTGGTTGAGGTTCAGGTTCACACCGGATAGGAGTACCAGATAGAGAAGGAGAAGGATAACATGAATGTACATAAATACAGTGAAATCTCCGTAAGTCGAACTTAGCATAAGTCGAATTTCTTTCTAGCTATATTTTTTTTGCCATATTTTACATATATTTTACACTCTGTATTATCTAATATTTCAGTTATACAAAATTAGTTTTTTTTTCATCAAAGGCTATTTTTTGTACTTATATTCATTCTTGAAAAAGACCAACACTACGGTTGATTGAGATTTACAGCGCAGATAGATAAATATGAAAAAGATTGCATTTTACACAACTTGTGTAGGTATGTTTTTTTCAAGAAAATTAAAATTCAATAGAATAGAATTATATATTTATTTATTTATTTTTATCAATGGATTATGCTGATAACAGTAAATTTGAGCACCTACTTAAAAATTCTCTCTCAAAATCCCAATAAAAGTCTCTGATTATTTTCACTGATGTGATCGTTCCTCCTCTTCTGTTCAGATTCGTCATCACTAGAGAAAAAGACAATTTTTTGCCCTATAGACATTTTCGAATAACATTCGAAATTTAATAATATTTATTAATTTTATTTTCTCTTGTATATTCAGTGCCTATCGTTCCATCATTTTGCGTGCTGTTACTTCGAAAATAGGACTAGAAAATAGGACGCATTTTGTGTAGAACAGACACACGAGAACGGTTGTAGCATTCCCGTTTGGGGACAATTGTAAAATGTTACAACAATAAAAAAATTAGATCTATGCCATGTTTGTTTTGTTTTGGTGTGCCTAGAGGCCTATTCCTCGAGTAATGAATATGTTACAATTGTGAGTAGGAATTTTTTTGTTAATTTTTTACACAGAATTAAATCATATATGTATTTATATTTTTATTGATGTCATTAAACAAAGTTAATAAATACTAAAATTAATCAAAAGCTTGAGAAAAACCAAATTTGTCTTCATGCTTACCTATGTTACAGCTATCCTCAGACTCTGTTAGAATACGGGAACAGTTCTAACAATTGTCCCATTGCATTTAAAGTGCGTATCTCTTTTTTCCAGTCATTCCTAGTCGGTTAATATTATATTGTTGTAAATTACTTTTTGATAAATATTATATCAAAAATTCTATAAGAGCTGAAAACAAAAGTATTACTATTGTCCCCAGTCTATCCTACCTGGTTTAATTCAGAAATAGTTTTTTTTTCACAACAGTTTCAAACAGTCCCCATTCATTGAAATATCGATTTCAGGTGAGACAGAGTTGTCGCTTATTGACGAACGCAACTCAAATCCACAAAGGGCACACACTTCAGGCCATATCGAAATTCCATGGCGATATATGCTTTTCCGCTCTACTCCATTTGCCTTTTCCCATTTCGTTTGATTCCTTCTTCTTGTGTGTAACCTGTACCGAAGCAGACGAAAGTTACTAATAATAAATGTTTAAATTACCTTTGAATTACTGTTGAAATATGGAGTTTCATTTCATTTCCAAATAAATACACAACAAGAGTTATATAATTTAAGAGAACGACTAATAGCATTGCATTAACATAGTTAGTATGGTATATAGTGTAGCTTTCGTTAATAATAAATACCGATCATAAGTACAACCGACCAGGTTTTGTTACTAAGAATGGTACTCGAGGAGGCTTGGGAGTTTTCCAAACCGATCAACAGGTGTTTTGTAGTTTTTCGAAAAGGCATACGACCGAGTCCTCGAGGTAAACTCTGGGCTGTTCTGCAGGAATCCTCCTTTGAGGACCATTCAGTCTCTATACACAAACTGGAGCAGCTTTTTTAGTTAACGCAGTCAAATAAGATGTGATGGTAATTTCGAGAACGTCTGCTTAATGCACTCTATACTTTAGTGAAGGTGGACAAGCTTAAGTATCTCGGGATCTTTTTGACGGGTGGTTGGAGTGGTAACGCTGAGATCTCTTGTAGGAGTGACCATGCTGGGTCAATTTTGAAAGAAATTATTGGGTGAGAAACAAGACAATGCGAAGAAACCTTAATATTGAGCATCCGAAATGAAGTCCATGCTTTGACATCCTGGCTTGAATCTCCCTATCATTACGACTTCCGAGGTAGGTGACCGCTTCATGGACCCAGGACGATAAATTTGAACTATGTCGAAGAAACTCGCCTATTTGCGCTTGGGTATAACTACTGATGAGTTTGAGTCTATGGAGGAGGATCGAGTTGCCTGGAGACAACCCTTTGCCCCCGCGGCCCCTTAAGTTGATCATACTTCAGAAGATGATGATAATTGAAAACTTGATGAAAATATGTACTTATAAAGAGGCACTTCAGTTATTTTCTTGCAAGTGATGATGCTCATCCACATGTAGCATCATCAAATAAAAAATGTTTTTTTAAATATTAATGGGAATGTTCTGCCCCGTCTGACGTCTTTAAGGGGCTTGACCACTTGTGATTATTCCAATGCAGCACGTACTTTCATTATTGACGGAGAAGTGAAAAATTGACTTGATGAATGTTTTGTCTCAAAAGGCTATCAGGGAGTTTGGTGCGGAGTGCACAATTTGCAGAAACAAAACATTTCTTGTTCACACACCTACACTCATGATAAATTCACAAAGCAGCTTTTCATCCGTATAAAGAGATTTAAGATTACTCGTTAGTTTGTAAGTATTCCATATCTTGTCAAGTAACGAGAAAAAGCCTTAAGACAACCCCTCTGAGAACATCATTCTTTTTCAAAAGTCAATTTAAATCATATAAATTCTGTTTCACGGTCATTTCAAATGTCAACCGAAACCAATGGTTTTTATTTTTGTCAACGCACGATCGTGCAATCGTCTTCAACTGAACCAACACTCTCAAGATTTTGAATGAACAAGTAAATGCGCTTTGATGTTGTGTCAGGTTGATGACAAGTAAAGTACCCGGCAACAGACGAATAGTTTGGTGAACCGAACACGAATTTTGATGGGAAATTGGAATAATTTAAACGCTTTCTTGAATGGAGTTCATGATAAATGATCTACAACCGCGCACAGCTATTAAAGTTTGACGTTCAAGTTTCAATCAGTGTTGCCACTGAGACTTTTCCTAAAGTTTTTTGAACCGCTATTATATTAACCAGTGACCATAAATCGATTAACTCGAAACACGTGTGTCCGTATAACTCTCGGATATCAAGTTGTATGGGTGGATTGTGCGCACAAGAATGAAAGCTGAGGAAAGGTATTGTATGATGTCACATTTATAATTGTTAATCATTTCACCAGTATTAGTATAGGAAAGACTATAGGCCAAAATTGAGGAGGTGTTGAAAACATAACAAGAATACACGATTGTATGCAAATTAGTTTTTTTTTTGCTGACAGACTGTCAGAAAGAGCGAAAGCCTGTTTTTAACGTATCTTACATCCTAAATGCATACCCATCGAATGTCTGTAAGTATTTTATTCTCATTCACTAGAACAGGATCTGCAGTTAAATTCAATTAAAGCTTACCATCACAATAACTGTTTCATAAATTCTAGAGCATTAGAAAAATTGTAAAAGCAAATAAAATTCAAGACAAGGAGTCGTCTTAGGCGATCTGTGAACTCTACTGTACGCAGAGAACGCAACCAAGACAAATCATCATAAATAATGCATACATACTTTAGAGTATGTCAGTGCATCAGAATTAAAGTTGCAAGACAACGCACCACTAACCCGGTTTGCTTAGTCAGGAAAAGAGAATAAAACCTGAACATTCCTAGCCACACGTGAAGGTCAGAGACCTGTAATTTTCTTTTAAAGAAGCGCGCGAAACGTCAAGGTCTTCAGAGATCATGCTTACAGAACACAAGAACCAAGAAGAAAGAAAACAAAAACCACACACAAGGAATGCGTCCCCTCAACTATCGCATTTTTTTTTCTTTATCATACGCATGAACGTCAGCAACCGTAGATTCATTGTGTTCATTGAATCGAATGAATAACAAAAAGCGATATATACGTCACTGACGGCCTTTATTAAGTTATCAGTTATTGAAATAATTATGGTAATTGCAGAGACTCAGGTGAGCATACTCAGTTGGGAAGACAAAGTAATGATTTCTTTTAGTACTTTTTTCTTCACATAGACATGTAATAGGAAAGTTGATTAAGGTGGGTAGTTCTTTGTTTGAAGGTTTCTTTAAGACGTGTTAAAGGAACTGCTGAAGCATTATACACAACATACATATATGTACAACCATAGACGAAATAAAGATGTTTATTACTTACATACTTATCAGGCCTTCGACCTATGGATTGTCTGAGTTTGAGCAGCAGCAGCTGCCTTCCTTTGAGCACTAACTGTGCAGATGATGATACTGGACACTGGTTCCGTTGATCAAGTGTACTATATACTGCAGATTCGGTCACCTATCCTTATCGAACCTGGAGGCCCCGAATCGAAGAGCTTCTTTGCTGGTGTCCTTACGCTCGTTGTATCAGCGCAGTATATGGATTTTTGTCTTACGAACTACGTCCACATTTTGTTACAACTTGTAGAATTCGCTCCTTCATTGTCTTTTTTTTTGGCAGATGGGACCATGTATCCGAATTTGAATTTTTCTTTCGAAGGCAATAAGAATAAGCTTTGCTGTTTGGCTTATCGTTCAGTTTTCGGCACCATTTATGAGGGTTGGCAAAATGAAAGATCTTTATTTACAGTCTATGGATTTTTGCCTTACGAACTACGTCCACATCTTGTTACAACTTGTAGAATACGCTCCTTCATTGCCTTTTTTTTGCAGATGGGACCAGATATCCAAATTTGAATTTTTCTTTCGAAGGCAATAAGAATAAGCTCTGCTGTTTGGCTTATCGTTCAGTTTTCGGCACCATTTATGAGGGTTGGCAAAATAAAAGATCTTTATTTACAATAAAATGTTATATTAAATGTTATTCAAAAATGCTCTTCATTTATCCTTATGATTCAACTTGTGGTCTGGATTAAACTTTTTTTCAACCATATATATCAATCCACAGTGGGATTCGAAGGCGTAAGTGTATTTAAAGTTTGCAATTTACAAAATATGGATCGTTTAACAATCGCGAATGTGTGTTAAAATTATGAAAACTTAATACAACTACACTTATGATCGATGATCGTACAGCTGATTTCATAAGATTTAATTTTTTACACATCTCCTCGGTTTTGCCATACATTATCGCGGTTTCGAAAACTTACGGTTGAGTTCATTCGTCCGGGAGAGGTTGTTAAGCCGAACTGTCCTGCAGCGGGAATTTCTGGTCATTTTGGTTTTGATTTTCTCATTTTCTATCTCTATTAATTCTTGCCAACAAACAGCTGTTTTGTCCGCCACTTCAAAATTGAGAGCTAATGACATTTGAAAACACTTCAAACCAAGTCTAATGAGATTTCAATAGTAATTCATCCAAATCACGTGGTTTCGGTTAGGTGGCTACGTGGTATTAGACAAAACTTCAAGCCAATTCGAAGAGACTGGTTCTGTCTTAAGATCTGGCCTTTATCGAAATTCACGATCTTCAAAAAATATGGCTGTCGTAATTTTTCTCTGACGAGAAACTTAATCAATTAGTTGACTTTTTTAAACTGATCTTGTCCTTGTTCACTCCGTATTAGGCAGCTACTTCGTCTACTACGACTCCCAAGTAAGCGGTACAAACAAGATCAGTACCGAGATTAACCGCAGAATAACTCTAGCAAATCGCTGTACCTTTGTGCTCAAAAGGCAATTGAACATAGTATTAGAGTCCTCTCTCGAAGGACCACGATAACATTATATAACAGCTAGACCATCCCTGTCCCGCTCATTTGCGCGGAAGCCTGGATAATCTCAAGAACGGCTGAAGAAGTCCTTGGTCTTTTCGTGGGAAAAGTCCGGCATTCAATCGTTGGTCCTGTTTGCGTTGATGGCTCATGGAGAAGAAGATTCAACGATGCACTGCATAGCGACATGAGCCTAGCCAGGCGTCTACGGATAAGATGACTGGACTATGTAGAGCGTGGAAAACACAGCTTTAGTCTGAAGAGTCTTCGACTTCGAATCAGTAGGATGACATACACAGGTGGAGAAGGACCTCAAACAACTTCGCGTGCGAAATTGGAGATAGCTGGCTAAGGATCGTGCCAACTGGAGATGCTTGTTGGCTGAGCCCCAGGTCCACCCTTGTCTGTAGGGCCTTTAAAAAAGAAGAAGAATTATTTAGTATTCAATTTTTATAAGCAAGAAACAAAAAAAAACCTACTTATCAAAAAAAAATACATAAAAATAAAAGGAATTCATTTAAAGATTTTCAAAATAAGTGCTAAGTACCCTGTTTTAAGTATTGACTAGGGAGCTCTTGACGGAATATGGGTTTTCTAGTACATTACTAGCAGAGCACACTGCATCTTCCGCTGTCCTTCATCCTTCTGTTACTTTTGGGCACATTAAATGTATGTGTGAAATATGGGCCATAATCAGAACACCTATGGTGGGTCATATTACAATAATCGGACTTTTTCATTGTTTATTAGCCATTGTCAATTATATCCCGGCCGGTACGACCAAAAATAATTGTTCACGATCTCACCTCTCTCGAGTCACCGACAATGCTAAAGGAGGAATAACTGTCTAGAAAATGCTGCTCAAACTTGACCGTTCGGATTCGGGATAAAAGTGTAGGTCAATTCCACTCGTACGGTCCCTTCCTTCCCGTACTAGGCCATGGCCCTCTACGGACTGTAGCGCCACCCATATTGTTATTATTATTAGCCATTGTAATCCAGGTTTGGATACCTCTTTGTATAAGTCATGATAATCGTACAAGACTTCAGATTCAGTTGAAACTGGAGATCCTCATGAATTAAACTTGTAGTTAGTTGAACCGGTTCATCACTATTGAAACAGCAGTTTTTAAGAGAATTTCTATTATTCAGTACCCACTTAAAACTTTCGCAACTAGAGGATTATAGAGGAATACTCATATTTCAGGCACATCATTTTTGGTTACAGCTTTTATTTCATCATGCTGAATCGAATGAAATCGTTTAAAAACGGCTTCAAAATTTTTTCTAGAACGTGTTAAATCAATAGCTTGTAAAAAATTACCACGTAAAATAAAAATTAGGTGTATATTGACATGTGAATGTTTTTCCTGTTCTGAGATATTGTGGTGGACCACATTGCAAACATGGGTCATATTTCAAAAACTTACCCTACCTACAATATTGAGGTTACCTTGTTAAAACGAATCGTAATCCAACCTAACCTCTATCTAACAAAACTCATTGTAACAAATTACTTGGTACGACGTTTTTTTTAATTCCCTTCAGTTTCGCAAAATCGAAGCTGCACTCTATCTCTTGTTTCTTTATTTCTCATTTCCTTCCAAGGGTTTGGTTACATTAAATTAACTATTATATTAGTTAAATAAAGAAAATAATTGAGTTGTGTTTCATGATTCAAACAATCTACTGAAATTAAAATTTTACAGTTATTTAAATCATAAGTATGTTTTATTTAATCCTATTTTTGGAACAATGAAAGGGTTGACCCTGCGTAATAATGTAAATGCTAATAAGTTTAAATGTATTGTAAAATTGAGTATTCATTATCAATTCGTTTAAATTACAAATGTAATTTTAAATTTATTTTATTCATGTGGTATATAGTACATATTTGAATAGATAACAACCTCTGCTTACAAAAAAATGTTTCGGAATAATTTTCTTCAGCAATTACTAATAAATAATTGTATTTATTGATGGATGGATAGTCCGAAATGACTAAATAATAGAGACAGTTTAAGTACATTATCATTATTATCATTATTGAGGCTTATTTGATAATATATAATAGAATTAATAAATACTAATAATGATCGCTGTGGTGTTATGGGTATATGCGTTGACTCACAAGCGCTTGAACCTATGCTGCCTCGGTTCGATTCCCGATGCGACGCAATTTCCACTGCGCCACTTTTTCGAGTCACTGACATTACTCAATGACTACAACTGTCTAGAACAAGCTTCTTAAACTGGGCCGTTCGTAGTCGGCATAAAACTGTATTTCCCCTCCAATTGTGAAATAACAGAAACACATTGTAGAATATAGCCCTGAACCTTTGCGAGCTACAACGCCACTATTATATTATATTTTTATAATTATTGTTGTTTAATAATATAAAATAAATCTTTATGACTCAAATTGCCGCATTTATCCTAATCTCTATAATTATATTAATCGAAAGATTACATTGCCGAACGTACAAACGACTGCTCTAAGCACTATAACGTTGACTCATCCTCGAATTTGATTTATTTCTTTGCGTTAACTTAAAACAGTTGGCCGGTATCATGTCTTCCTCGTTTCACAACAATACTAACCTTGATTGGAATTCGCGCAACTCTGATCGCAGTCCATGAGTCAATATTGAGTATGCAAAACATTTGGAGTTGTGTACATCCTAACCGTGTGATTAGTTAAACAGTGCGATGCACCCACCATTACTGATCGATAATGTTACAATGTCGAAATATTTTTCTGAAGTGCAAAAAAAGAAATATATAAAATTTGCCTTACTTGAGACACTGCAGGCGACGCATGAACATTGAGGTATTTGAATTCGACAAGTCATACTGAATGCAATAACATTCAAGCTATGCACTTTACAATTCTTACAAATAAAAATAGATCACGCACTAATTTATAATGATTCAAAATAAAATGTAAATATTATAACAGTCCAAATGTCGTCAAGTTTCATTAAAAACACTGGCCATTTCCTCATTAAAAAGCTGGTGTAATTTTTGGAATATGACTTTCAGTCTAGCTTTATAATTTAAATTTAAATTTCATTAAATAAAAAAAAATATTTTTATTAACTATTTTTGAATTTAATTAAACGCAAATTAATGCACACATTAATACTATAAAGTTGACTTATCTTTACACACACTCCCTGCAAAAATAAATAGTCTAACTACCTTACACGATATTGCACTTCGTTGTAACGTACATGTACATGGATAATCACTACTTTAAAATATATTAATGCTAAGTTAACGTACATATTTACTTACACATAGTTAAGCAGTTTTGTTTTTTTTTTTTCTTCTATTCATTTCGCTTACGAATTTGATGCTTAAGAACTTCGCAAACATACGATAGCCCAAACCAATTGTAAGCATGTACATATTAAATATTCAAAGCGCTGAAAGAAGATACAGACAGGTGAAGAAATCTTTTTCTTGCGTACACCATATGAAGTTCAGTCAGTTGAATGCTATAAACTGACCGCAGCGTCAACCAATGCCACAGTCCATTACACGCAGTTGACAAGTTGATATCAACATACTAAGCAGTGTTAAAGAAAACACACGAAACGTATAAAAACGCGGATCACAAGGAATACAGTGTGTGATAATAATTTAGTGAAGCATAGTGCGTAGACGTTAACGAACATGAAGTGGATATTTGTAAGTTTTTCCTCATCCTATCCATAAAAATATCACACTCTTTAAATTAATAATTTGTTCAAATTTTCAAAGAATTGCCGCCCTTTTGTTTGTTGTTAGTGTAAATTATTAATATTTTTATGTTGTGTTTTGTTTTTGCGGTCCATTTGGTACGCTTAGGTACGGGTAATTAATCAGTGTGCTTTTGTGGTGAGGCGAAGGACGCGTACGCCTTTGAGGAGCAATGAATTATTCAAGAGTTATCGTAGTTTCCTTTATATTTTCTGTCGCAATTATTTTTATTACTCGTTTCGAATATCAATTTATTTCAAAATAAGCACACATTTACGTGCAGATGTTTCCGAATCTCGCATATGTATGTGCTGTGGTTTAATTGTAATTCTTAAGAATCGATCATGTAAGCAATTGCCTGTGACGTCGTTATGAATCGTTAAGGAAGTTATGATAAATGTACAGATGTACATGTGTATGCATATTGAGTGTTCTAAATTCTTTATATATGTATGAATGTATGCACACTTCTGATCGTGCATTCAAGCTTGAGTAGTCTTCCAGTTCAAACAGAACCCGTTTAAATCATCTTTCTCGGGAAAAACTGTGGGTAACAGAAGATATAAAGATGTATACCGGGTTGAATGTCATCTTAACCTAGTTTGGTCGATGCCGAACATATTAATTTGAATTGTATATTGAAATGCAAATGAGTATATATGCTTACTCATCTTACTAGAACCAAACTGTATTAAGTTAAGCCAAACGCTCGCGCAGGCAGGTGTGAGCGAACGTGAGAGAAATGATATCCAAGTTCATTGACATACGAAGAATGGCAGCATAAAGGCACTTTATTCTTGAAGATTTTTTTTAAATCCACAGAATGTTTCATTTACCTGCTTGGCTCGTTCGGTTTTTTATTTATTTTTTTTTTCTTGATAGAATTTGACTCCGTACCGATGTCCGATTAATGTATTATTTTGTTGTATTGGGATTATATCGCTGAGTGACGTAGAAATTGTACAAGTATACGCATGTATAGATTGTAGATTGATGATAGGTAAATGAACATAAATGTATTTATAGAAAAGCCAGTGATTGGGGTACTTGTTTGATGTTATATTGCAGTACACATATCGTTTGTTAATCTATAACTGAAACTTGTCTCAAAATTCATTCAATATTTAGTTTAGTAGATGCTACAGAAGTTTGATTGGATCAGTTTAGTAAACAATATTCGTTAACTTCGAATTTCATTCTGATTTTGAATATTTAACATGCCGCATTATAAATGTGATGATAATAAAAAAAACAAAAAACTAATTTTAAACATTTGCACACATATGAAGCTGTGAAGAAAATAGGAACTGTTAGCCAAAAACACACCTTTTTGCTAGGTTAGGTAAAAATGTTTGTAACACGCCCTGAGAACTATTCGTCCAAAGCAGGTCTAGGTAGTCATAGTGTGAGATTTTCCTTTATTAATTAATTCACTAAAACCGACTGACTTAAAAATGTATTCCTTCTTATACTGCCAAATACCACATGCATCCGGTTTATTTTATTGTGCGATTTGTAAATGTTTAGTAGGTGAATCTCCACTGAAAGTTACTGACAACCTCAGTTACACAAGGTTTTTTTTTTACCGTGTTATTTCAAGGGTGTAAGTCCTCCCAAGGCGGGGTCTTACCCTTCCTTTTCTTATGAACTGGTTTAATTAATTTCATGTACACAAAAATAGTGTGCTCGTCGTCTTACAAGGATTCAACCCTTTGAAACATCATTCCAATATATCGGTAGATATTGTCGTTTCTTATATAACAAGGGGCGTTGATAATGATTTTAAAAGACTATGTTTTATTTTAGTTGCTTGGTTGGTACAGCCTAAGTAATAAACTACTCACAGTGGAATCCCCCTAAGTCGAATTGTCACGCGAGACCAAAATTTGTTCGAGTTAGAGAGAGTTTGACTTAGAGAGAGGGTTTTGTATGGGAAGTTGAGGGAAATGTATATAAAATATGGCGAAAAAGTTCGAGTAAGAGAGAGTTTCAACTTAAGGAGAGTTCGACTTAGGAGTCCACTGTATTTTTAAAACTAACCTTAGAATAGATTTCAGTACATGAGTCTACAGCTTTTACACGTTTCTTTTGAATAACTCCCTCCATTATATTATTACCTTTAATGTCATCCCGAATTATTTTTCATTAAATTTATATTTCATTTATTGCTTATATTGTATCGCTGTACATTCAGAATATTCCATTCCTTAGAGGACCATGGCTTCCAATATAATAAAAATGCAATATAAATAAATGCGTAGCGTGACAGTCCGAGGCGGACCCGGGCGTAGCTTCTCAGCAACCCTTCGTGTTGTGCGTGCTATTGTTCTTCCAAGAGTGGAAGGGACCTACAGTTTAATACCCACTCCGAACGGCGTAGTTGAGAAGCTTTTTCTAGACAAGAATACTCTTTCAGCATTGTCAGTGACTCGAAAGAGGTGGAGCCGTGAATTATCAAATGTGGTAAATTCGGGTATCGAACCTGGCACCCTCTGCGTAGGAGTTAACGCACTTACCCTCTACGCCACGGCGATCCACTTCCTTATAACGTTGGTTAAATTACGTGGCAGCCCTGGCGTAGTGGGTATGTGCCTCGACCTATACGCAACTGAACTTCGCTGCCTGTGTTCGATTCTCGATACGACCAAAAATGATTTTTCACGGCCCAACTCTAGAAAAAGCTTCTCAATCTTGGCCGTTCGGAGTCAGCGTAAGACTGTAGGTCACTTCCACACGTGAGAGCACGCACAACACGAGTAGTTGGTGTAGAAGTTAGATCCTGGCCCTCTACGGATTGTCGGGTGACGGATATCTACAGCATGAATGAAGAAATGCCTGTGCAATGTTAAATATGTATGGACACAAGGCTTTCCTGTGAATATTTTTTGAAGAGTAGGATGCATATTCTATGGCATAAAAATTCTTCCAATTCACATTCAAGGACAGCGCGACATCGGTCCTTATCTTCGGAGGTTAAAATGCCGTCCAGTCGCGTTGATTGTATTTAACAATTATTGCAACAATACGTATACGCAGGTTAAGAGAGTGCCTTGCCAAGTTCTTGCTTTGATCTTGTCATGGTTGAGCATGTCATGTGAGCACTCGAACATCATCTATCATCTGCATGTACAGTGAATTCCTCGTTAATGGCATCGTTTTATCGGGAAAGTTGCTTAACTGGGGCAAGCGAAGATTAACGGAAGCTTAGTTCACCATTCTATTCGTTCTTCCCTTACTTCGTATTATTGGGACAAACAAATTAATCCCTAAATGTCCCCGTGAAATGGAGTCCACTGTATATGAAATTTGATTGACGGATTAAACCACTAACAGGCCAATTTTTTGTAATTTGTTAGGAAAATGTGGAAGTATAGTAGTTTTTAGCGACTAACCACAACCCAGCCTAAAGGCGGAGCACCCAGTTAGAGGGCTAATACTATCGTATGCTTTTGAGAAGTCTAGTTAAGTAAGTAAAGTTATTTTATCTTCGTTAATAGCTTTTCCTAGAATTGGCTTCTATTCAATGGTGTTTGGTTTCGTAGGCATAATCTTTGGTTTTCAGGATATGTAAGTCAAGATTATATTATTAAAATTGTTGGTAATGCAAGAAAGTATGAGTGGAAGCCACACTTTTATCAAGTCGGGATGAATATCATCTAGTCCAACAGATTTTGTCTGTATCCACTCTTCCTGCTTCAAACCCATCTTCTCGAGTGTTGTTTGTTATAGGTAAAGATCTGTTGAGTGGGGTTACGGACAAGACAGAAGTAAAATGCATGTTTAAATACTCAGAATTTATGCCATCATCGTTATGTCGTTTGTTAATTTCTGTCCACTTGCATCCAATGAAACCTATTTGATCTTTCATATTTAAACATTGCCTTATAATAATTACTCTTTGCCGGCCGTATTAACAAGGTAACGCGGTTACTCCAGGCTTTGTAATCGTTATGAATATTCGTACACGGATATAGTCTCCATCGCCGGAATAGAAAGTCCCTCTTTCGGATCGCGAGGAGGATTCTGTGAGTTAATCAAGGGCATTCACTTTGAGAACACGAGTACGATGTGGGACGTGGGCTTCAAAAAGATAAATAATAATTGTGTTAAATTGATATTTAACTCGTTATTAACGTCAGACGAAGACTAATGTTTTAAAGTAGTTAATTGGCCCTAGAAGATCGGGCTGTATTTATCTTCCTTATTCTTCTTTATGCATTGTGTGAGTTAGCCTGTGTGAAACCCAGCATTCCATTCTTAGAAAGGTGTTTGATTATATTGAAGCACCGTCTTATGTAGACTATTGTCTGACCTGCGCATTACCTTAATCTTATAGCTGACATTTCCTTTCAGGAATATTTGCGGAAGGCCAGATTAAATGTAGATGGCACATGAGGGACTTGTTTTCGGGAATATAAAAAAAACTGTTGTACCGTTACACACATGTCATCGTATTTACAACCAAACACTTGGTTTGCCTGTTTTAGCAGTAATCACGTTTTCCTGACTATGGGCATTCATTTCAGTCCACTTCATAAGAAAACCCAGGTGGTTAAATTCCTTGACAAGTTCCGGCTCGCACTCCAAAGACTAGCCTCCACGGACAGTCCTGCTACACTGGCCAGTGCTGAAAACCATTACTTTTGACATTTTTGTTTTTCTTTAGGACACATCGGTAGCAGTAGCTTTGCATTTGGAGAATATGTGGACTTTCATTCAAAATAACCAGATCGTCAGCATACATGAGCACTTTGACTGGTATACCACCAGCTCTTGACCCTCCCGGGAGATAATTTGCTGTGCGGTCTACGTAGAGGGCGAATAAAAGTGGACTTAGTACAGAGCCTTGTGGACAGCACACTATCGTTCCAAGCCGCAGCTAAGGTTTGTGAGGTTAACTACTTGTATACTCTTATAAGCTTGGTCAAGAACCCAAGGATCGATAACTTGTGCAGCAAAAAGTTCCTATTAACCCCGTCGCGGTTATCACTGCTAGGCATCCCAGTAATTTCATCAATAAGTTCCTCAGATACACAACTGTCAAAGCGCTTCTCGCTCATGTTCCTTTTTAATTCATTCTAAGTGAGCTCTTGTTCTTCTGCAAGGTCTTCACGACCATCACGAAAACTTAAGGCATAGGTCAGTGCAAAGCATTATCATTCATTGGAATGATTTTTAAGCAGAATTGTTTGAATAAACAACTTGATTTTTACGAAAGACTGAGACACTGAACATTACACTGACACAACATTGTGAACCCTAAAAAGTTCGAAGAAAGAGAAAGAAAAATAAAAGATGATCAATTTTGTTCTGCTTTACTTTGGCCATTTTCTTCAGATGTGAGTTAGTCGATCTTACTCGAGTTCACTGGGCACCATTTAATCTAAAAAATAAAGGTGGGGCGACATTCCGAGATGCAGTTGGGCCTATCTTTCACAGCAAACACTCTTGTTGCTATTTTGCGTGCTACTATTTTGTCACGACTGGATGGGACCTGCAGTTTTACGGCGAGTCTGCACGGTGAAGTTTGAGAAACTTTCTTCTAAATAGGAATACTCTTTGAGCTACGATTCGATGCATCACACCACAACGGCACGGCCGCGGCGACCACTGAATCACTTAATTATTTATTTAAATTTAAATTCCAGACATTTTCTAGGATATAATGGTTGATTATCTTATTGCTCACAACACACAGCATAAATGCATACCAAACTTAGCTCACAGAAATAAGTCAAGCCATAGTTATTTCCAAAAAGTACCTACTTCAATCATGTGTGAAAAATTTTCTTACTAGAAAAAGTTTAAATAAATTGCTTTAATAAATTAACATAAAACATTCACAGATCCCATTTGGAGTATCGTTAGTTCAAATGACCAAGAGGCTCCAGACTTGTCAGTTAGCTTGATCTTGTAGTGACAGTGGAACAAATCGTTACCCGCCGCAATACTTGAAATTCCCAATTTCTGTGAATATCGTGAAATTGCCTCATTTTGAACTAGATCACGTATGGCTGCGATATTTTCGGTACTTCGACCGGTGCCTTGTCTCATTAGCACAAGAACAGTCAACAGATGTTGCGGTTAACTCGAATTTAGCCACTACAGCACGTACAGCCTGTCTGGTGGGATATTTATTGCGGCCGAAATTGGAGTAAGGGCTCTTATAGTTGCGCGTCCATCGACTCAGAATTGCGGTAGTAATATTTAATGATTTCCAAACGTTGCTCGCTTGTGAGCTTCAACTATACTTGACGGAATCACTTCTGTTGTCGGTCATCTTTTAGTTTCAATTTACAAGTGAACTTCATCAATTGTAAGCCAAGACTGATGGTTTGACAATGAGAGATCGATTAAACATTTCAAGGGCAGAAAAAACAACAGACGTCCTTTTCGAAAATATGATGATGAGAGATGATGCTTTGAGACGTTGCCATAACCAAGGAATCATTTATTATTGTTGGTGTATAAAACTATGAGCTGGTGAATCAATTCTTGTCATTTACTTTTAAATAGTTAAGTGGTAAAAGTGGTCCCTACGGAAAGTCCAGTTTCGATTGACTTTTTCTAGAATTCCAGAGTATTAGCTGGCTGGTTAGACTTGGTTTGATAAAATAATAGCGTCCGTAATTTTGTCTTCCAATGACGCTGCCTTATCGACATATACGATTGATTTAATGTATTTCCTTAAAACAATTGTCTCTAACTCAGCGATAATTGAGCTTCGTCGCTTAATAAAATTTGTTTGACAAGAAAGCGGATGTTATCCTGCACCTACCCAAACAGTATCAAATACTGTGGTAGACCGTTCGTTGCATGGTGTAAGGGCAACAAAGTGTGCTTAACAGTTCTATTGGGGCGATACGTCATCACGAGAATTATTATGTCTCTATTTGCCCTATCTAGCACTATTTACAGAATCTCACATACGAAACTGAATTGTGATCATAAGCAACACCCCTGTCCAGTGTCAAAGCTGCTCCTGAATGAGGTCACAATGTAAGAAAAATCGCGGTTTTGTGAAGCTGACTAGAACACCTTGCTTTTCTTACATCATGGTTCGGTGTACGATATCCATGATTAAATAGCAAAGCTAGTAGTATGCCCATTGTACCGCCACGTTTGTTTGTTGACACACCAAATTTGTTTAGAAAACTGACTAGGTGTCATAAATCAATCCACCGCTCTTTAATTTGATACACCCAGTCAGTTTTCTTTACAAAATTGTCTAGTGCGTTGACCAGTATTTTGCAGAGGTCGCCTAGTCTGGCGTAGAATTAGGACTCTTCACTGACTTTATTAGTTGAAGCAAGAGCATGACAGCTACAGAGGAGGTTTTGTATGCATTCCTCCTCCTCTTTGTCTAGGCAGCTACGGAACTCCTTAGAAAACGTGCCTAGTCTATTTGCATGAAGGCGTAGTAGGCAGTGGCCAGCAATTATTCCCACTGAAGTGCTAATTTAAGATCTCTTTAGGCAGATCAGGTTACTCGAACTTTTTCGATCGAGAAGAGGCCAGATTTGTTGTGAGACCCGACAAGTGATGCCTGTCAACCATCTGACATTGGCTTTCTTTGCGTAGAGATTATTCAGCAGTAACTTGAGGGTAGCTACGTTACGAGAGAATCCATCAGTACCTATTTTACGATCAACTAGCAGTCTAGAAGCGAGTCTATTAACTTTGTGGTTTCCCGGGATGCCTCTATGTCCTATCACCTAGCACAGGCAAATGTTGAACTGTTCGAAATTCTCGTTAAGAGATACGCAGCAGTCGATTCCTATATGCGAGTTTATAGAGAACAATCCCACGGATTTGATTGGCTATCCGTAAAGATGCGGATACCACTGGCTGATATCACGTTCCACGGACTTCGCTAATCGCCATTACTTCCGCTTGGAAGACGCTGCAGTGAATGTATAGACGAACAGATTTATTCAGATCAAGACCCTTCGTAGAGCAGGTGGACAACATTGCTCAAGACAGAAGAGTCTTCGACTCCGAACCAGTGGGACAACGCAATAGAGGACGCCCACGGAACCGATGGCGAACCCAGCTGGAGGAGGACCTCAATCGACTTGGCGTGGGATCGTGCCAGCTTGAGAGGCATATTGGTTGAGGCCCAGGTCCACCCCGGACTGTAGCGCTACCAGAAGAAGAAGAAGAAGAATACACTTCGAGAAAGCGTCAATTCCTACTCCGTCATCCTTCTTGGATCCATCTGTGTAGAAAAGTTTTGCTTTAGTAAGGAGAATGGTGCGCCGTGCCACAGTCGAAGTCGTTCTCTGGGAACTGTCATCGTGAAGTGAAGTTCAAGTGAATCGAGGTGAAGTTCTGTTCTTGAAGGATTTTGGCGTAACCATAGGTTTGATCACAGCATTGAGAGCAACTCTTTAGACGAACTGCGCAGTTGGTTATAGCAAAGCTCACTGTGCATATTTGACTTTGACAGATGTCACAAATCGCACATGTTCTGTAAAAACCAATCAAGAAAAGACTCACACCTTTCAAAGCGATTTTGTGGGAATGAAATGTTCATACTATACTGTTGTCTATTATATACATCTCAGCTATTCCCGTCATTTAACCAGGGCTCTGCAGGTTTCGATTGGAACAGTCATTCTTTGACACCTGTCATGAATGATCTTACTTTAGACTTTGAAACCGTGTTGTTAGAAACTATGTAAAGATGTTGTTTTGTGTTTGGTTTTTGTTTTTAGATCTGTTGACTGCTTAGTCCAACACTGTTGGAACGAAGTTTTTCTTTTAAATTTGTGAGTTCTTGAGCTAAAGTTGTTGAGCAATGAGCATGAGCAACATATTCCCCATCACATGGTTTTCTCCGACATGTTTATCGGTGAAAAGGAAATGAAGCCGCCACCACCAAATAGAAATCAAATGTTGAAGGCAAAAATGGAATCTCCTTCCGCAAAGTATGAACAAAGTGCTAAGTATGACGCACCTTCCAAGCCAGTAAAGTCTTAATTTAAGTGACGCACTTTAAAGCTGCCTAGAGTGTAGTATTAGTGAACTTACTCACTACATTTATACAATTGCGAATAGGAATATTCTGTGGGAAGATCAGTCTAGTTGTGCGATCACTAATCGGCCAATGGCCCCGCATACTGATCGTTTGCGATACCTTTTGTTATACGATACCAGTTGTTCAAAGATAATTTTAGTCTATTTTGATGTGATGCGGGCAGATTCTCACCGAAGTTTTACAACTTTTTATCCACAATCAACTGAGCTTAGCACCCTCAACGAAATGCGATTTAAATGCCAGCTTGACAGTGCTTGGTAAATGATTTATAGTAGACTCCCCCTAAGTCGAATTGTCAGGGGATATCTTAATTTGTTCGAGTTAGAGGGAATTTGACTTAGAGGGAGGTTTGTGTATGGAAAATTGAAGGAAATGTACGCAAAATATGGCGAAAAATTTAGAATTAGGGAGAATTCGAATAATAAGAATTCGCCTTAGGTAGAGTCCACTGTATTCACACAAGAACCGGTACATACATAATTCCCAGATTAGTTGCGGTGTATGCTGATATCTTTTCTAACTAAATGAATTAAGTGCGTAGAGTAAGTTGGGCAAATATGGCCACATTTTACGAAATGAATCCATCAATTTATGATGAATTGTTTTAATTATTTTTTTAGTAATCATTAAATTCAATTTACTTTCACTCTTAAGTAACATAAACATTTTTAAAAAACATACCAAGAAGATATAATGGAAAAACTAAAGTAACCTCATATTGTATTTATAAGAAACTTTCGGCTAAAATGGCCTACCTGTCGTTAAATATGGCCTTGTAATGAGTTTTGGGTTTAATAATATAATAATGATGGCACAGGCGTGCTTCTCAGCAACCACTCGTATTGTGCGTGCCATTGTTCTTTCACGAGTGGAACGGACCTTCAGTTTTATGCCGACTCCGAACGGCGAAGCTGAGAACGTTTTTCATAGACGGGAATACTCTTTGAGCATTATCAATGAAAGAGGGGGGAGCCATGATTTATAAGAGTTGGTAAATTGAGTTTGGCCGTGCCAAAACTCATATACATTGTTGCTCGATGCCTGCCTATCTTGTGCATGTACGCTGTCGCAATAGATGCATCTAGCAAAGATCATGTGTTAAATATTGCCTACTTGGTGATATTGCAGACACATGGGGTAGGCCATATTACTAATTTTTTGCCAATGTTGAATTTAAACACAATGCATAGACTTTTTTTTTGAATTTGATATTACAAAAAATAAGAACATATTAAAAGACTTAAAAAGATATTATTCAACGAAAATACATTTATAAAAATATAGCAAAAAATTACATCTCTCGCATCAGGTAAAGGACGATAGGCTCAAGCAGAACCAACCACATCATGTTTGTAGTGAAGATAACTTTATCTCTGTGCGTTTCCTCTTTTTAGGAAATCTATCGGTGGACTTTACATTTGCGCACCAGTAACAGTTCCAACATCACAATCACAATATGAACAGCAATGAGCGCTATTTTGTTCGGTAGGCAAATATGTCATTACATTTCAACGTTGGCTACTAAATAATCACCATCAAGACACGGGCAAGCAACCACGGAATTGACGAAAAGAGATCACACTAAAAATAAAGTGCCAAAATGACATTCACTTCATTTCCAGAACAAAAGTATTCTCATCATGAATCAAAATTTTGCATGTAAGAGAGAGTTTAATGTTCAACATTTGAACACAGGTCATGTCAAAAATTCGAGATGCTCCGACATGATGTTTCTATAGACATGGTATTCTCTGCCTCCAATGGTTTCTTTCAAGTCATGTTCATATGCCGGGAATGGTTTATTTCCGGTGGAGATGGTGTGCTACAGAATATTCTGTCATGGTTTAGCTTAAACATGTACTCTTATTACACTACAAACTCTTAATGTGAGAAGTACTTAATCAAGATTTTCAGTTACAGAAATACATGTCCATTGCATTGCCCTAGTAACTCGTATTCGAAGGCTCTTCGTGGCATGCGTAACTAAGTTTGTGGATTGCATCTATGTATCTGCTTGTGATGACCATGGGAAGTAATCCTCGGAGGTTCTCCATATCGTAAGGGCTTGTTATTGAATGCTGGACGACGTGTCGTTGTGGGAATGATTATCAACTCTTACACTGGGTATCTATGCTTAATTCCTCATACAAAGTACATGTGTAGACTCAGTTTAATCTTTCGAGAAATGGCTTCTAAACTCACTTGTTTCTTGAGCCAAAAGGAACAAAGTTTGTTTAGAATTGTTCTCCCTTTTTTTCTCGGCGCTGATGTTGTTTGTACTAGTGCGGTAGCCTGGCCTTTGTTGTGTTCTGACCAAGCTTTTCAGGTTATGATTCTCGTATTGAAGACAACATATACTTGGTTTGGCCCTCGTTCACTGACAAAAATTTTTTTAGGTGCTTCCGTTTCAAGGTTTGACATTGGCGGCTTGCTATGATCGAACAATCACGTCAATGTCACCCGCATGTGCTGGCAGATCTACGCACGTTTGGAATATCATGCCTGTACTGTTAGTCAGTGAGCTTTGCACAATCTTCTCAACTGCGGTGTTCAGAAAATTACATGACAGCACGTCGAAAATAGTTTATAATGTACTAATCACTTCTTTATTGCAGCGATTTGAAAAGCGTTTTATAATACGAGGCAAATTTTATATTATGCTTGGCGTATCAATGCGAAAAAGGTTCATTTTATGGACATAACTCATGAATACAAATGATGTTTAATTAATTGACATTATGACAAGTAAATTTGCTCCTAGTAAACGAGTACATTCTATAGGTGTTTGTAATTATTTGTCCGAAAGTATTTTTTGTAGTATTATTTTGAATTTGTCTTAAATGGTAAAAACTATTTTAAATGGTAAAACGGAAAAAAGCGCTGGAGTATAATCAAAAGAGAGTGAAATAAGGGTAAAAATGCATAACCCTTAACGTAGAATCCGAGATTCACTTTCATTTTGCAAATGGATGGTAGAATACGCCGTGCAGACTACCTTACCGAGATCAGCTGTTTTATCATAAGTGACCGCAATTGATGTCGGAAAATATTTTCAGATTTAAATTAAGCAAGAGAAATAAGTCAAATAAGAAAAATGTATATTTGAATGCATATCTATGGTAATGAGGACGAATTAGCTTCTACAGATAGAAGATACATATGTATGTACATATTTATGTGTACATAAAACCACACAAAATTTTATTCGTTGTAATGTGTTAATTAATTTTTCACATTTGTCAAAGCCTTTCATTTGAATAAGACAGGATTAAGGCGTTTTGCTTTCTCTGGTTGTCGTTGGCAATAATTTTGTTCAATATCGGGCTTCATCTTCATGGAATTAATCAGGTCCCTGAACTGATCCTGGTTAGTCGTTTTCTTGTTGCAAGGGATTATGGATACATATGTATGTATTCATATAAGTACTCAAGCATTATACATTTATGAACTTACAAAATGTTCAATAAAATGACCCACGACTTCACAAGCAACACCCAGATAAGCAATGTATTGTCTCCGTTTGAGAAATGTCAGAGTTTGTATGGGGAGTTTCAATTCGAACGTTTTCTATGAATCTTCACTTCGAACGTATTCAAAGTTGTGAATTTGAGTGAAACTTTCTCCACGGCGTATTCTATCATACTTGTGAATATATTTTTATTCTTGTAACGCCAATGTTAAGACAATGCTTTTTGGTACTGGTGTGTGTAGAAATAAATACTACAAGTGACTCGTGAGTCGTGAGCCACATACAATTACCCATGAGAAAAACATACATTTTCCAAGACCAAACCGCAAATTCTCATCGTTTGGCCTTACTGCTTGATAATTTTATTTATTACAATGTGCGCACCTGTCAGAATCATTGGAAAGCAGATCATGTTATTCTTTCAATGTCCCTGTTATAATAGTCCCCTCTATTACGTTGCCCATATTTTTTCCTAAAATATGACACCATTGCCTGAGCGAGGAGCTTTACGATTTATTACTGGAATAATTGACGAACCAATTTTCAAACGCGGTACTTGTGGCATGTCCAGTGAACTTACTCAGTGAACTTACTGAAAATTAAATCAGAGCAGTACGAAAACTTCACTATTGAATTTAAAACCGTTTATGTTCAGTTTATGATTCCTTACAAAATAATTCCCGTCTCTTTCCCAAGCTACTTGTTGGCTCTTTTCTGTTAAGCTGCATGAAAAATGGAACAAATTTAGTGCCGTGCGAGTTTAAGTAATAACTTTGATTGTGACACTACAGTCAGGTGTGGACTTGGGTCTAGGTTCTATAGAAACCACAAGTGTTACGCATTCTATTGTTCTTTCACTAGTGTGTACGACCAACAGTTTTATGGGTGCTGCATATAAATTTCGTTAAGTTGAACGAAAATCCTCCACTCACATATTTTGACATTTGAGTGTTCCCTCCTTTTTGATGTGAATATACATGGGATGTATTGCATAATCACTTGAAGAAGTTTAAAAACTGGAAGATTCTGTTTCGGAAGAGGAGTCCTGTGCAAAACCCTAAAAAATGTCTGGAATGCTTTCAATTTGAGTGTGCTTGCAGGGAAAAAAGCCAAACTGCAGACATGAAATTTTAAAAGCAAGTTGTAGGAAGACGTTTAAAAAAATCCTTGCCGTTAATTTGAACACCTCGCAAGAACAGTGAAAATATGAATTCCAGCGTCAAATCGAAGGGGGGATAAGCAGACATGAAACTCCAACGTGGAGTCTCGTGTCCCTTTTTGGAATATCAGTAAGGAACTTATTGCTTTACCATTTAATGTTATGAAAATTGAATGGTAAGAATCTATACAGGTTCTAAGTAATTGTTCCCTATGTGCTGTTCTCTGTTTTGCGCATTTGTATGTTTAAAAACATTAGGCCCCGTACCCAAAATAAACAGTACAAAACAACGAAAATCTACGAGAGTCTGTGCCCGTATCCCAAAAATGTGTGTTTTATATCAAACGAGCGCTCTCTCGAGAGAGTAAATAAGTTCCCTACTCTGCCCATTTCAACACAAGAATTGTCAAGAGAATTGATGTGTCAAATACTCAAACATTTTGCATTTGGTTTTGTTTTCGTATGTATGTGATGATTGTATGCATGAGACTACAGATTTGGCAGAAATGACATAATTGGTTTAACTGCGTTCCTGTACATTCTTGAGATTTTGCTTCTCTCTGAGAGTTTTTTCCCCAATTCCTTAAGAAAATGACAGTCTTCACAATTTGGTGCAGAAAGTACGGGAAAGAATACCTATTATTGTTAATTAATATTTCCGCCTACTTTTGTTGGTTAAATTTGAAGAATGTTGACAAATTAATTTGACAGCTCTTCACTCCAGTTTTCAAATGACAACATGAGGGGAATAGTAGGTTTACGTTGAGAAAATTTTTTACTCACAATTAAGTGTTCAGGGAACAATTCACTGAGTTTTCACTCGGAGTGTTCTCTTAGTTTTTATTCACATCACTACAGTACAGACATATTATCAGAGTGCACATCTTCCATTTTGCCGAAGAAAATATACCACTAAAATGTAGCTCTGTACTAATGATCGTAAGCACACTTCTGGCCTTGTGAAAGGTTGCATTACCGATCAAAATTAATCAAAATCTTTTAGAGAACCTGTGGAACGATCATCAGAGAACATCGAAACTGTAAAACTAAGAAATGTAGCTGAATTGTGAATTCTAATTGAAAACGTCAGGATTTTTATTTTTCAAGAACGATGATTTTGAGCTTTAGGAGAAGTTTTGCAAGGCGATGTATAGCAAAATATTGGCTTTTACAATTATGTGTAGGCATGCATTTTTATTTCTATGCCAATACTCCGATCTTTCTGCAAATTAATAGTTTTTATAATTCGTTTGAATAAAATAAAAAGTCAAGAAAAGTGTTGTATTATTACTGCCTGAAAAACTGCCTTTTTTTGATAGTGTGCTATTCAGTTGCCCACCACTGTATATGGACAAAATAATAGAATTCATATTTAGTTCATACAATGTGCATTTTAAAATTACATATTATATAAGCTATACATCAAGGATATACTCATACACATAACATTTTCATTATTTCTGAATTATGTAAGCCATCACTGACTTTGAAATATTTCAATTCTTTTAGGTAACAGCCTTAGCCGCACTTGTGGCTCTAGCGCAAGCCCGTCCCGGTGACAATCTGTTCGAGTAAGTATTGGTCAAACCCCTGCACAAATGATAAGCTTTTTACACCTAAACACCTTACATGCGCACGCACACAATTGTGTGTACGTGCAACACTAACTTTTCTTCCCAAATAACAGTTGCATGCTTCAAAATATACGCTATTTGCTGCAAACAGTCGCTCTACCAAAAACATATCGGGGTGGTAAAATCAATCTACACACTCTACATAGC
Source organism: Eristalis intricaria (assembly GCA_964034865.1). Taxonomy (NCBI): domain Eukaryota; kingdom Metazoa; phylum Arthropoda; class Insecta; order Diptera; family Syrphidae; genus Eristalis; species Eristalis intricaria. The sequence continues at coordinate 34,300,440 of OZ035875.1, forward strand.
TTTATATCATTTTTTTCGCCTTTCACATCATCCGGAAACTTACATGCAAAATTTTGGTCAAATCAAGCTCAAATATAGATACAAATGTAATTGTATTTGTAAGCGTTTCTTTTCGAATTTTAGGCATGCTTGCTGATTTCGTAGGATTCTTACGAGTTTTCATAAAACATACATACATACATAATTAATAAACGTTATTCTTCATGAAAAGAACCATGCGCAAGACTTACATAATTGACTTTATTTTAGAGAGAATGGAATGTTGTAACCAATATCGGATTATTTTTGGCATTATTGTACTATCATGAGGATCAGGCATCCCAGTATTTTTTGTTGGAACGACTGGCTGAGTGTTTACATAATTACATACATACATATGTATACCTATTCTCCTGTACATACATATCTCTTCCAAACACTTCCTTCCGATTTAAATATCATATATACACAGATATATCCATATATATAAATATATAAAAAAAAAACCATCTGTTTGCAGAATTGAAAAACAAAGGCTGGTTAAATTTCCAGAAGAGACATTTCGCTTTGACGATAACGACCAAAAGTCGAGTGAGGCGAAGAGAATATTAGAGGAAATTAATAAAATAAATGTTGCACTTGGATACGTTAAGAAACAGGAACCCCCTCTGCCTTCAATGCTCAACTCAGATCAATTCTTATTCCCTAAGCCCCAATATCACCCATTCCATTCCCAAGTCAATGCAGGTGCATTGCAGCCCTCAATTCGGAAACTAAACTTTGCCTCAGACTCGCGACCCAGCCAGCTTAAGTCTAAAGAATCGACCAAGCCAAATCTATTCTTTTATTACTATGTTCCAAAGTCCATCAATATTCCCAGTGATAACGATGTTGAGAAGACCAACTTTGAGGTTCCGGTCAAATTGTCGACTCAAACCAAAGACGAGTATGTAAAGGAAAATAATCCGAGGGAGTTCAAGTTAATCGACTATAAGGTCGTTGGCGATGTTGACATGTCACCCGAAGACAAACCTGAAGACGACGAGAAGCAATCACCTCGGTTGCGCTTGTATTTCGTGCCCCGGCAGTTAAAGTTGAGCGACAAGCCAAAAGAGTACATGACAAATCAGAAACTGACAAGAGTTGAGAAATTGCCAACAATCCGCCCAGCGTCGAGAGTCTCCCCAGAGAAGGCGGCGCCAAACACAAAGACGACTGTGTCAAGTGCCAAAAAGTTTGTCAGCGCATCGCCAACTACCACGACGTTGCCACCTCCAGTTCCGTCCGCGAAAACACCCTTTGCTTCATTTTTCAACCGGCCTGGCAATTTACTCGCCGCCCAGAAGGTAGAGGCAAAGCCTGTGCTGCAATCTGTGCCACTGACTGTGCCACAGTCGGCTGCGCAGCAACTGCCAAGGCCAAGGCCACAGTCACAGCCACAAGCACAGCCACAGCTCATCTCAAACGATGACTACACCTGGGGCATGGAGTCGTCTGAGGAGAACGACTATCCACAAGAACTGGAGAAGCACATATTCTCAGCGAAGCGCAAGGAGATGAGCGAAGTGCAGAAGGAAGCACTCAAAGAGAGCGGCATCATAATACAAAGACTAAAAGTACGCAGGGGTGGCATAGCGATTGCAGGACCCGGTGGTGTGGCCACAGCAGGCAGTGGGGGAACTGCAATTGTTGGCCCCGGCGGATATGCGCTCACACATCCCAGAAGTCTGACAATTGCCGGCCCCGGTGCTAAGGTCATTGCAATACCACAAACCACCGACTTGAAAGACGCACTTCTGCGCACAAACGCGGGCAAAAGTTTCACCGATGAGGGAGAAGTCGTTGCCACAGGCCCCATTATATACTACTCCCCCGACGATGATAGCCAAGTTTTATAAAAATTGTTAGTTCTAAATGTTCCCTTAGAATTAATTAGATTTAATTAGTACAATTCTCGAAACTAGTTGCAGTAAGATGTATTTAAAAAAAATATACGATTAAAATTGAATCCTTGTGTATGCTTATGTAGACAGGAACAGTAAATAGACCTACTCGAAGTCTTAGCACGCTTGACACATAATCACCTCTAATCCCACTGCATTCACATCTCATTACCATTTCAGACAAAAAAAAAAGAAAAAAACCACGCACTAATCAAAAAATATCACACGCTTTCTTATTTCCTCCTTTCTAACGATAACACTCATGCTTATTTAACCAAACGAAAATTATTTAGATGGAAAACTGCAAGCTTAAGCTCGTGGCCTCAAGCGCAACCTTTCTTTCCGCCAGCTGCATTAGTCAATTCACCACCCATCACTGGCAAGGGCAGTCCACAATTACGTACTGAAAACGATAAGGTTATCAACGCAATTAATGGCCAGCCGAGTCCTTGGACTGCTTATCCCGGTTTGTTCTTCAATCCATATCCATTTCCATCATACCTTTACAGCACGAATCCCTTGCCATTGCCCCCAATGCCTAATCAATTCCAAGCACCCGAAGTAAAGAAAACTGTAAAATCCACTATCAGGCCAGCAAATCGTTTTCCCGAGCCAACAACAAAGATTCCCGCGATCAAGGCCAGTCGCAAGATTCCCAAGAACGATAAATTAGTCGACAATAAATCGGGCAACTTGGACACTGATACCCGTCTCATATCAGCCGTTCAGAAGGTGAATCCAATGTTCGTCATTGAGAACATCATTCCGATTCCAGGAACCAGATTTCTTCAGCTTTCATCCGTGGAGACATTCTCAAAGAAAGACAACCTGAAGAAACCGAAGAAAAAAGAATCGTCAAACGAAAAATCCAGTCAAGCAACTGCTGCCCCAATTAAAGTTGAAGCCATAGGCAACACGGCCGCCGGAGGAAGTGTGCCAAATATTTCGTTCGGATCCTACTTTATACCATACAATGCGAACATAAAGAATGATGAAAGCAAAATAGCCTCACTCATTTTGCAGCCAAGCTCAAGGGCGGTTGTCGGCAATGGTGGTACCGCAATATCGGCGCCTATCTCGCGTGCAGTCCTTAAGAAGGGAGTACCAACAAACGTGTACTTCAGTCCCGAATCGGTTGCGATTGCCGGCGTTGGTGGCAGAGCCCACGCTCAGGCTGACTTAATTCTGGATCTGATGGAGTGATTTCTCTCTTGTCTACTGCTTTCTCTTAAAATGTACCTCTTCACCTCGAGACTATCACTTATTTTATGTAAATAAAGCCGCTTTATTTTGTACAAACGATTTATCTTAAAAAAAAAAAACTGCTTTTTCTTTCTTCCGTTCTCTTTCCTCCTCTTAAATTGTCTACTTCGCATCTGCGTGCTTTCGGCAATATGTCTTCTCTTATTTAATCTCGTATAAATCCTTGCAAATTGAAAGCAATCTATAATCGTAGAAAAAGGTCAGTGAACCGCAATTCAGATGTGATTTCATTTCCGTACTATGGTGGTCTGAAAGGCCACTCCCTCAACATTCAACACGAGGATGGGAGGGTGAATAGAGTCGTTGTTCTAAAGCCACATATCACTGAGGGACGTAGCAACTTCGACAATCACTTCAACAAAATTCAAGAAGCCGCCGCTCGTTTGGTTGCTATTCAGGAGCTTGCCAAGCAAAAGGGAACCTTTAGCCAGGAGGATAATAAGTTTTACGCCGACAGCCTCTACGAACTGGGCATAGCGGCACAGAGTCTTGCTCAACTGCAACAGACTGGTGAAATTAAGGACTTTAGCAAGCTGTTGCAGGGAAGCAATACTCAAGCCAAGCCACAGCCATCGAACGATATCCCGGCTAAGCCAGCTGGAGACTTGCCGCTCGGCCAAAACGAGGATGCACTAATGCCAGTCACTCAGGAGGATCCCTATGAAGATTTTACAGATAGTGTTGCCGTGAACGCGCCTAAAAAGGATGCATCCGTTGCCGAAGCGAAGCCAATTGGTGAGTACAACGAATTTGAGTTTAACATTTAATTTACACTGCCCGACCTATAATTTACTGTCTGAGGTTTAAGGGCTTGTCTTAAGTAAATCTGTTAATTTTTTTTCCTAGGAAAGGAAGGGGATTGTGACAAATTTGTTACACCGCCTCATATTGTTCCTATTTGGTACATGGAAAGTTTTGAAGCTTTTCTAAATATTCTACCACGATAATTGGTCGATTAAGGCCACATTCTTTTTATCCACCTTGTCGTATCTTGAGGCTTGTGACTTGGGCAACTCCCCAATTGACGTATCGCAACTTTATTGTCTTTCCAAGCGACTGTGGGTATCTCTGACACCCTTTCCTGGGGTAGGCGAGCGAGCTCATATAGGCTGTGGGAAATACATAAGCCCAAAATGAATGAACCCTCATATAAAGGGAATGTCCCTATAAAAGGGGGCAGTACTGAGTACTGGGGGAAAGGGAAGAACAACTGAGCTCGGCAGTTCGAACCAGACCGATAGGTGTACAGAATGACATAGTACAAGCCACTGCTTATAACAGGCCGGTTGTCAAACAAACCTGCATCAGTTCGTCAAGAGAGTTGACACTCCAAGAACAAAACGTTCAAGAGACCGACGTGGCACATTAGGCTCACAAGCCTACAAAGAAGATGAGGAGCACCATATGGTGAACCGAGCGAAGTCGTGAAGGACAACTTCACCTTGGGGTAACGACGTGGGCAAACTCAGTGGTGAGAACTGGAGAACTCCATTGGCTTTGTTAGCTTGTGAATTACTGGACCTTCATTGAGGTAAAATGGTTTTCTAATGGCACCAAGCTCAGTAAATTTCTGAAGGTGACGATTTCGAAAATAAAATACCCCTAGTCCAAGACTAGTATTCAATCGGATATCGCTTATAAATTCAACAACCCTAAAAAAGAGGTAAACTTAAAAGAAGAATGCTAGAAATATTCTTAAATTAGGGATATAGATAAAGTGATAGACATGCATCCATCTTAGATATAATAAATAGTCCTTGTTGAATACATTTTTGATCATTTTCGCACAAAGGGTAAATCCCCATGACAAAATGTAAGTTGAGCTATCTATGGAAGCTATACGTGTCCTTTACGTAATTTAAGTCTTGGAAACAGAATGCCGACGGGTTAGGACAAGTACACAGCAGCCGTTGCTTTCAACAAGACACCTTCTGGAGGAATTGTCGCTGAAGGCATCTAGTCTTCTCATATTACAAAGAGTCCACTCTGGACCACTCTGGAACTGTTACACTGCTCAGTCAGCGTGACAATTCTCTTTATTTAGTTTAAGTAAAAAGTGTAACAGTTGTCACTATTACAGCTCTCCTGGGCTATATTAAATAATATTGCGATGTACAAAATGTACAAACAAAATTTTTCGAAAAGAAGCATAGAGTTCTGAATTCAAAATATGCTTTTCAACAACTCAGCATTCGGGAACTCTCTTAGCTCGGCAGGATCCCCGAGGGTTGACTTGCTTATTCTGAGTTGGTTCATTTCGATATTTTGCCGTATCCGAAGGCTTCTCGGCTCTTTGCATTGTGCTGCACTGATGGTTTCGTAAGCGTTTCATTTGTATGCGATGGTCGGTTATCCGCTGGTGTCGATCAATTGTCATCCAAAAATGAAAACTGGTCGCAATCTAAACCCTTTCCTTCATCCGTATCCACACTTCTGTTGGACGATTCGCCTATCTTTTCTTCTATCTTCCGCAACTGATCGACATGTCTCTTCTAGCAATGGTTGTCATCTAACCTGATACTATGGTGAAGCCAGCTGAAATTTGACTCTGACCTGACCCTTGTTATTCGACATTATAGTCTCTTGCTGCCACCCTTTCTCCTCTCTCTCTAATTTGGCAACATCAGGTCCAGCATGGATTGTATTTTACGACTTATCATCGACGGTCATTCTCCCGTGGTTGTGTGGATCATTCGCCTATAAGCAAACAAAATAGTGAAAAAATAATTGTTCATAGAATTTTGATTACAATTCGTTGTTCGAATTTTATTTTTGATTTTTTGGATAAGATCTTCGGCTATCCCATTAGTATCTGCTATCCCACTCTATTTAAACTCATTTGAATTCAATTGGGTTCCATGATCACTCATGAAAGTCTTCTGAATCCAAACCGAAACAAGCATTTGTTCACAAATTTGAATTGTGATACACGCTGTTAAGTTGGGAATGATATGAACTTCCGGCCATTTGCTCAATGAACCTGAACCGCCCCGCAAAGTCAGCATGCACCCTTTTAAAGCCCTTACTTGATGCCACCCAACAATGGACTGGAACCTCTTTGTTCCTATCCGGACGTCTGATCAGTTCCATAGCACTGATGGCTACCATCACCGGCACAAACGTTGCCTTACGAAACATCTTAATTTCTACTTGAAAGTTGACAGAAATTTTGGGGGAGATAGGTAGGTAAAAGTTGTGGTTCGGGAAGAGCCTAACTAGCACTATGTGTCATTTTACTGCCACAGCTCTGGTACCTTCTAAGTTAAGTGTATTTTTAAGATATCTCTAGGTTAGGTTAGGTAATTGGGTTGCTAGTGAATTCAGCAACACACTTGTGATACACATAGTCAGACTACTACCACTGATTGACTACTCCAGTTATAGTGCCGTTAATTTGATCCCAACGGCAAATGGTGACTGGACCAGATTTGAAAACCAGATAAAAGCGTATTAACTTTACTTTCACTGGAATTCGAACCGGGGATACTCTACCAACTGCGCCATCCAGTCCTCAAGATATCTCTAAACCCAACCTGAGTTATTTCAGAAGGACATTAAGTCATTAATATCTTTCGCAAAAATCTGATCGCATGATTCGAAAAAGGGTTTACCAAGTGCTCGTTGTCTGGGAGATTTTTGGCTTTGCATCTCTTGTACAGAAGCCATATTTTTCTTTATGTAACACAGTTTGTCAGTCTGGTCCATCTGAGGTTAGCTAATTCAAGGAAGTGCCTAGAGATATTAACCTTGACTGCTTGTATCGGGATGTGCACCTCCTCTGAACGCAAGTACTGAAGGGCGGATCCCTTCCTAGCCAGTTCATCGGCCTTTTCATTTTCTGGGATGTCACTGTGACCTGGAACCCTGAGGAGGGAAATTTTGTACTGGTCCTCTAATGACTCTAGCTCAGCCCAGGATTCCTGTACTAGCTTAGAGTATGAAGCACAGGAGGCTTTGATGGCTACTGGGCTACCAATACAAAACAAAACCTTGACATGCTTTCCGTAATGGAAACACTTCCGCTTGGAATTGTGCGTGTTAGAGCCGTCAGTGTAGATTTCCCAGTTAAAAACCACGCACACCTCACGTTGTGCCATTTAATTCATTCGGGGATTAGAGTGTCAGAGCCGTTTGTTAGATTTAGTTCGGGGGTCGTATAATCTGTGGAGGAAGTTACGAGATCTTTTGGCAAAAAGATCTAAGATCGTGCTATGGTCAGGCTTTGATATGAGACTCCGCTATTCACACCCTCTTACGAAGGGAAGAATCCGTGAAGGGAATGGAATCATCTCCTCAGAAGTACCGGAAGTCTAGATACAGGTTTTTGGCCATATCGAATAGGCCACTGTGAAGCCTCATTGCAGTATTGGCTGCCAATCCGAATTTCGCCATGTGCTCCTAAGAGTGTGGTTTATTTGGAGTTGCGTATTTAAGCAGATCCAGACTTAGCGTCGGACTCTAAGGCACTGCAGTTCCAAAAAAAGGTCACCAGACGACCAAAACGTATCTAATTTATTTCAGTTTTTCCCTCTCGTACAACCCATGCCGTGTAGGCGACTTGAAGAGATCTATTGTATAGATATACCGTTGCATAGGTGTTCTAAACAATATAGACAGGAATTTTTCCGAATTTTATTTGAAATCCCTTTTCTAGTATGCATATGCTCTCGTGATTGTATTTCTATATTTTTTATAAAATCATCTCTCATTCTTTCAGGTCTATCAATTGCCGGTGAAGGAGGAGTCGCATCATCAAAACCAAATGCCGTTGCAATTGCAGGACGTGAAGGATTGGCTGTGGCCTCACCAAAAGCCACCGCAATTGCCGGAGTATCACCCGAGGAGGCCGCCGCCTTCAGTATCAATGTGCCAAGTCGTAATCAAATTATTATCAAAAGCAAGGAAGGTCAAGCGACTGCTTCATCCGTCAAAGCGGCATTGAGAAATTATGCATTAAACCGATCGACAGATGATGTCAAGAGTGACATCGCTGCTGAGAGGGATAATTATGAAATCTACGAAGAAGAAATCCCAACCAAAGGATTGAGAAACCGTAATAAGAGCGATAGGCTTCCCAGCGCTGCTTTCAGGCTCAATACACAACCAAGAAGAGAGGCACAAAAGAAGATCGGTGTTTCCTTCCCTGGAGCTGGCGATCCCTACTTTTTAGTCTTGTAAAACTTTAATATATGTATGTGCTTATAGCTTCTAAATATTATCAATAAATATTAACAGCAGTATCTATTCGGATATATAGCCATTACTAAATTACAATTTTGTTTTCTTATTGGAGAATATGTATTAAGAAAAATCCAGTCGTAACTGGGTCTTGTCGAGACTTTCAGTCAAAGGGATCTCGGATGAGCAGATTACAAAAAATCCGAGCATTCATGCAACAAGCTTACAATAATTGTATTCTACGTCAATGCCGGATTTTAAGACCCCCTTAGCCATGCACTCGATATGGCCAAGCCAGTGCATGGTTTCATGACTTCCGGATCACTTTCCTCGCAGATGAGACCATATATCCGATTTGGAATTTTTCTTTTGCAGTTTTGCTTCTCGTTCAGCACTCGGAACCCTGTAGATGGAATAATAGTTTTGTAGAACATGATTTCGGTCCTTCGAGCCAGAAATTTGGAGCCCAGTGGTTTTGACAAACCGAAGTAGCTACGGTTGCCGATCTCGATCTCGACTACTGCGACCCGGTGATGTCCGGCGGAACGTTTCTTGGTAGACATTATGTATTTCTTTGTCATTGACCTTGGAAGGTAGGTAGTAAGTGGCTTTAGTGCCCTTAGGCCAAAGTACGCCCGTTGTACTGCCACGTGGGCTTACACCAAGGGAGGGTTGGGGCGGCGAGATTTCTACAACAACCAGACAGATTTGTTAATGAAACCCAGTAGTGATTTGATTGGTGTTTCTCTCAAATCGGTTATATATCAAAGGAGTAGGAGCGTAGAATGGCTTTCCTAGCTAAGACAGCTTCTCCAAAAATCATTAGAGAATAGTCTCAGTCTTTTCGCATGTAGACGCAGTAGGCAGTGTCCGGTGATATTTATTTTGAATCTTTTTAAGGAGATCCATTTTAGGGTCTAGACTGGGCCAGATTTGTTTGGTGATTTGGCAAGTGTTGCCTGTGCTTCATCTGGTATAATCTTCTAGTAAATTTTGTTTATTCAGTGGTAACTTATAGGTTTCCGTCATCCGGCAGTGTGGTGGCGATTTTTGCGAGTTCTTCACAGTATCCCTTAATGTGTTTATGTCCTGACACCTAGAACAGGCGAATGTGAAACTGTTCGGATATCTCTTCAAGAGATGCGCACTTCCTAAGACAAGATCATTTCACCTGTTCATCAATCGCCATGAAAGCTTCCACTACGGCAAGTTGGAAACGAGTGTCCATGTCGATGTCATCAGCGTATTCCAATAGTTTGACTGATTTGTAGAAGATGGTGATTGAAGACGTCAAACAACAGCGGATCTCCTTGCTGGTATCCGTACAGTGCATCGGATATGTGTTAGCGTGGTGCGACACAACTAGAGTCAATTTTTTTTCCCGAGATCCCGAATTCGGCCAAGCGATGAATGGTGTTGCATGTGGCTTTGAAATCGATTAATAAATGTATCGATTTGAAACTCGCTTCACCAACTCCAACTCGAACTCGCGATTCATTCGTGAAGGAATAACCTTCGGTCATTTCCTTTTCCTTCATCGGCGCTAGAGTTCCATCTGGGAGGATGTGAGGTTAACTAAGTCATCTGCAAAAACGGGATGAATTTACCCTCAACTCTCATAATGTGAAACATTCCTCGCCTCGGCTGCGCAGCAACATTCAGTCCGTATGTATAATGAAAAGGAAGGGTGACAAGACGCATACTTGGCGAAGTCGAACGCCGACGGTGAAAGGTGTTGATTTAGCCACGTTAAAACGAACACAGCTTTTGTGTAGTAAGACTAAAGAGCTCTCAAAGCAGGACCATCAATTCCGTACAAGACTGCAGCAGAACACTCCAGAAATTACCTAGAGGAACTCGGTCGTACGCCTTTGCCAAATCTGCAATACAACTGTTGATCGGTTCAGCTGTTGATACTGCCAAGTTTTTTCGCGAGAGTGAAAAGCTTGTCGTCTATACTTCTACAGCCCTGTTCATCCCCCATCCTGGACCCAATCATAACTCTAGAACGCGCATCCAACACACTAGCGTAGACTTTAATGGGGAAACTTAACAGAGATATACCTCTATAATTGGAGCTCTTATGTTACCCTTTTTGAACAGAGGGACAATCACCTGAGTTTGGCAATCGCCAGATTTCTCACCGCGTTATCAGGCGACCTGAATGACACTAGCTATAAAACTACATCTTTAAGTTTAGCCTTTTCTGATACCACATATCGTTGGGGTTTATGTTCAAAGTGGGTATACCGGAGAGTCTATCACTTAATTTCGTAGTTTCTGGAAATCTCCGGTGTGCTCAGGTGTCCGATGTCGAAACTCCTCTTCGTTGGCTATTGAAGCTTTCTGGTGTAGGGCAGTCGAGCTCTGAATTGTGCTGTCACGTGGAAATAGTCAGAGTCAACGCATGCTACTCGCGCATCCAGTTTATTTGACGCATGTCTTGTGCAAGTGAGCACATGGTCTATTTGGTTGGCAGTTCTACCGTCCGGAAATCTTCAGATTTAATGTATTTATTATTTATGTATAGCGAAAAAGAAAAGTTTTGAAATGTTGGTTTTGAATGTGCAAAATATGATCATTTATTTATGACTGTTGACGTGACAACTTCATCATCCCGCGATGATGTTACGCATCCCTCGCAAGGCTGTCAAGCACACCTGGTTTTTCTTACGCAATGCGGAAGACTAAACATTTCTTCGACCGTCGTCTCGCTAGGTATGTGTCTTTTCTTTCACATCACCACTGCTTTGTATCACATGTACGGGTACATATTTCTTATTATGTATGGGCGTAGTAATCTAAAATCTATTTACTTAAGATTCATGTCACGCTCTGTATTGCAGATTTATTGGCACACCAAAAGTTCTTCAGCACGTGCGTACAAGTTAGATGTTTGATGGTTTTATTCATTGCCCAGATAATCTCCATATTTTAGTAGGTAATTGTCAAAAAATATTATGCAAATTTGAAACAACTTATGGTCTGAGTATTTGGGCATAGCCGTCCCTATAAGGTGTAGCCATCATAGACAATACCAACTGACGTAAATGGGGCAGAACATTTTTTTATGAATAATAATGTCGCAAATATATTTTATGTATAAGGAGTACTCAGTGGCCTCGACACAGTCATGCGTCTTGGTCTTGTCGCCATACTGTTCAAAAAAATAGAACCACATTACGTTAAGAGACCTTCGTTTGCTTATGAGGATTAATCTGAATTATTCACAATATTCTCTTTGACGGTGGAGGAAGTCATTTGGCGATTGAAAGGCGACAAATTTGACAGGGATGAAATCCGGCCAGAAATGAGTAAGCCATTAGTTTAAGAGGGGGCATTATGGCTCTTTCGTGCCATTAAGGTAGCCTGGAATTGATGTGACACTCATGGCGATGGGAATATCTCTTTTAAGTCTCCACGAAGAAGTCTACACTAAGCTGTAGAACTATAGTACATACCAGGCAGAAGCAAAAGCTATCCAAGAAGATGCATGCTTACTATCAATAAGGGTGATTCGCTTCGCTTTTCGCAATATTTTTAAATCTACTCCAATGCGCCTTTTTGTTCTTAATCTACTTCGAAAAAAATGACAGCTGAAAGTAGGTATTAATTGGTATTACCTCTGTTGCACTTAAAACAGTGAGTGCATTTTGTTATTTTGTCATTTCAGGTTCATCGAAAAAAATTGACACTCTTCCTACTAACCTATACTAACTGTAAAAATTCTTTTGTTTTTATTGAAACTGATAATCTACTTCGTAAATTGTGGTTTTACTTATCTTTTTCGTTCCATATACTTCGAAATGCGATTTCTGAAGTTTAGACTTGGTCAGACTTGGTCAATGAACCGGATGGACGGGCTTTCTATCACTATAGAGGCGCAAGATAGTCACGCGGCCATCAAGGCTCTGAATACATCTTCCAATAAATCAAAGATCGTAAAACTTTGCTCTCTTCTTAAGAAGATCGCGGGTAGATGCAGCCTTATCCTATGCTGGGTCCCTGGAATACCCAGACAACGACCCGACAAATTAGCTAGAAGAGGGGTTGGTTTGCCATTAGCAAATAATCAAGACATCAATACCCCTCACTTTAGGTAATAGACACATTGTTACTTACAGATGCCATCATCTGTATCGGAGGTGGATAAATGGATGGAATTAGACACTTGCAAGGAATCGAGGCTACTCTGGCCTTCAATAAATCCAAAAAGAAAAACAAGTGCACTCCTAAAATTCAGCAGAAAGGAAATCAGTAATGTACAACGACCCCTGTAGGAGCTGCTGGGACTAGGAGGACGATGAAACTAGGCTTCACTACCTCGGCCTTGTCCAGCACTTGCAAGTAAAAATAAAATGACGCCAGCCTAGAAGACATGTCAGACTTTAGGACATAGCAAAATTCATCAAGAATACAAATTCGCTGTGACCCAACAAAGGAGTAGATCATCTAGGATATGGCACTAGCATATCAGCAATCATTTCTCATGTGTTTAGTTCGTACTTGGCAAAAGAGGAACCGGCCAGTGATAACACCAATGATCTTATCAGGATCTAAGTGAGCCACAAATGTTGCAGTTGTGACAATCACTATGGTTGAAGGGCCGTTTTGGAGCTATGGCTGAGTCCAGGATCAGCTTATCAATATACGAATGATACTCGAGGAAAATTGGGAGTATGCCTAGCCGATCTACAGCTGTTTTCTAAATTCTGGAAAAGGCGAGTTCGGCCAGATAAACTTTGGAGTGCTCAGCAAGTATATTGGATTGACGGTTCTTCGGTTCCATACACAAACCTTAGCAGGTGTGTTCGTTTTCATCATCAACGCCTTTCACCGTGGGCGTGGGACATCAGGAATGCGTCTTGTCACCTCTCCTTTTCATTGTGTATATGAACTGAATGTCTACAGAGTAGCCAACTCGAGGGATTTTTTACATTAATAGAGTTGAAGGCAAATTCATCTCTTTTTTGCAGATGACTTAGTTATCATCACACCCTTGCAGACGGAACTCGAGCGAGGATGAAGGTTAAGTAAAAAAAAACCGAATGACTGATCACTCCTCTCTACATGTAAGTGGAGTCCCACTGAAGCTACTGGAGAAGTTTAAGTAACTCGATCTATTTTTCACGAGTGATGGATGTTGTAATGCTGTGCTTTCCTGTAGAATTGGCGAAGCTGGGTAAGTATTTTAACAACTTGGAAGACCTGTAATCATAAGTCAGAAGGCGGAGCTTAGTGACTAAATCAAATCAGCGGTTTCCAACTTTCACCTATGGTCTTGAAGTTTGGGTAATGACCGAAGGTTATGCCTTCATGATTACAAACTGCCGAGACGATATTTCTTCGTTTTGGAGAAAACCAGCTTTATTCAACGACAGCATTCATCACAAGGAAATATTTGAAGCGATGGCCGAATACGTGATCCCGGGACAATTGATCCGGTTGTGTCGGTCGACGGTAACACCTTGGCGATGCACCATGCAGTTCGGCTCAAGGGCCTCCGAATCGTCGGATGATGCTGTCGTATGACTTCAAACGTTCTCAAATTGCCATAGTGGAACGGTCTAGTCTTAGGTCGATGAGGACAACGAAATACATACTGTCAACCAGGAAACGTTCCGCCGTACAAAACCTGTTCACAGTAGTCGGCTTAGCAGCCTGAGCTACTTCGTCTTGCCAGAGCAACTTGGCTCTAAGCTCCTAACTCGCAGGACCACAATCATGCTCTACAAAGCTCTTATTTCGTCGATTCTACTACATGGAGCCGAAAACTGGACGATAAGCAAAACAGTAGAGCTGATTCTTGTTCCCTTCGAAAGCAAAATCTAACATCGGATACATAAACGCCTACTCTAAAAGCTGTAACAGGCTGCGGGAGGCAAGAAATCCATCGAATGCATTGGCTAGCGCCATCGACCGCATAGACACCAATGCTCCAGCTAAGATGGTCTTTGAATCCAAGCCCTCTGGATCGAGAAGTGGAGGAAGAGCGACCCTACAGACTAAAGAGCAAGTTAAAGCGGAAGCGAAGGAACTTGGCCTAGACGACTGTAGCCAGCGTGTCAAGGCTCACCAACGATGGAAGGCAGCTACTGCTCAGGCTCAGGGCCTCCATCGGTCGTAGGCCTGTTAAGTAAAAAAGTATACAGAAGATACCTCCAGATTAGCCGAGCTAATTTATTTAACCTCGTGGTTGAAAGAGGTTCGAGAAGGAGAGGAAGACCGAATATCCGACGAAATCTCAGCTTGGTTTTGATGACTGGAAGCAGCGTGCCCAGGACCGCAGGAATGAAAAGCAGCTATCGCTCAGGCTCGGACCTTGCATGGGTCGTCAGCCTGATAAGTAAGTAAGTGAGTGGTTGAAAGAGTTTTTAAACTTATTACCATGGGAAGCCAGAGAGTTTAAACTTAGTAGAAGACAATCGAAAAATCGAAAGTCACGTACTATGAATAAAAACTAGTTTAGAAGAACTAAACAATTATGAAGAGCAACCAACCAGCACACTCTATACTAAAATCCACCCTTCTTCAGTATCTGGATGAGAATATTTTGAAGTCACTTCCGGTTCTATCAGAGAATACCAACCCTGGGGAACTCACATCCCGCGATTACTACTCGCACTTGAATGGATTTACATTGTATATGCCTTCGCACTAAAAATGTTTAGAAATTTGTTCATTTCTTGCGTGAACTTACTACACGTTAACTGCCGTCCGTCGCGACCAGATGACGTGGAACGAATGCGTTATTGGGCTGGTTTAAATAAATAAACGAATATAGTTCAGAGTTGTTTTAGCTGTTAAATGACGATTTCGGGATATCCCCGCATGAACATAAGCCTATCGACTTTGTATTATGAAAACAAATTATGCACATATTCAAGCCGCTGCTTGAGTGAACAGTTATTTAAACATAGTACGTGATCCGGTGACAGCATGTAATCGAGATATATTTAGTTAGTCATAGTTAGGAGGGTTTATTTACGTTTTGTAGTCTCCGCATTGTCAACAGAAAATGGAAAAAAATATCTGGAAATCAGAACGTCAACTTTGGATTTTATCTTTGTAAAATATTTAATATATGTTATATATATTTATTTACTCCGTATTGTTTTAAAGTTAAATAAAACTATAATGACAGGAGCTAACACACATCTCGGCTATAAATCTTCTCACGTAGGCGCCGCTTTTATTGATAAAATCAGACGCGTATTGCTTTTAGAAATGTACAAAAAAAACAAGTTGCTCTAATTCAGCGACAAGCAAGGTTGCTTAAATTTAAGAGGAAACAATCAATCACATATGTAATGTAAAGGCTCACATACATAGTGGGTGTACAGCATAAAGGCCTGTGTTTTCGACAAAGAATAATGTCAAATGGTACGCAATAAAAAATCTTGAATGCAGTCTTAGAAGGTTATCAGTTACATACATAAAGCAACAAAAAATAGCAAAATGCGTAATTCGCCCCTCAATAAAGTAAGAATGTATTATAATAAGCGTGTTTTTTTGAGGTACTGAAACAGAACAGTAAGTAAAGTCTCAAAAAAACCATCTTTACTAAGGTTTGTCTGGCTAAAATTATTTCGCGCCTACAACAGAGAAACACTTAGGATGTCGTATGTCAATGCCAGCCAGGAACTCACAGCTATATGCAGACGAAGTAAACGGAACTACTTCGAAAACGAGGCACGAAGTCTCGAGAGAAAACTCATCTGAGTTCTGGCACGAAGTTAAAAAACTTGATGGAAATAGCTATGTGATCAGCAGAGATCTCACCACGAATACCCTATTAGAACACTTCAAACGATTATTGAATCCATCAGTAAGCTGCCATAGCTTTCAATATGTGATGCCAAACTTCCGAGAGATATTTTAGACACACCTATATCGCAACAGGAGCAACAGGAAATGGATGCGCTTCGTTCCCTAAAAGATAAGAAAGTGGGGGGTCAGATGGTATCCCTGTCGAAAAGTATAAATACAGTGGTAATGGTCTGAAAGAACGCCTAACGGATTCCTTCAACATAATTTTAAATAGTGGGGTAGTACCTCACAGGTCTAAGGAAGCGCTGATCTTCCCTATCCATAAGAAAAGTGATGTGGGGGATCCAGCAAACTATCGAGGAATATCCTTTTTAAAGGCGTCCTATAAAATGTTCGCAAGTATTTTGCAGAGGAGATTTAGAACGCGGATAGAAACTAATAACCTACTTAAGGAATTTCGGGCGGGTTTTAGACTTGGCTACTCAACCGTCGACCATATTTTTGTTCTTAGTAGTATAGCAGGTACATACATAAGGTAAAATAGGAAACTTTACACATTCTTTGTTGATTTCAAAGCAGCCTTCGATTCTGTGAACCGTAATGCCTTATTCTATAAATTTTATGGAATCGGAATGTCATCGAAATTCGATCCGATTCTCCAAAACCTGTACGAAGATAACAGGGCTGCGGTATGGAACGTAGTTGAGTTATCCGATTGGTTCCAAGCGGAAACAGGAGTAAGGCAGGGTTGCCCACTAAGCCCAACTTTATTTGCCCTTTTTATAGAGGATATTGTAGATTTTCTTCCTGAAGGCGTGGAGTTAGCAGGGGTGCTCATTAAAGCTCTCATGTTTGCGGGCGACAAAGGTATCTGTGGTATCTGAAGCGTCAGCTATGCTTGAGATGTTGTTAGCGAACTCACCGGAATCCCTCCAGTTGATGATTAATCGATTAAGAGAGTACTGCCATCTATGCAGCTTAATCGTTAGTCTAGAAAAATCAAAGATAATGATTTTTAAAAAAGGTGGTGGGAGAGTTGCTTCCTACGAGAAGTGGCATTTTAGAGGGATAAACCTAGAGCCCGTCAAAGAGTATAAGTATCTAGGAATCTTGCCTACAAGCAACTTAAATATTAAAAGGCATCTGAACGAAAAACGAACAAAGACTAAAAATGCTATCAGTGTAGCCTGGAACAACAATCCGAATATCCAGCACAGCAGTACGTTTAAATTATACGAAGCTGTATCCGAGACGATAATGCTATACGCGGCGCAGGGGTATAAGGCTTATGAGGAGGTGGAGAAATTGCAGGGCTTTTTTAATTAAAAAAAATGTTTAAGCTCCCGCCGAAAACTCCGAACTACATGCTCATGGTTGAAACAGGCACATCTCCACTATATATAAAAACACTAAAGATGCAAATGAATTGCATACTCCGAGTAATGAACATGGCAGACAACAGACTCCCAAAGATAATGGCGATGCAAACCGTTCGAAATAAAACTGCATGGTTCAAAGAGTGGAATAAATTAGCTGGTGAATGTGGAGTAGTACTTAACGCAGATGGTAGTAATTGGGGTAACTCACTATGCAAATTAATAAAGCAGGTCGACGATCAGGCAAGAATACAGTTCTTAGAAAATGCGCCGGCATCAATACATGGCTTTACCTACAGCTGGCTCAACCACATCCTGAGGAGTCGAAATTACTTTAAAGATATCCATAGCACCCAGGAAATTTCTGTGATGCTCAAACTTAGGGGCGGACTTCTAAAGCTGAATTTTGTACCGCATAGAGGATCTCCCTATACTCTACAGTATGTGGAATTTGGAAGAGAGAGAAAATATCATGCATTTCCTAAACAAGTGTCCAATCCTAAGGGAAACTAGGAGATCCGTTTTTTGGAAAGAACTACTTATCGGAACAAGAAATCCTATCACTCCTAAAGGCAATGGACGTAAGCAAGTTGTTTAAATACTGCAAAATATCACTAAAATACAGACATAATATCCTAACAGGGAACTTTTGAAACTAGCATATTTCCACATGGAGAGCTAATTATTATAAAAAAAAAAAAAAAAAAAACAATTTTTGGTATACACATGTGTACACTTGTATGTACTTATGTGTATGCATATGTATATATATATTAATTAAGTGCATTATATATACGTGTATATGTTATCATATATCCATACGTATATGTATTTAATTTTAGCATAAGGTAGTTTAAGTTATTTTAAGGTAGTATGTAAGGTAGTATATAAGTTTTAAGGAAAACAGTTATTTCATTAAGTTTTTGGTAAATTTTCTTAATTTTCAACTGAAAGTGTCAGTCAATATCTATGTTTAGCGTAAATAGAAAGGTTTTTAGTCTACGTCGAAAGACATTGTATAAGGTTAAGCTTAGCTTAGAGTGCCCGCCGAGGGCCATTAAGTTATATTAAGCATAATGTTCGTCTAACTAGTTTGAAGCATTTTTGTCTAGTACCTAAGTATGTAATGAATTGAAAATAAAAATGAATTAAAAAAAAAAAAAAAAAAAAAAGAGCTAATTATTATTACTTGTATATTCTCCTACGCAGAGGGTGCCAGGTTCGATACCCGAATTTACCTTACCACCTTTGATAATTCACGGCTCCACCTCTTTGGAGTCACTGACAATGCTCGTACTCTTTGAGCATCTACAAAAAGCTTCTCAACTTCGCCGTTCGGAGTCGGCATCAAACTGTAGGTCCCTTCCACTCCTGAAAGAACAATAGCATGCACAACACGCGACACCCACCAAAGGTTGCTGAGAAGCTAGGCCCGCCTCCGAGTTTTCTAAAAAAAAAAAAAAACATGGCCAATATAATAGGGTGGTGCGACAGTCCGAGGCGGACCTGGGCCTAGCTTCTAAGGCAACCACTCGTGTTATGCGTGGTATTGTTCTTTTACGAGTAGATGGGACCTGCCATTTAATGCCGACTCCGAATGGCGAAGTTTTTTTCCCAGACAGAAATACTCCTTGAGCATTGTCAGTGACTCAAAAGAGGCGGAGCTGTGAATTGTGAAAGCCGGTTAAATTCGGGTATTATTTTAACCGATAGAAGTAGCAATAATAAAACACTTGAATATTTTTTTTTCTGATCAACTTTATTGAAGGTACGTCCGTATCGCTTTGCAAACTATACAAGAGTGCTCTTTATTCATCTTCACTGCTCTCACACCAATAGTCCCTTTTACATGTTTATCTCATTTTCTTAGAAGAGTGCCTGAATTCGTTATAAGGGCTGCTACAGTATCGAATCTGACACCCTCTGCATAGAAGTCGACGCCCCACCCCCCTTCGCCAAGGCGACCCACCAAAAGAAAGAATTCAACATGTAAATCACATAAAGAAAGCTGCTCTAATATGGGTTTTTCAGGTAGCATATAACGCGGTCAATTTACATTACTATAGACAGCTATAACTTCCAAGTAGTGAAAGACTTTGTCTACCTAGGCTCCGAAGTTAAAGCAAACAATGACACCAACGCAGAGACAATATGAAGGATCACGCTTGCCAATCGCTGTGTTTTTGGGTTTGAAAAAATTGAGGCATAAAGCCCTCTCTGACGCAGAAGCATTGCTACTAACCAAAGTGGACGAAGGGATTCTTGGTCGCTTTGAAAGGAAAGTCCTTCGTATTATCTTTGGGCACGTATGTACAGATGGTGTCTGCAGGAGGAGACTGAACGACGAGCTGTACGAACTGTATAGCAACATCGATCCAGTGCTGTCAGTTTGGGGTAAATTTACCTTTTCGTGGGAAATTTCAACTTTCATTCCTCAGATTTGGTAAAAAGGCATATACAAAAAAGGCGAAATACCTTATCTTTTTATTGTTGTATTTTCTAACATTTCATGAGATTAATTACGAAGAAGACATCTAAAGAGTAACCTACACCAAAGACGTCTGATTGGTGTAGTAGAGTAAGTGCCGGCTCTTCATTCGAGGCGTCCCCGGTTCGAATCCCAGTGAAAGAAAAGTCAAAATGCTTTTATTGGACTTTCAAATCTGGTCCAGTCACCATTTGCCGTTGGTCAAAATAATGGCGCTACCTGGAGTGGTCGATCAGTGGTAGTAGTCTGACTGTGGGTATCACAATGTGCTTGTGAATTAACTAGCAGCCACGTCTGCCTACCTACCTGCCTACCTTATGCTTTCACGCCCTTAGAACCAACCGAAGTGATGATTTGTTATCAGCTCTCATGATTATCGAAAATTGAGGTAAGACATTAAAGACTTCTTTTCAAAATGTGTTGTCTATATGAAATTTTTCCTCCCCCCTCTTGGTTATTTAAACTCGTGTTATTTTGAAATCTTGGTAATAAAAATAGCTTTTAGTAATTAAATAAGAAAACAGATCCGAAAATTTCAATCAAATCCGTCGTACGGAAATACTTTTGTTGATGAAAAACCATAAAAATGAAGATGATGTATCCAATTTTGCTCGCCACTGTAACTGTACCTGAAGATATACACCTCTATTATGGTTGGCGAACATTATAATTCGAATAATCTCTTACATTTCGATAATGCTTGGCATTTAAGTCGAATCAAAGGTTCTAACTGTATGTACATATTTCTCACACTCACACGTTTATTCATTCGACTCGCCATCCGCAATAAAGATGTAACAAAACGATTCAAGGCCTTTCCACAATCTAAAACCATAGCATACATTTAGGCGAGCATAAGGCGATTCTTACATTTCTGCTCAGTAGATAAGTTGCAGAAGCGCTTTGAATTTCATCTGCTTCATCATCTTGTTTGTACTGTGTTATAGCTATACGCATATTCAGAGATAATGGTCGATTGGGACAGTAACACATACTTTGGTGGAGGATTTGTATTCTTTTAGTGTTGTTTAATTATTTTTTATTTTGTTTATTTTACTTAAAAACACGAACGAACGACTTTAAGAATTATAGATTAGCTGGTAAGCCAGAGCAATGAAGCCTTATGCTGAATGGAATATTGCCTTTCGTTTTTTGTGGGGATCATGCCCAATGTCAGCCAATATAGAAAATGATGACAATGTTTGATCTGGGATATGATAAAAATAAGCAAGGGAATTAACCCTGCATGGAGAGGCTAAGGAGATACCACACAAAATTAAAATTGTGTTCGTCGACTCAACGAAGGGTAACCGTGAAAAGTTAAAAGTCAATTTGCAAGTTGGTTTATTTTGTTGGTACTAAGTACTGAGTTAGTTTCAGTTTATTTAATAGCAGAAATTACAATGATATAGCAAATTACAAATGAGTGGTTAGAGAATTCGGATTGTTCCTTTATATCATATTTTTGACTCTATTAACCGGAATTCGCACTATTATCCATAATAAAACAAAAATCTAACAAGTTAAGTATCTGCGGCAAGCAACTTTGAAAGATTTTATTTTAGATACGTTTATTTTCTCTTAGAGTAAGTATTACATATGTTTGATAAATACGCAGCTTGCACAGAGATTTGATATTTACATTATTTCTTTTTCTTTCAACTGAAAAAACATATTGATTATTTGTGATAGACATTATTTCAGATGCGAAGAACATTTAAAGGAAAACTATGTTCAAAAAAAAAACATAATTTTGAATGTAAATAATAATAAATAGCTTAAAAAACTAAAGGAATCGCCAGACATGTACAGGAATATATGAATGAGTAAATACTGCAAATGAAGTATTACAGTAGAGTAAAGTAATTATTTTAAAGTTCCTTAATTATTTAATATATTTATTGAAATTAATTGTGGAATTTCTTGCTTCTATTTTGTATTTTGTATTTTGTCATAATTTTTTGTGAAAAAGTTATTTTGGAAAAGAATAAAATCCAATGAAATGTAAAAAAATCTGTAAGGTTTAAATAACAATGGTGACCATTAGATTACTTTTTGGTTTAAGAAAAAAATAACTTTATCAAGTGTGATTTTCGGTTTTCCGTTTCAGATAATCGAGTGTCGACCATATAGAAATATATCCTTTCCCACATTTAAATACGGTGAACTCTCCCTAAGGCGAACTCCCCTAAGTCGAAACTCTCTCTTATTCGAAAAAATTATGGTATCCCATGACAATTTGACTTAGGAAGAGTCCAATGTATCTATAAATATTTATGCAGCAAATTTAAACTCTTAGTGTAGGCCCAACCAAAAATCGAAACAGTGTCAATGACCTATTCTAACCGCAATTTAATTCAAAATCATATTTAAGTAAGTTAAACCTAACAATGCTATGCTTCTCATCTGGGTCTTGAACAGGGTAAAAGATTAGATTCTTTATAATTTGCCATAGTCTATGTAATCGTTGGATGATTAGAAAATATCTCCAATGCATCTAAAATGAGAGGAAATTTCCACAAGCTGAACAAAAATCATACCTACTTAATTAAAATCATGAAAATTAAACTGTGGAATAAATTTTCGCTTTACTTTGATAAGCGCATATATTTTAGATGCAGTAAACTAGAAAATAAATGACTACAAGTCCTATAAAGAGAACAAGAAATTTTAAAAATAGAAGGAAAATAAGGAATCGAACCACCATATATATATACATTCAAAGTGTATGTCCACACGAGTGTGTATATAATTGCAAGTGAATGCACTGGCCAAGCTAACTCGTTATCATTCTACCATTTCTTAAGTTACCTTACCAAGTGGATATAACAAGTTTGCTACTATTCTTGCATTACAAAAAAAAAGCAAGAGAACAGAAAAACAAGAACATAGCGTAACTATTTGCAACGCATCTTCGCGACAACATACCAAATGTAAGCATAGCACAAGACAATCTTATAAAAGGGTTTCGAACTTTGCTCCTTGTATCATTTTCCTTTTGAATCTTGTGGTGCACAGTTTATTATTCATATAGTAAGAAAGTAAGAATATTTACTATTAGGCTCACCACTAGGACCACATACAACAACAAGGTATTGTGTGAACATTTCATTTCTGCAAATTGTGTTTGAGAAATATAATTTTGTGAAATATTATTTGTAAATAAACCTAAGTAAATGTACATACGTGTACGTATATATTTACAAAACAAGAAAAAGATTGCCTAAAGCAAAGATCTTGACCTCGACAACCACGATGAGATGTTAAACCTGTTCCAGCGTCTGCAAGTAGGATGCGAATTCTTTATAAACGAAAACAAACACATAGAGCCAGCATCATTTTACCGGTTTTATGTGAATTGATTACATAGCAAAGATTCGACATTTATTTTTTATTTTGAGTATTTTCACAATTATAGAATTTAAAATTACATCTTCTATGATGCAAAAAAAATAAATTTTGTGTTTTATCCATTTGCAGATGTTTTTACTCATATGCGCCAGTGTTTTGGCAGCCGCCAGTGCAATTCCGACACCACAACTTTTGGCACCCGCAGCCGGACTCTCTGCGATTCCAGCCACAAATCACATATTGATTCTTACCCCACAAGCCCAAGTTCAGCTGGAGCCATCGCTCAAGTATCCCCAACCGCTGGTTCAGCATTTGGCACCAGTTGCACGAATTGATAGTCCCACAGACCAGACCGTTGTTTACTACCCCAACGAGAATCTGATCAATAACGCCTATCAGAAGGCCGAAATTAAACCGAAACAATTAGAGGCGGGCAATCTGACCAACATCGTCAATCAATTCGTTTCGGCTGGTCAAACAGCTCAGGCACAATTGGAAGCCTTCCAACAGCAATTGACACAGGGTCTGGAAACGCTCATTCAGCCAGCTGGACAGAAGATCGAAGGCGACGGAGACATTCCATTGGAGGGAGCAAATAAGCTAATTGAAAGTGCACGCCAAGAGAGTGGTCGCTTTTACAGTCTCCCAGCTGCTCCACAATTCTACAGCAATTTTGAATTGATCCACGCGCCTGTGAATCCACTCTTCGCTGTACATCCGTACACTGCTATTCGTGCCAGAAATATAGTGCTTCCCGAAGAAAAATTGCCCGAGAATCCTGCCTTAGTTGCATTGGAGAGCGCTGGCGAGTCGAAACTTCAGAGCGAAATTGCTGACATCAAACCTGACGCTGAGAAGAACAGTAAAAAGATATTCACATGAATTTCACACATCACACAAATTGCATGTTTTTCCTTTCTTTTAAATAGTTCTTCCCATTGAAAATGCAGGGGAGACAAGGAGCATCGAGGCTACAAAAGCCCCAGAGGAACAACCTCAGTCTGATTCCTTGATTGCACAGGATTTACCCGCTCAGAAAGAAGCCGAAGGCGCAGCGGATAATTCCCGTCTCGGAAAGTGCATGGAGTCCCTCGATAAAGACGCTGTGATCCCAGCAAAAGAAGAACTGAAGAAGGAAGAATTGAAAAAGGAAGAGTTAAAAAAGGAAGAAGGTAATGACTAAGATGATTTGAGGTTACTTCGAATGATCGAAAAGCTTTTGCCAGCTAATTTACTGAAAATCATTTTCCTCCTATTGTTCTAGGTGAACTGGCTAGTTTCGCAGAAGCCCTTCCATCCGGACTGGCTATTAGCGGTGAAGGTGGTTTGTCACAAGCCAAGCCAATCGGATCGGCCATTGTGGGCAAAGATGGTGTCGCCTTTTCTGCACCATCGGGTATCGCAATCGCTGGATCGAGTGAGATCAAAGAAAACTAGATTTTAACTACGATACGAACACATACGAATTCTCATCTCATACTTCTGCCCTTACATTAACATGACACTCAGCATTATGCTCACTAACAATTCCAATCCTTTGTCATCAACGTATCATCACCTTATCATCATCAACATAAGAAACCATGTGAGAAAGGGAAACAAATAAAAACTCCAATCACATTCGTTAAGACGGTCGTTTTTTTGTATGTCTTTATTTTTCTGTTTCGTTATACTTTGCTTTTGGATGCGTCTGGTTAACAGCTTTCACTAGGCAGCAGCTACGAGGTAAGCAAATGTTTGCGCATTACCCTACTTACTTCAGTCGAATGCACGAGGGAGGTGCTAATCCAATCAACTCTGGTGATCAGAGTAGCAGTCGTAAAAAGATTTTGTCTGTACTCAGTAGCATACGCCGCGCTGGAGCGTATTGTGGTTGCAAGGATTTCTTTTTCCAATGTGTTCACCTATTAGACTGAGAGAATTTTCCATGCGCGTACTATTGAAGAAACTGATATTTGTGTATTGTATTTGTGTTGTAAGCGCGCATGTTGTCGACCTCAACGATGTAACGTCTACGCATGTACACAACTCCCCTAAGGGTTCAGTCAAAATTTACGGTGATGGTGTCGAATCGAAATTCCCCCCGGCATTGGAGACGATCGTGCAAAGAATTCAATCATTTTTTTCTGTCTATCAGCAGCCATTATCCACTCAGGCTTTTAATGCAGTACCATTTGCGCACGCTGAAAGCACCAGCATAAGTGTGTTAAAAACAACGACCACCACTTCCACTCTCAGCCCACCCTCAAAGGCGGCCATAAAAGGTGCGCTCACAGTTCAGACGCTTAAAGAGGACAACGGGTACATAACAGTTGGCGAGTCGGATGAAAATTCCTTGGATGAAGATTTACCATTTTATGTTTAATAGAAGCTAGTTGAATTTTTCAAAAAAGTGTGTGTGGAATATTTTCTAAAAGTGAATGTGGTACTAAAAGGAATAAATGCAATATTTATTATATTTATAAAATGTGTGTTTCATTTTCGTTTAAGTATTTTTTTTTGCTGAATATAATAACTAGAATCTTGGTTCCTGCGGAAGTTGAGTATAACGACGTCGTAGAGTGGGGCACAATGACCTAGAACCTGGAATAAAATCAAACGTACAAGCTAGGAAATTTGGCATGGTTACTTCTGACACCATTACATAAACATGATTTAATTTTCGTAAGGATACGCCTACTAAAATGCTCACTAAAATGATACACGAGTCTGAGTCTTAGAAGACAACGGTTAAAGATATGTTGTATAATAACGATTAGGAATGTTCAATTCAAAATACTTCAGAAAATATTTAGATATTTAAATAATAACACACATATAATAAAAACAGCTGAATCTTCGTTATTTAACCAATGAAAGGCTTGCTTGTATGAACTATGACCCGAACATCAATCAAAGCCCCACTTAAAGTACCAGCATATTTGTTTTAAGTGACTCGATAATGTCTTTTGGAACAGTTGTTAAACGTTCAACTGTTAAATTGAGCAATCTTTGAATATCAGTACTAACGGAAGTCTCTGATAGACTAATGTTTTCAGGGCTCTAATCGCGTAAAGGTTCCGATACATAGAATACTTTACATGCGTGAGCGTCAACAAAACTGTGTCAGCTACATAAAACACAGGTGTTATTATGGGAGGTGACACATAGACCTTTCCTTCAGCATTGACAATCCTCACATTGTGACATTTCAAGAGAATTCGAATGTTATGTTAAAGTTTGGGAGTTGGTTCTCGTTAAAACAACGTTCAAAATAGATAAAAATATAAATGAGATTTTATAATTGAGTATTTAAATTAAAATACATATTTTCATTGTTCATACATAAGCAAAAACAACTTCAATTTTCAATTCAAACTTGAAACTGTCAAATGAAATCAGCTGTGCGTTAAACTATTCATTGTGTCATCCCATTGCGTCAGATACTTCAGCGTGTACGTGTGCTCTGACGCTACGGAAGTAAAGTATTCTATGTGCCGGAGCCTTAAGGCGATAATCGTCTCGCGCTTACGTTTCCACGATATTTTCGCTTGATGTAAGCATAAAAAAACAATATCGTCTAAGAGATATCGTTTTGCCTGCTTCTCGTAGATTGAAAACTGTCATTAACTATGGTCTCGACGACTGGCGATAGCTATTTCATTATCGTCCCCTATTAAATGAGAACAAATTCTATATACATACAGACAACTTCCCCTAAGTCGAATTTTCACGGGATACCAAGATTTGTTCGAGTTAGAGAGAGTTTTGGAAAAATTCGGGTTAGAGACAGATTTTTTTTTTGGGTTTAAAGTGTTTATTCAATAAGAAAGGTCGACATAGATTAAAAAATTAACAAGAAGTAAATAAATAACAGCTTCTTGCTTGGTTTAAATGAAATAAAGACACTGTAGTTCACCAAAGTAAGAAAATAATAAAATAAATTAAATAAAAAGCATTTCTTTCTAAATTAAAAGTAAAATAAGGCACGTACATTTATTGTTATATCGTCAAAATAGGTGTGTAAATATATTTAATTAAAAAAAATTTGTTATTTTTGATTGGCTCATCAGAGGTGGAGTGTTTGTTTTTTTTAAATAATAATAATAATATGGGTGGCGCTACAGTCCGAGGCGGACCTGGGCCTAGCTTCTCAGCAACCACTCGTGTTGTGCGTGCTATTGTTCTTTCACGAGTGGAAGGGA
This sequence comes from Eristalis intricaria, assembly GCA_964034865.1. Taxonomy (NCBI): domain Eukaryota; kingdom Metazoa; phylum Arthropoda; class Insecta; order Diptera; family Syrphidae; genus Eristalis; species Eristalis intricaria. The sequence goes on from OZ035875.1 coordinate 34,327,972, forward strand.
CCTACAGTTTAATGCCGACTCCAAACGGCGAAGTTGAGAAGCTTTTTCTGGACAGGAAATACTCTTTGAGCATTGTCAGTGACTCGAAAGAGGTGGAGCCGTGAATTATCAAAGGTGGTAAATTCGGGTATCGAACCTGGCACCCTCTGCGTAGGAGTCGACGCACTTACCCACTACGCCACGGCGACCACTTTTTTAAAAATGACTCTAAAAGACAGTTTTGAACTTCATCCGGTACTTTATCGGCCAATTCTATTGCAGATTTCAGAATTTCAATAGCGTTCTTAATTTCGTTTTTGTCTGGCATTTCAATATTAATTAACTCGGGTTCTACATCATCATCACTATCGCTTGCGTTATTTTCAGCGTTTATTACTTCTTCCAAAACATACTGATTTTCAGGTAATTCGGTAGCCACGATATCGTCATCGACTTCCATAAAGTCCTTCCAAGTAACATCTATAAGATTTTAACTCGCTTCTGCTAACTTGTTCCACATTTGCTCGATTTCATGGGCACCCTCGTTCTCAGATCTTAGTAAATTGAGCAGAATGTCATCCCATGTCTCGTCTTTAAAATGGATGCCTTTTTAAAACAATTTTCAATAGTTAATGGTGTTACATCTTATATCCACGCTCTTGAAATTTCCCGTACACAGTCTAGAAGCGATATTTTGTACTCTTCTTTTTTGGATTAAGTATACGGCGCTTGTAGTGTACTTTTAAATTTTGTATTATACCCATGTCCATTGGTTGAACAATTGATGTCATATTGGGTGGGAAGTACTCAAGATTTATAAACTTTAATTTTTCGTTTACTTTTTTAGGGTGAGCTGGGCAGTTATCGATGATAAATAAATGTTGCTTTGAAATACAAGCCGTTTTACAACAAGGAAAATGATAACATTATTTTTTCTGCCCTGCAATATTTATACAAATACATAATAACTTTTAATGTGGGTATGTCAAACTGTTTTGAATCCGACGAACAACACAAGGAAAAGGATTACATTGTTTTTGTTTGCGCTGCAGTATTTGTTCAAATTGGATCTTTTTAGGTACATATGTTTTGGATATGGGTAGGTAGAAGTACCACGGACTTCCGATGATGATGCCATCATGAATGTACATACATATACGGGATGCATATTTTGATGTATAATCAGATACAAATTGTGAGATGGAATTTTTTCCTTACTTTTGTTTTATGCACAAAATTCGACTTAAGGGATGAAGAAAGAGACCTAGAATCGAGAGAATGTGTACAAGTTAGGCTGCTTTCACACTCGTTAAGATTCGTCGTCGATTCTTTCAAATTCCCTTTTGTGATCGCAAGCCACTTTCACACAGCAAATCTTTCAGTCTCTGCAATTGAGATCTCAATGCTGAACTTTTACTGTTTCCTACCCCCTCTCACACATGCGTCATCTCTTTCTCACACATGTACTGCATGATTCCAATACCCAACATTGAGAACATAAGAATAAAGCAACTCAAAGAAAAAACGAAGAGAGATAAAAGAGAACATAAAATCCAAAAGCAAACCCCGAGCACACGAGACCCGGGCTACCCCTATCACGCCCCAACTCCCTTGCCTAGAAGATGTAAAAATCGCAGACGAAATTTTTCTGTGTAAAAGCGGCCTTAGAGGAAGTTTCGACTTAGGGAGAGTTCGACTTGGGGAGAGTTCGACTTAGGGAGAGTTAACTGTATCTTGTTCTACACTTTTGAGACATTTTTAAGTGCCAGGTCGTATTTGTATTAGCTTTGTTCGCTAACTGAAGTGAGAATGTGTTACTGAAATTTGAGAGAAATTAGGGCACAGAAGTCATTTTAACGTGAGAAATATAATTTTCAGCGCACTCAAACTGTAACGATAGGCGAGATGATAGTGATAGTCTTACATGAAGCAAATCATCGACGATATCATCGAAGTGAAACAAAAAGAACGATAGTCGTCTGAAAAGTTTTTTCTTACACTCTTGAATACTTTTGTAAGATGGAAATATTTTGGGCGATTTTGATCTTATGAGTTCATACTGAAAACGTGACAAATTTGCTTCGATAATCAAAGCTAATGCTTCTTCATCATTCATTGGAGTAGGTTGAATTGACTCACTCATAAAGCTTTCCTACATTTGTCAGCATGAATTGGAACTGCGGTTACGTTTCGAATTGACTTTGCTGCGTCGGACTGCCCAGGAGCTCTCAAACTAATTTCAGTTGCATATGTTAACTCGGACAGAGATTTAGCTTTGCCCAGCTCTTCAGTTTTCTGTCTTTTTGTTCGCTCAGCATAACTCTCAAAGAAGTGACTGGTCGACGCGTCGCAGTCAACTTATACTGAGTTGACTGAGTTGCAAGCTGAACATTTCCGAGCATTGTGAATTTGGATAGGGTAGCCCTAGAGGCTTGTTGTATTGTCTGCTGTTTGCAACTGTTGCCACTTTGTTATTTTGTATCCAAATTTGGTAGGTCTTTTTACTTTTGAGCTTTTGGTGATTTTGATCTTGTTTTGGTAAATAAAAAATGAATTACAAATTGTTTTTTCAAAAATTTACAGAAATTCATTAATTTTCCTACCTAAAAAACTAAGTCATTGAATACGAACATCATCCCGTGTAAATGAGACTGACGTGACTAAATCTACGAGAGGAGAGGACAATTGCATAGTCCTCCTCTTCATCTCTGCAACTTCTACAGACATCGTTGTTGGTTGTGGTTACCTAGTCTGGAGGCGGGAATAATTATGGCGCAATGCCCGGTTATAACACCAATGAGGGTTCTGAGATTTAGCCTATCGTGTGATCGCGTGAGCGTTTTGGATCGAGAGTAGGCCATAATTGTTTTGTGATGAATCACGCAGTGCCAGTAGACTATCTATGTTTGGTATAAGTAAATGTTTCGAGCTTTAGTAGATGCTTTGCAGTAGCGAGAGGCATGGAGGGCAGTTCTCCATCCGGAAAGAGTTTTGAAGTAGTACCCTTTCTAGAGAATTCAATCTAGAAATTCTTTGGGATGTCACAGTGCCCCGGCACCCACATAAGTAGAATGTTGAAATACTTAGCCATCAGGGAAGATTTGGAGTTAAATGTGATTGCACTCGTGGATTTGATCGCTGCCTGGGTGTCCGAGCAGATGACAATATCTGTACCTAATATTACATTATTTTTTAGCCAGGACAATACTTCCTTTATCGCTATAGTTTCAGCCCGCAAGACCCAAGTGATTTGGTAATCGGAATGAGAGTTTGAAATATTGGTCCTTAGAGTAGACTCCCACGCTCACTTCCTTCGCCCATATTCGATCCATCCGTGAAGATTCGCAGAGGACAATCCTGCGTCAGATGTTCAGACTTTCAGTTCAGGATCTGTAAGGCATGCTGGTTGAGAAATTCTTCTCGAAGATGAGTTCACGTATCGTGAGTATGATGTTTCCTAGTAAGGATTCGAACATTTCAAGGATGGTAGTGTGTCCGGAGCTAAGCTACTTCCACATAAGCAGTGATTTCAGTCTGATCTCCTTGCTGGCAGCGACCTGCCTGCTGATTACTGATACAAATAGTCAGTGAAACACACGCGGCTGTAGACCCCATTTACACCCTTTAGATGTTTTCCAGCAATATAGAGCCATATTGACACATACCTGGATGTTTATGTTGATATAAAAGCTTTCGAATTTTTTTGGTAATTTCTTACCTCGTAACTTTTTTCCAATTGTGAAAGCAAATTTTTGTTTAGAAGTGGCAACCATGCTCATTGCGTCTGTTGATTTGTTGTTGTCAGTTATTAGTATTCGTTTTTGTGATTCTGTCAATCAAAATTTTACGAAATTTTAACAAAATTCAAAATAAATTTTGATATTTGATCTATTTAATTATACATAAATAAAGTATATAATTTTTTTATGTATACATTTTTCACATGTTTTTAGTTATATACATCTATTTTTACAGCCACAGAAGGCGCTGGAAAAATCTCGGAGAAAATTCATAATTGCTTCAGACAGCCAGTCGGTAATAACGGCTGTGGGGAACCCAAACAACAATGTCCTCATCATAAACAAAATGAGAGATCGCCTAATTAGTATGATACACAAGTTAAGACTATTGTGGGTTCCTAGTCACGTAGAAATTATAGGCAACGAAAGAGCTGATTTGACCGCACATCTTGCCCACCGTGCTCCAGTGTTCAAATCACCAACATATACCAAAATGGACCTTGTTAAGCTGATCAAAAACAGGTTAAACCCAAGTCAACTCCAATGTTGGTTTAATTATAGCCACCACTACTCAAAAGTCAACACTAATAGACTCCAGCCTACCTACCCCAGAACCTGTACAAAATCGATGATAACAATCTTTGTTAGATTGCGACTAGGCCATACAGCTTCCACCCATCAGCATATCCTTAAGAAGGAAAACCAGTTTACATGCAACACCTGCAGATCACCTTTGGAAATTAACCATATCTTAGGGATTTGGATATGTCCCTCCTTTACTCGTACTAACCAGTTTACACCCACTCCAGAATCCATTTATAACATCCTAAATATACCTAATCATGATAACATTAAAAAAGTATGTAAATACATTCTAGATAGTAAGTACAATTTGTAATTTCGTATATTTAGATCCCACAGCCGAATGTCTCGCAGCTTGTGCTCGCCACTGTATTTTATAATTTTATAATTATATGTTAATAAATTATAGTAATAATAGTACAACTGTTTTAGTTCTTGTTAAATTGTTTTATTTATGTATACTTAAGTGATTCACTGTACTTGTCATACATAGTAGCCGTGGACTTCGGGATCTGTCGAGTCCAACACACTTCAACTTAGGTTCGATTTTTTGAAATCACTGACAATGTTCAAAGAGTAATAATTGTCTAGAAAAGCTTCTCAAACCTGGCCGTTCGGGTAAAACTGTAGTTCGCCTCGTGAGAGAACAATTTGTATTTAGGGGTTGGAGTTAAATCAAAAGACATTCTACTTCCCTTGTTATTTCAGACCGTCGTGGCCAGCAAATTTAAAAGCTGTTAGCATTCGTATACTTTCTTCATTTAGAAGGAGTAATTCCTTGTATGAATAAGGCCTGTTTAATCGTTTGGATTGCCTAAGACCATGCCCATGTGTCCATTGGCCCAGACGAAGATTGTCTTCGCTTCATTAATCAGACTTGTAACTGCTGTCCATTTTACATTACATTGTGGTTCAGGACCGATGATTCTGAGCCATCCCTCTCCAGCTCATCTGGGGATTCTTTGCCTGCAAGTCTCCTGTGTCCATGGACCCCGTCAAGCTTCACATTATTGTGTTTGGCAAGGGATTGTACAACGTCATAGCAACATTTGACTGTTAGAAGCACTAAGTGCCTTTAGTGCTGCTTGACTGTCAGAAAATATCTGGATTATAGTGCCCTCGATACCTTTGTGGAGGTTTTGTCTGGCGCAGATCTCGATGGCGTGGATTTCGGCTTGGAACATTGTAGGACTTGACCCCTTTGGTACGGAAATCTTTATGTTGGGTCCAAAGACTCCTGCCCCTACTCCAGAATCCGTCGTTGTTCCGTCTGTGTACCATACCAGACTTCTAGAGTATATTGCTTGGACACCATTGGGCCACTTTTCGCAATCCAATATTTCAACTTCAAACGGCCTGCCGAAACAATGCCGACTTACCATAATATCCGACATTGTACAAAACATGTCTCTAATAGGGATTGAGGTTTTTCACTTAATCCGTCAAAGTATACCTCTTCCGAAACAGTATTTTCCATTTTTTTAAACTCTTTCTCTCTTGAAGTTATCTACAATGCAACTTCTTCAAGAGTTCATATCTTTATTCACACCAAAATGGAGCCAGCACTCAAATTTACTTTTATTCACACAAAATGAAGTGTTCGCTGTCAAGTGCTGCGAAAAAACTCACACACAATTTGTATTCACACCTCCTATTGGCGATATTTGCAGAACCATTTTTCATTAGCTGCCGGCATGCATCACTGGAGTACCATCGTCTCCGACCCAGTCTGTGTTCAGCATTAACAACCACACACAATAGTCGAATCTATAGAGAACCTCGTTTAAATTTGGTGAAAAGCTCAAATCTAAGAACAAACAATTTAAGAGTAGTTAGTTAAGAAGAGATTGCGTTAACAAAAACCACTCCCGCAATAAAGTATTCACTCCTCGATGCAAGAAGCTTCCTTCAGCAAATGGCTTTGAAGGTGATCATCTTTGAAATCTAAATCACTCGCCGCGTAGCTCTTGATAAGATCTTGTTATTGTTTATTAGGAACAACAAAACACAAATTTTATCTTACAAACCACGTTCTGGTAGAGCAGTCACACATTTATAGGGAAGATGACCATGACAAGCTGTACACTACGTCCAGCAACACGTGCAAATAATACTACTCAGCGTTCGATGGTCACCGACCGGTTCAGTTAACAATCGGACAAAACCCGCCAACGAAATGCATGATTTGTCGAAAATATCATCGCTATCGCTGAAACTATTCACAGCATGATCTTTGCGAAATATCAACTTAAGGAATATTACGTTGCTGTTTGGGCTTAACACTTGGATAAACGACTTTTTTTCCTGCAGTCAAGGTTTGTTTTCAACCGCTCCAGGGCCTAGTGAGTGAAATATGATTTCACCGTCGAGTCCCATTTTTGGATTAACGGGTGGTAACATGCAAATTCACTAATCTGGGACAGTGCCCATCTACAAGTGGTCCGCCAAGTGGCAAATCATCCTCACAGGCTGGTGTACACTATTGGTCCCACACAGAAGTTCTTCATTTACAACGATGATATTGCCATCACGAGCAACGGAGATCCTAGGGCGCAGGTCTGTGCCAATAAGCTGCAAATGCCCTTTCAAAGTCAACATAACCTAGGAAATCGCTCTTGCCGATATATGCACTCACGGGAATTGTGGTGGCGATGTCGATCCATATCATTTTCTAAACAAATCTCAGATATAACTTGTATAATTAAATTTGAAAACCTAAAATCCCAATTGAGACCATCACAAGTAATAACAAACTAGACATCGCAAATAATTTAAAATAAATTCAATGATATTTTATTTTATTACAAATAAATAAATATTAATTGTCATCAAATTACACTTTACAAAATATCCATATAAATATTGAAATACTTAAAACAGTGAATATAAATAATAAAATAAAATAAAATAAATGCTTTTTAATGATTGTTCTGCGCACGCAATTGCTCAAGCTCCTCCCTTTCCTTGATATTTCGCAACAACGGTGTGTTGTAGTCAAAGCTGTAGTAGAAACCACGTGGGTCACCCTTCTCTTCTTCGGTTGGCACGTATGGTGGTTCAATGTGTTCGTACTGAGTTTGAGACTCAGCTGGGTTGTATTGTCCCTCTCGCTGGTATACACTGCTGTAAGGGTTGGGATCTTGTCCATTAGCCTGAGCAAGTTCTCCCCAAAGACGGAAATGTTCCTCCTTGGCGGCCTTCACTGCGGGCGTATCAGTTGCGGGGTTCTTCTCTTCTGCTGGACGATTGTCTTCATGATGGAATCCGGTCTTGTCGGCATAGTAGTTGGCAATGAAATCCCGACCCCGTGGGTTGACGTACTTGTAGGTACCCTTAACAACGCCATCGGGAGTCTTCTGCTCAGCCTTTCCCTGATTCCAGTCCTTGTATCCATACACATACTGTCCCAAGCCATCCTGTCCGTGGTACTGGTGCGCTGTGTAGTGCTCTTCAACATAATCCGAGGGGTTGTCAATTTTGCGTCCCTGGTAAATGTACTCGCCCAAATCGTTTTTCACTACAGGCAGAGGGTTTTCACCGATCTTGGGAGAATATTCAATGTTTAAATTCGCCGATTGCAAGTACTGTTGTGCTTCTTCAGGGCTGATGTTAATCTTGAAAATGTTCTCACCATACGCGGTTGATAGAACCTAAAAATTAAAACAAAATCACTCGGTTAATTCACTTTTTTTTTAAATCGCAGATCATAGACAAATGGGAAAATGTATGTCGCACTCGTTGGCAAATTTAAATGCGCAGATGTACGTCAGTATGTCAAAGTAGTCAAACTAGCTTCAAATTGAATTATCATCTCTTTGTGAGTGAAACACAAACGCACTCCCAATTTGTTGCTATAAACCGTCGATAATTATCGTATCAAATATTGAATGCAAACAATGAAGTTTAAATTACCAAAAACAAAGCGGCCACACAGATAGATCTCATCTTGAAAGCCTTTTAATTATTACTGCAAAGCACTACAAACTTCCGGCACACTGGTTCGATTCACTAATTGGATGTTAGCTAACAGACCGCACGACTCTCAACTTGGAAATAATGCCTTGTCTGAGAAGACAATCTTCTTATATAGAACCTTACTGAATCTTCGCAGTCTCTTAGCGAAGATGTTCTCAGCGCACATTGTGAACGGAATCTCGTTTATTACTCACACTCGATTTCTGCGGATTTCATCGATGCTGCTTCGTCTTAAGCCGTAGACTCGAGAATCACCAAACAGGTGGGTGATAATCATTAGATAATAGTATATTTTAAGTATCAAAACATAGTATGATGTTTGCCTATACCGTAGGTTCGTTGTCGTTGAAAAGCCTCAACTTTAGTCCACTGAAAACAATTGAACAAGTTGCTTGAAACGAGTATGTGTTTGCTTCAGATCGCGTATGATTCTCCTATGATTTGTATAGTAACTTAGATTAAGTAACGTTCTTTTTTTCTAAAGCAAGTAATCAGTAGGTGAATTGAAAAATTGAGTTTTTACAAGAAAATATAGATTTCCGGTTTTATTTTGCATTCAGTCGCAAACAGATATCATGAGCTTTGCGTTTACATAACTTTATGCAATTTATACGCTATTTGAATGGAGCGTATAAGCGCATGTTATTAGCACTTAAGGGGATCTGTTGACATTGATTTTAATTTTCATTAGTTACGCGTTATTGACTTTGTTTCTTAGTCAGATAACAAACAAAATGTTTAAGTGTATCTATGTATTTTTTTTTGCGTCAAAAAGTAAACAAAGCTTTTTTGTTATAGCGACTATAAACACTACGTTAACAATTTCAATGTTCTTCAAAGTAAAAATAGTGTACAGTGCACAGATCCGATTTTACACAAAATATATGAGCAGATCTGTCGATAACACTGGTCAACAAGAAAAAAAAACTCGGACACACTGAATACTGTTTCTCATAGCATTCGACGTGTAGATAATGGAAAGAGTAATCTTGTGATGAAATCATGATGCACAGCACAGTGAAATACTCCCTCGATAGAGAAACGGTATCAAGGTAAATGCGAATTTATAAGATCATGCTTATAAGAAAACTGAATTTAAATAAACAAAATATTTTTCGGGAAATCAACTAATAAATACCGGTTCAATTCTTAAGTTCAAAAAAGTATTTTCTCAAAAAATTTCCGCTGTGGTCTGGCTTTTCTATATACTTATCCTCATTCGGTAAACTCCAACAATTATGAATCTCAAAATTTTGTAATTATAAAAGTTAATACTTTTTTGTTGACCAGTGAATTTAGTCAGTAAATAGAGGATCCAAGAACTCGGTCAATTTCACAGGAGCCCCTGTGCAAACAATTTTTCGGCATTTGTAGCCAATCCGGTACAAGGTCCTTTATATTTCAATAGTAGTACAAAATCAAATCAGTTTTCTTTTTAGAAAGGTACTATTTAAGTTATAACTGACTCCAGAGCATATTGCCTCGCTGTTCACCGATGAATGAGATGTTTTGACAGTTAGGTTAGGTAAGCTACGTGGGTCGTCGAGGGTAAGCCACGTCTCACCTAGGTCCTGTTGAACTCATTGTGACGCCCATGGAGGAATATAACCTTTCAGCTCCTACTTCGTGCTTGTCATGTTGGTGTTGTTATGTTGTTCAGTCTTATAAACCTGAAAAGAGGTTTTAGAGAGTTCGATCTCCTAAAGATCCTGGATGAAATGATCTCCCAATGTTCTATGTCGCATCTGGCAGAGATTGGGAAAATGACAGAGGAAGAGAGGAGTTTTGACAATTAAAAAATTTAATAAATTTAAAAACATGAGACAGAATTATGGCAGTCATTTTACCGTTTGTAAAATCAACAACAATTGAGCTATCAGTACAGGAAATCGTTTTTCATGTCATTTTCTTGAAATAAACCGACTAAACAGTCTTACTTGCACGATTTCCTAGTAGAAAGTCAATAATTTATGAGATGCGTAAATAGAGTGCGTAGTAGAGTAGAAAGTCAATAATTTATGAGATGTGTAAATGCCAAAATTGCCATCAAATTTGTGGACAAGCAAAGGAAGCTATTAGCTGTGAAGAGGGATACCTCATTAGAACTTGATTTCTGATTGCCCAGATTAATCGGAAGGTCTCATCCACCAAAAAACAATAGCAATATAGCACGCCCAACGCGAGTGCTGTAGAAGATAGGCCCAAGTCCGCATCGGACTGTCGCGACACCCATATTATTTTATAACTATATTACTATATTATATTATTATGTCAATAGGATCCTGTACGGCGAGATTAGGGGCTGTTATGAAAAACTCTGCAGGGTCCCGGACCACAGCTTAATAGCAGAGAAAGAGGTAGCTAACGAATTGGCCAGACTAGAGTAGACATCACTGCAGCCACCGATCATTGGCATGTACCGGACTATAAGTGACCCTATACTTGAAGAAGCCAACTCGTCTTGGCTCGCGAGAAGACTGTCAGACGACAAGATCAACGTGGCGAGAGACTCTTATTGCGTTGGACCGCAACTCGATCCGTGTGCTCGTCGGAGTGATAATAGGACACTGCCCCATCGGAGAAATGCTCCTGAAATGGAATGCAGAATCCAGGGATCTCTGCGGGAGTTGCGATGGCGAGGAAGATACCGAAACTATCCAACATCTGCTTTGCCACTGCCCAGCTCTGTAAATTCGGCACCTAGCTTCGCTGGGCCAAAGATTCCTCATAGAGAGTGCGGACTTACCGAATGCAGTTACATCGGCTCTTCTAAAATTTGTAAAGAGCACGCGGTTGTTCAAGCCATCACATGACACAAGATAGATTTTTTGAGAGTGTAAGTAAGGCCTCCGGAGTGGAAGTAACAGTGATGTTCAATCATCGCGATTCTCTTCCAAAACTTAACCTAACTTAATCATTATATTATTATACTTTTTTTTTAGGTGTGAATTTCGCTTCATAATTTGGTTTATGACACGCTGCGCATATAGTTTTTGAGATATCTGAATATGTTTTATTTTTTACTAAATTACTAATTGCGATTTTTTTTCTTGGAGTCCCGTTTGAGAATCTTTTTTTTTGAGAACGCAATTGCCTTTATGCTGTACACTCGCCATCCACGCTGTGTGTATGAATAAAATAAGCATAATTAAAACAGTTTAAGCTTGTATATATTTTATTGAAACACTTTAAGTTTTACATCCAAGTCGTACATTTACCACTACCGTATAGAAGCATTAAACTATGTTTATCAAAATAAGCCAATGATGTCCAAATTGTTTAAAAAATTGGATATGAGGATATGATTATTATTCAGTCCTTCTCGATGTAACACAGGGAGTTTGACTTGAGGAAATAGATAGATAGATAGATAGTTTATTTCCGCTTAAAAAGTTTACATTTGATTTAGTTTTTCGCACAATATATATTACAGAGATGTGATGAATTATGTATCTTTCTTCTGAAAAACGTTTATATTTATATTTTAAGTTATTTATATTTGATGGAAACTGTCGAAAATTGATGGAAAATACGAGAAAAACCTTCAATAAGAGAAAAAAAAAGCAATAGTCTAAAAAGTTTCTATGTACTATTAAAGGCTTTACTATAATACCTCCCAATCGACACCAAATCGATTCGAACAAAAATCGGTACATACTTTTTTTTAGAGAGATTACCTTCATTAAGAAATATCACATTAGGCGTTGTCTCTTTCAATTATCGCATTTTCAATCCTTACATGAGAGACTGTCCTTTTTTGTCCAAATGCTGTATCATTTCTTAAAGAAAAATGGTTGACGGAAAGTGCTTTTGTCGAATATAAGCGAAATTTTCAGTAAACATATATAATTTATCTTCTTAATATATACCAATAATGATATCAGCAGAAAAATCGTTCACACTAATCCTTTGTTCGAGAAGAATTTGAGCTTACTATGCATTACAGCTTTATACGAGTATATAGAAGAGATACGATACAATGGTTTGTTCGTTCGCTTTAACTAGGTCCTGAAAAATTATCGTAAATCTGAATGTAAGCCTAAGTTGCCCATGCGCTTTACATGCCGTAGGCAATACAGAATTCAAATTCGTATATGGTTGCCTAGATTCAGTTGATATAAAGCCCTCATTAATGAGCTCAGATGACAAACCTTGTTCTAACAGTCAAACAGTGGATCTTCTTTATTTTTCAATCCCCGCATTCAACTATAGATCGATGGCCCTTATATGGCTGATTTGTATAAGAATGCTGAGAAATATTGAAGGCCTTAGGGTGAAAGGTATTAATAACTTGTTTGTTTAGTTGATTCAGAAAATAAGTTAATTATATTAACTGCTATTATATCTGCTGTTAGGAATATTCCGATCGAATAAGTATATATTTTCTTTCCATTTAAATATTTTAACCAACAGTCAAATTTTTATGTTTGAGCAGCACAAGGTATTGAGTGAACATCTATGCAAATCCACCGAATTTTCGATCTAATTGTCTATACTATGCAATAAAAGGAAACTTTTTTTACTGGGTTCACAGTATGCAATTATGATTCGCCGTCATAAATCTATTTAAAATACGAAAACAAAAACTGTTCCATGACGTGGGGTTTAGTAAAGAAACACATTTATTGATTTTACTAAAATTTCTATGAAAAAGTCACATACATTGTTATTTTACATTAAATATTGTTTTGAATTGATTGACTTTCTTTTTATCGTCAGTCGTCTTTCGGTCCATCTGGAGGCTCCAACAGTAATCTGCAAGCTTGACTGCCCACCCCCCCCCCCCTCCACACCCCCCTCCACCCATCCATCCCCCCATATAAAGTTTTAGATACCTCGTAATTAATGAAATCTTTCACCGTGCTCATCATATACTGACCCCATGTTATCCTGGAAAAAACTTAAATGGGAGTGTAAGAAATGGATCATTTATGATACACATTCATCATCTGATTAATTTTTTCATGCAAATTATCCTTGCCTCCTTGCAAGCCGAAGTTTTGTTTTGAGAAAGAAAAGTCCAGGTCCGTCTTTGGGCATTCTAACAAAATTCTTTATTAAATCAAGTTTGATCTGTAACGGCGGTAAAATTACTTTCTAAGATAGTACTAATGGTAAGGTTCAGACGACACCGAATCTTAAAGACCAGTTTTGTTTTATGAAGTAATCTGAACGCGCTTTGCTATAACAATATTTCGTAAAGTCAGTTTGCAGGCCAAACATTTGAGCCACTACCATTAAATCTACACATACATTCCATTTGTGTTCTCCATAATTGATCTTCTCTAAATTTCGTTTTAAATTATCGTAAGTCCCTTCTAAGTGAGTGCCGCTTGCTGTTTGCTACAAGCCAAGATGGATGCATATTATTGGCTATTTTTAACTTTTAAAAGTAAATTTTCCACAAACTTGACAAACGGGGTGTGTTTAGGAGAATGGTCAGATTTCCATGAAATTAAATTTATTTGTTAGAGCATTGTTTGAAAATGATTTCGGACATGTGGTCACTGCGGCTTTGAGACGGAAGCGGCTTAAATGGGTCTGACGGGGAATGAGGGCAAAAAGAAGTAGATATAGGATGTAAGAGTGGGCAATAAACATGATGTCTTGGTCAACGGGCAGCTATAACTTGGAGGTAGTTAAGGACTTCGTCTACCTCGACTCGACAGTTAACAGTGTAAACAACACCAGTACCGAGATCAAACGCAAAGTAACACTTGATAACGACTGTTTCTTAGAGGCAATTGAGTAACACAACCGTATCTTGAAGGACCAAGCTGACTTTATATAACACATAATCTTTCTAGCCCCAAAAGTGGATGAAGAAGTCCTTGGTCGGTTTGAGAGAAAATTTCTGCAGGCGATCTTTGCCCTGTTTGTGTTAAAGGGATTTGGAGGAGAACATTCAACCGCTAACTATACGTGATGTACAGCGATATGAGTCTCTTCTATTAGGCCGTATTGAGCTTATGGACAATAATGCTCCAGCCCGAAGAATCTTTGACTCCAAGCATTGGAGACAACGCAAAAGAAAGCGTTTATGGTGGTGCACCCGTTGGAGACAGTTGGCGTTGTCGGTATGTGCGTCGAATTCTAAGCAATTTCACTTGCTGCTTGGGTTCGAATCCCGTTACAACTAAAAACTAATTTTCACGGCCCCACCTGTCATTCACAATGCTCAAAGAGTAATAACTGTCTAGAAAAATGTTCTCAAAACTTCCACTAGTGATTAAACAGTAGAACGCACAATACGAGTAGTTGCTGTGAAGCTAGGCCCAGTTCCACTTCGGACTGTCGCCCCATCCATATTATTATTATTATTATTATTATAATGGTTTTGCGAAAAAAGCATTCGTTTGAATTTATTGAAACAATGTTTCGCCGGAACCAGATTCATGATGAACTGCTAAACCAAACTAATCTCAAAACAACCGATAAATGACTAATCAGTTGTCATAGAGAACAATGTTCCAAATTCAAAGTTCTCTGCTTTCAATTATCAAATAAATAAACAAGAGAAACCCATTTAAATCCTGAAACTAATCTACTCTTGAATCTCCAAAGCGAAATACACATACTTGTGCCGTTTTACTAAAACTGTCATGCACTCTAGTCAATCTATATTCTATAGATGGTACAACAACTCTGTACACATTCTTTGTATTGTATGTAGGTACACCTTTGCAAATCAAAATAATAGAGCTTCCAATGGCAGTCGCAAATTTGTCGTACATCACGACATGATCACTTAGATTATCTAGGTAATTAAGAGGAAAACACGTAAACCAGCCATTACAAAGCTTGTACAAACGATTCAATCTTTTTATCGTAATTAATACGTACAATTCAGACACCCTGCAGACTGTTTACTTTATTAATATCCGGCTTCATTAAGTGATCCGAAAATTCCCCGAAAACTGGTCGATCTACTCTCAGTCAACTAGTTCGCTCACTTTAAGAATTGAATATTCGATCGGTTATAAACAGTAAGTCAATTATAACGATTTGCACAAATCTTGTCACAGTGTATTATAACGAAGATAAATAATATTTTTAAATTCATTTCAATGAACACATAACCATTTCATTCTCATTTCTTTGTGTTAAGAAAGTCAGCGCAAAACAACCGAAGATATGTTATTTCGTTTCGAATATATTGCATGTCAATATTTAGGTTAAAAAATACCCATTTAAACCCACACCGCAATCGCTGGTCATTCTGGCAAAGGTCATTGGTATTGCAGTGACCCTTGAACAGGAATTCGCTTTAAAGGCAGAAAGATGAAGTATGTGCTTTAGAGCTGGCAGATCAAGTTCAATCGCTTTTGAAATGATCACATTGTGTGTCGGTGTAATGACAGCCTAACGGCAACTTCCTCACCTGGAAATATCTATTAGCCTTTTCATTCATAATTTATCGGAGGTATTTCCTGAAACTACACACGCAATCCGGCGAATTCGTCATTTTATGTTAAACTTCGAAACCGGTTTCGAAACAGTCTTAGAATTAAGAACTTTATGAAGCATCACTGTCTTGCAGTTAAACACGTATTTTTAGGAATTAAGTCAACTGAGTGAATTACTGTTTTTCTGAGAACGCATATTAGGCTGTATTGAAGTCCAAGAGTCGCGCAGCCATGTGAGTCACAAAATTCAAATCGAATCGCCAAATTATACAGACAACATCTTCGGTGTCTTAGCAAGCAACTTGTATATCGTATACGAATATTCTACGATGTTCTGAATAAATTTATCAACATCATGCAAAATAAAACAAAAAAAAAAAAACTCAACTTGCCAGTCGGACACCATCCGGGATATAATTTATCAACGTTTCAGTTAAAGATTATTTTTCTTCCCAGCGGGACTAATAATCGTAGGTTCATGAAAAGCAAAGCAATGACGAAAATACGAAAACCGGTTGTTGTTATCTCTCTCAACTTAGATAATTTCTCTCGCTCGTCTATTTCAAGCGATTTTTGTTAGTTCTACTCATGGTTCTAACATTGAAACAGCAAATGTCGGATCTTGTACTTGTGGATGCACAGGACAGAAAATTTCCAAACTCATTAATCGATTGTTGCATTTATATGTCACTCTTTGCATAGAAAACGCGTTCAGATCCACTTGTCTTCGAGCCACGTTTATATCGCGTGATATTAAACTTAAACCGGTCCAAAAGAAGAAGCAAGTCGGGAACCACTATTGAGACACTTCTCAATTATTGGTTTGCGGCAGAGATTCACACAGAATATGGAAATTAACAATTTCACATCGTCGACTTTATCCTGGAGAGTCTCATTTCCTCTGAATTGTTTGCGCAGCGATTTCTTCTTGAAGCATTAGTTGCTACATGCAGACGGTGATTGAAGTCCCCTATGGAGGTAATCACGTTTATGTTCAAATGTTTTATGTATCCACAACATGTCCCACGAGGGCTTTCCACTCTGTATGCACGTCGAGCAGTTTAGAGGCTAATGACCACTTGTCAAAATTAATTGATGAAAAAAGGTGTTTGATTTTTTTTTAAATATTCAAACTTATGAGATGTCAGAAAGAAACATTTGATGTATGTGACATCCGCCTTAATGTTAATGCGTCGAGGTTTTTACTTTCCTCTGAATGATCTGGGGAAGCTTCACTTAATTGATTAAAAAAGGACACAGAAAACTTTTATGTAGTCATGGTGTTTGGATATTAGTCACATTTAAATTTTTTCGAAACAAGAAACTATGGAAATTTCTTATAAATTCCCCATAACAAATACTCGTTATTCCTCTTTCTCTCACCAAGCCAATGTTTCACTTTTCCCTAAGACTGAAAGTCCTGTTCCGGAAGTCTATACTGCACCGATTGAAACAAGTTATGAGAATACGAGGGGAGCAGCAGAACTTCTCCAATAATAATTGCCGAATAGTCGTTTGATTGGTTTGCAGACGAGCATTGCCATGTAGACGTAAATAAGTGATGCGTGTGGGTCTAGACATATTCTGGTCGGTTTTTGCTTCAATGCTCTATTGAGTTCTACGAGTTGTTGACAGCAGATTAAAGTCCGGTTCATTTTTCAACTTTCTGCTTCCACCAAATACACAGCACAATCTTCTTATCGTAGATAGTGTGTACTGATCGCGACGTTAATGATTGACCTGCGTTTACCCATGATTGGGATTGTCGAAATAAATCCGCCTTTCATGGTCATTAAGAATTTGATGCAAAAAATATATGCGATGTATATTTGTCAATTGGCATGAATTTTACTCTCCACTTTTTGGAGCTGCTCAAGTCGGGACTTCATCTGTTAATGGTCCACAATGATCACTATTGAAACGAACAAGTCAACGAACAACCAATGATCATCATTAGCAATCGACAATCGATTTTAGCAAAAGTTTTCCTTACAATAAAACTGATGACACATTAACAAATTTGTGCAAACACAACTGATGGGGATGGGCATGATCAGTAGTCAATTAGCACAAACCCTGACGGTCCCCAGTTCCTCTCAGCTTTCTACAAGTTGTCCTCTCGTAGACAAAATACGATTTATTACTTTTTTAGTTGGAATTTTTAATCTAGAGATATAGGGTAAAGGCAGTTCTTGTCCAGTTAGTAAAGTATTATATGAAAAGAATTTTTAAAAATATTAAATAATGCGGGAACAAAATCTTAATTGATAAATAATAGAATTTTCAATTTAGCACGTACTGGTTTTTAGAAACGAAAAAAATAAAAGAAAAAGTAATATTCCGCTGGTGGTCGACCACAACATTTTAGTGGTCGGCCAGGTCGAATCAATCAATTAATAAAACACATTCAATGATAAAAAGGGTATATTTATAAGCAAAACATTAAATAATCAATACTTATATATTTTTGGAACAAAGTATAAAATCTAATGAAAAAATACTAATTTGGCAACAGTTCGTTCAAACACCAAGCTGGTATCAAAGCACAGGCAAAAGGTACCTTATTAATTCCATTTTTACTTGGTTTGGTAATAGGTTAGGTTAGGTAGGAGGCTGCTAGTGCATTCTCCAGCACACTAAGACCAGTGAGTCTACTGCCACTGATTGACCAAAATTGGCAAACAAACCCTTAATTTGATGCATCTGCAAAACAGTTCTTTCAAGAAAGTGTATTTGAGGTGGAAACACGGATCACAAGAATCACTCCGTGTATATTTTAGGACATCATCACATATAAGTTCATCAAAATAGTGCTCAGCCATCAATAGCCGACGACTAAAATTCGCATTAAATTGAGTGCTAGTAGTCGGCCACCTATTACTTCCACTGATATTAAAAAATGTGTCAACTTTGCTCCAATTAATACTTAATAACTATGATAACTAAACAAATTACAGCAAAAACTTACGTAAACACGCACACTGTTTAAGACAGCTGGTTTAAGATGAGCTGGTAAGGTACATGCACCAACTCATATGTAAGATATGGTCGGAGGAAAGCATGCCCGACGAGTGGAACCTCAGCATCGTTTGCCCGATCCACAAGAAAGGAGACCCTTTGACTGCACCAACTATAGAGGGATAAGTCTCCTTAACATCACCTGTAAGAAGCCGTATTGTGTGAGCGGCTGAAACCATTCGTCAACAACCTGATAGGTCCTTATCAGTGCGGTTTCAGGCCGGGGAAGTCCACCATCGTTCAAATCTTCACACTACGGCAGACCCAAGAAATACAGATCGACACCCACCACCTATTCTTCCACCTATTCCACGA
This sequence comes from Eristalis intricaria, assembly GCA_964034865.1. Lineage (NCBI taxonomy): Eukaryota > Metazoa > Arthropoda > Insecta > Diptera > Syrphidae > Eristalis > Eristalis intricaria. The sequence continues at coordinate 34,346,987 of OZ035875.1, forward strand.
TCTTCCAGAAGTCCGTACAACTGCTAGCATACGCGGATGACATTGACGTGATTGGCAGAACACAGCGAGCCGTCAATGAGGCGTTTGCTGGTATTGAAGCGAAGGCGGCCAAAATCGGTTTAGCGGTGAACGAGGGCAAAACGATATATATGCTGTCATCGAGAAAGGACGCACAACATCGACGACTTGGCCAAAACGTCACCATAGGCAGCTATAACTTCGAGGTAGTGAAGGACTTCGTCTACCTCGGCTCGCAAGTGAACAGTACGAACAACACCAGTACCTAGATGAAACGCAGAATTACTCTTGCCAATCGCTGTTTCTTTGGGCTCAATAGGCAATTGAGTAGTAGAGTCCTCTATCGAAGGACCAAGCAAACATTATATAACACCTTGATCACCCCTGTCCTGCTCTATGGTGCGGAAGCATGGACAATCTCAAAAGCGGATGAAGCACTTGGTCTTTTCGAGAGAAAAGTGCTGCGTTCAATCTTTGGTCCTGTTTGCGTTGATGGTTATTGGAGAAGAAGATTCAACCACGAACTGTACGGGCTGTACAGCGGCATGAGCCTAGTCAGGCGTCTACGGATTCAACGTCTAAGATGGCTGGGCCATGTAGAGCGCATGGACAACACTGCTCCAGCCCGAAGAGTCTTCGACTCCGAACCAGTGGGACAACGCAATAGAGGACGCCCACGGAACCGATGGCGCACCCAGGTGGAGAAGGACCTCAACCAACTTGGTGTGCGCAGTTGGAGACAGCTGGCAAAAGATCGTGCCGGCTGGAGAGGCTTACTGGTTGAGGCCCAGGTCCACCCCGGACTGTAGCGCCACCAGAAGTAAACACGCACCACTAACCAAAAAATAGGCAATCGCCACTTTCTTGCACTTTCGCAAATGTACTCTGATTCATGTGTATCTACCAGCAGAAGTAATTACGTAATATTATTCAATTTCTTAGCAGATGTTTAGAACATGTTCCTGCGTTTATCGGCGCGGTCACATTCCAAAATGTCTAACGGTTCTTACATAGCAGAAATTGGTCGACCACTAGAGAGGGGCCGACCACTAGTGTTGTTACCGTAAGGGTTAGTTTCTGTTCCAAAAATCGTTTCAGCAAGTAAAGAGTTGTATTCGAACGCGTACAGATGTCTTAAACGTTGTGGTACATTCAATTATTTTTTTCTATAGTCGGCAGTTTTTCTTGAACTATACTTGAATGAATAAAGTGTGCGACAAATCGTCTTGCAGCAATATTGAATATATTTCCAATATTTCAGGGAGAGATTTCAAGGAATCTTTCACCACCAGTGAAAGGTAATGTAAATTATCTAACAGAATCATACCCGGCGACACTTACACCTTTCAGCAAATGTAAGCAAATGTATTTTCGGTTGTTCAGGATAAATTTTCTCAGCAATGTAATTGCGGCAAGAAATTTTATAATAATAGATAATAGATTTCGGAGCTGGCAAAACCTCTGTTGACTGTTCAACGTAAGCTAAAAGAAAGCTACCAAACTGTATTCCACCTCCTCATCCAATACACTTAACAACTTTCTGAGGACACAAGCCATCTTGATACGCGTTCTTTATTTATAGACTTCGTGAACCATTTTCTCAAAACTAATTCCAAAGCGATGTCCAAAGTCTTTAGCAAGTTTGATAAAATATCTTTGTATAATAAACCGACTATCAGAATACCAATGCAAGACAAGTTTCACACACGAAATATGTTCCACATGAGGTTAATCGCCAGATGTCGTTTTATCACGTTGATCTACTACTTTATCGACAATTTACATTCGACAATCATTCTTCATAGAGACGTTTCGAGACAGAGCGTTAAGCGCCAGTCATATGAGCTCACTACGAATCGCGAACTTCGCAAGCTCTGACACTTCATTCATATGGAGTTTTCTCATTCGCAGAGGGCAATGGGTACAATTTGAGCAAACATATGTGTGTTCTGTGTTTCGCGAGTTTTTTGGTCGCGAATGTATTCATCGCGTTTGTCTGGCTTGTGTATTGCGAACTCAGATTGACAGTTCGAAAATCGTTAATCAGGATATTTAAACTAATCATTCTGAGATTTCAGTCGATCAAAATGGCTGTTAGATATGAGAAAAGTTCTGCGTACGATCGTTTGACCCTGTTTGCATTTAATGGGATCAGGAGGAGCAGATTCAACCATAAACTGTCAGCTCCGGCCCAAAGATTCTTTGACTTCTTAACCTGTGGGAGAAGGTAACAAAGCACGGCCGCATCTAGGATGGCGCATTCAAGTGAAGAAGAACCTCAACCAACTTGGCTTACGAATGGAGGCAGTTAACCAGAGATGCTCTACGTTCCACACCGAGTTGGGCGTAATTTGATTACTTCTGTAATCAGATTGTTAATCTGATTGATTGTTATCTGAGATTACAGATGACATTGGTTCCACATGAGCTTAATCGCCAGATGTCGTTTTAAGACGATGAGCGACTACCTTATCGACAATCATATTAACCGACATCATACTTCATACAGACAGAACGTAAAACGACTTGCGTAATCGACCAAATATTGTTCTGGTGTAACAATATCAAACAACCAGATAATTTCTTGCGGGCTTATTGTTCAGCAAAGAAATATAAGGCAAATGGACGAAAAGGAACTGCTCTGTGAAAGTATCATTGTTGGGGAAGGAGTATATGCATGAGTGTGTTTCAAACCACATATTAGTCTGGATTAGCAGCTTATTCCCCAGTTCCGCCTCATGATTGAGATTATTCCATGCGCCATATCTGAATGGATTTAATCTCCCATATTTGCAAGGCATGCTTGTAGTATTTCAGATGAAAACACATAAAATACTTTTACGTTATACGAATTAAATTGTTGTGATGTTTTCTTTATTTCATCGTTTATGTTGTTTCAGTTTATATTTGTCTTGTGTTGGGACGCTTAAATTAAAAAATAAATTAATCATCATAAAATTACTTTAACTGCCTGAGAACACTATCTATTTATACGCACAAGCTCACGTTTCTTTCACAAATGGTTATGGTTCACAGTTTAGACGAACGCTAGTTTTCTCCGCTTTGTTTTGACGGAAATGGTGATGAATCAGTCTTGTTTGCATCTTTTACCGAAATGGCCGTTAATTGTATTCATACATTATGTTTTCCGATGTCACGGTTAATCCCATGTGCTAATGAATTCCCACTGACAAACTATTCTTTGAACCGCTTTCGTGATGATATAATGTCTTTTATTGTGGTTGACGAATTGCGAAGCACAACATCGCACTTCGATTGAAGTTTTATCTGATTCCAATTACTAGAATACAGAATAAGGTAATAAAATAATGGCATGTACATGGGTAGCGAGAAAGTATGTGCTTGCAGATATGCATCTGTTGCATGACACTGACCCATGTGTGTTATACTACAGTTTTTCAACTCAGGAACTGCTGGATAAGTTACAAAATATGTATATATTAATGTTCAATTGAAGTCATTTAATGCGAAAGGATTCTTGCCGTGATGAAATTCATGAGCCCGTGCAATATTGAGCTGCAGTGTGCCGTTAAAATGATTTTAAGTGGATACATAAAATGTGATGCGCAATAATGTTGTCAGTGATTTAGTTTTTTCTTTATTATTATTAACGATATCGCTCTTGAAGGTTAAAATGTGTCATTTCACCTCTATGCTGATGTTTTGCAAATTTAATTATCGAGGTCCCGAGATTTAACAGAGGATCTTTTAATAATGGACTTACGTTGAAAGCATACAAAATACATGCCATTTTAATATCAAAGACATCCTATGAATTATGATACAAATTTGTTACCTCGTATTTGAATATCTGGTACACAAAATCCGGTTTGCAAGCACTGGTGACACACCAGTCTAACATATATAATAAATAAATAGCCTTTCATTACACCATACGTCCTATCTATAGACGTCTTCACAAGTTATGACGTTTGCAAGTTGTCTTCCTTGCGATACAACTATTAAGCTGACTTTACTTATGCTTGTATACCATTTGTAACGTATTACAATCTACCCCGTTGGTTATTTTTTTTTTACAGAGAAGGAAGCACTCTCTTAGAGGAGGAACCACGCAGAAAACCACAAATCAGTGAGAAAACGGTTTCAGATTCCTAATCCAAAGAAGAAGATGAGAATTCTTTGTGCCTCATCTGTTGCAAGCTATTTTCTGAAAGTTTGCCAGGTGAGAAATAGGTGCAGTGTACATCGCCCAAAAAGTGGGCACATACCGCGCAAGCTTCATTCTGCACTAACAACGAGTGGGTGGGTCGCCGTGGCGTAGTGGGTTAGTGCGTCGACTCCTACGCAGAGGGTGCCAGGTTCAATACCCGAATTTATCACCTTTCACATTTCACGGCTCCACCTCTTTCGAGTCACTGACAATGCTCAAAGAGTATTTCCTGTCTAGAAAAAGCTTCTCAAATTCGCCGTTCGGAGTCGGCTTTAAACTATAAGTCCCTTCCACGCGTGAAAGAACAATAGCACGCACAACACAAGTGGTTGCTGAGAAGCTAGGCCCAGGTCCACCTCGGACTGTAGCGCCATCCATATTATTATATTATTATCTTAGCATATAGAGGATCTGAGCAAGAGCAATAGCCGCCATCCATCGCTGACGGTCCTTAAGACCAAACTGTCTTGCTGGTCAACAACGACAACCTGGTCTCTAACCTGAGATTTGGTATTCCTCTCCTTCTCGAACCAGGAGGCTCGTGCTCGGATCCTCTTGACTGGAGCATTGTTGTTCATGCGCTCGGTGTGGCCCAAATCAGTCAACGGAGCTTTGCCTTCCGCACTAAATCTTGGTACAGATCGTAGACTTCGCGTTTATGTCTCTCTTATGCTCCCTGATTCACTTTCCTCGCAGACGGTACCATATATCCGACGCAGAATTTTTCTTTCGAAGGCACTAAGAATCAGCTCTGAAGAGGCTTTTTTGTATCACTTTCGGATTGGGCGTGAATGCTGCCAGCTTTTTATAAGCCATTTCCGAGAGTTTAGCTGGAAAGGAATTCTGTAAACGGAGATTGATCTTCTTGGCTTGGCTTAGGTTAGCGTCTCAAGCGATTACTTATGCATACTTTTAATAAATTAATAGTATTTTCTGTTTTAGGCGATCCCGGATAACCACTTAAGCATTGGTATGGCAATTGAAAATTCCCGTATGCTGGATAGCGGTTTTAAATGTTTGCTAGCTGCAAGAGAACTTTTTCATTTCCCGGAGAAATCGGCACACATACTCAACTCAAGTTGTGCTCTTCACAATATTTGTTTGCAATTTAAAGCATATCATCGGTGGGCCTTTGGAAAGCTGGTTGGATTTATGTCTTTCATCTGCAGATGGAAGAAATCCTTTGCAAATAGCTTCATGCTTGCAGATAAATCCAACCAAGGCTTAAATTCAGGCTTAGAGTGTCCCATTCTTTGTTGCTTGACTTTGAAATGAAAATTTGAATAAATAACAACAAATATTTCAGATGTTAATATACTCACATCGAACTTTTCAACTTAATGTCTTTAGTCTGGTACATATTTCTAAGTTTTCATCATTCAGTTAGTAATAAATGTGTATGTTCTGCAGTGCAGCGCCAACACTACTAATCTTTAGAGGCAACACCGGCACCAATTTTTCCAAACGTCGATAGTTCGTTCTATGGTGTTATGAACTTTGATACGACTACTATTAAAACTACTTTTTGGAGTAGGTACCAACACCACCTTTTCTAAATGGTGTGATAAGCCACGGAAAAGTTATCAAGCATCTGCTAATTTAAAGGATATATAGAATATCTTTCGACGTACTTCATATTTTCCAACGAATTTATCTGGAAACTTTTTCTTCCCCATATAAATTCATAAAATAGAAAATTTTATCCATAATATATATAATTTCACACTCTAGATAAATATTTCTCAGAACAACGGAAACGTAAAAATTCAAAATTGACAGAAAATAGCTCATAAAAAAAGGATCGATAAGGAGTTTTTGCGGACCAATAATGTGTTTCATCCGTCCGTTCACATAATGAGGTTGATCTGCGGATGCGGATCGGATGAAGACATTCCAACGTTTTCCATAATCGGCATGAATGTCTCAATTTCTTTTCTCTTTTCGGTGAAAAACTTAGTTAAATAAATGAAAATATTTTCAGCACACACAATTTGATAACAAAATAGTTTTGGAGTGAAAATCCGTACAATTTTAACACTCACTTTCGGAACATAAAATACCAAATTTCCGTAAACGAGTTGGCAGTACTTTTGGGCTCCAGTTTTGCCATACACACAGCCGAATTTATTTAATATTTTCTATGTACAACTTAAAAAGTAACTGTTTTTTTGTATTATACATCTGCTCTATATATTCAATAGTCATATTCAAGGTTCAAACTGATGCAATCAACCCTAAGGGTATTTTTTTCGACTTCTCCGAATACGGCAAGAGGAAAGCAGACACAAAATTATCCGCACAAACTCAAGCGGCAAGAGGAAAGCAGACACAAAATTATCCGCACAAACTCAAGCGTTGTGTTATAATAACCGCTCATTCTGTTGAATGCTGTGATCGAGGCAACAAGCAGAAGGATAGAGGATATTTCTGAGAAAATAAAAAAAAAAAACGAAAAAAGAGCAAAATGGGACGAAAAAAATCGGAAACTTCTATAGAAGAGCGAAAGGTTATTTTAAAGTTAGTTTGCGAAGGCAAAACGTATCGAGAGACTGGTGAACTTGTTGGAAGATCCTATACCGTAGTTACGAATGTTGTCCATAAGTTCAGAAATTAGGGTTGTTTAGAAAATAAGAAAGGTAGAGGTCAAAAAAAAAATTTTGTCAAAGGCAAATGAGAGGCATATTGTCAAGAAAATCAAGAAAAACCCTAAGACGCCGGTAAAATTATTGAGTGCAGAGATGTCAGGAATCATTAAAAAACCACTCTCTGTCGAAATAGTAAGGCGGACTTTAAGGTCAAATAGTTTTAACGGTCGCAAACCCTTTATTTCCAAAGTTAACAAAGAAAAAAAAGACTCGCGTTCGCCAAAGAGTATGTTAACAAGACTCTAGACTTTTGGAACACCTTTATTTTTAGTGACAAAAGCAAGTTTAACTTGTTTGGCAATGACGGGAAGCAAAGGATTTGGCGAAAACCAAATACTGAGCTGAATGAAGCTAATCTTCAAGCGACGGTGAAACATGGCAGTGGTAATATCATGACGTGGGGGTGTATGTCTGCGCGGGGGGTTGGTCAAATGGAGTTCATTGACTATAGAATGAACTAATATGACTACCTCGACATCCTAAAAAGAAATTTGCAGCAAAGCGCTACTAAAATGGGTCTAGGGTCAAATTATGTCTTTCAACAAGACCACGACCCAAAGCACACTGCTCAAAATGTCAAAATGTGGCTCCTTTTCAATGCTCGCTCGCAGCTCAAAACGCCTCCACAGTCACACGACATCAATGCCATTGAACATTTGTGGGCTGAGCTTGAAAAAAATATTCGAAATCGAGCTATCAGCAGCAAAGCTTCTTTTAAAGAAGCTCTACAAAGAGAATGGGAACTTTTACGCCCAGATTTTTGCAAGAAACTTGTCGGGAGTATTTCAAAACGACTAAGAGCCGTTATTGATGCTAAGAGTGGTGCGACTAGGTACTGATGTGCCGCTCACCTACTTTATTTTATGTATTTTTTCTTATTTTTATTTTTCTGCGAATAATTTTGTGTTACGTTTCATTGAAGTCAGTTTGTTTATTTTCGCTTTTGCCTACTTGGATTTATTAATATTTGATTTTTTTGTACTAATATTTAATCTTTTACTAATTCTTATTTTTTTTTAATTTTTATTGAATTAATTTTTCACGACTAAGCTAGTGGAATTTAGCTTATTTCGTTAAATAAAGTCTTGTGCGAATAATTTTGTAAAGATGTGTAGGTGGATTAACAGTTTCATAGAACATGATTTTGGTCCTTCGAGCCAGAAATTCTGAGCCCAATTTTTTTGACAACCCGAAGTATCGCCTGTGGACGTTACGTTTCCCCGAGGTAGACAAACTACTTTACTTTTTCAAGAGTGTATAGTATATTTATATAAAAACTGCACTTTTATATTTCTTTTAAAAATACTAAATTTTATTGGTTTTATATATAATATAAAAACTGTATAATTTTAAATAAAATACATACTTAAATTACAAATGGTTACTTTAACAGCAATCATTTATTTGTGCTTTTGTTTCGAATATACTTTTGTTTCTTATAAATGAAAGATTATATATATTATCGTATTTTTTAATTATTTCTTCTACTCACTTCATGTTTTTTCTGTATTTATGTATATAAAACGTTGCGTGCAACCGTGTGTGTGTGTTTCTATTTTTTTGTTTTTATAGTATCGTTTCTAAATTAATAATTTATATAAAATTGTCCTTAACTATTTATTGTGTTTCTTTTATTTAAAGTTAGGTGATTTCTTTTATAATACATTTCATTAAGAGTGTTCTTTTGTGAGTGAGTGAGTTGTGTTGAATGTCTGCTTGACTTACATGCGATAATTGAGAAAATGTGCGTTCATACTTGTGTGTGTGGGTGTGTGACAAGTCAATGTAAAATAAAACAATGAATGTAAAATGTAGATGTTATTTTGTGAATAATACTTGTTTGATTAATAAGCTAACTAATCTGTTTGGCATTTAAGTACATCTGGTGGAGTATGTTTTATTACCAACAGTTATGTGAAACATTCTCCTGTTAATTGGCAGTAATCAACGTGACTAATTTAAGATGGTTGGGGTCGTGATAACTCACGACTCGATGTTATGTGAAACAAAATCATTACATGATTGATGATGATAATGATGTAATAACTTTACTTATTGGTAAATAAAAATAATATCTTAAATAATTTTTGAACTATTTCAATACGAAAATAATGGACGTTTTTTTTTTGTTTAAATAAAAATAAAAATGCTATTCATTTTATGCTACAAGATATTTGTATTCATCTGCTAAAGGATATTTTATACAGTCATCATAACTGAAGCAGGGACACATGTTGGAAGACAATTTTCTGAAAGACTTCGACGGAACATTATTATTTGGACATTTAAATAAATTTAAGGGATTAAGCAAATGGGACCAGACACAGGTTAGAGTGAACAATATACATTGATGACATCGCTGCTAATATCGTTGCAATTGCCGTGCAAAGGGTCGAAATGTTGATTTTCAGAAGAAAGGCACTGCTCAAAGAAACAGTCTGCTAACTGCCTTGCACAGTCATTAGTGGACTTAAAGGTACGATTAGATTACGTTACGATTAGCTATTGCACTTCAAAATTTGGAGATGATAATATGAACACATTGACTGCCAGCCAAATTTTGTTTGTACTTATGAAGAACAACCAAATACATGGAGAATAACCTTGGGTGCCAGGCCGAAAAACAACCTCGAAAATGGGACAGGAATCAAAGAGAAGTGGAAATTATGAGAGCTGGTTGTGTGGATGAGAACATCTACGTGTGAACATGTTTTGGTGCAAAAAATAGGCGATTTGCTCGGAATGTCAGAAATGCATATGAAAAAAAATCCTTGTTCTTTTCAAATTGAACAGTTTGTATACTGCATTCTCGTTTATCGCAACTAACAGAAACTGGGGTAGTTGCAATTATGGAGTTTCTGTCTGTTTGAAAAGTTGCGACTACTACGTCAATAATGATAATACATTAAAATTAGGTGTTGCGGGAATCGAGGAGTTGCCTGAATCGAGTGTTGCGTTAATTGAGAACGTACTATAATATATAACATTTTTTTAGAACCACCTCCAATTTGGTTCGCATTCCCTTAGTTGTTGGAGTGCCCCATTTAAAAGGTTTCACGATATAAGATTCTGATCAAAATTATTTTGATTACAATCTGAAGAATTTCCTCCGTATTTTGCAATTATAAGCATATCCTTCTCTTTATGGATACGGTTCGGTTTGTAAGGAAATATAAATCACAAAAACCTAACTTACAGAATAGACAGAGTGATCTTGGTATTCAAATGACGAACGCTTTAATGCCCTCACTCCTTCCTTGGCAATGCACTTCTTATAATTTCAATCAAAAACTATATATCTTCTTCGTAACTCTAGTTTTTTTTTCTATAAATAACGTTATAAGATGTATTCAATATTTGTCGACTGAGTTCTTTGGAGTGAAAGTGTTTCTGAACATCTAGGGGTATTCCAATAGACATAAACCATGCCCGGTTCATGAACATGCTTTGGAAAAATCTAGTGAAGGCGAAAAAAATCCATGTCCAAACATGCATCGTGTCGGAGAATGTCGGTTTTACGAAGTGGTATGAGCTGTGTTCAAAAATTGGACATAAGATTTGACGTTTTTTTATACGTGCAAGATTTTTTTTGAGAGTAAAATAGAGAAGAGGTGTTAGTAGGTGGTTGGTTGCCCGCTGCTTGAAGTTGACTCGCTTGCAGCCTCCGTGAAGGTCCACGAAAAAAAAAGGCCGGATGGCTGCTTCAGTTTGCGGTTGTGATATAGGTCAGCAATATGCCCATTGGACACGGTGTGTCAAGTGGGGCTCCTTGCTTAATGTTCAACTCCGAACTACTAAGTTTCTATTTCAAATAAGAAACGAAAACGTTGATTACTGATGTCAAAAAAGCCTCATAAGAATTTCTTTCAATCGTTTAACTGATGATACAAAATCTATTTAGTAAAAGTTAGCTGAATGTGCATTGTATGTGTGTGTGTGTACAATGTTGCCTTGATTCGATCGAATATATTATAAGAAAACAGAAAAGAAAAAACAAAACAAGAACATAAAACAGAAACCAAGGCCAATTTTCGAGGTAATATTTTCTAAGTGGGATGATTGTCTAGTAACATATAGTATACACAACATAAATGATTTGCTCTCGTAGAACATGGTACAGTCTTAAAAATTATAGTTTGTGTCAAAGTAAGAAAAAACAGGACTTGATTGTGTTCTTCTTTTCGATTCTTTGTGTTCAGACCTATTAGGTTGAGATTTGTGTTTGTTTGTGTGTGTTTGTTTTTATGAATAAATGCATTACTTATTATGGCACATAAATGTTATTAAGTATCATACGTCTGCAAGGGCATTATTCAAGGCTTATGATTTCGATAATAATGTTTTCATTGATGTTATACAAATTGCTAATGATGTACAATGTTATTCCAAATGAATCCAAAATTATGTGAAAGTGAATGATGTGTGTGAGTGATTTGAATGAAATTCATGTTTTTCAAGCCTTATTGGTTACTTCTTAAATTGACTGAAAGATGTGCAAAGCAAAGCATTTTGCACTTATTTGGCAGCCGATGTAGAAACTTTTAGCTTCATAAACATATTGTCATTACTCGCAGACATGTCCATCTTATTGAGATCTAACTTTTCAACTTCGCTTTCGAGATTGAGGCAGTTCTTTTCGTATTGAGTTTTAGTGGGATCATCGGATTTGTCTTTGCTTTTTTTCAAAACGTGTAGCAAATTTTTTTCCCTATCCTTCGGAGTCGACTTGGAACTATCTTTGTCCTTATCTTTGTGCTTGTTGTTTTTGAATCTGGGAAAAATGCAGCCATTTGGCAGAAAACCACCAAGTTTCTCTTTTTTTGGCGGGCCCGCTGCTGAGGTCTTGTTCACAGCCACAGCACTTGGATTAGCGTCGACGTTGTTGTGTGAAACCTTTTTGCCGCCATTGGTGACGTTGACGCATGGTTTTGGAGTATTGTCAATTTGACTTATTGAACACACTTTCGAATTGTGCACGTTGTTGACTTGTGTGAGTGCCGGTTCTAAGACTGTTTGCTCTGAAGATTCAGTAGGAGACGGATCTTTTTTTGTTTCGCTGTCTAGAGTCATTTTGCTAAATTTTACTTCATTTTCTTCCTGTGTAATTGCACTTTCAGTAGATTCAGCTGTATTGTTGGCCTCATCTGTTACATCGTTCGCTGGTTCGTCAGTTGATTGGCCATTTTTTACAATACGCGGTGATTCTGGACCAAATTCCATATAAACAATTTTAGTGTCTTGTACATTGTTGGGAACTTTCTGCTGTTCACTCGGAGTTTCCTCTAATGATGGGTTTTGTATTTTCGGAAATAGTTGCTGTGTGGTAGTGGCGTGGTAATGCTGTTGCCGCTGTTGAACCATTTGCTCTTCTCGTTCGCGATCTCTCTGTGCTTGCACAGCATTCCAAACATCTTTTAACTCGCCCGAGAGATCTCTGTCCTTTAGAATAACAGCATTACTGCAAAGAAAGTATTCAAATAAGTCATCACGGAAATATAATTAAATTAAGGTTATAATGGTTGGTCTGTAGTAAATGCTGTGCTGGCTTTACTTGTGAGTGAGATTGGGAGCTTTTAATGAGAACTTACAGTCATATATATATATATATTATTGACACTCATAAGACTTTGTGAGTACGTATATCACCTTGAACGGCAATCGAAGGGGACGGTACTTCGCTAGTAAAGGCTTAAATGTTTATCTATTTTGTTTCAAAGGGAAGACCAATTTGTATTCAAAAGATCATTTGAGATCCACAATAAAAGAGACCCCTTTGACTGCGCCCACTATCGGATAAGTCACCTGAGCACCGCATATAAGATCTTCTCTGCCGTTTTGTGTACCCGCCTTAAGCCGTTTATAAACAATCTCATCCATATCAGTGTGGCTTGGGGCCAGGGCAGTTTAATATCGACCAGATTTTCGCACAACGGTAGATCGACACTCACTACCTATTAGTCTAAAATAAGTCTAGCGGTAAACGAGGGCTGTACTCAAGAAAGGACATATAACATCGACGTTTGTGACAGAGCGTCACAATGAGCAGCTATAACCTCAAAGTTGTCAAGGACTTAATCTGCCTCGGCTACGCAGTAAATAGTACGAACAACACCAGTACCGAGATGAAACACATAGTAACTTTTGCCAACAGCTGTTTCTACGCCTTCAAGAGACAAGTAAGTAATAGAGCCGTGTCTCGAAGGACAAGGCTGAATTTATATAAGAATTTGATCATTCCACTCCTGCTGTACGGCGCGGAGGCATGGACAATATGTAAAGGGTAGGAGAAAGACTTTGGTCTCTCTGAGAGGAAAGTTCTGCGCTCAATCTTTGCTCCTGTTTGCATTGATAGTTTTTGAAGGAGACGATTCAACCACAAACAGTAGGCGCTGTACAGTGACATGAGCCTAGTCAGGCGTCTACGGGTCCAACGCCTAAAATGGCATCGGCCGGAAGAGTCTTCGACTCCGAATCCGTGGGATAATGCAACAGTGGGCGTACCCAGGTCGAGAACGACCTCAACCAACTTGGCGTGCGGTTCTGGAGGCAGATAGCCAGAGACCGTGCTAGTTGGAGTGGCTTTTTGGTTGAACTGATTTATTTCACATTTCATCCGAAAAAAACTGTTTTTACTTATCTATGTCCGTCAAGTAATTATTAATTTTGTTTAGTGCATTATTAAACAAAATAATTTATTACGGTATTTTGGAAGGAGTTCCGTTACCTTCCGCCAACCTTGGGTCCGGAAATGAGTTTCTATCAACGATTTTCGGATCGGGAACAATGGAAGGAACGGGTGGCGATAGCAGAGGAGGAGAACGCCCTATGCATCGATGGACAAGGACGAGCTCTGGTACAGGAACAGGGATCTTCTTTGACCGCTTCGAAAAGTCCCTGGCACTAAGTGACGACTGCAACGTCTTTCCAGCCGAAGTGGCCATACAGGAGGCGGCGCTCTCGCTGTTAGAGCAAGGCGTTACCGCCGAATCGATCACGCTCTTTTTTAATATCACTCTTTTCTATTTCGATGTTGGATACCGGGATATACTGGAATCCAAGGTAACGGAACGGCGGACACTCTCGTGAAGAAGAGCACGGAGCTCGGAGAATCTCTGAATCTATCCCACATCTCCTCTGAGAATTCCCAGCCCTAGCAATGAAAAGAAGGCATTTTCTAGGAAAACACTTCTCGGAGAAGTACGAGAGAACGGCTCTGAAGTAAATTTACGATGCTTTGAGTTACCGATGGAGATAATTCTGATGCGGCAAGCATCTTGGTAGTTGGACAACAGGTTGTCTACAGCACATAACATCATTCTAGGAGTTGGGGGCTACGCAAGACGAGAAATACGTACTCATCTTGGTATTTTCAAAACAATGAGACGAAGTATATGCCCTTTTTTTGTCTTTGTCTAGCCGTGGTGTAAATCACGCCAACAGCGTCGACTTCATGGATCAAATGTTGGGAGAAGACACAAGTAAGCGAGGGACGAAGCGATGGTCATTGGCTTTTTTCTACAACATGTTGGATGTCGTAATTGCCATAATTTATAAAAAAGTAAATGATATGAGTAAAACGAACAAAACCAATGCATATCTACAATTTTTTGTTTTTATTGATTGAGCAGCATAATAGGAGCATTTTCCGTTTGAAATGGCATCGATTTTCCTTCGGAGCACCATTGCAAAATAGAGCTGCACAGCCGAGCGGTAGTCAGGCATCATCGTTCCAGAAAATGACGTGCAGAATCAAAACTAGATTTGCATGCACTCCTTGCGAGAGCATTTCTGTTTGCAACGCAGTATTCAGTTACATAAAAGAGTTTTGGCTATGGTCGGGGAGAGATCAGGAGGTGCTCCAGAGTTTCATGTTCCCTTGGACTTTCTGCATCTAACAGTGGGATTGAGTCCAAGCCAGTCTATGAGCATACATATATTCGGCTATATAAGCGGCCATCTTTATTTTTTCTTCAGTTTGGACTTTCTTGTATATATATTAATTTGACCACGGTTTCCTCTACCTTACACGTCTCCAGTTAATTTCAGGCACTTCCTTCGTGCAGTAAGAACAAAATACAAAATATGCTTGGACTAGGTTTAAAGAATAGCGTCAAACAGCTTCAAATGAGGCCGCCGTCGGTTACGCAACATTATTGCAAAAAGGTCAAGAACGATGAAGCCAAGAAAACGCATTCAGCTTCAATGAGGGAGTCCAAAAGCGAAAGCAAGCAGTGTAATAGACTTTACAATAATTGGATATTATCACCCCAAAGGAAAGTGACCATTTTTTTCAAACAATTGTATGAACATTCAATTCCTTAAGTTAGGTTAAATTGAAGTGGCTGACTACTTCGCAGTACAGCAGACAGCAGAATGTTGCTCAGAGCAGCCAGGTTATCAAAGAAGTGCGCCTCCAGAAGTCTGAATCTACGGAATGAGAGAGCACTACAGCTGCATAGCAAGCTCCTGCAGCTTCTGCAGAAATCATTTAAATCAATCCCTTAAATCTTTATATTATTTATAATTTTTTACTAGCTTCGAGGTAACAGTGTCAATTATTAAAAGGTGTTTCATACAAGTGCAACTACATTGAAAAAGCATATATAATTTGCACGTATTTAAATTCAAACGGAATGCAAACTGTTAATCTATAGTAAATATTTAATATAAACGAACAAAAATAAAAGCTTCAGTATTGTTTTCGATTGAAGAAAACCATTCGTTTTTTTACTTTGATGTTTTGTAAGTAAAAGATATTCTGTAGATAAGAGGTTAACGCAGAAAAGGGACGATATTCCGTTTTATTTCAAAGCATACCAAGGGAGAAGTAAAACAAACACGTATTTGATTTTGGTTCAATGACCTCTTTATTCTGTTCTTAGTACTGCGCTGCGACCACGCTGGCGATGAGCGATGCACTGTCCCCGAGCGATTTGTAACGCGGGTTTATATACCCGCGTTCATTTAAGTAGCCAAGTAAAAGGGTATGGAGCAGTTTGGTTGTTGGTTTTGTCTCGTTCTGCAGTTTGTGTATTATTTTAGCGCTGTTATATTTAAATCATTTGTAATATTCCTACCTAACAAAAAAACACGATGCAATGAAAAACAGACTAACTCCAATTACAGATGGAACTCATACGTAATAATTTAATTTCCCACTCTATCTGCTATTGTACATTGAATTCAATTAAATAAAAATACTTCCCTAAATGTAGAGACAGTTTCAATGAAAAGTCTCACACAAAAACAAAGACCAGTAAAAAAATACAAAATCGACGGAAACATGTTTTGAAAGACTAAATTCAAGCCATTGGTTACCGCCTCGTTTTTCTCTTGTCTAAGTGCAGTAAGGACGAATGGAATTATTAATCGTTTTATCGTCTATAGTGTTACTTTACCTTTGTGTTTCAAACGAGATGCATTAAATTTTCCTTTTACAGCTATTCAGGATTTAATCGCAGTATGGCATATTCTAATTGGAACAATGAGACAGTGCTTCTCGCTGCCACTAAAAGATCCCAGTATTGATTAGAAGGTGGAGGAAGCAAACTATATTCCTTTCTCAAGTCGCTGTCTAAGAGAGTCTGTGAAAGTTTCTCCAAAACATTGTTGTTCGTAGCACCGGCTCTACGTTATCAGTAATGCCTTTTCGTTATTGCAAATATCGATCTTTTGAATAAGTGACTCAGAAATAGTGAATGACTGTGGCATGATTTCATGAAGTAATATATAAAAGTCAATATGTACGTGACATTTGCATGCAAACTATGATCGATACTGTGCGTTGGGTTGTATTTCAAACTATTGGTTTGATTTTCGGAGTGAAGTGTGTTACACGTAAAAACATCTGTTATTCGATTTGGCCAATTAGGTTTTGTCTTTCAGATTGGAAGGCAAACACGCCGAACCTTAATCACTAGAACTGATGAGATTATGTGTATAAAGAGAAAAAAACACTCATCATGTTATTTAAAAACAACTTTGAGTCATTTAACCTAAACTAGAACTTTTATTCATTTGAACCATTATGCCAGCAAAAAATCGCTGCCTTCCAACTATCTCGAACTCTGATTTGCTGCTTCCAATTGGATCTTGATTGAGATGCTTATTCAGTTGTGTAAGCAATTTCAATTTAACGCATTGAAACGCAAATTACTATTGTCTTACTGAAGCCGTGGTCAAAGTTATCTTGTGGCACTGCTCTTAATCTTTAACTGAATCGCACTAAATGCACTTGCAGCAATTGAACTGAGTGAATGAAATCCAATAGGTTGCTGGTAGACTTTAGCCAACAAAAGATACCTATACATTTCTATATGCACATATTTACATATAAAAAAGTGTTGGGCTACACCACTCAAAGTTTCTTTCTTACCGTATCAATTTAACCCCGGGATTCATTGCCTCGACAAAATCACACATCAGCTCAACCATGGCACGTCTTTCTTCTGGATCCTTACTGTGTCGACCGGAATCCTTGAGAACTTCGGGATTAGCCATAACAGCAAACACTATTGGGGGACTTCTCGGGCTACCGGGAGGCACCTTAAACAATTGATTGTCAATACAATTTTATTAAATAACACAAAGACAAAAATTAAATCAGAAAAACTTATACCCTCATCCCTCCATAGAGCGGTATCGGGTCACTTGGCTCTTGTGGTATGACAATCCTTGTCCAGCTCAGTACATTTATGAAGAGTTCATCGCCATGTTCGGTTGTTGTTCGAATGCACATGTGGGGTTGCGGCGGATTTTTAAAATGTCTGTAGGCACGAGAATGACGATAATGTGGAGGAGACGATTGAATTATTGTGCCGCTTGTCAAAGAATCAATTTGATGTGAAGGCCCCATATTATTTGAATCAGTTGTGACTGAAAAAGATGGCGTCCCCAGGGACATCTTTTCCGTGGAGTCACAATTAGTGAGACCGTCCTCCAATGGGAATTCGTCCGACATATCTCACTTTGTTTAGCCTCAATGCTCCGGGCAAATCAAACACAGAAATTAACACATCCCAAAAAAAGCTTATTACAGAGATATTCAGAAGCGAAGCAAAACAAACTCCAGAATTGATTATTTTACCCAAAAAATAAACACAACACACAAAGCAGCTTTGTCAATTACTTGACATTTCAATGAAAACTAACTATCGCCGCATTAATTGTAAATATTGCACAGGAAATCATGAGAAGCAGTTGTACGGAAAACACTGTTTAGTTAACATTAACTTGCTGCAGTTATTAATAGATTTTTTTTTGTTTATTTTATTTAACGAAACATACTAATTCAACACCTTTTGGTCAACACAACAAAAAGACTAAAAAAAACGAGTTCTGTGTGCTAGAGACCACATTGAGCTACGAGTGCAACGAAAGTTGCTCATTTTGACATTTCTCTGCATTTTCAGAAATAGGGTGCGTGTACAGCGTTTGTCAGTTCGATTTAAATTTGTCTGAAATTATCCGAACGTTTAAAACTCACGGGAGTACATGAGGAACGAATGGAATGAAAGGGTTAGATTTTTAAATTCTCATTTTTTCGTGAAGTATTTGCATTCAATATACGGATTCAATGTAGATGCGGGAGGTACAAACTGTCAGACATCTTACTCCCAGTTTGAATTAAAATTGTAAGCAATTATAATTAATTTACGTGTTCACTAAGTTAAATGAAATTTCGACTTTTCTTTGTGTCAGTTGTGTTTAACTTATCTAATTGGAACATGATTGACATTAAATTGCTATAAAAATAACTAGAAATATGATAGAATAAATAAAAAAAATAACGTGAATAACCACAGGGTGGGCCCTATCTTAGTTACTATATAGGTGCAGATCTTAAAATTGAATTTTCTATTTTATATAAAGGTTCTCGCTTGTTTTAAGACTAGTTGACTGAATAGACTCAAGCCGTACATAGGACCGGTCCGAGACAAATTAGTGTCCAGTTCTTGTAGCATAAGTCGTTTCGTTTCAGACGTCATGCGTGTCACAAATTTGTCAAAAGAATTGTCCATCATCTCAAAGTAATGAACTTCAGTTCTCTGTTCATATGCAATAATATGAGCGAAACGTGAATAATTAATTTCTGCGCGTATGAAATTAACTCATCTGTCATACAAATATACAAAATCCTACCAAGGCTGAATCTGAGCATTATTATTTCTCGCACAAGCACTCAAAAATGTCCATAATGAACAATAAAGTATATAAGTTCTGTGCGTCTGCGTCTTGCGTCTGAGTGTATAATTTTGAGACTTTTTCTGATGGAATGAGTGCTTGTTCAAGAAATTATTCAGCCCGGGGTTGATGGGATTTGTTGTTTCGGCTTTTTCCGAATTACAAAATTAATCATTCAATTTTACTAAGTAAAAAAAAAATTTGAGTGATGGAAATCTTTATTTGAATCTATGTAATTTTTTCTGTTAAGTGCAATAAAAGATGATATCCGTCATGTGGCTGCCGTCAGTGTTGGTACACATTTGTACCCGTTTCTCGCATTCGTTCTCAGCGGCAGCGACAGCCACAGCCGCGATATTCTTGACCGAACGGCCAGTCCAGTGGATGGCGGACACGTCCTGCATGCTCCATTGCTTGTCTGTTTATATACTGCAGCTTTATAGTTCACAAATTTCAAATATGATTGACGTACGACGCCAATTGCAAGAGTTATAACATTTTCCGGTAGGATAACTCATTTTGCGCCACCTCGTATTTTCTTGTGAGGGAATGGTTTTTTGTGTGAACAGATGAAATGATGAAAGTGTTAAGAATGAATAGGTAGCTTGTTGGACGAACTAAGATTTGAAGAACGGCAGTATACCGATGATTTCTTTTTATTTCGGCTTCATAATGCGCATATGGTGGATGCGACCCTGGGAGCACATAACCAAAAGTTGGCCACCTGCGGTGCAAGAATTTTTGGTCCACTAAGAGAAGATGCCAACTCTTACGGGTGTCTGTTTTTTTTCTCCAAAAAGTCAAAGAAACACTGAAGTCATTCACAAACTGCAGAAGAGATCATAATATGTCCAAGACAGACAGGTGGCCAACATACAGAGGAATTTGGAGGAACATTTATAAAGAATTTTTGTTGGTGCTGTTGCCAATGCGTAAACCAGGTTGACCTATGGTGCTTTACCAGAGCGACATTATAGTAATAAAATATAATATGGGTGGCGCTACAGCCCGTAGAGGGCCAAGGACAAGCTAGTCAGCAACCAACCGTGTCATGAGTGATATTGTTCTCTCACGAGTGGAAAAGACCTACAGTTCCGACTGCGATCGGTCAAATTACAGAAGCTTTTTCTAGACAGGAATACTCCTTGAACATTGTCTGTGACTCACAAGAGGTGGGACAGTGGAAATTATTTTTGGTCGTACCTGCCGGCAATCGAGACCAGGCAGCGGGGTTAAGTTACGTCGACGGACAGACCGTCAACGCCATAGCCACCAAGGGCGACGTTATGCCAAATGTTAATATTTGTTATTTTTTTCCCTTCAGCATAATGTCGTGTGGCACAATGTCACGGCACCTAACAAAGCTATAGGGTGTAAACGGAATCTACAGCTGAGTGTGGTTCACTGGCTATTTGTATCAGAGGTCTGACCCATACTACTAAACACCGCGGCGAGCTTCGCGATCTGGTAAAACGTGCTAGATAAAGTCACCAATTACAAACCGCTAGAAATTGTGCAACGGATGGCATGTATATGCATCAGCAGAGCACTGCGATCAACCATAGCTTGAAATACACTCCTCCATCTTCCTTCGATAGATAACTAAGCCAGACAGGTCACTGCCATCACGGCGATCAGATTGAAATCTCTGCTTATGGAAGGATCTTAGCTCCGGTCACTCTAACATCCTAGAAAAATTTGGATCTTTAGCAGGAAACACCGACGTAACGACACTTAAGCTCATCTTGTTTGAGTGCCTGCCCCTGGTTGGTGGGTCCCCGGTTCGAATACCAGTGAAAGCTAAGTTAATAGGCTTTCATCTGGTTTTCAAATCTGGTCCAGTCACCATTTGCGGTTGGGATCAAATCACTGGAGTGGTCAATCTATTGTACTAGTCTGAATGTGGGTATCATGGTCTAAAGGGGCTAGTGAATGCACTAGAAGCCTCCCTAACCTCACCTAAGCTCATCTGTCAGAAGAATTTCTCAACCAGCATACCCTCTGGATCTTACTGGACGTCTGTTCTGTACACCGGACGCTGGACGGTCCTCTGTGCGTTTTCACTGATAAAGCGAAGAAGGGCGAAGGAGTGGGGGTAAGAGTCTTCTCTAGAGATCTGAGTTTCCAACTGTTATTCCGACTTCCCTCTCACTCCAGTGTCTTGCAGGCAGACACTGTAGAGATATAGGATTCTCTGTCCTGGCTAAAAAAAACATTGGAAGTTTCATTCGGAAAGCCAATCAGCTCTCAAATATCTAAGTTACATTTAACTCCAAAACGTCTCTTAATTGCCGCCTATCTCTTAACAAGATGTCCAAGTATTTCCGCATCCAACTTATGTGGGTGCCGGGACACAGTGACATTCCAGGGAATTGCGAAGCAGACGAACTCGCTAGATGCGTTGTGACCTACACTCGTTCTGGATGGATAGCTGCCGTCCATGCCTCCCGCTACTGCAAGGCATCTACAAAAGCTCGAAACTCTTATTCGTTTTTAACGTAGACGGTCTACTAGCACTGAGTGCCTTATCACAAACCATCACGCATCCAGATTAGTATGAGTCGGCCTATTTTCAGAATCTTCATTGGTAATATAAACGGGCATTGCGCCATCGGTATTCATCCCCCCAGACTAAGTATCTGTAGAAGTTGCAGAGGGAAGAAAGAAACTATGAGACACCATCTATGCAATTTCAGTGCCCTCTCCTCTTGTAGGTTTAGTCACTTTGAAAACGTATATTGCAACGACTTGATAGAACTTACTTACTTACTTAGATGGGGTACAGTTCGGGGTGAACCTCGGCCTCAAGTGACAAGCCTTTCCAGCTAGTACGGTACTTAGCTAGCTGCCTCCAGTTGTGCACTCCAAGCCGGTTCAGGTTCCCTTCAACTTGTTCGCGCCACCTAAGGCGAGGTGCATTTTCCATCCGGTGGTAGATTCGAAAATTCTGAGGGCCGGAGCATTGGCGTCCATTCGCTCTACATGATTTGACATTAAGCGAATGATGCGCACACCAGGTCTATGTCTCTGTACAGCTCGTACGATGCCCGTCAACGCATCCGAGACCATATATTTTCCGAAAAATTTTTCTCTAAGATCTCATAGAACTAAGCTGAATTATTATTATATATTAAGGAGTAATCTTGGACAGCAAACGAAAAAGCACACTCAAGAGGGAACTAGGAAAGAGACGCGTGCTCTAATGAGCTGCCGGAGTTTGGCGAGCAAATCCTGGGGATATTTTCCAAGCATCCCAAGTTGGGTGTAGAGAACAGAATGTGTGCCCGGCAATGGACTGAAGTCAGCACGAGTGCTCCGAAGCGGCCGAGGGAGACTCAAGGTCGGATGCCAAACACGTAATAATTATCAGCTTTCAAAACAAAAATAAAAACTAAGCACACATATAACCTTTTTTGCATTAGCAGCGCATTCTAGCGGTCAAGGAGGTTACTTTTCACCCCATTCATTTTCAAAAGTTGGCAGTTGCAGCCTTGGGGGTGCTATTGGATCTGACTCTATTGTATCTTGTGGCTGGTTGCAGAATGTGCAAACAAAACAATCACGAGAATGGCGAAAGAAGGGAGAAAAAGAGACAGTTGCATTACATCGAGAAAATTCGATGCACTAATCAAAGAGCTGACACTACTGGCCATTCCGAAAGATGACGCGATCAAGAAATTCAATTTCAAAAGGAGTTCGCCTTCAGGCTCAGCACCAAGAAAGACTGGAGCAGTGAATCCATAGTCCATCGACTGATGAATTAAGAACTGATGAAGGAACGGGAGCAGGAGTATTTGCAACCCTGACAAAGTAAGCAGAAGTCTATGCCATAGACAGATGCGTTCACTTCAATCTTGACAGGAACTATACCAACTGTGACATAGCAATAATGACGACAGGGAATGTCTGCAGAAGTTAAAGAAGCTGAGCAGGAGGAACGGAGTAAAATTCTGCTGGATAGTTGGCCATACAGAACCATTCTGCGCTGTAGAAGATCATGCCCTCAGGGAAGAGTTCAGCGAACAAGAAAGAAGGATCCGGGCAGATGCCTGGAAAAACGCTCAAGGGAAGAAGCAGGCAAGCAGCAGAGAGTATTAAAATGAGCAAGAACAGCCTCCGTGTTCTAAAAGGCCTCCTAACGAGACACAGGAAGACCAGGATCAGAAGAAGATCTCTGCAGATCCTGGGATTATGGGAGGCAACTACTATCAGAGGAAGAATTGAAGTCATTAGCACCATCGCTCATTTTCAGTTTTCTAAACGAAACTGGCTTAGACAGAAATCTCTTCCACCTTTACGCATACAACTCTAAAAAGAACTGCAAAGGTATGACAGGGGGGCAGAATAAATCTAAAGGTAGCGGTGCAATGTACGCAATAATAATAATAATAAGCTGTATTAGTATTGGCCATCACCATCACTTCAATCTAAATGTTTAACGGATTATCCTTGAGTTAACACCACACAACAACTCACGGCAGTCATCTACCATATCCCGACCGAACCTACTCGGAGTTATGCGATTCGTTATCGAGCTTATAGTAACGATATATATAGGTCTATGCATGCAGGGCAAAGTTGTTATCGCTCCCAACTTGCCGCTATGCCAGCAACGATCCTTGTCGTTGTATAGATCACCTCTTAGCGGAGTTCCCTGGATAGTCACCACAACACCCGTTGTGAGATGAACTAATGTATCCAGCGGACGCCTTGGCGGTTGTGTGGAGAGCTAATAACCCGCCCACATAAGAAAAAACTCTTGTTACGGAAGAGCAAGCAGCCTCGGTTGAATGAACGGACCTACAACGACGACACGGCGCGAAAAGCGATTCTCACGCAATATAATGCGGATTTTACTACCTACTACGTTGGGGTAGGGATTGATTTATGAAAAAAGAGTGACACAGATTTTACAGCAGCCACAAGAGGTTGCACATATTGGGAAAACGGGTAAGGTTGACTTTAAACTGATAAGTGATGGCCTTTCTTTGATCCACATTCAAGCCCGATCTTACAAAATTAGCGTAATACGTGCACACCCCCTACCGACGAGGCTGAAAACTATCAAAGGGGACTATTACGACCTCTTGGACGATGCCTACGAAGCCTGTCCGGTGTACGACGTAAAAATCGTGCTCGGAGACTTCAATGCCAAAATCAGTAAGGAGAACTTTGGAGGAGTGGTCGGCAAGCAAAGCATCCACGATACGACAAACTATAACGGCTTCCAACTCACAGACTTTGCGACGGCACGTAATAAGGTCATAAAAAGAGCGAGGTTTCCTCGCAAAAAAATCCACACCACAGCAACCTGTCGATCTGCGGACGGTCGAACCGCCAACCAAATGGACCATGTGCTCATTGAATCAAGGCATGCGTCAAATATCCTCGATGTCCGAACATTCAGGGAGGCAAACGTCGACTCTGACCATTTCTTCGTAGCAGCAAGATTCAGAGCTCGACTGTCCAATGTCAGAAAGCTACACTAGCCAACAAAGAGGAGTTTTGAAATTGGACGTTTGAGCACACCAGAAATTGTCAGAGTCTTAGAAGAGCAACTAAGTGAGAGACTCTCCGGTATGCCCATGTCGAACACAAACACCAACGAGATGTGGTTGTATTGCCGCTCGGCCATCAAAGAGGCAGCCGAAACCACCCTAACTACCACCTCCGGAAACCCGTGGTATGATGGCGAGTGAGAGCAGAAGATACGTGCAACTGAGGAGGCATACCAAAAGGCGCTGCAACGAAAAACTAGATCAGCGCAGGAGGCTAGAAGAAGGGCGGAGAAAAAGCTTTTAAACCTGAAGAAAAGGTCACTCGCAACCTCCCAGCTCAAGGATATCGAAGAGTCTAGGGACAAGCATAAAATACGGGCCTTCTACAAAAAAGCCAAAGGCCTTGCCGCTGGGAAAGGCACCCAGGATCTTCGAAACAGTGAGGGTAACCTTTGTCCGAAGGGAATAGTGGCCTGCTTAAGGGGATTGATCAGGAGAGAGTGATAGGGAATCAAGAAATCCCAACTCCAGTCGATGAAGCCGGTGGGAAGCCACCTAACGTTGCAGACGTCGGCACAGTCATTACAAGGCCGAAGAACAACAAAGCCGCAGGCTCTGATGATTTACCATTGGAGCTCTCCAAGGCCGGTGGCGATGTTCTGGTATGGAGCGGAAGGACGAAAGCATGCCCGACGACTGGAATATCGGCTCCATCAGGATATAAAGCCGTTTTGCACCGCACTAAGCGGCCCGCACCAGCGCGGCTTCCGGCGCGGCAAATCGACTACCGACCATAGACTACCGACAGATGAGTTGGTGCATGTACCTTACCAGCTCATCTCCAGCTGCCTTAAACAGTTCCACAGACAGTCCGTCTGCACCAGCAACTTTAGTCTCGATATCGCTATCTTGACTTCGTCTAGGTCGGAGGGACGGAATTCTAGTCGATCATTGTCAATTGCGTTGAGTGGAACATTCTGCCTGACAGCGGTATTGAAGTCTTCCTCGCCGTTTAACAGTCTACAGAATTGATCCTTCCAGATTCTCAGTATCGACTGCGAATCTACTACGAGTAGTCCCTCTGCGTCACGACAGGCTTCTGTCCGAATTTTATATCCATTGGATAGTTGTTTTACCCGTTGGTAGAACTTTCGGCCATCATTTCTGCCGGAACACCTCTCCATTTCCTCGATCGCGCGCTTCTCATGCTCTTTCTTTTTCTTGCTCTTCTGTTTCTGTCTTGCTCTACCCCTTTGTCCTATCGATATCCGTGTTCTTACCTTGGCTACAACAAGGAAGTGATCTGAGTCGATGTTGGCTCCTCGGAATGTTCGGACATCGAGAATACTGGAGGAGTGTTTGACGTCGATCGCAATGTGATCAATCTGGTTGACGGTTGATTAATCAGGTGACCGCCAGGTCCCTTTGTGGCTATTGAGGTGAGGGAACCGCGTACTGGCTACAAAGATGTTTCGCCCCGTTACGATGTCCATTAGCCTGAGTCCGTTCTCGGACGTGTTGTCGTGCAGGCTGTGCCTCCCGATGACTCTAGCAAAGATGTCTTCCTTGCCCAGCTTTGCGTTGAAATCTCTTAGAACGATCTTGGCGTCGTAGCTGGGGCATTGATCGCACGTTCTTTCTAGGATCGTAAAAGTCATCTATGCTGTCGTCATCTTTTTCCTCCGTTGGGGTGTGGGCGCAGATCAGGCTGAGGTTGCCCAATGTAGCCTTGATGCGGATTGTTATGAGGCGCTCGCTTATGTATTTAAAACCTAAGACTTCTTGCCTAAGTCTGCCTCGAACAACAAACCCGCATCCGAACAAGCGCTGCCTTCGATCTTTGTAGGAATCGCCAAAGTACATATCTTAGTTTTTCATCCTCTTTTTGCCCGGCCCATCCCACCGCACCTCATGAATGGTGGTGATATCTGCCTTATAAGCTTCGAGGGCTTCCGCAAGTTCATCGGCTGCACGTGGTCTGTTCAGGGACCTCACATTCTACGTGCAGAATCGAAAATCGTTGCCCTTATTTCGTTGTAAATGGTCGTCAGCAGTAGGGTCATCCGTATCCGAGGTTTCTCGTCGTTTCTGAACTAATTTTTTTTACACGGTGGGGAAGGTAACCCAACGCGCAACCCCCGAACCTGGAGGACCGGGTCCTGGTCACCGGGGCCGCTGCATACATTAGTTCACCTCCAAGCGGTTGCTGTAAAGGCTATCCAGAGGGCGCCGCGAGGAGGCTGTATGTCAACTTGACCTGTGCATTTAACAGGGATCGTTGCTGACACCTCGTCCAGTTGATCAACGTAATAAATAATTCCCCCTTAATGAAAAGTAAAACTCTGCCGTCTCTCTCCAAGGGAGATAGCGGCCAGATGCAATCTAACCCTGTGCTGGGTCGCCGAGCACAAGGTTATTCCGAGCAATGAAAGATCTGATGAACTAGCAAGAAAGGGGGCGGGTATGCCAATGGCACTAGATAAGGAGACATCCCACCCCCACTGAAAACAATAAAGAGCGAAAGACGATACAAACCGCAAATGGTCAGAACTTGACACTTGCAGGTCAAGATGCATGCTAAATCAATAAACGGCTGATTACCTCTTAAAGTTACACAATTATCAGGAAAGTAATAGGGGTGCTAACTGGTCACTGTGGCATATGCAACCATGCCAGAAGACTTAGGGCACTCTATGACGACTTCTGCAGAAGCTGCATGGATGAGAAGGAAGAGGAAACAATACTACACTAGCTCGGAACATATCCTGCATTTGCGGAGACAATAACAAGACCGCTAGTCGAAAACTACTTCAACTACTGGTTTTAAGAAACGTAAATCCAAAGGATATATTTTTTCTTGCGAGGGTAGGTGAAAATCTTCGAAAGACACTATGGGGACCGTTCCCACATAGCATAAGGGCTTTTTACCCGGTAAAAACAACTCCCTTCAAATAAGATATATTTCCACTACAACTAAGTTTTACACTTATCCAGCAGTTTTTCTTTCATGGTTTAGACGCATTTGACAAGAGATTCTCCATTCAGAGTTCTTGCTTACACCGCAGCTAAGCGTGGGTTGAATTCAACGTGCTAGGTCAAGGGGTTTAGTCCTTTGAAGACGGCGAAAAGATTTTCTTTCGCCGATTGAATTGGAAGGACAGCAGAACTTATGTGCTCTTCCAGGCGACGCTTATGCTTACGAGAAAAATTCGTAACTTCATCTTGGACTGATGAAATTCCATGATCTCTGTTGATATCGTTGGTTCGGACATACCAGGGTGCGTTGACGATGGCCCTTAGCACTTTATTTTGATAACTTTCTAGTATGTTTTTATTACTTTCTTTGGTACAACCCCATAGTTGTATACCATACGTCCAGACGGGTTTTAGCACTTGCTTGTATATATGTGGGTCGCCGTGGCGTCGTGGATAAGTGCGTCGACTCCTACGCAGAGGGTGCCAGGTTCGATACCCGAAATTACCACCTTTTGATAATTCACGGCTCCACTTCTTTCGAGTCACTGACAATGCTCAAAGAGTATTCCTGTCTAGAAAAAGCTTCATCAACTTCGCCGTTCGGAGTCGGCATTAAACTGTAGGTCCCTTCCACTCGAGAAAGAACAATAGCACGCACAACACGAGTTGTTGCTGAGAAGCTAGGCCCAGGTCCGCCTCGGACTGTAGCTCCACCCATATTATTATTATTGTATATAAGCAATTTGTTGTCAGTACTTAGCTTGGAATATTTTACAATAAGCTAGTACATGTCTTTGTATCTTAATTGGAGCTCCCCACGTTCCTTTTTGACGTGCTCCTTCCATTTAAGCCTCACATCGAGAGTCATTCCGAGGTATTTCGCTTCATTGCCGAAGGGTATTTGAACATTATTTATAAAAACGGGCAAGTTATTCACGTAAAATTTATGTGAACGGATCTAGCTTCGTTGAGCTCAATTCGCTGAGTGTTCGTCCATTCCTGTATCCGGTCCGGTCTAAAGCACATTGCAATTTTCTGGTCGATTCTTCCCGTTTTGGCAGTTACCAAAATGGCGGTGTCGTCAGCAAATGTGCATAGGACTATGCCTACTAAAATAAGTAAAGGAGGGGACCAATAACACTTCCTTGTGATACTCCAGCTTGTATAGATTAAAATAGGGAGTATTCTTTCCCATATTTCACACGGAAGATTCTATCCGATAGATAGTTCGATAAAATTGTGCAAAGTTTTCTCGATAGGAATTTTTGAAGCTTGTGTTTCAAGCCTTCGTGCCAAACCTTGTCGAAGGCTTGAGAAACGTGGAGAAATACAGCTGAGCGGACTTGCTTTTGTTCAAACGATTTTTCTATACTTGATCAATAGTTGAATGCGGGATGTAATACCGAACTGGTGGTTAGGAATAAGTCGTCTTTCTTCTACAACCGGGCTTAAACGTCTAAGTAATATTCGTTCGAACACTTTAGACATTGTCGGAAGAAGTGAAATCGGTCTATAAGACTTTTTGTCTGTTGGAGGTTTACCCGGTTTCGACACCATTATTGTTTCCGCTACTTTCCACTGACTAGGGTCATGTTCTAATCCAAAGGCAGCGTTTAGAAGCGCTTTCTGAGGTAATTCTTTCAGAACTTCTCTTGTGATTAAATCATAACCAGGAGCTTTCTTGGGTTTGAGTTTTTTCAATTCTTCCTTAAGTTCTGTCAAAGTAGCAGTTTTTATAGAAAAATTGTCATTATTTGAGTATGAACCGTAGGAGTATACAGGTGGTGTTTGTCCATCGTGTTATTTAGCATTCCAAAGGATATGCTACAATTTTTTAAAGCCACCATAACACATGGTCAAGAAATCCCAAGAGGTATTTACTACAAGATAATCAGATTTTGGACACAAAGCCGAATGTGACAGGACAATAGACCGGATGGTCTAAGTGAGCATGATTCCCATTAAAATCATGCAGTTACCCTACCCACCTACCTACCCCTGAATGCGGAAAAACTAATTTGCCTGAGTAAACTTCTTTAATCGTGTGTGTTTTTTTTAAAAGGAAACTCAATTTAAATTGTTTTTTCTCAATTTCATTCGGCACTACCGCACTGCACAAGCAACTATTCACGACTGACTCGTCGTGTTCCAATAATTCTTTGTTGCATGTTGTTCACTTATGTTCTAATTCCCGTCCAGTCCGATATCCTTTCTATTTCGTTCTCTTTAAATCTTGCCACACTTCTAAGTGTAAAAGGAGATAAACAGATAAAAAAGTAGATAAGCCCCATACTTATTATCTGTTAAATCAAATCAATCAGATCATATAACATCTATATTTTTTTTCTTACTGAACAAACGACTATCCGGTATTCGGCCGTTTATAAAAAGATTATTCGGCTCTGGCCTGTAATTTAAAAGGAAGCCGGATGACCAGATACCGAATACTTACTGGAGATCCGTGTCTGCTCCTGGTTAGCGGGGTCCTGGTTCGAATCCCAGTGAAAGCAAAGTTAATACGCTTTTATCGGGTTTTCAAATCTGGTCCACTCACCATTTGCCGTTGCGACCAAATTAACGGCACTATCACTGGAGTAGTCTCACTATGGGTATCACAATCGACCAGTATGGTCTAAGTGTGCTGGCGATGCACTACCAGCCCTCCTACCTAACCTAACCTACCGGAGAACCGTCACATCTCTAAACATAAGTTTTCAGAATTTCAGCACTTTAATTTAATTTATAATTCAACTATCCAGATTGTAAAATGGCAAACCCTAAGCTTACTATGTGCATTCTCAGATGACATTTTGATTTGACTCATGCAGTTGAATCAGGAACCTCCGTGCCGCGAATTGGAAGACCGTTTCGATTTGAATCAACAACATGCTACATACTGTCGTAATGCGCATCTAAAGGCTTCGTTAGTTTCTTACCAACCAACCTAACCACGATCGCGTACGATCAATGTTTGTTTACGATCTAAGCTTACGATATTGTAACTTATTTTGAGTTTGACTTAAACCGGTTTGCCTCAGTATCTCGTATGTGTTCTCCACTGATTTTCTCTTTATCTCACCTGTAGCAAGTTTCACTACGCCGCGCCGCGCCGTTTTCGCATGTAGGTACGGTGTTATGATTTTACCTTGGTAGATGTGCTTCAGTAAGTTGAGCTCACGCGTGGAATTCGGGCAATATCAGTGTTTTCTCTTCTGAAAATCACCTGAAACTCGTGTACTTGGTGCGAACACAGTGCGATCAGTGTCAACATCTACATATTTTAATAAATTGCGTTGCAACACAAAATTGTATCTCGTTTTCGATTTTTCATTTGTTAATATTTACAATTTAATTGTTTGGGTTTGTGCAAGAAACGGAAAAAAAATTAAATTCTTGTGAATTAGAAGAATAAATTGATTGGTTTTTTCGTTTTTGTTTGCGAACGTGAATATTTGTTTCGACAGATGGATATATACACACAAACTCCACCGAAGTACTTTGGATAATCACACTGTGCTGGTATGCATTTGCATAAATAATAACGAAAGCTTTATTTTGGAATCTTATCAAATATTTTTACATAATACTTAAAACATAGGGTAGACGCTCTATGAGTTGACTCTGCAATTAGTTGTAACGCAGGGACATCTGTTTTTTTTTTTTTTATTGTTTATCAATTTTGTTTTGTGGTGGTTGACATTAGCATTTATCAAATGAACTCAAAATTAACTTTGAAACTAAATAACAAGCCTAAAATAAATACAATATGTACATGGCCACAATGGTATTCGGGGAACGTCCAACAGTAAAGCTAAGAATAAAAATTCTTGCATGATGTTAGAAGGTGGAATTATAATTTCCACATATGTACATAGCTACACACATTTATCTATGAGTACAAAAACATTTGAAAAATGTATATGCAGTAGTTACTCGACCGGATCTCCAGCCGCTGCGATATTCTCTATTCCCCCGTGCTGTGCTGTAGCGTGCTGTACTGTGAGTTAAGCTAACATTTTACAAGTTTCGCCCAATGGAAGTTGCAATGCTCTAACCTTCTACTGCAATCGTGTACGAGTTGCAAAACAATGCATATTTAAAATCTCAGAAAGATGGTGTTCGGAGTCCACACTTTTGCTGCTGCTGCTGCTGGTGCTGTTGGTGCTGCACGATAGCCGGACTGCATTGTTGTGTCTCTCAAAAGGAAAAATAAAATATGTACATAACTACTTAAAGCAGGTGATTTCTCATAACCAACCATTAATCTGAGGTCAGCAGTTCTTTTTGTATCCACTTTATGCATTCAACTTGTTCGTATCTCACTTGGAACGTGATGTTTTGTATATATATGCATTTGCACACGTTGGTCTGTCTGTATGGATTCGTATTCTGATTGTGTGTGTGTTTGTTCGCTGGAAAAGGCTTTGTAAGGAATGTAATGGCTGTATGGGCATACGTTTGTGTACGTTGATTTATTTATATAAATTATGTGATTTCACTTTCACATCAAACAACTAGCTAATGATCTAATTTGAAAAAAATTAACTAACCTATTTACTGAACTAAAAGAAGTTACTTCGATTAAGTTTCTTTTGCAGTACGTATCTGCTGTGGACAAGCAGGCGAAAATGTTAGATGTGAACTATTAAATTTCGTTTTGAATTGATGAATGAATTTCTTTTAGTTTACTATGAACGTAATTAAAATATTATGCAAATTAAGTGTCAAAAAATTATGATTCCGTTCACCGGCTGCAAAGCGGGCTCATGCGCTTGAAAACAAGTTAACACTTTCTCTACTTTACCCTTAAAAAGCATGTTAATGATCTTTCCCTGTGCATACTCATGAAGACTGTACTAAATTCAGCTTTCAGAAGCATTTTAAATGAATGGATATATCCTGGCTTTGCTTGTCACACCCTTACTATCTGGTATCATAAGTGGAATAGTTTAGCAGCATCCGAGGGCGGTACTTAGCCTACAAAAGAAAAACGAAGATTTTGGCAAAATGGCGATTTATTTCTCAACATAGTCTCCTTTAAGCTCGATACATTTGACCCAGTGATTCTCCAACTTCTTCAACCCGTTTCCTGGAGGTTTGGAAGGAAGGCCTCAGTGGCGGCTATCACCCCCTCATTCGACTAAAATTGTTGCCCAACGAGTGACTTTTTCAAACTTGGAAACAAAAAGATGTCGCACGGAAACAAATCTTGAGAATATGGATGGATGGGGCAGCAGTTCGTAGCCTGATTCGACCTATTTGGCAGTGGCGATGGTGGAGGTGTGAGCCGGTGCGTTGTTATCCGGAGTGAGGAAACGCGGCACCCATCGGCACAGACAGCTTTCTCATTCCCAATATTTCATGAAGGATATGACTGAGGCGGCCTTTTGAGATGATTACTGTCTCAACTTACTCACTAAGTTAGTGTCTGACGACACTAGATCGTGGAATTTTTAACACGTTATACGTTTTCGGGGCACCTGGACGTGGTTCATCAAAAACGACTTGCGATCACGTTGTAACTCGTTAAACCAATTTTTGACAGTCGCAGTCGAAGGAGAATAGACACAGTACACAACAGCCAAGCGCTCTTTGATTTCCCATCCAGAGACAGGGATCGAATCAACGACCGATATTGCTCTTTCCATTTTTCAGAAATCCGATACGCCTACTTCTGCACGCGGTCAAAACAAAACCACTAGTCCGATTTCGTTGAAATTAGACGGGAATGTACTCCACGATAGCGGTGAAGCTAATTACTCATCGGACAGCCCATGTATTCTAGTAATACAATTCTTCGTAAAATCAATCAAAATGTTCTTTGCAGTATATAATTGGTTTTTTGTATTTACTTTTCAATTTGTAACTCCTGTGAAGTATAAAAATACTTTAAGCCAGCGCAGCTTACTCAACAAGAGCTCGAATAACATACTTAACAAACCCTATAGGGTGCCACAAGCTAATCAAATTAATCTTTCGTCAGGTCTTTCCCTACGCATGAATATTTTCTTATTAGTAATATTTTTTTTTGTTTTGTCAAAATTTAGAAAAAAAAATTAAAAACTTGTTATGCTTACACTAGGGGAAGGTATTTTATCTTGGTCCCGATTTTAGTTTTTTGCCAATATTTTATGTGATGTTTTTCTCACTATTGCTTTTTTTTAGTTATTGCCTGAAGTGTTATCAATTATATGGCGAATTTATCAAAAGAATATTGCTTACTTTTCCTTAGAAACCTTTAATTTTGTATGCGAACCTCTAACCTCAAGCAGTCCAAGGTACAGGGCGTGATTGTACCTTGGTCCGAAAATATTATTGAATTGTTATAGTAATACAAATTGTAAATTGTTGTAAGTAAAATCGTAAAAAGTAAAACAAATCGTACTGAAATGAAATTTTATTTCAGGAAGCAGCAAGCCAGAACATTGCCTTAAAGTTGTTGTTCTTGATTAAGAAATATGTATATCAAAAAATTGATTTAAATAAAAAAGCTCTCTTTAACTAAAATAAACTTAAGAAAGGACTTCAATATTATTTAAAGACTTACTGTAAAGGAACTATACAAAATTACCCTGAACCGGGCCAAAATACACTCGCTATGATAGGTCTAAGGGACACTAATACCACTTAATCCCCAGAGTCTAAATTTTTAAGTAGTATGTAAAACATAGACCTACGATAATTTATTCAATACATTTACCGAAATACATTAAAGTAGCGGAAAAGAGATAACAAATTAAGCTATACACAACTTCAGGAAAGAGACAAAAAAATTACTTTTCTACTAAAAACTATATTCATACATTTTTTCTTTTGACTTGTGTAACTGAACGTTCAAAAAGAAACTAAGAAGAGAAATTAATAGAAGATCAACATTTTACAGAAGAACTATTTTTTGTGTCCCTTGTATTTTCCTTAAAATTGGCACTCGGACAAAGATATAATCGGACCAGGTACAATACTTTCCCCTACTAACAATCAACTTAAAGTTACTTAGGTAGGGTCACTGAATGTTTATAATAATAATACAGATGACGCGACAGTCCGAGGCGGACCTGGACCTACCTTCCGAAGCAGCCACTCACTCGTGTTGTGCGTGATCTTGTTCGTTCACGAGTGGATGGGACCTACACTCTTATGCCGGCTCCGAACGGCGATATTTGAGAGGCTTTTTCTAGACAGGATTCTTTGGTCACTGTGAATTATGAAGAATGGTAAATTCGTGTATCTAACACTCGCCGCTGCGACCCACTGCATGTTAATTGTACAAAAATATACCCCACTTAGACCTTTATGGTACACTGATCACTTTTCCGGCTCCTCGTTGACTTGACTGCATTTTCTCTGTTATGGAAAGTTGGAACATATTAAGATGTCTGTGTTGAACGTTTTATAAACGTTTCGTGGTCTCGAGGTTGGTTTGTGGATATTCTTGATATTAGCTTTTATTCGTCGTTAAAATGTTGACTACCTAGTAAGGGCGGGATTTGGTGTGGTACAGTTTCCTGTTTCTACTCATCAATGTACCTTCTTCTAGCTTGGAACAATGTCCGTTTGTTATGTCTACAAGTTTCTTAATTCGCTCCTATCTAACTCTAGGAGAGATCTAGTTTTGTTGAGATTTAGTGCAGGCCACTTGCTTTTGATGTCCTATAGGTCGTTTATGACGTTTGTCAGCGGAGAATATGTTTGCTGATTGGAAAGCCTAGGGGATGCATATATCTTGGACACTATGATATCTATGGGGTAAGTCCACGTCGGTTTATTCATGCACATTATTCTGTAGTCCACAGGTAACAAATTCAAATGCGGTTGAGTTCTACTGCTGGCTAAAATTGGATAATGTTTGGTTTTGTCAGGATTGCATTACGAAATTTTTAGCAGACCAATTGGCTATATAGCGTGTTGTATTTCTTCGGCTCGATAGGACCAGGCACGTCGCCTAGAATACCGCTAAGCTCAGGGACCCAGCTTAGGGTTATATTGTATCTGTCCCTTACCTCCTTTCAGGATACACGGCCATCTTTGATTCTGCTTTTATCATTCGTGAAGAGTTTCGCTATAGCCTTAAAGCTATGGACGTTCGTGGTTGTTAGAGAAATTGGACCCAGGTCCAGTATGGCTTTGGACAAGATGTTTTGCATTTCCACAAAACTCGCAAACTCTTGAAACTTTGAAAATCAGTAGTCGTCACATTACCAAAAGCTGCCGAAAAGTTTTTTTTTTTCTTTTTTCAACCTTTACCTTAACAAATTCTAGTCCTGCAATAGCAACATCCAAACAATACATTGAAATAAATGATGTATTATGTTAAATGTACACTCGGAACCATAAAATTGATTATTTACATGCCTAATTACAAGTAAAAAAATAAGTTCTGCTTATAAGAGATATGTTCACCATCTTTCAGCTGATTTCTCTTCTTCCGTTCGATTGTTTATTTCGATTTTTCTGAGGAGCAATCACTAACTTATCAGGCCAACGATCCTTGGAGGGTCCGAACCTGAGCTATAGCTGCATTCCATCGTTGATGGTCCTGGACACGCTGCTTCCAGTCATGAAGATCAAGCTGCTTTGCGTGCACGATGACTTGGTATTTAGACCTCTCCTTCTCGAACCAGGAGCCTCGGATTCGAAGGCCATCTTAGCTGGAACATTGGTGTCCATGCGCTCCATGTGGCAGAGCCAGTGCAGTCAACTGACTTTTGCTTTCCGGACACAAACGGATAAATTTTTTCCCGGGATCCCGAATTCGGCCATCGCTTCGAATAGTTCTTTGCGATGAAAACTGTCGAATGCGGCTTTAAAATCGAATGCGGGTGTATCGATTTCAAGCTCGCTGGTCTTTTCGAGGATTAGCCTCATTTTGAAAATTAGTAAATAGTCGTGTTCCTGGTCCGGAAACTGGTACGTGCGAAATAGTGCGGCGCAAAACGGCTATATTCCTTTACGCAGTACGCTGAACAGGCTCCTGTAGGCGAGGCGACGTTGAGCAGTATAGTCTATAGTTGTTGCAAAATGTATGATCGCCTTTTTTTTGGAAGGGGTATATGGACCTGATATTCCAGTCGTCGGACATGCTTTCGTCCTCCTAAATTCTACAGATGATCTGGTGGATGCTCCCTACCAGAACAACGCCCCCGACTTTAAAGAGCTTCGATGGTAAGCCATCGGAGCCTGCGGCTTTGTTGTTCTTCAGCTTTTTAATACCTCTGCCGACATCTTCAAAGCTAGGTGGGAAGACTACTTCATCGAATGGAGTTCGGATTTCTTGTCCTAGTCAGGTCCGCTAAGCAGCTGTTGGAAGTGCTGCTTAAATGCATCCGCTATTCCCTGAAGGTCGGTTACAATACCCTTGCAAAATCCAACGGCAGGGCTTTTGGCTTATTCTAGAAAATGTCGGTAATTTCTGTTTGTCCCTAGACTCTTCGATATCCTTGAGCTGGGTGCTTGCGAGAAGCAGGCGTAGAAGCTTGTTCTCCTCCCGTCTTCTAACCCGGTACTCCTCTTGCGCTGCGCTGCTCTGAGGAACAACTACTCTCTTTATTATTTCAATTTCTTCAATAGAACAGAATTAAATAAAATTTAACTATGTAGGTATAAAAATGTACGCACAGTGACTATTTGATCTCCGGTAATAAATTTCTTTAAAACTGGCTGTATGAATTTTAGTGACTTCTGTTAGAATGAATGTTGTCAATTAATGAAATCCATCTAAATAAGGGCTATAACACATATTACGTGTTTAGTAGGTTTGTCACTATCAATATATTGGAAAGAACATCGGATTTTTATGCCGGTTTGCAAATGTAACAGCGTCAATGTATCAATCAGCCAAAGAGCTTGATTTTTTCTTATTGGCCTTCAACATCTGGCTTATATTTTATTTGTCCAACAAGAAACAATAAGTCACTCCATGCACGTGAGGGTTGAACCTCACACAATAATGATTTTTTCTCATATAAATATAACACCCATCTTCGCAACACTTCGGAATCATTATTTGACAGTCAAGATGGAACAGTATATAACTCGGAGGCCATTGTCTCACAAAATTTATGTCGGACAGTTGATTTACAATGTCTTTCTCGTACATTACACTTTTCTTTTTTAAGATTTGTACGTACGTAGTTTGCGAATTATCGCACGTGAAGTTTTATAAGAAATGAATTTCTTCTGGTTTGGGTTTTATTAGTTATAACTTTGGGTTGGGTGCGTCAAACAGGTAGACTTCACGAATCGCTGTGAGTGAGCTGAATGTGATTGAAGAGTCTGCTTTGTTTTCCTGATTTCGTTATTCACTGAATACTCCATCTCATGCGTTGATGTGATTCAATACGTTCTAACTTAACTTAATCTAGTCGTTAATGTAGTCGTCAGTGACTTATTTGTTAACTGTTAAACTGTTAATTAACACATTATTTAACAATTGAGGAACTAAATATAGATATTTGACAGGTGACAGGAAAGATACTCAAAAACAGTTTACCGTGTCAGTATAATGGGCAGAATGGAAGTATTACAGAGATAGCCGACTTCACAGCTGATTGCCCCTTAGCCCATTTTTGACGGTTATTCACGAAATAACGTTCTCTGATTGGTAAATTTGCTTTGAGAAAACGATATCAAAAACAGTTGTCAAACATTTTATGTGGCAAGAGAGGTAGAAGTCGGGCATCTCTGTAATATTTTATTTCTGATAATGAGTTAACAAATTTCAAGTATTAGAAAAACTTTATCGTTTGTGTGCTCTTCTAAGCAGCGACCATTCCTTATGAGCAAAAATCTCGATTTCATTTGACTGTTGTTATACCAAGAACTTGCTTAATACAATCGTTACTGATATGTGCTACCTATGTATGTGCCACAGCTCGGGCACCTTATCCTCATGGTGTGTTTGAGATATCTCTAAATCCAACCTGAGGTATTTGCGCATGCCATTAGTTCCTTAATATCCACCGCAGAAATCGCATCAAGCTAGTAGATGAAGTCTACCACGCGCTTGATGTCTGGCTCCAGCAAGAGACCCAAAGAGAGAAATGAATGGGTTTAGGTCTCCCTCTTGCAATTGCGACAATGTGTGTTGTGTGGGATACCTGGTTTGAAGACATGTTCTCCTATCGGCCAAAATCCTGTAGAGACGGCAATCAGACTAAAGGGATACCAAGACCAGTCCGTCGAAGAACAGCTTTTGTTTTGGATAGGTTGCACTCAGGCCATATCTTTCGATGTAGGTTGACAGTTATTCCCGGTACAACCTAAATGTGCACCGTGGGGCCTTTAGACTCACTGACAATGCTCGAAGAGTAATAACTGTCTAGAAAACATGGCCGTTCGGAGTCGGCATAAAATTGTAGGTCCAATAGCCCACACAACACGACTGGTTACTGTAGAAGCTTGGTCCTGGCCCTGTACGTGCTGTAGCGCCATCCATATTATTATTAGTACAGGTTGAGAATCTAACCCATCTGAAGTTTTAGATATATTATCTTTGGATGCTTGTAGTTCGATGTGCACCTCCACTGCAAGCGAGCAGAGAAGGGCCACTTTATCGGCCTTCTTCACCTAACCTGGAACCCGTATGGCGACGCTAGCTCAGTTCTACAAAAACTGGAACCGGAAAAAAAAGTGGACTGTCTGTACACTAAATAAATGTTAAAGAGTTCTGAAAACACGCCCGCACCAACTCAGCTCCCGTTTTATGCATAAAAGGTGTCAATATTTATTTCTTAAAAAGCTAATAACATGTTTAAAGAACATTAAATACAAGCAAGGGATTGGTCATTATTAGTAATACATTTTTTCCCACTATTCTTTCATTATTCGGCGTCAATACCGCTGCTCGCCATTTGAGCCCAACCATTCATACATGCTAGTGGAGAGTCCCTTTGAGCCAGGTGGAGAATTTTAAGTATCTCTGGGTATTTAAGACGAGTAATAATGAGCTTTTCTGTAGGATTGGCCCAACTGGGATATTTTTGAACCAACTTAGAAGATCTGGGAGGCCGCTCTTGGTGTCAAAGCCAAGTTTATGGTTTAAACTCAGTATTTGATCCAAATCTCACCTATGGTCATTCAATTTTGGTAACGACCGAAGGAATATGATCGCGAATACAAGCTCCCGTTCGTTTTTTGTGAAAGTAACTCGCTGTGACTGTCTGAAAAACATGGCAGTACACAAGGGGACACAACGCTGAGCAGCTGCTTCTTCGATCGGAGACGGTTATGCTCCGAAGTTTCGTTTACGTGGGACGAATCTTGTTATCATCAGGATATCCGAGGTGTCTCTTTAATGGGATTCCATCGGGTAGGAGTCCACTTTGCAGGCCCATTACGAGGTGGTTAAATCTAGTCCAATAACTCGCCTGGTTGCCTTTGGGCATGATGACGAATGTTAGAGTATCGAGTTGCCTGGTCCCAACAAATACACAGCATAAGCGTATTTTCGATATTGTGGGACTTATAGTTTAACTAGGTATACTCATGTTCCTTAGGCGCCAGCCTAAAATATCATAAGCTTATATGCATTAGCAATCAATAGAATTCAGCCGCAATATTTTCGATTTTTAAGAAAACTTTCTCTTGAAAAGTCGGCTTGTGCCGTGTTTCTAAAATGGCGGTGTTGCCTGATTCCTTCGTTCAGCGGTAGATCACAGGAATAGAGCGGATCAAGGAAAGGGCCATGGATACTTTCTTGAGGTACTACAGTTTTTCATCAATCTGGAACATTCATTCCCATGTTTACTGGGAAGGTGATAGTTCCCCAAGATTCTGTTAAGTTTTTCGAAAATAGATTGACACCGTTTGTCTTTCAAGCCTTCTATTCTAATTTTCTCGAAGACTTGGGATGCATCAATGAAAAAGAAATGTCATGCGATGTACATCATCGTCAATAGTGAGCTTAGTTCTAATCTCGAATTTGTAGATAATTAGCGGTACTAGGTTTTTTCCCTGACCGATCTTAAATGGCTTAGTTAAATCATTTCGAATACCATTAAACGCCTTAGAATGAAATTGGAGTATATGTAATGCTTCCAGTCCTCCATCATCCACTTCCATTGACTGTTAGTGCTATTTTCGCATTTCTAATTAAATAAACTTAAGGGCACCTTTCTTGAGTAACTGTCTATGGGTGTATTCTATTATTAATTTCTACCTACGAGCTTATTTCATATTTTTTGTCTTTATTATTTAATGGCATAAATCTCTTATTTTAAAATTGCACAATGAAAACACGAGCGCCAATTCCGATCAGGGAAACTGGAAATCGCACAACTAGAAAATTACTCTTGCAGTAATTACATTGTTTCTTGTGCTGAATGGCATTTGGTTCCGTTGTGTCATCCATATTCATGTCTTGCAATTGAGGCACAAACAACTGGAATTTCCCGTCGCGCTACTGATCACCATTAATTGTTATCGCGTGACTAGTCGCATTTTTGAAGAAAAAATTGTCAGTTTATGCTCATAGTCGCACTACACAGTGACACCATTTCACTATTTATTGTTTATTGCCTGCCGTGAGCTGTCCTGTGGCCACTTGACGGTGCATGCTGGTGGTACCAGGTTCACTCCCCAAATTTATACACTTTCATAATTCACGACTCTTCCTTTTTCCTTCTATACATTGAGTACAATCCATTGAATTGAAAACGCTTCCTTGCCTTGAGAGTGTCCGATATATTCATGACAAGTGCTTGTGTAGGAGCGGCCGGTAGGAGCTTAAGGCTTTGTACAATCTCTCTTGTTGTTT
This sequence comes from Eristalis intricaria, assembly GCA_964034865.1. Taxonomy (NCBI): domain Eukaryota; kingdom Metazoa; phylum Arthropoda; class Insecta; order Diptera; family Syrphidae; genus Eristalis; species Eristalis intricaria. Next base: position 34,388,252 of record OZ035875.1, read on the forward strand.
TCTGCCTCAATTCGACGGATAGAGATCAACTGTCTACTTCTCTAGTCACTGACAGAGCTGAAAGAGTAGTCCTGTGTTAAGACTTGTCCTTACCGGGCACGGTGTCATTCTGCACAACGACTTTTGTAGAAGCTGCAAAGATCAGGGAAGAGGCAGAATCTTTCCAACATCTGCTCTGCGACTGTCCAGGCCGAGCAAGGAAAGAATACAGTTCCTAGGAAAGGAGTTCTTAATAGAGCTGACTTAGGCGGTGTCTGAGATTCACATGTATGGACGCATGTAGAAAAGCCACAATGTACCCAACACGTTGGTAGCCACAAGCACAAGGCCGTAAGGGCACTCAATTAACAACGTATATACCACCTGCTTCCATAAAATTCGTGGGTAACTTAGACAAGATTGGGTTGCCTTTTTATGGAAACGGATTTCTAAAATGGAGAGTAGGAAGGAATTGGAAATTTAGTTGTTAAATGGAGACGAGAGGATAAAAGCTAGGATAAAATAAATTGGTATGTTTGTAGATACAACTCGCGCAACAATCCAATCTATAAAAAAAATGAACGATGATAAGGGTAATGTCTCTCTGGGAGTCCGAAGATATTGAATGTCCGAGTTATTACGACCACCCTTCGCAAAGTACCCTCAAAGCCTAGGATCAGCGCTTAAAAATTGTCTGCATTGCAAATACCATCAGTAAAGGAGTACACCTAGAAACAGTTCGAAGAGTGTTAAGATCTTATCAAGAAAAAGTCCCTGATCAGAAAGGTCAACAAAAAGAAAGGCCTCACTAAATCACTGAAGGTCACGAGTTTTTTTTCCTGTGCAAAATTTGGTTCCACTATTAAAGCATGAAGGAGACGATGCCTTTTCTTCATCTTAACTTAGACATGTCTTTTCTTTTCTTTTATTTTTCTTACTTAAGCTAATATTTAAAGCATGTATTTATTTTTTTATTCCTGTTTTCTCTTTTCTTTCTTTTTTTAAAACTTTTGCTATCTGAATTGTTCCTAAAAATTATAATAGTGCCATTATAACTACAGTGGACTCCCCTTAAGTTGAATTGTCAAGGGATATCCTAATCTGTTCGAGTTAGAGAGAGTTTGACTTAGGGAGAGTCCACTGTAAACTTACTTTAAACGATATATAATTCCAATCTTATAGTATCTATGTAAATTTAATCCAATGACAAATATAAATACAAATACAAATGTCTTGGAGTTCTATGGCAGCTGCAGGAGTAAGCAAACTAGATTTTATTGAGGGCACAATGGACCAACACAAATTTTCAACATATTGCGGATAATTCGCACGAATCTGCCGAATTTCTAGGCCTGGGAAACAGTTGTGTGCTACAAGTCTAATAATCCAAAGCATATGGCAAGAAGAGATAAGGAATGGCTCCTGTACCGTGTGCCAAAACAGCTGCATCCACCCCCACTATCACACAGATTTTAATGCTATTGAACACATTAAGGATGAACTTGAACGTAGAATCCGTAAACATAACGTTAGCAACAATGAGTCGCCAAGGAGCGTTTTAATGAAGGTATGGTGTCAACAAAATCTGGATGTTACCAAAATTCTTGTTCTTTTGGTTCCTATTGCCTAAAAGACTCCAAGCAGTTATGGACTTGAATGGAGGCCCATAGTTGTATATACAGTCGACTCCACTTTTTTGCAACACAAAAATTCAGAAATTGCGTTGCAATTAAGCGGAGTTTTCATATAAACGTTTTTCGGATATATGCAAATTTGTTGCACCGTGATAAATTTCTCGTTACATATAACCGAACGTTTCGTTGAAGCGGAGTGCATATAAGAGGAGTCGACTGTATATTGTTTTTTTTTTTTTTAGTAGTGGCTTATTTAATAAAGAAATTGCTACTGAATTTTAGGCTTTTTTTTGAATCTGCTCTTTTTAAAGATGTATGTAGACTTTTAGGACTGAGTGTATCATTTTACCTTTCTTATAGTCCTACACTGACACATGTCCTATCGTTCACAATGGTCTTAAATTTACTGCCTTATAGAAGAAAATAAGCATTTGCCATAGATCAGAAAGAGTATTTGCGATTATAGTCACACTGTTGCGAGCAAAAGTACATAACATAAAATTATTGGTCTTGGTATTCCTGCTGTGCATGGGATGCAAAGCGTTGAACTCAAAACGTTTTCTTGTGAATCACATGCATCCACACACATGTTTGATATATTCAAGACAAGTGCCGTAGCGGGTACAACTTTTGCACAAACTCCCTCGTTCTCTTCTGATTCGATTCAACGGGTAGAGATCAACTTTCCATTTCTCGGCACCACTTCTCTGAAAGTGATTGAGAGCTGAATTCTTCAGACTTTGCCATTCTATTCCATTATAAAATAAGCATATTTGCCCTTCACTGTGTGAGATCAACAGCTTGAAATAGCTGAGCTTGGTGCTGAGCACACTGGCTCTTTCTGGGATGTGCATAAAATGTATCCAAGCACGTGTCCATAACGCATTAATTACACCACTGACAGGTCTTGTCATTTCTAAGCACAACGACTTACAAATCACTTTTTAGTTCAAATCGCTTAATATTTTGTTAGTTACTACACTGCACAATTTAACACATGTCTAGAGAATTTAATGGATTTGTCAGGTAGTTGCATTAATAACTTTCCAATAATCATGTCGTATCCGGTGAATTTTCTCCGGTCCGTGATTCAAGTCACGTTTAAATTTTTTCGTGGTTTTTTTTCTCATTTTTGTAGAAGTACTCGTCAGTAATGTATAAATATCTTCCTTATTAATTGTACTTTTTCAGTCACGAATTTGAAGAAGTAATGAAAGTTTCTGTCTTCTTTAAGGATAGATTGTTGCTCGTTCATCAATTTGTTTTAGCTGCCTTAAGCGGTGATCGTCATGTTGTTCTTTAACGTACCTTTGTTATTTTTGCTTGCGTAGGATGTTGACGAGGTATTGGAAATTTGTTGAGGTAAAATCTTTGTTTTTTTATGTCGTATCCAATCATTGTGGGTGAATGGTCTCAGAACACTTCAAGGCAGGGTAAGCGTGCCGACTAGAAAGACATTGATTTTGACTTCGAATGCCAGAATCTTTGTATACAAAATTCTATCCTCACGGCTTTTTTTTTCTACAACAAGGGAATTTGAATATTTATTGTATTTTTTTATCTTTGCCAGGGCGGTAAGCTCCAAATTTCATCTGACCAAGACTTACAGAGCGGAATTTAGGCACACCACAGGGTGGAGTGCTACCCCCACTCTTGTGGAACGTAGCGGTGAGTCAGCTTCTACTGACTCTGAACAGTGTGCATGCCCATTACCTATACAGACGATTTTTCCATCGCGACCTCTAGGAAATATTTGTCCATAATCGCTGATATTATGCAAAGTCGGCTATCTTCGAACTATAAAAATGGACTAACAAGTGCGGTTTAGGCTCCAAAACTCAGCAAACAGAGCTGATTGTTTTTACCATTAAATGCAAAACCCCTGTCTTTGATCCTCCTACAATATGTGGAATGACTTTAAAGCAAAGTAACAGCTCAAAATTCTTAGGTCTCAATTTGGATACGAAATATGTTGGAAACCGAACATCTAGGAACGCATGGCCTCTACGGCTGTAAGAAACCTATAACTTCAAAAACTATAGTGGTCCTACCTCTGGCAGTGATATAAGCAAAATTTAATGGACCGCGCTACATAAAGACGTCAGTTGCAAACCGCTAGAAAGGGTGCAACGGGTGGCGTGTGCCTGTAAGTTAAAACTATTTTGTTTAAGTTTTGATAAAAAAAAAATATTTTAATAATTCCGATCTGCTCTTTTTGAGCTACACTTAAATCCTAAACTAACAATATTATCGATACCTAAAACTGAATCTGTTCCCAGCGACCAACTCATCCTTAGCACTTCGGATCATGTGGCACCTTATGTGTCGCTGGAATGCGGTGTTCGTAGTATGTTCCGTTGAGCGAGAAATGAAATATGTGCAACTTTGTGGGATCACCCGCTGATAATTATAGAATTTATGGAGTGGCTTGTGTGCCATTAATTTGTGTCAGCTAAGCACTAAGAACCTTTCAGTCCGCGAAGCGGTATTGTAGAAATCGCTGCTTATGGGGAAAAAAGTCAACTCCGGCCACTCTTATATCTTTGACAGATATAGATCCCCACCCGAAAACACTGACACCGACCGCATGATACCTAAACTCCTCTCCGAGAAGGATATGTCAACCAGCAACCGTGGCAAGTCGTACTCTAAGTTGAAACACCAGACGCTGGACGGTCCTCTGCAAAATTTCACAGAAGGATCGAAGGTGGGCAAATACGTGGACACGATCCTCTACTCTGAGGATTTAAATTATGAACTCTTCTCGCCACCTCATAACCGTAGCGTCTATCAGGCAAAGGCCATAGCGATAAGAAAAGCTCTGACCTGGCTTAAGAACAATGCAACATAGCCAACTGTTCTGACATTGCCAAGCAGCAATCAAATCTCTGAGTGCAGTCACGTTCCACACAAAGACTTCCCTGAACTGCAGTCTATCTCTCAACGAGATGCCCATGGATTTTAGTACTACTCTTATGTGGGCGCCGGGTCACTATGACATTGCAGAGAACTGTGAAGCGGACGAACCTGCAAGAAAGGGCACTGGTTGGGTACTCCTTCCTGATGTAGACCTTCCATCCATGCCTATCGCAACCGCAAAGCGTCTGCCATTATCAGCGCCATAACTGGGTAATGTGCCCAGTTGGAACACACACCACTTGATTAGGCCTAGCCTACAATGACCTTTGCAGAAGCTGCAGAGACGACGAGAAGAAAGAAAGAATAATACATATTTTGTGCAATTGCTGCGCTCACTTCTCCCGAAGAGGTCACTTTGAAGCCTAAGTTTTTAAGAATCTGCCGGAAATAACTGGCATAAGTGTCATTCATCTCAATCGCTTTATGAAGCGCTAACTGATCTGCCTACTCTATCCTTACTGTGAGTGTTGCAACCAAATTACATTCCAAAACATTTTTTTTTCTCAAACCCTACAAAATAGGGATTTTTTTGCACCGTTTTTATTTCTTTTGAAAAAGCTTGTGTGTGAGCAAATGAACCACTTGTCCACGATTCCGAGGAAGGAGACTATATAATATTTTTGTCCCCCTTCAGTCTTAGCACCCTTTATGGTCTCACTGTGCAAAATGCAGTGCACTCACTCTTTTCCATTTCGACCAAAGCTCATAAACCGAAGATCTTTAGATAACTGTAAAAAGCTAAGCGTTTAAAGATCTCTTTGATTTTATGTCTGTGCACAGATATAAACAAAAGCTGTGAGAAAAAAATCCTCAATGAAAAATAGATTTCCATCAGTCACTGACTTATAGAACAACCCTCGAACATATCACCGGTCTAATACTAGTTGTCTTATACGGTCGTTGTCTCTTCGGTCGTTCCAATAATATTTAACGGTGTGGTTTTATGTCGCAAATAATCAATTCTACCAAACACTATTCGCTCAACTAAGTTTAAGGCAAGGATGAACAGGTTTCCAATTTTCATTGCGCTGTTTTATTGTGAAATTTGTTACAAAAGTGGAGACTTACTCGACCGAAGTGCCATTAAATTATGATTAAAAATTCAAAAATTGATAAACTTTGCGTAGCATTGCGAAATCACCAGCCATGAGCTCGCAGATAATCGAAAACGAAAATGGTGTACTTTAAAGCAATTCTATGAGTTTACAATATAGATCTAGATAAAATAATTTAAAAGTATCAAGCTAATAATTTTTGGTTAAAAGAATGACAGTATTCTTCTAAGTTTGCTTGCTAGAGCGTTTCCAGTAATGCTGTGCATTATTTACGAGAGAACTTGCTGACTGGTTAGTCATCTCAAACTACGGGATTAGTTGCTATCCTCAAGTGTACATCTTCTTAAATTGGCGACATAATTCGGCGTGGACCTGGAAATCAACCAACAAGCCTCTCCAATTAAGCCGATCTCTGGCTTTAATTGAAGTTCTTCTCCATCTGGGTTCACATCCCTAGATGCGGTCACTCTCCATTGTGTTGTCCCTTAGATTCAGAGTCGATGACTCTTCTGGCCGGAGCTGAGTTGTCAATTCGGTTGACTCGTAGACGCCTGAATTTCTTTTCGTAAATCCATTAGAATATTTCTGCGTATTTATATATATTATTACAATTGTTGATCATCTTATGTGATCAATCGCACATCACAACTTTCACAGTTCTTGTGATGCTCACAAGTTGTGAATACGAAAACCTCACAATTTGTGACTCGCTTGTGAGGCATTTGTGACTTGTGACACATCACAGAGGTGTGCCAGAATAGGGCCATAAGGATAACTTCATCCGTTTTTGAGATTATCCATGCCGCCGCGCCGTGCACCAGGACTGGGATGAGCATAAATTCGACTTGGTCCTTCGAAAGACGTCCATATCACCAATAAAAAAAAGCGGTTGGCAAGAGTGGCTCTGTGACTGATCTCGGTACTGATGTTGTTTGTACTCTTTATTGCGGAACCGATGTAGACGAACTGCCTCGAAATTATAGCTGTCCATTGTTATGTCCTGGTCAAGATTCCGATGTCTTATCATCAATTCTTGAAGACGGCTAAAACCAAACCCAAACCCAGCCGCTTTTGTCTCAATGTCAGTAAACGCATCATTGAGTACTTGTCGAGAGCTCACCAATCATTCGCTCCGGCTTCTTGAAGATCTTGGCTCTAGTGTTGGCATGTGAGTCTTGCACAATCTTCTCCAGGATGATGTTAAAAAATTCACATGAGAGCGCGTCGCCTTGTCTAATCTACAATTGCTAGTTAAGCTTATTTGTTAATATTGAGCGAGCGTCATCACGTGCTCTCTATTACACTTTCACGATGCATAGTAAGGTTATACATGCTAGTTTAAGTTAACAAGAAGTCCTACTTCGTTAAGACCTGACAATCCTCTAACGGGCATTACAATAAGTCCAGAAGGACCTAATTCAGACGTGGCATACACCCGCCAGTGGAGTTCACCTTTTGTCTGTTTTTACACGATAGATACGTTCCACACAAAACCTTGTAGAAATTGACATGAAGTCCATAGAAAAATTGGCGATCCTTCACACAAACAACATTAGGTAATATACAAAAAATAAGAAAATAGACTAGAGCAAAGTACGATAGCTCTAAACGCTCTTATCATCGCGCAATCGTGTAGAAACAGAACCAATTTTTTTCTAGACCATGTTAAATCAAAAGCGTGTAAAAACATAAGTGGGAGTAGTTTCACCAAAAGCCTGGCCAAAAATATTGTTCTTTGTTTTTGTTATAAAAAATGTTAACATAATATTCATGCATTAAAATACGTTCATTTTTCGGCTTTTCTATTTTCTACAGCTTAGTCCTTAGTATTTTCGATTCAACTTGGTGTGGCAGTAGTAACTGGGAATGCAAAAGTTCCTTCAAGTCATAGATTTATTACTTTCTAGGATTTAATCGGCGGTGCAAAAAATGTTTCTGCTTTTGACATAAATTTAAAGTTGCTGTGTAGAAGTAGAATGTCCTAAATAAAAAGATTTTTTATCGCTATCAATAATTGTCAAAACTCTGGAATTTGATAGCTCTAATAGGAAAAATTGTGTTAACAAGGTTGTTGTTACAATGTTGAATGTAATTCCATCAGGAAGGCGACCCCTTGGCAGATCCAGGATAAGGTAGCTGGACCGAGTCCAGAAACTCCTGATGAGTTAGAGTCGAGGGCAGAGGAATGAGTTGCCTGGAGATCTCTCATGCGTGCTTTACCCCCGGCAACCCCTTTAGTGGATCATGCGGGGCAGAAGACGATGATGATGAATAAAACATTTTTTATTTACCTGTCAAAATATTTCTGCTCATATTATTTCTTAATCGAAATTTATATACTAGACCTAGTTTCGTTTAGAAAAACTGCTGAATAATGTACGAGTTCTTTTTATACGAAAGTAAACATTTCTTTGATTCACAGTGCAGTAAAGAGCACGTAAGAGGAACCATTTTTTGCATTGTCTTAAGAAGTATATGAATTATTTTATAAACTCCAATTCATTGCAGAATAACAAGCTATACTAAGGAAAAAATCATTAAAACTTAAGAAAAGCCCAAATTGAAACACTGATTAATCTTTTGTTTGTAGTTTTATATCGCAACACTACGACACCCCTTTGAAATAAAAGCGCAGTAAATGGAATTGTTAACTTCGAATTCTTTTATCACAAGACACGAAAGAAAAAAAAAAACGGTACACCAAGCTTTTGTACAGCCAAGTTCTTGATGGAACTACTATACTGTGCGCTAGTCTAGCCAGTTACCTAACATTACCTAACCCAATTCAAATCAAAATTCCTAAATAATAATCAGAAGTTATGGATATTTTCTGAGTATTGAACAAATTAATTGATTTTTAATATTTGATTTTTAATTTAATGACAATCTATCTTCAACACATTACCTTACATATGTATTTACAAGCTTCTTAAATCGTCATAATTTTTTTGTGTAATTAACCATTTATTTTTCTCTAATTTCAGATGTCGTATTGTGCGCGTAATCGTGTAATATCTATTGACTAAATCATCATCGCTTTCGAATTCATAATGTAGTCTAAGTTGATGTGTTTGAGAAAACGTTCCAATTTCCGGAGCTTAAAAGTATTTTGTTATATGTATGTGCTTCGATGAGTGCTATGATGAAGAGTTATTTCGTTTCACTGGTGGTGCTGTTGGTAGTTTGTAGTAAACATGTGATTCTTAGCATTAAGAATGATACTGTTCCAAATATGGATAAGTTGAGCTTGCGTAGCAGTACGGAAAGCAATGAACAAACCGGATTGAGAGATTCATCAGCAACCAATTTGGCTAGAGGAGATGGTGAGTAATTAGTTTTATGTTTGTTTTCTTGAATTATTTCTGTTTTTTCTTGTATTTCAAATTGCTTACTCACATTGATGTAATTGTTTCATGAAATTTTAAAGCGACTTTCAATTTGACACATCACAACTTATTCATGCAGTTTTATTTGGAGATCGTGATGAAATCGATTTCAGGGATTCACAATCGATCTAAAAGTTGACTGTGACTATTATTTATGCGCTTAGTTCAATTTTTAAGGAAGGGTTAATATTTCATATGATTAGAAATCCATTATTTTTGCACGAAACTTAAGGGTGTATATACCTTAGTAAAAATGGCCGGATTTCGGTCAAATATGCGCCGTTTTATTTGATTATTTGTCGATGCCAACGCTAATATTCCCTTCTCTCGTCTCTATTGAGTGTCTTGCTTCACAATCCTCTCTTGAGGCAAACATCATCATCTTCTGACCCGCATGATCCACTGAGGGGGTCGCGAGGGTAAAGCACGCACGATAGATCCCCAGGCAACTCGATCATCCGCCATCGACTCTAACTCATTAGGAGTTATGCAAGCTTTACACAACAAAATCGTTCGCCATGAATAACAACAAGCGAAAATTATTTAGTGCTACAATGTGGATGGATAAGGAAATCGCTATTGATGTAATGTCCTGATCGAACGAAATTTCTTTCCTATGTATAGCCCAAAGCTTGCCGTTTCTGAGCGATTGCTTGCTTCAGAACGATCCAACTTTTGACTATGTGCGTGTGACGTGGTGGTTCTTCTGTAGTGGCGGCTCACCATACTCGCCGGTGGTGACAATGGTGCACACAATACAACAAAAGTAAGAGCTAAGATGCACGTCATTAGTATGATGACATATCGAAGACCACCTCCCACGCTCCCACGCGTGCCAATACACCGCAAACCCACTTAGAGCTAAGTGTCGTTTTGAAGCCAAAACTCTGAATGTTGACTGTTGATGAAAATTTAGAACCATCGTGCGGCGTTCAGGAACGACATCAATTCCTTGATGTTCACTCTAGAATCTCGCCGACTGATTTAAGGAAGAGTTTGCTTGTAGCCCGTTGTCTTGCTCCCAACAAGCGCTGGACAAGAGCAAAGCAAGTGTGTCAAGGATTCTGGCTCTGCCGTGTTATTACAAATACGGCAATATGTGTTATGAGGAATAGCTAGACAAGCTGCATGATCCCCTTTCGGCCAGGTTCCCTTACTGATCGCTGTAATCTTAGCAATTTCTATGCGAGTCTGATTTAGACAATACTTGGTTCCTGATGTGTTGTACTCTGACAGTGACCATCTGAGGTTAGGTTTTAGATTGTTGGCAAAACAGGTCCGAATTAAGAGTCTTGCCAAAGAAGATGGGCTCATAGTAGATAATTCACTGCCAATCCCACCAAATCCCCAGCAAAAGCTAAGGACCGTCTATCCTGGGTTGGCCACCGTTTACGCCGATTCACCCCAATTCGAACACAGTCGTTTTCGCTTGACGGTGTTGAAGTGATCCACTTCTATATATTTTTTTTTTAAATTTACGCTCCTGGGCAATCGAAATATTGCGTACATGACGGTCAGATTTGAGCATTTCCATTTTTGTCACACAGAGCGTGGTGCATCTTCGACTTTTACAAATTATAGATGGAACCAAAACTGCGCATGATTTTCTGTTACAGTATCAGAGCCATGAATATTATTTACCTGAAAGCGTTGCAACCGCTTGGCATGCGTTTACACTACAATTTGATTAAGTCTAATATATAGACAAGACAGAAAAAGTTAACCAGTCAGAGTATAAACAAATAGCTGTGAAAGTTCATTGCCCCTGTTTCAAGCTGCTCCGTTATCTGTACATATATAAAGCTCTAAAAATGTGTGCTATCGATTTCAGAATAAATGATAATTATAATCATAGTAATAGCAGTACTGTGTGCGGTCCAACTGTTAGAAAAAAACACAGTAGGTAGGCGGTTTTTTAGTAATACGTCACTCATCAATTTCATATTCAACTTCCAATTGTATTAAGAAAGGTAGAAGGTTGGTAGAAGGTTTCTGAAAAAAGAATTAGAAACATCGCATCTTACAAGATCTGAAGTAGTGCTGCTGTTTCAAGTTATTTTTTAACAAATTCTCAGAGAATGTTTAATTGTACTCTCGTCTCAATTATGTAAAGTGTACATCTCAAGTTTTGACTTTCAAAACAGTTCTTCTATCTCTGTAGTTATTTCTCGTTTTCGACCAACCTCCCTATCATTTTGTTTTACCACAACTCTAAAAATTGAATTTCTGTCATTTCTCGTTTAAGTGTCTCTAGAATATACATTTTTAACGCAATAGATTAAGACGCAATATCTTAATGTATTTGTACCATTTTTTTATTTATGATAAAAGCAAGAAAATGTAACACTTTGTGATCAAGAGTTGCCACTAGCCTTTTGATCATGGTACACAAATATTAATTGATCCCAGAAATACTTCACTCCCTTTGATTTTTCTTTAATTTATATGGCTTACAACCGCCCCAAGCTCAAATACAACGGTCATTTCTAGTCTGATGTCCACCCTGAACCTACTAGATAGAATCCAAAAGCGAGCGTTAAACTTATATCGGACAACAATATCGCAGAGTCATTAGAGTCGCTCGAACATTGACGTACCGTCTCTTCTTTGGCCGTGTTCTATCGCTATTTTAACAAACGTTGCTCAAGTGAGCTAGCCAACTACATTCCTCCTCTCCATGCATTCACACGCATTAACCGTGTCGCCAAGAATGCCCATCAGTATACATTTAGAGACTCGTTCTTAAGCCGCACTACACAAATATGGAATGCTCTTCCTAGTCTAATATATCCCTCAGACTACAATCCACGGGTATTTAAAGCCAATGTCTACAGGTTATATCTCTCCCCTTCCCCCTCTTCACCTTCGCCGTGCTGTGTCTTGAACCCGGGCACTTAAGGACTTTTTTTGTTTTTTTGTTTTTCCGTAGCTTTAAAAAGTGTACCTGTAAATTATATGAAAATAAATAAATAAAAGATTATAGTCTTATTCAATCGTAGCAAAAACAAAGTGCATTCATTTTGTACATTTTTGTATCGCGCTTAGTGGACGGTGATGTGGAAAGTGTTGATGTCTTTTAATCAGTATCTTATGGAACATATTTTCGGTGATCAAGAAACACCATTCAACACCGGCATTTCAACACATTTTATTTGAAATGGATTGAAACAATTTTAATTAGCTTAACTATATCGAATCCACACCAAATCCGGATGAAGACTAAGACAGAAAAACTGGTAAACGTCTTTGTTCTACACAAACGAAGCATATTTGTTCTCATTTGTACGATGTGTACTGTAGTGAATAATGTATTCTGTCAGTGGCGTAGATAATAAAAAGTGGTCGAGTTCAAAATGAACATATTGACGTGAACACCCACTGAGTGTTGGAAAAAACAACATAGCCTCATGAAGTAAATAAAAAATAACTCAATTTGAAGACCAAGTCTGAAGGACAATAACGAAGAAACGTGCCAACTCACTAGGAAATAGATTTGTTGATTAACATTATCTAGCCACTTAAGATTCATGATATAACTTTTTGGCGAAGGTATGTTGTATATGTTTTAGAACTGAAGCTCTATTTAAGAATACAAATTTTTAAATTTCGATACAATCAAACACTTTGGAATCGCAGAAGCTGTTTGAGAAGCAAAGGTGAAACTTTATGGTTTAAGTTACTCACTTTTTATTGAATTGTCGTGACATTGATTATTTCTTGTTGTCACTGTGGCAAATAATTTAAGGCTTGAAATTTTAAAGACATAATAAATAATATTGGGTTTATTAAGTATGCTCACGGGTATACCTAAATCGTGTGTATACTTCTAATCGAAGTGCCGGAATATATGAAATATCAGTATCTGCGATGCCGTCCCTCATGATTTTGGGGGTGCTTAGGCGCTTACTAAGGCTATAGATAAGTCAAAATCCACCCGTGAATGTCACATTGAAAATTAGAGAATTGTAAAGGCCGATAAGCAGGAAAAGCGCGGACACAATATTTTTCGAAATCTGACTTATTTTTCGTCACAACTGAATGTGTTGTCACAGCAGGAATAAGTCTTCCAAGAGTTTACTTCCTGGTTCTCAAAAAAGGCTTTTTTAAGGATGGAATTTTCACAAAGTAAGGACTCCGCCGTTTTGTTTCAAATTCTGACACGGATACCGTTCATGATTTAAAGACACACCTCAAGTCACTGTCTAGAACGTATACCTCAACTTTGGCAATCTCAAATACAGTTTTGCCTTATAAGAGAACATGGGCACGCATGAGTAGTTGCTGTAGAAGCTCGCCCCAGGTACCTCACGGACTTTAACGCCATATTGGTGCTCCTCCGGCGTGCATGCACGAACGAGTAGTCTGACTGATGTATTAGATAAGAGTTGCATACGCTGATGCATGTAAAGTTAACAGCTGGACATCAACCGGATTCTGATTGTGACGTTTGATCTAAAAGTCTGCACCTGTGAAAGTCGGTATAGTCACTGACGGCTTCCCTTCTAGGAAGGTTAACATTTCTTCGGTGTACAGCAGTTCGGGCACTTGTAAGAAAACTCATAGACCAAGTGATCTATAGGGAGTTGCTAAAGGGTCTATTGCAGACTGGACTTTTGTGGGTCTAGGTATCTCGAACGCTCCCATGAGGATCGTCCATTCCATTGTTATTTTTATTCTTGTTTCAGGTATTCAAACTAGATAACCGGCCAGTACTTAAGTTATTAGCCGAAATATTTGTTATATCTTTTAATGCTAATCAGTTGAGTCGGATTGAAAAATAACCTCCTTGCTTCTCTCAATGTAACTGGAATTGACGGTTCTTCTTCTTCCTTTGCTTTCGAGAGGACGAATTCCAACAGTTCAGCATCGTTTAGGGCACCGTGGTCACTCATGTCATCGTCGTTTAATAGACTGCGACCTCATTCAAATCTCATAGATGAAAGCATTCGACACGTTATATGTATGTAAACAAATGACGGGCCTGTGCATGTAAAACGCTTCAAATTAAAGGAGCAGGAGACTTCAACTGGATGAATGCTGGCAAGAAAACTTTAAATTACCGAGCGGAATATTAATTTGATGTTATTAATTCATCGAGTATTTTTCAATGGACCAGAAAAAGAAAACGAAAAATGATCAAATTAACGAGTGCCAATTAATCGCGAGTTGACTGTGTATCTGTAGCCAGCCATATGAACGGATGATCAGATACGTCAGAATTGTCAGATTGTCATTCCGTTATTGTGTAAATATAATTCAAGAATGAAGAACGGTGTAATATTTCATGCAGATGACATAATTTTGTTGACATCCATTAATAACAACTGAACGTCAATGGATCAACACATTGTAATTTTAAAAACCGCTCTATAATTGCGATTCACGGCTTTAAAACTCATCGAATGTGCTGATTGGGCATTAGAAGCAAAACCTTTTAGATGATTTAATCAATCAGGATAATTTTGAGAAATTCATTCTTTGTCAAGTTAGTTTAAAGGCGAATAGCAATTCGCGTACTCACTCAATATATTAATTTATATATTTAGAAAAAAGTCCTCTAAAAGCTCAAATTTTACACGTGTTTTCTTCATAAATGTTCCTGTCTGACAGATTTGTAGTAGGTAGGTATGTCAAAAATGTATTCGATACAGGAGTACACATTCCGGAGTAGTGTATTCAGATTATCGGTACATAATATGGATACATACACTGGTGTGGTATACCGCAATCGGTATTGCGGTATTGAAGCGATACAGTTATCTACACCATCAAGCACAATTGAAGTACAGCGCGGCGTACCGCAGTCCGCAAATTAAAACGTGTACCTACTGATAAATGAAGAATTAATGAAAGTACTTCGAATTTTATTTGATTAACATGAAAAATGGTAATACATAGCAGAGTCATGAAACCTTTTGGCTTAACGGGTATACAGTACCTCACAAAATTGAGCATACACTCACAGCTTAAACATATTTTTATCTTTTTCGCATTACAAAAAGTAGTTGATTAATAAAACTTAAATGCAGTTCGAATTGACATATTACAATTGCTAAAAACAATAAACAAAAATATGAAAGCTAAAAAAAAACTTGCTATTTCTAAGCAAAATAAAAAAATGCACTTCACACACAAAATCCGCACACACAAAAACAGTTACAAATGAAATTTCAGTAACGCGTGGCACCTCCTTCAGCATCTATGACAGCTTGTAACCGCCGTGGCATGCATTTTACCAGTTTTTCAGTAAAAGATGGCTGAATCCCTTCCCAAGCTGCCTGAATTTTAGCTTTTAGCACCTGCTTACGCACTTTTATTTCGTGCCATAGATGTTCAATAGGGTTAAGAACCGGCGATTGTGGGGTTGTTTTTAGCTGCTTTGGAGCGTTATAAAGCAACCATTCGCGTACTAAATAGGAGGTGTGCTTAGGATCATTATCTTGTTGGAAGTAGAAAACCGAAGGTAGACCTAATTTTACTGCTTGTTTAAGATATGTATTCAGTTATGATTGTATAACAAGAAAATAAAACAAAAAAGTGGTCGGCCTTAAAACAGCACGAATATGAAGTAATGATAAGTGTATGCTCAATTTTGTGAGGTACTGTATGTACCCTACATACATTGTTTCCCGGATGGCGTAAAACATCTTGGAATCATATTTTATATAAATAGTACACATTTTAGTTTAGCAGATTACGTACAGTGATATTCTCTTCTACATATATACATGCTCAAAAATAAAGTTCTAGGCGAGTGAAATAGCATTTTATCCGTCCGAAAAAATTAGCTAGTGTGAATACAAGCACGGCATACGAATACCACTGATTATATATAGCTTCCGCCCGTTACCTCACCGATGTGTGAACTCCTGAAGGTGAACCATGTAACAGTGTTAATCGACTGTTTGTCAAATAAGTTTAACATGAAATTTTTTTTTTTTTTCTGGTTTTTACAATCAAGAGTTCATAACGCCTGGTGAACGCTGGCCCTTCGTTTTCTCATCTGATATTATGCATTTAATTTATTATTCACTTAGTGCGGATCAGAATTCCAGTGTATTCAACTCCTACCTCTCTCGCACTATAAGACTTTGTGACGTCTTGTATAATTTATCACGAACCAGGCAAGGAACCTTATTTACATGAGGGGACTATCTCTTGAGGATTGTGGCCGTATGCGCTGATGTTGGGATGAAGGTCTGTTCAATGAGCTCTGTATAATATGAGACTCCACCCATTGAAGCAGGTGGCGAAGTCTATGTATCTCGGGGTTTCTTACACCACTGATTGGAGAACTAATTCTCAGTTTTTCTGTTGGACTGGCCAAGTTCGGTTAATCTTGAAACAACCAAATGGCAAGTTTCAAGAGGATTTCCACTCAGTGTAGGTAATGCTCCGGAGATGAGATTTCTTCGTCTTTTGTGGGACTTACTCGACTTGATGAGGTAGAAACACGGCAGTACGCGCAGTACTCAACGTTGGGCTTCTCCGGAAAGGCCTTTGCTTCGATGGTTTGGTAACGTGGCACGAATTTACTCATCATCACGACTTTCAGGACGCGCCTTGAAAGCGATTTCATCAGATAGGTGAGCGACAGGAAAAGTCAACAACGACAACCATGCAATAGGGGTGACATTTTTTGCAAAGGGTATAGGATGTACATACGTACCAAGCTCCTGCTCTCAGTTTCCATCTAATAGGTATAGAACAATTTTCGGATGCAAAATGGAGAGACCAATGTCATAATGAACACAAACTAGAGTCTAAGAGGCTTATGATCTTGTCAGTGCCCGACACTATAGGTTAGGTTGAACTGGCGAATTGCTGCAAGTAAAGACATCAGCCAGACTTAGGCCAGCCTGGGCCTATTTCGTTTACACGCTGATCTGCGAATGCCTATTCAATTTTAATTTTTTTTTTTCAATTTTCAATTTTATTTATAATTCATTTATGCATTTCTTACACATGTTTATCTGCAAAGCCGGAATGGCTTGTCTGCAGATGACTAATCACAATATCATTTTACAATTATAAAAGTTGAAATTTATTAAATTTAATTATATGTATTTAAAACAGTTAAAAAATTATGAAACAGTACAATTAACAGTTAAAAAGTATTTCAAGTTACAGTTAAAAAATTTGGATTTGAGGTTTACATTTTGATATTTTAATTTGCAGAATTTAGGTAGATTTCTTTTACTTTTTTAATAATTTCTCTTTTCGGTAGGTTGGGAGTTCGTTAAGGATCATCAGAATTGCCACGTTAAATGTCCTTCGACCATATTCGTTCCAGTACCTCGGAACTTCACATAGATGCTGCTGCCGTCTTCTAGTGTTCACCCTCTGCTGTGTCTGAATCTTGTATGTGCTGTCGTCACCGAAGTTTGCCAGGATTTCCAAATTGTATATTTGGCAGATGTTGAGCATACGTGTTGGTTGATTTCTTTGTTGCTGAACTTCTCTTGTACTTCCTGATTCCAGCATAAGCTTTAGTAGACTTCTGTGCACTTTTTGTAGCGGTTGCAATTGAGACGCTCTTTTCCCACGCTAATATGCCATATCTTAGATGTGATTCCACCAAGCCCATGTAGCATTGTCTGAGTACTGTTGGTGTACAGAGTTTGCTTAGGTGGAAAAGGGCGTACGCAGATTGGCACAATTCCTTCTTCAATATCTCTATATGGTAGTTCCATTTAAATCATATTCTGTTATTCCATCAAATCCATGTTTGTGCAAACAATCTACGCTGTACATTTTTATCTTAAGTTTCCTATTCCGCAAATCAGTTAGTGCTTTTAGTAAAGCTAAAGAGATGACTGACTCTTTTTCTGCGGTAGTCGTGAGCACTGCAATTGCATAGAAAATGTGGAAGAGTTTCTTCCTCCTTCTCGTCTTCCGAGCTTCTGCAAAACTCGTCGTTGTTAGGAAGGTCTAGTCTAGAGGGATGAGTTCCATTGGCTCAGTGCCTAGTGACAAAGCCGATGAGAGTTCTAAGATTCGGCCCCTCATTCTGATCAGGCCAAGGTTGCTGAGGATCGAGCGTAGGCCAGAGTTTTTTGATAATGATGCGTCCTGTGCCAGTTGCCCATCTACGATTTACTTGAGCAAGTATCCCGAGTTTCAGCGATAGGGGTGGGTGGTAGAACACCATCCGGGAGAAGTACGTGGAGTTGAAGGTGACTGAGCTCAGGAATTTGATAGCTGCCTGGCTGTCAGTACAGATGTCATTGATATTACATTGATTCTCCCTTAATCCTTCGTCCCTTAATCGCTATAGTTTCAGTCAGAAAAACGCTACAGTGATTGGGTAATCGAAAAGTTAGCTAGATGTTTAGATCCTTAGAATAGATGTCAGCACTCACTCCTGCATCCATATTTGATCTATATGTGAAGATTCGCAGACAACCATCCAGTGTCTGGTGCTCACATTTCCAATGAGATGCGTGGGGGCTGCTGGTTGAAAAGTTCTTGTTGAAGAGGGGTCTAGGTATTATAAGATCAGTGTCTATAGGAATATGTATGGAGGATCGTTGAATGTCCAATCCGAAGTTCTTTCCACATATGCAGCGATTTTTGCCTAATCGCGTACTAGCTGCTGTCTGTGGACCGATTAAGACTCTTGGTTAGAGATTGAGGCGTATATTCAGAGTTACGGAGCTACAGAGCTGTCCTTTGTTCTCTGCTGATACATACGCCATTAGGTCACTCTAACCTAACCAACTCACTAGATGTTGACCACATTTTCATTGTTCTAAGAGACGTGGTGGCCTTCCATCCGTTTGGGATTAGCTATTTTAATGGAATCTTAGAAGTTGGTGGGCTTTGGGGAGGAACATGTCCTCTTAATAGAAGAGGAGAGGTTCTTCAACGGCTTTGCCGACAGTGGAACGCCTACAGTTAGTTAATTAAATTTTCAAGGGACTTGTTTTGCGGGTTGAACATATACATTTTTGTTTTTGTAAAAACAAAAGTGGTATACTTACCAGTTTAAGTATTAACGTCCGAAGTTTTAGCGTGATTATATTTTAGTTATGTACACATTTTCATGAATTAAAATTATTAAACTCCTGGTATTTTTTTCACAATTATCTCGGTCTTGGAGCTCAGCTCAATGTTTATGGCCCACTTTCAAAGGAATAATGTATCTTGTCCACGCTCTGCACATGCGATTGTTATTTCCTAAGCAATTATCTGTGGATGAAGTGCGCGAATTCTAATGTTCGCTAGTTATAGCATGAGAGGTAATGATTGTGCTATGAAATGAACGTGGAAACTTAATGAGTCATTTCTTTCAATTTATAAATCACGAAGACACAAGCCTCTCTTGCTGTGTGGAAGAACAGCAGTCTCTTGATGCAATGAGAAAAAAATCTAATAGACATTAGCTTTCGAATTAACGCTGTTAGAATATGTAACCAGATAGATTTTCCCTTTCGGTGAGAACGTACAACAAAGTTGCTTAGCTTTGCAGCAAAAAGAACAAATTTGTTTTCAGGTTTCTGAAGTGATCATGTGGATTTAGTATTACGAATGGTAATTTTTTTCCCACAGAATGTTATTTCAACCGATTCCGGTTAGTTCTAGAAGCAATCATTATTTTACTGTGAGCACCTATGCTTTAATGAATGAATTCAGGGAGCAAGTCTTTTCATTTTCTAATTGATATACCTCTCAGCTATGTTGTTAAATTTAATGAATATTTTATGATGTATATAAGAAAAGAACGGCAATAAATGGAGGGGACAGAATACACAGCACGCAATTTTCAATTGGACACAATATGCAGTGACAATCGGTATCATTTGAAACATGACTTTTCTCAAATCATCTAAAAGAGATGCAAAGTCACAGTAAGAAATATACGAATGTTATGTCACGTAAAATCGGTTTATAAGATTACCAAATGGGTTTTCCATCCAGAGAAATGAACAATTAGAGGCCACAATCAACAACATCGCTAACGAGTGAAAAAAGAATTATGAAAAAATCACAATAATTCTCGACTTTAACAGATCATTTTAAATTGTTGGTCATGACATTCTTCTGACAGAGATGAAGGCTTATGGTATTAAGGCTAATTGGCTTAGGAAGTTTAGAATGGTTCTAACGAACCGAAAGATTTAATGACTGTTCATATAATGTTGTTAACGTAAACATCGACGAATGAGTCCATGTATTTTATTTAGCAAGTGGATGAGATAGAAGTTAATATAGCAGCATTTATATAATGCTTAAAAAGTAACTAATATATTATTAAAAAATTAAAATTTTTTAAATCTGACTTATATATGTACACTCCTCTTCAACTGAATAGATACACAATTTTTAAAAATGTACATGATTGACATTGACGTCCATGGATTTATCATGTTGTGCCTTTATCTGCTTACCCATGAACCGTTGAGAATCGAAATCACACCGTTGCATTATTTGCGGTTCTCTTGCTAAGCTTTATATACAAAAAAAAAGCCGAAATTACATTCGTAAACTGGAAAGGTACAAGTCCAATATCTTTTTTGTTTGTGGATATTTTGCGAGTATTGACACGTTTAATGAATAGTTAAAGTATATATATTAGAAAACAATCTTACATAAAATTGGAATAAATTTGTTGAGCAAAAGCCCTTAGTTGTGTGGAAAAGGTTAAAGTCGATGCATTGAAGGACCGCGGACTAGGTGGACGTGCTATTGCCCAACGAATTAAACGAAATTTGCGTGGAAAAAATATGAAAGGTGGTAAGAAAAGAGTCAAAACACCAGCGGATAGAAGGCAAATAATGAAAAAAAGATATGCCTCCAACCCTTGTGATCCAGATGGGAAAACAAACCAAAAAGTCGGTGTTAGTGCTAATATTTCCACAGTAAGGAGAGTGATAATTAGTGCTACACATCTAAAACGGCCTAAACTTTAGAAGAAGAAGCCACCATTATATCCTCAGAGGATGTGCATTCGGTTGCATTTTTAGCGTCACCATAAAGCATGGAAAGAAATATGACGCTATGCGTTAACTTTTACGGACCTAATGGACTTAAATATTATTTTAGAAAAAGCTCGTCTTTTCTCAAGTCGTGAGAAAAAACTAATCTCTAGTTAATACAGCTGATCAAGAAATAATCCAATAGCTATACAAGATTTTCTATTCCTGCACACGCAAATTTGTGCACTGGCAACTAGCACAAAAAAGGCCAAGGTCTCTGCTTCTAAATCTTAACAAAAGGAATTAGTGGTAGGTAGAAATCATTAAAGTGGAAGCGAACGCGGATAAATTGCTGATTTTATCAACACTTGCTGATTTCATCAAACTTGACAAGTGACATCATGCGCTATGAAAGGTAAATGACTGGGCTAAGTGTGGCCTAAACATGAATCAAACGGAAATCTTACTTGTCAAGAGGAAAACCAAAATACCTACCTTTAATTCTGTCGGAATAGTATTCCAGTTACACTCTCGCCATAAGCCAAGCATTTAAAGACAAAACTTAGTTGCAAAGTGAATATTTAACAGCGAGTCAAGAAGGCATGTATAGCAATATTTGTGTAGGCATTGTAAAGTATTTATAATAGATGGTGTCTTCAGCCTAATCTGTCTAAGTAAATGGACACAAAATTAGTACGATCCATACTTACTTATGGTTTGTTAGTAAAGTGAGTCGTCGTGGCGTAGTGGATTGGTGCGTTAACCCCACCGCAGAGAGTGCAAGGTTCTATACCCGAACTTACCACCTTTCATAATTCACGGCTTCAGTCTTCCGAGTCACTAACAATGCTCAAAGAGTATTTATTTATATATAAAAATTAACGCAGATCCCATCCACTAGTGAAAGAACATGAACACGCACAACACGAGTGGTTGCTGTAGAAGCTAGGCCCAGGTCTCGCCATCCATATTATTATTATTAGCAAAGTGGTCGCCGCAACAAATAAAACTTAAAGAAACTTAATATGAAACAGAATAGCCCCTATAATGTTTAGGGGCTGCTAACAACCGGGCTTACAGATGACACAATAGATAACACTCCTTCCAATCTAGACTTCGCATTACGTACCAATGAAATTTACAGTTCGAGGGATGCATGGGAGGAAGGACGTCCCGGTCTTGTCTAGGTATAGACATATACTCAGACGGCTGAAGAATGGACTGCCGGTAACTCTTCCATTTCTTTCAGATTTCCGGACCATGCTAGTGGTTTCGAATCCGAAATTATCGCTATTCGAGAGGCCGTCGTATCATTTACTCACATCAGAGAACTAACCTTCAACATAACCCATATTGACAGCCAAGCTGCAATTAGAGCTATTGAGTTGGCCTGAATTACCTAAAATTAGTCAGGGAATTTCACTATAAACAGAACCAAGTTCTGAACTCGGTCCGATGTCGATGTTTGTCTTAACAGAAATTGGAACTAGACACTAAACACCACAACTTAATACTTTGCTTCAAAAAAGATGCTGCAGTTTTTGAAACTACTAAGGCAATGAATGAACACTCTGGACGTACATTTTGCGGAAAGCTCAACTTGTAACTAGAAAGGGATATGCGCAATCGAATTATTTCCAGAAAATATCCTCCTATATACAGGGTGAGCCAAATACAAGTAAAATTAACAAAATTAAATTTTTCCTGTGTATTATGGCCATATTAGTAAGAACAAGCATTCCGATTAATTATGAAATAAAACATCGCTCAAGTTGACGTCGCTCCGCAGTAGCGCATTCTGTCACCTCGATTTTTCAAAACTTTGTTGGACAACCTTGGACAACTGTTTCTTATAACGTTTTCTTATACCAAATTGACCAATCAGAGGACGGCATATACCTTATTTCGTGAATAAGCGTCAAAAATTCATGAATATCTGTCAAAAAAGTACTCCAATTCGTCGATGTACTAGGGGGCAATCAGCTGTGAAGTCGGCTATGTCTATAATACTTCATTTCTGGTTGATAGTTTCGGGCTGTAGATCACGGATTGCGTGCATGTTATTGGTCTTAAGTGCATAAATCATTTCCGGATTGTTCACATAAAATCGGCCCTGCACGGTTCCTCACAGAAAAAACTCCAACAGCCGCAGCTTCGTAGTTGACTACGCCATCAACATGGCTCTGTAACGCCTACCGTTGACCGAAACGTTGTTCCCAGCCTCATTTTCGAAGAAAAATGGTCCAACAATGCGGCCACAGCAGCCACATTCTCATCTGTGCGCACTCTCAGGCATGAATGTTGTCCACTAGCATACCAATCTGATGAACTTTCACAAGTTTTTCATTTCGGTCTTTTCGAAAAACGCACTGTTTAGGCTACACTACCAATACCCCGGTTTGCGTCGCTAATTGGGACCGGAAAGTTGCGACGCAAATTGAAATGACGCAAACCGAAACAAACATACATTTTTATGATCATACTAACATACAAGTTTATTTTTTTTCATTGGTTCATAAACTAAAAAAATTGATTTTTCAAGAAAAAAACTGAGGATCTTTCAACTAGTACTAAGCATACATCCTTTACAACCAAATTAAAGTACATCGCAGCTTAGGGAATTCCCCCCAAATTGCAAGTCTTCAACAAGATACACAATTGTACGTTATATTTACATTAACAAATCGCGATGGGATAAACATTTTGATGTTATCGACGCAAATCGAAGCCGCAAACCGAAACATAAACTAAACTATTAAAGTTACAGAGCATTTTTAAAGCACGGCGTAAATCAAAACGATGCAAACTGGGGTATTAGAGTATTTTTCTTAACGTTGTTCAAGCGTAAAGCGGCTCATTACGTTCCGCGGTGGTATGATGCTAATTTATGTCAAGAGTTCGAGCGGCAAACAGCTGTCAGTGTCAATAGATGACCCACCCTGTATTCTACTTGCTGAACTGAGACATTTATTATTGAGGCCATAAAATAGAGGCTCAAAGGTTCGTAATAAATCTCGTAAATTCACCTAAAATAACATTTTCGTAGTCAGAATTGCTTCTTTCAAAAGTTAGACTTAGTCTGAAACTCTCATAACTTATACATTTTCTTTTTACTCAAGTACTGCCGGTGTTACACTTTTCGATTACAGCCATTGATCTACATTTAGCAATTTTTGTCTTCCTATGTATGGTGTCCTCATTCGCTTGTTTTGTAATTCGAAGTCTACTAATTTGTCCTTGACTGCGACGTGCTTAGAGACTCGTCAAACAGTAATTTACAATTACGTTAAATACCACCAATTCCGCTTTATCGAATTCTCTTAAAGAAAGCAATGCAAGCAAGTTTTGTTTACACACATACAGGTACATAATATAAATACGTAGTTGTTGATATGTGTGTGATATGTGAAAAGTGCATAGATCCCAAGCTCCAATATTTTCGAATCGTATGAAAAGTGTGATTAGAAGAAGCGCGGTAGTGATACAAAAAAATGGAAAATGGCCAACAAAACATTGATTTTGTTCTAGGAATTTTGCGAAGTAATCAATTTTATAAAATTTGAGTTGCTTTAGTTTTGGCCAACTAAATCTTATGGTGAGTTAGTACAGGCCCAATTATTTTGTATTATTTCGAAAATATGCCCCACTGAAAAACACTGGACATTTAATTTGGGTATATGCAACAGTCGATCGGTGTTCCTATTTTACGAAGTAAAAGTGAATCTGTTATGACAAAACGTAAAGAGAATGCACGGGCTGTTGTCATCAGGCGTGTGGACCACCGATCATTGGAAGAAAGTTATTTTTTGCGACGAGAATTGGTTCGCTTTGGACGGACCTGATGGCTGCAACCGTCATTGGAATGATTTCATAATACAGAAAAATGCATGTACTGTGTATTTACTGCTCTATATGTATATTTACTTCATTCATTGGAGTGAAATAAAATGTCCCTCTTGGAAATAATAAAGACTTGCTTCTCAGTGATTGCTAAGCACATCTGCTGCAATGCAGTCCTCATCGGATGCCGTGGAATTTTTAATTCTTCTTATAGGTCAATAGATCAACGTGTTAATCGTCGAGGAAAATGTAAATGCTATTTAACACACAAGCACTTGCTGCGACATTTGCAGCTCCAGATGTCTGTTGCATTATGCAGTTATGTACTTGTGGGACTTTAATAAATTAATGGTCTGCAAAGGAGTTAACACATTTGCGATATTTGTTTTAATTCGCACAATCAGTTGAGCTGTCCTTCCACAGAGTTGTCGAATAAAGTTCATAAAAGCTTAAAGGTGGCAAAAACTACTTTTATTGGACCTTTCCGTCTTCATGGATATAGCAACCACTGACGTAGTATGTAAAACAACTGGTCATATAAATGCCCCATTCTGGAACATCCAGGATGAACTTAGGTCAGCTTTAAAAGATCTGTTGGTCCATAGGGCTACTACTAAATAGAGCACGTCTAGTTTTAGTCCACTTTAGCTAGTGGTTTTCGCAAAATTTATGAGATGTCTTTTTAAGACAGCCAGGTAACTAAGGGTCATTTTGTTCACCAAAAGTTCAACATAACCTTGGGATTTTCCTCTTCCACTTTCAGATTTGATTTCATTCACTTAAATTTTACGGCTTAAACTTAAACTCCAAATTACAACCAATGAGTTTATCAACTCCTCCTTTTCTTAACATACGGAAATGGCAGAAGTTAAGGTAAGGATGGGGGATTTTGTTTTCTCTCTCTCTTTTCTTCCATTGGTGTAGTTCCCTGCTCAGGTGTGTATACAAGATGGGACGATTCTGTGTATCATTTATCTCTCAAAGCGGACAAAAATAATGGTGCTCGAACTAATATAGAATTCATCGCCATGAAACGAGAGAAGATACTACGGCCCTAACGATTTGATTTGAATTAATGAAGTATTTGATAGATTTATTTTTCATTTGTTAACAGACTCCCTGAATCATTCACTTAAATTTTACGGCTTAAGCTTAAACTCCAAATTACAACCAATGAGTTTATCAACTCCTCCTTTTCTTAACATACGGAAATGGCAGAAGTTAAGGTAAGGATGGGGGATTTTGTTTTCTCTCTCTCTTTTCTTCCATTGGTGTAGTTCCCTGCTCAGGTGTGTATACAAGATGGGACGATTCTGTGTATCATTTATCTCTCAAAGCGGACAAAAATAATGGTGCTCGAACTAATATAGAATTCATCGCCATGAAACGAGAGAAGATACTACGGCCCTAACGATTTGATTTGAATTAATGAAGTATTTGATAGATTTATTTTTCATTTGTTAACAGACTCCCTGAATTATTATCAATATCTTTCGCTCTGATCAATTCATAAGGTGTAAGCATTATAAATGTGCATAGTCGCATGTGCTATTTTCCATAACCAGAGATAATGGAGGGTACAAATATGTAACCATTATCTCTGCTGAAAACGTTCGCTTTCAATTTTCCTTCTCATATCGCACACGAACAGAACACACTGTAAATTCAAAGTAGAAAATAACATTGCGTGTGTGAATTGTCAAACTATCCCGGGGGAAATTTAAAAAGAGAAAGTTGGGAAACTCTTTTAAATTTGAGCCTGTGGGTTGAAATATATTTTTTTTTTCCTTGGGTTGGTGAAAATCTTCAACAAGACACTATGTGACCCGTGTCCACATAGTAGTGTCACATTTTTACTGACTAAAAACACCCTTCTCTTTTGGTTTTTCTTTACTACAACTAAGTTTCCTTATCTAGTAGCTTACATTTAAGGATATTTTCGCGTGTTGCAGGTAGACCTTCGGTAAAATAACCTGCCATGATGCCATGACCATCGTTGGGATGGTTTATTTGTATTTCGCCAAATCGAGCGATCTCGTACGTTGGAGTCGGCGTACTAAACGTCTCATGTCAAAAGTTTGGAGGATGGCATTGTTATAATGACCACGAAGTTCGATATTTAGCTTTCGAGCGGAGTTTGTTATTTCTTCGTCGACGGTAGTTATCCCTAGGTCCCTTTGTATATCACAATTCCTGAGATACCAGGGAGCTTTCATAATAGCCCGTATAATTTTATTTTGAAAGGACTGCATGAATCCTCTGTTATTTGATTTGGTACAACCCCATAGTTGTATGCCGTAAATCCTATAGGCTTCAGTACTACAGCAGTTTGTTGTACATGCTTAACTCGGAGTGCCTTCCAAGTAACCAGTACATTTATCTATACCGGTGTTCGAGCTCATCCCGTTTCTTGTTCACGTGGGCCTTACACTTGAGTTTCGCATCGAGAGTCATACTAAGATATTTTGCTTCATTAGCGTACGGTATTTGTACAGAATTAATGTAAGCTGGTCGATTTTCAATATTTCTGTAGGTTAAATTTATATGCGTCGATTTGGTCTCATTGGGAGCAATGCACCAGCGTTTTGACCATTCGTTTATTTTGTCCAGAGCTCGTTGCAACGTCCCTTTGCCAGGATCGCTGTGTCATCCGCAAATGTAGACACAAGTGTACCCTCAGTTTGAGGTATGTCTCTAGTGTACAACAGGTAAAATGTAGGGCCAAGTACACTTCCTTGAAGGACTCCTGCTCGGATCTCTTTAAAATCGGAGTATTCAGTTCCGTGTTTAGCTCTAAAAATCCTGTTATCGCGATAGGGTTCTAGTATCTTATACAAGCTTGTCGGTAGAAGCCTGCTTAGTTTGTATTTTAGGCCTTCATGCCGGACTTTGTCGAAGGCCTGGGAAACGTCAATTAGGGCGGTGGAGCAGATATTTTTCTCCTCTAATGCTCCTTCAATTTCATTCGCCGTTCTGTATACCTGGTCAATTGTCGAGTGTTTCGCTCGAAACCCGAACTGATGGTCAGTTATTAGTTGCTTCCCTTCGATCAATTTTTGAATGCGTTTTAATAAGAGTTTTTCAAAAATGTTCGATTTTATTGGTAAAGCGATATGGGTCTGTACGACTTTTTGTTGTTCAACGTTTTTATCACTTCTGCAACCTTCCATGAGGTCTGGAACATATAATAGCCTAAAGGAAGCATTAATTAAGTAGAGTTGTTTAAGTAGCGCCTTTTTCGGCAAGTTCTTCAGGATTTGTCCGGTTATTAGATCACAGCCAGGAGCCTTGTTGTTTTTTAGAAATTTGATAGCCTGGCAGAGTTCGCTTAGCGACACTCTTTCAATACTAGAGCTGTCACATATAAAAGTTACACTTGAATCAACTTCCAACATTTGTCCATCAAAGGGCTGGAATGTTTCTTCCAAATGTTCGGCAAAGAGATCCGCCTTTTCTTGATCACTTTTTGCCCACTCATCATTGTTTTTCTTGATTGGCGCGGCCTGCATTTGAGGCTTCTTGATGATTGAATGGTGAACAAAAATAATGTTCAACTCGCCGATTAAATAACGAGTTGAGGCCAATCTGGAAGTTGATCAACTCACAGTTTTGCGGGAAGTTGAGCAATTGTGAACAAAACGACCCTTAATGAATTAGAAGACGCTCCAGAGTGTCGACCACCGCTGTTCTTTGCAGTTTCTGCATCTACACATCTAGGATATGGGCATAGCTACCCACCAGTGACATGTAATGATCTCTGCTAGCATACTGCAATTAACTCTTGGTCGTGAGATTTTGAGTTTGTTTTTGGCGATGTTGCATTCGGGTCAGGCGATTTTTGATTTGAGGCATGAATTAGTACTCTTCGACAGATTTTTCTTGTTATTTGTACTTTACTGTCGAGTTTATTGAAGAACATTTTTATTAGAACTGAGATTCTTAATTTGTCAGTTAACATTGTGATGCTTAGCTAGTTCGTCAACTGTTTCGTTTCGCTGGATTCCTATATGGCCAGGAACCACAGGAGGGAGACTACGTTATTACTGCGGAGGTCCTGCAGCACATCAAAATAATTGAGTACCATTTTGGAGTTTATAACTTTACTTTTAAGTGCTTTGAGCGCTGCCTGACTATATCCATATGCTTTCTGGATCGCTCCGATGGAAGATGCTGCTTCCTTCATCCAGTTTGTAGAATATTTTCACGTCATGCGATGTATTATATAGCCCAGTATCAACACCTTCATGCCGCTTGGATCAATCTGTGTATACATTAATGGGGTTTTCCGACTCATCTATATGTTCTGACCAGGTGATACCGTGTCGGAATTATTATAGCGAAACAGGAGGGTCTTACACACTCTAAAAAATTAATCAAGGTCGATCCAAGGGGAAACAATAAAATTTCTCATTTTAGACAGTTATTACTCTGTGACGATTTTGAGTTACTCAAAAGCGGATGTAACGAGAATAAGCAAGGAGTCTGCCACATTCACTTTCTTAACCGGCCACTTTCTACACAACTATCGCCTGCATAAAAAGGGGAACGGGAGCTCAGAAAACTGTTGACATTGAAACCAAGGAACATCTACTCGCCGAGTGATCAAATCTGAAACCAGGCAGATATAGAATAACTAACAGAATCACCTAAGCAGGAACCGAATATCAGGACATTCCGCCTATAGAGATTTTCAAACTTCTCAAGATTTTCTTTTTCTGTCCCTGGTCGTGGAAACGCTGATAAAAGGAAAAAGTCTAAAGACCGGTGGTACGGTCTCCGCAGCGCAGCAGTTTTCCGCAGGTCCACTGGTCAATTTTTCGGGTATCTATCACCGAAAAGTGAAACCAATCTTTGTGCAATACCTGCGAAAGCAAGATCGTTGCACTTGTTATTCACTTGGCACTTTATAGAATTTGGCATCAAGCTCTCGTACAAAATGTGAGTTCCTATGGTATCGATAGATATCTTCTTCTTTGGAATAGAGACTACCTTTCGTTCCGTTGACAACAAGTTGTTTTGGATGGGTTCAATTCTGATATAATAATAATAATAATATGGGTGGCGCTACAGTCCGAGGCGGACCTGGGCCTAGCTTCTCAGCAACCACTTGTATTGTGCGTGCTATTGTTCTTTCACGAGGGGCGAAGTTGAGAAGCTTTTTCCAGACGTGGATACTCTTTGAACATTGTCAGTGACTCGAAAGAGGAGGACTGTGAATTATCAAAGGTGGTAAATTCGGATATCGAACCTGGCACCCTCTGCGTAGGAGTCGACGCACTTACCCACTACGCCACGTTGACCCACCCGATTCTGATATGCACCAAATGAATGCTGGTGTTTCCCAAGGCTTAGTTCTGTCTTCGACTCTTTCTCATTTTTATAAATGATCTTCTGCCTGCCACTCCTCAGCTTTTCATATCCGTTCCAAAACACACGACCCCGCTCTTCGGCCCTAGAATTAGATGGTCAGAATAATTCTGATCTAGACAGCATAATTAACTGGGGTAAGAACAGTTGATGGAGGAATGCGTCCAAGACTCAATGCTGCCTGCTGTCACTCAAGCGAATCCTTGAAAATCCTTCTTTGATGAAACCGGGAAACTTTCCATCCTTGGTATGTGTATCAATGCAACACTTAGTTGGAACGATCACTTATTTGAGGTCACCAAAATTGTATATTTTATCCCCTTAGACTTGGCTTTAAAATTGAGGGCTTATATCCATCCCAGGCTTGAGTACAACGCTCACATCTAGTCAGGTGCATCCAAGGCCACCCTCTTCGTAGGTCGAGAATCTGAAAGCAAGCCTTATGGAGACAATAAAGTCACAGTGTCTTGAGACTCACTCGAACATTGACGTGGGTTGGCTGGTTTAAGTGGCTACTTGATTGGGGTCAATCAGGGTACAAGTGGCGTATTGTGCGCCGTTTAGCTAATCCAAACAACCCAGGTCTACGAGGTGTGGCATCAAAATCCAACCTGTGGAGTTTAGGAATTTGGTTTTATTCGTTATACTTTGATTAGCGATCTCGGAGAGGACAGGAAAGATAAGGAAAGATTTGCCGAACGCGATTTGTCTTTATTTGGCTAGTTCCGGACAGTCACAGAGAAAGTGAGGCAGATTTTCCTCTTTTCATGTAGGTGGGCCAGCTTTTCCTAGAGAATTTACACTTGAATGTTCTAGTCCACCTTGTACTAGCTAAGGACAAGAAGTGTTGGTAGACGATGTATTTGAGGTGTCTAATTGGGTGCACATCATTTCAGTGGGGGCGTTGCCGGAAGAGCCTTGCTTGGCCAGTTTGTTGACAAACTCATTTTCCTCTTTGAGTAGAGTGATTTTGCACTTTCTACTGGCCCGTTTGAGTTATTTTTTGCACTGTTGTACCAGTTTAGAGGAAGTGATTACAGAGGAGATGGCTTTTGGCTGGTTGGTTGTCGCTGCAGATAGTTGCGACTTTACCCTAAGGACCATAGGAATAAGACGTTTACACGCTTTTCTGATCGCTAGCACTTTAGCCTGGAAAATACTCGAGTGATCTGTATTAGAGATTTGATCGAGAAGACGGCTGAGCCTACACCGCGATCTAGACCCGTCTGTGTAGATCAGAAATTGGTGTTCCAAGGTAAGTGATTGGGCTTTCCTGTTTTCTCTGGATTGAATTCTATAGTAGGGGTTAAGTGGTGAGAGTGTCTTCTTGGTTCCTTTTTATAGTTATTCAAACAAGCGATGCTCAAGTGTGCTTGCCAAAGGGCAGGAATGCCCAACAGTTCACTTTTAATCCAACTTGTGGACACACAGTTTAATTTTAGTTTGATTTTAGAGTCATTATTCAGTCGCACTACGCCAATATGAAATGCTTTTTCCAGCGCAATATTTCCCACACACTACAACTAGCAGATATTCAATACCAGTGTGCACTGATACCTCTTCTCACTTTCTCCCTCTATACCTTCTGCCCTTGCTGTGGTTTGTCCCCACCTAATGGTTTTAGGGAGCTCAAATTATAAAACAAAAGCTCTGAGGTCCTATATCAAGAAAGTGGGCGCAATGGGTCTATCGTGGCCACAGTTCAGTCATATGACTGTCATCATCACTGCCCATTTTCTTCAATTGAATTCAATAAGTTCATAAAATGTCTTACCTTCGTTAGGTGTCTCTTTTAAGTCTCGCATAAGCTCACATATTTTTAGCCTACATACTAGATCAAAAAAGCACGCCTAGTGTTACATAAATTGAATTTGAATTGATTTGTTTGAATAAAAATATGTAAATAAATAAAACAATATGCATCTGTTTGTTTTCATAGGAAGTCTACAAATACACACTTGTGCATGCCCAAACTCAAAATATTCAATTGACGAACCTACCACAATCTTACGACGTGCCTATATACGATCATTTTTAATTTCCATTTGCAAGCACATACCATCCACACATGTGCACAATGGTGACCTGAAAATAAATACGTGTAAATCAATTTTCAATTCATTAATCAACAAATTAATAATCAACCAGACATAATCAGAGAATAAAAAAAAGACACCAACATCCACCACTTATTCACCAAAACAAAAAAGAAAAGAAAAGAGTATCTACTCCACTAGGTTTCTGGTACTCTCTGCGAATGAGCTGAAGAAAAGAAAGTTGCCCAGGTTCATGTTCATGCTGTTAATAATATTTACCACCGCATTGCAACTTTCACTTCTTTTGTAGTTACGCGCAAGTGGTTTTACTCAAACATCTCCAGTCTGTGGAAAACCTGAACAACGCGAGTGTATGCACATTCACACACACACGCATTGATGCACTGGTTTTCATTTATTGGTCTACACACAAAACAAATGCGTGCAAATTTTGTGTTAATTACACATTTATCATTTTGGGGCTTGTAGTGAACAGAGACGGAAATGCAATGAGTGATGAATCGTTACCGACTCAAAAGGTTAAACACTGGTAAGAGTTAATCTTATTATAAATTATAAACGGTTATATAATGAAGCCGATCGTAATAACCTGTGTATCCAATTAGAGGTGGATCTTCAAATTAAACAGACTCAGACGACCGCATGAGCCCGGCGGAGATTACACTCATTTAGACTACAAAGCAGTGATGTTTTGATTGGTTGTCTGCAAATCCCATTAGAAATCAATCAAGTAAGAAGTTAATGCTAATACCCATCATTTGTAAGATATACTATTTTAATTGGGATTTTAATCTGTTCAGAATAGGGAGAACTGGTATATTAAATCCAGTCATTCATTTTGTTGTTCTAAACAAATGCTAATGTATTGTGAAGAGTATGATTCGGGGCAGAGGGTGCCAGATTCGATCTCCGAATTTACCATTTTTCATTATTCAAAGAGTACTCCTGTCCTCTTGTTCAGAAAAAGCTCCTCAAACTTGGTCGTACGGCGTCAGCAGAAAAATATAGGCACAACACGAGTGGTTGCTGAAGAAGCTAGGCCCTGTCACTCTACGGGCTGTAGTGACACCCATATTATTATTATACGAACAGATAAACAAAACATTTTGATATATGTTCACTGTCTGCATTCCGGGTCGAAAGGATTAAATTTCTTAAATTTCTTTTTCTTTTCTGAAAGATTAAAAATGTACACGAACTATATCATTCCTTCGATTAGCTCCAGCTTTCCGACCCCTGATGACGCCATACACCACCACATCATAACACTTCCACCGACGTGCTACATTATCTTGATAGAATACTTTGGGTCGTGTGCATCGTTTTGTCGCCTCTATACCTGAAATTGCAGTCACACCGAAAACCTCTTGATTTGGATTGGTCGGAGAAGATATCATTACACCAGAAGTCTGCGAATTCATTAATGTACTAAATTTGTTTTGACCAATTTTTTTTCCTGGGTGTCCATCACCTGAACCTTTTTGAAATATTGTTCCCCGTTCTGTATCTGGATGCTTTGGGCGTTATTAAATTGTTGTTTAATTTGAGCGTTCATGTTATTAGACATTATAAATGGTTATTGGATCACCATTCTCTTGATAACACGCTTATTGCTTGGAGAGAGCTTGGAGAGTCCGTCATCCTCTACCTCTAGTACCATAACAACATCAATGCCCGAATAAAAAAGAAATCTACTTAACTATGTGAAAAAATAATGACCGTTGCATTAGAATTGTTTAATGAAAGAATATGTTTAGCTGTCCACAAACTTTTGTGACAGACTGTAAGTCAGAGTTTACACTTTTAATACGTTCCGCAATTCGGTAGAATTTATGCACATCCTCAGATAAGTCGTAATAGCTAGGTCGGGCTATTACATTGATATTGCACAGCCTTTAATCTTGTAAGTCCTAGAAGAAAGTTTTGAGTAGAGTTACTCTCTACTAACACGGGCTTTATGACAGTTGTGTACAACAATCAAGCCGATTATAGAAAATGGCGGATTGACTGTGGCGGAACTTCATCCGATCCGAATCCGCAGCCTATATATTATATAACCGACGGATGAACCACATTATCGGTCCGCCAAATCTCCTTATTTTATCAAAAGGGGAAGAAATCCGGAGAAAATGGTTGTGAAATAAAAAGCAGCGGAAATGATATTTTATGGATACCGGAAGATCAGTCGTTCATTTACATTACTTTTAATATAGTAAAAGAATGTCATAATATTCTTTTAGAATAAGAGAGCCTGGAAATTCTTCATTGCCATCGCTTATCACGCAATTGGTAAACCAAAAAGTAGGTTTAAGAGTAGTTATAGCAAGGGTCGTAACATCGCAGAACGAACTATCGGTACTTGAAAAAATTGATACCGGTGTTGCTTCGGATCTAGACAGCATCATTATCCCCAAAGAAGTCTTTACACATTTATTGCAACGTGAATTATGGAGACTTGCAAATACCAGAATAAATAAATGAAGTTGAACAGAGTTTTTTGGAATCTCTGTAGTTCTACCTATCAGAAGAGAAACAAATCCGAGAAGACCTGTTTCAAAATTAACCGAACAAGTGCAGGGACTTTCTTGGTGAAGTTCTTGGCCATTGCCGGAGTTTTCTTTACTTACACATTGTCTCGAACTAAAACCTGTGGCGACACAATATACCTGGAAAAACTGCCTTATGATTTAAAACTTCGTTAAATTTCATAAAGCTCTAAGCTAAGTAAAAACTTTTTCATCGGCCAGTTCTCTTCGCGTAAAACTCCGAACTAACATGTCGAGTTAGTTGCTCTTTATTTTGTATCTTCCAAATTGATTTAAAATAAATTTTGTATAGTGGTAAGAGAAAATCGTCTTTAAATTAATTGTCCGAATTACACAAACCCTTTTTTTTTTGTTTTCTAAAAACCAAAGTAATGTATTTTTGTTCATTTAAAATCTAAAATTTACTTTCTGTTGCACCAACTAATCTTCCTTCGAAGAACTCCACTACCAGTTTTATTCGGATTGAAAACATCACAAAATGTATGGAGTGTGGGTTACTTGTGTATTCCATAATACCATTTTTTGTACACTACTATACCGACATCAGCTCACTTTGCTCACAATAGCAGGAAAACAAGCGGTTGCGAAAATATTTCCTCCGCAGTCATTCCACCGTTTTCCACCATCAGCATGAATTTTCTTTTATTAAATCGTGAGTAATGCCTTTGATGCAGAAATTAGGTACCACATCTACAACCTAATTTCTGGACTGAGGTGACTATTTTTCCAAATCATTCTTATTTTGACTTTACTTATCATTGTATTTTTTTTTCTTTTGTAAAATGTATAACAGAACATTTTGATTTGTCAAAGGCGCGCGTTTATTTATTTATTTATTTCGTCTTACTAGTTACAAACTGTTTTTAACTACTTAAGCACCGCGTCTTAACACAACATTCTCGCGAACTCGATAAAACGCGGACCGATTTCTTTCAAATACCGAACGGGCGAAAGCGATCTTGTGATTTGGCCTTAAAGTTAAAGTTTCTGATGACATTTTTTTTGGTGTACAGTAGAATCTCGGAAACATGAACGGTTCTGTAAGATGAACAATTCGGAGAGTTGAACTAGGTATCTCTTATATCTGGTCAACTTTCTAAGATTCTACTGTATATGATTGAAACAGGGTTGACATCTCTGATGCGGATGACGAATTGGACAACCATACAACCGCGCAGTCCTGAGAAAGTTCAAATAAATTTTATGAATTTTTTAAAACTGAAGGTACATTTTCAACCGTCTATGTAAGTGGATCATTGAACGTAGCCCATGTGACATGTGCTTTATGCATTTGCATACTGATCTTGTATATACACTGTTGGATATAAAATTAGCACACTCGAAGAAATCAGTACAACAAATGTGTTTGTTGCTTAAAATAAAGTATTGTTTGTTGGACATGAAAAGAATTTGTTGAAATAATAAGTTATTCGAACAACAGACTTCATTCTTTTAAGAAAACAGGTCTTCAGATTTGCAGGCCTTTTATGAGGGGTGGCCACAGAATTAGCACACACACAAAAAAATACATTTTTTTTTAAATAACATTTCATAACTTTTAATATTTAATTCGGTATTCCTTTTGTTGTAAGACTGTAGCCATGGAATGATATCCACCAATGTCTTACATCTCTGGGTCGGAATCGGATTTCATCCTTCCCTAGTAAACTGCCAAAACTCCTGCAAATTTTTGGGTTTCTTCAATCCCATATGGGGTCGCCGTGGCGTAGTGGGCAAGTGCGTCGACTGCTACGCAGAGGGTGCCAGGTTCGATACCCGAATTTATCACCTATCATAATTCACGGCTCCACCTCTTTCGAGTCACTGACAATGCTCAAAGAATATTCTTGGCTAGAAACAGCTTCTCAAATTCGCCATTCGGAGTCGGCATTAAACTGTAGGTCCCTTCCACGCGTGAAAGAACAATAGCACGCACAACACATGCGCTCGCTGAGAAGCTAGCACCAGGTCCACCTCGGACTGTCGTGCCACCTATATTATTATTATTATAATCCAATATGAGACTGCTTAAATCTGGGCTTTGTGCAGGCCACGGTAGGACGCTAATTGTTTGGCTATTAGTCCAGCTTTTTACAAGGTTAGAAGTGTGCTTGAGATCGTTATCATGCATAAAAGTCTGCGCCAAATCAAAAAAACGGTTTCATTTCCTATATTCGCTTATATTGGTGCTGATGCATTCTGGCTTCAATTTTAACAATGGAACCCATACCATACATTGAGAATGCAACCCACACCATAATGCACCCGCCACCATGTTTGACCGTTTTTATAGTGAAGCGTGAATTGACCTCACGGTCGACGTCACACATGACGTCTTCAATCAGATCTGAATCGATTAAATTTCGATTCGTCACTCCACAAGACATTCTTCCAGAATGATAGACGCTACTTGCAAACAGCAACCTTGCTGAAAAATATTTTTTAGAAACCAGAGTCTTGTGCTGTGCACCCACATTGCACGTTTTGACGTATGTGATTGACCGCAGACCTAAGGAAGTTCAAATAAATTTTACGAAGCACATTTTTTTTTTTAAACTGCAAGGCAAATTTTTAACTTGCTATGTAAGTGGATCAATGAACGTAGCCCATGTGACCTGTGCTTATGTTTTATTTATGCATTTGCATACTGATCTTCTTGTATATATATCATATGCAAAGTTTACTTAAACTCAATAAAATATGCCGTATGGTAGACAAGACAAACAAAGTTTAAAATCTACACCGCGGGACATCATAAATTTGTTTCACTATTCACTGCATGTATATAGTACATAACAATGTGATGTAACAGCGAATACCTACCTGCCTACCATTATTGAACTGGTTTTGATTTTGGAAGTGGTAGGCCACCACTGACTGAAGAGAGAAAGAAAGAAAGAAAAAACCCATCAAATTTGAGACAATCAATTTGTTTATACACTACACCGAACCATAAAAACGCCTGCAGGCAAGCTCACCTCTAGAGATTTTAATTTCAGTCGTGAAGCTTTTTTCCAAAAAGCTTTTTTACGAGTAGTTCAGTTAAGTAAAAGGAAATTGTAAAAAAAAACAAGAGAAGATAATGTCAGCTAGCACAGAACGATTTCCATATTAAAGTGAAAAAAGTGGCATCTAGGTACTCATCCGATACTATCTGCCGCTAACGGTAACATCGTATAAACTATAATTTGGTTCGTTGGCATAAGTTTAGGCCAAGGCTTCTGCTTGGCAGACATAGACAAAAACGAATTGCGTCAACGCTACGTATCTATACTACCTGCATACACGATTCATACGAATACATGCCGTTAAGCTTGCTTGTCACGTCGCCAGTTTCAATGAGATTTTTGAATAGGTACGCGAGTATACGCGAGTGTGTACACTTTGGCATGTTGCTGGTGGCATATTCAAAGGAAGACGTTACGATTGCGCATTTGCATGTGCTGGTCTTTAAAACAAGCTGTGTTGGTTGGTTTTCCTTATTATTTGCAAAGTTATGCCATTAGCATTCAGTTTCATATTTGGGATCACTGAATTATGAAAATTCAATAAGAGGATGTGAAACTTGTGCACATGGTTTCTAAAATGACTTGAGCTTCTGCTTCAGTCAATATTAGCTTTTGGCCATAATTGAGTTCAAATACACTACGAGTCTGAAAATAAAATCATTTGTTTACAGTAAATGCGAGCGATTAAATAAGGAAGATATGCACGTTTTTGTTTGTTTTATGTTCCTCCTCCTAATCGTGTGCTGATTTTTGCGTATTGGGCGGTTTTTTATTTCATTCACTGTGTACCGATTGAGATGTTAAGATGATTGGAGTCAGGAGCTTAAGTGTGTAACACAGTTCCCGTGTGGTTTTGTAATGTGTGCACATAGACTCGGGGCATTTAGTCAAAATCTTTAACCGACAGGTTATATTATTCATCGCTAGTTTGATGAATAATTTCTAGCTTACGGGTTAGCAAGGAAATATGAGCTAGTATCAAGCACGCATGGGAGACTTGCTAAATTGGAATTCCAGAACCACTCGGAGGGTTGTGTTAACCATCAGCTAGTCCGATTTTATCCACACCGCGAATATGAGAATCTGACAGTTGAAACACAGGAAAAAAAATATAATAAGCTGACATTTAATCAGAATTCGTATATATACATATATTAGGTACAGTAAAATAAAATCTAATACTTTAGTTTGAAATTTAAGACTGTTTTGTTTTTAAGGCCTTGTTTCACAGGCGTCTCTTGAAGTTCTTACCACCAAAAACATTCGCTATGCACAGGAAAAGGTGATAATCACTTTGTACTTGGTCTGGACTTGAGGTGGATGTAGAAAGAATTCCCAACCAAGCTACTGGAGCTTCTGGCGATACCCAGTCGATGTGTGTGGCCTTGCGTTGTCCTGATGGAACACAATCCCTCTCCTGTGGCCCAAAGCTGTCCGCTTCTGAGCGATTGCTTCCTTCAGACGGCGTAATTGTGGATAATACAGGTTCGAATAAAGAATTTTGTCGTAGAAGATCAGCTCATAGTAAAGGGTGGTTCAACGAAAACGCACGATGATAATTGTATATAAAACAAAAAGTGTTCAGAGAATTATCTTAATATTTTTTTATTATGATATAAGGATCTATGATAATTATGTGTGAATAAAAATACCGGTTAAATGCTCGCCATGGCTTCGGTGGCATACCTTTATCCGATAGTCGATATTTTCAAAGACTCTGAGACATAAATGAGGTTCAATGTCGTTAATGTGCCGAATTATCTCATCCCTTAGTTCTTGAATTGTTTTTGGCTTATTAACGTACACTTTTTCTTCTAAATAACCTTTATTAAAAGTTCGCATCAGTGATGTTCTTGAGATGTTCAATTCTTGGGCACGACGTCGAGTCGGGGTTGACGGCTCTTCTGCCAGACTATCGCGAACAACAGCAATGTTTTCCGTCGAACGAAATGGGCGAGCATGCACAGGCGTTTTCACATTTCCCACAGACCCGGTTTTGCTGAAATTTGCGCACAATTCTACCGATTGTGGACACATTTGGTCGATTGTGCTGACCAAAAAAATCACGAAGTGCACGAAATGCATTTTGATTTGAACGTCCATTTTCGTAAAAGGCTTCAACAATCTTAACGCTAACTCCATGACTGAATTTGACAAACACTGAAACAAAGAAATGTCAAATAAAGTTTTGCAATAAAACAGAATTACCATCGTGCATTATGGTTCGCCCATCCTTCTGATGATTCTCTGGCAATCCCATCAAACATACACCAAGACCTTTTTGTGCGTCAATTCTGCCTGTTCCAACGTTTCTGCCTACTCACCGCGATTCGACCACTTGAACTACTTTTCCCTACCAATCAACGCTTCACAAATAATCAATGTGCAGATAGAAATTCGCTCCTTGTGGCTTGTCGTTAACACGTTGTTTCCCATAAATCGAGCTTTGTTTTGTATCCAGCTTTGTTCAAAAGGTTCCAAACTGCGTTTTGTGCAATGCTTAGCTCCTGGGCGAAACAGTGCTGACATGACGGTCAAACTCGGCGATTTCCATTATTTTGTCGACATTTTCGACATGTGGCCTTCCAGAGAATGGTGCATCTTTGACATCGAAATTACCGGAACGGATTCAACGGAACTAAACCTGCTTCAAATCTAATTTATTGTTACAATATCAGGAACATAAACATTATACACAATTTCAGAAGGGTAGGTTACGTTTTCACCTTCATAAATGGGTTTCCAATAGGGACTTGACAATTTTGAATTTAATTTGTGAACGCACTCTTTCACTAATCATCAAACTGTCTCATTCAGTTTAATCAGTAAGCTCAACAGTTTCACCATGTTAAAATACACGAACGAGCAACGTCTGCAAATTATAAAAATTTTCTACTGAAATTCGGAGTCGGTGACCGCAACTTTAAGTGCGTTAACTCCAATTTTCGACGAAGCTCATTTTTGGCTCAATGGGCTCGTCAATAAGCAAAATATGCGTTATTGGTTGGGTGAAAATCCACATTTGCTTCATGGATCACCACTTCATCCACAAAAAATAATTGTTTGGTGCGGTTTGCATGCCGGCGGCGTTATTGGGTCATATTTTTTTTTCGTCGACGATAACGATCGTCACGTTACTGTGAATGGTCTAGAAATGGGCCAGCCTTGATTGTGCGATTTAACGCCGCTTAACTAACTAACCAACAAGCCGACGACGTTGGAAGAACTCAGAGCCAACATTGAAATAGCGGCCGTTTCGGCCGAAATGTGTGGCGGAGTCGTTGAAAATTGGGTCCAATGAACAGACCACTGCAAACTCGCCCGCAGTGGCCATATGAACAAAGTCGAGTTCCACTCATAAATGTTTTGATTCGACTTCAAGGCGATAATAAAGGTTTTGAAATATCTCAAATGGATTGCGTTTTATTTACAATAAATGTTTTCAAGTCCTTAATGGAAAACCCTTTAAAAGAAAAACTGTAAAGTTTGGCTTATTTTCTCTTAGCTGGTGTCCATCTTTGACGAGCGCTCAAACAAAACTGAGTCAATCAATCACATATCTGTCCGTAAATCTTTTTTACTGCGGAAGCGTGTCTTTCTAATGCCATATAGTCTGGTCCGATGGGGCGTGTACAATATGAAATTTAGATACTAAAGCCGCCTGTTGGAGAAATAATGTATTACTTTTTAGTACACCCAACATAATAAAACTGACAGAGAAAATAAAGCAAGGAAAGAAATTTGAACTAACTGCTATGCACGCAAAATTTGAGTGTTCATGTGATTCTTGTAAACTTGTCGAAACATTTCGTTATTATTTGAAACTACGGTGTGACTATAATAGTTGGCCCCTTAGAATGAGTCGGTGCATAAGTTTGATGAGCGTGTTAGAACGTTCCAAAATAAAATATATTCTACCGTCATTAATCGTCCATTCGATGTCAGTAGGGGTCTTTGCTTGCTTTTCTTTTTTCTCCTCCTTAAATCTTTTCAGACTTCTAAACTATTTTTCATTCACATGCGGATGCCAATTCTTCTCCTTTCTTGCTTTACATCACTTCTCTCTTCGACTGTCTGTTTGTTTTGTAAAACGTTTTACTTTTGTTCCCTAGGCAAAGAACTTTAACCCCAGTAGTATCGATTGCTATGCGAATCTCTAACAACATGCGGTGTCCGGAATTAATGATAGCACCGATTAAGATGAATTAATAACGATCTCGAATATTTATTCAAAACTATTGATAAGTTTAAGTGTTGTATT
Organism: Eristalis intricaria; assembly: GCA_964034865.1. Classification (NCBI taxonomy): domain Eukaryota; kingdom Metazoa; phylum Arthropoda; class Insecta; order Diptera; family Syrphidae; genus Eristalis; species Eristalis intricaria. Next base: position 34,430,222 of record OZ035875.1, read on the forward strand.
TTTTGATGAATATTCAATTTGTTAGAAGTTCAATCCACTCTTCAAACGTAGTAAACAAATTCTTAACAACTTATGGCAAATGGCGCGATGATTCAATATCCAAAGATGGTTTGGTTATGAAGATTCTCTGTTCCGAGTTAAAGTTCACTAACCGCACTGCTTATATAGTAATGATTATGTTGAAGACATTTCAGGACACACTTCTTCCTGGAGTACCAAATTCCTTAATAGTGGTACAAGGTTTCTGGCGATGAATGTTGAGTGGTAGCTCGGGATTCTCACCTAGCTTTCCCCCATTATTAGTGGAGCTAACTTTTCTGACATCCATATTCGAGCTAATCTAATATTGTATCTACGGCCCATACCGGTGTGCACCGAATTTAATAATTCTGGGGCGACTATTTGCGGATGCAGTATGTGTGGTTGGGGGATTCTTAAATGGCTTCCACCCGATCTCTAATCGATCATAATGACCAGTCTACTAGTTTGGAAGACAAGCGTGTACAAAAATGAATGGGTATCCATTCGTACCGTTGCAAGAGTACTTAAGGATCTTGACGCGCAGAAATCGGCTAGCCCGGATGGTGGGTTAGTGGGTGTTGACTTAGCCTCACGTAGGTATTCCTGTAATACTTCTGAAGAGCTCTTCTCCGCTGGTAAAACCAGGTCTCTTTCCGATTAAATGAAAAACAGCACTAGTCCATCCCATCCCTAAAAAGGACAAATCTTCGTCAATCAAAATATCGCAGGTCCACTGTTGATTTGATAGCTTACCTTTCCGAAAAATGCAACAGATCTTTACAGGATAAAGACGAAAGCAAACTTGTTGGGCATTTGACAGAGGCGTCATGCTGTTATAGTATCAATTGTCAGTGACTCGAAAGAAGTGAAGCCGTGAATCATGAAAGCTTTAAAAAAAGACCTGTTTGTTGACATTCATGCGTATCGAAAATTCCCTTAACTTAATATTCATTGCCTGGAGGCAAATCTGAATTTTGAATACTTTTCAGTTTTGACCTCTTAATTCACCTAAACCTCTTACCGCCCAGCCAGTTCTTTTCGTTTGAAACGCGGAATAGTCATAGGGGGCTTAGTCTCGGCTCTAATCGCGTAAGGCGACAATCGTCTCGCGCTAGTGTTTCGACTTCATGTAAGCATAAAAAAGCCTGCTTCGCGTAAACTAAAAACTGTCATTAACTATCGTCTCGACGACTGATTTTTGGCGATACCTATTTCTGTATCGTCTCCTATTAAATGAGAACAAATTATGTATACCACCCTAAAAAACCCCTGGTTTGACACCGAGTGCAGGCAGGCACATTCAGCGAAGCAAGCAGCATACAAGGAGATGCTGGACAGAAGGACGAGAGCGGTTCGTGAGCTCTACGAACTTAAAAGAAGGGAAGAGCACCGGCTTCTCAAAAAGAAAAAGAAAGAGCATGAGAAGCGCGCGATCGAGTACATGGAGAGGTGTTACGGCAGAAATGACGTTCGAAAGTTCTACCAACGGTTTATACAACTATCCAATGGATACAAAATTCGGACAGAAGCCTGTCGTGACAAAGAGGGACAACTCGTAGTAGATTCGCAGTCGATACTGAGAGTCTGGACGGATCATTTCTGTAGACTGTCAAACGGGGAGGAAGACTCCAATACCGCTGTCAGTCAGAATGCTCCACTCCACGCAATTGACGATGATCGACGAGAATTCCGTCCCCCCGACCTAGACGAAGTCAAGATAGCGATATCGAGACTAAAGTCGAATAAAGCTGCTGGTGCAGACGGACTGTCTGCGGAACTGTTTAAGGCAGCTGGAGATGAGCTGGTAAGGTACATGCACCAACTCATCTGTAAGATATGGTCGGAGGAAAGCATGCCCGACGAGTGGAACTAAGAGCATAGGGACGAGCTATACAACGCCATGTCTAGTTTTGACATTCCCGCCAAGCTCGTTAGGTTGTGCAGGATGACGATGGAGAACTCTCGCTGCTCTATCAAGGTCGGTAACGAACTCACCAAGACCTTCAATGTCGAAAAAGGTTTTAGACAAGGCGACGCGCTGTCATGTGATTTCTTTGACATCATCCTGGAAAAGATCGTGCAAGACTCACACGCCAACACTAGAGGCACGATCTTCCAGAAGTCCGTACAACTGCTAGCATACGCGGATGACATTGACGTGATTGGCAGAACACAGCGATCCGTCAATGAGGCGTTTGCTGGTATTGAAGCGGAGGCAGCTAAAATGGGTTTAGCGGTGAACGAGGGCAAAACGAAGTATATGCTGGCATCGAGAAAGGACACACAACATTGCCGACTTGACCAAAACGTCACCATTGGCAGCTATAACTTCGAGGTAGTGAAGGACTTCGTCTACCTCGGCTCGCAAGTGAACAGTACGAACAACACCAGTACCGAGATTAAACGCAGAATTACTCTTGCCAATCGCTGTTTCTTTGGGCTCAATAGGCAATTGAGTAGTAGAGTCCTCTCTCGAAGGACCAAGCAAACATTATATAACAACTTGATCATCCCTGTCCTGCTCTATGGTGCGGAAGCATGGACAATCTCAAAAGCGGATGAGGAAGCACTTGGTCTTTTCGAGAGAAAAGTTCTGCGTTCAATCTTTGGTTCTGTCTGCGTTGATGGTTATTGGAGAAGAAGATTCAACCACGAATTGTACGGGCTGTACAGCGGCATGAGCCTAGTCAGGCGTCTACGGATTCAACGCCTAAGATGGCTGGGCCATGTAGAGCGCATGGACAACACTGGTCGAGCCCGAAGAGTCTTCGACTCCGAACCAGTGGGACAACGCAATAGAGGACACCCACGGAACCGATGGCACACCCAGGTGGAAAAGGACCTCAATCAGTGTGGGGTGCGCAGTTGGAGATAGCTGGCTAGAGATCGTGCCGGCTGGAGAGGCTTACTGGTTGAGGCCCAGGTCCACCCCGCCACCAGAAGAAGAAGAAGAAATTGTGTATACATATCTTGTTCTGCACTTTTGAGTCGTTTTAGATTGATAGGTCACATTTGGATTGGTTTTGTTCGAAAACTGTCATGAGATTGTATTAGTGAAATTTGAGAGGAATTAAGGCACAGATGTCAGTTTTACGTGAGAGTTATTATTTTCAGAGCACTCAAACTGTAACGATAGATGAGACGATTGTGATTGTCTTACATGAAGCAAATCATCGTCGATATCATCGAAGTGAATCAAAAGGACGATAGTCGTCAGAAAAGTTAAGCGATGAGAGCCCTGGTGAATATGCAGGATGGAGTAGCAGTTCGTAGCCAAATTTATGAATGGATCAGTCCTTCGAAGAGGTTACACGGTTGTGCGGGAAGCTTTTCCTTGTTCAAATATTCATATAAAATGCGATGCACCAGCTCAATAGAGATGTCTGTACACTTAGGCAATCAAACGCACATTAATTCTTCTATCGTCCAATCTCGGCGCTTTTTTCTAATCGTGGCTCTTGCGACTACCTCGTGGGAATGACATTCGGAGTTCTTTGCGCTGGGTACAGTTTCGTGTCGTTTCATCATTATCAGTGGCCCGCATGATTCTCTAAAGGGGTGGCAGGTTAAATATGTCGATAGAGTTCTCCAGGGCACTCGATTATTTGCCACTCTAACGCATCAGGACCTCTGGTTTTTAGATTAGGATCCACCAACTCGTACTGGGTCTGCCAAGCGGTCACGATGGAAACGCATTCAAGGCACGACTTGGAAGTCCTGTGGTTGGGGACATTCCTGCCTGTCACATGACCAAACAAGCAAACATACCCGTTTCCGGTCGAATAAATAGTTGGCGAAAAATTAATCATTCTATCGGAAGATGTTATAATCTTTGCAAATGGCGTCGTACGGCAATCATATCTGAGATTTGTGAACTAGACAGCTGCAGTATACAAACAGATAAGCAATTCCATACTCCGCAAGAGTGTGGAATAATCGGTCGGTGGTGTTAGCGCAGTGTGAATTTCGACGTCAATTTCCTAATCGTTAACGCCATTTCGTATTCCGGCGCTTACCTACACAACTCGAACAGACAGGAGACCACAGGAGGAGACCATGCAGGACACAGGCCGACTCAGGCCTCCAACGGACTGGTCATTCATTTTAGATGGTTCATCGGAAATCTTGTGAAAAGACGTGGAAGATGCAATAAAAGAAGCACAAATGTTTATAAATACTGACGGCAGTCACTTGACGGATTTCATCTTTTCCACTGAACAGAAAAAAATTAATTTTTTTGAAAATAAATCTTTTTTTTTATTTATTAAAAAAGTGATTCAAGAACAAAATTTGATAATTAATTCTGCCCCACCTTGTACAACGTTGAAAATAGCTTACTTAGCTTTGACACCAAGTTCGGTCTTACAGGATTAAAATTAGAATTAAATTTCTTTTTTTACGCATGAGTTCAAGGCTGAAATCAGAGTCGCCGCAATGAATTGCTTCGCACTCATTTCGTCCCATTAAACAGGAACATTTTCTAAGTGCTGCTATCCCCACTGTGTACACGAGTAGTATAAACTTAAAGTGTCATATTTTAATGAATAGATTACTGCAAATTAGTTTTCAAACCTATCACTTTTGCCTCTACATCAAACTTTTCTCAAAGAAAAAAAAATATATAATAAACTGATTTACGAGAACAGCTTCAATTCAATGGAAACAAGAACAAGCAATTCCAATTTCATTAAATCGAATGGGGAGAGTTTAGTTTTGAAAGCCAATTACGCAATGAGTAGCAACAATTTTAGCACAACTAATTTCCTCTGCATTGATTGCTGTTTTCAATTGATTTCAATTCCCTCTCGGTATTGTATTGTATTCTTCAGCCACCCGTAACGGGACGTGACGAAATGCATAGGTGGGTGCAGGTTAAATTAACTGTATAAATTGATATCGTTACGTAGCTCAAATTATAGAAGGCAATAGCTTTATTCGTTGAACAATACAATTGAAAATTCAATAATAGACGGGCGACAAACGTTGGAAATTAACTTTTCCTCCTTACACATGCGTTGGCACATATGTACAAACTATTCGTGTGTGCATTCAAAAGAGTGTCTTCATTTTCTTCAACTGTAATTAGCAAATGCAACGGCATCCAACCGCGTTGGTGCAATTAAATTTAGTTTTGTATGAATTAGTTGATATACGTCGGCAATCAAGGCACTCTTTGAACCCTGATGTCTTGGCTGTCGATGAATCAATCCATTGATTCGCTCTGTGGAACAGAACACTATACAAATAATCTGATATTCATTGTAAAACTTCACATATTCTGCTTCAAGGGTCTCGGTACAGTGATGGACAAAGTAATATTTTGTTCGTGAAACAATGATGATTTTTTTTTGAACGATCTCTATCTGATTCTTGTATTGTTAACACGCCACTGTGCCGTCAAGCAGAAATGGAATGTTTAAACTCATGTTCATGTGTATGAATTGTACTCATTACTCATCAGCCTACGACTTATTAAATTATCAGGCCAACGACCCATTAAATGTCTGAGCCTGAGCTGGTCCTACGCCCCATGTTTGTCGGTCTTGAGCACGCTACATACTTTCAGCCATTATGACAGACTTTCCTCTCGTTCTATGACTTGGTGTTTAAAGCGAAGATTGAGTCTACTTCTCCTTCTCAAGCCAGGCGCAGTTGGAGGTGCTTATGAGCTAGATGGCCGGTTGGAATTTTTCGTCAGATTCTTGCCTTCCAGACGACAAGGCACGGTCTTTGGTCTCTTCGAGAGAAAAGTTCTGCGCGCGATCGTGCGTTGACTGATTTTAGAGGAAAAGACTGCTCAATGACATGAGCCTAGTCAGGCGTCTGTAAAAGACGGCTAGGCTGTGAAGAGTGTAGGTACAACTCAGCTCCGCCCCGAAGAGTCTTTGACTGCGAACCCGTGGGACATTGCAACAGTGGACGCCAACGTTTAAGATGGCTTACCCAGGTGGAGAAGGACCTCAACCAACTTGGCGTGCAATTCTGGAGGCAGCTAGCTAGAGACCGTGCTAGGGAGAGTCTTGGTCTAGAGGACCAGACACAATCCGGACTGTAGCGCCAAATAAAGAAGTGTCTGTGCAAAAAAAAAATATATTTTTTCTACAACAACTCCTAGCCGGACTAGCTACATAATGTCGATTATCGGTTCACGATGTCGAAATATGGTGAACTGCTAAACTGAGGGCATCTGCGCTACGGACCTCTGTGCTATTGGTCCTGTATCGTCGAATCCAAAACGAAACAAAATGTGTTGGCTTGGCCAGAACTCATTTCACCGGAGATATCCTATCCACGTTGGCTTATAGTGCCCTAAGTGTGACTAAAATAAGCCGGATAACTAATCTAATTCTTACATAGCATTCAGGGCTGAGTAATTGTCTAGAATGAAACTGAGAGTCAATGCAAATTTCGTTGTATGTGTATATAAACCAAACCTCTACTCAATGAGATACTGGTCAATATGCATACTTATCAGGACGAGCCTGAGCAAAAACTGCCTTCTACCGATCACGACCCTGAGCAGGCTGCTTCCGGACATCAAAACCAAGCTGTCATGCGTCCATTATGACATAGTATTCATACCAAAAGGTCGGCCTTCGTCTCCTTTTCGAACCAGGAGGCTCGAATTCGAAGACCGTCTTTTCTGCAGCGTTGTTGTCCATGATTTGCGTAAACTTCTTCTTGGATTAGTTGAAAGGTATGTCTTCCATTCACGATCCTTACAGACGGGATCATATATCCGACGTAGAGTATTCTTTCGAAGGCACCAACTATCAATTTTGTTGTTTTGGCGAAATGAGACCTTTGGAGGATGAGACCTTTCAGGAGTTTTGAGCCCAGTCATTTTGACAAACCGAAGAAGTGCCGGTTGTCAAGGGAAATTCTCTCTCGTAGGAGAGCATCGGGCAAAATAACAGTTTTTACTAAAAATCGACGCTGCTACCAGAATTTTCGATATAATTCAGCCAAACCTTTTCCAATTAAATACGCTTGTTTATGTAGTAGTAGTAAAGTAGTAGTAGTAGCTTGTTTATGTAATTGATATATATTCAACATTTTTTCGAGTACAATCGAGCGACCTGTTTTAACGGGTACGTGGTAATAGGAACTAATATAGTTAATATAAAAAAATTTAATATAAAAAACAGTTATATAATAGGAAATATAAATATTTTTTTAATTATGAGTTTTTTTTTTCTCCTCTAAGTGTGGCTTATCGGTTAATATAGCCTCAATTTCCTCGTGATTTTCTGCTTTTTTTTGTTCTGGATTTGGATATGGTCAAAGTCAAAAGAAACCAGTCAAAATTAAAAGAAACCGATTATATGTCCTATAGGTCTGGTAGACAGCGCATAGTTTAAAAACAAAAATAAAAAACAATTCAGAGCCGCCTTTTTTGAATATCGCAGTATTTTTTTCCTCGACGTTCAATGAGCAATTGAAGCAGACACCCCCAACCGTTTTGACAAAACCAACAATTTTCTCTTTTACGTGTTTCTTAATTCTGAACGGAACACTGTTTTTTGGCTGTTACTTCCTAGCATTGTTAGTTCTACCCCTACTCTCCCTCTTTCACTGTGTTTCACTCAAAACATAGTTGTGGTCAACATTTACATGAAATAATCTTTGAAAAGTAATTGGCAAGCAGGCCAAATTGTCTACACTTTTTGCAATTGTACTGTTTTTTTTTGTGCAGTTAAAAACCGAACTTTAAGAATATTATCCTTCGGAAGTGCAAATAAATGTCATTCCGAAAAATAAATATCATAAATAAGGGCAGATTCTCTAACAAAACTCTGTTTTTTTTTTTTTAATTTTCAGCATTATTGGACGCAAACATTGTCCCAACGACTTACCGATCACCCCGAAGCAATACAACCAGTTCTGGACAAGAGAGAGATACAAAATTAATGAATCTCCTAGCAGCACGGAGAAGTGCACTCAACAGAGACCGCTTCAGGACACACCGCAGAATATCAACAACTGGCAAAACACAACCACCCACAGAAGCAACATCAAAGGCCCCGCCCGACTTGCGAACAATATGCGTTCGAAATTGCACGAAAAACTTCACCCGAAGGACCACTGCCAGCTGTATGAGACAATGCACTGCCTTGCAACGGCAGGCGAATACATCCACCACGCCCAGTCCCACTTCAGAGGAGGATAAGTCACAAAGGGACAATAACGAGATACTCTTCACTGATGAGTCATCTCACGGATTCTTCGTTGTCGCAAAGCATATAAATGACACTGCGAATCACATCCCCGACCCCAAGAAAGTTGCCGGAATGGCCGTTGGGAACTCATTCAAAGCCAGGCCAAGAGTGAAGGCGAACGCTACTGCGCCGGTATCGGACGCAGACTCGTATTTGTTCTTTGGCAGAAAAATTCCCTCATTGCGACCATCGTTTCTGAGCATATCCACTGTGAGCGAGGAGCGCCCACGGGTGTTGGAGGTGTCTGTGTCACAGAAACCAATAAGATCAAAAAGTTCACTCAAATTCAATCCAAGGGAGAGGACCGGTGCGCTCTATACGAGAAAAATAAATACAAATAAAGCGAGTCAACTGTCTGCGGCACTCACAAGTCCAGTCAAGGACAGTTCTTCTGTTGAGAAGGAAACGACGTCCCACCCCACCATTGAGAAGTCGACTGCAGTCAGCATCTCAAACCACACGAATTTAGAGCACGTGAATGCAAGTGCGCCGGAAGAAGATAAACAACTAGATAAACTAGGCCTCATTGTCGCTGAGGATATAACGCCCAGCTTACTGGTTGACAGTGATCACTATTCGACAGACCTGGGCCAAACTGATTTCTCCACGCCGTTGATTATAAGCGTTGCCGATGTCCAAGAGACAACTGTGAGCACAGACATTGCAATGGACTACTCGACTGAGGCTACTGAACCAAGTGAGGACGAGAAGAGCACAGAAATCCCGAAAATAGAAGCACCGTCACATTTTTCGGATGACAAGACTAATCTTATCATTTTCGTGAACAAAACCACTGAAATAGTTACGCAGTCCTCACTCAATCTTACTCCCCAAGAGGTTGTCAATGTCACCGAACAGACAACTCTAGTGAAGACAACCATCCTTTCGTCAGTGCGATCGACAGTCTATCCCCTCGTTACCACTGTCAAAAATCTGGAGCCACTCGAACCGCGACTCATTCCGGTCTATACGGTCAGCGAAAGCAGTCCGCAAGCCACTACTCCGCTCAGAAACGAGGAGGAGGCAAAACATCCAAAATCGAATGAGACGCTTGAGACGAGCAGCCATCTGCCGGAAGAAAAGGAGATCAGTTCAGCAACGCGGCGACTTAATCTGGCAACCTACGTCCTGGCCGGCTTGGGAATGTTTCCCATAATCATAGTCATCATATACTTGACAAAATCCCTCATTTTAAGGGGCTATCTGAAGCACGATGAGGACTTCGATGTTTGCATAACAGATCAGCAGCCAATAAGTCCGGTGAAGGAGCCCGAGAAACAGGACGAAGAAGACGACGATGGGGTACACTACGAACGGTGCTCCATAAGCAGCATGGACGAGTTCAATCGGGCGAATTTACGTTTGAAGAGCCTTCTGGGTGAGGGTAATTTTGGGCAAGTTTGGAAGGCTGAGGCGGACGACTTAAGTGGCCACTTTGGTGCTACTCGAATAGTTGCTGTTAAGACCGTTCGATCGGGCAGCTCTCAGTGCGGACTGAGGGAGGAGGCTGGTATAATGAGAAAACTTGGGTCACACCCCAACGTAGTGACTCTGCTGGGTGCATGCATAGAGAATGGTTTGTACTCGATTATGGAATACGTTTGAGTGTTAATTGCAACAAATTTAATTTCAGAACCCCACATGCTAATAATGGAGTTTGCAATGCGCGGAAGACTCTTGTCGCTTTTGAGAGCTGCAAGGAGTGCTACAAATATCTTACCGGCATCAGTTCCTGGAGGAAGAAGCCTTGCTCCTTTGTCACCGCGGACTTTGGCCGGATTTGCCTTGGACATTGCAACAGGAATGGAGTACATAGCTGGAAAGAGGGTATTTATTTTTGTTGGCGTAAAATTGTACACGCTGGTCTTTTTTGTGATTTAGATTTACATCTATCATCTATTTACATCTATATTTTCAATATGTTGATTCCTTTAAATGTCCCCCACGGGAGTTCTTGCTAGACTCAATAATGACAATCTTCGATGACTTTTCAACAGATGTGTGGCAATTATTCGCCCATATCTGCGCGAATATTCGTTTTCAAGGCATCAAGAGTTCGTTATGCGCACAAGCAAGATAATTTGAATAGCCCCAAAAACGGCGGCAACGATATCTGTGCCCACTTCGCATCACTAAAAAGCGAAATAACTTGTCCTGGAAATAGTTCTTGTAATAAAGACAAAACAGGTGGTGTTGTGTTGTCACATTTGTGACACCAATTGAGACAAGGGTCTGTTTAAAGTCGGCCTTCCTTAACAAGAAACGCCCTCATCTCTACTTCTCCAATGCCATCAACATGTCAAAATTAGATTAATCCGGAACGGATCATCCTGTGCATATCGTGTATGGAACATTTCAAATTCAATCACGAGGTAGAACAGCCGATTAGGTATGCGACTCGAAGTTTGCTCCGATTCGATGGCTACTAGCTCATCCGTGTTGGTTTTCGTGGTTCCGAAGTTGGTTAGTTCGTCAAAGTGTCAGATACATTTTGCGCAGCCCATCGGCAGTGATGGATACAGCGAAAAGGGCGTCCCTATGCCTGACATTAGACTGAAGAACCTATCGGCTTTCCTCATTTTGTTATTTAGCGTGATTGTAGTCAAACTTAGTTCTTGTAAATTTTAAAGAAACAGCCAGGGAAATACATATGTAGCTAAGTGTAGCGTCAAAATGTCATATAAAACATTAAGCATCACAGCTCCGTTAAAATTGTTCTTAAAGGAACTCGATAATGAACTACAGCAAAGAAATACGGGGAAGAGTACTAGACTAATTCAGGCCTCAAAACCAAGATTTTCTGGCCAGAATATAACATCGCCAAAACCAAACTACTAACCTTGCTTCAAAGAGTTAACTGCTCAACTCTAGTAGGGATCATTATGGGCCACAGCATATAGCCATGCTCATAGACTAGACCGGAATCCCACTGATAGATCGACGCAGTGCTTAGTAGGCTCTTTTTAATCCTTGAGCCCTTACGCTATAAGTCGCCTTATCCATATTCTTAACCTGATATTTTTCTTAAAGCCTTCAGCTTGATTGAATGAGAATACTTGTCAAAGAGCCTTCAATTATCCGTTTAATCCAAACAAACAGAATAGACCAAGTCATTCATGTGGCATCCATCCGAAAAGGGGGATAGACTAGGCAAAGATACGGCTTCTTCATTCGTCGCGACGGGCGTTTTTCGTATTACATAAACAACTGTGCCTTATTACAAAACGATTCACCAAAACGTCAAAGCTTTTCGACAGCTAAACGGGCTAGCCTATTCTTCACGACCAACTGAGAGGGTATTTTAAGTGCGTCGACTCCTACGCAGAAATTCACGGCTGCGCCTCTTTCGAGTCACTGACAATGCTCAAAGAGTATTCATGTCTAGAAAAAGCTTCTCAACTTCGCCGTTCGGAGTCGGCATTAAACTGTAGGTCCCTTCCACGCGGGAGAGAACAATAGCACGCACAACACGAGTGTTTGCTGAGAAGTTAGACTCAGGTCCGCCTCGGACTGTAGCGACCATATAAATGAAATTAAGATGAAAATTCGAAATTGCAAATCAGTGTTGATTAATTAGTTATACAAATACACTCCAAGACGACCGCTTCGGACATACGGCCGAATTATTAAAAAATTGGCTAGAAAATGTTAATTTCAAACGTAAAGGCGTAGTCATCATCCTCTTTTGAAATTGTCCATGCCCCCGCGTCTGCAGATGGACTGGGATCATCAGTTTCTTATATAAATGTAGTCCTTCGAGAAACGGGTCTATTATGCAAACGCCGCTTGAGTCCATAGAAACAGCGATTGGCAAGAGTTTTCTGCGTTCTATCTTGATACCGATATGGTTTGTACTGTGTACTGCAGAGTCTATGTAGTCCCCAACCACCTCGAAGTTATGACTGACCACTGTGATGCTCTGTCCAACACGTCGATGTTGTATAGCCTTTCTTGATCACAGCATAAATTTCGTTATGGCCTCGTTCAATAGACCGATTTTAGCCGCTTCCGTCTCGTCGACATGTGAGTCCTTTATGATACCCACAGTCAGACTACTACCACTGATTGACCACTCCAGTGATAGTGCCGTTATTAATGCTAGCTTTGCTTTCACTGGGATTTGAACCGGGGACCCCACTAACTTAGGGCATTGACCTAACCTTAATAACAACCAAGCACTCTTTTTCTAATTTCGATAAGGGCGGGCAAGTGCCGAGATGGAAAAGTTCTGTTTTCTCATCCCTGGCTTGTTGCGTCGACTCCTATGCTGGAGGTGTCAGGTTCAATCCCCCAATTTACGAACTTTCGTAATTCACGGTTCCACTTCTTTCGATTCACTGACAATTCTCAAAGAATAATGCTGTCTATGAAAAGCTTCTCAAACTTCGTCGTTTGGAGTCCACTCGGCATTGAACAAAAGTACGCACAGACGAGGTGGTTGCTGTAGAAGTTTTGTTTTACAGTTTTGCCTGTAGTGCAGTTAAGATGGTTGATTATGTCGAATAGAAGCTGGACATTCCGGCTGCAGATTCACTACTTTGAAGAAATATTTCACAATTTTAGCACGCTCAGCAAGACCTAAGCGACCCATATTCTAAAATGGAACAGCCTGGGATGGAAGTCCGGTTTGAAGTAACAACAGCGATCTCAAAGCTGTACCACGAATATTTTCATACATTTACGTCATTAAGTTGCTTTTTTTGAAACTAAATACTCGTTAACTCACTTTTGTACACATATCATTTTAGATCGTTCATAGAGATCTTGCAGCACGAAATGTCTTAATAGATCACAATGGGGTGTGTAAGATCTGCGATTTTGGGATGTCCATAGACCTGGATGTGACACGCAAGAAGAGCAACAAGCAATCGCCAGACTTCATGCAAAGAAATTCGAATAAATTCGACAAATTCAAATTCGACCTGGGAGAACGTTTCATTAACAATTTGAATCACGGATTTGGCAGTCACACCGCGAAGAAACACCACGAGACGCTAGCCAAGAGGCCAGCTCTACCAATTCGCTGGATGGCGCCAGAAGCACTACAATACAATGAATTTACGACGGAAACAGATGTGTTTGCCTTTGGAATAGTCCTCTGGGAGGTCGCAACGTTGGGTATGGTCTCTGTTGAATCCAAAAAATTCTATACTCTATAGGTCCTAATTTTCTATTACCAGGTGCTACACCATACGCTAATTTGTCAGGCCGAGAGGTAGTGCGTCATGTTCTGCAAGGCACTCGACCGGAGCTTCCAAACGATGGACGACAGGGATTCTACGAATTAATGTCACAATGCTGGCATAAGGTGCCGGATCTTCGTCCGACATTCCGCGAAGCACGGCTAGAGATATCACGTTACGTCTGCAAGTGGATAGACGATGATACGGCAGCTTCGGATTACATGGACGTGAGCGGCTTTAGCGAAGACTTGGAACACGGAATGTTGTATTTCAACCAAAGGATATCAGAGTTCGAGTGTGAAATATGACATGAGTGTGTTCACTATCCCACCTCCTGAAAGTGTGCTTCTTCAGAACTGTGTCGCATGTCGTTACGATGCCTGGACAGTATTATTGTAATTAGTTTTCGATCAAAAGCCACGTTTTTGTAGTGCAAACACATTTTTTCTGATTTTACTTTTGCGTCAAATTGTTTTTTTTTTTTACTTTATTTTTGATGCATTGTAAGTTTGTTAATATATCACTCTGCATATGTTTGTATATATTTTATTAATCGCTATTAAGTTTAGTTGTATCTAGTCTGCTATTGGTTTACACTTTAAATTTAAAATAATGTAAAATTGACTGTAAGTATTGTATTTTTCGTGTGCATATGTACGTTGGAAGTTCATGACATAAAATTTGTTTTATAGTTTATATTATATATTATTGTTTGACATTAACTTAACATTGTAATGTGGTATTTATATCTGTTAATATAAATGAAATAAAGGACCCACACTGTATGGCGCAGGCTATCATTCTGAGTAACTTAACATGTACCGTGTCATTTTTAGTAATCGTAGGAGTTTGGAAAATATTTGTTTCCTCTGTTTTGAGGAAAAATGCATCTCCTTCATCATCTGCTAATGGCGCTCCAATATGTGGACCTAATGGTATTATTGTTGAATAAAAGCCACTATGGACTTTTCGATCACGAGCCGGTTGAGTGCCGATGTAATTTCTTTTGTTGGGATTCGATGTTGTTAAATGCTCCCTCATTGTCAACAGAAGCTGTAAGGGTAAATTCCTTATGAACGAGACATTTTTCTACAATGCCGACAAGCGAGTGAAGGGCTGTGTCTACAAATTTGCGCTTCTTGAAGGCATGCTGAGAGGTCGACATTTTATTTATCGCGATTGTGTTGTTGATGTATGAGTCGATCAGTTTATTCAGAGTCTTGAACAGGAAGGATGATAGACTGATTGTTCTTAGATCCTTCGGATTCACGTCAGAGCTTATCCCTGCCTTCGGTATAAAGACAATGGTGGTCATCCTCCAGAGTCTAGGTACGTGTCCCAGATAAAGGCAACTCAGAAATATGATGACCAGCCGAAAGGGGGAAATTGGGTCAACGACCTGTTGTACCCCCGCAGGGAATATGCCATCGGGTCGTGCCATTTTATATGATTTGGAAGTGTTAATGGCTCAAATGACATTGTCTTTGGTCACTCTGAGTGATTTGCATAATGTGTAGGAATGATTACTCTCAGTGGTTGTGAGCTCTATCCTGTCGCAGCTGTCTTGAAAGTGAGTATAGATGAGAAGACCCAGACTATCCGTGCTGGATATAGTCCAGGTTCTGTTCCTTTGAATTAGGCAGGGCATTTAGGTGGCTCATGTCAGTTCCTTCCTGAGTACTCGGAGCCTTTCTCGATCTTTCCACAGAGGGGTTTCCTCAGATAGATTTTGAGGGTGTTGAGATCCCTATTATACTAGTCCTAGTTATGATTCTATTTAAGAGCTCCATGCTACCCTCTCGAAGGTACTAACTTGCTACGCTGAGAGTGATATATCGGCGGTCAGAGAAGGAGTGTTCTTTTGAAACCTTCCACTCATTGATATCCACCGATACATAGACCGTTGTCAGAGACAATATGTATTTTATAGGGTTTATACGTTATTTTTGACTATCAACGTGTGCTGGAATCGTTAGGATACGGTAAACTCTGCCACGTCGTGGGGGACGATGCTCAATTTAATCAAGAATTTATATTATTAATTAAATATAGACAACAGCAAAGATAAAATTCATCATATTTTACAGCGATAAAGCGAAAACGCAAGCCACCCTTTTGGAAATGTGAAATGAACCACATCCGGTGACCCCCCCCCCATTGTTGATTTCAAATTTTGACGAAGATGACGGTGAACAAAAATTATTTTTTAAGGCTTGTAACTTTGCATACATTTATTTGAAGACTTAAAAAAGAAGAAACATATTTTCAATAATTTTTTTTGTTGTTTTTTTGTGATCAAACAAAAGCCCTTCTTTTCGCCGGCTCATGTGATTTCCGCTCATTGGAACATCTGAAACCAAAAATTCCAACGAGATTAGAAAGAGTACATGTTTGGCTCTGCTATGAACTAGGATTATTAATTTCGCACAAAAATTAAGAATATGGCGGACCTTTGAATTTTTTTTGTTCAAAAATCACCTATTGTTCGGCCACAAATCAAGTTAAAAAGTAAAGATCTTCACCGATTTGATTTGTCCTAGTTCCCACCATAGCTTTATATGTATAGAATAACGTATTCAAATTTGGAAGCTTTTTAATTAACCAGATGCGCCAGCCGTAAAAATATTGTTTCGAGAAAAACGCGTTTAAAGTTTTGAGAAGCAAATTCTTGGGTAAAAAACCTATCTATGTTCAATCAGCTATGACATATCCATGTACAATTCCTTCCGTTTCTTCAAAGGCTTGATTTTCTTCGGCTCGTTGGTCTCTCCAAGCAATTCTGGCCTCTCTGGACGCCTCAGTGAGGTCCTCCTCAGCCTGCGCGTCTCTTGGAGTTTGACTTCTGCCCGTCCAATTTTGACTCCCAGTTACTCCATTATTATTAAAATTTTGACAAAACCTTCGTTAAATATACATGCTGCTGTTTGGGCAGCAATTTCGATAATGTTTCTAATATTATAGATGTGTTTGGGGGCAAAATTCCACACACAATTGTTGAACGACTCGTTGTTGTTTTGCGTATTATTCCCCAGGCATCGGTGAAGAAGATGATTATGAAGATGGGATAGATGGGGTGATGGGAGGGGAGGGGGGGGTTCCTTATAAGAACCTTACACGAAAACAGTCGTGGTTGAATGTTGGCAAGTCGTGTCCAAGACTTGTTGTGTATTTGGTGGTATTGGCAGGAAATCATCTACTGTGAGCTGACCTCATAGGACAAAACTATTAATTCAAACCTGTATTTTCAAAAATTGGACCATCTGAAGGAAAGGAATTGTGTTCCATCAAGACAAAGCCTGAAGCAAGCGAATCACCAGAAGCTCCGGGAGATGTGGTTTTGGTTGGGAGGTTCTTATACATCCACCTTATAGTTGGGACCCAGTACCAAGTGATTAATCCGAACGATTTTGCTGGTGAGAAGTTAGACAGTAACGCAGCGAGGGGGGTGCAAGGGGGGCACAGGCCTGGCCGGCTATTTTCTAGGGGCTGCAATTTGGAGCGGTTTATTCTTAAAATATATAAAATTTACAGATCCAGTATTTTTCAGTCCAACGAAAAGCTTTACCAACTTTACCACTGCTTCACCGTTAGTAATCCGACATTCCTTATATTGCTTAACAATAAAATCATATTTATACCCTGTCTGAATCACTCATGCTGTTGGACCAAACTGCGTCACTTTTTCGATACCTTACCGGATACCGTGGGGAAGATCTGCTTGGTACTTAAGACAACCCATTGAAGAGGCTGCTATAAACAAGATGGAGCGCAAGATGCAGTCGAAAATACCTGCAACCATTATGAGGGCCTATTTAATACCCTGACAAAACTGACTGTGGCAGACGAAACCCTAAACACACGGACGGATTAAGGTGCATTGCAAACAACATTGCATTCATTTCATTTCTGTGTTTTTTGGATTTTGGAAACCAGTACTGCACGAAGTTTGATTTGCAGACAGAAGGACTCAACCTTACAACTTTATCAATGTGCTCAAAATATATATCCTTACAGAAAAACGAGGTGAATAGGTAGAAGGTGCTTTTACTTATTCTAGAAATGTATGTCAAAAACTTGGAATTTCATTGGAACGTCACAAGAAAGTAAAAAAAAATTGATAGCGGATATATGTGTATGTAGATGCTGCTTTATCCCATAGAAATGATGGATGCGAGGACAATTATTTTCTTCCTTAGACAGGGTAAGTACTGAAATTAAGCAAACATTTCATCAGCAACGAACATTCATGACATTCTCACTTTAGCCAAACTCTTTAATAAAATCTATAAAAGTAAGTATTTAATAAAATCTATAAATTTATAACGATGAATTTGAGATCGAACGCCTACGGTTAATTACATATATCTTCTACAGATTGAGAAATCGGAAAGTAACCAATGTGGGAATATGCTTAATTTGCAGCTTCATATTTCTTCACTTGGTAGGACGAAAGTAGTACGAACTACATTTGACAACATTTAAGAAGATAAATTTTACCAAATTGATTTTTAGATAACTGGTTGAAATCGTAGATAAAGGATTTTTCTCTGTAGTGTCTTAAAAATGCGCTAGGGGCGGCATAAATTGCGTCTGTCCCGGGCGGCCTCAACCCACGCTACTCAACTGGACTCAAGAGAGGCTTGTCATACAATACTCTCTCAGCTTTTAGCTAGTAGAGACATTGCAAGAGATCATTACCATTAAATAGCAGCAGATAATCCAACCAAACGGTGCACAGTTGATCTAAACTAGACCTTTTTACTGTGATCAATAAAAATAATAGTATGGATGGCGCGACAGCCCGAGAAGGACCTAGCTTCTATCGCAATCATTCGTGTTGTGTGCGCTCTTGTTCTTTGACGAGAATATGGGACTTACAGTTTAATGCCGACTCCGAACAGCGAAGTTAAGAAACCTTTTCTAGACATAAAACCATTTGAGAATTGTTGGAATGAGTCCAGTTAATTATGAAAGTTGGTAAAAGTCGTGAATCGAATCTGTTATTCTCTGCGACCCGCCCAAAAAAATGACTAGGGGCGGCACAAATTGTGTCTGCCCCGGGCGGTCTCAAACCACGCTACAGCAAACCGCCGGCTGCACTATTTATGTTGTATTCGGTGGCCAGCAGACTCAAAAACTCTCAATTTTGGTCTTAATATTCAGACACTGAAAATTCAGTCGAAAGATTAATATTTTCTGAATAGTCTTCACTCATGAAGGCGCATACATTATAGATTAATTTCCCATCTAGATTAATAAAAATGCAACATACCATCATTTCTGGATTAAGAAAACATACACGGTTCAAACTTCACTTAATCTCACTACCCCACAATTCAAAAAAAAGAAGGATGCAGAAATGCCAAATAGCCAATAAATGTAAAGTCATAACTACTTACTTTCAATAAGAGCAGATTGTGCAGAAGAAAGCAGGACCAATAAACGAACAGCCATTGAAAGTAATTTGTGAAAATGTCTTAAGCACCAAAACAAGTCATACACGTTAATACGGTTCACCTTCTCTTATGATGGATCCCGAAATTTTCACTAACTTGCATGTTTGTGTATGAAAAAACATCTTAAGATTACACTAAGGCGCGGACAAATTTTGATAATTTTAAATTGAATTTGGCACATTTTTAATTCAAGTTAAATCCAATACAATTAGTACAATACAGTAAGCCATTATGCATCGTTGCTTTTATTCAAAAGCGGAAAGCTCATATCTTTCGTTCGATCGATGCTCCAAAGTTAACTGTTTACCTATTCAAGGAGGATTTGCATACAACTCTCTGGATATGTATCTGTGCCATAGAAATAAATGTGCCTACATATTTGTTAGTGCACAAACACATATATTTTCCAGTGGTTGAGCGCATAAAGTAAAAGCGAAAACAGTTTTTTTTTTTTGGTTTCGTTGTTCATCTCTTTATTTTCTTCTTCTTCTTCGTCGGACCAACTTCGACAACATCTCCCCAAGCGACCATCTACCTGGAGCATCTAGTGGCAAAGCAAAACCCGACTAGTCTTAGCGTTTGTTGAATTAATTTTAACGCTCAGTTTGCAGTGAGAGTTTATCGAAGAAGAACGCCTAGTGGTAGAACTAAGAGTGTTTATTCGCTATGCTGGTCTAGCACATAACTGAGATTTCAAAGTATGTTCAAAATATTATTTAGTTAATCAAATTATTCCAATCTGTATTTCAATTGTATTATTTGTAAATATCACCAGTTTGGATAAGTTTGAGGTTCCTGTTGCAAAGTTGTGTGTGGAGTGTGATTATCTTTCGAATTGATTTATTCTGTGTAAACATGTTCCCAATAGTCATCCAATGATACACAGGTGGAATCTTGGAATCATGGAATCTTTGAATCTGTGTCATTTCATGCTGGTGTTCCCATGTGAAGATGTGACATTCATTCGTGAATACGATAGATACACCTAAGTTTCTTTTCTCTGTTTTAAATAAATTTATGGCATTAAGGACAAGCGGGTAAAACGATATGCAGCCGCGGGCTACATAATTAAGATGAAATTGAATTGAGACGTTTTCTCATTCCCGCCTAAAGGAACCCACTGATTTCAAGTTCAAACATCTGCAGCAACTGACGAGTAAGTGGCAAGCCTCAGTGGTAAATGCAATGTTAATGGACTTTCTTTTGTTTGTGCCCCTACGTTCATAAACTCAAAGATTTTTCTTTTCTTTGAGGCAGTTGTCTTGTGTTATTTTTGTTCGTTATTGTGGATAATCGTGTACAGGTGCGCATAATAAATTATACCGCTTCGTGTGCTAGGGGGACTCAAAGTTACAATCTGGACGGTGTGGTGTTTGCGGATGAAACCATAAGGCTACCACTTTCAGTTGGTGCAGAAACCTGATTTGTCCCAGAATGCAATTTGGTTTAGTGGCAATGTTCGCTTGCACATCTATACTCGTACTAAGAGAATTTCTAAAAGTTATAAATTGTTTCAATCCGAGCGGGCGGAGGGAAGGGGATTGAATGGTATTTCTCTCTCTCCTTTGAACGAGAACCACACCAAAAGACTGTAAGCATGACTTTAATACTACGCAGAAATTGCGTAAGCCATCGACTTAGGTCTACACAAGTACCTTTGTATGGATACATGGAAGTGGATTCTTTTGGTGTGGTTCGTTGGTTTTTCAAATGGTTACTTTGCATTCTTTAATTCTCGTGATGCTTTAATTACTTTTTCCGAAATACACGCGAAATACACATACACGAATACACGCTTAAGGAACTTACATCAGGCCAGACTGAGCTTAAGCTCCCTTCCATCGTTGACTGTCCTGGGCACTCTGCTTCCAGTCATTGTGACCAAGCTGCCTTGCGTCCGTGATGAGTTGGTCTTTATACCGAAGATTCGGTCTTCCTCTCCTTCTTGAACCAGGAGTTTCGGATTCGAAGACCCTCTTAGCTTAAGCATCGTTGTTCATGAGCTCGATGTGGCCGAGCCAGTAAGGTCAACGGATTTTTTACCTTTCCACATCCTGGTACAACTCTTAGAGTTCGCAGTTGTTCTCTCTCCCCTAGTCACCACCCTCTCAGACGGGACCATGTATCCGTATCAGCTCTGCCGTTTTGCTTGGCGTCCAGCTTGCGGCTCCATATAGTAGGACTGGCAAGAGTTTAGTAGAGCATAATTTTGGTCTTTCGGGATGTTAGGAGTTCTGAGCCCAGTTGTTTTGACAAACCGAAGTAACAGCGGTTGCCAAGGGCGATCCTTCCTCGGATCTCCACTGTGATGTCGTTCGTGGAGTTTACATTTGCCCGAGGTAGACAAACTTCTTTACTACCTCGAAATTGTAGGTGTCTATCGTCATATTTTGTCCTAGGTGGTGTGCAATGGAAAGTTTCTTGGTCGACAACATATATTTCGTTTTGTCCTCATTTACCTTAAGACCAGTTCTCTTCGTCTGTAATAAATGCTCCCACCACGGCACGATGAGAATGTGGAACGATGCCGATGTTATCTGCATATCCCAACGGTTGGACTGACTTTTGTAGAAGATAGTGCCTTCTGTGTTTACAGCTGCACACCGCACTATATTCTCTAGTACCGAAAAAAAAAAAAGGAATCGCTCGACAGCGCGTCTCCTTGCTGAAATCTGATACAGGTTACAAACGACGAATTGCACTGTGGTTAGCATATGTGTTAGCGTGGTGCAATACAATCGGATCAATTTTCCCGGGATCCTGAATTCGGCCGTCGCCTCGAATAATTATGCGCTTGTCGCTGAATGCTGGCGTATGTGATTTTTAAATCGATGAATAGGTTGTGCGTATCTATCTGAAACTAGCTAGTCTTTTCCAGGATCTGCCTTAAAATTTGGTCTATAGTCGATTTGCGTCAGTACGTGCTAATTAGTGTGGTGCTGGACAGGATCTTGTATGCGACGCAGGGATATACCCCTGTAGTTGTTGCAAGAGTTCGTCTTTCCAAATTCTGCAGATGATCTGGTGCTTGCTCCCTACCAGAACATCACCACCGGCCTTGAAGACCTCCGATGGTAAACCATCGGAGCCTGCGGCTATATTGTTCTTCGGCATTTTAATGGCTGTGCCGACTTCTTCAAAGTTAGGTGGCCTCCCACAGACTTCATCGACGGGAGTTGGGATCTCTTGATTCCCTATCCCTCTCTCCTGATCAGGCCCGTTAAGCAGGCCACTATTCCCTGCGGGTCAGTAATAAGTTTGCCCTCAATGTTTCGAAGAGCCTGGGTGCATTTTCTAAAGCCAGCGGCAAGGCTTTTGGCTTTTCTATAAATGGCCCGAATTGTCTGTTTGTCCCTAGACTCTTCAATATCCTTGAGCTGGGAGGTTACGAGAGACCTTTTCTTCGGGCGTAGAAGTTTCTTCTCCTCCCGTCTTCTAGCCCGGTACTCCTCCTGAGCTGCTCTTGTTTTCCGTTGCAACGCTTTTTGCTATTCATCATCAGGTGCACATCTGTTCACACTCGCCATCATACCACAATATCGTCGGAGTTGGTAGGTGGTAGCCAAGGGTGGTTTTGGCTACCTCTTTGATGCCTAAGCGGCATTGCAACCATACTAGTTGGCGTTTGTGTTTGACGTGGGCATACCGGAGAGTCTGCCACTTAGTTGCTCTTCGTAGGCTCTGGCAATTTCTGGTGTGCTTAGGCATCCAATGTTGAAACTCCTCTTTGTTGGCTGGTCTAGCTTTCTGACATTGGACAGTCGGCTCTGAATCTTGCTGCTACGAGGAAATGGTCATAGTCGGCGTTTCCCCTCGATGAATGTTCTCACATATTTGACGCATGCCTTGCGTCAATGAGTAAATGGTAAATTTGGTTGGCGTTTCGACCGTCCGCAAAAATATCCCCAGGTTGCTGTGATGGGGATATTTTTGCGAAGGAACCTCGTGCTGTTTGTGACCGTACTACGTGCTGCCACAATGTCTGTGAGTCGGAAGCCGTTATCTGGTGTCGTCTCGTGGAGCTAAATTAATATGTGCAACCTTTTGTGACAGCTGTAATATATGTCGCACTCTTTCTTCTTCATTATCTCTTGCCCTGTCCAACGTATTTCCTGGATCGCAGTAATATCCACCTTGAACTGCTTGAAGATATTTTCCAGTTTATGAGCGGCCCCTGGAGTCTAGACTGTTCTTTCATTCCAGGAGTACACTCGCAAGTCATTGTCATTTTTCGTGCCGTGTTATCGTCGTTGTTTGTCCGTCCATTGCTCCTAGACTGAATGATCTCTCGTTTTTTTTTAACGTGAGCGATCCCCGCAAGGGGATCCCCGCAAGGGGATCGCTGCATACATTAGATCACCTCACAACCACTTAAATGGGTCATAATTCCATAAAAAATTGTTATGTAGTACTGACCCATCCATTATTGACTTATGACTCACCAAGTGGGTAAAATATCGCAGGGCCTCATATCAAGCACGTTTGTGCAAAGCTCACAATACGTACATATTTACTAAAGTTCACATGCTGCCCCCTGCAACCACTCTGGTTGGGTCACTATATGATTTGGGGCAGGTGCGACTTTCCATGTACATGAAAGTTTCTTTTTATTTAGGTTTTCCATAGACTACCAAAGTTTGCAGTACAGAACGGTGACGTGAGACCTAACGAAATAAAGCAAAAAATTAAAAATGTGGAATGAAAAGCCGAAATAGCCAATTTGGCTTTATTTCCTTTTTTATAATTTATACCCATTTGTTTTTACTTTGACATTTGTGAACAAAATTTTTTAAATTAATTTCTCAATTTGAATTTCTCGCAAACTGAGACGATTATTTCCGCAAGTAATTATTTTTTTTCCAGGAATTAAATTTTATTTACAGTAATTTCATATTTTTCTTGAAAATTATATTTCAAACCATTTGAGTAGGGTAAACGTGCGTCTATATGGAAAACAGAGGCTCCAGCTTTCTGCCACAACAATCTTGTAAGCTCTATAAAACGCGTAGCCCCACTTACCAAAGATCGTTGAATGTTTCGTTGAGCCTCATTTCAAGTCACTCCTCGCACCTACTCCAAATCGTAAAGTCCCCCAAGCAAGGGGTTGCCCTTCATAACCATTCCACATTTTATTGTAGATAATTTGAACGAGCAAATCAATTTATTAGTACTCCTCCGATTTCTTTTAATTTCAATCCATCGGAAAAGTAATAAGAATAATTGTGGACTTATGACCCACTTCGTTTATAGATTTGTGGAATTGTGTCATAAGATAATGGAATTTCAATTTAATTGTGGACTTATAATCCTCCCAAGTGGGTCGTAACTGCATTATGGACTTATGGCCTGTGGACTTATGACCCTGCATCGGTTTGGTCACATGGCTCGCATGTCCACATCAGCACGACTTCCAAGGCGGGCCTTGAATGCGATTCCATGAGGTAGGTGACCGCTAGGCAGGGGTAGGACGAGGTGATGGGACCAAGACCAAAAACTTATCTGGTTACGCATTGGTATAGCTCCTGATTGTGATCGAGTTATCTAGAGAGCTCTCCCGGATGCTATACCCCCGCGATCCCTTTAGTGAAGGATAATTTGCCGACACCGAAAGGCGTTTTTCTAGAAAGGAATACTCATTGAGCACTGCTAATGACACGAAAGAGGTGGAGCCGTTGATGATAGTTGATAAAGTCCGGGAACGAAAGTGGAAACCCAGGAGTAGGAGTCGACTCACCAACCCACTAAACCATGGCAACCAATACATTACAGCATTAGTAAAGAAGATTTAATATTAAGTGTTTATTTATAATTTAAATACATAGCTACAAAATACATATACACCTTGAGCAGGTTTCAATGGCCTGCCTTCAATGGCCTTGCTGAAAGATCGCATCAAACGAGACGTAGCATTCCCAACAGTTGCCGATGGAAGTTCCCATTTATCTACAAGTCCGTGCATTTCCTGTATTCCTCTCATGTTTTCCTTTCAGTTTCTGCTGCTTGTTACCCTTCCCTTCGTGAATGAAAGCATCCTCTATTAACTGCAGGAATGGGCTTTGAAAGACGAAAAAACGATTTACAAAGTTACGGTCTTCCCATTTTTCAAGTCCAACACGTCATTCGAGTAGGACAGCACATGAATTTAATATGCCTTGACACTAAAAGAAACCTTGTAAAATGACTTAATTAGTATACGCACATACTTATTTATGTATGGATTCACGGATAGCTGCTCACAAATATTTTATACGAATGTCATTTTGAAAATCTGCTAGGCTCATCCGTCTGTCTAAGATTTATTTCAAACGCTTAGCATTCTTTCCCATTATTTTTCGGGCAAGTTCGCGAATATTTAATCTCAATGGCCTTCCCTTCCCCGTCGTGGTCTATTTTTCCTCTTCGATTTGCTAAGGAATTCTTGTTAGATACTAATCTATGTCATAATGAGAAGACAGGCCATTCTTTATCTAAATTAATTAGCTTACAATATCGATCTTCTCTTGGAAATTACTCTTTTAGTCCATTTATGCAAATATTTTATAAACATGTAGACCACGATTTTTGGACAGTTCCATGACAAATGTAAAATGAAAGTGGGCCGTGGGAAATATATGCAAACTCTAGCTTATTTCGATTATCATTTTTAACATACTTTTTTCCTGTTTCATAATCCATTTTTTCCCAAAAGAACTTACGCTTTAGTGCTATTAGTCGTTTCACTTTAGCTACAATTTTGAGATAACAATGTACCAAACCTCTGAATTGCATATAAATTTGCAATGAAATGCAAATGGATTTGTATAACTTGCCAATTCGTAAGCACGTTATCTAATGCATCAATCTAGCATAACTTTTCCCTTGTATTTGATGCGGATATAAGGTTGACGAAAATTTGAATAACAAGTATATGTTAAAATGAGTTTTTAGAGTCTTAACGAATACGTGAGAAATTAGAAATTGCTTTTAAAATGGTTGACATGTGGTAACATAAATCGTTCAACAACAGCTCTCTAACTGTTCACTTATCAATCTGCCTTGCTGTGAGGAGCAAAATCTTTTGATGCCGATTTTTAATATATCGCTATTCTCTTTATATTCACAGCGACTGAGTGTTGGAAGCTGCAGTCCCTACAGTTAGTCATTGTTCTTCAAATTACGCAAGACAGTCAAGGCGCTTTTACGGCCTTGCGACCATGTCTCACTTAGACCAGCAAGTTGTGTCCTTAATTGGTGATGTGGTTTCTTATCGTGACAATTTCTTTTACTCCTGTCAGACAGGTTTTTTCAATTCTACGCCACTCAAGCCCTCTATCTCTACGAAGAAGTCCCCTTACTTTTCTTTGCCAGGGCATTCACAGAGCAGATGTTGGACATATTTCATTTCGTCCTTATTTCTGCAGCTTCCGCGAAAGTCTTTGTGTGATATGTTCTGTCGAAAGCGTACTTGCCCATGGCATAGTGCACCTATTAACATGCACACCACCTTTCGACTAAAACTATTCAGTGATGTTCATCTCTATATTCTCAAGGTCGACTGTATGGCACCCGCTGTTGCTATAATTTTCCGATCAAGTCATTGAGCTCGAATTTAAACGACTTGAGTGCATGAGGGATTGTCTGAGATTCCCCCAGCATCTCATGTCTCTCTCAAATATCACATTCAGCTTTTTCGTTCCCTCAAATACCAGTGTGCCCTGGTACTCAGCATTGGATCACCGTGTTCACCACTAATATATCCCGGAAGCCTTGTAGGCATAACCTGACTAGTTTCGATGGCAAAATGTCCGATGCTATGGTCACTATTGCCGCTTTGATATCAAAAAGAGATATGGTTTCCTTATAAACGTAAGACTAATTACGATCTGCCTCATGTCTGTTCAAAAACTTATGCAAATCGATCTAACACATGCCTTTCATTCATAAAATATCGTAAAAACAATCACATAAGGAGCACCCGAATGAATTTCCATGGAAACATCTGTCAAACGCACAAAAAGTTAAAAGTTGCCCAATTCCATCCGTCTCTCTCTCTCTTTTTTTTTCTCTCTCTCTCTCTCTCTCTCTCATAAGGCCTTATGAGTTGTAAAATTTTTGACAGGACGAAACGCAAGCGTCGGATTCTATGAGTTTGGGCCTTAAGTGTAAAGTAAATCAGTAGGCCTCGCGTCGTCGGTCAGATTTACCATATCTTTTTGTAGATGATTTAATTATACTCACATCTTGACTCAGACTCAAGGAACTCCAGCGCGCGCTTGATAGGTTCGTGGCCGTATGCGCAGATGCTGGGATGAAGCTTAGTGTGGACTAATTCGAGATTGCGGTATAATTCTTACATCTTATTAAAGTCCCATTTAAGCAGGTGGAGAAGTTCAAGTATCTCAGTGTCTTTTTCATGAGTGATGGAAGGAGTTACGCTGAGCTTTGCTGTAGGATTAACCAAGCTGGGTCAATTTCAGAACGGCTTGCAAGATCTGTAACCACTAATCAGGTGACCGAGCTTAGTGTTAAAGGCAAGATTTCATGGAAGGGTCATGGAATTTGAGTAATGGGGGAAAGAAAAAAAAATTTAGGCTGAGATGAGACCTTTTCGTGTTGCTGGCATAGAGTAAGAAAGACGGCAGTACGCGAGGTGAATTCCAAAGGGCATGAGATCTAAATATGGACTTTGAAGAAGATGTGGCAACAGTGTTTTTGTGTTTCAAACACACCATTCATACATTAAAGCAGGTGTGTTTAGGGTCATTATCATGCAGGTAGTATGGCTGATTATTCAGAAACGTCAAACATTTGCGCAGTGCTGTGGCATTACAGCTTTTTTGCGATACTGATTATACTTTTCTTTGACGTTTCAGAACGCATTGTTTATATTAAGCATTTTGTCGCAAATAAGGACAACGCAAAAGCAATAATAATTCATCTCCAATGTACCAACTTTCATAATTTACGGCTTCCACCTCTTTCGAATCACTGACAATGCTCAAAGACTATTCCTGTCTATAAGTCAACTTTGCCGTTCAGAGTCGCCATAAAACTGTAGGTCCTTTCCATTCGTGAAAGAACAATAGCACGCTCAATACGAGTGGTTGCTGAGAAGCTTGGCCAAGGTCCGCCTCGGACTGACGCGCCACCCATATCAATATTATTATAATAATTCACTGTTGCTAAAAATGTATGAAACAAGAATCACTGAATACGGATGCTCGCAATGATAATAAAATTTGAAAAAAGAGAAATTCCGAAAATGCAAGTTTATTTAATCCCAATTGAAAATATACAATTTATTATTTTGCGTTTATGAACGTGAAACAAGATGATGCGGCATTGATAGTGAATTCAACATATAATAGAGGTGGGCACGTGCTCTTCTATATGTCATAATAATCATGGCATGTACCTTGCTTTTTATCCTTGTTTTCTATTGCCTATATCCACAAACTTGTGGCGAGAAGACACTGCAATGCACCAATACTTCGACATAGTTCCAGTCATTCCAACGGCTTGAGGATATAACCTTAAAATTTCGACTTATTCACTTACCTACTCACACTCAAAATAGGACGCCATTAATATATCCCATTATCTCTCCTTGAATTGCAAGCATAAACATTGTCAAGGTAGGTAGGTATGGGGGCTGCTAGGAATTCACCTTAGTATGGGCGTTAGTGTTTGGGGCCCACACTTTATGTATGAACTTATAATTTTGTCAGGTCTTAACATTATAGCTATCTCAACGTCTTACCTTAGAGTTTTCTTTCACTATTCGCGCAATTCTTATTATTCTTATTTTGACATGTTTTTTAGGGAGATACAGAAATTAACGAATATAAGAAAATCGCATACAGTACATTACGCTTGTAAGAAATAACGCTTATAAGAAAAGAAACGCTATAAAAACCACCATGTCCCTTCCAATATATACCAATGCAAAATATATCGTTTAAGAGAAAAACGTTTATAAGAAAAACACGGAAAAAAGAAACCGTTGTAATGTCACCAACCTTCTAAACTCATATAAAGTTAGATGGGTGTAAAAAAAATTTTCCAAATGCAAATTGTGTTATCGAACCATTAACAAAATGGTTGGTAGAGAAGAAAAAGCGAACCTTAGTTTGATATTTTATTGGGAAGTTTAGTTAATATTTATTTTAAAATGTATTTAAATTGAATTCGAAATTAACTAAAACACGTTAGCATCAGAAATAAGGACTAAAGACAAAACTAGCAATATTTAAAGAAACTAAATGTGGAAAATTTAAAAGAACACGAAGCTCGAAGTTTTTCTTCAAAAACTTGAAGTCGAAAGTAAATGTTAAAACATAAATAAAAAGACAAACAAAGATATAAATAATTCGGGATGCTGATTGAAAAAGTGTCCGATATTGATGCGGAAAGCGTAACAAATTGTAGTTTAGTTAGTTAACTAACCTTAACTCCCCTGTTTTATTTCCAGCACTGGTTTTTCTTTTCGTAAATGAAAGGTTTTTCTTATATCCACTTTTCTTAAAAGAAACATTTTTATTATATTATATCCGTTCGTTAAAAAAAAAATATGTTGGCATTTTGGAGTTTCTTATAAGCGTAATGCACTGTATAAGAATATTATTTTTCAAGCAATTTTCTTTCTTATATCGGATGACTCTTTAAAAGAACACGTGTAAATATTTTATTGTATCTTTTAGCATTTTAGATATTCTGATATCCGCCGTTTACTGTACATCATATATACATTTGGTATACATAGTCATAAGCCAGGGTCAGTTGCAGCCATCAAAGACTAAGGTTAGTGGCGAGGTATGCTCGAAAATGTGACTCAAAACTAGACCAGTATTGGTCCAATCCGACGTCCCAGTATACGACTGCAACTTTCTTGGTGATGAAAAGTATTTGGTTAAATAATTGAATATTTTGCCAATTAATCTCTTAATAATGAAGGCAATGTTTTTGTTGGTACAACATTTTAATAATTTTATAATTTGAACAATTATTTTAATTACATAGAATACTACGAATCGACCTCGAATTCGAAAATCGATTTGGTCCTTCCGTCCACTGCATGCATTTTAATGAAAACAAAATCCATTAATTGTTAGAAGCCCCCACCCCTCCCCCCATTCTTAGATAGCAAATTTCAAGCCTCGATTAAACTCACCGAATCGCATGATTTGCACTAATCCCATTGTGATGTCCATGTTTAACTTTGCCTTCAATCGCATCGGTGAAACTATACACATTCGAACTGCAAAACAAAGAATTAACTGAAAATTGTTCTTAATTGTGGCTGTTGCTTTCATTTTGGTATTAGATTGTTTCTCTGCTTTACGGAACCTAGTTTGCTTAAACACTTGAGTGGTTAAAATGATTGATGATGGCCTGCCTGCTGTTGTCAGTTTAACTACATGTACTGACAAAAAAGATTTTAATCAGTTTTAACCCACAAACTCGTCTTCCAGTAGTGGGTAGAAATTAAAACTGTACAGATGTACATAAATAAAAGTAAGAGTTATTTTAAGCAATTCATGCTGTCGTGCTTTTCGACTGCATTCTTGCATGGAACTTAACCTCAAAGAATAAATTAATCTATTTTATTTATGTACTTTGAGGATATGTTTTTGGCGTGTGAATAGTTTTCGATTTTCAGAAATTTGAAGAAAAAAACTTGACAGACCTTACCTGATCGCCCTTATTATACTAATTGAGAAGATTTTCTCAGCTCCACGTGTATTTATGGTACATGAACTGTTAAATATACAATACAGTGCAGTCTCGATTATTGCAACACTCAATTTTTAGAACCAATGTAATGGACCTACCTATTTTCGATTTTCGCAACTTTGAAATTGTACTGCTCAAAATATAAACCATTCATATATGTACATGTACATATGTGTACGCTTTACTATGCGATGGAATGTATCACCAGCAGAGAAGTGTTGACGACATCATAAATTATTTAGACATAGTTCCGTGCAGAAATGAAGTACTACAGATATTGTCAACATCACAGCTTATTGTCCCCATGCCTCTCGACGAATTTGAGTGATTTTTTTACGGTTATTCACGAAATACTACTCATCGTTCCTTTTTTTCATAGAAAGAGTTAAAAGAGACTATCATCAGTAAACGTAGGAACCAATTTAGCAGAACTCTTGATCATTGGGAGGGAGAAGACTGTGTTCCTTTGTTTTAATTCGGGATCAAATTTTGTCAGAAAAATCGAATATGATATGGGCTACATATATAGGCAGCGACGACATCTCTGAATAGATCTTCGAAAATCAAACAAAACGTAGAAGCCCGAGAAGAAGAAGTTTGCGATAATAGTGCGGAAATGGAATTTTTGGTGATGGTATACAGCCCAAAGTGAAATTAAAAGTCGTAATAAAATGCTTTACCATATACTTGTAGTGGGCAGAAAAATATGACTTAACAATTGAAAAAATGCAACTGCAAAATATCCTCCATATTCTAAGCTGCTGCCAAGCTATCTTTTTCTAAGCAACTGCTGAGTTTCATATATGATGGAAATGCATTTATTTTTTTCTTAAAAAGGGATTCAGGATATTTTATTTATTTTCATTTTATAAATAGTATCTTGCGAAAGCGTTTTTAGAGTGTTTAAAATATCTGATCGATTATTACAACAGGTCCGGTTTTCATTGGTTGCAATAATAGAAATTACACTGTATTCTTTTTCCTCTTCTTTTAGCGAGAATGGAAAGCGGATTGTTATTATTATGAATTCGTTATTTCATTTTCAGGGTTTATAAATCAATTTAGAAGAATGACAAATACCTGCCATCTGAGTGGAGAGACATTGAAAAATTTTAAAAACAAACAATATAAAAGCAAATGCATATTTTTTTAATAATACATTTTAAATAAAATGAATAGCTTTGACGCAATTGCGAACTAAAAAGCAAAGTGATGATTGATGATTTGAAACATAAAATTAAATAAGATGTCCTACACATGAGTGTTGGATATAATAATATGAAAATTTAAATTATTTTAAACACAAAATTAAGGAAGTTATAACGCAGTAACTGTTTGAATAACTGAGATTATTCCAGGAAGCTATTCCGGCACGCAAAAGCATGATTGCAGTAGTTATGCAAGCTTAGCCATCCGGTTCCATTTCAAATTTCGTAAGAACGCTGCAACAATATCTGACTTTCTTGGCAATGTTCGAAGGTTACATTTCCTGTAAAATAGTACAAACGGCAAAGAAGTGGTGGATATCTTCATTTTCCCTTCTGCTACGAAAAAAAAAACCACACACATTTTAGGTAGATCGTCTCGGTGGAGTTTAAAGTTCAAGTTAAAAATGTCGACTCTAGTTTTAAAGATAGTACTAATTACTTTGGATGTGAATTCTCTTCTAAAATAGCTAGCAACGAGCTGGTGGTTTAAGTGTTTGTAAACATTTCTGGTTGTAGACAAAGTTTCTTTGGTGCGGTTTTGAATATACAGCTTTTCGTCAACCATTGCTATTAAATCTGAAAACTTGTCGTTCCATGGATTAACATTAGAATCCAGCAAAGAAAGAATTGGGTCGTGGAATGGTGCAATCTGGTTACATTCTTCGAATGACGAGACATTAGTACGCAGAAGTTTCAGCAAGATGGATTCGTGAAGGACACTATTGATCTTGTTCATTACCCTTGCTATCGTTCGCGTTTCAAACTTTGTAATACCTGACTCGACGTAAATAGAGTAATTCGGTGTAAGAGAAAGCGGATATTTCAGAAATGGTTGTCAACCTTACTTACACGCCGGATGTATGATGATGCCTGCATCATTTTATGGCATTAATGGTTTATTCTGATTTTGGGTATGTGACCACCGCAGCCAGCTTATGTCACTGACGGTCCAACTTGCACATCTTCTCGTATTAAAATCAGCGAATGTTGACATCCTAGTCCAAGTGTTGCGCGAAAAAGTTAGTTATCACGGCACCGTTACTTCTGACTGTATAGTTTTTGAAGACGAATGGACCCATAATAGAATGGCTAATCTTTTCATTAGCTGTCATTGTCTCGGCACTGTGAAGGGGCTTGGAGTGGCGCACAATGGCCGGCTTTGTACGGGAGCGCGGAAATAAATATGTAACTTACGAACTCGTGAAGCGATTGTATTGAAATTTGGAACATAGTACATATGACACGAGATCTTTTCAACACACATCTACCTTTCATACAATCGAAGTCTCCTCTTGGAACCTCTTAAAGCCTTTTTTACAGTCAAATAAACATCACAATGCAACACACCCCCTGCAAAGGGGAGTTTTATTAATATCCTAGCATAAGAAATTGAATATTTCAGAGCTCCGCCAATGGATTCATTTTAGCTGCACAAGTAGCTTCTGTCATTTTGCCGACCCGATGATCACGACGCCACGATACAAACTAATGTCTGTGCAGATTGTCTGCACAGTGCGTGGCTAAGGGTGTTTGCACAGACTTAGGGCTTGCAGCGACGTGTCTGTGTCGTGTTTGGGCCCTATTAGCTGTTGAACAAAAATATAATTAAATATTATTTAACTCTATTCTATCCTGTCGGCAGGTAAGACTGAATGTGTCAACTACGGCTGGTGTTCTCACTGCAGTTGGTTATACGCGAGTGTAAGTACGTCCTTATTTGACGATCTGTTGCCTTCGAGAGCAATTTTAGCTTCTTCTTGCCAGGTCTGCATCCCATAGAGGATCTGAGCCTTAGCAATCGCTAACTCCCATCGCCCTTTTCAATGGAATTTCGGTGTCCATGCGCTCGATGTGTTCATGCCAGTGTAGTCGTTGGTTTTTTGCTTTCCAGACAAAATTTACATCTTGGCACATCTCGTAGAGCTTGAGGCCATTCCCACTCACCGTTCTCGCAGATGACCATATACACCTAACCATATCCGACGTAGAATCCATCTTTCGGAGGCACGAAGAATCAGCTCTGCTGTTTTGCATATCATCCAGCATCCTTATAGCAGGGTTGGCAAAATAATAGATTTGTGGAGATTTTTGTCCTACGAATCCGGCGGTTTGAGCCCAGTTACAGAAGCAGCACCTTACGTGTTTTCAGCTGCTTACCGCACTTTATTTTCCAGTAACAAATTTTCAGAGTCACACGACAGCGCATCTCCTTGCCGAAATCCAATGCAGGTTACAAACGGGTCAGAAATCCTTGAACCGAATTGCATGGTGCATCGCGAGTTCGCGTGGGTGCAACAGGATCAATTTTCCCGGGATCCCTAATTCGACCCTCGCTCAAAATAGTTCCTCGTGCTGAAAGCTGGCGCGTGCGGCTTTAAGATTGACGAAAAGGTGGTATGTATCGATTTGATATTTGTTGACCTACTCCACAATCTATCTTAGTGTGCTTCAAGAAACCAGAAAGATAATGGGGTTGGTCTAATGAACAATAAAGGCTCTCGAGACTTCACGTAATGTAAGTCACGAATACTTTTTTGGTCAACGCACAATCCATTTCAATATGTAATAAACCTGTTCTTAGGACATTATATTATGACTTAGAAGATTTATCATCTGCTTAACATGGACTCTAAGATAATTGGATGATTCAAAGAAGCAATTTCTCCAAAGCTGCTTCGCCAGTGGTCAACTTCACTTGTCTAGAATTTCGCAGCAGTAAATGAGAATACTTGATATACAGCTTACAAATCGCTGACGTTGATGTTGGTCCAATCTTCATACAAAAAAAAATCCAAATTCAAATTGCTAAAATCAGAATTCGAAAGTTCAAAACCTTACCCACGTAATTTTTTTTTTGGGCAAGGGAAAATGGTGTGAATAAAGAGTAAAAGTTCTTACAAGTACAATAGAAACTTTGCTTCGTGAACATGTTTACACTTGAGCACTTCATTAAGGTGATATGGAGTGGAGTGGCGAGCATATGTTTACAGTTTCACTTGGGAACCCAAAGAGTCATTAACGCAGAGTCATTGTCTTGTGCTACTCCACTCAAGTTGTAGAATGTTCAGAGGGAATTGTATTATTTTTTCTCTCTGCTTAATGTACACATGATACATGTGAATGTGATCTGTACAAGAAGAAAATAATTTGTTTCGGCTATGGGAATACGCAAGAGAAAAACATTTATGCATTAACAGTCTCTTCGAATAGCAATTACATCAGGAAATCAAGTTTGTTGTTGGTTTTTTTTTCTTTGCGTATTATATGTACACATACATACATCGGAATATGTCTACTACGCTGTTATGCAATGTTTAGGTATAGATGCGATATAAAGTTAAATGATGCCACAAGTTTAATATCCACGAACGAGTCGGAAAGGCATCTATGGCCCTTAACTGCTGTAAAATGGCCATAGGATTCAAATGGGGACTACAACGCCGCATGGTCCACTGGCTATTTGTACCCGTAATCAGACCCATACTGCTATATGGTGTCCTAATTTAATGAACTGTACTCGATAAGAAATTAACTCGTACCACACGACAGAGTGCAGAGGGTGGGGTGCGTATGTATCAGCAAAACACTAAACACAACACCCTCCAAGGCTTTAAGCATACTCCTGAACCTACCTCGATAGAACTAGTTGGTAGGCAGATAGCCGTCAATAGGGCGATCAGACTAAGATCACTGCACATCTGGAAAGAATTCCGGTCTGGACACCCAACTATCCTCAACAGGTATAGTTCTATACCTAGAGACACTGACCTCACTATACCCAAACTCCTCTTCGAGAAAAATTCTCAACCAGCATTCCCCCAGTTCTTGCTGGGAGTCTGAACACCAGACGTTAGATGGTCAATTGCGAATCTTCAGATATGGATCCAAGATGGCTACAGGTGTGCGTGATGGCATCCATTCCAAGGATTTTAACACCAAGCTATCCTTCACATTACCAAACTACTGCAGTATCTTTGAGGCTGAAATAATAGCTATTAAAGAAGCTCGGTCCTGGCTAAAAAACAATTCAATATAAAGCACAGATATCGACAGCAGCGATCAAGACTCTGAATTCACTTTCAACTCCAAGACTTCCTTAACTCCTATCTCTTGACGAGATGGCTAAGTATTTTAACATCCAACTCCTGTGGGTGCTGGGACACTGTGACATTCCGGAGAATAGCAAAGCAGACGAACTCGCTAGAAGACTATACTCTTCGCGATTGGTGGGTGGATCTAATCTAACGCTACCACAAAACATCTACTAAAGATAGAAACACTTGTTCCATGGCATCTTATACGATCAACTGGCACATGATGCAGAGACGAAGATGATGAAGAAACCATTGTACACATACTGTCTCATACCGCAGTTTTAAACTCCTGGAAGCCTACCACTTTAACAACCTGTCTGAACTAAGCAGCATAAGAACAAGCCAACTGATTTGCTTTATTAATAGTACGATCATTAATCGACTATTGTAGGTAGTTGACTGATTTTGATATTGTAATTGCCGATTGTGATTGATATTTATGCAGATTTTCCCTCCAAATTGTGTTGTTTATATGAGCATGATGCTAATGTAAGTTAATTTGTATCCACAAGGTGGAGCAAAATTAATAATCCAATTTTGGTTTTGAATTACTTTTTTTTAGTAAACAAAATTATTTTGAATGATGGACATTTTTTCCTTTCCAATTTTTTCTGTTGTGTGGAAAAGATTATATCCGTCAAGTGTCTCCCGCCAGTGTTGATAAACATTTGTGCCTGTTTTATGCATTTTCCATGCGATTTTCCGTGACAACTATTCGCATTGCTGTGGCGACCAAGACCCTTCATGGTCTCCTGTGGTTCAAGTCTGTTCGAGTCGAGTAACTAAGCGCCGGAAGGTTTGCATTGTAGTTGGACCGACACGAACAGCAAATCGAGGTTGAAATTCAAGCCGCCCTAAACTCACCGGCCGATTATTGATTAAGAATGGAGACAATTATTCCACGTACTTGCGGATCATTGTGCTACTTTGCTTGCTTGTTTGTATACTCCAGCTGTCTAGTTCACAAATGTCAAATCTGATTGACGTGCGACGTCATTTCTAAAAATTAAACCTTCTTTCGATAGTATGATTCATTCTGTGCCATTTTGTACAAAACATTTGGATTAGTCGTGATTTGGTAGACCACACTCGAAAAAATATCAACTTAAGACCCCATGATTGGGTGCAGCGGATGGCATGGATAAGCATTCGCGGACCGTTAAGGACAACCCCTTCCGCAGCCCCGACGTAATCGGCAAACAGACAGCAGCTAGTGTTAAAATCACTGCACACATTGACACACACCTATCCTAGGCTGGTATAAAAATGACATACCAAAATTCGACCGAGCACTCTGCATCCCCATAGATCATACTGGGTGTCTGTACACCCGGTGTTGGATGGTCCTCTGCGAATCTTCACAGATGGATCGAAGATGGGTGAGTGCGTCTAAAGCGGAAGAATTCGCTAGAAAGGACACTGGTTCCGTACTCCATTCGGATGGTGACCTGCTATACCGCAAAACATTAACTGCCGCTAAAAACATTAGCTCATATGTGAAGACGTGAAGACTGACGAAACGACTACGACCTACTCTCGAACCAAAACGCTCATTCAGCTTGATCATAATGAGTAGGCGGAATCTTAGAATTCTCACGTGCGTCTTAGAACATGCGCCTCCACACTGAGCCTTCCCCACAATGACCTCTGCAGAAGCTCTAGAGGCGAGTAGGGGCAAGAAACTATTGTTTCTCGCTCTCTCCACCAGAAGAAGAAGTCCCCTAGAAGCCTCCTACTTAAGCAAGCTGATTGAACTAAGTTCTAAAGCTTCAAAAAGTTCTAAGCTTCAGTCATCTCTAACGCTCGAAAGTATTTAGTGGCGCCGGTTGAGGTCCTTCTCCACTTGTATCCGCCACCTTAGACGAGTCGGCATCCTCTGCTGCGTTGTTCTACAGATACGGAATGTACGCGCCTATGCGTTCTATATAGCGCAATCGCGTTGAATGAGTAGATGCCTTGCTCATGTCTCTGCACATACTGTACTCCAAATTTCATCACCTCAAACAACGAGTAATGACTGAACGCACATCTTTTCTCTCGAAGAAGCTAGGACTTCTTCCTCCGCTTTCAGCAGGACGGGGATGATCAGTGTCTTATATTAAGTCAGCTTGATCCTCCAAGAGACAGCTTTATTACTCAATTTGCTCTTGAGTCCATAGAGACATCGGTTTGCTAGAGCTACTCTGCGTTTGATCTCGATAGTGATATTGTTCGTACTGCGTATACCAGTGTTTAGGTTGGCGAAGTCCTTGCATAGCCCGTAGATATAGCTGTCCCTGTAACGTTCTTTCCAATAGATGATGCATGTCCTTTCTTGCGGATTGTATATACTTCGTTTTGCCTTCATTTCTAATTTATCATTAGACCCATTTTAGCCGCTTCCATTTAATTGTCAGTAAACGGCTAATTGATGGATCGGTGTGATTAGTCAATCAAGCCAATATCATCAACGGTAACAGTTGTAGGATACGGACATCTAGAAGATCATGCGTCTGGTGTCTGGTGGTGTTGGCGTGTGAGTTTTGCAACATCTTCTCCAGGATGATATTGAAGAAGTGATGCGAACACCATATAAAGCCTATGACCGATTCAAGATCGGTCCTAAGACAGTATCAAATTTTCATGAAGATCGGTCTAGCAGTTATAAAAGGGGAAAGGAATCCCGACGACCAAAATTTCGAAGCATGGCATCTCGAACAAAAACGAATATTCAAAGAAATTAAAATTTTGATTTTCCAAATCTCGAAATCTTAAAATCTCGATTTCGTTTTAGAATTTAAATTCTAAGGCGAAATCACATCACATCTGTGTACAAATACAAAATCAAGAAGCACGTACATGATGTTTGTTTTATTGATGTTCTGTTAAGGGTCGCTTAAGGATCTGAGTAGAAGAAAAAAATAATTTCTTATCGGTACAGTAAGTTTACTGACCTTTTGAACGCATGTTGATTGTTCTTGACTTGGAGATTGGGCATATTTCAAAATAAATAAATAATACAGTGTATTATGTTAAAATATACCCTCATTTTGGTCAACAAATTATTTAAAAGCAAAATAAGACTTGTATAAAGGATTTTTTTGCAGTAACAAGATTTATTTGTATTTTCGGGATTTTCGAGATAATTCGAGATTTTGAAAATAAAGTTTTTAAAATGTCGAGATATTACTAAATAAGATTTTTTTCCTATCAAATGATATTTCGAAATTTCACGTCTTACGTAAGGCGAAAAGGTTATAAGTCAAGAAATTGAGTTTGGGTTTTTGATTGATTTAAACTCAATTTTATCTCTCAAAAATCGTTCGTTTGGTATTAACGACTTAATACTAGCACAAGCTTTAGGATGAGTCAGGAAAATGCATATGTGGGTTGATATTAACGTCCGAAGTTCCTGTCTTGTGCACAACAAATTGATCCAAAAAGAGGAATACTTATTTTTCTTAACAATTGTGTAATAAAATTAAATAATTTTTATGCAACAAAAACGATTGATATTTCCGAAGGCTTACAATTTTATTTAATTTCAGTGCTTACAACATGAAGACCGAAAAAACATTTGCATGTACCCTCTGCACCATTTTGTATTGTTTGGTTCACATAGTTGATGCCACGAAACAAACTCATCTTTACAAAGTCGATAACTTGTCTCAAGGGAAAATAGATCAAATACAACAGCAGCAGTCTTTCTTACAACGCAACCCTTTCGAAAACTTAGATGCAATCTGTAGCTACCACGAGAAAGCCTTAAGAACACTCTCGAACAAAGAAGGAGCCGTTCCTTTAAGACCCGAAGATGAACTGAGAAATCACAAGTTCTTAGCACTGTGTGAACTAATCTCGGATGAAGTTAGCTTCAAGAGCGGTGACAAGCATGCCATTAAAAAGGTTGTATGATTATTTGAAAAAGTTTCTTAACATTAATCCAAATTTATTTTAACATTTCAGTTTTCCAGTCCTTTTAAGAAATCACAGAAGAAACATTTTTCTCCGTCGGTTGATAAACTTAAAGACTTTCTCAAATTTTGGGATGTTGACAATGACTTCCATCTAACTTCTGCTCATGAGTCGCTTAAGTCACAAAATGTTGTAGACGTTGGATCAGTAACAGATAAAATGTCCTCATCAACAAACATGACTACAAGTGCACGAACAAAGCGATCAGCAGCCAAACTTCTTCACAAGCTCATTCGCATACCGCCTGCTCAAAATTTTACCGAAAAGCCCCTTTCAAAGGAAAATACGACAGCCGACGTTAAGTTGAATACCAGCAGTTTTTCTGTTCCGTATCAAGTGGAAGAGTCGATTCCAGAAAATGTGGACAATACGACGATGTCCTACGAACAAATTGAGGACCTCGCCTTTGCCGATTTAAATGGAACAGAGATTGAACTGAATGAGAATTCTGACGATGAGCAGCTACCAAATCCGGAGGAGCTCGTCTCCGGCCCCCGCTATAGAGTCTACAACAAGCATCGCCCTAATTTACAGAAGTCTGATATCAAACGTAAACGGATACCAATTCGTACCCACCAACTACCAATACTTCAGAAGAAATGTGAGCGGTTTACGGCGTCTATGTGCATCAAAGCTGATGACTATCCAATGTAAGTATATACCTCAGCTACATTTTTTAATTAAAAACGGGGAAACGTTCTATCGGCGCTTTAATGTGAGGTTAGTGCGTTCTACTTGGTGCTTCAGGGTGGTGTACGTATTTTTGGTTTATCTCTAAACAGAACTTCTGCTCACAATTATATCATAGGGCGATCATACGATCCGTGATGAGCACTTATCTCATTTTCTTTGGTATTTATTTTGAGTAGAGAGATCCGATTCACACCTGGGGGGAACTTAATCCATAAAGTCATACCAAGCACAACGCACTTAACTTTTTAGACATTATAGGGACCCTTTACAATGTCTAAGGGTGCAAGAAAGGACATTATGGGGATCCTTAAGAATGTTAAAGGGTGTACTGGAGGAAATGAGATTCAACATCTCAGCATGCTCGTACACCGACCACAAGCAGGATTAACCACGCAAAGGTAGATCGAATCACCCCATCTGTGAACGGATCTTCCATTACACGAACAAAAATTACGTTACTCGTCATACGAACGGACGTATTGGCATTATGTCATAGGAATACTGACGGAACGTAGTTATTTTTTGTAGCAAGTCTTGTAATTGAGTCGGATGTAGTAAATGTAATAGTTAACTGTGAAATATGTATAATTTGTTACATATTTATGTAAACAAATCAAGCACAAAATAACTCCCATCCGCTGCTTTTTTGGGCTCAAAAGGCAATTGAGTTATAGAGCCATCTTTCGAAAGAACAAGTTGACTCTGTATAAAACCTTGATCATCCCCGTCCTGCTCTACGCCGCAGAGGTAGTAGATGAAGAGGTTCTTGGTCTTTTCAAGAGAAAAGTTCTGCGTGCGATTTTTGCGTCGATGGAATTTTTGAAAAGGTTCAACCACGAACTATACGGGCTGTACAGCGAAATGAGACTAGCCAGTGTACGGATCCAACGCCTAAGATGGACAATTTAGCTCCCGCCCGAAGAATCTATGAGCCTGTAAGACTGTGCAACAGAGGACGTCCACGTACAAGCCGGCTTGGTGTGCGAATTGGAGACAGCTGGCTAGAGATCGGGCGGAGGAGAGGTATGTCAGGCTCTGCAAACCTCCATCCAACTCCACCCCGGACTGTAGCGCCATATGAAGAAGAAATGTAAAGATTGAAATAAGCAATGGATTCTATTTTGCAATTTGACTTGAGTTCCTCTGATTCCGAAGATAATATAGAACAATTTGTGCGACGGCAAATAAGAGATAAAAGTAACCACTTGGAACTACCAAGTAAAGTGTAAGAATGATTTGTAACGTAATTTGAAGTACGAAGGTATTACTCTTCTATTTTCAAACTCATTGAATATTTTCCTATAATAAGGAGGCATTAAGACAT
The DNA here is from genome assembly GCA_964034865.1 of Eristalis intricaria. Lineage (NCBI taxonomy): Eukaryota > Metazoa > Arthropoda > Insecta > Diptera > Syrphidae > Eristalis > Eristalis intricaria. The sequence continues at coordinate 34,472,086 of OZ035875.1, forward strand.
GTTCTCTCTAAACGTGACTAAAACATACATTTGACTACTGCAGTACTTCCTGCACTGCAATTAGTATCGACACTTTTGCCTTTGGCAAGCGGAGGGTTCATAACTCTGTAGAATTCATCCCTTCCACCTTCGCGCAATTGGAGTATATAATACTGAATAAAAAAAGAGCTAACTGGGAGGGGAGCTCTAAAGAAAGTAAAGATTTGAAGAGGGGAGGGGGGGCACAATAAATATAAAGGTCGCGATGCAGTTCACCATTAGCAATAATAATAATACCTAACAACGCAGATCACACAAAGCTACGCTTCGTTCCCATTAGACATTTTTGAGAATCTGATATCAGACAGAGCCCTCTACAACGGTTCAAAAATGTATGCAAGTGTAAGTGTTTTATTTGCGCTGAAACAACTTAATCTACGTTTATCTCAAAGATACCGTGAATACCAAAATTAGCAGTCTTCTCATGTGTTATTTACTCCAAGGGAAACAGGAAGTATTCAATAACGAATGGGTACTAATCCACACCCACACATCTTACACATCTCTTCCCTGGTAGTGCCTTTAGGTATTACTTCGCGGGGCTGGTGAGCAAGTCTCTGTCGCCAGAAGTTGCCTGTTGTGTTCTCAGTCGTTCTGCCCTTCGGAGTTTGCGCTGCTGACGACGTATGAACAGATCTCGGTACAGTGTTGCTCCGATTGCGTCATGTAACTATCTATTTTATCGGAACTTGCCAGCTCAGTCCTGTCCTCCGCGAAGCATCGACAGTGGAACATGAAGTGCTCTGCAACTTCTTCCGTGGTTGGACTTCTGGGCAGTACGGTGAGTTTTATAAGTAGGTAATTGAGGTAGCCGCAGTGCCCAGAGAGAAACTGATGTTGACTGACTGATGAGATGTGGTACTTACAGTCCCCCGTATGCCATTACGACCAAGTTTCAATGATTGGTATGAGTTTGTTGGTCCATCTTCCTTTCGTGGGGTTGGTTCACCGGTCTTTTCATAGCACTTCTCCTGTGTTTTATGAAGTTTCCTATTGACGGGTTACGGTTCATCGAAGGTAAAGACGGTTGCGATAATGTGTATGAGGACCATACCCTTCGTCTGGAGAGGCTTAAGGGTTGAGGCCAGTGTTCACCAGGACTGTAGCGTCATCAGAAGAAGAAGAAGGCCATGATGTCCCAAAATCTAAATTTTGTTATAAGTTGTATTAGAGGTGAATTCGTACCTGGAGTAGACCAACGGCCGTACCATTACACGATCCAAAGACGATTCCAATGCATGTCCACTCTAATTCACTCGATCGTTGGCCACTATCTCTTTCACTCAAGAGCAGTTTATTGTTTATTGTATTATGGTTGAGTCGATTGAGGAAAGTAATAATTCTGATCCGTCGGGCAATGTTGCTCAATAGTAGTCTCTTTCAGTCGCTGCATTATAAAGAAAGATTATAAAAATCTAGTTTGATCTAGAGTCCTATGTTTACCGCAGTGAAGACTTTTGTTGAAATCTATTTTATTTGTCTCCATTTACAGGGAACAGATCATGGGAAGCATTCGAAGGCACAAAAACGCTATGTCTGCTCTTTTGGCGGAATATCACGACAAAGCGGCTGAGCTTGAATATCAGGAACAACTGGAGGAGTTGCAGTTCAACAGCAAGAGGTGAACTAAAGTAAAATATGCTGCTTAGCAGTAATAATGCCATATTCGCTTAAATCTTTTATGCAGACGCGAGGATGGGAACGTCATCACACCCGGAGGAATGTGTTCAAGTGTTGTAAGATATGCTCGTCCGCAGAAGGCTCGTTCGGCATCGGGCGAATGGAAATACATTGTCAACACGGGGCGACATACGCAGACTCTTCGCTTGGAGAAGTGCAGGTGAGACCTGTCAAACTTTGCTTGCTTTCTTAAGTAAAATATAAGTCTCCATTCTTAATTTTTAGTACTCCACAAGAAAGTTGTTCTTACTTATCTCACAACTACCGTTCGCGGTGCAGCCAGGTCTATAATTACCACAGGCTGCTGAGTTGGGACAAGTCCAGGGGCCTGCATGTCGATATATTCAAAGTGCCGACCTGCTGTTCGTGCCAAGTTGATGGATTTCGCGAAACATTTCCACCGATAGGCGGGTCCAAGCACAAGGAATACAAGGACTTCACATCGGTTCAAAACCATAGTCCCTACATAACCGTGAACGATGAAATTGATTACGAGGACGAGGATGATGACGATAGTATTTTACCGTACCAATTTAGCAGCGGTCTGAAAAAAACCAAGCATGACCCCTATCATAATTCGGAATTGCTCTTGGGAAGCAGCAATGTGAAGACCAAAGTGAACGCTCCACGGTACAACCCAACGGTGGGATCTTACCTCAGTCCACCGTCAGACAACTTTGAAACTCAGACTGTCCTGCAAGTTGGCCGGCCAACATTCGGTGGAAGAAGCCGAAAACCATTCAAGAGTTATGTGCCAAATGAGTCCAGAGTTGACTTGGAGATCTCGGGAACTGAGCAGTCCGACAAGGAAGTAAGACCTTATTCAATGAACGACAACACAAGATTTCAGCAAAAGCGAACTCGAATTTACTCGGAAGCACCGAATGTCGGATCGCCTTATCAAACCCACCGTCCAATTGTTTCGTCAGAGCCCAATCCGAGCTACATCCCAGCCACGGAACACACAACCCTTTCGAATACGAAGACAATCTCGAGCACAAGAAGTTCACCCATTCGCAAGGAGGTGGGCAACGGCAAGAGGATAAACTACAACTACCATCCTATAATTGATTTTTTCGAGACCCATCAAAAGGCCGCCAAGGGACAATCAGTTGGAAGAAATATCGCGGCGAACAATATACCAATTAGCTCGGAGACGATAACTTCTAGGGACAGAAGGATTTCTTACGGTCCAGGCGGGATTGAGAACAACTGGCATCCTCTTGTTGTAAACAGATGAGGAATGGAGCAAAAATTTGATTAGATGTTGTTTTAGATTATTCACTGTATTTATTTGATAAGTTATTTATTCTCCTATTTTAATCCGTCACTGCGTGGTGTATGTTCTCTCGTGCAAAATGAGAGAAGTATGCCCAACGAAGTGTCTAAACATAAGTCTAAGAGCATAAAACATATCAATTTCAAAGATGCCTGTATATCAACTATTCATAAGGTTTTTATAAGACGAGATAAAATAAACATAATTTTGATTCGGACATAGGCATTCTGCCTTCAGTCTAGAACTCATTTCCGCCAATAATACCAGAGATAAGGGATAATAGAGATATCCAACTTCGGCCATTTTGACCCCTAGTCCACACCGGGGAAAAATGCAAAAGTATTGGAATTCCCTTGTATTTCACAAATACTCTTACACAAACCATAGATCCACCACGCAATGGTGGCCGATTCGTGGATTTTGTGGGAAAAAATGGCGGAAGATTTCTGAATTTGCCCACAAACCATGTACCATCCATGTAGCATACATGAGTATGTTGTTTAGGAGAATTTTCTTACATTGTTATATGGACTTTCATGAATAAAAGTTTATTGCAATGCCCATTTAACTGGAACTATTTGACCTAAAATTAATTCTTAAGTATGTATGCCGCCTATTCATAAACCATACCTGACAAACTAACTCAAAAAATGAGGTCCACTGTGTACGCTTAGTTCATGAATTCTGAACAACTCATGAATTCAATTAAAACAATTTGATAAGAACAATAGCAAGATATTGCAATAATTCCTAATTCATAAAAATGGTTGTCAAAATATGCAAATAATTCGTGTCGCTAATTCTGTAAAATTTACGAGCAAGGAATCTTCTAATTTTAAGTAAGTCATGCAAACAGTTCAATAATATTTTGTATTATTAGTTACTTGACCGCTTGAATGCACTATTGATATGCAAAAAAAAACACACTACGTTGTGCATTCATTTATGTTTTAGTATCACAGTTTGTTGTGAGTCGCCGTGGCGTAGTGGGTTAGTGCTTCGACTCCTACGCAGAGGGTGCCAAGTTCGAATCCCCAACCTACCAACTTTCATGATTCACGGCTTCCACCTCTTTCAAGTCACCGACAATGCTCAAAGAGTATTCTTGTCTAGAAAAAGCTTCTCAAATTTGCCGTTCGGAGTCGGCATAAAACTGCATGTCCCTTCCACTCGTGAGAAGCTAGGCCCAGGTCCGCCTCGGACTGTCGTGCCACCAATATTAGCTGCGCTTTTTTGCAAGCGTATATACGCCTAAATTTCAATTTGCATGTAAAATCCACTAACAACGAGTCCTATATCCGCTTTACTTACTCATCATATCTATCGCCGCTTAAGGAATAAGCGCGGATAAAAACAATGCGTCCAATCATTATTTGTGTGTTCATTCCTGAATTCATTCATTCATTGTTTAGGTTGCTGTATTTGGCTTACACCTGCAGGTGTGGTTGATGTTTTAGATCATTTTTCAATTTTTTGGCATCCATAAGTATGCAATTTTTGGTATCCCCAGAGTCTCTGCTATACATTCCGTTTATGTTTCGTAATCGATTCTTTTCATTTGATGACAATATTTTTATTTTATAATTATTAAGTGTTTTTGCTTTTAAAGTGATAGTCACGTACGTGGTTTAAAGTACACAGTCACAAAACGAAGATTGTGACCATCAAAGATCAGAAATCACCTTCCACGACTACACCCCTGAATGCTTAGCAAATGTCATAAATGGCGTCGGTGCTGCCAAGATTTTATGATGAATCATTAAGCGCCGATGATCGTTTTTTTGTGCACTTCAAAATTAGGCGTATATACGCTTGCAAAAAAAAACACAGCTATTAACTCAGTTTGTAACTTGCTCAAATGGGAGTTTAATGAATCGACTTCATGCACATAATCTTTGTTCGTTCGTTTACTCCTCCATACTGTGCTGAAATTTTAACACGGAAATTTAAAAAAAAACATTAAAGTAACGAGCGAGTTTTAAATTAAGAACCCTAACTCACCCAATTACTAAGGTGGGGAAGGGTATCAGCAACGCGAGCTGGTGCATGCGCCCAACCAGATCATCACCAGCTGCCTTAAAGATTTCAGCGGACAGTGCTATCTTGACCTCGTCTAAGTCGGGGGGATTCTGCCTGACAGCGGTATTGGTGTCACCATCGCTGTTTAGCAGTCTGCAGAAATGGTTCTTTCATATTCTCAGTATCGACTGCGACTCTACTACTAGTTGTCCATTCTCGTCCCGGCAGGCTTCTGTCCGAACACGGACATCGTTCCTACCGTAGCACCTCTCCATCTCCTCGATCGCGCGCTTCCCGTGCTCTTTCCTCTTTCTCCTGAGAAGCCGGGTCTCGTCCCTTCGTCTCTTAGATAATGTACAGGTTGGGTTTTTTGTCGGTACATCTTTGCCGGAGTGATCGGAAAGAGCAGCCTTCACGACTTTGCGACAGGACGTAATTTTGTCATAATCAGCACGAGGTTCCCTCGCAGAAGAATCTACAAAGCAACCTGGCGATCACCGGACGGAAAATCGCCAACCAAATTAAATATCCGGTTGTCAAAAATTCAGGGGGGCAAACGTCGACTCTGACCATTTCCTCGTAGCAGCAAGATTCAGAGGTCGATTATCCAATGTCAGAAAGTTGCACCTGCCAACAAAGAGGAGTTTTGACATTGCACCAGTGATGGAACTTCTACCACTTAAGTGGTATTTCTCCCACCCACCAACCTTAACTCTAAATCTACCACATTCTTTCCCATTGCTCATCATATCCCTAGCATTGTTCTGATTATGTATTAACATTCGAGAAAAATTTGGTCTGTTAGAAGCTGAATTTTAATAAGCCGACATCCAAAAAGGTTGTAGCTTGAACAATGCGATCAGTTATGGGACTTATCAGATGTTTTTCCACAAAACGCAGTGAATATTGCAGATATTAATGTATAGTGGATGGAATTTATTGGCGAATGAAAAATAATAGAAACGACTGATGATAACTATGTGCCTTAATGGATTTTATTTCGAATTATTAAAGATGGTATGGAAAACTATCAAGTGGGTCGCCGTGGCGTAGTGGGTAAGTGCGTCGACTCCTACGCAGCGGGTGCCAGGTTCGATACCCGAATTTTACCACCTATCATAATTCACGGCTCCACCTCTTTCGGGTCACTGACAATGCTCAAAGAGTATTGCTGTCTAGAAAAAGCTTCTCAAATTCGCCGTTCGGAGTCGCCATTAAACTGTAGGTCCCTTCCACTCGTGAAAGAACAATAGCACGCACAACACAAGTGGTTGCTGAGAAGCTAGGCCCAGGTCCGCCTCGGACTGTCGCGCCACCCATATTATTATTATATTATGGAAAACTATCCCTACAATCTGAGCAATGTGTGCATCAAATATATTGCCAACTTATTCCTTACAGTACCTTGTTCTCAGCAAAAAGGATACCATGTATGCATGAATGGATGAAAAAATGTTTTGGAATGGAAACTACTAAAGATATTCGGTGGTCCTATTGTTTTTTTTTTCGTAATTGTACATATTCATTAATATTCATATATCATTAACCATCATCAAATAAATAAGTGAATTAACATGGATACCTTTTTGTCTTCGCTACCACTTTCCTGCTACCTTTTTTTCTGTTTATCTACCACCATTATTCATTTCCCAAGTCTTGTCACTGCATTGGACGCATGAGCGCACCGGAGATTGCCAGAGCCTACGAAGAGCAACTTAGTGAGGGGATCTCCGGTATGCCTACGCCGAACACTAATGCCAACGAGATGCGTTTGTCTTGCCACTCGGCCATCAGAGTTAGCCGAAACCACCCCAGGCCACCTACCATCTTCGATAAGAAAACCGTGGTATGATAGTCAGTGTGAGCAATGGAAACGTACAACCGACAAGGCGTACCAACAGGCGCTTCAACGAAGAGCGCAAGAGCAGCTCAAGCGGAGTACCGGGCTAGAAGACAGGAGGTGAAGAATCTTCTACCCCTGAAGAATGGATCTTTCGCAACCTCGCAGCGCATGGATATCGAGGAGTCTAGGGAAAAACAGAAATTACTGGCCTTTTATAAAAAAGCCATAAGCTTTGCCGCTGGCATTAGGAAAGGCACTTAGGCTCTTCGAAACTGTGAAGGTAGCGTTCTTACTGACCCACAGGGAATAGTGAATTTATTTAACAGCACTTCTGGATGGCACAGTTAATTCGGTACAGTCGCGGACACATGATTTTCAGTGGGGAATGCTAGAATGACACCCGCATATCTCAGACTCAGGCACGCGTAAAACTGTAGGGGTCGGAAACAGAAAATTCTTTCGGGGTTTTCTAAAGGATATTTATTTTAAACCATAATACAAATAATTATTTGTGATAGATTGAATAATTAGGTAAGTAAATTAATACTTTTTCGACTTAACTCTGATTTCATCCTCAATTAGATTTCTATTTGTTTGATTTTAGTTTGTTTTCCATGATTTTTTGTTTTTTAAGACTTTTGTGGAATTCTACGAAAGAAGATTGACGTAAAATAATGATTGTAACAAAGTCCGAAAATTTCGGAAGTTTGCAATATGTGGTCTTTGAAAAAGAAAATAAGACAAAAAGAGTAGAAAACTACGCAAGGATGAGATGAGGGTTAAGACAGTTCGTTTCAACAATTTGGTCGACTTAAGGTATGCATAAATTTGGTAAATCAACTTCAGCTTAAGAAAAACAAACTCGTTACATTTGTCGCGGTAAAGCTTAAGTGCACCAAAGTTATTTTAAAAGCTATTACAGATTCCCCATTTTAATTTTTTTTATAAAGGGATACCAATGGCAACACTGACGTCGATGGTCTAATAAAAATGATGACAAGGACCGGGGAACGGCCTACACCTCGAAGGAATTCGAAAGCTTCGTGACAACATATGGTATCTAGCACGTTAAGACTGCCGTTCGAACGCCTCTAACCACCGCCCAAGCCGAGAGAACGAATAAAACTCTCCTTAGTATCCTTAAATGCTCCGTCGTAAGCAACAGAGATTGGGATTCGTCTTTACCGAGTCTCCAATGGGGTCTCGACTCTCAGCAGAATTTGCCCTAACGAATTAATTTCAATCCTAGACCTGTCAGCCAAAATCGCTTAGTACAAGCGATGCACGATGAACAAAACGATAGGATGTCAATCTGAGGAGACAACAAGCTGTTGACAACATAATGAGGGAAAGAGCCAAATGGAAGATATTGTATGACAAGTAGCCGGGCTGTCAACGACAACACTGACTGACGATGGTCTACTACCAACGATGACAAGGTCAAGGGAGTTCTCGCTGAACCATCGTACCAATCGAGCCGTTTGTCTTTACGTTAAACTCAATCAATGTTCGTTGGTATCGTAATAAATGTTGAAGTAAAGTTTCAGTCGTTTTATTCAGCCTGACAGGAGAAAGGGAGAAGGGGAGAGGAGGTACCTGTGCACATTGGTCTTAAATATCTGCGGGTTGTAGTCTGTGGGAAATATTAGGCTTGCAATAGCATTCAATATTCGAGTAGTGCGGCTGAAGAACGAGTCTCTGAATTTAACTGTGCCCCCGAAAGTAGGCTAAAAGGGTATACTGATGGGCATTTCTGTCGAGACGGGTATTGCGAGTGAATTCATAGAGGGGAGGAATGCACTTGAGCATAGTTTGTTGAAATAGCGATACAGCACGGAAAGAGAAGAGACGGTACGTCGATGTTCGAGCGAATCTTATAACTCTGCGATGTTATTGTTTCCTATAAGTCTTGTCGCTCGCTTTTGGATTCTGTCTAGTAGGTGCAGCGTGGTCATTGAGGCACCCGACCAGATATGAGCGTTGTACTCAAGCTTGGGGCGGGAGGACTAATATTTTTTGCATTTCATCATATTCCGTCTTATCCGCGAATGTGTTAAGTGCCTGCCCTTGGTTAGTGGGGTCGCCGGTTCAAATCCCAATGAAAGCAAAGTTGGTACGGTTCTATCCGGTTTTCAAATCTGGTCCAGTCACCATTTGCGGTTGGGATCAAATTAACGGCACTATCATTGCAGTGGTCTGACTGTGGGTATAACAATGAACCAACGGACTCTAAATTGCGGACGCAGGGCAGCTTGATCTTGATGACTGGAAGCGGCGTGCCCAGGACCGTCAGCGATGAAAGGCAAATTGATCTAGTTCGGATGAGGGAGAGAGAGAGAGAGAGAGAGAGCGAGAGAGAGAGAGAGAGAGAGAGAGAGCGAGAGAGAAGTAAGTATAGGTAGGGTTTTTTTTTGAAAGGATACAGCGAGGAAATTGATTGCAGTGTAGTGGCTTTCGCACTCTATGGTCGAATACGTTCATGACTATTCTGCATATACCACAGGTGGTTGTGGGTTTGTTAACATAGACGTTGACATAGAAGTCAATGGATTTCAAATAACGCCATAAAAATAAATCTTATGGTGTTAGGTCATACGATCTAAGCGATACGATACCAATTTTTTAATGATTACCGGAGTGAGGGAGTACACCAAAAGTTACAACATACTGGCCACAACAAAATCATCATATTTTGGCAGAAAAGTTGAACACTGGATGTGTCTCCCTGAATTTTAATAATAATTCATATTCACGAAGTTAAAACACTATTATTACCGTATTTTGTTTGAAACTATCGAAGAGATTATATTTCGAAGATATTTGTTCAATAATGAAAGCCCATCGCTGTATCGTGTGACGCTCCCTTTTTTACTAACTAAACTGCCAGCTGTTACATTGTGCGCCACTAGAATTTTCAGTATAGTCGGTCATTAAATTGCTCCCCATTTACATGAACTTCTCAAAAGCTTCTTTTCATAAAATCTAATTAAACGAAGTTCAGATTCCTCTGTGAAACCGGACGAAATAAGGCAAAATTTTAACTCGGTTCAACTTAATTTCAAACCTTCACAGTGCATTACTTCCACAAGTGAATTCCTAACGGAATCTATTTAAGGGTAACTGAGCCAGGTTTAATGCTTAATTAAACTTCATACGGTTAACAATTTATTTATATACATACCTCATATTTACGTACTGACCTGTTTTATATGTGCAACGTTAGTAAGAGCAAGCCGGGAAGTTATTTTAATAACCATCATTTAAGAGTAATTTTATGTCCCTATCTTATGTCTGCAGATTTAATTGCGATTAAATGGATAATCACAAACGGGGAGAGCCAGTTAATTCCATTCACATGCATAGACCGTTATTAGCAAGCAACGCCAGAAGATGTCCAATAAATGACTGCGACCATGAATTAAAAAAGAAAATCAAACATTTGATGGGCCATGACGCCAATGCCAGACAAACGCAAGTGGGGGAATGTAGAAACCAATAAACGGCGTGAGTCAGTTTTTGTATTCGTTGGAATTGATTTTAAGAATTTCAAATCGGTCTTGCGACAGTATGGTTACAAAAATTAAATTATTAATTTCAGATATTAACAAACTAGAGAATTCTAAGCAGGATAACGCCACCCAATATATTTCTTCGAGTGGGTGCATCGAGCTGAAGTTTGAACTCAGTGCAGGAGCTGTCATTCTTAATCGAATGTGTTTTTTATTTGTTCCCTACGAAGTCGACATGAGTTCTGTCCATATTTGGCTTTGAAGAATGTGTGTGCGTTTATTACGGTCGATACTTACGGAGAGTTCCCAAATTTTAATATTAGCTTCATTGAGAAACCTTAAGGTGATAGCAACAATGTTAACACGAAAAGAAAACCGGAGAAGATTTCGATATTTGAATTTGTCTGTCTGTGTGTTGGTAGTGCAGTGTAGTAAGGACAGTATTTCGTGAATTGCAGTTGTTGAAAATTCGATGTAAGATTGTGAGTCCAAAATTCAATGTAAGCAGCTTTACAGGCTTGAAGCGCAGGATTGAAAGACGCCAATACAATAATAAAGTGTGTCCAAATTGAAATAAATGTCAGATGTGATAAATCAGAAAAAAATATTTATAATATCAGAATTGTATCATACAATTTTAGATAAAGCTAATCAAAATACTGGTCATTCCGAAAGCGGTCATTCCAGACGCAAGGTAGGTAGGTAGGTAAAGGTGCCTCCTTGGTTAAAAGGAAACACATGCTCACTTAGACCAGCTGGTTCTTTGTGCTGCCACGTTCGACATATTTGCCTATATACTTCTTTGGCTCATCATTATCAACGAACGGAAGTCGGAAACTAGTTTTTTCAGGACTCCGTTTTATAACGCCTCGGCGGATACGAAAAAGAATTGGCTAAAGTTCCCAATTGTTGGACGACACGGGGAACTTAAAAAACATGTAGATGCTGCTCTGGCCAGAGCTCGAGGCAGTTTTGCCCTAAGAAAGAGACTGTTTTACAACAGCCAACTCGATGCGAGGGTGAAGGTGCTCTGCTACATCGCCCTCATCCATCCAATGCTCACCTATGGCTGTCCCGTGTGGTTCAACATGAGTGCAACCTGGATGGAAAAGATTCGGTTGTTCGACAGGGCTTGTCTTAGGCCTTGCCTTCGCCTTTTTAGTACTCCAAAGTCCCAGTACATAAAATTCTATTCCAATGAGGTCTTATACAACAGGGCATACCTGATAAGAGTGGACAATTTCCCGTTGAAGTTGATTCGAGGTCATACTGCTAGAGCGATGGACTCGTCCAATAACTTGATCTCAGGGGCTTACTACCCCAATCCAGAATACTACGAAAGGGTACGCCACAGTGGCTTCGCCGCCCAGAAGCCTTTCTCCATTAAGATAAGTACGGTCTATTACAAGATATGCGGTACCGCTCATTTTTTTACATAGCCACAACTGTCGATGGGCGACTCAACCACGACCGTTCCATCGAACAATGAGCTGAGGAGGGTGTCCTCCGGTTCAGAACGGCGGTATCCAGCCGATACATTCGGGATGTTGCTAGGCAGCACCAAAATTTCTGGTAGCTGTGGAGCGAGGGAACTCCAGCGTCGATCCCTGTAGACCTGGGGTAGAAAGGGTGGTGCGTTTTTATGGGGCGCAGTTTGTCTCTGTCTTACCGCAGTTTGTCTCTGTCTTACAGCGGATTAGATGGAAATCTATCAGCCGCAACCTATGGCTGACTTATATATCTTAGGGTAGTTTTAAGGTAGTTTTTAAGATGCATATATGTATATAAATACCTAAAAAAAATAAAAAATAAAAAATATGTGTACACCTGAGTGTACCTATGTGTATACAAAATGTATATAGAGAAGGTACATATGTGGGTACAATAATATACATGCATGTATATATGTATGTATTGAAGTTTAGTTAAGTTAGGCTTAGGTTATTTTAAGGTAGGATGTAAGATATTATACAAGTTTTAAGTAAAACAGTTCTGTAATTATTTTTTTTCCATAATTTTCTTAATATTAAGCATATCATATATATTCATTAAGCGTGTCATATATATTCATCAAATTTGATAAATAAAAAGCTATTTGAAATAAAATAATGCGGTCCATTCATCAAACACACAAAACAAAAATGCACCACTTCAAACAAACCGAAAAACAAAATAAAAAAAATGAATTCAATGCACTGATCTTTGTTTTCACAAAGTCTGTGCTGTCTTACATACTTTGGTTAAACGTTTTGGCCTGGAGACTTTTGCATGCATATCGCTTAAATTTGTTCCTTAGTGAGTTGCATATGGAACTTGAAAAGCTCACTGGTTTCGGTGCTCTGCTTAACTGCCAGTTTATAGTTTTTTTCTTATTTCATAGGGTCTTTTATAAAAATCACAATTTTTTGATTTAACTTTTTCCAGTCTTACCAATGTTTCCAAAATGTTCCTCTGGTTTACAGTCCTTCCTTGAATGGTCATTCTAAGGATATTCGAGTAAGTGGTTCTAAGCTGTTCAATTCGACAGCGATCATCCCACATTGATCGTTCTTGTCCTTTTTGCTGGAACTAAACTGACATTTGATTCTTGCTAGTTCAGTGTTTTGTTCCATTAGTTGAACTAGTGTTATGCTTGCACCAGGCGAGGTCATGCGAAAATTAGACCAGACAAGAGTTTAGCTGTTTGCGACACCTAATCAGCGGTAAAAAATTCAACATAAACAATAAATATAAATAAATATGAGTGCACAACGGAATATTGTTTGACAAGTACACCTGTATACACTTAATAATTAATTGTAATAAAATCTATTTAATATTATTTCCTACAAAAGTGTGTGTTTCAGTGAGAAGAACCTTGCATTCGGTCTATAATTCATTTTGCCAAATTTTCTATAAGGAGTGTGTGTTTCAGTGAGAAAGACATTCATTCGTGTTGCAATTCATAATACTGGCCAACGGAAATAGCGGCTGGAATAAGCCCCTCATCTCAACGTCCACGCATCTATTTTTGTCTTTTTTTTGGTGTTACTCTGAAACGAGGCATAACACTAGTTTTTCCATCTGCATTTGTTATTTTTAAGGTGGAAGCATTATAGTAGTTATTTGAAATGAAACACATTGAAATATACTAACGTTTTTTTCCATTGTGGAATGCAAGTTCACACCGCCAATTAATAGTTGAGACAACCACTACTCGGTTGAGTTGTCTTTCATAATACCGTCAAAAAAAAAATGACAAAACAATTGAAAATGAGCAGTTGTCTTGATTTTACAACTGAAGGACAATTGGTTGCCTCGAGGTTGTAATCGATAATACCGATTTCTTATCCACGACCAAACTACAACGAAAGTTGTGTACTAAGGGCATATGTTTAGCACCTAATATTATCCGAATTAATAAACTAAGAGCTATTGATGCTACAGCTACTTGTCGGAAGTTCATTACTAGATGAAGAATTTCCTTGTGTACAAATGCTTATTATCTGCCCGGTGAAAGACCACAATGTTTTTTGATGAATAAATAAGTGTTTTGATTATCCGGCTGCCAATAATTAAGTACTGCCTTACACATTTACGCAGAAAATCGATTCACGAGATCAGATCAAGTTAAATTGTTAGGTACTTGCGCCCTACTTGTAATTACTATATTAAATTCAACTCTTACCTTTGCTTATCCTTTTGCGTCGACTTAATTTCTCTTGCAGTTTTCTCAGATTAGTGGCTTGTTTGGAAACATAATCGCCTCGCATCATCCATTAAATGTGTAAATGTCCTCATAATCGAAATCTAGTTTAGTAGGGGTGTCAAACAATAACAGGAAGTTATGGGCTCTTAAGTATTTTCACGCGGTTAGATACCAGATCTCAAAGCAACACTCCAAGTGAGAGGTTAAGCAAAAGTAAATAAAAAAAAGTGAATACATCATCTCAACATATGATCTAATTGTTATCTTATAAATGCTCCACATCGATGTGTTCGGTAAATTTGGGGTGTTGTCCATTCAAGCAAATCAAAACAAACCCAGGCGTGTGCTGAATAAATTCCAAGCGATCAAATTGCGTCATCGGCTAATCGTAAACCCATCGTAAACCTCTCAATAAAGTTCAACAAACGCATGAATGTAAACGAGAGGTGTTTGCTTAGTTAAAGAATGCTATGACAGCACTTTTCTTATGATCACGAATTTAATTTGACTGGAAGGCTTGGTATAGGAATGGTCCAATTAATTCGGCCGTTTGCAACAAATAGTTCGCTCCAACACATAAGATCATCTATTATATCTCAAAAGAGGTAGAAATCCACCTGTGAACTCAGAAGAGAAGCAAACGACTCAACTACAGTAGCAAATCGTTGGAATTTGCATATGCCACTGGCCGATAAGGAACGATGTAATCAATCCCACGCAGTCTAACGAAGACATGACCACAATGATCAATGACCGACGATGAGTAATGCCTGAACACAATATCGATCGGCTTCTGTTTCGCCAGACTTTTCGGAGTTCAGACGAATGAGTCATACCACTTTGTAGTAAGACATTAGATTAGATGTGCTGAACTTCTGGTTTGACTTGGCAACATCTTTGAAAACAGGCGAATATAGAAAGTCTCCCTTTTGTGGGAGTTAGTAAAATACGGAGCACTACATCGCGATGTGATCACATTAGTGTGATGTACTGATAAGTGATTGACTCTTAAACTGCTAATAGACCGATGGGGTCACTCAGACCAAATACAAGACTCAAAAAAGACTTAGTGTTATACAGAATGATTCACTTTAATTTACATTGGAATTTGCCATCAGCCAGAAGGGAGACATAGTTATGTAAAGGACGTATAGTTTGAAGGTACAGTCAAAGAGTCAAAAAGATTTATTAAGTGCTATTAGGTATTTCAATTCCGGTTGATACATCGTCTCATACAGGCGTAGACGTCTTGAACTTACTCACCTTCATGTGGTGAAATCTAAGAGCGGAGTACGAGTGCCTAAGAGCGGAGCACCTTGATATATATATCAAACCTCCGGGGACTTCGTGCACTGCTGCAGATTGTGAGTCTGTTACAGGGCTATCTTGACGGTCGCATCCAGAACTCCAGCCATCAGGATACTCCGATTTATTCGGTTCTCAAATTCTCTTCTTTGTCCTTGGAGGGTGGACCTAATTACCACAATGGACCGATATGGTATATGTGTGCTGGTGAATGCCCCTACCTAAGCTACCTAAGCCCAACCAAGAAACATCTCCAACTAGCATGATATCTAACTAGCTATCTCCGTTTTGCACTCTAAATTGGTTGAGGTCCTTCTACACTTGTGTGCGCCATCGGTTTCATGGTTGTCCTCTATCGCGTTGTCCTACTGTTTCGGAGTCGAAGAGCCTTTTGGCTGGAGCACAGTTGTCCATGCGCTCTACACGGTCTAGCCAACTTAGGCACTGAATCCGTAGACGCCTGACTAGCCTCATGTCTTGAACACAGAACTTTTCTATCGAAGGGACCAAGGACTCGTCATCCGCTTTAGAGATTTTTCATGCCTCCAGAAGGACTGGGATGATCAAAGTCTTATATAAAGTCAGCTTTTTCCATCGAGAGAGAGCTTATTGCTCAATTCCGTACTGTGTATGTTATTCGTACTATTTAATGCAGCGCCGAGATAGACGAACTCCTTAAATAGCTCGAAGTTATAGCTTTGCATTGTGACTCATTGTCCAGGACGTTGATGTTCTATGTCCTTTCTTGAGGGCAGCATATTCAGGGTGAGCCATCTGGTGGCTTGTTTTTAAATCATAGGTTATTTTGACACTGACCAGCTCGAAATCTTGACAGAAAGTCAGTATCCTACCTCCATTTTACGCTTGAACAACGTTGGGAAATATTGAAAACTTGTTTCCAAAGTGAGTGCAGTGTACTCCAAACAGTGCGATTTTTTGAAACGAGGTTTTTGCCGAAATGAAGCACCCACAGCTACTGCTGTACTCAAGCTGGTGCAAAATTTTCGTGAGACTGGTATGCTAGTGGACAATATTCATGAACCTTTCTTCTAAAACTAGGCTGAAAAAAACGTTTCGGTCAACGGTGGGCGTTTCAGAGGCATATTCATCAACTTTTTCTTACTGATATTGAATACGTGGATACAGCCCATCTTTGCTCATCAAATTCCCAAATCGTGTTACAAACCGGCTTGACGATCTCAATTGGCCTCCCCGGAGCTGCGATTTGGGATTTTTTTTTTGTGGGCAATCGTGAGGGACCAATATTATGCTAACAATCCGGAAACGATTCATGCACTTAAGGCCAATTTCATCCAACCAATCCGTGAGCTATAGCCCGAAACCATTAGCAAGGCCTTGGAATTTTGGTGGCCTGCGAAGCCAGCCGAGGCGGCCACTTAAAGGACGTTGTACTTCATAATTACTGGGAATTTTTGTTCTTACTAATAAATCAATAATATATATAAAATACATTTGTATATTGTTCATTTTATTGCTTTTAAAAAAAAAAAACTTGTTCTTGATCCACCCTGTACTCTGTTTTGCCTTGATTCACCGCTAGACCTGTTTTAAGAGCAATGGCATGAAACGACTCATTAACGCCTCGGTATGTTCTGGCAATCACGTCAATGTCATCCGCGTATACTAACAGCTGTCCAGACTTCTGGAATATAGAGCCGGTCGTGTTGGAGTGGAAGCCTTGAACGATCTTCTCCAGGATGATGTTAAAGAAGGTGAGTTCGTCTCCGACCATGATGGATAAGCGGCCAGAAGACACCGAGGCGTCAATCTCGACGCATAATCATGTCGATCAGGTATTGTCATCTTGTACAACCTGACGAGTTCGACAGAAATTTTAAGCTAGACATGACGTTGTATAGCTCGTCTCTATGCACACTGTCATGTGCGGCGTTGAAATCGACAATTATTTGGTGGGTGTCGATTTGCGCTACTTGGGTCGTTTCCAGGATCGGACGTAGCATGAAGATCTGGTCGATGGTGCACTTCCCTGGCACCAAGCCACGCTGATATGGAGCTACCAGATTGTTTATAAACGGCTTTAGGCGGGTACACAAAATGGCAGAAAAGATATTGTATGCGATGTTAAGTAGACTTAGCCCTCGATAGTTGGGGCAGTCAAAGGGGTCTCCGACACTGAGATTCCACTCGTCGGGTATGTTTTGAGATGGTGCATGTACTCAACTAGATCATCTCTAGCTGCCTTAAAGATTTCCGTAGACCGACGATCCCCACCGGCAGCTTTTTAAGACTTAAGTCTTGCTATGGGTATCTTGACCTTGCCTAGGTTAGGTTAGGTTGAAGTGATCGTCATAACTGAAACTGTTGTGTTCCACTTAGGTCCTGATTGGGTCAATAGTGATATCACTACCCGGTAATTGGCATCGGTTCCTCTTAAATCAAAGTAACTGCGCTCGTGGCCTATTCTGAATAATCCACTGCTGTGTTGAGTTACAGCCAATTTGTTTTCTTGTGTGACATATCTTCTAGGTTGCTGAAAGAGTAGTTGCCTAGCGTATTATTTCTTGTTCCTGCAAGGGCTGGCCAAGTATTGATGAGTTGAACCATAGGTTTCTCTTCATCTTCTTCTCTGCAGCTCCTGTAGAAGTCCTTTTGGCTGATCTCGTCTAAGTCGGAGGGATGGAATTCGACCTCAGAAGAGACCCATGCTCACAGGGTCACTGATAGCCTCCCAGGATACAGATTCCAATTGTCTCGGACAAGGAATGATTCTTGGACCATACCGTATGACTCTTTGGTTGTGAGTTTTAAAGTGTAATGGTAATTTTAACATAATTTCAAAATCTGTGAATCGTGTGTAGGGATTTGTGTGTTGAAATTATACCTGCATTGAATTACAGGATTTTTGAAGGCAAATACAGGATTGATATTTTGGCATGAGAAAACAGCATAATCCTGCGGATAGACGGGAGCCAATACGCATTAAGGACAACTATTCGTGGAATGTGAGATTTCTAAATAAATCATGCATATCCGAGAATCTAACAAATATCCTGGACTGGCGTACGGTGGAATGGATAGTAAAAAAATAGAAGCAGGGTGATATAGTGCGGCATACATAAATACAGTGAGATTGTTATTACTATGTGATACCTGCTAATTGCCTTTGTCTACATTTACCCTGGAGTAAAAGGAACAAACGTCGTTAGTACAGAGATCAAACGCAAATTAACCCTTGCCAATAGCTGTTTTCTTTCTTCATTGATTCAGTCACTTTGTGCTTTCAGAGACTTCCAGAAAGTAGTTTAGTTGATTACTTGTGAACCTTACTTATTGAACCTTTTATGCAATCGAACTACGAACCTTATTTCGTAGAAGACGCAAAGCGCATGCCAAACATAGAGTATAGAAATAGCAAAGTGTAGAGAATTGTATAAGCTATTGATTGAAAGCCCACAAGATCTCCCTTTTTGTACCTATCATAAAAACACGGCAGTCGTCTTGTAAACATACGTAAGTACTCGCTAACAAAGCCACTTGTTATCTACTAAAAGCTTTCAAAATCAATTCTGTCTTCCGCCCTAATTATCTTCTCCTATTGATGAATGTAATTACATTCGATACAAATTAAGTAATTCTCAATAATTTCTTAAGTGAATAAGTGGTACCCTTGAAAACTTCACTCACTTTTAACTATGTAGCTTAAAAGTATTCAAGGCCTTAAGTATGTCGTCACCTCTGGTGGGAAGTCAAAATTTATCTAACGTAATATAATAGTGCCCTCCACAAAATTTATCTATTTGGGTGGCCCAATTTATTGGAAGGTTTTTTTGACGAATATATAGGGAAATATGTATTATTGAACTGTCAATGAAACCTCTTAACCAATTATGAAATCAAATTGATTGATCTTTGACAAATGCAGAAGCGGTAATGCCAATTCTTTCCTACCTGAACTACGTTGAGATCAAAGCAAAGTCTTTCCGGTTTTTTGTATTCAATTGAGGTAGATGGGTAGACGGGCGTAAGCCACGTCTCACTTGGGTCCTTCGGAATGTAACCTCTAAGATGCAACTTGATGTGTTGCTCAACAATCCTTATCTATCTCAATATGTTCAAATCAACGTTTGTTTGTCCTAATAGGCTCTTGAATGGTAAGATGTCTTTGACTTTGTTCCGAATTCTGTGAAAAAACGTTCTGATACCAATTTTTTTTATAAATGCGTACCAACTAGTGCTTACTTTATACTATCTTTATAAATTTAAAAAGTCCACACATTCTCGATTTCAAATTTTGACGATTTTCAATCTGCTGGTAAATGAACATAAATTATTTTTTAGGCTTGTAGCTTTGCATACATTTATTTGAAGACTTAAAAAAGAAGAAAAAAATTTTACATAATTTTTAATTTTTTTTTTGTTTTTGTGGTCAAACAAAAGCCCTTCTTTTCAGTGGCGGCGGCATGTGATTTCCGCTCACTGGAACATCTGAAGCCAAAAATTCCAACAGGATTAGAAAGAGTACATACATGGTTCTGGTATGAACTAGGATTTTTAATTTCGCACAAAAAAATAACAGAATGGCGGACATTTGCAATTTTTTTTTGCAAATCGCCGTTTGTTCAGCCAGAAATCAAGTTAAAAAGTAAAGAAGATCTTCACCGATTTGATTTATTTGGAACCGATTGGATTAATAGTTTTTTAATAACCTCATGCGCCAGTTGTAAAAATACAGTTTCGAGAAAAACGCGTTTAAAGTTTTGAGAAGCAAGTTCTTGGGTGTAAAACCCACTTACCTACGCTTCTACCATAAATCGGCTATATCTTCAAGAGTTTTTGAAATTTTCACTTGAAATCTTAAAGGAACATTCTTGAATAGTTAAAGGTTAGGAATTTATTAATAGTATAGTACAGGAATTAACTAAAAAAAAAAAACAATTTTTTGAAGCCGAGAATGGAGTGGAGTTAACATAAGTCACATTTTTGTTAGATCCTAGTGGACATAGAAGGAATGTTCTTGAAGTGTTTTTCCGTTTCTTTTATGTCTCAACTGAGACTGAGACAGTGTTAGATGTCTAACCACGCGTATGCATGTGAAGTCATTGGATGCTACCATTTTCATTAAATGGAGTGGAGTTAACATAAGTCACATTTTTGTTAGATCCTAGTGGACATAGAAGGAATGTTCTTGAAGTGTTCTTCCATTTCTTCTATGTATCAACTGAGACTGAGACAGTGTTAGATGTCTAACCACGCGTATGCATGTGAAGTCATTGGATGCTACCATTTTCATTAAGTGGTACTTCAGATGATTATGACCAGTTAGTGCTGTCATCACTAGCAACTTTTTGTCACACTGAAGGAGTCTGTTGGTTTTTGCTCTGTTCAAATCAGGCCAAGGCATCCGAGTGGTTAGATAGCTCCTGCTTGGTTACTCTATGGTTATGTCATCCACTTCTTTCATTACATCCGCAAGAGGTTTGCCTAGGACTGACCAGTTTTGGCTCTGGTTCAGTTCATCCGATGCTTCATGGCCGGTAGAGTCCCTATGGCCCGGGACCCAGAGTAGAGTAATTGAGTGCAGAGTGCTGGTAACCTTGAGCCCTTCGCGGGAGCCCGCGACCGTCTTGGACTTAATTCTGTTTCCGAAATCGCTTAAATGATATTTCGAACATTGGTATCACTCTGGCCGCTTCCTTTACTTCTAGGATCTCCGCTTGAAAAACAATCCAATAACCAGGGATTCTCTTCTTTCCTAATTAGCACGTGATGTTTTGTTAGAAAATGGGAACAAGAATCACCCCGTCCGAATTCCGGCGAGCTGAGCCGTGCAACCACGAGCGTAGCACCGTCGTTTCCCTCGATACGGAATCTACGCCGTAAGTCTGCTGCCACAGTCTATTTTGAAAAAACCGGGAGCTTTTTAAAGATGTTTACAATTTTTATTTGGATTGTCAGGAGTCGTTGATTGTTTACCACGACCTCATACAATTTTGTGTCACTTTTTCTAGCATATTCATCGGTATCTTGCTTGTGAAACATAATTGTGTCGATCAGGTTCAGGTCAGGTATTTTGGGCAACAATATTTTCGAAATCATTGAACAATAGCTGGCGCCATTGACGGTAAAGTTGTTTTCACGGTCAGCTATGAAAAAATACTGGCTAATTATTTTGCTGGGCTATAAACCACACCAAACACTGCATTTTTCCGGGTGCATTGGTTGCTCATCGGACCAAATATTGTAATTTTGTTTATTTACAAACCCACTCAAACAGAAATTAGCTTCGTCACTGAATACCTTTTCATGGGAATGTTAACCAAGCATGTCTATCTTTGACACAATACTTGAGGGGAAACCAAGAGAGCAAAAAATCACCCATTTATTATCCATGATTCGTAGATTGGCCCAGTTATTCAGTTCATAAACACACCACTAGTGCCGTGTGTTGTATCCCTTACGTAGCCGGCCGAGGCATATAAGCGCCATGTGTATGTAAGCCTTGCGTTTAGCGCACTATTCTTTAGTTTTAGCAGTTCAGTCTAAGCTTTAACAAATGCTGTTATCGGGCATTGTATACAAACCTTCCATATTTTCTTAAGTCATATTTGTCCTAAGGTAGTTTTGATTGTCTTGAGTTTATAACACTTCGTGTTCCTGGAGTTACAACGGGTGGTATTGTGCTTAAAACTTTGAGGGCAGTAACTAAATAGAGAGCTGTAGGATCTTCTAGGACTTTTAGTGAACTCAACAACTTATAAGAATTTAACACTTCTTGACAAGGGCATTCTGGTCTTCCAAGCGGGCAAATACTGTTAAATGTTTAAAACCTCAAGCTTCTCAAACCCTTCTAGTACCTATTACGGAAGAAAACTTTACCTCAAATTGTTCATGTGATTCTAAGCCAGTTTTAGCCGACGAGACTGTCCGTTTCTCGACATTTTGATGATATTTTAAACCTACCGGACATATGTTTGAACATTATCATTATAATATTCGTCTGAACGCATAACAACTGCAGTATGTTTCCTCTTCTTCTGGAGGCGCTATAGTCCGGGTGGAACTGGGCCTCAACCAACAAGCCTCTCCAGCTGGCAAGATCTTTAACCAGCTGCCCCCAACTGCGCACGTCGTTGAGGTTCTCTACTGCGTTTTCCCACTGGCTCGGAGTCCAAGACTCTTTGGGCTAGAACAGTGTTGTCTAAAGCGTGGAATCCTTAGACGCCTGGCTAGGCTCATGTCGCTGTACAGTTACTGGTTGAATCTTCCTCTCCAAGAACCACTAACGCATACAGGACCAAAGATTGAACGCAGAACTTTTCTGTCGAAAAGACCAAGAGCTTCTTCATCCGCTCTTGACATTATCCACATTTCCGCGCCAGAGCGCAGGGCAGGGATGATCAAAGTCTTAAATAGTGTTAACTTGGTCCTTCAAGAGAGGGCTCTACTACTCAATTGCCTTTGAGCTCAAACAAATAGTGATGGACAAGAGTTATTCTGCGTTTAATCTAGGTAGTAGTGTTGTTCTTACTGTTTACTTGGCAGCCGAGGTACACGAAGTCCTTCACTACCTCGAAGTTATATTTGCCTATGGTGACATTCTGGCCGATGTGGTGCGTCCTTTCTCGATGAGACCATAAAGTTCGTTTTGCCCTCGTTCACCGCCTAAAGCCATTTTGACCGCATCCGCTTTAATACCAGCAAACGCTTCATTGACGACTAGCTGAGTTCAACCAATCACGCAAATGTTATCCGCGTATGCTAGCAGTTGTACGGACTTTTGGAGATCGTACCCCTTGCGTTACAGAGGGAGTTCTGCACGACCTTTTTAAAAATTATTCTGAAAGAGTCACATGACAGCGCGTTGCCTTGTCTAAGACCATTTTTGGCATTTAACGTTTCGGTGAGTTCGCTTCCGACCTTGATAGAGCAGCGAGAATTCTCCATCGTCATCCTGCACAACTTGACGAACTTGGCAGGAATGTCAGAACTAGACATCGCGTTGTATAGCTCGTCCCTATTCACACTGTCATTAACACATTGCGTTTGTGCCTACTCGGTTCTTATAGATCCAGACAGCGAGGGTGTGGTCGTCAATTCTCTCAGTCTTTCATAAATACCGCAGGTTGATTTTAAACATTTCATATACACTTCATAAATAAGGAAACAGAGTTATAGCGTTAAAACGGCACACAGTGCTAAGTGGGTTCTCTCTTCTGTACTTCTACCTACCTACCAAAATATTTATAAAGCTCGTCCTTTTTTTGTCTGAAAGTTTCTGGTTTTAGAAAATACTGAACATACTACACCACTGTTCAATTCCGAGATATCAGAATTCCGTATCCCCGACCTAGACGAAGACAAAATAGCGATATCGACACTAAAGTCCAATAAAACTGCTGTTGCAGATGGAATGTCTGCGGAACTGTTTAAGGCAGCTGGAGAAGATCTGGTAAGATACATGCACCAACTCCGATGAGTGGAACCTCAGTACCGTTCGCCCGATCGACAAGATATGCAACTCCTCCAATTGCGCCAACTATTCTCCTATATAAGTCTCCTTAACATCGCCCATAAGATCACGTCTGCCGTTTTGTGTGAGCGCCTGAAACAATTCGTCAACAACCTGGTAGGAAAGAAGGTAAGGCTGCTAGTGAATTCACCGACACACCTAGAGCATATTGGTCCATTGTGATACCCATAGTCAGACTACTACCACTAATTGCCTACTCCAGTAATTGTGCCGATAATTTGATCCTAATGGCAAATGGTGACTGGACAAGATTTGAAAACCAGAGAAAAGCGAATTAACTTTGCTTTCACTGGGATTCGAACCGGGGACCCCGCTAACCAGGAGCAGGTACTCTACCAACTGCTCCATCCAGTCGTTTGATAGGAAAGAAAGTCGACCACCGACATAATCTCCACATTACGGCAGATCCTGATGACTCAAGATCAGATCAACACACACCATATGCACGCCATACCATATTCCTGCGGTATTTATGAAAGACTGAGAGAATTGACGAAGTGATTACCACGCCCTCGCTGTCTGGCTCTATAAGAGCCGAGTAGGCACAAACGCAATGTGTTAATGTCGTTGTGTGTGGGATACCAAGTTGTTGTGGGGGTACCAAGTTTTGCGGCATAATCTCCTATCAGCCAGTGTCCTGTACAGACTGCCACCAATTTAGGGATGTAATGCCAATTTCTCCGAAGGAGATATTTTGCTTGTGATCGGTTGTACTCTTCTCTTATTGATGTCGCACAGTTTTTCAGGCTGACCTATTTTAAGGAAGTGCGTAGAGATATAAGTTTTCACTGTTTGAGGTGGGTTGTGAGCACTGAAGGTTCATCGGCATTCTCATTCCCTGGGATGCCACTGTGTCCCGGAACCCAGATACTGACATTTGAACTGGCCTTCTAACGACAAAAGATCAGTTCGGCATTTCTGTACTAATTTAGAAAATGAAAGAAAGGAAATAATAGCCTTGTTGGCTACATGGCAACATGGGAGTGATTAAAATAGACAATACACTTTCCGAATTGCAAATAGATCCGTCTGGAACACACTGGAATTGTCCGGCAATCTGTAGGCTTTGGAAATGATCATGAGTTCAGAGAACACATCCGCACCGACCCCGCCGCCCATCTTAGAGCTATGAGTGTAGATTGTTCAGTTCAAATCCCTACACCCACTATGCGATTCTGTTCTTTTGGGAAATAGAGTGTCAAAGCGGTTATTTAGATTAAGGCAGATGGGCCGTATAGTCTGGTGAGGATGATACGACATCCCTCGGTATCGTATCAGGAGTGGTTTTGTGGTCATAAGTTTTTGGTAAGGCTTGTGATATTTTGTTCAATCCAGAGAGCGCTCAGTTTAGTTCAAATCTGTTTATTCTGTTTGTTCTTCTAGTACATTAAGTTCAATTTAATTTAGTGCCCAGAAATGGAGTCTTGTGCAATTGTCGCGATACCACTTCTATGTTGAAGGAAGTAAAGCTACTCACATTGTACAAGCAAATTAAATATTTATTAATTTCAAGTATTCACTGATGTACTATCAGTTCACAGTTTAAAAAAAATAAAATTGTCTAAGCTTTTTTTTCCATTTTTTTAACCCAAAATCTTAAGTTTACAGCTTGTGAATATTTCGAACACTATTGACATCAATATTTTGATTCAAATTTAGGATTAAAGAACATATTTCTGGCCATTAATACAAGTATAGTGGTTCTTTGTAAGTGTTTCCATTGTTTTTTAAGACATTTTTTTTTCATTTTAGAGTATTTTATCTCTAATATTGCCCCTACGGCCTAGATGGGGTGCGGTCGACCCCCCTACGGTATTAAAAGAAAATATTTTTTTCACCCATCTACAAAATAACGTAATATATTTTCGGTGCCAAAGTTATGGTACTCGTGCCACTTTGTTCGCTTGATAGAGCTCTTTTTTGAACGAGTCAAACTTCTAGTTCTAACGTCCAACACACAGACTCTCTGCGCCTGATGGCGCTGTAACTGATATAAGTATTGACTGGTTATGTATTTTATTTCTAGAATATTAAGCCAAATCAAAAAGCAATATATTTATGATGTTAAGCTAAGCAATTTATTTCCACCCATATTATGCATCAGGATTTACTCTCTCAAGATGATCACTGATGATCACGCAACAAATGCAAGGTACTCAGCATTCCATTCGACTAAAGAGAAAGGACTACATCGATGAGTATCATTAGCCCGGTAAAGTCTTCACCATAAATCTATCACTATATGTACCTCCTTCTAAACTAACATTCAATACTTCATCCAAAAGAACTCACGTCAAGAATATGATAAGCACGCGCATGAGTGATTTTCTTAAATCATTTTTTTTTTTTTTTTGAAAGTGTCCGCTCGTATTTCAATTAAATATTAAAATTAGGCCACAATCTCAAATATCTAGACGAATCAATCAATAACCCGCCGATCTAACCTGCTCAAGTGATTCTCCCTGTGCCTTTCTAAAATCGTCCAATTATGCATATTCAATGAATTCCATCCAAATAAACTCACATCACACAGCCGTTGTATTCATATTTATTGTTTGAGAATACGCTTACGACTAGTTTCGTCAATCGCTGTAAAGCATTGGGCCGACAAAAGTCCCTGGTGACATTTCTTCAATGTAAGCCCCATCGCTCGGGATGTCTGGAAATGTGCGCAGGATCACCGTCGTGAAGTGTCTTGGAACCTCCTCAATTTTATAGACTCTGCCATCTGGTTTCACCACGTACACGACTGGTGCTGCAAAGCCTGTGCCCTCGTCAAGCAAACTTTGAATGTGTGATACATATTCATCAAATGGTAACACAATTTGTCTTATGTGAGATAGTTCGTCCATTGGGAGCGAGTAGAAGCCAATGCCATTCTCGGGCCGCACTAATTTCTCGATATTCCGCATGACGTCGGCGTAGACTAAGGTTCCCGGAAGATTGTTGATTGTGAACCGTGACGAATCAGCCAGCATGAAAATGTTATTATTATCGAATATCTTCCGCTTCATGCATTCTATTTTGCTCTGCAGCGAACGAAATGGATTGGATGCTTCGATGCAGTTTAGGTACTCATTCACGTGTGGGTTCATTAGCAGCGAAGTGTCATTCAGTTCTCTGTATCCGGACACGGACAGCGTCATTGGATCAGTGAGGTTGAGTGCGTTTTTCATTATCAAGAGGAAATCTTTTTCGTGCAGAAACATATCACGCTCATTGTGTTTATTCATCTCATCAACCGATCTGAAGCTTGAAGCGTTCCTGATCAGAGCTGCTATGCGGGGCAGCAGATCTCTGCCAGCCATCCGTTCGCCGTTTTCACCCGTCATTGTGAGCGCAATGGGTAATAAGTTGCCTTGTATTTGTTTCTTCATTCCAGGGGGCTTGGCCTGTCGTCTCATCCGGCTCTTGGGTTCCGATTTCCCCTGAGCCAAGTTCAGTTGTGCGCAATGAGAGTCATGGTCAAATTGTGAGATGTCGTGTACCATTTTTGATTCAAATGTATTCAGTTTTCGTTCATGAAGTCTTTGCTTGATGTTGGGAGCGGAAGATGACGGACGGCTGCGGATAATAGTCTTGTATCGTACTGCAGACACGACTTGAAATGGGTAAAATGGATAAGGCGGCATCTCTTTCGGAATATGTTTTGGAGCCTCTGTGTCTCTTATGCCTTGAGGATTAGTCGGTTGAACTAAATGTTTGATAACTCTCGGTTGGGTTTGTTGAGACGGTGAACTATCCAAGAAGGGCTTGACTTCGATGTCATAGTCAATGCCACGAGGTTGGTGTGTTGATTTAAGAACCTTTGGCACATTTTTCGACACTTGCTCATTGTGAAACACTGCAACGAATACGTTTTCTTCCGGGTCAAAAATTAAGTACTGGGTCTTCCCGCACACTGTTGCGAAAATAAACAACACAAATATGATCGTTTTAATTAGCAGCGATCTGGATTGCATGTTAGTTGGACGAAAACCACACCAACTTACACCGACAACAATTGAATTCACTTTAGTGAGATCTCTGCTAACGAATTCGTATTTATATTTATTTCCATCATTTTCCTCATCTTCGGGAACAGTCTGCAACAGATTTCCACTTTTAATTGAATTTCACTTTCCGCTACCGCTGATATTCACTGCCTCAGAGGCTGCGAAGATGTATTCGCAAGTGAAGCCAAAAACGGAAGTTAAATGCGTATTGAATTATTATTTTTTCCAACTTGAATTTGCTGCGTTTGTGATGACGGATGTCCAGCTAAGTAGAGTTTCTCTTTTCAATGCTCTGTGAGCAAAAACTAAGCACTGTAACCAATTTTGATATAAACCACACCAACCTCAGGGCGGTGTTATCTCTACTCTTATCGGGATGATTATATGGTGATTTTGGTATCAGGAACGTTTCGGACTGCGATCAGTGAGATTATGGGGGTACTTGGTAGAGTAAGTACCTGAACTGCAGAATTTGGCCGAGGTATTAACTCAAGCAAATTGAAACTGATGCTCTTCATCACTGAAATCAAAATACAGAACATTCAA
The DNA here is from genome assembly GCA_964034865.1 of Eristalis intricaria. NCBI lineage: Eukaryota > Metazoa > Arthropoda > Insecta > Diptera > Syrphidae > Eristalis > Eristalis intricaria. The sequence continues at coordinate 34,500,501 of OZ035875.1, forward strand.
CTTCCTTATATTTGAAACTTAGTTGGAAGCTAAACCTAGACCAGCGAGTTAAGGACGCGAGTATGTGTTTACGCGTGCAGTAGAACCTTCGTTAAAAAGTGAGATCTCCAACCAAAGTTCAAAATATTACAGAACTCAACAGGTACAAAGAACAGCATGCATTGACTACACAGGCGATCTACTCTGACAGTAATGCCCCATCAGGCTCAGAGAGCATGGCTGCTGCAAAAACAAAGTCAAAGCAGTCAAAGCACCATCCTAGAAATTTTACCAAGAGATTTCGTATCATACCCAACAGAATATACGGTTCCCTGACTTAATCTATCAAATGGCTTTTAAACTCTAATCCCAGTACAGGGATTTTAATTGGGCAATCTGTGGGCTTATTCCCGGAATTCCTGAACATTTCTGAAGCCTACAGACTGCTGGATAATTCTAATGTTTTCCAAGCGGAACTGTTTGCAATCCGGAAGCATATTTTCCTCAATTTCATAATCCAAGCTAATATGTACAAGAAACTCGAACCGAGCTATTGTAAGGGTTCCAGGTTACAGTAGGCAGGGATCTGGCCTTTATTGCTCAGTTTCAGAGGAAGTGCACATCGCAATACAGGCAGTCAAGGATAATATATCTACGCACTTCCTTGAAATAGCCAACCTTAAAGGGCGAAACTAACAAACTGAGCAAAAAATATGGCCTGATCTAGAACAATAGATCTCCTTCAGGTGAACTCGACATGAAATCGCTAAATTGGTCTCTCTTCTCGGACTGAACGAGACACTGGCCGATAGGAGATCGTGCCGCAAACTTAGTATCCCACACAACACAGATTGTCGCAGTTGCATAAACATAGCTGAGAGGGGGACCTTAACCCCTCCCTGTCTCTGGTGCCGGACAGCGAGCGATTGGTAGACGCTTATTCAAATCATATTAATATTGTTGAGTAATATTGCATGAGGAATAAAAATTATCCCTTTCCTCAATTGACTCAACCAACTACATAAACTACTCTCTTGAGTAAAGACAGAGTGCCCAAAGATCGGGTGAATCAGCATAGGCAGGGGGCGGACTAAGATGCAGTGGCACACGGGCAGTAAAGCAAGCTTTTACTCCTTAATAAATTAAGAAAAAAACACGAACAGAGATTTTGTTAAAGGTGCATAATTGTTGACCTTAGATAACACTTAATTGATTTTAAAAGCTGCGTTCACACGATGCCACTGAGATGCTAATTGTAAAATAAAACCCAATATTCAATGATAGACTCCGTAGCAAGTTCGAAAAGTCCCACTTAATAATGTCAAAATTTCTGCACTTTTTAAGTTTATTTTTGTAACTACAATGTGACACCGTATTCATAAGCATTGGAACAACAGCACACAGTTCTTCTTACATTACATATAACAATATGTTCAGTTGAAGACCTGAGAGAACAAACACAATGTCGTCCATGGCATTAGCTTAGGCGGATGAATAAGGTTAAAGGTATCCTGACATTCTAAGGCTGCTTTCACACTTGCTAAGATTCGTCGCCGATTCTTTCAAATTCCCTTTTGTGATCGCAAGCCACTTTCACACAGGAAATCTTTCAGTCACTGCAATTGAGATCTCAATGCTGAGCTTTTTCTATTTCCTACCCCCTCTCACACATGCGTCATCTCTTTCTCACACATGTACAGCATGTATTGAGAACATGAGAATAAAGCAATTCAAAGAAAACACGAAGAGTAATAAAGAGAGCACACGAGACGCGGGCTACCCCAATCACGTCCCACCTCCCTTGCCAACAAGATGGAAAAATCGCAGACGAAATTTTTGTGTGTGAAAGCGGCCTAAGATGTGTGCTTCGTTTCCAGCGTCAAACCAGCATCTTGAACCTTGTCGCCTGGCATAATTTTCTTCCTTTTTTTCTTCTCCGCCTTTCAATTGACATTTCTGGATTAGTGCGTTGTTCTCTTGCGCATATTATGACGTTATTCATTCAAAACTCGCGATTGTCTTAAGTTTTATTGCACTTTTTTCTGTGAGTGATTCCGCGCTGCATCAACTTCTTTAAACATATCGCACAAGAATGAAAGATACAACAAATAAGAATATGGTTAGGTTAGGTTAGGTTAGGGTGATTGCCACCACAGAGCTGTTGTGGCCAACTTAGATCCTGGTCGGATCCTTTGTGCTATCCCTTTCCAGTGCTTTACATCAGCTCCTCTTTAACGCAAAGGGACCACATTAAAGAAAAGAAAATAAACCTGGAGACCGCCTAATGGTATTCTAGTGGCTTATTTTGATGAATCTCCTGTGATGATTTGCCAATTTGTTTTCCTGATAAACTTAGCTGTCTTGTATCTTTAAGTGTGACATTCCCTCTAAGTTACCTAACTGCCTAAGAGTATGGTTGCAGCACCTCTTGTATCAAAATGTTCCTTTGGATCATCACAGGTGAAACTATCTTCATGAAATGTTTCTCCTGCGGATAACAGCCTCGTGATGAGCGCTCCGTCTGGTGTCTACAAGTCTCTTGAATATCCCAACGATGCGTAGATACGCGTTATAAAGTCTTCCTTTCATCTTTTACCAAAGAGCGAACGCCACAATGATCAAATGGTTTGCACATGGTGTAAACAAAGCGTATAGATTAACTCCTTGAACTCCCCCATGAATACCTGGCAAAGTCGCATTATATCCCTGAGACCGGCAAAGAATCCAGACTGCTTTCATTGAGTTGCTTTTTTTCCTTTGGCAGTCTTTCCATATGTATGAAGAAGGTTAAGTTAGGTTAAGTTGTGGTGGCTAACTGCCGCGCATACAGACAGCAAACACAATTAGGCCAAACATAGGCCCATTGTGTTACCACTGTGATCTTAGGCTACCTATTCCGCAAACCAATTTGTGCTTTTGATAAAGCGAAGAAGAGGGCTGATTTTGATGCTGCTCAGTTCAGCCAGATTCACAAAGAAAAGGGCCCCCAGAAATCTGAGAGAGCACTGCAATTACATAGCAAGTGTTCGATGGCTTCTTCCTCATCCTCGTCCATGCAGCTTCTACAGAAATCATTGTAAGGAAGGCCTAGTCTAGAGGTGTGAGTTCAGATGGCACAATGCCCCGTTAAAATGCCAATAAGAGATCTGAGGCTTGGCCTGCTTAATCTGATCAAGCTAAGCGATCGCTCGGGATCGACCATAGGCCATAGTTGTTTGCTAATGAGGCATCCTGTGCCAGATATCAATCTGCGGTTTGTTTGAGCAAGCGTTTGAAGCTTTAGCAGATGTTTTATAGTAGCGAGAGGCATGGAGGGTGAGTCTCCACCCGGAAAGAGCACGGAGCTTGTGCCCTTTCTAGCGAGTTCGTCCACTTCGCAATTCTCTGGAATGTCATAGTGTTCCGGCACCCACATCAGTTGGGCCTTCCAGCGTCTGGTGTTCAAACTCCCAGTAAGAGATGGGCGGTATGCTGGTGGAGAAATTCTTCTCGAAGAGGAGTTGAGGTAGAGTGCGGTCTGTGTCTATGGGTATAGAGGCATACCTGCGTATGATCGTTGAATGTCCAGACTGCAGTTCTTTCCAGTTGCTCAGCGATCTAAATCTAATCGCCGTGCTAACTGCTGTCTGTCTGCCAATTGGTTCTATCGGTGGCAGGCTTAGGAGTATGTTTAATGCTTCGGCTGAGATAGTCCTCAGAGCCCCGCTAATGCATACCCAAGGCATCCTCTGCACTCTAGCGAGTGGGATGATGTTGATTCTCTTGTCGAGTGCAGTCGACCAAATTGCGAGCAGTATGGTCAGCAGTATGGGTCTGACTACTGATATAAATAGCCAGTGAACCATTCGGGGTTGCAGTCCCCGTTTGCACCCAATGGCCCTTTTACAGCAGTAGATAACCGTTGAGGCCTTCTTACACATTCCTGCATATTTAGCTTCCAGCTTAACTTCGTGTCTAGTATAAGGCCTAAAAATTTAGCGCTGTCGCTTAACATCAAGGAAGACCCGCATAGTGTGGGAGGGTCAAAGTTGGGCATTTTATAATTTCTAGTAAAGAGGACTAGATCCGTTTTTTGCAGATTGACACCTAGGCTGCATTCGCTAGTCCACTTCACTCGCTTTGATAGGGCAGATTGCATAAAATCCCTGATCGTGGATAAATATTTCCCAGATACAGCTGTGGCAATGTCAACTGCGTAAGCAATGACCTTACACTCAGTCCCATCTAGTTTCACAAGTAGTTCGTTGACCACTATGTTCTCCAGTAGCGGTGAGAGTACACTACCCTGCGGTGTGCCTCTGTTCACAGATTTGCCGATCGTGGTATCACTAAGCTTTGAGCTTATCACTCTGTTATTGAGAAGCCGGTGGATTAAAGTCACTATAGGCTATTCGATCCCAAGTCTGTTGAGTGCTGAGGTTATTGCGTGAGGTTCTATGCTATTAAAGGCTCCCTCGATATCGACAAAGGCAGTGAGAGTAAATTCCTTGAAATTGAGGGATCTTTCTCTAGTGCCAACAAGTGAGTGCAGGACTGTTTCCACAGATTTGCCCTTGTTGTAAGAATGCCTGCAGATCGAAAGTTTGTCTGTGACTAAGTGTCGGATGAATACATCGATCAATTTTTCCAAAGTCTTCAGAAGAAAGGAGGAAAGGCTTATAGGCCGAAAATCCTTTGGGTTGACATGTGAGCATTTTCCAGTCTTGGGTATGAAGATGACAGTGGTCGTTCTCCAAGCTGTGGGTACCCGACCTAAATCTTAACATCCTTGAAAGATGTTGACCAGCCAGGTCGAGATTAGGTCTGCAACTTTTTGCAGTTCTGCCGGAAAAATGCCATCAGATCCTGCCATCTTGTAGGGCTTGAATGAGTTGATGGCCCACAAGACTGTGATTTTGGTTACCCTCAGGGTGCTGAGATGGGGGTGGGGATGGGGATGCCTTGTTGGGCTGGTTGAAAGGGGATTATTGTATCCCTTCCCATCACTGCAGCCTGAGAAGTGGGTGACAATGAGAAGACCCAGACTCTCCAGGCTGGAGTAAGTCCAGGTTCCATCAACCCTTTGAATCAGGGAGGGCGTTTTGGGCAATAATGATTCAGCCGGGAAGTCTCAGAGGCCTCTTCGATCTTCCCACACGTCTCCAGGACGATATTTTCGCTGTTCTTAGCTCAGATTTAAATGTTCTGAGAGCTCTTTTATAAGATTCTCAGTCGGTGTTGATTCCGGTTGCATTGGCTCTGTTGAAGAGTTTCCTGCCACCTTTGCGGAGGGAATTAAGTTTGGAATGCCACCATGGGGGCTTAGGCTTTTCCCTAACTATCCTTATGGGACAAGATCTGACTAGAGCCTGATTCAGGATATCAGTGAGTCTCTCCACTGATGAGTCAAGCTCTGAAGGATTCAGCGGTTGGGATTTGTCAGAAGCCGCTAACAGGTGACTGACAGTCCCCCTATGCATGTCCCAGTTTGTTTTTCTGATGTTGCGGATGGGAGTTACACCAGGGGAGGAGCTTGTACAGCTGAAAGTGACATAACGGTGGTTAGAGAATGAGTGGTCCTTAGACACCATTCATTCCATTATACCATCCGCCGTAGGATGCTATAAATGTAGGAAGAAACCCTAGAAAGAATACCCTCATTTAAACTTTGCAGTCGTAAATTTGGCCCCTTAGTCCGCCAATGTACAAAGGCAATCGTCTTTGGATCGCGAAAGGGTACGATCGTTGGTTTGCTGGCGGTAGAAACTCGCCTTTAATAATTATAGGGAACTAATATCCTTTTTGAATACCTCAGTATGGATCTAGATATGTCTCAAAAATACACTTTATGAATAAGGTACCACAGCAGTGGCATTAAAGCGGCACAGAGTACTAAGTAGGCTTATTAAGGAATCACCACTTCAAAGAACCTACCTATACCATCCCCATCACAATCTAATTTGCTTCAGTTGAGTTTGTACCGAATCGCCTCGCTGTCTAGACCCATTCGATAGATCAAAGCATTTCATTATTGCCACAAATTTAGTTCCAGTGCGAGAAATGAGATCATTGCAGAATTTTTGTAGCTTGCGTAGTCTTCAAAAATCCGAGCATCTGTATCACACTGAAGCACTTTCTAACCTTCACTTGAGCTGTACAAGACGTGTGTGGAGCTAAAACAGCCAATGCGCCGTGAAAATCGAATATGCATGAGTTCACATACCCGTCACTATTCCATCTAATCAAAAATACAACGTTCTTTGTTCGTTGCTCTTGATAGCAGCGATTATGAGTGATTGGCATCGAATGGTAATGCTGTGAAGCGAATTCTTAACAATCCCTGTTATGCAACCACAGTAAGTGCGGCCCATGTTAAAAAGTCATTCCGGACAACTGCATTCGTCATTTTGCATGAGGCACGCGAAGTCTAGTGATGAGCTAGATTCTTTGACGCCGAACGCGGGGTTGAATCATTGACTTGACTTTGTCTGCTTGATTTGGTTCACATACTGTACTGGAATTTTTGTGATTGATGTGCGCAGCTTGAAAAAGATTACTCTTATTTTTGCGCGTAAATTGGCTTTCGACAGCAAATGTCACCTGTCTTTATCAGATAGTCTATCTTTTAAGTTGAACGGATTTGCTCTTTCAGAAAAACTCCGAATATTGTAGGGAATCTTGATACATAGCCTACAACTGCTCCATTTTTCCTTTCCAATTTGCCAAATGAAAATATTGTGATGTACCAGTTTTTCTGTCACTTTTGAGATGAAGAAACACGTTTCAAGAAACGATGAATTTGATCTTTTGTGCTGTACGGTGACCTTGTGATTGTGAAAGTTCGTTTTGTATCTTGCTTGTCATTATAGTCAAATGTCGGATGGTAAATGCTGACATTCCTTGTGCAATCACATTTTGTGATGCAATCGCACTGAATCTATTCATAAGTTGTGTTATATTTCGTTAGAATGTATTGGTTCGGTTTGCTTTCGTATCCATAAGAGGAACTCAACGTTTTATTGAAATGTACAAGTACAAAATATGCAAAGAGGCGGTTGCTATGTTCTACGATAAGCATTATGCTATGCGAACATTCTAGAGAAGATTGTTCAAGCTATTTCTGAAATAACGACGAACATATCTCAACTGTATTGGAAAGTGGTCAGGATGGCCTTCCTGTCATGAGACCCTGAGAAAGTGTCTCTCTTAGTAAGAAGAATGATATACGATTACGGGAAAGGCAGAGATTCACAGAGCGCATCATCTTCTAGAATAAACATTTAAGTGTCAGTCGGACAGCTAATTGCAAACTGCCCAAAGGCTACTTTAGGTCAAATCGGGAGCGACGGATGCACTGATTGTCATGCTCATTGTGAGTCATCGAGAAGTTGTGTAGCTACTGTCAGTTTCAGTTTTTGGACTCAGAGAAGCTGAAGAAGCTTAACTTTGTAGAGCCTTCCGCCTCTTTATTTGGATCATGCCCTACTGCGTTTCCAATGAGGTGGACATATTGTGCAGATGAGACGAGCACTTTTAGGAGCTGCTCAATTCCGAACAGGGCACTGAGGATAGCCGGCCCGTAGTCTTGAGTGGGGCCAAGATTTGCTAAAAGTTGGAAAATCCGCCGTTGGGGATGAATTCCAGCCAGAAATGCTAAGCCCAATTGGTAAAGAGGATCTCTCGTGTCATTAAGGTGGCTGGGAACGCAGTGATACACCTAGCGAACTGTGGTGATTGTCCACCTCTTAGAGAAGGGGGACAAAAGAGACTGATCCAACTACAGGGGCATATCTCTTTTAAGTCTCATCGGGCAAGTCTACGATAAAATGTTGAAATCTAGAGCTATGGTCGAGCCAAAATGATGGCTTTCGATCCGGCAGAAGTACAAACGACCACTTTATCAGTCTAAGGTTTAGGATAAGGTTTAGGAGTTTGCTAAGCCAATCTACAGCTATTTTGTAGATTTGGAAAGTCATACGAACGAGTTCCTCGAGATAAACACTGGAGTGTTATGCAGTAGTATGGGATTGATGGTCCTCGTTTGAGAGCCAATATACACAAATATAGTAGCAGCTGTGCTCGGGTTAACGGTGCTAAATCACAACCTTTTAACAGGAGCGTTGGACTTCGCCAAGGATACGTTTTGACGACGCTCCTTTTCTTTCTTTACGTATGTGGACTAGATGTTGAAGTGCAGTCGAGGCGAGAAATTTTTCACATTGGGAGAGTTAAGGGTAAGTCATACTTTTTTTGTTGATGCTGGAATGAAGTGGACAAGTCAGAGGTTATGGTAACTTCCAAACTGGTTGCTCAGTGTTATCTACATGTTAATGGGGTGCCCTTGAAGCAGGTGGATAAGTTTAAGTGACTTATGCCTTGTTTGCGAGTGATGGGAGGAATAATTATGAGCTTTCCTGTCCGTTTGGCCAAGCTGAGTCAATTTTGAAACAGCTTCCAAGATCTTGATACGTGCTTGTACCAAATCGAGGTTTTCAACTGGGTATTTACTTCAACCTCTATAGCCTTCAACCTATAGCCATGAAATGTGGTTAATGACCGAGAGAATAAGATCGTGAATACAACTTGCTGAGATGAGATGTTGGGAGAACCACTCGCCGGGATGGGAGGAGAAACACGGCAATGCGCGAGGAACTCAATGTTGGGTAGCTCCTTCTTCAAACGGAAAGAGCTATGTTTCGATGCATCATCACGACTTTCGAGGTGGGCATACAGTTTGGCCTTCAATTTATCATAACGTAACCCGAAATTTGTACTTATGTATAAACAGGGCCGGCCCGAGCCAAATGAGCGCCCTATGCAAGCCCTACGTCCTAAGCCCGCAGATTTTTTTTCTGCGCATTTTGCTCAAATTCTTGGGATTTTTTTTTATTTTCGCACTTTTGGAACTAGTTGCTTGTGTTGTGTGAATTGTATTCTGTGTGACGAGATATGTTGCTTGTTGTGTGAGAATTTGATGTGTCCTATGCACATTTTTGAGTGCTTGTGCAAGAAATGATCGTGCTTATTTTGTGCATTAGTATGGCAGATGACTAAATTTCACACGTTCTGAAGTAAATTCCGCGCGTTTCACGAAAGTGATTGCATTTGCAAAGAGAACTGAGGATATTATTTTGAGATGATGGAGCTTTTCTCTTTCAGGCTTGAAGATTTTCTTTTGGGATTTTTTACTGTAACACTTTTGCAACTAAAGTGGGCTTCTCCTAACTCGAATTGTCACGGGATAGCATAAACTGTTCGAGTTAGATGGAGCTCGACGTAGAGAGAGAGGTTGTTTTATGGAAAATTTAAGAAAATGTACATAAAATATGGCGAAAAACTTCGAGTTAGGAAAAAATTCGGCTTAGGGGAGAGTTCGACTTAGGGAGAGTCCATTGAACATAGTTGCTTGCGTGTGAATGTTTTTGTGTGCATTTATTTATTTATGCTTCAGAATGCGCCCATTAGAGCTTGACGCCCTGTGTATGTGCACATCCCGCACATATAGTAGGTGCGACCCTTTGTATAAATGCACTATGCTGGAAAAGAACACTGATTGCACATTCAACTGAAGTCAAGGAATAATATGCTACCGTACCTTCTATAATGCGTAGAATAAAGTGAAACGAATACAATGGGGTTGATGTGTGTAGATCTAAGAATGGTGAATTTTCTTCCCGGATACCAACTAGGTTGTAGAGAATAACCTTGTTTTATTTGTCTGTGGAACACCAGAGAACGTCTGAGGCTGCTAAGAAAATAATCACCTACCATGCAAGGAATGATTCCTGGAAAGTTTAATGTGATAAATGAACTACTAGTGCCTAGGTATCGCATAATAGGTACTGCCAACTTTGCAAATCAAACCAGGGCTAATGAAAAGCTAAGATCTGAACAGGAATAAAATACACATATAGTCCACAAATAAGAATTGATGAGGACGTAATAGTTGAAGATCTGTAATAAATATAATATAATATAAATAAAAAGAAAAAATTCACGCTGTTAATTTTGTGTCACACCTTAACTTCAAGTTTTTTTTACCCAACTTAATTTGACACTTCTTTGTTTCAGTATTTGACAAATTCAACGATGGAGAGGTACGTCGTAGGTCGAAGTCTCTTAGGAAAAGGGGCCTTCAAATCAAAATACAATTCGTGCACTTCGTGATTTTTCTGGTCAGCATAATCGACCAAATTCGTCCAACAATCGGTAGGAAATGTGAAAACACCTGTGTATGCTCTCGCAGTTCGTTATGCGGAAGACATTGCTGTTGGTCGCGATAGTGTGGCAGAAGAGCCGTCAACCTCGACTCGTCGTCGTGCCCACCAATTGAACATCTCATAAACATCACTGATGCGAGTTTTGTATTATTTTGGACTGCACAACATTTTCTGTGAAGCCAAAAGGATGTAAGCTGTGCAGAGCATATTGAAGAGATGTTGTCACACTGCCAGCAACTTGGCTGTAATTGGATTCATTTGGACCGACTCCCTGATGAACTCAGATCTTGCTGATCTGAGGGAAGAATAAGGGAAACGGTGCCAATAAGGTACTAGGTCCACTGGAGTAGCCCTTGCAGACAAAATCAAGCAAGAAAATCTTATAAAAGGAAATTGTTTGATAAGTAGTGGATGTTTTCTTTTTAATAAAATACTTTTTTTTCTTGACAAACATATTTTCGTCTAGTTGTCGTATATATAATTTGAATATATGTTCTCATCAATTTGTCAAAATATCTCATGATGCCACAAAAAAATGTTCTGTTGGTTGTTTTAATATCGAACTAGTTGAAAGTTATAAGTATTTGGGGATATTTTTGGATAGAAGGTTAAATTGGATGATCACACCACTCAGTTGGTCAAGATATCCTTAAACTAGTTTATAATGGCTTGTTTAAATCAAAGCTACAATAGGTGTTACTTTTTGCGTTGATACCAAAAAAACTTGTCCACTGCTTACAAAGCAATACTATGCAATTCGGATCATTTGCGAAGTTAATCGCAGAACTCACAGCTTTGAATGACTCCGGATTCCTCACGTTCTTCCAATAAACATTTAGTCTTGAGAGCAATTTTTGAAAGGTCTGGTTACATATAAAATTTACGTGTCAATAGCGAATATTTAGTTAATGTACCTGTCATAACGAAATCACACTTTTCACTCTCTTCTATAAGGTCACTGCACCACGTTTATTTAATAACTTACCTGTTACTCTGAGATGCGAGAGATAAATCCATTGTTCTGAATAAATTGACACTATTCATATTTTCCTTGAATTTTGAAGAAATAGATTAATTTTCGAGAGAAAAATTCTGCGCTTAATCTTTGGTCCTGTCTGCGTTGATGGTTATTGGAGAAGAAGATTCAACCACGAACTGCACGGGCATGAGCTTATCCAGGTGTCTACAGATTCAACGCCTAAGTGGGCTAGGCCATGTTAAGCACATGGGCGACACTACTCCAGCCCGAAGAGTCTTCTACTCCGAACCAGTGGGACAATGCAATAGAGGACGCCCATGGAACCGATGGCGCATCCAGGTGGAGAAGGACCTCAACCAACTTGGTGTGCGCAGTTGGTTGAGGCCCAGGTCCACCACGGACTATAGCGCCACAAGAAGAAGAAGAAGATTCAGATTGTACGAACAATACCGGAAATTATAAATTATATTTTCAGAACTAAACAGTATGCGTCACATATTGATCCCCATCAATTTATTTAAAAATTATTGAAATCTTAATTGTCCATGCGTCTCTTGCCTCTGACAATAGAATGATCCTAACTATTTCACAAAAATGTAAGGTTTTATTTGAATTGTAATATGTGTATTTTGATAATGAATACTAATGTTAGCTTTAAGTGTTTACATGAAATAAATATTATATTATTATTTATTAAAATTATAGGCTTATTAAGACCTACATATGTACTCACACTTTCTATGTACCGACTGACAGCAGTTATCGGTTTTCATTAAATTTCTTAATGAATTCAGCTGAAATACAGTCGAACTTCGATAACACGAACCACCACTTGCCACAAAAAAAAATTCGAGCTATCAACACTTGCATAATTATAATAATAATAATAATATAATAATATGGGTGGCGCTACAGTCCGAGGCGGACCTGGGCCTAGGTTCTCAGCAACCACTCTTGTTGTGCGTACTGTTGTTCTTTCACGGTGAAGGGACCTACAGTTTAATGCCGACTCTGAACGGCGATGTTGAGAAAATTTTTCTATCGATTCACACCTAAATATCTCAAAAATAGCTTCATCTGCTGGAAACAATATCGTCATCTACCTGCAGAGTCATTATACGTAACACACCATATTTATGGTATTTTTTCAAGCTTCAAATCTTTTTCCCGCTCAGAATATTCACCGCAGCCATGATTTTGTTTATACCAGGTCAAAGGAATACACAGAATTTGGGAAATTCCCTTCAGAATTAGACTTATCCAATGTGACGCCAAGTAATCTGATCGAGTCATCATGTCATTCGAGTAATCGAAGATCGAAGTTCGATGTAAATTTTTGTCTTGGCGCCAATCCAACTTTATTCGAGTTATCGAAGTTTGACTTATTGAAGTTCGACTGTATTTCGAATTCTTCGACTGATGTAAGAAAATTCTCAACTTAAAAATATTGTCGGATTCACAAGCTCCATTGGTAGCTAAGATTTTTATTCAAATTATTCCCTTGTTATTTCAAATTTAATTATATTAGTAGATTACAACGAACACAGTTCTTTTCACAGACCTTTACTCATACTTACTTGCTAAATAATTCTACCCCTTAAGTGGAACGAATAAAAACCAACGTCTTGCATTTGAAACTCACTTCTCTATGTGAAAATACGTACTTATTTAATAACCCTCAACGATGAGGTAATAGTCACAAATCGACGACCTTGCACTTGACATGTTGGAGATGTGAAGTGTGATTGTCTCGACTGTTTTATGAGAACAAACAAATGCTGCTAATAAAATTAATAGTGTTTGATGTTAAAGCGTTATGCTTAACACATTCATTTATTGGATGGCCACTTTTCACAAACCGGGTGTTATAAGGTTTCGAATATAAATTTAATATGATGCTAAACACTTCATAAATTTGATGCTATTAGCGTGGACTGAAACGAATTGCTTTGGCTTTTAATATTGAAGTCTTTCGTTGCAAAGATGACATTTATTTTATGACAGAGTTTAGTTTAAGATAATTGGACGATGAAATATCTTGTATAAGAACCTTATCAACTTTTGGAATTTGTAGCACAAAGTGGTTTAGTGTTATATTTAGTACATAAGTGAATTTGTTTCTGATACAGGGTACAATTCATAAAGGCTAGTAAATGATTTTCCTGGACGGCATAATTAACTGGAGTAAGTTCAGTAGTATGTGTATAAAAACAAGGCACTTAGTTGGGACGATCACATATTTGATGTCGACAAAAATGCTGCGATATGTTTAGGTTTCCTGAATCGATGCGAGAAAATATTTCCCCGTCTGATTTTGCTTTAATTTATAAGGCTTACATCCGCCCAAGCTTGGGTACAACACCCATATTTGGTCTGGTGCCCTGCACCCACAAAAAAGAGTCCCAAACCGAGAGATTAAATTTTTAGGAGACAACAATATCGCAGACACAGGATTCCCAAGTGAGTCAATTGCATTCCTCCTGTCTATGAATTCTTCCGCAATACTTTTCACGCCAGGTATGACCATTAGCTTATATCAGTTTCACCCACCTCATACCATAAATACATCAAATTTTCTTACATGCTAGATTTCAAATTTGCCCTTTTATCTATGTAGAAATGAAAATAAATTCAATTTGCCCTTATTTCCATTGTCAAGGCGTAATATGGTCAAATTTTACATTTGCTCTTATTTAATTAAGCCTTCCTTCACGTCACCCTTTGCACCATCTCAAAATCCTGTAGTCACCCAAACAGGGGGGTTGCACCCCCGTACCCATTCCCCATTTTATGGTAGAATTTTTTTGTGTTTTACTTTATTTCATTTCGAACAAATTATTTTGTAAAATTTGGCATACACTTCCGACTTAGTCATATTTCTCTTGGCCCTATTATGGTCCATCGAAACTACATCTATGTGGCCATTAGTCCATAATTAAATGACCATAAGTCCATAGAAATTTCTTGTGAACATACGACCCACGTATGTGGGTTATAAGTCCACAATCCAATTATGAATGGGACGTGGACTTATGATACCATTGTCTGTGGACTTATGAGCTTGCACCAGCGGAATTAATTTTGGGGAATAATGAAGATGCCGATCTAAAATATGAAGACGAATTATGAATGGACTTTGAATGAATGAAATATGAAAACTGCCCCGTAGGACGTGAGGCGTATTTAAGTATTCATTACCCAAATTTTGAATTTTTGCTTGAATTACTTTTCAATGCTCAAAGCGCGGCGGTACTTCTGAGTACCACTTGTACATTTACCATAGTCCTTGGTCAATTGGAAATCCCAAGAACAGTTCCGCTTCTAAAAATACCCTAAAATTGAAGACTATCAAGACATTGTTTTTGTTTCTTAATAGCTTAGTCAACAGAGGATTCACTAAATTTAATTAATAATAATAATAATATGGGTGGCGCTACAGCCCGTAGAGGGCCAGGGCCTAGCTTCTCAGCAAGCACTAGTGTTGTGGGTGCTATTGTTATCTCAGGAGTGGAAGGGACCTACAGTTTAATGCCGACTCCGAACGGCGTAGTTGAGAAGTTTTTTCTAGACAATAAATACTCTTTGAGCATTGTGAGTGACTCGAAAGAGGTGGAGCCGGGAAATATGAAAGGTGTTAAATTTGGGTATCGAACCTGGCACTCTCTGCGTAGGAGTCGACGCACTAACCCACTACGTCACGGTGACCCACACCCACTAAATTTAATAAAGTATTATTATTTTTTCATTTATTATTTTATTATTTCATCATTTATACTTTCGACATTATCCCGGCGGAGCCCCAAAGAACAGCGTACCCTAAGAAGTCATGGCTACTAAACATCTTCATAGGCTGCATGATTCAAGGCAATGGAAGAGGGTAAAAGTATCGAAATGCAGAGAAATGCTCCACAAACATCAAAGCAGAGAAATGCTCTAATGTCAATCTGAAGGACCTTAGACCCATCAGCCTCTCTAATCCAAACTAATAGTATAATAGGATAAAGGAGGCAGAGACAGCCCTACGCTCTTTGATAGGTACAATTAAAAACGCCCTCGAATATAAGAAAAAGGACATCGAAAGTGCATTCAACAACATCGAACCAAAGGCAATCTCAAATGCACTTAACAACATTGAGATCGAAATGCTTTGTTGACTTTTATCCATCAGCTTCTCACCAGGAGGGTAATTCACTATAATCTGAAAGATAGTACGATCCGCAGAGGAGTTAATAGAGGAACCTCACAGGTGCACTTACGTCCCTTTAACGTTAACGAACAAAATAACGAGCTGCTTTTATTACTGGAAGAGGCTACATGCTAAAGGGACGATTTTGCCATTGCTTTTGAGACATAATGCAGAATTACTTCGATAAGCTGGCATCATGGACACACACATGCGACCTTAGTGTTAGCCCCAAAAAAACTGATCTTGTATCTACCAATTTGACCCTCTACAGCTGTGCGGCACCACTCCGCAACTAAGTGCTAGTGCGAAATTTCTGGGTCGCATTGCTTGAAACTCAACATCCACGAAAGGGTTAAGAATTACTTCGATAAGCTGGCATCATGGACACACACATGCGACCTTAGTGTTAGCCCCAAAAAAACTGATCTTGTATCTACCAATTTGACCCTCTACAGCTGTGCGGCACCACTCCACAACTAACTGCTAGTGCGAAATTTCTGCGTCTCATTGCTGGAAACTCAACATCCACGAAAGGGTTAAGAATGCTAAAAGGAATCACGCATGTTAAATGGATGATTAATGGATTCTTACCTCGATTGTCAGACCGACACTTTTATACGGGGTCTTATTTTGGTGGCAAGCACTAAGCAAAGTTTTCAACTGCACGATACTTAATCGCGTGCAGAGACTGGGCGCAATGGGCATCACCGGGGCACTCAGGATCATTCCGTCAGATGCACTTAACATACTCGTCTACATACTCTCGGTAGTAACCAGCACAGTCCTGAGACTGAAAATACTCCAACAGTGGTCCGAACTCACCTTGGCTGCTCAACCATTCTAAACGAATATGACTTCCTCCCAACGGTAACGACCGCCTACTATCCCAAGGTATCTTCGAGAAAGAATTCTCCCACAGCATTCTCTCTAGACCAGATTGGATAACCGATAACCTGACACTGGGGTATTCCGTGCTCATCTTCACAGAGGCATCGAAGAAAGACGAGGTGGTAGATGCAGGTGAATATTCTAAAGACCTTAATATTGCTATCTCCCTGAAGCTCATCGATCACTTTAGCGTCATTAAGGCAGAAACCATTGCGACAAAAGAGGCACTGTCTAAGCTCAAGGGCAATGTAATATCCAAAAGAGATATTACCGTCTGTTGGGACAGTCAAGCCGCAGTCAAGACCCTGGATCTGGACAGTTTCACGATTAACTCAGAGACCTCCCTTGATTGTACGCTGTCTCTTAACGAGATGGCACAGCCTTTTGAAAGATACCTGAAGTGGATGCCGGGACATACCGCGCAATTGTAGGGCCGGTGAGCTCACTAGGTGTGGTACATCCTTCTCTCTAACACTAAGAGGAGTTCCCAATTCCATGCCAATCGCTACAGTCAACCATCTACTCAAGATACACGCTATCAACGCTACCAATCGTAAATGGCTAGAGGGCATCACATGTCTTAAAACGAAAAAAAAGTTTGGCCATCATTTAATCTCAAACGATTGCCCAATATGCATGGACTTAGCTGATCTTCACTCAGGAAGCTCATCGGCGTCATAACTGGATAGTGCGCAATTGGCATTCATGCCAGGAGGATGGATGTCCATAATAATGACTTTTGCAGAAGCTGCATGGATGAAGAGGAGGTACTAAACACAGATCACCTACTCCCTGTAGGTCGTAGGTACCTGCACCTAGGTTCCTACTACTTTAATAATCTTAATGAGCTAAAATAGCGTCAGCACTTGTCAGCAAATGGTTCTCATTGCAAAGGGAAGTCAAGTGGTAGCACAACGGACTACTTTTGCTTACTTTGGCCGAAGTGTGATTGCCTTCTGCCGTGAGCCACTACAACCCAACATAATCTACACTTTCGAGATGTAGGATCTTTATTTCTATATTCAAAAAAACTTCATCAACTTCGGTTCGTCTTTTTCAATTCATTGTTCTTTTATTTCTGTCAACATATGTCATTCTGCATTTCACAGTGAAGTTAATTCTACATTCTATAGCTTAGGCACTTCGTAAACTATTACATTTTACACTAGGTATTTCTTTTTAGTAAAATCAGGCACTTACATGTTAAAAGTAGTATCGGCAATCTTAAGATTTCGCAATAAGGACTTGACAACTTTTTTTTTGAAATAAAACGCAAGCCATTTGAGGTATTTCAAAAACTTTATTATCGGCTTGAAGTACAATCAAAACATATATGAATGGAAATCGACTTCGGTCGTATGGGCACCGCAGGCACGTTCATAGCGTTCGATTCGTTGGACACAATTTTAAACGATTCGACCACACATTTCAGCCGAAACCGCCGCTATTTCCCGTTCAATGTTGGCTCTGAGTTCTTTCTACCCCGTCGGCTGTTTAGCATAAACCAATGACTTATGGTAGTCCTGCACTAAATAATCGCACGAACGAGGCGGGCAATCGACTGGCCTATTTCTTGAGATAACACGCTCATTCTACTTACTCTTCAATAAATCGATTGTAACGTGTGCTACGTGGCTAGTGGCACCATCCTGTTGAAACCACATGTCGTCCAAGTCCATATCTTACAATTCGTGTCAAAAAAAAAAATCGATAATGATGGCGCGATAACGCTGTCCATTCACAGTAACGTGAAGATCATTATGGTCGACGAAAAAATTAGGCCCAATAACGCCGCCGGTATGCAAACCGCTCCAAAGAGTTTTTTCTTGTGAATGAAGTGGTGATTCATGAAGCACATGTGGATTTGCACGCGACTAATAACGGATATTTTGCTTAATGACGAACCATTGACCCAAAAATGAGTTTCGTCACTGAAGATGATTTTGCGATGAAATTCATCATCTTGGCGCATTTTCTACAGAACACAATCGGAGAACGTACGTCGCTTCAAATGGTCCATCAGCTTTAATTCTTGAGTCAGCTTGATCTTGTACGGGCGTAAACCAAGAGTCTTACCCAAAATACGGCAGAATATGGTCTAAGTGACAACTCCCAATTCTTGAGAATACCGTGGAATTGACTGATTTGGATTGTTTGCTATGGACGCCTGAACGACGGCGATATTTTCGAAACTTCGACCAACCCGTTGTTTCACTGACACGGCAACAAGACATAACTGATGTGTAGATTCAAATTTTTGCACTAAACTTGTTATTGTCTGTCTACTAGGGCGAGAATTACGACCGAAAATTGGAGTTCCGGTTCCGGTAGAAAATTTTTATAATTTCTTGACGTTGCTCGTTATTGTACTTTACCATGATGAAAATGTTGAATTTACTTAATAAATTGACAGTGACAGTTTGACGATTAGTGAAAGAGTGCGTTCACAAATTAAATTCAAAGTTGTCAAGTCCCTACCCTTTATAACACATCTCATGAGATCGTTTAATATATGGTTAGTGCGGCAAATATGGCCCACGTGGGTAACATGGCCCACACTTATATTTCCTAAAAGCGGAAACGCACAGAGTTAAACTTAATTTCACAACAAACATGTTAGAATCGGTTCTGCCTGAACCTATCGACGTTGGCCTGGTGCGAGAAATGCGCAACATAGGAGTATAATTGTGTTTCTTCTATGACTTCAGTGACTGTTTGTTGATTTCATGATGTCTTCTTAAGGTTAAATAGTACTCAATGTATTCTTATTCTTAGCCGTTTCGAAGTTAAAAAACAAGTTTATGAAGCGTCATTAAATTGAACATAAGAAAAATATGCAACATTGTGTTTAATATGGGCTACCCTATATGCCTGCTATAGCGCCTAGTGGGCCATATTTAACACATACTCTTTGCCAGCTACATCTACTGCGCCAGCTTGTGTACAAAGTGTTGTATGCTCAACGTGTGTACAGGAAGTCTGTACGGGCAACAAGCAATGTATCTGAGTTTTGTTTCAGTTAAGCCCAAAAACCATTACAAGGCCATATTTAACACCAGGTAGACCATATTAGCCGCAAGTTTTTTGAAAACACAATATGAGGTTACTTTAGTTTTGTAATGTTTTCTAAAAATTTTAATGTTACTTAAGTGTGAGTTTAATTCATTTTTAAGATTATAAAAAAAAAAATAATTAAATTAATTCAACATAAATTCATGGTTTTATTTCAAAAAGTTAAGGGTGGGCCATATTTGCCGAACTTACTCTACATTATTATTTATGTATGTACTGTTTTTGTATAAATATACTATATAATATTACGTTCCTGAAGAATGTACGCCTTCAATGTGAAAAAACCTTATGAAATAAATCTCTCAAATAGAGGGCACTAAAGCGAATAAGGCCCTTACTGCAAGGCACTCATCTGACCAAATCTAATAGGAAATGTGAAAAAAATGTGTGGTTCATTGATTCTTGGATACTTAACCGAATGGAGTACTCAAGATTGGAGTACTTATCCCGGATTTCAACGTATCACGAAGATCATGGAATGACTTCATTGCTACAGCCAAGAATGCAAGAGAGTGAGCCATGGTCTCTATCTCTGTTTACTTGCCTACAGCAGAATCACTTTTGTTTACTTTTCTTAAGATATTCCGTCAGTTTATTGCACGATGCAGTACTTTTAATTTGAATAATTATTTGAGTAATTCTCCACACTATTCCTTGGCTGAATTATATATCAACATTTTGGCAATGTTGGTACAAGCTTAGATTGTTTAATTCAATAAGAGGACTAGTTAGATTTTTAGTGACCTTTTGTCAGTCACTCAACGGAGTGGGTGCGTTGTTTTCTGTCCAAATCTTCTTATGACAAAATAAACGCATTCCTCGGAAAGGTGACTGACACCAACAGGAAACGGAACCTGTAGCTATGCTCGGAGTTTCTTTGCTTTGAAATGTGACACGGCACTCGACAATGACAGACAAAAGTAATTTAATTTCCAGGTGCCACTGACAGTGCTGTTAAATCACAACAGTCGTGAGAAACTTCTCGAAACACCGTTGAGAGCCGACATTAACGTGTAGTCACCTCAATTCGCGTGAGAGCATCATAAACGCAAGTAGCTGCTAGACAAGCTACACAATGACCTTGTGTCTGAAACTTCGTAACATTTATTTGTTTATGAAATCATGTAATAAGTGGATAGACACATTTCTCATTTTATTCTGAATACATTACGTCTGTGCTCCGATTAATATCATTTGCACTTCAGCACGTTGAACGACACAATGAATTCAAAGATGTCATATCTTCAGGGAGCCTTTGAAGTTAGCGTGTTGAACCAGACGACTGGAACATATTTATGCAGACATCAGCTCGCTTTCATTCTACTGAATAATCAATTCGATTCGTGCAAATCTAACAGCATTTTGAGCAAAATAAAAGAAGCAGGCGTATTTTGTTTCATAATATTTGTTTCTTTGATGTCTATGTATAGACTCCTTAAATACCTGTGAATACTTCTTTCCCCACTCGCAAGCCCACTTAAAATGAGAGAGAGACAACAAATTCGGCCCACAAGTAGAATACACCACGACGGATGGAAGTGGTCAATTTTTAACTTTTTATGCGGTTGACATGGCAATTCATTCAGGTGATCCTTTTGTTTTGTTTGGTTTATTACATTTGTATTTGAATAATTCCTTATAACTCAGGAACTTTAAAATTTCGATTTTCTTAGGTTAACATTAAAGTGGATTGCACACTCAACGTACTCATTGAGTAAGCTATTTGCTTTGCGTGCAGAAAATGTTCTGTAAACGATACGGAACGAATTCTATGGGCTTGGGCCTTAACGAGGTAAGATGCCAAAATTCAATGGGCATTTGGAGTGTCGGTACGCATACCAGCAATTAGTAAATATTCTGGCTGAAGTCCAGTCCTGAAAGTTTATGATGCGAAAAAGGAAAATCGATTCCAAGCCCAAGTAAGCAGTTTTGAATTTGCAGGTACTTTTAATTAATATGTAATAAACAGTAATGTAATACGGGTGGCTCAACAGACCGTGGTGATCCTGGGACTAGCTTGGACAGTAACCGCTCTTGTTGTGCGTGCCAATGTCCTATCACGAGTGGATGGGACTTACAGTTTAATGTCGACTCCGAACAACCTTATTAAGAATATTATTTTAAACATACAGTGGACTCCCCCTAAGTCGAATTGTCACGGGCTACCAAAATTTGTTCGAGCTAGAGAGAGTTTGACTTAGAGAGAGGTTTTTGTATGGAAAGTTGAGGGAAATGTATGTAAAATATGGCGAAAAAATTCGAGTAAGGGAGAATTTCGACTCAGGAGAGTTCGACTTACGGAGAGTCCACTGTATTGTTATCTGGACAGAAATACTTGAGCATTGTCAGTGAATCCGAAGCGGCCTTATAATTATGAAAGTTGGTAAATTTGACATCTCTAACGTATAAGCCGACGCACCGACCTACTACGCCACTGCGACCATGCCAAGACGGGCATAATTATCGCAGTTACGAGTTAAGTTTCTTAGCGATAGTTGTAGAGAGAGTCAGACATAGCTGTTATAGAAGTCAGTAGAACTTTGTGACGATGATGCTGGATACCCTTACGTTGTGGAGGACAATCAAGGGTCTCCTATATACTGAATTCATCGAATGTTGCTTCAGACGAGAGGGCCATTCAGAAAGGGGTGAAGACGCCATTGCCAAAATTAAACGAGGAAAAACGGAACAATGGGGAAACGAGGACATTGTAACTAGTTTTTGAAGATGCTCTAACTGAATATGTTACAGTCTCTTGAGTAAAATTTGCAAAAAGGAAGCATGTGACGTACAGTGGCGAGCTAAATTGGATACATCATTTTAGTTTCTGTGGTTTTTCATCAATAAAATGTTTCCTTATGACGGATTTGAAATTTTCGGAGCTGTTTTCTTAGGTTACCATGATAGACGGATCGGTGAAATTTCGAACAATTACTATGCCTGAAATAAAATAAAAAACAACGAAGATTCCATGTATCCAGTTTTGCACATTTTCATTAGCTTTTTTTTGCATTCACCGTTACGTCTAAACTTGGCGTATCATACTTGATGATCGCCATTATGATCATGGCATCATAGTTAGCGGTAACAGCTACATTCTAGTTGAAAACTAAGTTTTCCAAAATTCAAGTCCGCATTAAAATTTAAATTGAAGAAATAATATATATAAAAATATATAAAAAATACTTAGAACAACTTTGTTTTAGTATTAAAAAAAGTCTTTAATCCTAATCTTAAAAAGCCACGACCACGTACATCTGGTACAGAAAGGGGAAACCAATTGTGATCAGGCATAATAAAGGTGAGTGCCCGAAACTGTCTATCCTCACCTTATTGAGGTCGGTATGGCAAATACGGATGCCAAAACACCAAAACGAATTGCAAACATTACTTTCAAATTGACACTACGTAGAAATAGGCTGGTCTCCGCTAAAAAATAAAAAAAGCATTGTACGAAAAATATAGAAAATAACTTAGGCCGATCAAAATTCTGCAAAGGAAATAAAAACCGAACTGCAGAAGACTATAAACAAGTCAAAATCAACAGGTCCGTCGTAAGGGAACAATTTTATTGATGAACAACCATAAAAACTAAAATTATGTATCCTATTTTGCTCGCCACTGTATGTACTAAACCATTCAGCGTTAGAGTTAGGAGTTTCAGTGAAAATTTGAGATTTCAATGCCGCTCAAACTAGAGTAAGAAATGTAATAATAATGTAAATACAATCGAAAACTGCTTACTCAGCTTAATCATACTGCAACGTATGCGAATGAAAGAAACTTGCTGTTTAGTTTCTTGTTGTTGTTTTGACGTTTCGCCACAAATGTTAAGGAGTTTTAGATATCAACAATATCTTGTTAAGAGGAGGAACGATTTTTTCTATAATTTGAAAGTAAAACTAATCATATATTCCAACTATTTAACTTAAGACTATTGTCTAAATACACTTGACGTCAGAAAATAGAGAAACAAGCATAGTGATGTTACTCTCCAAACTGCTACGGAATGTATCATTCAAACAAAGTCTGTGTATGTAGGGGGAATATTGATGAAAAACAATAAGTTATAAAAGAATCATATTCTCGAAAAACGGAAAAAAAATAACTCGCAAACACACAAGCGGAAGTGAAAGAGAGAGAGACTCCAATAGTTGGCTTGACTAACAAAGTCTCAAGTAAATTTAATACAGATGCTTAAGAGATTAAGAGAATAAGTTAATATAAATTGTGAACACTAAGCCAGTGACTACATCAGGCGTGTTTGTCCCTTCATGGCTAGTGTAGATTAAGTAAGTGTGTCTGACTGTAACACTTCCGCCAGCGTATGCCCATTGTGTTATCGGGATATAATCGATCCTAGTCTTCAGACTGTTGGTGCTTCGGACAAAGTTATACAGATTACTGTCACTAATATTTCCTAGTTCATCAGGTTATTGAAAAAGTAAGACCTAACGACTGGATGGCGCAGTTGGTTGAGTGCATGTCCCTGGTTAGTCGCGTCCCCGGTTCGAATCCCAGTGAAAGCAAAGTCAATACGCTTTTATCGGATTTTCAAATCTGGTCCAGTCACCATTTGCCGTTGGGATCAAATTACTGGAGTAGTCAATCAGTGGTAATAGTCTGACTAATGGGTATCACAATGGATCAATGCACTAGCAGCCCGCCTACCTAACCTAAGCTAAGACCTTACGTGATTGCTACTGCATAAAAGCTGTATTTTGTTATATCTGCAGCTACTGAAAATTTGTTTGTAAGGTAATCCCAATCTAAAGGGACGAGTTCCAATTGCTCTGCACCCACAGATAACGCCAACAAGAGTCTTGAGAGCCGGCTGTCTCATTCTGATTGGACTGAATGATCGTATTGAATTGAGAGTAGGCCCCTGTACCTTCAGACCCTATACGACTGGTGTGAGCAACAGTTTCATGTTTCAGCAGATATTTTACAGTAGCGATAGGCAGTCTCTCTTCCTATCTAATAAAAATACAGGCTTACAATTTTCTGGAATGTAATAGTGTTTCCCCACCCACATAAGATGGATGTTGAAATACTCGTCCAGAAATAGGCCACACTTCAGAGAAGTCTTCCAGTTAAATGTAACTGGATCCGGATATATAATCGCAGCATGTCCGTCTCAACAGAGGACAACATCGAAAGCAAAGCCTCCTTCATCGCTATAGGTTTGCTTGAAAGATGCAACACTGATTCGTATCTAAGAAATACTTTCAAAATTTTGTTGTGTCAATTTTCAATCCTGGTGAAAGAGTTATCACTTTGGCAAAACGCTGCACGAGCTCATGATCAATTCTTATAACGCTGTTTTTGCTGGGTCCTTGAAAAACGTATGGGTGCTTTCATCATTCGTGTTACGCCCTCCTTCTTTCGGAAAATCTATCTCAAAACTGCGTTGCAAGTCTTACCATCAACCATTTGTTTATTGTGGATGGTATCTTCCTCATTCTCGTCTAAGCAGCTTCTACAGAAATCATTATAAGGAAGGCCTAGTCTAAGGCGTGAGTTCTGATGGCACTATGCCCAGTTAGAACGCCAATAAGAGATCTGAGATTTCATCATCATTACGGTCTTAGTACAATTGCAAATTTGAGTGCTGGCTTTTTTTTTGTTTTGAACTAGTTATTTGTGTATAGCTCTCTAGATCAAAAGAGTAAATAAAATATGTTAATTTTTGAGTTATGACCAGCTACTGATGTATGCAATCGGCTACTGTGCGGCTGTTGTCCCCGACGCTCTAGTCAACTCATATGCCCAGTTCCATAGTGAAGGTTTAGACTTAAGTTCACCGGAACTTTATAAAGTGTATGAAATGGGTATGTATCGAATGGATACGCTTGTGGTTGCCATTGTAGACATAAGAAGACGACACCATCAGGGTTACTTTGACAATCCTAGACATCTCTGTGTTTCATGGGTCTTTGAAACTTCACTGATCAGTCCATCGAGCTCTCATCTTTATTTACGAATTAAATTATAAATATTCATTAGGAAAATGCAAGCATAAGTGGGATATTGGGTCAGGTTGGCGAGTGTTATTTATTCCTTCTCTCAGTAATAAGATAAAATTCAAATAATTTTTAAATCTTTACAAGTCACATCTAATTCAAAAATCAATAAAATATCTCAAGTGCGAACGAAATAGACCGTAACTTCTCCTATTTACGGTTGGTATTACGACGGGGGTAACAGCTGCGAAAAGTATTAACTATGAAAATGTGTACATTCATAGGTACATGTGCAAATGTTGCAGTAAATGTAATTCTATTCAATGGAATTGTGAGAACTGGGTGGCTGCTAATCAACATAATTACTTCTTGTTCTTTGACATTGGCCAAGTAGTAATTAGCGATCGGTCATGTAAAACGAATATCATGGAATATTTGGTGACTATAGTCAAGAGAAAAAAAATACTTGCATGACCCTGTGCGTGAGTTACACCCATTCGTCATTTGCAGTGGGGGAGTAAGACCCAAGTGGCATCTATAAAAGCGCAGCTATTCATTACCATCACTATCAGTTTACAGAGGCGACGTTTGTAAGAAGTACCTAAGTCAACATGAGCAAATACCTCATCCCATTCGTGTTCTTGATTGCTGCTATTGCAATTGTTTCCAGTGCGCCTCAGTTCCAGAAGTCTGTGGAGAATATCTCTCAGGCTTCCGAAAGGGATAACGCGGATGATCTTGACGAGGGAGCGAATAAGGACGACTTGAAGGGATCCGCTTCATACGGATACGGCTATTACGGATATCCTTTGGGTGGCTACTATACTGGCTATCCACTCAGCTATGGCTTGCATGGATATTATGGTATTTTTGCAGTACTCTTTTTTTGTGATTTGATCTGCCTTAATGTTGGTTTTTTTTTTGTTTCCCCAGGTGGATACAGTCCATTCTATGGGGGACACGGTTTTAACGGACACTATTACTGAGTGAAAGAAAAATTATAGTTTCCATGTACAAACCTCTAATTGCCCGAAATTTAAATACATCGTTAATTTTAAGAAATCTTATAAACGCATTTTAATCTCGAACAGTTGAAATCGATAAGGAAATAGGAAGTGTTATTCTCAGCAAGTGTACAAAGGCACATGGTGTGAAATGAAAAAGTCAGTGAATATTGGAAGCTTTCAATGAGCTGAATTCGTTCGGGGTCTGTATTGCGGCAAGAATTGTTTCTTTGAAATTGCAGATCAATGAGTTTTAGCAGAGAGCGGCGTAGTTTTATATATGGATAAAATTCTTATAAGCGCCAACACCCAATGCCATACGGACGGCTTGGGTGTCGTTGAGTGAGATGGCAGCATAGCATTCGGATCACTTACAAAACCGCGAATTAGGGTCGGTTGGTGTAAATGGGACAGTTTTTGGATTTTAGGCACGCTGTTTACAGTCATCAGTTGTCATGAATCCACGATTACTTGGTCTATCTCTTTGTCCTTCTTGAACCAAGAAGATCGGATTCAGACCTTCTCAGTTGGAGCTTTGGTGTCCATGCGCTCCATGAGATCAACCTAGTTTAGATATTTACCTTCCCGACAAATTTCACATCATCGTACAGTCTCCATTTACCTTCCGCGAAGACAGGACCGTATAACCGACGTAAAATTTTTCCTTCGAGGACTAGCTGGGCATATCCCAACAGTTGGACCGACTTGTAGAAGATAGTTCCTTACATGTTTACAGCTGCCCGCCGCACTAACTTCTTCAGTACTAAATTGCTGAAATCCGATGCAGATTTCAAACGACTCGCAAGTCCTTGAGCCAAGGCGCATCGCGTGTGTGCTAGGTTGGTGCGACACAACCGGATCAATTTTTCGCGGGATCCCGAATTCGGCCCTCGCTTCGAAGGGTTCCATGCGCTGAATGCTGTCGTATGCAGCTTAAAGATCGATGAGAGGCTGGTGCGTATCGATTTGAAACTCTTTGGTCTTCTTTGGGACTTGCCTTCGAGTGGGAATTTTGGTCTATATGGATTTGCCGGGCCGGAAGCCGCACTAGTAGGTGCCGATTAGTGAGGTGCATTTCGGTTTTAGATGTTCACACAGTATGATGGAGGCGAGGATGTAGTTGATACTGGAAGAGGACTCAATAAGATGAATGCGTATTTCTGACTCACTCTATAAAAGGAAAGAAACTCTAGTCGTCACCAGAAGACTCTATGTCACGATAAAAGAACATTCCTGCGTTTCGAACACACGGGACACAACTTCTACCTGAACTACGTTTAAAATATCTAACACTGCAATAAACTGATGCAAGACCCTTCCGATATCGCCTGGCGATTCTGGCTCGGGTTCTGGCTTCTTACGTAAATCGACATTTGTGAAGGTTTAAACTTAAGCTAAGCTGAACTCTAAGCCGAGTTCAAATAATTGGTTTAATTCATCCGGTTAAACAGTGAAATTTTAACTTCAGTTCTGTTGAAATATGTTTGTGTAATGCGCGCGAAAAAAAATATGACAGCACTTTCGAGTTGTTGCGTGTGTCAGCAACGGATTGTGTTGTTTTTCGATGTGTTTGCTGTACTTTGTACTTTTGAAAAGGCTTTAATGCAGTCATTTGGAACTTTTATAGAGCGTTTTTAATTTTATCGGAAAACGAAGATTTTCATCACATCTTACTTTAAACAATTTCACTCCTAATCCAACAAGAAATAAAATAATAAAAACAATACTGGAAACGCATCTTAACAAACTAAGCAAACTTGTTGGTGTGCACTTTTAACTTCAAGGAATTTGTCGACCATCAGATGTCTTGAAAACAAAAATGCGAAAAATTAAAAAAAGGGAAACAAAATGAATATGCGATGCAGAACGGAGGTTTAACCAGCATCTACACTCTCTAAAATTTAAGTCCATTCAAGGCTTAGCCAAAACTGTGAAACCGAATAAATCGTTGAAGTCAAGTTAAAACAAAAAGTGGAGTTTAAACTTACTCTGTGGATCTGGAAATCAGATAAGTATAACCAGACATAAGCAGATGCCTCATGTGCACATAATGAATGAATGAAAATGGTCGCATTAAAATTGTTATAAGACAAAAAAAACTCATACCAGACAATCAAATTGGATTTCTACAAAAGCACTTGGCAGTACGAACTTGTTGTACCGGAGTTTCCAACGCAATATTAAACGATCTGGACGAAAAGAGAATTCGTGTGTAAGTTTGCCTTAGTGTTGCGAGAGCTTTCGATAATTTTTTCTTCAAAAAATATTACTCGGCCAGAAAGTCACCATAGGCAGCTATAGCTTCGAGGTAGTCCAGGATATAGTCTACCTCAGCTCCCAATACGAGCAACATCAGTACTGACATCAAGTGCAGAATAACTCTTGCCAATCGCTGTTTTTGTTTGGGGTCAAGAGGCAACTGAGTAGTAAGGCTCTCTCCCGAAGGACCAAGCTAACATTAAATAATGTTATCCTGTTTAATCCCTGTCATCCTCTATACCGCGGAAGCCTGGAAAATGTCAAAAAAAGATGAAGAAGTCTCTTCGAGAGAAAAGTTCCGCATTCAATCTTTGGACCTGTTTGCGTTGATGGCTTTTGGTGAAGAAGATTCAACCATTAGTCAGTACAGCGATATGAGCCTAGCTAAGCGTCTAGGAATTCAACCAATAAGGTGGCCTTGTAGAACGCATGGACAACACTGCTCTAGCCGGAAGAGTCTTCAACTCCGAACCAGTGGAACAACGCAATAGAGGACGCCCACGGAACCGATGGCGCACCCAGGTGGAGAAGGACCTCAACCAACTTGGCGAACAACACTGGAGGCAGCGATCCAGAGATCAGGCCAGTTGAAGAGACTTGTTGCTTGAGGCCCAGGTCCAGCTTGTACTGTAGCACCAAATAAAGAAGAAGAAGAATATTGACCGACGTGATCCTAATTTGGGCACTTCCTGTAAACAAACTTAAATATTATTCAACGGCAACAACAAAAAATTCTTCGAATAATGGTCAATGCGACGTGAATATCTCCAACGAAGACCTGCAGCTCGATCTCAACGCAAAAACAGTAAAAGACGAAATCAAAAAAACAGGAAGAAAACATCGCAACAACAAGACGCAGGCCAGTAGATCTCCAATTTTAAATTCTTGTTTTACAATTTTTATTCGTTAATAGCTGCTCTCGGATCACGTTGCTACACATTTTCGATTGGAACTCATTAATCGTGTGTCCGATCAATATAATTGTGACTATTTACAAAGTTTTGCATGAAAAAAAATTGGTACCAAAACTTTTTTCACAGAATTCTGAACAAAGTTGCCAAAGACATATGTGCGCTATCTCTTACCATTTAAGAGTCTATAAAGGACAAACAAACAAGCAAAAAAAAACAAACAAACATTGATTTTTATATATGGAGATAATGTAAAACAAGGAAAACCACGTCTATTTTATGATGGTGGTGTAATAATAATCACTCTTTCTGTTGCAAGTGTTCTGCAAGTGAATACTATTGTATCGTCACTTTCATCCTTAACACCAATTACTATCACATCTGAAATACAGTCATACCTCTGTAAGAGGAACGAATTTTTCCTTAAGTTTCAGAGCTTCAAGTTGAAGACTTCAATTTCCCCATATCCCACACTCCACATCTCAAGCCTTCTATAAATCGAACGAAATATTTGTTCGACTTATGAATTAAAAGATATATATTTAAGAACCGAATCTGTAACAATCTGGATTGACTTGCAATTCTTCGATTCGTCTTTATCCATTCACATTAAGCACTTAACAACTATTTTGTTGGACTGTGATCGGGCCAGAGGATTTTCAAAGCTCCGTGAGCTTACATTTGATACTTAAACTTATTTTTACGATATCATGAATATCACTGACTAGAATGCACTACCTCGTACATTAGTCTTAACTACCTATATTTATTCTTGTGGCAATAATATACATGCACGCTTGATGCTTATCGCCATGGAATGGGAGCACGCGAAAGGTCCACATACTTAAACACCACACTTAGCAAAAAAAAAGTCGTTCGACTGTAAAAGTGACGAAGAAAAGGAATGGTAACCGATATCCTATTTTTAGTCTAGAACCCCGATGAGTTAGAGAATCCGGTTTTACACCATCTTCGAAAGATTTCCATCATCCTTCGGAATTAAACGACACTCACTGAGTTTGGACTGGACAAAAAGACCGATCTTTAATTATTCGTGCACGTGGCGCAAGATTTCCATGAGACACAGAGATTCCGTGGGTAGGTGAATGCATGTGGATACAATAAAAGTTGACTAGACTTTTTGGTATCGACAATGAGCTTGTATATGATTTTATCGAGAAACCCATTGGAAACACATTCATAAATTGTTAACAACTGAATCAATTTAAAAAAAGCTTTCATACTCGAACGGGCAGTCAATTCATCGGTCGAGACCCAAAAGGTCTGCAATCATTCTTCAATGGACAGCAAATAAATCTACCAATCCAAGTCAAGTGGGAGCAGCCACAAGCAGAAGATTTATGTACAGAACACACTCCAATTTATACTCCCGTGTGACCAAACGACTTTCATATATGACGGTGAATCGTGTAAACAGTGATCGGATCCCAAGCTGGGATTTCCCAGATGAGACATATCACCTACGTTTGTTATCTTAGTAGCACGTTGAATTTCATAAGATCCAATCAAGCCCCATTACCATAATAACTTGTTTATTTTCCCAAGTTCATAAGCCAATGAACGGCTAATGAGTAAAAGGCATTCGAAATTGACATCAGAGTGTGAACGCGATAACTTTGGCGAAGATTTAATGAAAGTAAGAATATTTAAAATTTATGTGATATTTGAATGGGTACACCTTTTTTATTTGGGAAAGGAAAAATAAGTTCAATGACAAAACGAGCTCCGCAGAGGACCGAACACACGAATTTGGAGCGCACATATTCAAATGAGATCTTATATTGACGTCAAGCCTCAGGAATCTGTGGGGCAGTTCTCTTATGGCTTGGAATGCATGCCAGCTAACCAGCGAATAGCATCAAAGGAACCTTTATGAGAGAAGAATAAGGAAATTGGGAGTGATAAACAAATAAATAAAGTTTTAAAGCCTGATTAATTCAGGCAAGTGGGGAGATTTTATTTGTCCGCCGAACTTGACTCTTAAATGCATAAGGTGCAGATTCGTGAATGAGAATATTGAAGTTTATTTGAAACTTGCATAATGAGAACTTGTCATAAGTTAGGACTTTTGAAGATTTTCCTGTTTCTGCTTACTCTTTAAATTTCACGCATATGCTTATGCTCATTGACCTCACAATTGGGAGTATTTTGCATTAAGAAAGTATGGAAATAAATAACGTTTAACCAGTTTGTTGCTTGGATTCAAAACGTCTGGTTTATTGACTCGGATCAGCTTTTGCACGAATTGAATTCAAAAATTCAAGCTTCGAAAGGATATAAAATATTATCTTTATATCATTCTGGTTCTATTTGCGGGAATTTTGGCAACGCATGATATCTGGAAGATCAAAATACTGTAAGCTCACCCCTCTCGTTGCATTTATTCTTCCTCTTCTTCTTCGCGTGGCCAACAGTCCGGGATGGTCCTGCACCTCAAACACCAGGCCTTTCCAACTAGGGCGATCTGGGGCTAGCCACCTTTGGCACTTCAAGTTGGTTAACGTCCTTCATCAAATGGGTGCGACACCCTTCTGTCGCAGGTTCAGTTTTGAAGAATCTTCGGGACTGAACTAAGTTGTCCATACAAGCGCTGACTTAAAGCGTTGGCTCCGTAGACGATTGAATAGGTTACTGTCGCTGCACTGTTTTGCTTGAATTCCCGCCTTTTCATGGCCTTCATGGTTTTCATGTCCTGGCACACATATCAGTTTTAACCTGTATTCCTCTGCAAGCGTGTTAAGTGAGTTTTAGCATTCCCAGACAGCCCTGGAGTTGAACGTGAAGCTATTTCGGGCTTAAATTACTGCCTGGCTATTTGAAAGTATCGACATTCTTGAACACATTAGATTTCGACTGTTGATGCAACGTGGTGCTTCATTTAGGGCGAAGAGTTCAACTTGGAATATTATGGACTCTCATTTTTAAACTAAATCTAAGTATGACAATTCCAGATTCTACTCCACATTCTCAGTTCGGCCTTCTTGTGTTCCATTATTGGGCATCGAAATTCAGCCGTTCTTAGTTAAATTGTTGGCCCATTCTTGTTTTTAACATGCAATTTGTTGAAATCTAAAACTGGGCCATGATAGCTTATAAACGCCCACTAACGACCTTTTTTAGAATCTCTATGTGGCCCGTTAGGTTAGGTTAGGTGTGGCGGCTAAGCCTTACATCGACATAGTACTACCACTAAACAGGGTATACGTAGATGTATTGTAGTTCACTATAGACTTATATAAGCAATGTGTTTTAATGATGTTTAAAAATGTTTGATCGAAAAAAAAATGATTACGACAGCCACATTAATGTGTGTGTTTTTTTTTTAAACTATAGCTAGCTCACTTTTGAATCTCAATAAAACACCCTTTACTCACACTTTATTTTTTTGATTTAAAATTTGGTGCGTGGCTTTACTTTCGTGACTGATATTCTTCAACGCGCTGTGTTTGATTGCTCCTTTAATTACTGACTTAATTTTACTCACTTTATGCTCACTTTTGTTTTGTTGTTGCTTCGCGTTTAAAGAAAAAGTGAGCTGAGTATACATTCGCCAAAATACAAGCCTTCTTATTTAAAGAAAAGTTGAATTATAGTTTTTTGTCGAGCTTTGGCTATGGTTGGGCAGAAACCCACGATATGGTACAGAGAATCACCACTATTTCTAAAGAGTTTCTGCATCCATCAGAGGGATTCAGGCCTGGTCTATAAGCTTTGTGACCCACGGAGTTAACTGCCTAACACTTAGAAGCGAGATTAGTAGTTTGGCTTTGGCAAGGTCCGGGTGGGCCAAATTTCTTTTTAAAAATGCGACAAACTGTTATCAAACATTCCCAATAATTGTGAAATAACGTCGATCAAATGGCGACCTCGACTGGCTTCGGAGCAGCGCATTCTGTCACTTCAATTTCTGAACCGTTCATGAAAGAGTTAATAAAGTTTAAACTTATTTGTTGTGTTAGACCCATAAAAACATTTTACTAAAATTAAAATATGCAATAATTTACATATTTCCAACTCCCTAGCAAATATTTGGGGAATAAAAACGCGGGCAATGATGTGTAATTCTCCCCTTTTTCGAATTTCGTAAAGCCGATAAAATGAGAAAATGGAACAATTTACCCGGGAGTTTGTATTTAGAAGCGGTCTGTATATAAACATATTCCAAAATTTAACTACATCCATACATACATAACAGCCAGCGTGATACTAGGCCAGGTCCGCTTGAAATATGAGTGTGTATTTAGAACAGTAGGAAAACACATTCGACATTTTTTCCACTAGAGCTTTTGTATTTGTACCTATTTTAGTGATAATTATAGTTTATTAAAAGAAACTCAATTACAATTTTGTGTTTATTATTTTGAAAGATCTGTCTGGATGATCGGCCAAGAAAGCCGTCGTCCGGAAAACTTTGAGAGACCCCCTTCCTTCCTCCGGATGTAGTTCTTACACTGTTATAAAGACAAGTCGGTTGACATGGCTCTGTAACGTCCACCATTGACCGAAATGTGCTTCCCAGCCTTATTTTCGAAAAGAGGTCCAATGATGCTATCGGGCACAGCTGCCATATTCTCATCTGTATACACCCGTACGACTCCGGGGCCATGGGTGTTGTCCACTAGTACACCAGTCTCACGAACTTTTTGCACAAACTTGCGTACAGCAGTCTGCCAAAAATTCTTTTCGAAAAACCCACTACACAGTACTGACTTTGGATATAAGTTCTCAATATTTCCCAACGTTGTTTAAGCGTGAAGCAACTCATATCGATCGGAGGTATGATATTGACTTTCTGTCAAGATTTAGAGCGGAAACAGCTGTCAGTGTCAAAACAACCTGATTAAAAAACAAAAAAACACGAGATGACCCACCCTGTAGTTTTCGGAAACAAACGCCTATTCGATTTCACAGCTCCACCTCTTTGGATTATAACTATGAAGAAAAACCTTAGAAAAAAGCGAGGTTTGGTGCCAGCATAGATTTTGTTTTGCCGGCGACACATCTCGACGTTTTTCTTAACATGAGCAAGCGGCCTCTTTCGTGTTTCACCATTGCCTATTTCCTCTCCAGTTTCTCCATCATTTCTTTGTCTCTCTTCTTATATGATCCACTATTTTGCCAAGCCCATAAAAGGTTCAGCGTGAAATCCATTCACCGTCTCATCATTTGACGCTACTGTTGTCACGAGTTCATGGGTATTTATAAAAACGCTTCCGTCCATATAAGGGCGCAAACATTTCTTCACCATAAGACCAATTATATAAGATTATAAACAAAAATAAAACAGTGGGTCGACGTGGCGTAGTGGGGTAGTTCGTCGACTCCTACGCAGAGGTTCGATTTCCGAATTAACCAACTTTCATAATTCACGGCTCCATCAAGTGTTCTTGTCTAGAAAAAGCTTCTGAAAACACCCACATACACTCATCAAAGAACAAAAGCACGCACAGCACGAGTTGTTGCTGTAGAAGCCAGGTCCAGATCCAACCGGACTGTCGCTCCACCCATATTATTACTCCGTCCACTTCG
Source organism: Eristalis intricaria (assembly GCA_964034865.1). Lineage (NCBI taxonomy): Eukaryota > Metazoa > Arthropoda > Insecta > Diptera > Syrphidae > Eristalis > Eristalis intricaria. The sequence continues at coordinate 34,535,491 of OZ035875.1, forward strand.
CTAGATGTTTCCCTGTATTTCTTGGCTAAATTAGAAAACCTTTGTTTTCGTGTAAGGCTCTGTGATAAACAATATTTTTGGTTTTTCATTCACGTGCGATTGCAAACAAATTACAAATTACATACAATTGTCGATATGAGAAACAAAATATATATTTTCCGAATTAAAACCACACACTCGTCACTCGTACCATATGGCCTAGGTTCAACAGCACTAAAATCAATTTTCTCCTCCAATGTAGCAGGAAACTGCTGAGGATGATGGTCGGACACAAATGAACACAAAATGAGACTTACCCATGACACTATTTGGAGAGGTTGCGGGGACGAAGAGGAGATTGAGGATACATCCCACTATCTTTGTCAATGCCCCAGTCTATGCAAATTGAGACAAAGAACCCTGGGAGAATTTTTGCAGAGGTTGCGGGGACGAAGAGGAGATTGAGGATACATCCCACTATCTTTGTCAATGCCCCAGTCTATGCAAATTGAGACAAAGAACCCTGGGAGAATTTTTGCAGAGGTTGCGGGGACGAAGAGGAGATTGAGGATACATCCCACTATCTTTGTCAATGCCCCAGTCTATGCAAATTGAAACAAAGAACAAATGACATATCAGATATCCCATTAAAATCTCTTTACAGGTTTATTAGGATCTCTGGACTGCTGGATGGAGGAGGACGATAACCAACAACCTTGAAGACAGGAGGTTTTTATCATCATCTGGCGAGTGGGACGATAGGAAGGGTATCACCCCATGGGCATCACCATCACAATGGGTCCAATAGAACCTAAGCGCGTCGCGGCCACGCCGCGTCAACCCACTAACCTAACCTAACCTATTGATGGTCATTGCAAAACCCAGTCGCTCTCTAAACTGAAAACCTTTGAATTCGAATGGCTTGTTGAAACAAACGAAGCATACACAAACGTTCGTACACACATTTGTAGAAATTGTTAAGAAAAGTTTTTTAAATGCCTGGCGAAAGTATATTTTGAATTTACACATCTTATCATAGCAGCAACAAAACATGGATTTAATAGAAAAGCTATTCACTTAACGCCGGATCTTTTGTATTTTGAAGTTTTGTTAACAGTATTTATGCCATTCGTCTTGAATTGCTTGTGTCCGTGTATATACATACAGTACCGAGCAAAAAAAAATGCAAACGGGTACAACATCAGAAATAATTCTGTGTAGCTTCCTGTAACTAACCTCAATCGACTTGGTGTGCGCAGTTGGAGACAGCTGGCTAAATATCGTGCCGGCTGGAGAGGCTTACTGGTTGAGGCCCAGGCCCACCCGGACTGTAGCGCCATCAGAAGAAGAAGAAGCATTCTGGAACGGTATCCAATCTGATTCTTCTTTTGAAATATTTCTTTCCTTTGTGAAACCATTTGATTTTGAGTCTCTGTTTCCGATTGGTCTCGTGCAGATGTTAAAATCATTTAAATCAGTGATATACGACGAAAATTTGGACGAGCAAAAAAAATCAAATACTTAAAAAATACAAAAATAACCAATTTATTAATTTTCTTTGACATAATAAATAAGTAAAATAATATGAAAGGCTTAAAAGTCTTAAATGCCCGCAATCTTGGCATTGAGGGCATTGAGTCTAACAAGGAAAACAGTAGGTCTGGGGAGATCTTTTCCCATTCGGACCTTATTCTTTCCCATAGCTCATTTCTATTGAATGTCCTCTCCTTCCTTATCTCTCGATCTACAAGGTCCCATACATTTTCTATGGGATTGAAATCAGGAGATCGCGGCGGCCATGCTAGAACATCAATATTTTCGCTGTCCAAAAACCCTCGGACCAACCGGCTGGTGTGGTTTGGATCATTGTCATGTTGAAATAAGCAGTCTTCAGGCATATTTGACCTTTAATGTGGAAGCATCTGGTTTTCTAATATTCCCCGATACATTTCGGCATTCATGCGACCGTTTATTGCAACCAACTTACCAACTCCTAGACGAGAGAATGAACCTGAAATAAAGTCTTACTAGAAATCCAACTTGAAGAACCTTTTAGATTGCTGACCCCACACCAATACAGATCCCCATGTTTGATGGTTGGAACTTGCTATCTGGGACAATATCTTTGCCGAACATAGCGAATACCGAAAATATTAAACTTGCTCTCGTCACTACATAAAACTTTAGACCATTGCTCGCTCGTCCAATGCATGTGGCGTTTCGCAAAATCCAGCCGTTTCTTTCTATTTATTGCACCGATGAATGGTTTCTTTGCTGGGCGTCTTGCAAACAGTTCTGACTCCCTTAGTCGTAGCCTAACAGTGTGTACCGCTACACTAAGATCAAGATGTTCATTGATGCAGTCTGTAACTTCAACGGCAGTCTAAAGGGGATCGGCTTTGACTTGCTTGACTATTTCACGATCTTGTCGGGGGGCTGTTTTGCGAGGACTCCCACTACATACATTCTGCATTTTCTAGAATGAAAAATTCAAAAATGGGCCTATGTCCTTCTCATTGTTTTTCTGAATAGCTTAAAAGAAAAACCAGGAGGATACAGCGAGCTATCAATGGGCGAGCTAACTAAAATGGGTTTGGCGGTAAATAGGAACAAGACGAACATATGCTGCCCTAAAAAAAGGACACACGACAACGTCTTGGACAGCGCGTCACATGGACAGCTATAACTTCTAGGTATTCCAGGTCTTCGCTTAACTCCGAAATTAAATGTTACAACATTATGTCATAAACGTAGAACAGGCTGAACATAGTGATACTAATGTGCAATTGATAAGACAATTGTACCGTAAGTTAAGTTTCATCATGAAGTAATGACTTAGGACAAGTAAGTATTAAGATAGATCTCAAGAAGTGCGGAAGTCTAAAGACATATTTCAATTCGATATAAGTAATACACAGAAACATGTTTAAGTACAGTACAAATAAACATAAAAATACATTATAGTCAACAAGTGTTTCATGAAAATAATTATTAAAACAAATCTTAATATAAAATTACTAAACGCAAGATAAATCTTTGCCAATCGCTATTTCTTTGGGCTCAAAGGGCAATTTAATAGTAGAGCCGTGTCTCGAAGGAGTATAAGTCCCCGATCATCCCAGTCCTGCTGTACGACGCGTAGCCTTGGACAATCTCAAAATCGGATGAGAAAGTCCTTGGTCTCTTCGAGAGAAAAGTTCTGCGTTACAGCCACAGCGACATGAGCCTAGCCAGGCGTCTAAAGATTCAACGCGTAAGATGGCTAGGCCATGAAGAGCAAATGGACAACACTGCCCCAGACCGAAAAATCTTCGACTCAGACCCAATGTGACAACGCAGAAGGGGACGCCCATGTCCATGGCGGCGCACCCAAGTGGAGAAGGACTTCAACCAACTTGGCAGGCGAAACTGGAGACAGCTACTTAGAGATCGCGCTAGTTGAAGAGATTTGTTGATTGAGCCCCATGTCCACCCCGGAAGAAGAAACGTTCGATAAATGGACATGCATACCTACACGTGTGTATGTTCGTCAATACTTTTCGACTCAGAGAAACTCAGGACCTCTCGAATATTGCAGTAGTTGTACGCTCAGTTCTCTGTGAAGAAAAATTATAATACAATTTGCACATATGTTCGTAGCTCTTTCTAACGTTCTGCCATTAATGTAACCATTAACTAAATCACTCTGACCAACGTTTAACGTCTCGAGCCTCTTCATCGTTCAGTACTTCATCTGGCTGTATTATATCTCCAGTGTCACGTCTCGACGTCAATCAACAAAACCGAAGAAGATCGTACACATATGTGGATTGGAGTATTTGCCTCATACCACAAAACAATATTTCGCTCAAGTCGATGCAATTGTATAGGGCATCACAGAAGTAAGTCACTCTCCGACTTCAATGAACTCCGCAGTACAAATGTAATTATGTAAAAATGTTTGCATTTTTTCATTCCATTTTTTTCAGAGCTTACTTCTGGTCTAGTTGATTCATGACAATTTGGAAACATTTCCAAATGCTCTGTGCCTTCATCCGGCTCTACTTCTTTGCCGATTTTCGTCTTTCGTGTGTTAATGGATTCCATTGCGTAGCGTTCGTGATGTGTGACTAATTCGTTGTTACTTCCGTTGTTGTCAGAGGTGCGTATAGCTTCTGCTTAATCTGGTAAATTTATTCATTGGAAGAGGTAATCAGTGCGTATGCATTTACTGTCGATGATTATTGTGTGCGCTCTCAATATTCTTCACAAACAATGCAAATTGAACAGGTGAACTGGTTTAGTTAGATAGCGACACAAATCCGTTGGCAATATCGAAATTAATCGGGTGAGACAATAGGATCAATATATTTATCAGATCATAAGGTCGTTTAAAACAAGTTTTGTTCAGTTGAATCTTAATACGATTAATGACGGTCTGTGATATATTATTTTAAAACTTTTATTAATATTTTAGTAGTAAGGTAATAATACCGAATCTCTTTTAACAAAGAATGTAATGTATAACCATTTTAAAATTGCTGCCACAATAAACAAACAATAAACTAAACTAAGCTTAATATTATTGTGCTTTCTGATCCGCATAATCCGTATAATCACCGTATCGCATAGTAAGTCCTCCAATTCAGTTTTAAAGAGCCATACCACTTTCTCGCTGTATTAATTCCCACTCCTGCGACCCATGGTGGGTCAGAGCCTGAGGAATAGCTGCCTTTCATCGATGACGGTTCTGGTTCTGGGTCAATACCAAGCTGTCTTGCGTCCACGACGAGTTGATCTTTATACCGGATTTTCAGTCTTTTTCACCTTCTCGACCTAGAATGCTCGCATTCTAAGACCCTCTTTGCTGGAGCTTTGTTGTCCATGCACTCGATGGGGCAGTCGACCGCCTTCCGCAATATGTCTACATCTCAATACAGCGCCTAGAGTTCGCAGTTGTGTCTTCCCTACATTCACCATCCTTGCAGACGGGGGAACCGAAGTAGAATTTTTCTTTCAAAGAAGCACCTCTGTTTTTTTGCTTATCGTCCAGCTTTCTGCCCCATTTAGCAGGACTTTTTGTAGAGCATGATCTGGGTCCTTCTATTCAGGAATTACCAGCCCTGTTGCTTTGACAGACCGAAGTAGTATCGTTTGTGCAGTTTACGATTGGCTCGAGGTGGATAGACTCCTTTACTACCTCGAAATTGTAGCTGTCGATCGTGTGTGTGATCGTGTTTTTTGATCGACAGCATATATTCCGTCTTATCCGCTTTTACCTTGACAGCAGTTCACTTAGCGTGTTCTTCAAACGCTCCTGGAACTAAACTGCAGCGTACATCGTATATGATGTGGCGTGGTACGAGAAAACCGTATCAATTTCCCTGGGATCCCGAATTTGGCAATCGCTGCGAATATTTTCTTGCGATGAATGCTGTCCTATTCGGCCTTAAAATAGATGAAACTGTGGTGGGTTTCGATTTGAAAGTCGGTTTGGTCTTCTCCAGCTTTTGCCTTAGTGTTAATATTTTGAGTGTGAATAACCGATAAGTGCAAGCGGCTGGAGACGATCACACACTGCGCTTGACAGGATTTTGTATACGACGTTGAGCACGGATACACCTCTGTAGTTGTTGCATGAGGTACGATCGCCTTTTTTGTCGGTGGGGCTTATGGAGCTGATATTCCAGCCTTCCGAGATGATTTCGATTTCCCAATTTCTGCAGGCTGCCTATCAGAAAATCGCTCCCGATCTTCGAGAGCTCTGACCGTACACCAACAGGTCTCCGAGTTTCCTTAGGTTCTGCCTGATTTTGGAATGACCTGTTAGCTAAACGAAGCTTATTCTTGCCCATTTTGATACATGCCTCAAATCTGTTTCGGTTTTATTGAGCCAAGAGTTTCATAGCTTGCTCCATGCCAAGAGCTTTGTTCAAGGTTTCTTGTCGGTTCTTTCTAATTCCGTGAATTCTTCTCTGAGGATTGGGAAGGGTTTTGATGCTCTCTATTTCTATCTCTTTATGGCCAAGTATCCAGCAGAGACTTACTGTGCACCTCCTACTCAACTCTTTAAGCTTCTACAGGCATTCGTAGACAATTTTCGATTTGATGATGTGGGAGTCTAACGTGGCATGGCTGTCTGACATAATTGCTATGTCGCAGTTAGTATAGTTCCTGATCAAGAATGATTTGAGCGCCAAGGCATTGCGTTAATTTAATGGCATAAATTTCTGCTTGAAAGATGCTGATGCGTTTGGCCGTGGGTTCTTTGTACATTGTCATGAGTCCAAATACTCCTGCCCCTGTTTCTTCAGTTCTTGATCCATTTGGCTGTGGACTACGGATTCATTGCTTCAGTCCTTTTGGTGCTGAGCTTAAGAGTAAACTTCTTCATCCTCTTTCGGAATTTCCGGGATACCTTCGGAACTAAGAGTGTTATATTTTTGGCTAGTCCATCGAATTGTCTCGAGGTAATGCATTTACCCCTAACTCTTCTCTTACCACTCTCGGGTTTGTTCTGTTTGTAGATTCTTCAACTCCACTTCAGCATTTCTGCAAGCTGTCATGGCCCCTGTAAAACGAAGGGATATAATAATAAGCGTGGCGCTACAGTCCGAGGCGGACCTGGGCCTAACTCCTCAGCAACCGCTCGTGTTGTGCGTGCTATTGTTCTTTCACGAGTGGAAGGGACCTACAGTTTAATGCCGACTCCGAACGGCGAATTTGAGAAGCTCTTTCTAGACAGGAATACTCTTTGAGCATTGTCAGTGGCTCGAAAGAGGCGGAGCCGTGAACTATCAAAGGTGGTAAATTCCTGTATCGAACCTGGCACCCTCTGCGTAGGAGGCGACGCACTTACCCACTACGCCACGGCGACCCACCACCAAGGTATGCCAACCTTTAAACCCTATTGAGTGAATATTGAGTGTCTTCCTCGTGCTGATGAGAGTGGCTTTCTTAGAATGCTTGGTTCTGGTGAGGATGTTTCGACTGCATGCCCAGGATTTGTCCAAACTTCGCCAAATCAATCAAAGAGGATACTTAGAGACTTCTTCTTATTTGGGCGCTACATTCCGAGGTGGACCAGGACCTCACCTAACATGCCTCTCCTGCCAGCTGTATCCACTTTCGCACTCCTAACCGGCTTAGGGCCCCCTCGACTTGTGTGCTCTAACTTGTACGTAGCCGTCTACGGGCCATTGTCCATATGCTCTACATGACCTAACCAACCATCAAGCGATGGATCCGTAGGCGACCGGCTAGACACATGTTGCTGTACAGCTCGTACAGTTCGGGGTTGAGCCGTCTTCTCCAAATTCACTCATGGACTTAGTGAATATAATAAATATTGCAATGCCAAAGATGTCAAAGATGCACTGCACTTGTTATCCAAAAGGGATGTCACTGTCTGTTCGGACAGACAGGATGTGATTGAATGTCTAGACAATGTCACTATCTATTCAAAGACCATTAAATGTGTCGCCGGTCTCTTGATGAGGTATTTTAATGACCTCTCATGGGCGTAGTAAATTCTAGTCTATTCTTGTTGAATAATTTCTTCGGGAATTTCCCGCAAAGAATAGACCAACAAATAAAATTAGAATTGCGTCTACAGCGAGAGAGGCTGAAAGAGCAAAAAATTAGCTAGACTTTCACAAGAAATAAAAAAAACCGTAGTTTGCTTTTATGTCTTGTTTATTGACATATATATGTATGTACCATGCTTTAGCATACTTTAGCTTAAATGTAAGCGTTCCTTGAGAAGCAACATCTGAGTCACATTACTTCAGAGTAGACAGAGTCTATGTTTTACTTCGAAGTGTAAACATACCCATACTCATACACATCACCATCATATCTTCTGTGTAACATGCTCACTCGCAGAGGGTTTCTCGTCAAGAATGTCAAAGTGACCTCTACGGCTACGGGTATCTTTTTTACGCTGATGAATTGATACTGGACAGATCGGGCCTAAATATGAAGGACATTACTACCTTCGTGCATGGTGATATCTATTCGTTAATGAGAAACTGCGATAACTGGAAATTGAGTATCAACTACGAGAAGTCGTGAGTCTGTTCAGGAAGCTACCGATATATAAGGTCTCGGCGTTCTCAGCTCTTGGGTGACACGGGCAACCACTGCATCAAAGAATAATAGTCAGATACCTTTGGATCTGGCCAGATTTCCCGAGCTAGTCTTGGATTCGCAATTTCAAATGGACTGTGATTTCATCAACCAACTTGATGAAAGGGTGAAGGTAATCGATGGCTATACCCATCATACGGCCAGTGCTCACCTTTGGCTGTTCAATGTGGTTCAGTAGCTTAATGAAAAATATTCGGATGTTTGTGAGGGTGTGTCCTAGAGCTTCAACAAACTTTGCTTTTACCTTTACAGAACACACGCACGTCCGGTACCTTTTAAAACAGGGTAACCCTGATAAAGTTACCCGAATTTACCACCTATCATAATTCACGGCTCCACCTCTTTCGAGTCACTGACAATGCTCAAAGAGTATTCCTGTCTAGAAAGAGCTTCTCAAATTCGCCGTTCGGAGTCGCCATTAAACTGTAGGTCCCTTCCACTCGTGAAAGAACAATAGCACGCACAACACACGTGGTTGCTGAGAAGCTAGGCCCAGGTCCACCTCGGACTGTCGCGCTGTGGTGTAAAGTGTCGTCTACGTAATTGTATTCATAAAATACTTTACGTGAGTGATTTGGCAGACAAATGCATCGCTTGCATTTTTACGTCGTGTGCACATCGGGTTTCACTGACTGTGTGACAAGTGAATTTCGATGTTCCCACGGCGTGTCTCTACCTGATCTACTAGGCGACGCTTTGAGCCACCTCTTCCCGTTTTCGAGAGGCAGTAACGTTTTGGCTGTCACGGAGTAGTTTTAATAATAATCCACACGACAGCGCCACCCATATTATATTATTATATTAACCCTGATAAAGTGATAAGAGCCAACAATTTCTTGCCAAAGATTATTCGAGGTTTATACTGCCAGAGCGATGAACTCAGTCAATAACTTGATCTCAGGGGCTTACTACTCCAGTCCATATTTCTTGTAGAGGGTTGGCTTCACAATGGCTTCATCGTCCATTTAGCAGTCCTGCATTAGGATAACACAGTCTATCGGACTGTGAAAATGAATAGAGGATGAATTCCTTTCGCTTAACCCTATAAGGAAACAGCGCGAAAACGAAGTCCTGGACAGAGCCAGAACTCGTTGGCTAGGTCGATGCTGAGGAAAAAAAGATCAACACCATTGACCGACTTAAGTCCCTAGGAAGTACGTAGTAACTAAAGAACGCCCGCACTCTAATAGGAGTCCTTACCGGGTTATGTACCATAGGTACACATGCAATGCGTTTGAACATACTGCATAATAACAAGTAATGATTTTTTGTATTTCAATATGCCAGCCGACACGATTTTCAAACACCAATTTTTTTCCTATGCAGGACACTACACCACGCCTCAGTGACTCTGGGAAGTTAACCCTCTAAAGTTTTATGTCTACCAACGCTTCTAGGCGGGTTATACGTTTGCAAGTGTTCAGATGTAACGGTTATTTCTTTCGAAACTTAAAAAGCGCAACATCTAGTTTAGACATTGCACTTTTCGTTAAAACATATTTCATGCTTGTAGTGCGTTTCGTTTCCAAGCTAAGTTCGTTTAAAATTGAAAAGACCACCTTTTGGACGAAAACAAATATTTTTATCTAGACAAAATCTTCGACCAAAAAAACAAAAATTTTTTCATATATCAAGAAAAGGAAAAATTACAGGAAAAAAAATACATTATTATCAGGAATACTGTGTCAAAGTTACCATTTAATGTAATCCATGTTAGGTTAAGTCGAAAGATATAGTGTACGAATAAGATCGGTTAGAGCGCCTTCCGAGAGCCAGAAAAAAATGCTTTCTTGTAAGGGAACGAATTTAAAAATCAAAATTAACTTAAAAAAACATCAATGGAATAACTGTGCTCTTTCCAAATTTCACAAGAGTGTACGCTTTTTTTTGTCCCTTAACAACCCAAGGCGGTCTTAAGGCGGTTCTTGTATTTTGACTCTATTTTTACCTGAAAAAGGTCAAAAATTTGAATCGAATAAAAAAATAAGACTTTGGATGGTTAATCATTTCTTCTTTTTTGCCTAAGGTATCATGTTTTTAATTGCATATTTATTATATTAATTTAATTTAATTGCTGGCCAAAAGGACCGAAAATGACGTGCAAAGAAATGAAAAAAAACTCGTTGGAATTGACTCAATTTGTTAAGGGAATGTTTTTACCCAAATAATCAAAAAAAAAACAAATTGGGCTCTCATGGCGTAACTTTTCAGACAACTATCGTCCTTTTGATTCACTTCGATGGTATCGTCGATGATTTTGCATGTAAGACCATCGCTATCGTCTCGCCTTTCGTTACAGTTTGAGTGCTCTGAACAACAAATTCTCATTTCAGTTTGCTAGCAAACGTCTCAAAAGTGTAGAAAACTTTGTTCTCATGTAATAGGAGACGATACTGAAATAGGTATGGCCAAAAATCAGTCGTCGAGACGATAGTTAATGACAGTTTTCAGTCTACGCGAAGCAGGCAAAACGATATCTCTGAGACGCTATAGTTTTCTTATGCTTACATGAAGCGAAACTATCGTCGAAACGCTAGTGCGAGACGATTGTCGCCATACACGATTAGAGCCCTGTCCATGTCCACTGAAGAGAATTGTCCACTTAAGAGGTTAAAAAGCACAGCCAAGATCATACCAGCCAATCATTACGTCCACGTCCACTTAAAGCAGTGTCCATTAAGTGGGAGTTCACTGTATTTAATAACCTTCAGATTAAGCTCAGACACTTAGGTCATCACTGCACCCCCGGTATTCTTAAAAATGTATATTTGTTATTATCTTGGCTACATGACATACACATCTTCTAATTATCCGGCCACTGCGAGCATTTCGTTCGTTCGCCGATCTGTGCACTTTGTAGCAGCTTGTACGAGCATTCCCTCAAAACCCGACAGCTTTACCTCACCCATTTAATAAAAGCTCGGTCATTTACATACCAAACCGGGCTAAGTGTATCAAAAGTGATTTTTAATTGACTCTGAGCGAATGAATTTTTTTCATGCGATCCCATGTCTTGTACATTGTTACAGTGGAAAAGTAACATCGCTATGACATTTGTAAATACGTGTAATTTCTTACTGTGTCTTACATCAGTGAGTATCTAAATCAGATTTGACCTTCAAATGAATGCTAACTCGCACTCCAATACTTGAGTTCTCACCAAAATCCGCTTATTCACTTGAAACTACTTTTGCAGCAAATTCAATGTCACACACATTATCACAAGACAAAGATTGAGCTATTTGGTTATCCGAACAGTCGGAAGGTTCGAGTATCCATCAACCAGAATAATTACTCAAGTGTGTTAACCGATAGAAGAAACTGAAGCAGACAGGCACAATGTTATAAACATTTCCGTTAAGCGAGCAAACAAAACACACATATTTTTCCACCGAGTGCGGCCGGCGGCTTAGGCTCATTGTATCATTGTCCGAAAGTCATAACATTGTCGTTTAATAGCCGCCAGCTAATGTGTCGACTGTCTACGAGTACTGATAGATCGACAGATAGCTATTAATTGCAGGTCCTCAATAATAAACTGATGATTCAAGTTCTGGCCCGATAGGTATTGGTTGTTTCCCCCCACGAAACTCATCCATCTTTCGGCAACTGACTTTTCATATGCAAACACTTCGGCATTGTTTGTTTAAGTTAAGACAAAGAAGTCATTTTGATAAAAGAAATACGTTTGCAGTTCACCTACGCAACACTAGTTTCTGAAACTTCTTCCGTTTTACAGAGATTCTTTAAACTTGTTTCGGGGGAGAGGGGGGCCATGTGGCCGCGAGTGTGTGCGAGTGTTTCAATGTTCATTCGAACTACCAACGATCATAGAAGTGATCATTTGAAAAATCGAAGAACACGAAGTTGCTACAAATCTTTTCGTTTATGCTCTGATGCATTTAGACAAAAAATTCGCCCTTGCAAAAATGACTATGCTATGAGTGCGCACTTCACGGATACTTGCGCTAGGTTTGTCCATTGTTACGGCGAAGGCTAACGAAACGAAGAGTCAGCACTTCAAGAAGAGGAAATTAATTCACATAAATTCGCACTGAGTGACATTTAATGTCAGTAAATTCTCTCAATGACATTCATTTTCGTTCGCGGAGAGATAAATAAATCGATTGCACCTACGTTTTTATTGAAATGAGATTATACATGCATATGCATGTGGTATTGATGCCGGTTTCTGAATCACACGACGAAAATTACAAAACAAATGCTTTTCGGGGTATTGTGACCCGAGTGCAGCCGCCAATTCTATTATGGTGACGACATGGACCTCGTTTAAGATCCTGAACTTGTTTCATGCACATATACAAAAGAGAACACAAGCTGACACGCAGCCGTTCGGCCTTGAACTGAAGATGTTCTTATTAAATCGTCATTGTGCTTTTGTATTCACGAATGAACTCATCCGCATCGTCGCATATATGAAAATGTATACAGTTTAGTAATTATCCGACTGCGATCTGAAATAATAAAAATCTGACTTGACACTATAGGAAGTCGCTTGGCTTCTTGTACTACACTACACATACTTGTTCATACGTTCACATGCCCACAGGTAGTAGGTACTTCATTATCTGAAGAGCTGATGAGTCTCATGTGTATATTCATTTAGTTCTTCCTGCTTGTCGTGCTCACTTGAAATTAGTATCGAATAGATTGGTTTAATTCCGATTAAGAATATATGAATGACAAATCTGAGCCGTCGTCGTGTCAGGTACCAATATTCGAGACAAAAAATTATGCAAATTGAATTATGCTTCTACATTCCGATGGATTTGTGAAAGAAGTGACGGCCTGAAGTGGGACTAAGCTTTGGCTATAATCTGACACTGAACACACAGCCTTTCTGCATACATGCTGACTTGGTGGCGACACTGAAGGCCCGGCGTGCAACTTCTTTTCACACCCGATGAGTGGGACTCTTAGGTGTTAGTCACACATTCGACTTCTCCCAGTCGGTGTACGGGGCGGATATGACCTTTCGAATTGCATCCGCGTTGTTGACTTTATGGCACTTTATGGAACTTTATACTTCTATTACATTCCTAGAAACAAAGAAGTAAACGAACACGTTACACACAGGCTCAAAACTGGAATATGAGTGTACGTAGAGAATGTTGAGTGGCAGAATTTGGGGCAAGGATTCGATAGAATCCACGCAGCTTTAAAGCGTATTCTGGGGGAAGTTCTTACTGTCTTGACCACTTCACTAGAAGCTGTGGAATTGTTGTGTACACGACTGGGATTTTGTCAATTGTGTAATGAAACCTGTAAATAAGTGGCCTATTTTACAACTGTATTGAAACAAAACTCATGTCATTAAGTAATCATCACAGAATCAGGGTTCTTAATCAGTCGATGAGTTCTTCAAAACTAGATGAACTGGCAAACTTTGTATTTTGTAGAGGATCGCTTATGTTGATTGAGTAAAAAGCTGGACTTGGGCTGAGCGAAATTGCAACGGAAGCCATAAGTTATCCCCCAGGAATTTAGGGCAAAACCCTGGTGCTTACTTTTCTTATTGTTCTCATATAATACCTCAGAGGAATCTGCAACTAGTGTTTAACCTTTAAGGATTTGGCGATTAGGTTAGGTTTTAGAGGCTGACACTTAGCCCAGCGTAGGCCGAGTTTGATTTAGCGACTAATTGGATGTGAAAGAAAACTTACACATAAACTGATTGCATATAGCCTGTAGTTACCTTAGAATATAAATATCAAGACCCACAGCGGCTATCACCTGCGTCCGATCGTCCCTCGAATCTTCTTCATTTCAGCTCTGCGATTTGCAACAAAGCTTGGCGAGTTCTACAATTGAATTCCTTATTTTCATGTGTGGTGTAACACAGCAGGATTATTTCTTTCAGGCTCGTCGGATGGAATAGGGGGCTCATGTACACTTTTATATACTGCCCTCAGTGAGGTCTCGGCCGTAACAGCCAACAAGGCTGTTTGGTGTCGATGGATCGCTGGTGGAAATTTTTCAAACAGGCGGGGATGAGTTGGTAATGCGCACACACCAACTCTTCTGTAAGATTTGGTCGAATGAGAGTATGCCCGACGAATGGAATCTCAGCATCGTTTGTCCGATCCGAGGTATAAGTCTCCTAAACATTGCCTACGTTTTGTGTAATCGCCTGAAACTCTTCCAACATAAACAACCTGATTGATAAATATCAGTGCGAGTTCAGCAAAGTCCACCGTTGACCAGATATTTTAACTGCGGCAGAAAAAGACCAGATGGATATTTACTATATAGTCACGGATTTTAAGGCTGCGTATGAGTGTTTATAAAAACCATATACCTCTTTGTCTAGTTTAAACATCTCTGCAAAACTCAGTCATTGCAGCACGATGGAGAACGCCCGTTGCTCTGTCAAACCAGGTAAGGATCTTGCCGAGGCCTTTAATGTCAGGATTAAGACACGACGATGCCCTGCCATGCGATTTTTCTTAACAATTAATCTCATATGCTGATGACATTGACACCATCGGAAGAACCTAACGAGCTGTCATTTGTGGGCATACCGAAGGATGAGGCTATGATGGGTCTTGAGCTGAATGAGGGTTAGACGAAGTACATGCTGTCTACAAAAAGGTTTGATGCACACCGACATCTTGGACAATACAAAGACACATTTTCGAGGGAGTAAATGGCTCTGTCTACATTATGTTTCGCAAAGAACAACATTCGGTCCCGTTTGCGTTGAAGGAGTTCGGAGGAAAGATTGAACGACGAACTCTACTAGCTGTACAACGACATCGACTTAGTCAAACAAATTCGAATGACTCGACTCTGATGGTTTGGTGGTGTAGGGGAAATTAACACCAATGCTCCGGATAGGTCAGTCTTCGGTAAGTCCAACCAGAGGAACAATGTGGTTGTAAAAGACCACGTCTCCGAAGGCGTGTCCTGCTGGAAAGGGACCTCAATAAGCTGGATGTACGAAACTGGAGGTCTAGCCCAAGACCGTGGTAGTTGGACAGACACGTTGACTGAGGCCCAGGTTTATACGGGTCTCTAAAGTGTACTAGTCCCGTTCTCTTGCGATCTAACTCCATGACGGCATGCTTTAGTTCCAGTAGCTGATTTAAGGAAACAATTTTTCATGATGCCTTTAATTGTAGAAATTCATTTTTCATAAGCCGCTTCATACGTCCTCTGCATCACTGATAGACAGCCTAAAACGCTGGGACTAGAAGCGCGTAATTGAACAGGACTTCCTTTTCCAATGGAGCACAAAGGAATGATTTTGCGAAATTCGATGTATCTATGGTGCAAAAGAGGGGAAAGGCTATAACTTTCAATTCCAGATGTTGCCGGTGAATCAAAAAGTTGCATGCAGCAATAACATTAAACCTATAAATGAAATCTATTCGATGAGATAGGAAGGTACATTCCATAAATATTGATTTCTGAATTGTTTCCACCGGGAAATAAAAAGCGTGCTAAGAGTATGTATAAAATCCCTGGGCTTTTAAGGGGTTTTTTTTTATTCATCGATCTTATTTTTTAGTGGTCATTAGTGGCCATTAGATAAGATCTTTAAAAGCTATCATAAGCAGGGATATACACCAATTCATGAAAAGAATTAACATCGGTCTCCTTGTAGATCGAGCACATCGTATAGAGCTGAAGTTCGAAGTGAATCTAGACTAAACTTCTACTGTAACCACTTATGTCGCGCTTGTTCTCTCATGAGTGATGTTTCGGAGATATTATCTAAGTATTGTCAATCACGACTGGATGGCGAAGTTGGTAGTGTTTGCCCCTGGTAAGCGGGGTCCCCGGTTCAAATCCCAGTGAAATCAAAGTTAATACGCTCATATCTCGTTTTCAAATCTGGTCCAGACACCATTTGCCGTTGGTTTCAAATTAACGGCATTATCACTGGTGTCAATCCGTGGTAGTAGTCTGACTGTGGGTATCACAAGGGACCAACATGGTCTAAGTGTGCTGGTGAATGCACTAGCAACCCCTCTACCTAACCTAACCTAAGTATTGTCAATGACTCGGCAGAGGTGTAGCAAAGAATAATAAAAGCAGATCTTGTCAGGAATTGTATTTAGAAACCCAGTGCATAAGTTAAGAGTTATTTTACATACATCATGTACTTTAGGTAGGTAAGGTGCTTTAGTTTCGAGTGACCGACTGCATAGAATTGGCACGCTTACGCAAGGGGGTCCTTTGTTTGGCACGAAAATATATATAAGCTGCAAGAGCGAGAAAAGTGCACGATCAGTTGTTGACTCTGCAGCATTCAGAGGAGAGCCTAATTCTGAAGGCAAGTATTTCAATTGTGCCAACGAACAGTGGTTGATTCAGGGCCATTAGCTGGCCGTAATTCAGATTTTTTTTTTATTATTTTGTTCGATTAGAAATGTGTTTTGAAATCATTTTCGGGTTGTAATAATCGTTCTAGTGACTTTTTTTGTACTTTTTGTAAAAGTTGTATATAAACCTTTTACTACATTCGATGGTTTTCTTATGATCAGATTATCCAAAAGGGTTATTGACTTTTTGGATATCAAGTATTGCAAAACAGCAGTTGGTAAGCTGATGATTTAAAAGATGTTCATAATGTAAGACTGAAAGTATTGTCTTCACTTAAAGGAAGTAGTTGCAATGAAAGGTTGAATTGATACCTTAGCACTTAAGTTGTACATCATTTAAAGTTAATAATCCAATCTTCAAATTACCAAAGTCAAGTTATGGACCAAAAAATGGAAAAAGGTTAGTTTCTTCTTCTTCTTCTGATGGCGCTACAGTCCGGGGTGGACCTTGGCCTCAACCAGTAAGCCTCTCCAGCCGGCACGATCTCTAGCCAGCTGTCTCCAACTGCGCACACCAAGTTGGTTGAGGTCCTTCTCCACCTGGGTGCGCCATCGGTTCCGTGGGCGTCCTCTATTGCGTTGTCCCACTGGTTCCGAGTCGAAGACTCTTCAGGCTGGAGCAGTGTTGTCCATACGCTCTACATGGCCCAGCCATCTTGGCGTTGAATCCATAGACGCCTGACTAGGCCCATGCCGCTGTACAGCCCGTACAGTTCGTGGTTGAATCTTCTTCTCCTATAACCATCAACGCAAACAGGACCAAAGATTGAACGCAGAACATTTCTCTCGAAAAGACCAAGTGTTTCTTCATCCGCTTTTGAGATTGTCCATGCTTCCGCACCATAGAGCAGGACAGGGATGAACAAGGTGTTATATAATGTTAGCTTGGTCCTTCGAGAGAGGAGTCTACTACTCAATTACCTCTTGAGCCCAAAGAAACAGCGATTGGCAAGAGTAACTCTGCGTTTAATCTCGGTACTGATGTTGTTTCTACTGTTTACTGCGGAGCCGAGGTAGACGAAGTCCTTGACTACCTCGAAGTTATAGCTGCCCATTGTGACGCTCTGTCCAAGACGTCGATGTTGTGTGTCCTTTCTTGATGACAGCATATACTTCGTTTTGCCCTCTTTCACCGTTAGACCCATTTTAGCCGCCTCCGCCTCAATGCCAGCACACGCCTCATTGACGGCTCGCTGTGTTCTGCCAATCACGTCAGTGTCATCCGCGGAAGATCGTGCCTCTAGTGTTGGCGTGTGAGTCTTGCACAATCTTCTCCAGGATGATGTTAAAGAAATCACATGACAGCGCGTCGCCTTGTCTAAATCCTTTTTTGACATTGAAGGTCTCGGTGAGTTCGTTACCGACCTTGATGGAGCAGCGAGAATTCTCCATCGTCATCCTGCACAACCTGACGAGTTTGGCAGGAATGTCAAAACTAGACATGGCGTTGTATAGGTCGTCCCTATGCACGCTGTCATATGCGGCCTTGAAATCGACGAATAGGTGGTGGGTGTCCATCTGCATTTCTTGGGCTTTTTCCAGGATCTGCCGTAGTGTGAAGTTTTGGTCCATGGTGGACTTCCCCGGCCTGAAACCGCACTGATAAAGACCTATCAGGTTGTTGACGAATGGTTTCAGGCGCTCACACAAAACGGCAGAGAGGATCTTATAGGCGATGTTGAGCAGACTTATCCCTCGGTAGTTGGCGCAGTTGAAGGGGTCTCGATACTGAAATTCCACTCGTCGGGCATGCTTTCCTCCGACCATATCTTACAGATGATTTGGTACATGTACCTTACCAGCTCATCTCCAGATGCCTTAAACAGTTCCGCAGACAGTCCGTCTGCACCAGCAGCTTTATTCGACTTTAGTCTCGATATCGCTATCTTGACTTCGTCTAGGTCGGGGGACGGAATTCTCGTCGATCTTCGTCAATTGCCTTGAGTGGAACATTCTGCCTGACAGCGGTATTGGAGTCTTCCTCGCCGTTTAACAGTCTACAGAAATGATCCTTCCAGATTCTCAGTATCGACTGCGAATCTACTACGAGTTGTCCCTCTTTGTCACGACAGGCTTCTGTCCGAATTTTTTATCCATTGGATAGTGTCGTAGGACGTCATTTCTGCCGTAAAACCTCTCTATGTCCTCGATCGCGCGCTCCTCATGCTCTTTCTTTTTCTTTTTGAGAAGCCGATGCTCTTCCCTTCTTGTAAGTTCGTAGAGCTCACTCTCGTCCTTCTGTCCAGCGTCGCCTTGTATTCTGCTTGCTTCGCTGAATGTGCCTGCCTGCACAGGTTAGTTTACCTCTTATAAAATATATCCCCGCATTTAGTTCACGGTGAATAAGACCATATTAATAAAAATTAACTCAATTTAAAAGTACTAAAAAATACAAACATGACATATTTGCTTCAAATATATATCATCACTTTTATTACACTACATTTTTAAGAAAAACTCTGTATCCCAGAAAGGCAAACTCGGAAGTAGAAAAAGATTTATACAATTAAAGTTTCCCATTGTTAATGTAAGGAAATTACAATTCTTTTTCTTGTTATTTGGGTATTTGACTAGCCTAGCAGTATATTTTTTTTTTTTTATTTATGTCCAGCTACGTCGGTCAAGCGGTCGACAGGTATGACAAATTAAGGCTACAGCTTATTAAGCACATAGTGCCCGCAGGCCATCTACGATAATCGACATCAGACATATGGTCAGAGACGCTTTCTCCTCTCCATTTGTGATGAATGGGAGTCGTTACCTATATTACAGATTGCCACCTTACTACTTCAAAGATATACTTATTAATATAGCACTTCATAAAAGCAAACAAGGAACCAAAAGCCAATAATTCATTGCATTCAAGTTTTATCTTTTATGGCACAATACATTTTTCATTTTTTTATACATTAATTTTTTTTTTATTTGCAAATGACTAAATAATTTAAGAACACGTTATGACAAATTGTTTACGAAAAATCGATTACATTCACTTAAAATTTTACAGATCAGGGATGCTGCATGTGCTAATGCATACGTTTCAGTTCATTGTCATTAAATACGGAAGTTATTTCCAATAAATGACAGATGATACTCAAGATCGACAGCTTTGTAATACTTCCAGAAATCTTTATCACGTGGGTAAGGGTTTAATGAGTGCTTAAGTTGTGACTGAATACATTTATTTAGCGATCGCGATTAAATGATCAATGCAATTAAGTATATTTGCATGAATAATTTTGACTGATTGACTGAATTTTTACAATCCAATATTTATTATTTGCCTCATTTGTTCTATCATGAAGGTAA
Source organism: Eristalis intricaria (assembly GCA_964034865.1). Taxonomy (NCBI): domain Eukaryota; kingdom Metazoa; phylum Arthropoda; class Insecta; order Diptera; family Syrphidae; genus Eristalis; species Eristalis intricaria. Next base: position 34,555,254 of record OZ035875.1, read on the forward strand.
GTGGGTAGTGGGGAATGTAGGAATGCACTTCGCATTCGTAGGAAACTTGCCCAGGAATTAGCTATTTCAACCAGTAGACTCTTCTTGATAAATCGGGTTTATTTTTGAACGAATATAGATTAGAAATCGAAAACTAGGCACGTAGCATTCTATATCTAACCAACGACAGGGCCGTGTTGTGAGTGACATGCGAGGTGCTCTTAACTTTTTTCTCATCTATGCAATTCCTACAGAAACTTTCCTCCCTATGCTCCTAGACTTTCGGTATGTTCAAAAGTCTCCCAAAAAAATGTGCCCTGCAAGTGCGACACCAACCATAATACAAATATTGGGTCTGTTTAGGGCTGGTAGGCTTTTGTAGCTTTCAGGGCTGAATTCTGATCGAATAATGTTTGCACCCGATGCCTTTCAGCCATTTTGACATCAGTGTTACTTTCCCCTTTACTGCTAAAGAGATGGACTACCATTTGCAGATTGGAGAGGGATATAGTGGTTGAACCCTGGAAAGCTCGTCCGAAGCATAGTTTTTTGGGATGTCTCAATGGCCTGTTAAACTTCTTCTTTATTTGGCGCTACAGTGCGGGGTGGACCTGGGCCTCAACCAACAAGCCTCTCCAGCTAGCACGTTCTCTGGCTAGCTGCCTCCAGTGTCGCACGCCAAGTTGGTTGAGGTCCTTCTCCACATGGGTGCGCCACCTTAAACTCGGGCGTCCTCTGTTACGTTGTCCCACGGAGCTGAGTTGTCCATACGCTCTACATGGCCAATAAATGTGCACGGATATTCTGAAAAAATGAATCTTCTATAAATATCACCAAATTACTATTTTGTATGCCAGCAACATTTTTTTAGTTTCTAAAATTATTTAAATTTATTCTAAACTTAAATTTAAAAATGCATTAGTGTACAATTTTTAGACGTTTATTTTGTAAATGTTTAAGTTAAGCTAGTAAAATTGTTGCAATTTTTTAAGCGCTCATAAATGTAATCCTAATCGATTGCCGCGCATCTCTTAACGAGATCTCCGAACAGCTCAACATTCGTCTGTGTTGGGTGCCAGGCCATAGGAACATCATGGGAATCCCTCAAAACTAATGAACTCGCTGAATGCGGCACTATACTGCCAGTTGATGGATTCTCTCATAACATAGGTACCCATATAATTACCTTCAAGTTAGAGCTCAATAAGAACAAGAAATAGAAGGTAAGCATATCTAAATTCGGAGAAAAACGTGTCGCCTTTATAGCTTGCGAAACGTTAATGCATGTACACCATTCCAGTGAACCATGTTCAAATAGTATTCGACAAGAAGATGGTGATTGGCCTCGTACATTGCCTACCCTGGTGTGCCAAGGCCCCATTTGATGCAAGGCCTGAATGGTGACAGTATGCGAGCGTTTCGTGGGCGGACCGTCCCATCTCGGTAGCCGGTCGGGTACGGTTACGGGGGTGGGGGGAAGTCACGCCATGCACTAACCAGTGCGTGCAGGGATCAAACGGTAACGGACAACGGAGTCGAATTAGGATGTTTTCTCAGTGCTATACATATATCTCAACTGACAAATTCGGGGGCAGTGACAAACGTAATGAAGAAATGAGTTATCCTCTTTTTCCCCTTTACAACGCAGTCTCTGCATATGAGATCGTGGTTTGGTCCCATTTTAATTTAGTGGTACTTCACATAGTTATGCCTAGTAGGTACGTTGGTAGCTAGGTGGGTAGGGAGCTCACCAACGTACTTAGACCAAGTTGGTACATTGTAATACCCACTTTCAGACTACTACCACTGATTGACCACAACCAATGATGACCAGATTTCATTTGAAAACCAGAAATAAAGCGAATTAATTAGCTTTCACTGTGATTCGAACCTGGGACCCCACTAACTAAGGGCAAGCACTTGACCATCAATTCGTCATTATGGCTAGTTAGTGCTGTGAATACCATCGCTAGCAGCTTTTTGCCACACTGAAGAAGTTTGTCGGTTTTTGCACTGTTAAGCTTGAGCCAGAGCATCCGAGTGGTTTCGCAGGTGGTTTCAGAGTTCCACCTTCTGCTTGCGAACTCTATAGATGGATTGTGCTAAGAGGGGGTCTGGAGTGGCTCGGGTTTGGCGCCCTTTCGTGGTAAATTCATCCGCGACTTCATTGCTTGTGACAAAGGCCCATCGTTAAGTAATCGAGTGCTGGAAGCATGCGACCTGGTTGAACTTGATTTATATTGCCGACATTGTTTTGATGGCCGTTTGAATGTCATTTGGTCGTATTCCCAACATTGATGGTATTTTGAGCGTAGCCATGGCTACCATGACCTCCACTTGAAAAAATCAGTCGTATTTAGTTGTAAATATAATTAAAGTCAAGAATTTATTATCTTAACACATTGTAACAGTTGTAGACTTCCTTTTTGATTATCATATATGTTATTTCTAATGTGCAACAAACTCCTTTGTGTCAATTGTGAAATGTTTAGGATTTCTAAAGATTTGCATTTAGTAATACTATTCTTTCAGGTGTTATCAATGTTCGTGTTTCTAAAACCAGTTCAATTAACAAAAATAAGCAAACTTATCTTATCTTAAAGCCAAACTGCGGGGCGTGATCGTGCAATTGTTTTCTTTACCCGCTTGCTTTTGTAGGTTTTCATAAAATTCTTTGTTTCCGAATACAATTCTGCTCGTGGTCAGAATCACCTACGATCAGCCTACGGCTGACTAACGATTAGAAGGATAATCAAATCCTCAGCATCTTGTTTGAAGTGTGCTGCATAATAAACTACATTGAGACGTATAGCTTTGTAAATGAATCCAGAAGATGAAAGAATGACTTCATAAGAATAAATCGTTATCCATCCCGAAAAAATACAAAAAATATACATACATATATACATTTTACGATGTTCGTCACTTAAAAAGCGTGCTATAACGAGATTGTTATCATTTTCTTGTTAAATATCGGCAGCCGGTTATATATCAGTTTGGATAGACAACTTGTAATATAAAATAAAGAGATCTCAGATTTTGCCCTAAAGAATCCAGCAATTAAACATTCCCGAGACAGAGACAAAAAAAAAACAGCATTCAATTCATTCAGGTGTGGATTGACTTTAGGTAAAAATTATTTAGATTTCTTGACTTGGTCATTCGTTTTTAGACAATTTAGAGAAACGAAGCAAGTATTTTGTATTTTATTTTTTTGAGGGAATGCATTTTTTTTTTGGAATTCTTTGTGGTGGTGGCGTGGCGTTACACCACAAAGTCGTTATTTCCACTTGTACATATTTCAGATTAAATGGCGGACGGACATTTGAAACAGAGAGATTAAGAAAAAGAAACCTTGACTAACAGAAAACAATGAAACTGAGTTCACTAATAAGCATGGACACATTATTTTGGTTTGTGTGGTTTTTTACGTTACGAGTTGTTTTCTTGTTTACTAAAAGGAAGACGGATCAGTGAAAGAAATCGTATAATAACAACGGCTAAGAATAAATAAAAACCATGCGGTTTTGTGCATTTGACGTTAGGTATAAGCTTGGCGTATCATACTTTATTATATGATCTTGCCGTCATGCTGAGCGGTAACACCGACATTCTAGTTGAAAAGTCAACTCTTTTATTTTTAATTTTTAAAATATAATATAAAAAAAATATAATCTATTGAGAACAACTTCGTCAACCTCTCATTGGACATTACTCAGAAATTCGGTTAATGCCATCGCACCGTACATATGGCACGGAATAGGAAATAGAATTGAGGCCGTTCATAATAAAGGCGGCTACTTAAAACCATTGATTGTCATCTCATTGAGATCCATAATGCCAAAACTGATGCCAAAACAATTAAAGGTACTGCACACATTACTGGAGAAAATGGTGGTGCTGGGGAGAATTAGGCAAGTGTTCGAAAAATACGGGCCCAATATAATTTGTAGTGCAAATAACATAAAACCTGATCTGCAGAAGACTATAAGCGTGTCAAAATGAACAATTTTCAGTCCGTCATAAGGAAAAAATTGGATTGATAAAAAAACTGAAATTATGTATCCAGTTTTTCTCACCACTGAACATACAATGGCTTCACTGAAAAATGGCTCAATTCAACATTTCTGTATGAAGTTAACTTGAATGAAACTTAAACTGTCAACTTCTGAATAAATAAGGCAGATAGGTAGGTACTTATATGAGTCCCCTTATGGCCATGCCGCCGTGCTCACCTACACCAACAAGATGGATCTATCGTGCCCTTAAACAAACAAAAGCCAACAAATCGATATGCAAATAATCCAGAGATGATGGAAAAATCCAAAGCACATCCCACCATTTGTTCTTGACTCTGCACGCATAAGAATTATTTGAGAACTTAACGAGGTTAGAAACTAGGGCCTACAGTCTCTTAAAACTCTAAAGAATTTTGTTTTTCCCCGTTTCTAAATTTGGATTTTTTCTAAGCCCATAAAGCCTTCTTATGCACATAATTACGTTAGACTTTATATCTCTAAATAAGACTTAAGTTGCGTGGTTTGGTGGGTCGTTACATGTAACTGCTGGCCTACGATCGGCACTCGTTGTAGTCTGTACTTGTCAGTGTTTGTTATTGTCCAAACATGTTAACATGCGTAAGCACTCGCGTGATGTTGCTGTGTATTGGATTAAGAGAGTGGCATCAATCCCAAGCAAAGGCCATGTGCTTACGAGCCTAAGGACACACGTGAAAGCCCATTTTGATTGTTTTTTTACTGATGTTGATCTTGTCTTAAGTTAAGTCCTCTTGATAGAAGTTTTCTATGAAGAGTTCAAAAATTTCGGAGTAGGTGGAGTGTAAGAACATGTAAAATTAAATTAAGTGTAGCTTGTTTTATTCTGGACCAATACGACTGACTCTCAAACATACCTCTGGGCCAGCTCGATCTCCGACTTACTTACTTACTTAGCCGCAACAGTTCGGGGTGAACCTGGGCCTCAACTAACAAACCTTCAATCCGGTTGGGGTCTCCTTCAATTTATGCGCGCCACCTAAGGCGAGGTCTCTCTTGTTCTCTACTGCGTTTTCCCTCCGGGTTGGATTCGAAGACTCTGCATTGAGTATTATGTCAATTCGAGGAATGAACGTACGACACGAGTGAGGCTAGGTCCTGGTCCACCTCAGACTGCCGCTTCGTTCAAAAAATTTATTATTAGCACATAAAGAAGACATTTAAAAGTAACTACAAAGAGTCATTTGTCAAGTAAACACAAGTGTGTTCAAGATTATGCAAACAAATCCTTGTATTTGGAACGAGGAAAATTAATGAAATGGAATCTGAAAGGACATGCCAAGAGACAGGGCTGTACAATATGGTAATGATGCTCTCCAGTGGTACACAAATACTTTAATTCATTAAAAAGAATATTTTATGCATATTTTTGTTTGTGAGGTATTTGATTGGATCATAAGAGTATGAACTCTCTTCCACTCCCAAGCCTGTTAACCGTAGTTTTGAAAAAGTTTAAAATGCATCCTGATACGCGCCCTTTTTGAATAGTGTACTTCTTTGACAAAGCATACATTTTTGCATAAAATTATGACTTGCATCAACATCAGAGTATCAAGCGTGTATTGAGGTCCACTTGTAATATTTGTTCTAAGCTCTGTAACAAAAAGCATATTTTACCGAAGCCCAGACTCTCCTTCACTAACACTTCACTCTAGAATTCTTTTCATCTGACTCACATACGAAAATTATTTCGGTGCTTCTTGAAAGCTTTTAAACAGTGAGCGCACCTCACCATATACCGCATACATACAAATCTGGTCTTCACCTGTTTGTTGAGCTCGTTTTGTTTTTATTTTTTTTTTCTTCTTGCTTTAAACATCATCTGCAATAACAAATAACTAAACTAGCTTACACTTCCAAAGAACATTCACTTCTTTAGTCTGAAGTCTGAAGAGATAACGCGAGACCAAAAATCTTGTTATACTTTCGCAGGTTTCTTATAAATACGGCACTCAATTCCAATTTTGTTGTTATTTAGTGCGTTGTATCGCTTGGGAACGGGAGTTGGCTCGGCTACGGCAATCTGTAGCTTAAATTATAAACACCCTCAGCAAAAATCATCACTTGGATACATCCCCAATCATGGTGAGTTTCGCGACTACTGACAATATCTTCAATTAGTGATTATATGCGTGTCGGCATACATAAATGTTGCAATCGCAGTTGTTACCTGAATTTGTGTTCAATTTTGTGAAGACGACATGTACGACGGTCTTAAGAGTGATTTTTTTTTGTTAAGCGGAAAATGTCAATCAATTCGTTCAGTCCCAGTCACTGGGCCGATTTTACGCTTTGTGAGCATTCTTTGATTTGAGTGTGGTTATTTACAAAAAAAAAACCTTAAATGCATCTGAAGATGTACAAGTGATTCACAAGAAATTGTACGTAAATGGAACTAAAGCTATGATTGGCATTAATAGTGTGTGCGGATTCAGTACTTTTTGCGTCAAGGCTTAGATCGTGCATTGTCTGTTCATGTGTGATGGCTCAGCTTCCGCTGGTGGATTGACGCTCATCAATCTGGGATTTGAAGGAATGAGTTCTGGGTTCATGTGGCGGCGTAATGCATATGATGATAATTGCAGCGAACATATGTTTGAAGACTTTGTGGAAATTATTTTGAAACTTGCATTGATTGGGCCCGGATACGTGTCTACGGTGATGTGCGGATGACCACGGACGATCGCGTATGCGTAGAAAAGGACCTTCGAATTTGCTTAACCTTACAGTTGTTTTTTTGCATAAACAGAAATCAAGTTTCACGCAAATTCCTGGCTACCGCGATACGATCGCAGACATTTGAATAATATTTGAATATCGTCTTGAGGTACATATGTAACGTCCAATCTCTATGAGGGTGTTCACATTTGGGACTCGGTTACAGTCAAGAAATTTATGTTATCTCAAACGTTGCCCCGCGACAATCTTCTTGGTCACAACTGGTTTCTCGAAAATAGATTAATTGTGACCAATAAAGGAGTGAGATTTTGCAAATTAACATTACCATTCACTTTCGTTCCTGCTCGTGCAAAGTAAGGGGCTTAGCAAAGTCATATAGATACATCATAACTATTATACAAAAAATTACCATAATGATATTGTATTGGTTTGTGCTTGGCGGTGGTTAATAGTTCTTGTTCTCATTTATCGAGATTATTATGATATATCATTCAGTCGATGATGGTTTGTTAGCTGATCGAGTTGTGAGGGTGGGACGCGTTTCGTACTGGAATGCATGTGTGGGAGTTGGCGTCTGTGGAATTGATGGGTACCTACATTCTCTACAAGCCTTGTGACTGACAATGTTTGTGTGTTTTTATTGACTTGACATGGACGGCAGACATTTGGAATATTTCAGACAGTTTAGGAATGGCTTTGATTGAGAAATGGCACTGTTGATGTCTAAGTTTGCAATTAATGTACATAAAAAAACAGAAGAGACCCATGAATTTTCTGCATTCATGTGTTCTGCAAATGACGCGATCAATATTCCAATCATCTTAGAATGAGACAAAGTCACATCTAAACAGACAAATGTTATATCTTCGAAAATACTCGGACATGCCTACGTAACTCTTGAACCTGATCACAGCTAATGCGTGAGCTTGTGACGTTTGTGGCTAATTAATTCTGAGTGGGATGGTGTTCTTAACTCAATACGGGCATGTCTGTCGTACATACACATATGATTTCTGTGTAATTATTTATGGCAGAATATTAAACGCGTGATTTGTGTTTCGCTCGTTAAGCCAATCGAATTGGATCCGGAGTACGATGCCCACGTTGTTAGTACCCTGGCTGATCTTCACATTATAAAGTTGATTTATGGCATAATGCATTTTTCATGCCGTGAGCATTATTGCTATGCATTAAGACTGGATTTTCTGATATGTTCATCAATGAGTTAGGTTAGGTGGGGTTGAAGTGGAGGCCACAGCCTCATATACACCAACGGGGGTCCACTGAAAAATAAATGAATAAAACAAATCTAGGAAAATAGAAACATCAACTAATGCCTATTAATATATTGTTTAGAGAATGGTATTAATTGAGCGCGGATCTTATTAAATTCTGTGGGGTGATATTGTATTAATTACATCCTTGTCAGAGTCGTAGAAATATCTACCAAGTGCCTCATTTCTTGTATTTACCGGTGCCGGGAACACTTAAACAAAATCCTCTGGAGTTGCTGCATGTCCTAGATGATTGGAAGGTAGGTAGGTAGCGGCATTAATGCACTTAGGTCAAAATTAGCCCATTGTGCCGTCATATGGATGTTTCAAATTAAAGAGAGCAGCCGTGATTTCTGATAGCCAGCCAGCTTTCTGAACAAACTTCACTAGGGCGTTGACCGGTATTTGAGGTCGCTTAGACTGTCGAAGAAGTAAGAGCCTGTAGTGACTTTCCTAGTGGAGGTAAGAGCAGAACAGTGGCAGAGGAGGTGTTTGATGCTGGCCTCCTCCACTTCGTCTAAGCAGCTTTTACAGAAGTCGGTGGTGAATATGCTTAGTCTTTTTACGTTAAGTCCAAGTAGGCAGTGTCCAGTAATTATTCCCATGACAGTGCCAATTTTAGATCTCTTTGTGGAGATCAGGCTACTTGTTCTTTTTTTGTATAGAGATGTGGCCAGATTTGTTTTTGAGTAGAGGTTATTGAGCTGTTACTATAGGGGTACCTGTGTTACGAGAGAATCCAACACCTGACAATCTAGTGACGCGTTTCATCAGTCTTACAATTTTCCGGGATGGCCCTATAGCCTGGCACCCAGCAAAGGCGAATGATGACTGTTGGGATATCTCATTAAGAGAGTCGATTATTATATTAGAGTTTATAGCGGAAGATGCCAGGGTTTTGATTGCCGCTTGACTACCAGTGAAGATACTATTATCGCGAACGGATATCACTTTTCACCTTAGCCAGGACAGGTCTTCGCTAATCGCCATTATTCCCGCTTGGAAGATGCTGCAGTGATTTGGTAGATGAATAGATTTGGTCAGGTCAAGACACTCTGAGAAAGCGCCACTTCTTACTCCATCATCCGTCTTGGATCTATCTGTGTAGAAACGTAGTGCTTTAACAATGAGTATGGCGCCACGTCGTACTACAGGTCACTGTCCGGAATCAAGGTTTCGATGCTTTTCATGGGAAGTGTAGTGGTGATGTGTAGTCTAAGTCAATCGAGGAAATTTTTTGCTCCTGTAGGATTTTTCACACCATTAAAAGCAAGCCTGTAGACGAACTGCGCAGTTGGTTGCTGTTTTCCATCGCATCGGAGGGAGTAGTTTTGAGAGGTTCACTGAATCAGATGAGTTCTTGTGTTTGTACCTTCGATAATTCATTGACAAATAAGATTATCTGATTATTCTTTATTGACACTTACCTGAGTGTAAGTGTTGCCGTTTTTAATAATATGATTCCCATTTTAAGTAATTTTTTTCTAAAATTTCCTCTTACTTTTAAACGGGGCGATATGGACCCCCTCCAGTCCTATAGTAAAAATGCTACTTGTTTTGACCCCTCTACAAAATACCGTTATTAGTTCGTGGCGTCAAGGTTATCATACTCGTGCCAGCCAGTGTGTTTGTGTCCAATGAGTTTCTTGCTTGCTCTTTCTTCTGTGTTGAGCTACCAGTTTAGTCAACTGTCCACATGGCGAAATTTGGCCTGATTCAAGAACGGAATACTGGTGCCATTTATAATGAGGGGTGCGATAGGTGGGATTTTATATTTCTTAGTGAAAACGATGATTTCGATTGTCTGTACATTAACACTCAGACCATTATCAGTCGCAAAGGTTAAGAGATTTGTAGAGCATGATTTTGGCCCCTAGTTATACTATTACTCGTTGACTATTTCATTCCATTGAATAACCATGATGGTGTTGTTGTGAGCAACCTGCTGAAGGGATATTTACAAACTCAAAATTATGTCTTCCGGACTAAATCCACATCTTGATTCAGATGCTGTGTATTATTATCTGTTCCCCTTATACTTCTTCTGTATATCTGACACAGCGTTGCTATTTCGAAGGCACCAAAATTGAGCTCTGCTCTTTTACTTGCTGGCCAGCTTTCAGTTCCAAGATTGGTAAGATAAGAGTTGTGTACAACATGATTTTGATCCTTCGAGTGATGTGACAATCTGACATAAGTCTCATCAATAATAATCAAGTGGGGCTCATGTATATTTTCTCCATTAGCCATTCGCGCTTTTTTGTGATCGACTGTTCTTTAATGAATTTAGTAATTTGCATTTGAATACTGACATCAAACGACATCGGCGTCCAACGGCTCACTGTTTTTGTTCTGTTCTTTCCGGAAATGAAATCAGAGGTGTGTGATTATCGGTCAAAGTACATCAGGGAGTATTGCACTCGCAACTTATGTAGGTGGCTTTTGAGAAGGAATTAATCATAGCCATTTCGAATTGATTCAAGCATCTATTAACATCTATTCATAACCAATCTTGTGGCATATTCCTCTGAAATGTCAATGCTCAAATTGTATAATGAATAAATTATATAATAATAAATTACTTTATTCTTGTATGTATTATTCATTTGTTATCGCGGTATAATGATGGAAATGCCGCAACTTTGTGATAAAGTCAAATATTGGCCATTTAAACTTTATTGGATTTGACGTAGTTTGGTCCAACAGCACTGCTCGTCTTTAAGAAGCCAGTCACTGTTGCATTGATCAGAACATAAAATTATCAGTATCATCATCAAGCATGGTGAATAGACTGGCTTTTGAATTCGAACATGTTATACATAAAATTCCATTAGCAAACAGAGTAGCAAACTGCTCTGTGTATATATCTCCAGAGAGGTGAGTCCTTTCGACAGTCCAAGGCTGACCTGGGCCTAGATTCTACTCGTGTTGTGCGTGCTATTGTTCCTTCACGAGTGGATGGGACCTAGAGCTTAGTGCTGACACCGAACGATGAAGCCTTATTTATACAGGAATACTCAAGTCTTTTAGTCTACCAAATCACTGCATCGTCTTCCAGTGGGAAGTAATGGGTGGAACGTGATATCCGCCCGTGATATTTCTTTACGGATAGTCAAACAGCAATCAGATCCTTGACATCGTTCTCTATATACTCTAATATACTAATCGTCTTTCGCGCATCTCTTCGAGACATCAAACAATTCATCATTCGGCTGTGCCAGGTCATATGAACATCCTCGAAGATTGTTTAGTTATGAACTCACTAAGCTCGCCACTAGACAGCCAGTAATGGACTCACTAAGCTCGCCACTAGACAGCCAGTAATGGACTCTCTCCTCACCTATAGTTATAATATAATATGGGTGGCGCGACAGTCCGAGGCGGACCTTGGCTTATCTTCTCAGCAACCACTCGTGTTGTGCGTGCTATTGTTCTTTCACGAGGGGAAGGGACCTACAATTTAATGCCGACTCCGAACGGCGAAGTTGAGGAAGCTTTTTCTAGACAGGAATACTCTTTGAGCATTTTCAGTGACTCGAAAGAGGTGGAGCCGTGAATTATCAAAGGTGGTAAATTCGGGTATCGACCCTGGCACCCTCTGCGTAGGAGTCGACGCACTAACCCACTACGCCACGGCGACCCTGGCACCTATAGTTAAAGCTCCATAATCTCTACGTAAAAAAAAAAAAGAGGCCGAATAGTTGACAGGCATCACTTGAATCTCAAAAACACACCTGATCTCTGAGATCTAAAATTAGCACTGTAGTGGGAATACTTACTGGACACTGCCTACCTGGCCTTCACGCAAAAAAGACCAGGCCTATTCCCCCATGAATTCTGTAGAGACTGCCAAGCCGGAGGGGAGAAGGAGAGCATCCAACACCTCTTCTGCCACTGTCACACTCTTGCCTCAACTAGGAAAGTCACTACAGACTCTTACTTCTATGACAGGCTAAAAGACCTCAATTACCGGTCAACGCACTAGTGAAGTTTATTGAGAAAGCTGGCTGGCTGTCATAAGTCACGGCAACCCAATTTAATTTGGAACACCCACATGGCGGTACAGTGGGCCTACTTTCTCGTGCGTTACTGCCACTTCCAACTATGTATACCTATGCACATAGTTGACAAAAACTACCCATAGCATGTAGTTAAGTCATCTGATCAAACTGATATTTCATATCACTTATAGTTCACACTTAATGTGTCAACAACACAAAAAATGTCCGTGATGTTTTGCAGCATGTAATTTCGCTTATGTACACGTTTACATTTTATAATATTTTCTCGCAAAATAAATCACCTACAAATGTATACACGTTTACTTTAACATAAAACATCCCGTCTCATTCTTAGTTTAGTTCGCAGTCAAATATCTTTTATTTATTATCGTCTGGGCGATGGAAACAAACTTAATTGACCCAAACATTCGGACATCACATTTCCATTTTTTTTTCCAAAGCATGCATTAAATTTTATGCTCCTGGATATCAGATTACACTGACGCGCTAAGTGTTTAAATATCCATTTCTGATGATGCTGTGCTCTTAAGTATAGGCAATGGGGCACTTAGCTGAATATCGTTTTGGAATGTTTTACGAGTATACGTTGAGACACTGATATCATGGGGACTGAGTGGCATCGGTTAGGCTAAAGTGAGTGCCAAGGTCACTTATCTACATCCCTAGACTGGATTTGTTGTAACCAATCGGAGAAACCTTAGCTACTAATCAGTTCTTAACCAATTGGAGAACATACATTTACAAACTCACTTCCTACACATCACTTGTGCGTGTAGTTACAATTATGTGAAGTACAATCTATAAAACTAGATATTCTTACTCCGAACCATCATATGCTCAGTTCATGTTTGCATGAAACGCTTAACTGAATCCCACCGGCACCTATGACGTCGTACACACAACCACTACATCTCACAAGACACTCTCCTCATGCATGAATAACAATCTGCTGTGCATGATCATTGCCCATTGATTTGCCTACTGTTTTGCTTGCGTGGTGTCAAGGTATGTTATCAACATTTCCGCAAAATTACCTACACTTAATTTATTAAAAATTCATATTTTCCTAAATATGCGGATGAATATACATATTTTAAATGTTTATATTTTGCACTAATATTTATTCAAATTTTGTTTTATTTTTTTTTCAGAAATCATCAATTCTTATTCTGATCAGTGGGATCATCCACTTGTCATGTGCACAATATTACTATAATCCACCGCAAGTGAACGCAGTCCAAGGACAGGGATATAATTATCCGAAGCCACAAAACCCGCTGATAATCCCAACACGGGGATATAACTACCCCAAGCCGCAGAATCCACTGATACTCCCAACACGGGGCTATGACTATCCGAAACCACAAAAGCAATTCCCCATTGTGAAAAAGGAATACATACCGCCCAGACCTTTGTCAACGACCGCAGCACCAGTTAGCCGCGGATATAACTATCCCAAGCCATCCATCCCATTCACCATTCCTCCCAAACAATCGATCCCTCAAAAAACAGGATATCAATATCCAAAGCCTCAAATTCCGTTTGAGTTACCGAAGAAAGGTTATCAGTATCCGAAGCCACAGAATCCACTTGTAATTCCAACCCAGAAACCAAAGGAAGTGCAAAAGGGCTACCAATATCCGAAACCTCAAATTTCATTCGAACTACCTAAGCCAGCCCCAAAGCCAGTGAATGTTGGCTACCAGTATCCTAAGCCCCAGAATCCTCTTGTTTTACCCACTCCCACAATTGCTGTGCAAAAACCAAAGGAAAATGTAATTTTCACCCGTCCACAAAATCCATCCATTGGCTATCAATACCCCAAGCCCGTCTATCCTTTGACTATTCCGTCACCCAAGCCCTCGCCAATCCCCACTAGGCCCGTGATTATTTCGAGCACACCAAGTGTGCCCAAAACAACTCAACGTGGCTATAGTTACCCTATTCCCAGTAACCCGCTCACTTTACCACCAAAGCAAGCATCGACCCATCGCGGATACGACTATCCCAAGCCAGCGATACCTTTCAATGTTCCTTCAAGGCCCGCTACCATCGTCCCGGTGAAGCCAACGGTCTTCAGTGGCTATCAATATCCCAAGCCGATAATTCCCTTTAATCCCGTTCCAGTCAATCAAATTTCGGGAGGCGGGTACAGCTACCCCAAGCCATCGATACCTTTCTTCTCGAGATGAGGACTGAGTACAGAGTGTACTGGTAATAATCCGCGATTGACAAGCATTTATATTGTTATTTTAAGTTCTCGTAAGGTTGTTTTGTAATTAACTAGCGTAATATAATATTTATACAAAAATTAAATTCCTTGTTTGATTTGTCTCTTTTAACATCTGATCGGAGATGTGTTTTCGTGTGAGTGAGTGAATCACTTTGTGTGCGCTTCAAAAGAGTCCTCTTCAAGTTCTCTTCTCTTTTCAAAGAGACTTCAGAAATGTCCTTTGACTCGTGACTTATTTTAAGTTGGTAAGTGTGCAGCCTAACTAAGAACTTGTAGTTTAAATTTTGATCAATTGTCTTGAAAATAATCATTAAAGCATTTTTTTGTCGGAGGGTTTTAAACACAGCATGCTCCAGTGCTGTTCAAACTCAACAACTGGCCCAATTTACTGCCAGGCAGGAGCCTACATTTGCTATTACTTCTTGGTCTTCCGAAGGAAGAGCAGCAGGCGGTTCTGTGATAAGGAGCTTACAAGACCTTGATCATCCCAGTCCTGCTGTACGGCGCGGAGGAATGGACAATCTCAAAAGCGGATGAGGAAGTCCTTGGTATTTTCGAGAGAAAAGTTCTGCGTGCGATCTTTGGTCCTGTTTGCGTTGACGGTTTCTCGAGGAGAAGATTCAACCACGAACTGTACGGGCTGTACAGCGACATGAGTCTAGTCAGGCGTCTTCAGATCCAACGCCTAAGATGGCTAGGCCATGTTGAGCGTATGGACAACTCAGCTCCGGCTCGGAGAGTCCTCGACTCCGAACCAGTGGGACAACGCAACAGAGGACGCCCGCGTTTAAGGTGGCGCACCCAGGTAGAGAGGGAGCTCAACCAACTTGGCGTTCGACACTGGAGACAGCTAGCCAGAGACCGTGCTAGCTGGAGAGGCTTGTTGGTTGAGGCCCAGGTCCACCCCGGACTGTAGCGCCAAATGAAGAAGAAGAAGAATATTAAAACGCCATTTTTTAGAAGTAAATATTTGGAAAAATTTTCAATAAAAAGAACTACATCATTTTATCAAAATTTGACAAAAATAATGTCCCCAATACCATGTGTCTTACACAATTACCTCTCATGCCAGTTGTAGGAGACACTCAGACTCAGATTTGTTTGAAATTTCTCACGTAAGTGAAGACGTTGAACGAATAACACCCAGTGTAGACAAGCACGAAACTAGACAAATTCACATCATTTTGAAACATAATAGGTCTGTTCCCGTACACAAAATAAACAACACAAAACAGTACAGAACAAAACAAATCTACGAAAGTCTGTTCCCGTACGACAAAAATTTGGGTCTTATGTCAAATGAGCGCTCTCTCGAGAGAGTAAAAAACCCCCCTGCCCATTTTAACACAAGAAATTTCTGTGGGCAGTTTCTTGGTTTTATGTCAAATGAATTGATGTGTCAAATACTCAAATAGTTTGCTGTGCATTTGGTTTTGTTTTCGTATGTATGTGATAATTTCATGTATGTATGCATATGAGATTTCAGACTTGACGCTTCATTGTTGACATCTTATTGCTCGGTTTCAGTACGTTTCCTTACGTCTAAGCTTAACGGTTTTTTTTTTAAATATTATCTTTTCCAAGATTATTCATTGGTTGTACACAATGCTGGTAAGTATCCCATCATCACATACGCGGCCATCGTCTGGTGGCCAAAAACACTCCAACAGTCAACGGCAAACAGGTTGCATGCAGAAAGTCCAACGAATTGCCTCTCTTGGAATAACTGGTGCCATGCGCACCTGCCCCACAGCAGCTCTAGAAGCTATAGTCGGGCTTGTTCCCCTACGGCTCTTCGAATGGAAGATCGCTGCCAGATACGCTATTAATCTGTAGCTAGAGTAAAATTACAAACCATGTAATCTAACCGGTCACCTTAGCATACTCAACTCAATCCTTACAATCCAGGATACCTTGGTCAGGCAATATTGTTTCGGCAGGCTCTTTGAAGTTGAAATATTGTACCGCGAAAAGTGGACCAAAAGTGGACTAGAAATCTGGTTTGATACACAGCCGGATAAAAGATGGATTCTGAGGTGGAGGCAGGAGTCTTTGGACCCAACACAAGGATTTCCGTAGCAATGGGGTCGAGTCCTACAGTGTTCCAAGCCGAAATCCACGCCATCATTAAGGGCGCAATAATACAAATATTCTCAGACAGCCAAGCAGCACTAAAGGCACTTTCGTCCAATCTAATGGACTCCAAAACAGTCAAGTGCTGCTATGACCCTTGCAATCCCTTGCCATACACAACAAAGTAGAACTTGGCTCGATCCCTGGACATAGGGATTGAAGGTAAAGAATCCGCAGATGAGCTCGCGAGAGCTGGCTCTGAATCAGGACAGACCCGTTCTGCAGTATCAATTGGACAGCAGCTATAACTCTGACTAAGGAATGGGAAAACAAACTTCGCCTAGACCAGTAGATACATGGTCATGGTCTTAGGATACATGGTCATGGTCATGGTCCAAGAAATTAATCAGGTCTTATTCATATAAGGAAATACTCCATCTTAATCAGGATAGCTTAAGATTGCTAAAAAGCTTTCTTACGGGCCACTGCGGCCTGAATTACCGTAACAACTAAACCTGTGTCAAGACACGGTTTGTCGGTCTTGCGTCGAAGAGGTTGAGACTTCCGCGCACATAATGTGTGAATGTCCCGCAATAATCTGGTTAAGGAAACGTATCTTCCATATGGAGATACTCACATCAGTGGAAAAAAAAAGATTTACTACCTTTCATGAGGGAAGTGGTTCGTCTTTTGTCTTAACTCCAACCCTTCGATACAATAAATCCATCCTGGTCGCGGTGTCGTTGCCCACAAGGCATGAGTTGTGCAAGAGTTGTGCAAGAGGGAAAAAATATTATCTTGGATTTTCGTTGTCCAATTCAACCACAGTCTCTATCAAAAAATTCAAAAAATTTCGAATACTTAACACATTGACTGCCAAGCCAAATGCGAGAAAATTTCATGGGCTGCCAACATTTAAATTTCGTTGATTAACTTTCGATCAAAAAAAAAACTACAAAAGATCGACATTAAATATATCTGCACCGCATCCTGGACATACAGGATGAATTTAGTCCTGCCAATAAGAAATGATAGCTGAAAAGATAGTGCCATGGTTATTATTATACCGGATTGGTACGTAGTTTCTGTAAATTTTGTAAGCCAGAGCCTCGAATGAAGAAATACATGCTCACTTAAGATTCCTCGTCTCGATTCGAAAGTCATGAAGAAACACCTGGGGACGACAGACGTGTTGCCACAAGCAGCAAATTTGATACCACATTAATAATGCTAATAATGTAATCGTACGATATTAACACATAACAATAAGCCACTTTGCAAAATGCACTCGATATGAAGCTTAAAACTTCATAAACAAATACACACAAGTAACATTTAACAAAATCTTGCACAAAAATCCGATCAATTATTGCTAAGCATGGACTCGGTTCCCTTATTAATGCAATTCAACATAAATAACATGTAATTTGGGACACAGCGCTACGGAAACAAAATTTAATATTCAAACATTAAGCGTAGGAGAAAAACATCATTTGAAGATCGATCCATAAATTAAACTTCAAAGTTAGCCGATGATGCCATATGGTAAAGAAACGTATAAATTATCACTTGGAATATAAACCAGGGTTGACAATTTATGTTTTATAGACTCAACGTTATGTGTTTAGGTTAGGTTTGGTTAGAGTGGCTAAAAGGTAGCCCCACTTTGCCCAAAGACAGGCCCGTTGTGCTACCACAAATAACTAACTAGATCCTAAGCCGCAAACAATCTGGAGCTTTTGACAAAGCGATGAAGCTGAATGATGCTAATCTTACTTAGTTCTATCAGTTGATAGAAATATGGGGCGTCCAAGTGACTTAGTCTGCCAGATGAGAGGGCATTGCAGTTACAAAGAAGGTGTGAAATGGTTTCTGTTTCCTCCTTATCTCTGCAGCTTCTGCAGAAATCGTTAAAGGGAAAACCTAGACGTGAGGCAGTGCCCGGTTTTGATGCCGATGTGAGTTCTGAGATATGGCCTACTCATTCTGATCAGGTCGCGTGAGCGTTTCGGACCGACATTAGGCCATAAATGCTTTGTGATCAAGCACTCAGTGCCAGGGAACCATCTAAGTTTGGTGTGAATAAGCGTTTCAAGCTTTGGTAGATGTTTTGTAGTAGAAAGAGTGTTGAGGTGGTGCTTTTTCTTGCGAGTTCGTCCGCTTCGCAATTCTCTGGGATTTCATTGTGTCCCGGCACCCACATGTGTTGAATGCTGAAATACTAAAGATAGGCGGCAATTGAGGGACGTCTTGGAGTTAAATGTGACTGCACTCAGAGATTTGAGCTTCTGGCTTTCCGAACAGATGACAATGTCTATAACTAATTGAATTTCATTGTTTTTCTTATCCAGGACAGAGTTTGTTTTAACGCTATAGTCCTTCTCATGAGACTAGTCGGAATGACAGTTGAAAATTCAGATCCTTAGAGTAGACATCCACACCCCCTCCTTTGTCCATCTTTGATCCATCTGAGAAGATTCGCAGAGGACCGTCCAACGTCTGATGTTCAGACGTCCAGTAAGATCTGGGAGCTGGTTGAGAAATTTTTCTCGAAGATTAGCTTAGGCATCGTGAGGTCGGTGTTTCTTGTTAGGGATCCAAATTTATCGAGGATTGTAGAGTATCCGGAGCTAAGCTCATTCCACATAAGTTATGTGTTTAGTAGTGACCAAGTAGGTCGTAAGTTTTTGATACTCCAAATTTAATAAAATGATTACCCCTTAAAAACCTTGTCTTAGCCAAAAGGCACAACAAGTAGGTTTAGAGTTTCTAGTTCCCTAATGGCCCCAGTGGCGTTGTGGGTTAATGCCCCGATGATGACTTCTACGCTAGGGGTGCCCCGATTTACCAAGTTTCATAATTGATGGTTCCACGTCTTCCGAGTCACTGACTGAAGAGTATGCCTGTCTTGGAAAAAATCTACTCAAACTTCATCGTCCGGAGTCGACATTAAAATGCAGATCCCCACAACTCTTAGGAGAACAATAATATCTGCAGCACGAGTGCTTGCTGTTGAAACCATTCCCGCCCCACCTCAAACTGTGGGGCACCCATTTTAACTATTATTATTACAATTGACGTACTCATCGCCAATACCACTATCGTTTGTCAACCTCTTTGAAACAAAAAATAATCCGGTTATGTAAAAGCTTGTTTTGTATTGAAGACACCACCAGCTAGCGACTTTAAAAATCATAAGTAAGCTAACTCCTGTAGCTGGCTGCTGTATGAGGAAGCGGTGTTATAGGACACAACACAACGGTCAAGGCAGAATATTGACAATTTAGCTCAAGATCTCAGGAAATTTATAAACACCGCCTGCCCAGCAGTCACTTAAGCAGGCGGTAGAATGGTAGGATGCCACTCAGATCTAGCTGAGCTACGCAAAGCCATCAGAAGACGCTTCGATAGAGCAAAATTCTTAAGAAAAAATGTCGACAGGGATCTTTATAAAAAAATTTCAAGGCTTACATAAAAGGAATTAATTTGAATTTGAATCCTGGTTTTAACACATTTTAAAAACTGTGGAAAATACCAAAGAGTGTACTAACTCGTATCTAAAAGCCAAAATATATAAAAACAAAAGTCCCCGGAAGCATGGACAGACGCTCAAGCTCCTAGTAGACAACCATTTTCCCGGAATTAGAATCCGATGGATAACTCCAGTGCTGTCAGACTAGGTGTGACACACGTTTTACCACAAAACTTGTAAAGCGTTTGCTCTCTTCAGATTCCCAGATCCTGAGGTCGTAAATTAAGCTACACTCCTAAACCATGAAGAAGGCCCAAGTGGTAATCGTACCAAGATATGGGTAACCCCAAAGTTTTCAGACCCATTGAGAGACTGATGGATGGCGAAAGAACCCTATTTAACTTCACATCTCCTGACCCACACGCATATCAAAGAGGTAACTCAACGGAAACTGAACTCTGGCAGCACCATCGGATCATCAACAAGGAGTTCGGGAAAAAAGGAATGAACCTTACAACGCCACCGGCTCAATGGACCACACGACTACAGGAATTAACAAGCCTAAAGTAGATATGTGTTAAATGTCTCAAAACTGAACGCAGAAGTAGGTCTGCATTTATCCATGAATAATTCTCGCTGCAGACGTGTGGATTATGACCAGAGTTCCTTCACCTAAGTTTTCTATCGATATAGCTTTTTTTTAGTGGGCGAAAAATATTCGGAATATTCGGTATGTTATCGCACACCCACCAGATACAAATCAATCTGGTTTTTATTACATACGAAATGTATGTTCGAATACGTCATCCACATGCTCCCTATGAATCAAAACTCGAACCGAACTCATAAATCTACATTCACGATTTATCTCCATTCGAATGTTCTAAATTACATATACATAAGGCTGGTTTTATTAGCCATTAATCTAGTAACTAAAGTCGTTCAGATCGATCGATCGCACTCCAAGGTAGCACGCTTCTTCTTGAGTGATTGTTTACAGAATTTGAATAAAAACTGCCACAAAATCGTCGAGTTAGAACAACTTTTTCTCTGCGGCATCCTTCTTAGTTTCAATCTTACAGAACATCAGTTAAGGTTATTTTTGTTTGGTTACGTTTATTGTAGAGAATATATTAGGCACACAGTGACACCAATGATTTTGATTCATTTAAAATAACTTTGAGACATCACCTTCATTCCAGAGATGATCAGTTTCACCCATGTTTTTGGCACAAGCTGAAAACCAAATATCCAATCCGTGATTTCAGCACAATCTTTTTAATCTTTTCATAATATTGCAATATGGGTGCTACAATCCGCCTTGGACCTGGGCCTAGCTTCTAAAGGAATCACTTGTGTTGTGCGTGCAATTGTTCCTTCCGGCGAGTGCACGGAGCATACATTATGTCGACTCCAAATTGCGACGTTTTGAGAAGTTTTTTTTGTTTAGACAGTTACACTATCCAAGCACTGTCTGTAACTCGAGCGTGGTGGGGCCGTGAATTATATATGACATTTCCTAGTGTCGCACAGTGTTACAATCTTCTACGTAAAATCGACCCCTCCCCCACCACCACCCTTCCGCTCCACCCACCCAACGAGAATTATTCCAAGCCACTACAGAACAACGAGCAGTTAGTTAGAGGTGTTCATACGCATCTTTCAAGTCCTTCAAGCCCATAAACATTTTAATTGCACACGACCCTTGGGAAGCTCTTGTGGTCATACGGTTTTTTAAAAATGACCCTCATGAGCCATGACATTCTACAGTTCGCACATCTTGAAAGGAAAATTATCAATAAATTAGTTAGCGCATTTATGCCGACTACCTTTTGTTCGCGGACGCTCAGTTCTTAACTTCTATTCGAATTCTTATCTCTAATGACTCACGACTCTTGAACACGCGTCGTGAGTCACTAGCCAGTGTCGGGATTTGAATCTAGAAACCCAGCGTAGGAGTCGACTCACCTACACAACATTCCTCGATCAGGAGATTAATCCGTTACGAATCGCCGAAAGTCGAATTCGAATTGGATTGTCGGGTGAAGCTAAGATCTTTATCTCATGTCGTCCCATTTATGGCTTAAATCCCTGAGTTTCTGGTGATCGGGAATTCAATAACTTTCAGTCTGAGTGACGTTGTAGAAATCATGTAGACAATTTAAATTCCAATTGAATGATTTTTGCACAACCCTGGCAGAACATACACCATTGAAATCGCTTCACCCGACACCAAAACTAATTTGTTCAAATGAGAGCATTAATAAATTCTAAAGTAGAAACGAGGTGCGGTTCCGTGGCAAAGAACAAAGTGAATCCTTAAGGAAATTATTGCAGCCACTCAGGTACCAGAATTCATAATTACTCATTGAGTGTCCCAACACTTGAGACCTACTGTAAGTGTTTGATTGTATGTGAAATTGATAACTTATACGTACGTGAATACGTTTCCATTGATGCATTTGTAAGCCTAGAAATATGCTAAGCTTAACAGACAGAGTTACTGTGTAAAATTGCTTCCATGATTTTGGGCGAACTTGATAAATATTTTTCACTGGGCACAACGTGCTTAGCGAAGATGTCAATCTAATACTGATTTGAGACTGCACTATAACAGATATAAACATTGGTGCGCAGTTTCACTGTGGAAGCTTAAGTTCCACTATTGGTTTAAATATCAGTTCAAAGATTTATTCGGTTTCACAGATTCATTTAAACCTTGAGCTGAGTGCAATTTGTAGCATTAGTTTAACTAGAGTAGACTGCCACTTGAAGCTTCTGCACTTGAGCCGAATTTTGTTTTTCTTTTCTATCAAGTTTTAATATTTATTTCTCAAGGTAAAGGGTTATTCCTTGAACTGACGTCATTTGTGATAGATCCCATGCCTCCTTGTGCTCTGTAGATTTCAGCATTGTTTCTTGCAGCATTTTCGAACAGAAGGAATCGCAGTCAACAAGCAACATAGCCTGAGGCTAAGATAGAAGAGTGAGAGTCCCATAGAAGGAATTTGAAAAGTAGGACTGGTGTTTTGAAAATGGGATGTGTTTGCGGTGTGCAATAGGCCGAGATGGACCTAGACTAAGCAACTTCACCACTCACTCGTTTTGTGCGTGGTACCTATTGCTTTCTCACGAAAAGAGGCGACTCACCACAGTCAACGCCGACTGCAAGTCACGCAATTCTTCTTCATTTGGCGCTACAGTCCGGGGTGGACCTGGACCTCAACCAACAAGCCTCTCCAGCTAGCACGGTCTCTGGCTAGCTGTCTCCAGTGTCGAACGCCAAGTTGGTTGAGCTCCTTCTCCACCTGGGTCCGCTACCTTAAACGCGGGCGTCCTCTGTTGCGTTGTCCCACGGGTTCGGAATCGAAGACTCTCAACATGGCCTAGCCATCTTAGGCGTTGGATCCGAAGACGCCTGACTAGATTCATGTCGCTGTACAGCCCGTACAGTTCGTGGTTGAATCTTCTCCTCGAGAAACCGTCAACGCAAACAGGACCAAAGATCGCACGCAGAACTTTTCTCTCGAAAATACCAAGGACTTCCTCATCCGCTTTTGCGATTGTCCATGCCTCCGCGCCGTACAGCAGGACTGGGATGATCAAGGTCTTGTATAAAGTCAGCTTGGTCCTTCGAGAGATGGCACTACTACTCAATTGCCTCTTGAGCCCATAGGAACAGCGGTTGGCAAGAGTTACTCTGCGTTTGATCTCGGTACTGATGTTGTTTGTACTGTTTACTGCGGAGCCGAGGTAGACGAAGTCCTACACGCAATTAGGGAATTTTTTTCTATACAGATATACTCATATGGTGCCCTGAATTTTAAATCGGAGGACATCCAGGGCAAAGTTGTTGCAACTGCTTACAGGTGCACCAATGTATTCAGCCTTGTTCGGAAATTAAGCGTGGGTTTACCATCCCAACCGTGTAAAAACAAAAAAAAAACACTATTTCAGAGACGACATCAAGCCTCGGATACGAATGAGCCTGACTAAGGACAACGAAATATGGGCAATCATTTTCGTTTCTGTCCGTGGACTGTGAGTCCCCTTAAAAGACGACCCCTTAACAGCCGATGAGCTTGCGGAGGCCCTAGAAGACTATAAGACAGACATCACCAAGGATGTGCCGAGGAAAAAGGGGATTAAACACTGCAACATCTAATGCGGCGATTGCTACAAAGACCAACGGAGGATAAGGGTGACTATAGCTAGGATTACTTTAATGATTTCCTAGAAAGGAAAATGTTCTAGGAGATTTCAACGAAAACCTGGTTAAGGAAGACATCTTTGCTGGAGACATCGGAACGCTCAGCCTGCATGCCAGCACGACCCAGAACGGAATCAGGATTACTAGAAAATTTGCCGATCGACTCGATTACAAGCTCTCGGAGAGTCCAACCCTGCCAGGCGAAACAATCGAAGAAGATTGGAGGCGTTGTCAGAAAGCCATCAGAGAAGCTGCCTTGATGTCAGAAAAAACTCCTGGCTTGACAACGTGTGCAGGCAAAAGAAACGTCTGCCGACAGAAGGACGAAAGTGGTTCGTGAGTTCAGGATGAAAGGCAGAAGGAAGAGAAGAGCTTCTCAAAAGGAAAACGAGAAGCGCGCGATCGAGGAAAAGGAGAGGTGTTACGGCAGACATGAATCCGAAGTTCTAATAACGGCTAAAACAACTATCCAATATGTTCAAACTTCGGACAGAAGCCTGTCGATATGAAAAGGCACGATTCGTAGTAGAGTCGCAGTTACTGGGAATCTGGAAAGATCACTCCTGTAGACTGTTAAACGCCGATGATGATACCAATTCCGATCGACGAGAATTCTGTCCCCCCAACATAGGCAAAGTCAATTTAGCGATATCGAGGCTAAAGTCGAATAAAGTTGACGGTGCCAAGGGTCTTTCGGCAGAACTTCTTAAGGCAGCTGGAAATGGACTGGTAGGATATATCCACCAACTCATCCGTAGGATATGGTCAGAGGAAAGAATGCTGCTCCATTAAGGTCGGTAATAAATTCACCGAGACCTTCAAAGCCAGAATAGTTTTAGCCAAAGCAACGTGCTGCCATGTGACTCTTTGAATATCATTCTTGAGAAGGTCGAAGGACGACATTGATGTGTTTGGACAAACACAGCGAGCCGTCAATAAAGTGTGTACTGGCATTGAGACGGAAGCGGCTAAGATCGGTTTAGCGGTGAACGAGGGCAAAACAAAGTATATGCTGTCAACGGGAAAAGACGCACAAAACCGACGACTCAGGCTTATCGTCACCATAGGCAGCTATAAATTCGAGGTAGTGAAGGACTTCGTCTGCCTCGGCTCCTAAGTAACAGTACGAACACCACCGATCTCTTGGGCTGAAGAGGCAATTGAGTATTAGAGCCCTCTCTCGAACGAGCATAGCCTGGCGTCTATGATTCTAACGTGGCTTGGCCATGAAGATACCATAAACGATACGGCTCCAGCTCGAAGAGTCTCCGACTCCAAACCAACTCAATAGAGATCGTCCTCGAAACCAATGGCGCACACGAGTGGAGAAGGACATCAACCAACTTGGCATTTGATTTTGAAGCAGCTGGCCAAAGATCGTTCCAGCTGGAGAGACTTGTCCGCTGAGGCCCGGGACCACCCTAGACTGTGCCGCCATAAGAAGAAGATAAAATATAGGAGTACATAACTGAAAGAGGTCCATAGACATGCGGAGGCTGTTTTGGTTTGGTGTACAATTTATTTGTTTGTCATTAATGGTCAACAAAAAGGGTTTCTTAATGGCTTCTGTACTTAAGCTTCTTTACAGTTTTGTATTGATATCCGTCGTTTGAGAGGATAGTTTGAGGTTCCACATCCAGTTGGTTGACATCAGTGTCTCCTTCCACAGACGGCAAATATACGCTCGGCAATTCACTTACGTCGCGGCGATAACGATACCTGATACGGCGTACAGTTTTATAATGGTACCCATCATCTTTGAGTTGATGTGCTGGTTCACTTTGAACGGGAGGTAAATAGTCGTTACTTGGTGTAGATACACCACTCTTCACAGGCGGCAGGTAATCTGTTGATGGTTTTGTAGCCACAACCGTTGCTACGACTGCGAAAAGCACAAGGAACAATTTCTGAAGGAAGAGCGAATAAAAGAACATCTATGAGATTCAAAAAAGCAGCTCAGAAAATGCCAAATCTTACCATAATTCTAGTTTTTCTTTTCGTGCCAACAGAAGAGTCAGTACTGAGTAACGATTGCACCAAAATTCTAATATTTATACGCTTTAAACAACCTCTACCGTACGCATTGTTCTGCCATTCATACAAGTCATCCGGTGAGAATGCAGGAAGTTCAACGGGTTGAAACTTAATTTGAATTCAAGATTTCATAACATTTTAAATTGCCTGAAATAAGTCTTATTCTTTAATCTCTGTCAAGAGATCATTTTCGGGGGTCTAAGATTAGCATAATCTCACATCTGAGTGAATGGACATTCTACACAAAAGAATACAAAGGCGGTTTAATGTGGTGGCGGTATATTCCTTCCGCACTCGTAAATACAAACAATACATAGTTATGACCAAAATTGGTTTCATAATTGACCCCTAAGCCGAAGCGTTAACATGCAAATCCATTGTCGGTGTTGCCGCAACTACCAACATCAAGACGTGATTCACGCATCAATCATGGGCTTCTTAAAAAGTAAGACCGAATATAATACCATAAACAATACGCCGTTGATGTAAACATTACAAATGACAATGACCCTGCAGAAAACAAGTGACTGAGGGTTTTATGTGACAGCACTTTGTTTTCTGCATCGACAAGCTGAATCATTATCACAGAGAAGTTTTTACAAACATTCCAAGTTTTGGAAATCAAGGTTACAGTAAAAAATGCCCATATTTTGGGATTAATACAAGAAATTGGACAATCGCCTTTTCAGAAAAGAATATCACTCCCCAGCATCTCTTATCTCTCAGTATTTAGTTAAACTGGGCTGAACACTGTCTTGAACCGTTCTCAATAATCTCCTTATGATTTCAGAAGATTTGCGTATTTTTTACGTTTTCCCTTCCATCTGCCAAATTCGCATAATGCGATGTATGATTAAATTCGCACTAGCTGATGCTTAACGAAACTTTTGTGTAGCTTGTGTACACAATATAGTAGCTGCCAAATACGCATATTAACGAAATTTTCGTAATCGTTTTTGGAAAACAATTTTGATAGACTTATGAAGGTGGGTGTGCTCACTCACCCATGCGCGTTTGACATTGTCTCATGCTTCTCATGCGCATTATAGTTGCACCGTAAATCTCGTACGGGATGTCAATGTCAACTGCTCTTTGAAGGATATAACCTTGAAGTACTTCAAAGGAAAGTATATAGTGCCGTTCCTTCGTGAATCAAGGATAGTTTTGATATAAACATACAAAATTATCTAAGACAACTATGGACAACGCCAAGAAATATTTCTTTCGAATAGCCTTGATTCCATTAGTGATTGACGCCATCTATGGAACTTACACACTCATTTACTAAAAAAAATAACGAAGTTGGTTACATTTAAAGAAAATGTTTTTTTAGCTAAGCCCGACTTAAATATTTACGAGCAATGCAGATTAGGTAAAGTTGAACTTAAGGCTTAAACGTAACTTGACTATGAAGTTGATTTAAGTGTATTATCAGCAAAAGGCCCTTAAAGGCCAAATTAAAGGCAGGCTGTTTACACTAAAAAACCGTCCTAAGTAATATCGTTACTCATGAGTCATGACAAATCGACTGATGCATATATTGTTAGGGTATCATTGGGTACCTACTCTCTATTCGTGGACAAACAGAAAAATGTGTTCTCTTTTATAGATATAGTGATTGTATATACAGATATGAAAGTGTTTTAATTTAGATATTTACATATTAATGAACAAGATTTATGTAACTAATTTTCTTTTTGAGTGCAATTAATTTTGGAAGCTATTTTCGGAAATTCTTCTATTGACAATATTTTTCTTAAGTACATTTTACATTTGAAACATAATAATTTGCGACTTTAAAGTAGTAAACACTACAGTCGACTCTCGATATCGTGAACAATCCCATATCGTGAACGCACAATATCTTATCCGGTCTAATCCAAATAGTGATGAAAGTTAACTTAAGAACTCAAGTAAACTTGATTTTGTTTATTTTCTTAGAATCGATAAGCATGTAAAAATCAGTTAGAAGTCATTAGCGCTATGGAGTCGCCAGTTCGGCGGGCTGGGAATTAAATATGTATAATACATAACAGTTAAAATTATCAAAAACTTGGAGAACATTTACAAAACAAGATTCTCGTGCGAGGCAAGTATCCTTTCCAAACAATTTCGAGAAAATTAGCATACACATCGGCATTTTCGACGGCTCGAGGCATCCTTCTAAGTGATCAACAGCATCGTCCAGCGATCAACTTGGATGACTCTTTCTCTAATCAAGAGCACAAGGATTTGAGGTCGTAATAAAAAAAAGAAAGTTAAAAAAAAAAATAGTTGTTTTATTATCAATATTCTGGTAAATAAAAAAAAAATATCCACGCTCGTTACTGTGAATAATCTCTCTCCCGTGAACAGGCCTGGTTTGTATTAGGTAACTATATCGAGCGTCTACTGTATTTATATAATAGCTGCGTTTTTTTGCAAGCGTATATACGCCTAAATTTCACTTTGCATGTAAAATACACTATCAACGAGTCCTATATCCGCTTAACTTACTCATCATATCTATCGCCGCTTAAGGAATAAGCGCGGATAAAAACAATGCGTCCAATCTTTATTTTCTGTGTGTTCATTCCTGAATTCAATCATTCATTGTTTAGGTTGCTGTATGTGGCTTACACCTGCAGGTTTGGTTGATGTATTAGATCATTTTTCAATTCTTTGGCATCCATAAGTATGCAATTTTTGGTATATCCAGAGTCTCTGCTATACATTGCGTTTATGTGTCGTAATCGATTCTTTTCATTTGATGAACATTTTTTTATTTTATAATTATTAAGAGTTTTTGCTTTTAAAGTGATGGTCACGTACGTGGTTTAAAGTACACAGTCACAAAACGAAGATTGTGACCATCCACCTTCCACGACTACACCCCAGACTGCTTAGCAAGTGTCATAAATGTCTTCGGTGCTGCCAAGATTTTATGATGAATCATTAAGCGCCGATGATCGTTTTTTTGTGCACTTCAAAATTAAGCGTATATACGCTTGCAAAAAAACACAGCTAATGTGAACCCCTTCTTAGTGCATAACCATTTCCATTACAATTATTGAATACCTTACCTAACTCCTCCAAATCTGCAAATTTTTGATTTAGCTTATGAAGAACTCCTTCAATAATCACGATCTTCCAGATCAGATTCTTTGTCTATCATTTCCGGGTATTTATCCAAGAGATTTCCCACTTTTAAAACGATTTAGGACGTACCCAGCCAGATCATTTTTTTTTCATGTAATTTTATTTTATTTAAATATATTTTTCTTATTTGCTTGACAAAAATACTTAAAACTAGCTTAACTAACTTAACAATTAACAATTGCTCTTAATACTAACTTACTGACCCTGAGCGGGTACTCTAAGATACTCAAAAGTTTGCATAAATGTGCCTTTCGGCATAATCTGCGTTTTTTTCAAACTTTTATTAATTATTGGTTTACCAAGAAAACTTGACCAAACTTAACTTCTTAACCTACTACCTTATACAAACTTAGCCTGATATAAAACTTAAAACTATCTTAAATGTATCCGTAACAGTACGGACACGTGCACCAGGGCGTATATGTTATCTATATGCCAAACATATATAATTTATACGCCGTGGTGCACCATTTTTTTATTTATTTATTTATTTATCTAATTTTTATTTTGTTTCAAATTTTTTTCGGATTTGATTTTTGTTTTATATTTTTTTACCTTAAAGCCTGGCCACTATGGTCAACTACCTGATCATTAAGATAAGCTAGTGTTGGCGGAGACTGGTTTTGGTGTAACCACCAGTAAAATTGCCGTTCCTTGGTAGACTCTTTCCTATCTCGAGCGGGGATCGCTATACTGAATCGAAGAAGATCCTCGTGGGTGCGAGCGACTTCCGGTTCATATTGGAATCGCCTGTCCACTGTTCGGCGTATGACATGGAAGATGACAGGACATCCTTGAGATTCATGTATGACGCCAATTGTGTCGAAATATGGGAATGCTTCAGGTGGAATAAAGCCAGCCAGATACTTCAGGGCGTCGTATGTTATGTCGTCCATTTCCTCCACTACTGCTCCTCATCAGCAACTAAATCTGAAAAAAGATTTGAATTTATGGTTTTACTTTCTTCAATTACCTGCTTGTTTTCCGCCTGAAGATCAGCATCAATTTCTGTTTTTCTTGCAATAAACGTCTCGACGTTTGCGTCATAGGATGTTATTCCTTCATTCCTACCGACTAAATAGGATAGTTGACGGTGTTTGAACATATCAACCTTCTTTGGGACGCATTACCCCAATGAATAACTCCAACATCCTGGTTCAGTTGATATGTAAGGATATATTCTGCTACAAAGTTTTCTTTTAGACTTCCGTACATGTGGACATATCATCCAATGCTAATTTTAATTCCGCTCCTCCTAGGCTTAGGTTCCTCTTGTCTGTGAAAACTTGTTTCCAAAGTGAGTGATGTGTATCCCAAGCAGTGCGTTTTTTGAAACGAGATTTTGGCTGAAATGAAGCACGTTTGTGCCAAAAGTTCATGGGCCTGGTATGCTAAGGGATAAAACTCATGGACCCCGTCGTCGTGAGATGAGATGAGAGATGAGAATGTGACCGTTATGGCCGAGAGCATCATTTCCAAATCGAGGCTGGGAACAAAGTGTCGGTGAGCGGTGGGCGTTAAAGAGCCATATTAACCGACATATTTTGGTCAATTGTTATATCCGCAGTCAGACTACTACCACTGATTGACCACTCCAGTGATAGTGCCTTTAATTTGATCAACAAGAGCAAATCGTAACTGGAGCAAATTTTGAAACCTTTCTCTGGGATTCCAACCGGGGCCTCAATAACCAAGGCCTGGTACTTAACCAACTGAGCCATACAGGCGTTTGTCAAGGACCGATGTTATGCCAACATTCCGGAAATGATTCCAGCTCTTAAGGCCAATATCCTGATCTACAGCCCGAACCCATTAACAAAGTCTTGCAAAATTGAAAATTGCTAGAAAATTGAGGAAGCTACTTGAACGCCGTTATATGTCATAATTAATGGGAATGTTTGTTCTTATTAATAAAGTAATAATACATGGAAAAAATTTAATTTTATTAATTTTAATTTTTTTAAAATAAACTTATATCTGGCCCACCCTATAGAGCAAGACAAATACAAATAGCCAATGTATAGAACGGAGTAAAATAATAAAAAAAACCTCTGCTTTAATCCCTCAAACAGAGGTGTTTATGTTAGTTAATCTCTAACCTTGTTTTAGCCAAAACCGGAAATTTAGTACAGATGCCCAAGACCGGACACAATCCTACAAATATTTTAAGTTAAAGAGGTCTGGATATTTGTGGAGCTCTATGTCTTTAACGTCTGTTCTAATTTGGATTAATCTTGTCAGATGTACTGCATATTGTCTGGATCAGAACACAAGCTCAGAAATCAGATAATCAACTTCATCATCTAGGGGCCCGATGACGGCAAATAAAAAGAGAAGACGAAAATATACTATTACATGTGACCAAGGGGATTTCCCAAGTGGCAAGTTGAATAGCTTTTTATAGCAGAAATCTGCTTTTGCTACAACTCTACAAAAAATTAAACTACCACCGTCATCAGTGGCGGATGTGATTTTTTCTTTCGCAAGCTCGCAGAGGTTAAAATAGGGTCGAACAAAATCCAAGCACCTCTGCCACCCTACTTACAGTTTGTGACCTTGATTTTGGTCATAAACGATGGAACACAAGATGCTCTTAGTATTTGATTGTTTTAACAATTTCTGTATGAATGGTTGTTTAATAATAAGTCTCGCTTAAGAGGCTGTGGCGACTTGTAAATTATCCACATTTTCTAATTTGGACTGGTTTTTCTACAAATGTTTTATTAGAGCTAAGTGGCGACCTTGGGGTTGGGAGTCTGTGCGTCGACTCCCACACAAATGAAGCTTCAGTGTCTAGGTTCGAATCTAAGTACCACAAAAATTATTTTCACGGCCCCACTCCTCTCGAGTCATTGACAATGGTGAAAGAGTGTAGCTATCTAGTAAAAGCATCTCAAACTGGGTCATTCGGTGTCGGCATAAAACTGTAGGTCCCATCCCCTCGTGAGAGGACAGTAGCACTCACAACTTGAGTGGTTTCTGTAGAAGATAGGCCCTGATCCTCTACGGACTTTAGAGCCACCCACATTTTTAATTATTATTTATAAGAGAATGGACGATGTAGACTCATGGATATCGCGATGATGTTTATAATTTTAAATGACAACCGTGCCTTACTGAACGTGGTTGTTTATTAACTCATCAGAAGGCCTTAAAAGTAAGAAAGAAAAATGTGAAGATTATCAGACACTCGCTATTTAAATTTGCCGCCGAAAGACAGACAAAAGTTTGAAGGAAACCAAGTTCAAAAATCTAGGAAAACAACTTTCAGTTTCGTCGTACATCCGAAAAAGAGTATTTGCATAACCTATTAGTCGCACAGAGTGGGGTCTGTTGCATGCTCAGACTGATCATTTTTTGTTTTCTTTGAAGAACCTGTTCTTTGACTTTGATAAAACTTTTAATTGTGTGTGGTGTTGAAACATCGCCACCCATTGTGCGCTTGAATCGCTATTTTTTTTATCACTGCATCGAGGTTCAGTGAACTGCAAGGTAAGCTAGTCAATTACTTGAACAATAAGTAACTTAAACAGCAAATCCTTACAATAAAAATCAGAATCATTTGCAAAGTCGTCCAGTATTCCATGCGGGTCGAACAAAAAGTGAATGTCTACCTGAGCAGCGCTCTATTGTTAAGTATTACTCACTGATCGCAACATCCGCAAAATGATTTTTAATGTGAAGATTTGTCTTGGCCACGTGCTGCTGGATGATTGATCTTCAGACTTCATCAGACAAATTCTTACATTAATTTATGTAAATATTTAATTACTTGAACGAACATGGCAACGTAGAACAGATGATAGATTATAAGCTAATAACTTGGGTATATAGACCGGCCAAATGGGTCTGACTTTTTGTATATTCGAAAATATTTACGTAACTGCTTGGTAAAGCGTCGTTGACTTCTACATTTGTCTTTGCAAATCCAAGTCGATAATCAGCGGTTTATGGAGCATATATGTTTTATAGGTCAGCACTTTTGTGTGCATTTCTTGGTCGTAAAGTGGTTTTGCGCTTGAAAGCTTCGGTTGTCAAGCCGAGTGTCTTACTGCCGACATCTTCATCAACTGACTGGGATACACCGACTGAGCTTGCCAACCTATATATACGATATGCACCATAATTGGTGGCTTGTATAAGATGGACTTCGGCAATGCTCTTGCCGCAACCACTCGTAGTGTGTGTGCTATTGTTCTTCCACGAGTGGAGGGGGCCTCAAGTTGAATTTGAGAAATACAATACGGGTTTGTGCTACCGTTTGTGAGTTACGTTTAGTCCTTCAGGCATACTTTGGCGGCATATACGCGGCAAATAAGCCGCGAGATATTGGTAGAGTGTAGACAGGGTAGGTGAGCCATGCTTGAGAGTGAGCAATGTCTCGTGCGATCGAGTCTTGTTTAAGCATTTGCGTATTCTCTTTTAAGCTCTTCTTCGTTTGTCTTCAAAATCACTTCATTTTTGTGTGTGGGTATTGGAAGCAAGCTATACATAATATGTGAGAAAGGGATGACACGTGTTTGAGAAAGGGTGGGAAATAGAAAAATGTAGCCAGTATCGAAATTGGGTGATAACGTGCAGTAGACTTTAAGACGCCGTCTTTTAAATCACAATTCAAATTTAGTGGTTGTTAGAGTCACCACCAAAAACCTCCTCTAATAGACTACTGTCACTACAGACTTCAGGACAACCCAGACATCGGACGCACGCCTACTGGGACAATTCAATCCTGGCTCTGAGTGGGCCACTGGAACACTAGGGTAGGCTGTTCTATCTGTCAACATGGGAGGTTGGGCTTCGTTAGCTATTTTCTCATTCTCACACCCCAATCTTGCTGCCGGCGTCCGCTGCAGAACCAGGACGACGTGTTTGTACTGTTTGTGGAGTAAATCGATTATCCATTTGTATACACAGTACATAAGTAAACGGACTGATTTAAGATATGATGAAAATTGATTTATTTATGAATGGATTGGAATAACTATCTGCTTGATAAACGAAATCTGTCTAAATAATTTAACATCGTCTGCATACATTTAACACTCTGCGAATTTCATAATTTCAGGAATATCGATCACAAAAAAATAAATAAAAGGGGACTTAGATGACTGGGAATATAATATCAATAAAAACTGATTTAACGCCCTCAATTGAACGACTTGTTTTCCTGTTTGAAAGGAAGGAGCACAAGCATTTCAAGAAATTGAGGTTGAATCCAAGCTTTTGAAGTTCTTGCAATAAGAGTCCATGATGAACTCTTTTAAATGCCGCGTGTATTACATCGACTAGCATTCTATTCTCCATAAAATTTAAGAAGAAATGTGAAAATAAGCAAACGTTTTTTGCAGTTGATCGGCCACTCGCAAACCCATGTTTCGATATTATTGATTCATTAACAACAAAAAACAATAGATTGGAAATCACTTTTAGATTCAATAGTCACTCAAGCAAACCCTTGATAATCATTATCCATGCATGGCTTGTGTCGACGAAACCAGATAACTTTACATCCTTGTTTTGAGTATCAACAAAACACTTAGTTGGAACGATAACATATTTGAGGTCGCCAAGAAAGGTGCAAAATGTTTAGGTTTCCTTAATAGATGCAAGAAATATTTCACACCCTCTGATTTGCCTGTTATCCGCCCCAAGCTTGAGTACAGCGCTCATATCTGGCGTGGTGCCGCCAAGACCAGTCAGCACCTACTAGAATCCAAAAGCCAGCGATTAAACTTATTGGAGACAACAATGTCGCAGAGTCATTTGACTCGCTCGAACATCGACGTTCCGTCTCTACTTTGTCCGTGTTTTATCTCCATTTTAATAAACGATACTCAAGTGAGCTAGCTAACTGCATTCCTCCTCTCCATGACTTCACCCGCAATACCCGTCTCGCCCATCAGTATACTCTTAAGCCTACTATCGGAGGTACAATTGAAATGAGAGATTTGTTTTTCATCCGCACTACACGAATATGGAATGCTCTTTCCAGCCTACTATTGCTGACAGTTTTGATAATAATATTAATATGCGTGGCGCGACAGTCCGAGGTGGACCTGGGCCTAGCTTCACAGCAACCACTCGTGTTGTGCGTGCTATTGTTCTTTCACGAGTTGAAGGGACCTACAGTTTAATGCCGACTCCGAACGGCGAATTTGAGAAGCTTTTTATAGACGGGAATACTCTTTGAGCAATTTCAGTGACTCGAAAGAGGTGGAGCCGTGAATTATTATAGGTGATAAATTCGGATATCGAACCTGGCACCCTCTGCGTCGGAGTCGACGCACTTACCCACTACGCCACGGCGACCACTGAGTAAAAGAAACCATCGTCGAAACCAAGGAAAATTGGATAATTACTACAAGGAGTCTGCGGCATACGTTCATTAGTTTACTGAGATCCGTTGTGCGCATACCGGCACACGTGACTCTGAATGTTCAGGTCGTCAGGTCAGATAAGATCGCTGATAAGATCCATGGAAGGATATTAGTGGAGCAAAGAAATAAAGTGGATGAGGGGGCTGAGGATGTATCTCAACTGAGGGGCTACATCTGAATTTACGTATATGTGTCATTAAGTTTATGTTAGTAAGACGTTAACCGTGCTGTGGCTGCCACGGTTGCTGCAGAATCAAAGTTTCTTACTCAAGACTCGCATGTTAATGTAAGAGGTTTGGTAAAAGGTCCGAAGACGAAATTATAAGTGTTCTATTTGAAAGTGGGAACTTCAAAAACACTTTACCTTTTTAAAATTATTAAAAAATAAAGAGTTTGAAGTGTTTGAAGAAAATAAGGATCCATCAGAACAACGGTGTTGAAAGACTCGTGAACTTAATCCTTCCAGAGCTTGTGCTGCATAATAATTTCATACAAATTATGGATTGGGATCCGGAGCACTTTTTTAAAATTGCAAGAATGCCACTACATATACCTTCGATGTGATCAGACCGCAAACTGCACCCCATTTGAAGAACAACTCGTAGAGAAAAACAGTCGAATCCACTGGTAGATTGTTTTTCGATAAGCATTCTACGTTTACTTACTCATACTTGTCACTACCTGTTTGTCATTTACCCGTGTTTTAATTTATTTGTTTTGACGAATCAACATGAGCCCAGCTCTTCACATTGTTAAGCTGTATGTAGGAACAGCCAGTACAAACAGCATGAAATCACCCTTTTAGACTATTTTATATCAACTCAAATCTCTTCACCGATAAGGCAACCACGATCCAAGACTTGAAAGGCAACATTGCTCGCATAAGTGGGCAACTTTTGGACTCATCGTTGGAAAATGGAAAAAATTATCTAAAATTGGACGCTCAAAATACATAGATCTTGTAGGTGGGTAACTTTTACTCGACATTTTATTCACAAGAAGCTAATGACGGGCACTGGTCCTTCAGGCCGAAATAAATTGTCCATGATAGAAATTAATTTGAAGCCTTTTTAATTTAAATTTAAAATGAATAACAGGCCTGAATAAGTAACCCATTATTCATACATTAATATACATATTGTTTTTTTTTATTTTTAAAGGTATACCTTTAAATTTACTGTGCCCCCTCATACCTTTGCCTTTCTAAGAGTTCTCTTTACATGCAATTTTATTCAAAGTGGTATTGAGGGTTATAGGTTCACAAAATCCTAGTATATGCTCTTGAATTTCGTTAGATTCTCCGCAGATTCTGCAGAGATCTTCTTCTGATGCTCCAAGTTTCCTAAAATGATCCCTCCAGGGCCCTGTTAGGATACGAAGGTTGTTCTGGCTCATTCTGATATATTATTCAAACCACTTCCGGTTATGTTGATCCAAGAGTTTCTTGCCTGAACAACGCTCATGTTCCAGGTATCTGCCCGGTTCGTTCCTCCTAGTTTCCTGAATTCTTCCCTGAGGACATGATCTCCTACATCCCAGTATGGTTCGAAGCTTATAAAAGGTTGCAATGTTCATTTTCTATCGAGAAAATTGGCCATTTTGTTGCATTATATATATATATATTATTCAAAAGATTTTTACTCTGTTCCTCCTGATCAACTCTTCAAGCTTTTGTAGGTATGCCCACATAAACTAGGATTTGTAGGATTTGGCGATGGAGAAGTCTAGTGCCAAGGTAGCGGCACGACTGTCTGACATGATTCCTATGTCACAGTTGGTATAGTGCCTGTCAAGATTGATCTAAGCACATCTGTCTATGGCATAGACCTCTGCTTGAAAGATACTGGTGCGTCTGCGAATGGGTTCGTAGTACTTTGTACTGGGTCCAAATTACTCCAGCCCCAGTTCCTTCATCAGCTCTTGATCCTCCTGTATAACATTGTACCGTATTGCCATTCTGTCTATGTACTAAGAATTCCGTGATCGCTTCATCCTTCCAGTAGTGATAGCTTTGTGAATAGTGCATCGAATTGTCCCTATGTAATCCACCAGACTTTTCCTATCCCTTCTCTTGCCATTCTCATGATTGTTGTATTTGCACATTCGGCAATGACACAGAGGCATGCCAACCTGTCCCTCTTGCGCTGATCCGGATTGTTGATCTAACAATAGCTATGTTCATCCATCTTAGGATGCTTGGACTGCAATCCAGGATTTTCTCGCTAGGCTTCTACAAATCATTAAAGCACGCGTGGCCTTCCTGGTTATCTCTTCTGTATGTCTTTTCCAGATAAGTTGGCTGTCTAAGGTGACTCCTAGATATTTTACCACTTTTACTGGAGCTACTTGTGCCTGACAGACTATTTTGTTTTAGTCGATCCAGCTTAAGCTTTCCTGTGAAATATACTATCGTGGTTCTTGCTGGATTTAGATTAAGCCCAGCCATCATTCACCACACCACTTAGTAATTTTTAGTCACCATTCGATGATGTCGCACAGGGTCTCCTCCATCCTGCTTCTGGCTATGATGTCTATATCATCAGCATATGCCAGACATTGGATGCCGTAGCTTCTAAGCATCTCCAGAAGTTCGTTTACAACTAGACTCCATGTTAGGGGAGATAAGACTTCTGAGGACATTTTATTATACCTTCTGATTATTAATACATCACGTAGCTTGCATTGAATCGGAAACGGAACGTGGGCAAAGCGAAGCACATTATGTGTTTTCAGGAATTGACTCTCACTATAGGGGCATAATTGGAGACATCAATTCACAGATCCACCCCAGTTCCACTTCGGCCATACAAAACAGAAGTAAAAGTTGAATGTGCGATCAAGCAGCCCAGATAGTCATCAACTGGCGCGGGTGAGTAAAGGGGTTAGCCAGTGTCATGCCTCTGAATTTGTAGCCAATAAATGTTTCTCTAGATAATCTATTAGATGTACCGTGATTAATGATGCCAGACTAAATTTGTAGGTCAAACTAGTTTTTTGAATTTATTTAGAATTCAGATAATGCTCGTTTGTTTCGGGGTCAATGTTACTTTAAACATTGGAGTTAATTAATCTTTCAAACGATCTTGTTGTTTTACTACTTTGCCTTTGCCCTCTCATAACAACGCTCTAAACCAAACATAGGGAAGTTAATGAAAATGGATACGTTCTGCATGTTATGCCCGTCGATTATAATCTTAATAGGTAAGAACGACTGTAATGTCTCAGCCTTCATTGAAACAAGGAATATTCGTCTTACTTGGCTGCGCAAATTACAATTAGATAATTCTTGTTGTCAAGGAAAACAGATCTGTTTGGATTGTCACCGAGATAGATCGATAACAAGTCTATTATTATCGAATTTTGTTGAGAGCGTGTTCTTGGTCAGGAGATAAAGGGTCTCCCCAATGCTTATAAGTCAAGCAAAACAAGCCAATATGACAATGCAAATTATAGTACGCGTACGTTTACCTTTGTACACTAATTTGCTCAACAAATGGATATGCATCTCAAGTTAAAACATTAAAAACACGTTTAGTTGTAGCATACGTATCGTACAGGACACGCCTTAATATTATGATGTTCGTGATTTGTGTGTGATTATACAAATTTCAAAGATTTTTTTTTAACAAATTTGTCATACCGAGTGCTGTGCATTCTACGCTTGTAGCCGTATCAATTTTCTTGAGTTAGACCATATGGTCAATATTTTAGATTGACAGATTGGGCATTAAGGTCATTGAATTGAGACTTTTTTGATCAGAAAATAGTGATGAATTCGTGGGAAACATAAGAAAGATGCGATCATATCAGCTCAGGCGCCCTTGTACGAGATCTACGGAAAATAACACTGTATCGGAGAATGTACCAGTGGCTATTCGTATGAATATTTTCAAGTATGTCTGCGTATGTGAAATCATTCGTGAAAGTTTCTGTAAAACTGAAAAGTAAACATAATCGGAAAATAATGATTACTCACAGATTTCAATGCTAAGCCAAAAAGGATTTCTTACTTATTTATCACGCCAACGACTCCTGGAGGGTCTGAGCCCGAGCTATAGTTCACATCCATCATTGAGGATCCTGGGCACGCTGCTTCCAATCATCAAGATCAAATTGCCTTGCGTCCGTGAAAACTTGGTCCTTATACCGGAGCTTCTCTCTCCTTCTCGAACCAGAGGCTCATGCGCTCGATATCCAGTGCATTCGACGGATTTTTGCCACCACATCCTGTTACAGCTCGTAGTGTTGCGGTTGTATCTTCTCCTCCATTTAACCTTCGATGCGAATGGGGCCATATAGCCCACGTTGAATTTTTCTTTCGGAGGCAGCAAGAATCAGCTCTGCAGGTTTGCTTATCATCCAGCTCCATATAGCATGACTGGTAAAATAAGAGTTTTGTGGAACATGATCTTCTCCCTCTGATCAGGCGTTTTGAGCCCAACGGTTGCCAACAGTAATTCTACCTCGGATCTCCACTGTGATGTCGTTTGTGGAGTTGACAATGTCAATGCCATGTGCATAACCCAACAGCTGAACTGACTTATGCAAGATAGTGCATTTACAGGAGTGCGTTGAAATAACGCATGTGTGCAACGTGCCTTATACATTGCTTGAGCAAAGCAATTTATATGTCTTCGCCAACTACTTATACACTCGCTATAAGCAAAATTATCCTATGTAATATAACAATAATAATATGAGTGGCGCTACAGCCCGCAGTCTTCTCCACGCGTGTTGTGCGTGCTCTCCCGAGTGGAAGGGACCTACAGTCTAATGCCGACTCGGAACGGCGAAGTTGAGAAGCTTGGAAGTCGTGAAATATGAATGGTGGTAAATTCGGGTATTGAACCTGGCACCCTCTGCGTAGGAGCCAACGCACTAACCCACTACGCCAAGGCGACCCACTCATATCCTATGTAATCCACATAAATACTATAGGGTTCATAAGATGAAGTGAATTAATAGCGCATACATATATTTCTATCGCCAACCAGCTAGTGTTCCTAGTGCACAGCCTTATTCATTATTATTAAATATAACCACCACTTTTGAACTTAAATACCTAAATAATTGATTACTATTAAAAATTAATATTTTCTTACCATTTTTTTTTATATAGTCTTCTATGGTTTTGGTAAAAATATATTTAGACAGGAGACAGGAGAGACAGGATCGGTGGGGCTTATGGAGATGATATTCCAGTCGTTGGGCATGCTTTCGTCTTCCCCAATAATAAGCAGACGATCTGGTGCATGCTCCCTACCAACAAAAGAGTCATTCCTGAGTTCCTAAGTTCCTAAGATAAATGGGGTTAAACTCAAACTCTAAAGACAGCAAAATACATAGTGTTCATACTCGATTCCAAACTTACATGGAAGGCTAACATGGAGGACAGTATGAAGAAGGCGTATGTGACATTTTATTCGTGCAAACGTGCATTTGGAAAAACATGGGACCTCAAACAACGGGAGTTACGTATTTATATAAGAAACACGCTTGTTGATGGTGGTCTTAAGAATAAAATGTATTTGCTGTAAATAGTCTTAACCTATGCTATACAATTTCTTATGACCTACTTAATTCTACTTATGTATCTTCCGAGTCAGCTCAATGAGCTCTTTGTCACTGCGTAAGCACAATCGGCTCGTATGGAATTTTCGAGAGATTATATCTCGAGAACGGTGCGTCCTACGAGAAAAAAGCAGTATACTTTTTTGTAGCTCATGACTTGATCTAGAGGATGGGATTGGAAAATTTACAAAATAACCGCTATTTGGGCAAATTTTTGAAAAAGAACAGGGAAATTTGTTTCTCTGGCGTAAATTATATGAAATCTTACATCGGCTTTGAAGGAAGGTCAATCTAAATTGTTGCTCTTGACGTGAATTTACATTGTGCGAGTTTTCATCACTCTCACTCACCGGCGAGCCGATAATTCACATTATTTTTCAACTTAAAGTCCCTTATTCATTAAATATTATACCCTTATAAAGACATATTTCCCCGTTCTCCTATTCCATCCTCGAGATCAAGTCAAAAGCTGCAATATCGGCCTCAGTCACTTTGCTATAGGACGCACGGTTTTTGAGATATGAGCAAAGTAAGGCCAACATTCATGATTTTTTCAATGCAGAAAAATCGATATCTGTAGGGGTTCTGGCGGCTCGTATGGAATTTTCGACAGCTTATATCTCGAGAACGGTGCATCCTACGAGAAAAAAGCAGTATACTTTTTTGTAGCTCATGACTTGATCTAGAGGATGGGATTGGAAAATTTACAAAATAACCGCTATTTGGGCAAATTTTTGAAAAAGAACAGGGAAATTTGTTTCTCTGGCGTAAATTATATGAAATCTTACATCGGCTTTGAAGGAAGGTCAATCTAAATTGTTGCTCTTGACGTGAATTTACATTGTGCGAGTTTTCATCACTCTCACTCACCGGCGAGCCGATAATTTACATTATTTTTCAACTTAAAGTCCCTTATTCATTAAATATTATACCCTTATAAAGGCATATTTCCCCGTTCTCCTATTCCATCCTCGAGATCAAGTCAAAAGCTGCAATATCGGCCTCAGTCACTTTGCTATAGGACGCACGGTTTTTGAGATATGAGCAAAGTAAGGCCAACATTCATGATTTTTTCAATGCAGAAAAATCGATATCTGTAGGGGTTCTGGCGGCTCGTATGGAATTTTCGACAGCTTATATCTCGAGAACGGTGCATCCTACGACAAAAAAGCAGTATACTTTTTTGTAGCTCATGACTTGATCTAGAGGATGGGATTGGAAAATTTATAAAATAACCGCTATTTGGGCAAATTTTTGAAAAAGAACAGGGAAATTTGTTTCTCTGGCGTAAATTATATGAAATCTTACATCGGCTTTGAAGGAAGGTCAATCTAAATTGTTGCTCTTGACGTGAATTTACATTGTGCGAGTTTTCATCACTCTCACTCACCGGCGAGCCGATAATTTACATTATTTTTCAACTTAAAGTCCCTTATTCATTAAAAATTATACCCTTATAAAGGCATATTTTTCCGTTCTCCTATTCCATCCTCGAGATCAAGTCAAAAGCTGCAATATCGGCCTCAGTCACTTTGCTATAGGACGCACGGTTTTTGAGATATGAGCAAAGTAAGGTCAACATTCATGATTTTTTCAATGCAGAAAA
Source organism: Eristalis intricaria (assembly GCA_964034865.1). NCBI lineage: Eukaryota > Metazoa > Arthropoda > Insecta > Diptera > Syrphidae > Eristalis > Eristalis intricaria. Next base: position 34,597,977 of record OZ035875.1, read on the forward strand.
ATCGATATCTGTAGGGGTTCTGGCGGCTCGTATGGAATTTTCGACAGCTTATATCTCGAGAACGGTGCATCCTACGAGAAAAAAGCAGTATACTTTTTTGTAGCTCATGACTTGATCTAGAGGATGGGATTGGAAAATTTACAAAATAACCGCTATTTGGGCAAATTTTTGAAAAAGAACAGGGAAATTTGTTTCTCTGGCGTAAATTATATGAAATCTTACATCGGCTTTGAAGGAAGGTCAATCTAAATTGTTGCTCTTGACGTGAATTTACATTGTGCGAGTTTTCATCACTCTCACTCACCGGCGAGCCGATAATTTACATTATTTTTCAACTTAAAGTCCCTTATTCATTAAATATTATACCCTTATAAAGGCATATTTCCCCGTTCTCCTATTCCATCCTCGAGATCAAGTCAAAAGCTGCAATATCGGCCTCAGTCACTTTGCTATAGGACGCACGGTTTTTGAGATATGAGCAAAGTAAGGCCAACATTCATGATTTTTTCAATGCAGAAAAATCGATATCTGTAGGGGTTCTGGCGGCTCGTATGGAATTTTCGACAGCTTATATCTCGAGAACGGTGCATCCTACGACAAAAAAGCAGTATACTTTTTTGTAGCTCATGACTTGATCTAGAGGATGGGATTGGAAAATTTATAAAATAACCGCTATTTGGGCAAATTTTTGAAAAAGAACAGGGAAATTTGTTTCTCTGGCGTAAATTATATGAAATCTTACATCGGCTTTGAAGGAAGGTCAATCTAAATTGTTGCTCTTGACGTGAATTTACATTGTGCGAGTTTTCATCACTCTCACTCACCGGCGAGCCGATAATTTACATTATTTTTCAACTTAAAGTCCCTTATTCATTAAAAATTATACCCTTATAAAGGCATATTTTTCCGTTCTCCTATTCCATCCTCGAGATCAAGTCAAAAGCTGCAATATCGGCCTCAGTCACTTTGCTATAGGACGCACGGTTTTTGAGATATGAGCAAAGTAAGGTCAACATTCATGATTTTTTCAATGCAGAAAAATCGATATCTGTAGGGGTTCTGGCGGCTCGTATGGAATTTTCGACAGCTTATATCTCGAGAACGGTGCATCCTACGAGAAAAAAGCAGTATACTTTTTTGTAGCTCATGACTTGATCTAGAGGATGGGATTGGAAAATTTATAAAATAACCGCTATTTGGGCAAATTTTTGAAAAAGAACAGGGAAATTTGTTTCTCTGGCGTAAATTATATGAAATCTTACATCGGCTTTGAAGGAAGGTCAATCTAAATTGTTGCTCTTGACGTGAATTTACATTGTGCGAGTTTTCATCACTCTCACTCACCGGCGAGCCGATAATTTACATTATTTTTCAACTTAAAGTCCCTTATTCATTAAAAATTATACCCTTATAAAGGCATATTTTTCCGTTCTCCTATTCCATCCTCGAGATCAAGTCAAAAGCTGCAATATCGGCCTCAGTCACTTTGCTATAGGACGCACGGTTTTTGAGATATGAGCAAAGTAAGGCCAACATTCATGATTTTTTCAATGCAGAAAAATCGATATCTGTAGGGGTTCTGGCGGCTCGTATGGAATTTTCGACAGCTTATATCTCGAGAACGGTGCATCCTACGACAAAAAAGCAGTATACTTTTTTGTAGCTCATGACTTGATCTAGAGGATGGGATTGGAAAATTTATAAAATAACCGCTATTTGGGCAAATTTTTGAAAAAGAACAGGGAAATTTGTTTCTCTGGCGTAAATTATATGAAATCTTACATCGGCTTTGAAGGAAGGTCAATCTAAATTGTTGCTCTTGACGTGAATTTACATTGTGCGAGTTTTCATCACTCTCACTCACCGGCGAGCCGATAATTTACATTATTTTTCAACTTAAAGTCCCTTATTCATTAAAAATTATACCCTTATAAAGGCATATTTTTCCGTTCTCCTATTCCATCCTCGAGATCAAGTCAAAAGCTGCAATATCGGCCTCAGTCACTTTGCTATAGGACGCACGGTTTTTGAGATATGAGCAAAGTAAGGTCAACATTCATGATTTTTTCAATGCAGAAAAATCGATATCTGTAGGGGTTCTGGCGGCTCGTATGGAATTTTCGACAGCTTATATCTCGAGAACGGTGCATCCTACGAGAAAAAAGCAGTATACTTTTTTGTAGCTCATGACTTGATCTAGAGGATGGGATTGGAAAATTTACAAAATAACCGCTATTTGGGCAAATTTTTGAAAAAGAACAGGGAAATTTGTTTCTCTGGCGTAAATTATATGAAATCTTACATCGGCTTTGAAGGAAGGTCAATCTAAATTGTTTCTCTTGACGTGAATTTTTTTTTCATCACTCTCACTCACCGGCGAGCCGATAATTTACATTATTTTTCAACTTAAAGTCCCTTATTCATTAAAAATTATACCCTTATAAAGGCATATTTCCCCGTTCTCCTATTCCATCCTCGAGATCAAGTCAAAAGCTGCAATATCGGCCTCAGTCACTTTGCTATAGGACGCACGGTTTTTGAGATATGAGCAAAGTAAGGCCAACATTCATGATTTTTTCAATGCAGAAAAATCGATATCTGTAGGGGTTCTGGCGGCTCGTATGGAATTTTCGACAGCTTATATCTCGAGAACGGTGCATCCTACGACAAAAAAGCAGTATACTTTTTTGTAGCTCATGACTTGATCTAGAGGATGGGATTGGAAAATTTATAAAATAACCGCTATTTGGGCAAATTTTTGAAAAAGAACAGGGAAATTTGTTTCTCTGGCGTAAATTATATGAAATCTTACATCGGCTTTGAAGGAAGGTCAATCTAAATTGTTGCTCTTGACGTGAATTTACATTGTGCGAGTTTTCATCACTCTCACTCACCGGCGAGCCGATAATTTACATTATTTTTCAACTTAAAGTCCCTTATTCATTAAAAATTATACCCTTATAAAGGCATATTTTTCCGTTCTCCTATTCCATCCTCGAGATCAAGTCAAAAGCTGCAATATCGGCCTCAGTCACTTTGCTATAGGACGCACGGTTTTTGAGATATGAGCAAAGTAAGGTCAACATTCATGATTTTTTCAATGCAGAAAAATCGATATCTGTAGGGGTTCTGGCGGCTCGTATGGAATTTTCGACAGCTTATATCTCGAGAACGGTGCATCCTACGAGAAAAAAGCAGTATACTTTTTTGTAGCTCATGACTTGATCTAGAGGATGGGATTGGAAAATTTACAAAATAACCGCTATTTGGGCAAATTTTTGAAAAAGAACAGGGAAATTTGTTTCTCTGGCGTAAATTATATGAAATCTTACATCGGCTTTGAAGGAAGGTCAATCTAAATTGTTGCTCTTGACGTGAATTTACATTGTGCGAGTTTTCATCACTCTCACTCACCGGCGAGCCGATAATTTACATTATTTTTCAACTTAAAGTCCCTTATTCATTAAAAATTATACCCTTATAAAGGCATATTTTTCCGTTCTCCTATTCCATCCTCGAGATCAAGTCAAAAGCTGCAATATCGGCCTCAGTCACTTTGCTATAGGACGCACGGTTTTTGAGATATGAGCAAAGTAAGGTCAACATTCATGATTTTTTCAATGCAGAAAAATCGATATCTGTAGGGGTTCTGGCGGCTCGTATGGAATTTTCGACAGCTTATATCTCGAGAACGGTGCATCCTACGAGAAAAAAGCAGTATACTTTTTTGTAGCTCATGACTTGATCTAGAGGATGGGATTGGAAAATTTACAAAATAACCGCTATTTGGGCAAATTTTTGAAAAAGAACAGGGAAATTTGTTTCTCTGGCGTAAATTATATGAAATCTTACATCGGCTTTGAAGGAAGGTCAATCTAAATTGTTTCTCTTGACGTGAATTTTTTTTTCATCACTCTCACTCACCGGCGAGCCGATAATTTACATTATTTTTCAACTTAAAGTCCCTTATTCATTAAAAATTATACCCTTATAAAGGCATATTTCCCCGTTCTCCTATTCCATCCTCGAGATCAAGTCAAAAGCTGCAATATCGGCCTCAGTCACTTTGCTATAGGACGCACGGTTTTTGAGATATGAGCAAAGTAAGGCCAACATTCATGATTTTTTCAATGCAGAAAAATCGATATCTGTAGGGGTTCTGGCGGCTCGTATGGAATTTTCGACAGCTTATATCTCGAGAACGGTGCATCCTACGACAAAAAAGCAGTATACTTTTTTGTAGCTCATGACTTGATCTAGAGGATGGGATTGGAAAATTTATAAAATAACCGCTATTTGGGCAAATTTTTGAAAAAGAACAGGGAAATTTGTTTCTCTGGCGTAAATTATATGAAATCTTACATCGGCTTTGAAGGAAGGTCAATCTAAATTGTTGCTCTTGACGTGAATTTACATTGTGCGAGTTTTCATCACTCTCACTCACCGGCGAGCCGATAATTTACATTATTTTTCAACTTAAAGTCCCTTATTCATTAAAAATTATACCCTTATAAAGGCATATTTTTCCGTTCTCCTATTCCATCCTCGAGATCAAGTCAAAAGCTGCAATATCGGCCTCAGTCACTTTGCTATAGGACGCACGGTTTTTGAGATATGAGCAAAGTAAGGTCAACATTCATGATTTTTTCAATGCAGAAAAATCGATATCTGTAGGGGTTCTGGCGGCTCGTATGGAATTTTCGACAGCTTATATCTCGAGAACGGTGCATCCTACGAGAAAAAAGCAGTATACTTTTTTGTAGCTCATGACTTGATCTAGAGGATGGGATTGGAAAATTTACAAAATAACCGCTATTTGGGCAAATTTTTGAAAAAGAACAGGGAAATTTGTTTCTCTGGCGTAAATTATATGAAATCTTACATCGGCTTTGAAGGAAGGTCAATCTAAATTGTTGCTCTTGACGTGAATTTACATTGTGCGAGTTTTCATCACTCTCACTCACCGTCGAGCCGATAATTTACATTATTTTTCAACTTAAAGTCCCTTATTCATTAAATATTATACCCTTATAAAGGCATATTTCCCCGTTCTCCTATTCCATCCTCGAGATCAAGTCAAAAGCTGCAATATCGGCCTCAGTCACTTTGCTATAGGACGCACGGTTTTTGAGATATGAGCAAAGTAAGGCCAACATTCATGATTTTTTCAATGCAGAAAAATCGATATCTGTAGGGGTTCTGGCGGCTCGTATGGAATTTTCGACAGCTTATATCTCGAGAACGGTGCATCCTACGAGAAAAAAGCAGTATACTTTTTTGTAGCTCATGACTTGATCTAGAGGATGGGATTGGAAAATTTACAAAATAACCGCTATTTGGGCAAATTTTTGAAAAAGAACAGGGAAATTTGTTTCTCTGGCGTAAATTATATGAAATCTTACATCGGCTTTGAAGGAAGGTCAATCTAAATTGTTTCTCTTGACGTGAATTTTTTTTTCATCACTCTCACTCACCGGCGAGCCGATAATTTACATTATTTTTCAACTTAAAGTCCCTTATTCATTAAAAATTATACCCTTATAAAGGCATATTTTTCCGTTCTCCTATTCCATCCTCGAGATCAAGTCAAAAGCTGCAATATCGGCCTCAGTCACTTTGCTTTAGGACGCACGGTTTTTGAGATATGAGCAAAGTAAGGCCAACATTCATGATTTTTTCAATGCAGAAAAATCGATATCTGTAGGGGTTCTGGCGGCTCGTATGGAATTTTCGACAGCTTATATCTCGAGAACGGTGCATCCTACGAGAAAAAAGCAGTATACTTTTTTGTAGCTCATGACTTGATCTAGAGGATGGGATTGGAAAATTTACAAAATAACCGCTATTTGGGCAAATTTTTGAAAAAGAACAGGGAAATTTGTTTCTCTGGCGTAAATTATATGAAATCTTACATCGGCTTTGAAGGAAGGTCAATCTAAATTGTTGCTCTTGACGTGAATTTACATTGTGCGAGTTTTCATCACTCTCACTCACCGGCGAGCCGATAATTTACATTATTTTTCAACTTAAAGTCCCTTATTCATTAAAAATTATACCCTTATAAAGGCATATTTTTCCGTTCTCCTATTCCATCCTCGAGATCAAGTCAAAAGCTGCAATATCGGCCTCAGTCACTTTGCTATAGGACGCACGGTTTTTGAGATATGAGCAAAGTAAGGCCAACATTCATGATTTTTTCAATGCAGAAAAATCGATATCTGTAGGGGTTCTGGCGGCTCGTATGGAATTTTCGACAGCTTATATCTCGAGAACGGTGCATCCTACGAGAAAAAAGCAGTATACTTTTTTGTAGCTCATGACTTGATCTAGAGGATGGGATTGGAAAATTTACAAAATAACCGCTATTTGGGCAAATTTTTGAAAAAGAACAGGGAAATTTGTTTCTCTGGCGTAAATTATATGAAATCTTACATCGGCTTTGAAGGAAGGTCAATCTAAATTGTTGCTCTTGACGTGAATTTACATTGTGAGAGTTTTCATCACTCTCACTCACCGGCGAGCCGATAATTTACATTATTTTTCAACTTAAAGTCCCTTATTCATTAAAAATTATACCCTTATAAAGGCATATTTTTCCGTTCTCCTATTCCATCCTCGAGATCAAGTCAAAAGCTGCAATATCGGCCTCAGTCACTTTGCTATAGGACGCACGGTTTTTGAGATATGAGCAAAGTAAGGCCAACATTCATGATTTTTTCAATGCAGAAAAATCGATATCTGTAGGGGTTCTGGCGGCTCGTATGGAATTTTCGACAGCTTATATCTCGAGAACGGTGCATCCTACGAGAAAAAAGCAGTATACTTTTTTGTAGCTCATGACTTGATCTAGAGGATGGGATTGGAAAATTTACAAAATAACCGCTATTTGGGCAAATTTTTGAAAAAGAACAGGGAAATTTGTTTCTCTGGCGTAAATTATATGAAATCTTACATCGGCTTTGAAGGAAGGTCAATCTAAATTGTTTCTCTTGACGTGAATTTTTTTTTCATCACTCTCACTCACCGGCGAGCCGATAATTTACATTATTTTTCAACTTAAAGTCCCTTATTCATTAAAAATTATACCCTTATAAAGGCATATTTTTCCGTTCTCCTATTCCATCCTCGAGATCAAGTCAAAAGCTGCAATATCGGCCTCAGTCACTTTGCTTTAGGACGCACGGTTTTTGAGATATGAGCAAAGTAAGGCCAACATTCATGATTTTTTCAATGCAGAAAAATCGATATCTGTAGGGGTTCTGGCGGCTCGTATGGAATTTTCGACAGCTTATATCTCGAGAACGGTGCATCCTACGAGAAAAAAGCAGTATACTTTTTTGTAGCTCATGACTTGATCTAGAGGATGGGATTGGAAAATTTACAAAATAACCGCTATTTGGGCAAATTTTTGAAAAAGAACAGGGAAATTTGTTTCTCTGGCGTAAATTATATGAAATCTTACATCGGCTTTGAAGGAAGGTCAATCTAAATTGTTTCTCTTGACGTGAATTTTTTTTTCATCACTCTCACTCACCGGCGAGCCGATAATTTACATTATTTTTCAACTTAAAGTCCCTTATTCATTAAAAATTATACCCTTATAAAGGCATATTTTTCCGTTCTCCTATTCCATCCTCGAGATCAAGTCAAAAGCTGCAATATCGGCCTCAGTCACTTTGCTTTAGGACGCACGGTTTTTGAGATATGAGCAAAGTAAGGCCAACATTCATGATTTTTTCAATGCAGAAAAATCGATATCTGTAGGGGTTCTGGCGGCTCGTATGGAATTTTCGACAGCTTATATCTCGAGAACGGTGCATCCTACGAGAAAAAAGCAGTATACTTTTTTGTAGCTCATGACTTGATCTAGAGGATGGGATTGGAAAATTTAGAAAATAACCGCTATTTGGGCAAATTTTTGAAAAAAGAACAGGGAAATTTGTTTCTCTGGCGTAAATTATATGAAATCTTACATCGGCTTTGAAGGAAGGTCAATCTAAATTGTTGCTCTTGACGTGAATTTACATTGTGCGAGTTTTCATCACTCTCACTCACCGGCGAGCCGATAATTTACATTATTTTTCAACTTAAAGTCCCTTATTCATTAAATATTATACCCTTATAAAGGCATATTTCCCCGTTCTCCTATTCCATCCTCGAGATCAAGTCAAAAGCTGCAATATCGGCCTCAGTCACTTTGCTATAGGACGCACGGTTTTTGAGATATGAGCAAAGTAAGGCCAACATTCATGATTTTTTCAATGCAGAAAAATCGATATCTGTAGGGGTTCTGGCGGCTCGTATGGAATTTTCGACAGCTTATATCTCGAGAACGGTGCATCCTACGAGAAAAAAGCAGTATACTTTTTTGTAGCTCATGACTTGATCTAGAGGATGGGATTGGAAAATTTACAAAATAACCGCTATTTGGGCAAATTTTTGAAAAAGAACAGGGAAATTTGTTTCTCTGGCGTAAATTATATGAAATCTTACATCGGCTTTGAAGGAAGGTCAATCTAAATTGTTTCTCTTGACGTGAATTTTTTTTTCATCACTCTCACTCACCGGCGAGCCGATAATTTACATTATTTTTCAACTTAAAGTCCCTTATTCATTAAAAATTATACCCTTATAAAGGCATATTTTTCCGTTCTCCTATTCCATCCTCGAGATCAAGTCAAAAGCTGCAATATCGGCCTCAGTCACTTTGCTTTAGGACGCACGGTTTTTGAGATATGAGCAAAGTAAGGCCAACATTCATGATTTTTTCAATGCAGAAAAATCGATATCTGTAGGGGTTCTGGCGGCTCGTATGGAATTTTCGACAGCTTATATCTCGAGAACGGTGCATCCTACGAGAAAAAAGCAGTATACTTTTTTGTAGCTCATGACTTGATCTAGAGGATGGGATTGGAAAATTTACAAAATAACCGCTATTTGGGCAAATTTTTGAAAAAGAACAGGGAAATTTGTTTCTCTGGCGTAAATTATATGAAATCTTACATCGGCTTTGAAGGAAGGTCAATCTAAATTGTTGCTCTTGACGTGAATTTACATTGTGCGAGTTTTCATCACTCTCACTCACCGTCGAGCCGATAATTTACATTATTTTTCAACTTAAAGTCCCTTATTCATTAAATATTATACCCTTATAAAGGCATATTTCCCCGTTCTCCTATTCCATCCTCGAGATCAAGTCAAAAGCTGCAATATCGGCCTCAGTCACTTTGCTATAGGACGCACGGTTTTTGAGATATGAGCAAAGTAAGGCCAACATTCATGATTTTTTCAATGCAGAAAAATCGATATCTGTAGGGGTTCTGGCGGCTCGTATGGAATTTTCGACAGCTTATATCTCGAGAACGGTGCATCCTACGAGAAAAAAGCAGTATACTTTTTTGTAGCTCATGACTTGATCTAGAGGATGGGATTGGAAAATTTACAAAATAACCGCTATTTGGGCAAATTTTTGAAAAAGAACAGGGAAATTTGTTTCTCTGGCGTAAATTATATGAAATCTTACATCGGCTTTGAAGGAAGGTCAATCTAAATTGTTTCTCTTGACGTGAATTTTTTTTTCATCACTCTCACTCACCGGCGAGCCGATAATTTACATTATTTTTCAACTTAAAGTCCCTTATTCATTAAAAATTATACCCTTATAAAGGCATATTTTTCCGTTCTCCTATTCCATCCTCGAGATCAAGTCAAAAGCTGCAATATCGGCCTCAGTCACTTTGCTTTAGGACGCACGGTTTTTGAGATATGAGCAAAGTAAGGCCAACATTCATGATTTTTTCAATGCAGAAAAATCGATATCTGTAGGGGTTCTGGCGGCTCGTATGGAATTTTCGACAGCTTATATCTCGAGAACGGTGCATCCTACGAGAAAAAAGCAGTATACTTTTTTGTAGCTCATGACTTGATCTAGAGGATGGGATTGGAAAATTTACAAAATAACCGCTATTTGGGCAAATTTTTGAAAAAGAACAGGGAAATTTGTTTCTCTGGCGTAAATTATATGAAATCTTACATCGGCTTTGAAGGAAGGTCAATCTAAATTGTTGCTCTTGACGTGAATTTACATTGTGCGAGTTTTCATCACTCTCACTCACCGGCGAGCCGATAATTTACATTATTTTTCAACTTAAAGTCCCTTATTCATTAAAAATTATACCCTTATAAAGGCATATTTTTCCGTTCTCCTATTCCATCCTCGAGATCAAGTCAAAAGCTGCAATATCGGCCTCAGTCACTTTGCTATAGGACGCACGGTTTTTGAGATATGAGCAAAGTAAGGCCAACATTCATGATTTTTTCAATGCAGAAAAATCGATATCTGTAGGGGTTCTGGCGGCTCGTATGGAATTTTCGACAGCTTATATCTCGAGAACGGTGCATCCTACGAGAAAAAAGCAGTATACTTTTTTGTAGCTCATGACTTGATCTAGAGGATGGGATTGGAAAATTTACAAAATAACCGCTATTTGGGCAAATTTTTGAAAAAGAACAGGGAAATTTGTTTCTCTGGCGTAAATTATATGAAATCTTACATCGGCTTTGAAGGAAGGTCAATCTAAATTGTTGCTCTTGACGTGAATTTACATTGTGAGAGTTTTCATCACTCTCACTCACCGGCGAGCCGATAATTTACATTATTTTTCAACTTAAAGTCCCTTATTCATTAAAAATTATACCCTTATAAAGGCATATTTTTCCGTTCTCCTATTCCATCCTCGAGATCAAGTCAAAAGCTGCAATATCGGCCTCAGTCACTTTGCTATAGGACGCACGGTTTTTGAGATATGAGCAAAGTAAGGCCAACATTCATGATTTTTTCAATGCAGAAAAATCGATATCTGTAGGGGTTCTGGCGGCTCGTATGGAATTTTCGACAGCTTATATCTCGAGAACGGTGCATCCTACGAGAAAAAAGCAGTATACTTTTTTGTAGCTCATGACTTGATCTAGAGGATGGGATTGGAAAATTTACAAAATAACCGCTATTTGGGCAAATTTTTGAAAAAGAACAGGGAAATTTGTTTCTCTGGCGTAAATTATATGAAATCTTACATCGGCTTTGAAGGAAGGTCAATCTAAATTGTTTCTCTTGACGTGAATTTTTTTTTCATCACTCTCACTCACCGGCGAGCCGATAATTTACATTATTTTTCAACTTAAAGTCCCTTATTCATTAAAAATTATACCCTTATAAAGGCATATTTTTCCGTTCTCCTATTCCATCCTCGAGATCAAGTCAAAAGCTGCAATATCGGCCTCAGTCACTTTGCTTTAGGACGCACGGTTTTTGAGATATGAGCAAAGTAAGGCCAACATTCATGATTTTTTCAATGCAGAAAAATCGATATCTGTAGGGGTTCTGGCGGCTCGTATGGAATTTTCGACAGCTTATATCTCGAGAACGGTGCATCCTACGAGAAAAAAGCAGTATACTTTTTTGTAGCTCATGACTTGATCTAGAGGATGGGATTGGAAAATTTACAAAATAACCGCTATTTGGGCAAATTTTTGAAAAAGAACAGGGAAATTTGTTTCTCTGGCGTAAATTATATGAAATCTTACATCGGCTTTGAAGGAAGGTCAATCTAAATTGTTTCTCTTGACGTGAATTTTTTTTTCATCACTCTCACTCACCGGCGAGCCGATAATTTACATTATTTTTCAACTTAAAGTCCCTTATTCATTAAAAATTATACCCTTATAAAGGCATATTTTTCCGTTCTCCTATTCCATCCTCGAGATCAAGTCAAAAGCTGCAATATCGGCCTCAGTCACTTTGCTTTAGGACGCACGGTTTTTGAGATATGAGCAAAGTAAGGCCAACATTCATGATTTTTTCAATGCAGAAAAATCGATATCTGTAGGGGTTCTGGCGGCTCGTATGGAATTTTCGACAGCTTATATCTCGAGAACGGTGCATCCTACGAGAAAAAAGCAGTATACTTTTTTGTAGCTCATGACTTGATCTAGAGGATGGGATTGGAAAATTTAGAAAATAACCGCTATTTGGGCAAATTTTTGAAAAAAGAACAGGGAAATTTGTTTCTCTGGCGTAAATTATATGAAATCTTACATCGGCTTTGAAGGAAGGTCAATCTAAATTGTTGCTCTTGACGTGAATTTACATTGTGCGAGTTTTCATCACTCTCACTCACCGGCGAGCCGATAATTTACATTATTTTTCAACTTAAAGTCCCTTATTCATTAAATATTATACCCTTATAAAGGCATATTTCCCCGTTCTCCTATTCCATCCTCGAGATCAAGTCAAAAGCTGCAATATCGGCCTCAGTCACTTTGCTATAGGACGCACGGTTTTTGAGATATGAGCAAAGTAAGGCCAACATTCATGATTTTTTCAATGCAGAAAAATCGATATCTGTAGGGGTTCTGGCGGCTCGTATGGAATTTTCGACAGCTTATATCTCGAGAACGGTGCATCCTACGAGAAAAAAGCAGTATACTTTTTTGTAGCTCATGACTTGATCTAGAGGATGGGATTGGAAAATTTACAAAATAACCGCTATTTGGGCAAATTTTTGAAAAAGAACAGGGAAATTTGTTTCTCTGGCGTAAATTATATGAAATCTTACATCGGCTTTGAAGGAAGGTCAATCTAAATTGTTTCTCTTGACGTGAATTTTTTTTTCATCACTCTCACTCACCGGCGAGCCGATAATTTACATTATTTTTCAACTTAAAGTCCCTTATTCATTAAAAATTATACCCTTATAAAGGCATATTTTTCCGTTCTCCTATTCCATCCTCGAGATCAAGTCAAAAGCTGCAATATCGGCCTCAGTCACTTTGCTTTAGGACGCACGGTTTTTGAGATATGAGCAAAGTAAGGCCAACATTCATGATTTTTTCAATGCAGAAAAATCGATATCTGTAGGGGTTCTGGCGGCTCGTATGGAATTTTCGACAGCTTATATCTCGAGAACGGTGCATCCTACGAGAAAAAAGCAGTATACTTTTTTGTAGCTCATGACTTGATCTAGAGGATGGGATTGGAAAATTTACAAAATAACCGCTATTTGGGCAAATTTTTGAAAAAGAACAGGGAAATTTGTTTCTCTGGCGTAAATTATATAAAATCTTACATCGGCTTTGAAGGAAGGTCAATCTAAATTGTTGCTCTTGACGTGAATTTACATTGTGCGAGTTTTCATCACTCTCACTCACCGGCGAGCCGATAATTTACATTATTTTTCAACTTAAAGTCCCTTATTCATTAAAAATTATACCCTTATAAAGGCATATTTTTCCGTTCTCCTATTCCATCCTCGAGATCAAGTCAAAAGCTGCAATATCGGCCTCAGTCACTTTGCTATAGGACGCACGGTTTTTGAGATATGAGCAAAGTAAGGTCAACATTCATGATTTTTTCAATGCAGAAAAATCGATATCTGTAGGGGTTCTGGCGGCTCGTATGGAATTTTCGACAGCTTATATCTCGAGAACGGTGCATCCTACGAGAAAAAACCAGTGTACTTTTTTGTAGCTCATGACTTGATCTAGAGGATGGGATTGGAAAATTTACAAAATAACCGCTATTTGGGCAAATTTTTGAAAAAGAACAGGGAAATTTGTTTCTCTGGCGTAAATTATATGAAATCTTACATCGGCTTTGAAGGAAGGTCAATCTAAATTGTTGCTCTTGACGTGAATTTACATTGTGCGAGTTTTCATCACTCTCACTCACCGTCGAGCCGATAATTTACATTATTTTTCAACTTAAAGTCCCTTATTCATTAAATATTATACCCTTATAAAGGCATATTTCCCCGTTCTCCTATTCCATCCTCGAGATCAAGTCAAAAGCTGCAATATCGGCCTCAGTCACTTTGCTATAGGACGCACGGTTTTTGAGATATGAGCAAAGTAAGGCCAACATTCATGATTTTTTCAATGCAGAAAAATCGATATCTGTAGGGGTTCTGGCGGCTCGTATGGAATTTTCGACAGCTTATATCTCGAGAACGGTGCATCCTACGAGAAAAAAGCAGTGTACTTTTTTGTAGCTCATGACTTGATCTAGAGGATGGGATTGGAAAATTTACAAAATAACCGCTATTTGGGCAAATTTTTGAAAAAGAACAGGGAAATTTGTTTCTCTGGCGTAAATTATATGAAATTTTACATCGGCTTTGAAGGAAGGTCAATCTAAATTGTTGCTCTTGACGTGAATTTACATTGTGCGAGTTTTCATCACTCTCACTCACCGGCGAGCCGATAATTTACATTATTTTTCAACTTAAAGTCCCTTATTCATTAAAAATTATACCCTTATAAAGGCATATTTTTCCGTTCTCCTATTCCATCCTCGAGATCAAGTCAAAAGCTGCAATATCGGCCTCAGTCACTTTGCTATAGGACGCACGGTTTTTGAGATATGAGCAAAGTAAGGCCAACATTCATGATTTTTTCAATGCAGAAAATTCGATATCTGTAGGGGTTCTGGCGGCTCGTATGGAATTTTCGACAGCTTATATCTCGAGAACGGTGCATCCTACGAGAAAAAAGCAGTATACTTTTTTGTAGCTCATGACTTGATCTAGAGGATGGGATTGGAAAATTTACAAAATAACCGCTATTTGGGCAAATTTTTGAAAAAGAACAGGGAAATTTGTTTCTCTGGCGTAAATTATATGAAATTTTACATCGGCTTTGAAGGAAGGTCAATCTAAATTGTTGCTCTTGACGTGAATTTACATTGTGCGAGTTTTCATCACTCTCACTCACCGGCGAGCCGATAATTTACATTATTTTTCAACTTAAAGTCCCTTATTCATTAAAAATTATACCCTTATAAAGGCATATTTTTCCGTTCTCCTATTCCATCCTCGAGATCAAGTCAAAAGCTGCAATATCGGCCTCAGTCACTTTGCTATAGGACGCACGGTTTTTGAGATATGAGCAAAGTAAGGCCAACATTCATGATTTTTTCAATGCAGAAAAATCGATATCTGTAGGGGTTCTGGCGGCTCGTATGGAATTTTCGACAGCTTATATCTCGAGAACGGTGCATCCTACGAGAAAAAAGCAGTATACTTTTTTGTAGCTCATGACTTGATCTAGAGGATGGGATTGGAAAATTTACAAAATAACCGCTATTTGGGCAAATTTTTGAAAAAGAACAGGGAAATTTGTTTCTCTGGCGTAAATTATATGAAATCTTACATCGGCTTTGAAGGAAGGTCAATCTAAATTGTTGCTCTTGACGTGAATTTACATTGTGCGAGTTTTCATCACTCTCACTCACCGTCGAGCCGATAATTTACATTATTTTTCAACTTAAAGTCCCTTATTCATTAAATATTATACCCTTATAAAGGCATATTTCCCCGTTCTCCTATTCCATCCTCGAGATCAAGTCAAAAGCTGCAATATCGGCCTCAGTCACTTTGCTATAGGACGCACGGTTTTTGAAATATGAGCAAAGTAAGGCCAACATTCATGATTTTTTCAATGCAGAAAAATCGATATCTGTAGGGGTTCTGGCGGCTCGTATGGAATTTTCGACAGCTTATATCTCGAGAACGGTGCATCCTACGAGAAAAAAGCAGTATACTTTTTTGTAGCTCATGACTTGATCTAGAGGATGGGATTGGAAAATTTACAAAATAACCGCTATTTGGGCAAATTTTTGAAAAAGAACAGGGAAATTTGTTTCTCTGGCGTAAATTATATGAAATCTTACATCGGCTTTGAAGGAAGGTCAATCTAAATTGTTGCTCTTGACGTGAATTTACATTGTGCGAGTTTTCATCACTCTCACTCACCGGCGAGCCGATAATTTACATTATTTTTCAACTTAAAGTCCCTTATTCATTAAAAATTATACCCTTATAAAGGCATATTTTTCCGTTCTCCTATTCCATCCTCGAGATCAAGTCAAAAGCTGCAATATCGGCCTCAGTCACTTTGCTATAGGACGCACGGTTTTTGAGATATGAGCAAAGTAAGGCCAACATTCATGATTTTTTCAATGCAGAAAAATCGATATCTGTAGGGGTTCTGGCGGCTCGTATGGAATTTTCGACAGCTTATATCTCGAGAACGGTGCATCCTACGAGAAAAAACCAGTATACTTTTTTGTAGCTCATGACTTGATCTAGAGGATGGGATTGGAAAATTTACAAAATAACCGCTATTTGGGCAAATTTTTGAAAAAGAACAGGGAAATTTGTTTCTCTGGCGTAAATTATATGAAATCTTACATCGGCTTTGAAGGAAGGTCAATTTAAATTGTTGCTCTTGACGTGAATTTACATTGTGCGAGTTTTCATCACTCTCACTCACCGGCGAGCCGATAATTTACATTATTTTTCAACTTAAAGTCCCTTATTCATTAAAAATTATACCCTTATAAAGGCATATTTCCCCGTTCTCCTATTCCATCCTCGAGATCAAGTCAAAAGCTGCAATATCGGCCTCAGTCACTTTGCTATAGGACGCACGGTTTTTGAGATATGAGCAAAGTAAGGCCAACATTCATGATTTTTTCAATGCAGAAAAATCGATATCTGTAGGGGTTCTGGCGGCTCGTATGGAATTTTCGACAGCTTATATCTCGAGAACGGTGCATCCTACGAGAAAAAAGCAGTATACTTTTTTGTAGCTCATGACTTGATCTAGAGGATGGGATTGGAAAATTTACAAAATAACCGCTATTTGGGCAAATTTTTGAAAAAGAACAGGGAAATTTGTTTCTCTGGCGTAAATTATATGAAATCTTACATCGGCTTTGAAGGAAGGTCAATCTAAATTGTTGCTCTTGACGTGAATTTACATTGTGCGAGTTTTCATCACTCTCACTCACCGGCGAGCCGATAATTTACATTATTTTTCAACTTAAAGTCCCTTATTCATTAAATATTATACCCTTATAAAGGCATATTTCCCCGTTCTCCTATTCCATCCTCGAGATCAAGTCAAAAGCTGCAATATCGGCCTCAGTCACTTTGCTATAGGACGCACGGTTTTTGAGATATGAGCAAAGTAAGGCCAACATTCATGATTTTTTCAATGCAGAAAAATCGATATCTGTAGGGGTTCTGGCGGCTCGTATGGAATTTTCGACAGCTTATATCTCGAGAACGGTGCATCCTACGAGAAAAAAGCAGTATACTTTTTTGTAGCTCATGACTTGATCTAGAGGATGGGATTGGAAAATTTACAAAATAACCGCTATTTGGGCAAATTTTTGAAAAAGAACAGGGAAGTTTGTTTCTCTGGCGTAAATTATATGAAATCTTACATCGGCTTTGAAGGAAGGTCAATCTAAATTGTTGCTCTTGACGTGAATTTACATTGTGCGAGTTTTCATCACTCTCACTCACCGGCGAGCCGATAATTTACATTATTTTTCAACTTAAAGTCCCTTATTCATTAAATATTATACCCTTATAAAGGCATATTTCCCCGTTCTCCTATTCCATCCTCGAGATCAAGTCAAAAGCTGCAATATCGGCCTCAGTCACTTTGCTATAGGACGCACGGTTTTTGAGATATGAGCAAAGTAAGGCCAACATTCATGATTTTTTCAATGCAGAAAAATCGATATCTGTAGGGGTTCTGGCGGCTCGTATGGAATTTTCGACAGCTTATATCTCGAGAACGGTGCATCCTACGAGAAAAAAGCAGTATACTTTTTTGTAGCTCATGACTTGATCTAGAGGATGGGATTGGAAAATTTACAAAATAACCGCTATTTGGGCAAATTTTTGAAAAAGAACAGGGAAATTTGTTTCTCTGGCGTAAATTATATGAAATCTTACATCGGCTTTGAAGGAAGGTCAATCTAAATTGTTGCTCTTGACGTGAATTTACATTGTGCGAGTTTTCATCACTCTCACTCACCGGCGAGCCGATAATTTACATTATTTTTCAACTTAAAGTCCCTTATTCATTAAATATTATACCCTTATAAAGGCATATTTCCCCGTTCTCCTATTCCATCCTCGAGATCAAGTCAAAAGCTGCAATATCGGCCTCAGTCACTTTGCTATAGGACGCACGGTTTTTGAGATATGAGCAAAGTAAGGCCAACATTCATGATTTTTTCAATGCAGAAAAATCGATATCTGTAGGGGTTCTGGCGGCTCGTATGGAATTTTCGACAGCTTATATCTCGAGAACGGTGCATCCTACGAGAAAAAAGCAGTATACTTTTTTGTAGCTCATGACTTGATCTAGAGGATGGGATTGGAAAATTTACAAAATAACCGCTATTTGGGCAAATTTTTGAAAAAGAACAGGGAAATTTGTTTCTCTGGCGTAAATTATATGAAATCTTACATCGGCTTTGAAGGAAGGTCAATCTAAATTGTTGCTCTTGACGTGAATTTACATTGTGCGAGTTTTCATCACTCTCACTCACCGGCGAGCCGATAATTTACATTATTTTTCAACTTAAAGTCCCTTATTCATTAAATATTATACCCTTATAAAGGCATATTTCCCCGTTCTCCTATTCCATCCTCGAGATCAAGTCAAAAGCTGCAATATCGGCCTCAGTCACTTTGCTATAGGACGCACGGTTTTTGAGATATGAGCAAAGTAAGGCCAACATTCATGATTTTTTCAATGCAGAAAAATCGATATCTGTAGGGATTCTGGCGGCTCGTATGGAATTTTCGACAGCTTATATCTCGAGAACGGTGCATCCTACGAGAAAAAAGCAGTATACTTTTTTGTAGCTCATGACTTGATCTAGAGGATGGGATTGGAAAATTTACAAAATAACCGCTATTTGGGCAAATTTTTGAAAAAGAACAGGGAAATTTGTTTCTCTGGCGTAAATTATATGAAATCTTACATCGGCTTTGAAGGAAGGTCAATCTAAATTGTTGCTCTTGACGTGAATTTACATTGTGCGAGTTTTCATCACTCTCACTCACCGGCGAGCCGATAATTTACATTATTTTTCAACTTAAAGTCCCTTATTCATTAAATATTATACCCTTATAAAGGCATATTTCCCCGTTCTCCTATTCCATCCTCGAGATCAAGTCAAAAGCTGCAATATCGGCCTCAGTCACTTTGCTATAGGACGCACGGTTTTTGAGATATGAGCAAAGTAAGGCCAACATTCATGATTTTTTCAATGCAGAAAAATCGATATCTGTAGGGGTTCTGGCGGCTCGTATGGAATTTTCGACAGCTTATATCTCGAGAACGGTGCATCCTACGAGAAAAAAGCAGTATACTTTTTTGTAGCTCATGACTTGATCTAGAGGATGGGATTGGAAAATTTACAAAATAACCGCTATTTGGGCAAATTTTTGAAAAAGAACAGGGAAATTTGTTTCTCTGGCGTAAATTATATGAAATCTTACATCGGCTTTGAAGGAAGGTCAATCTAAATTGTTGCTCTTGACGTGAATTTACATTGTGCGAGTTTTCATCACTCTCACTCACCGGCGAGCCGATAATTTACATTATTTTTCAACTTAAAGTCCCTTATTCATTAAATATTATACCCTTATAAAGGCATATTTCCCCGTTCTCCTACTCCATCCTCGAGATCAAGTCAAAAGCTGCAATATCGGCCTCAGTCACTTTGCTATAGGACGCACGGTTTTTGAGATATGAGCAAAGTAAGGCCAACATTCATGATTTTTTCAATGCAGAATAATCGACATCTGTAGGGGTTCTGGCGGCTCATATAGAATTTTCGACAGCTAATATCTCGAGAACGGTGCGTCCTACGAGAAAAAAGATCAAGTCAAAAGCTGCAATATCGGCCTCAGTCACTTTGCTATAGGACGCACGGTTTTTGAGATATGAGCAAAGTAAGGCCAACATTCATGATTTTTTCAATGCAGAAAAATCGATATCTGTAGGGGTTCTGGCGGCTCGTATGGAATTTTCGACAGCTTATATCTCGAGAACGGTGCATCCTACGAGAAAAAAGCAGTATACTTTTTTGTAGCTCATGACTTGATCTAGAGGATGGGATTGGAAAATTTACAAAATAACCGCTATTTGGGCAAATTTTTGAAAAAGAACAGGGAAATTTGTTTCTCTGGCGTAAATTATATGAAATCTTACATCGGCTTTGAAGGAAGGTCAATCTAAATTGTTGGTCTTGACGTGAATTTACATTGTGCGAGTTTTCATCACTCTCACTCACCGGCGAGCCGATAATTTACATTATTTTTCAACTTAAAGTCCCTTATTCATTAAATATTATACCCTTATAAAGGCATATTTCCCCGTTCTCCTACTCCATCCTCGAGATCAAGTCAAAAGCTGCAATATCGGCCTCAGTCACTTTGCTATAGGACGCACGGTTTTTGAGATATGAGCAAAGTAAGGCCAACATTCATGATTTTTTCAATGCAGAATAATCGACATCTGTAGGGGTTCTGGCGGCTCATATAGAATTTTCGACAGCTAATATCTCGAGAACGGTGCGTCCTACGAGAAAAAAGATCAAGTCAAAAGCTGCAATATCGGCCTCAGTCACTTTGCTATAGGACGCACGGTTTTTGAGATATGAGCAAAGTAAGGCCAACATTCATGATTTTTTCAATGCAGAAAAATCGATATCTGTAGGGGTTCTGGCGGCTCGTATGGAATTTTCGACAGCTTATATCTCGAGAACGGTGCATCCTACGAGAAAAAAGCAGTATACTTTTTTGTAGCTCATGACTTGATCTAGAGGATGGGATTGGAAAATTTACAAAATAACCGCTATTTGGGCAAATTTTTGAAAAAGAACAGGGAAATTTGTTTCTCTGGCGTAAATTATATGAAATCTTACATCGGCTTTGAAGGAAGGTCAATCTAAATTGTTGCTCTTGACGTGAATTTACATTGTGCGAGTTTTCATCACTCTCACTCACCGGCGAGCCGATAATTTACATTATTTTTCAACTTAAAGTCCCTTATTCATTAAATATTATACCCTTATAAAGGCATATTTCCCCGTTCTCCTATTCCATCCTCGAGATCAAGTCAAAAGCTGCAATATCGGCCTCAGTCACTTTGCTATAGGACGCACGGTTTTTGAGATATGAGCAAAGTAAGGCCAACATTCATGATTTTTTCAATGCAGAAAAATCGATATCTGTAGGGGTTCTGGCGGCTCGTATGGAATTTTCGACAGCTTATATCTCGAGAACGGTGCATCCTACGAGAAAAAAGCAGTATACTTTTTTGTAGCTCATGACTTGATCTAGAGGATGGGATTGGAAAATTTACAAAATAACCGCTATTTGGGCAAATTTTTGAAAAAGAACAGGGAAATTTGTTTCTCTGGCGTAAATTATATGAAATCTTACATCGGCTTTGAAGGAAGGTCAATCTAAATTGTTGCTCTTGACGTGAATTTACATTGTGCGAGTTTTCATCACTCTCACTCACCGGCGAGCCGATAATTTACATTATTTTTCAACTTAAAGTCCCTTATTCATTAAATATTATACCCTTATAAAGGCATATTTCCCCGTTCTCCTATTCCATCCTCGAGATCAAGTCAAAAGCTGCAATATCGGCCTCAGTCACTTTGCTATAGGACGCACGGTTTTTGAGATATGAGCAAAGTAAGGCCAACATTCATGATTTTTTCAATGCAGAAAAATCGATATCTGTAGGGGTTCTGGCGGCTCGTATGGAATTTTCGACAGCTTATATCTCGAGAACGGTGCATCCTACGAGAAAAAAGCAGTATACTTTTTTGTAGCTCATGACTTGATCTAGAGGATGGGATTGGAAAATTTACAAAATAACCGCTATTTGGGCAAATTTTTGAAAAAGAACAGGGAAATTTGTTTCTCTGGCGTAAATTATATGAAATCTTACATCGGCTTTGAAGGAAGGTCAATCTAAATTGTTGCTCTTGACGTGAATTTACATTGTGCGAGTTTTCATCACTCTCACTCACCGGCGAGCCGATAATTTACATTATTTTTCAACTTAAAGTCCCTTATTCATTAAATATTATACCCTTATAAAGGCATATTTCCCCGTTCTCCTATTCCATCCTCGAGATCAAGTCAAAAGCTGCAATATCGGCCTCAGTCACTTTGCTATAGGACGCACGGTTTTTGAGATATGAGCAAAGTAAGGCCAACATTCATGATTTTTTCAATGCAGAAAAATCGATATCTGTAGGGGTTCTGGCGGCTCGTATGGAATTTTCGACAGCTTATATCTCGAGAACGGTGCATCCTACGAGAAAAAAGCAGTATACTTTTTTGTAGCTCATGACTTGATCTAGAGGATGGGATTGGAAAATTTACAAAATAACCGCTATTTGGGCAAATTTTTGAAAAAGAACAGGGAAATTTGTTTCTCTGGCGTAAATTATATGAAATCTTACATCGGCTTTGAAGGAAGGTCAATCTAAATTGTTGCTCTTGACGTGAATTTACATTGTGCGAGTTTTCATCACTCTCACTCACCGGCGAGCCGATAATTTACATTATTTTTCAACTTAAAGTCCCTTATTCATTAAATATTATACCCTTATAAAGGCATATTTCCCCGTTCTCCTACTCCATCCTCGAGATCAAGTCAAAAGCTGCAATATCGGCCTCAGTCACTTTGCTATAGGACGCACGGTTTTTGAGATATGAGCAAAGTAAGGCCAACATTCATGATTTTTTCAATGCAGAATAATCGACATCTGTAGGGGTTCTGGCGGCTCATATAGAATTTTCGACAGCTAATATCTCGAGAACGGTGCGTCCTACGAGAAAAAAGATCAAGTCAAAAGCTGCAATATCGGCCTCAGTCACTTTGCTATAGGACGCACGGTTTTTGAGATATGAGCAAAGTAAGGCCAACATTCATGATTTTTTCAATGCAGAAAAATCGATATCTGTAGGGGTTCTGGCGGCTCGTATGGAATTTTCGACAGCTTATATCTCGAGAACGGTGCATCCTACGAGAAAAAAGCAGTATACTTTTTTGTAGCTCATGACTTGATCTAGAGGATGGGATTGGAAAATTTACAAAATAACCGCTATTTGGGCAAATTTTTGAAAAAGAACAGGGAAGTTTGTTTCTCTGGCGTAAATTATATGAAATCTTACATCGGCTTTGAAGGAAGGTCAATCTAAATTGTTGCTCTTGACGTGAATTTACATTGTGCGAGTTTTCATCACTCTCACTCACCGGCGAGCCGATAATTTACATTATTTTTCAACTTAAAGTCCCTTATTCATTAAATATTATACCCTTATAAAGGCATATTTCCCCGTTCTCCTATTCCATCCTCGAGATCAAGTCAAAAGCTGCAATATCGGCCTCAGTCACTTTGCTATAGGACGCACGGTTTTTGAGATATGAGCAAAGTAAGGCCAACATTCATGATTTTTTCAATGCAGAAAAATCGATATCTGTAGGGGTTCTGGCGGCTCGTATGGAATTTTCGACAGCTTATATCTCGAGAACGGTGCATCCTACGAGAAAAAAGCAGTATACTTTTTTGTAGCTCATGACTTGATCTAGAGGATGGGATTGGAAAATTTACAAAATAACCGCTATTTGGGCAAATTTTTGAAAAAGAACAGGGAAATTTGTTTCTCTGGCGTAAATTATATGAAATCTTACATCGGCTTTGAAGGAAGGTCAATCTAAATTGTTGCTCTTGACGTGAATTTACATTGTGCGAGTTTTCATCACTCTCACTCACCGGCGAGCCGATAATTTACATTATTTTTCAACTTAAAGTCCCTTATTCATTAAATATTATACCCTTATAAAGGCATATTTCCCCGTTCTCCTATTCCATCCTCGAGATCAAGTCAAAAGCTGCAATATCGGCCTCAGTCACTTTGCTATAGGACGCACGGTTTTTGAGATATGAGCAAAGTAAGGCCAACATTCATGATTTTTTCAATGCAGAAAAATCGATATCTGTAGGGGTTCTGGCGGCTCGTATGGAATTTTCGACAGCTTATATCTCGAGAACGGTGCATCCTACGAGAAAAAAGCAGTATACTTTTTTGTAGCTCATGACTTGATCTAGAGGATGGGATTGGAAAATTTACAAAATAACCGCTATTTGGGCAAATTTTTGAAAAAGAACAGGGAAATTTGTTTCTCTGGCGTAAATTATATGAAATCTTACATCGGCTTTGAAGGAAGGTCAATCTAAATTGTTGCTCTTGACGTGAATTTACATTGTGCGAGTTTTCATCACTCTCACTCACCGGCGAGCCGATAATTTACATTATTTTTCAACTTAAAGTCCCTTATTCATTAAATATTATACCCTTATAAAGGCATATTTCCCCGTTCTCCTATTCCATCCTCGAGATCAAGTCAAAAGCTGCAATATCGGCCTCAGTCACTTTGCTATAGGACGCACGGTTTTTGAGATATGAGCAAAGTAAGGCCAACATTCATGATTTTTTCAATGCAGAAAAATCGATATCTGTAGGGGTTCTGGCGGCTCGTATGGAATTTTCGACAGCTTATATCTCGAGAACGGTGCATCCTACGAGAAAAAAGCAGTATACTTTTTTGTAGCTCATGACTTGATCTAGAGGATGGGATTGGAAAATTTACAAAATAACCGCTATTTGGGCAAATTTTTGAAAAAGAACAGGGAAATTTGTTTCTCTGGCGTAAATTATATGAAATCTTACATCGGCTTTGAAGGAAGGTCAATCTAAATTGTTGCTCTTGACGTGAATTTACATTGTGCGAGTTTTCATCACTCTCACTCACCGACGAGCCGATAATTTACATTATTTTTCAACTTAAAGTCCCTTATTCATTAAATATTATACCCTTATAAAGGCATATTTCCCCGTTCTCCTATTCCATCCTCGAGATCAAGTCAAAAGCTGCAATATCGGCCTCAGTCACTTTGCTATAGGACGCACGGTTTTTGAGATATGAGCAAAGTAAGGCCAACATTCATGATTTTTTCAATGCAGAAAAATCGATATCTGTAGGGGTTCTGGCGGCTCGTATGGAATTTTCGACAGCTTATATCTCGAGAACGGTGCATCCTACGAGAAAAAAGCAGTATACTTTTTTGTAGCTCATGACTTGATCTAGAGGATGGGATTGGAAAATTTACAAAATAACCGCTATTTGGGCAAATTTTTGAAAAAGAACAGGGAAATTTGTTTCTCTGGCGTAAATTATATGAAATCTTACATCGGCTTTGAAGGAAGGTCAATCTAAATTGTTGCTCTTGACGTGAATTTACATTGTGCGAGTTTTCATCACTCTCACTCACCGGCGAGCCGATAATTTACATTATTTTTCAACTTAAAGTCCCTTATTCATTAAATATTATACCCTTATAAAGGCATATTTCCCCGTTCTCCTATTCCATCCTCGAGATCAAGTCAAAAGCTGCAATATCGGCCTCAGTCACTTTGCTATAGGACGCACGGTTTTTGAGATATGAGCAAAGTAAGGCCAACATTCATGATTTTTTCAATGCAGAAAAATCGATATCTGTAGGGGTTCTGGCGGCTCGTATGGAATTTTCGACAGCTTATATCTCGAGAACGGTGCATCCTACGAGAAAAAAGCAGTATACTTTTTTGTAGCTCATGACTTGATCTAGAGGATGGGATTGGAAAATTTACAAAATAACCGCTATTTGGGCAAATTTTTGAAAAAGAACAGGGAAATTTGTTTCTCTGGCGTAAATTATATGAAATCTTACATCGGCTTTGAAGGAAGGTCAATCTAAATTGTTGCTCTTGACGTGAATTTACATTGTGCGAGTTTTCATCACTCTCACTCACCGGCGAGCCGATAATTTACATTATTTTTCAACTTAAAGTCCCTTATTCATTAAATATTATACCCTTATAAAGGCATATTTCACCGTTCTCCTATTCCATCCTCGAGATCAAGTCAAAAGCTGCAATATCGGCCTCAGTCACTTTGCTATAGGACGCACGGTTTTTGAGATATGAGCAAAGTAAGGCCAACATTCATGATTTTTTCAATGCAGAAAAATCGATATCTGTAGGGGTTCTGGCGGCTCGTATGGAATTTTCGACAGCTTATATCTCGAGAACGGTGCATCCTACGAGAAAAAAGCAGTATACTTTTTTGTAGCTCATGACTTGATCTAGAGGATGGGATTGGAAAATTTACAAAATAACCGCTATTTGGGCAAATTTTTGAAAAAGAACAGGGAAATTTGTTTCTCTGGCGTAAATTATATGAAATCTTACATCGGCTTTGAAGGAAGGTCAATCTAAATTGTTGCTCTTGACGTGAATTTACATTGTGCGAGTTTTCATCACTCTCACTCACCGGCGAGCCGATAATTTACATTATTTTTCAACTTAAAGTCCCTTATTCATTAAATATTATACCCTTATAAAGGCATATTTCCCCGTTCTCCTATTCCATCCTCGAGATCAAGTCAAAAGCTGCAATATCGGCCTCAGTCACTTTGCTATAGGACGCACGGTTTTTGAGATATGAGCAAAGTAAGGCCAACATTCATGATTTTTTCAATGCAGAAAAATCGATATCTGTAGGGGTTCTGGCGGCTCGTATGGAATTTTCGACAGCTTATATCTCGAGAACGGTGCATCCTACGAGAAAAAAGCAGTATACTTTTTTGTAGCTCATGACTTGATCTAGAGGATGGGATTGGAAAATTTACAAAATAACCGCTATTTGGGCAAATTTTTGAAAAAGAACAGGGAAATTTGTTTCTCTGGCGTAAATTATATGAAATCTTACATCGGCTTTGAAGGAAGGTCAATCTAAATTGTTGCTCTTGACGTGAATTTACATTGTGCGAGTTTTCATCACTCTCACTCACCGGCGAGCCGATAATTTACATTATTTTTCAACTTAAAGTCCCTTATTCATTAAATATTATACCCTTATAAAGGCATATTTCCCCGTTCTCCTATTCCATCCTCGAGATCAAGTCAAAAGCTGCAATATCGGCCTCAGTCACTTTGCTATAGGACGCACGGTTTTTGAGATATGAGCAAAGTAAGGCCAACATTCATGATTTTTTCAATGCAGAAAAATCGATATCTGTAGGGGTTCTGGCGGCTCGTATGGAATTTTCGACAGCTTATATCTCGAGAACGGTGCATCCTACGAGAAAAAAGCAGTATACTTTTTTGTAGCTCATGACTTGATCTAGAGGATGGGATTGGAAAATTTACAAAATAACCGCTATTTGGGCAAATTTTTGAAAAAGAACAGGGAAATTTGTTTCTCTGGCGTAAATTATATGAAATCTTACATCGGCTTTGAAGGAAGGTCAATCTAAATTGTTGCTCTTGACGTGAATTTACATTGTGCGAGTTTTCATCACTCTCACTCACCGGCGAGCCGATAATTTACATTATTTTTCAACTTAAAGTCCCTTATTCATTAAATATTATACCCTTATAAAGGCATATTTCCCCGTTCTCCTATTCCATCCTCGAGATCAAGTCAAAAGCTGCAATATCGGCCTCAGTCACTTTGCTATAGGACGCACGGTTTTTGAGATATGAGCAAAGTAAGGCCAACATTCATGATTTTTTCAATGCAGAAAAATCGATATCTGTAGGGGTTCTGGCGGCTCGTATGGAATTTTCGACAGCTTATATCTCGAGAACGGTGCATCCTACGAGAAAAAAGCAGTATACTTTTTTGTAGCTCATGACTTGATCTAGAGGATGGGATTGGAAAATTTACAAAATAACCGCTATTTGGGCAAATTTTTGAAAAAGAACAGGGAAATTTGTTTCTCTGGCGTAAATTATATGAAATCTTACATCGTCTTTGAAGGAAGGTCAATCTAAATTGTTGCTCTTGACGTGAATTTACATTGTGCGAGTTTTCATCACTCTCACTCACCGGCGAGCCGATAATTTACATTATTTTTCAACTTAAAGTCCCTTATTCATTAAATATTATACCCTTATAAAGGCATATTTCCCCGTTCTCCTATTCCATCCTCGAGATCAAGTCAAAAGCTGCAATATCGGCCTCAGTCACTTTGCTATAGGACGCACGGTTTTTGAGATATGAGCAAAGTAAGGCCAACATTCATGATTTTTTCAATGCAGAAAAATCGATATCTGTAGGGGTTCTGGCGGCTCGTATGGAATTTTCGACAGCTTATATCTCGAGAACGGTGCATCCTACGAGAAAAAAGCAGTATACTTTTTTGTAGCTCATGACTTGATCTAGAGGATGGGATTGGAAAATTTACAAAATAACCGCTATTTGGGCAAATTTTTGAAAAAGAACAGGGAAATTTGTTTCTCTGGCGTAAATTATATGAAATCTTACATCGGCTTTGAAGGAAGGTCAATCTAAATTGTTGCTCTTGACGTGAATTTACATTGTGCGAGTTTTCATCACTCTCACTCACCGGCGAGCCGATAATTTACATTATTTTTCAACTTAAAGTCCCTTATTCATTAAATATTATACCCTTATAAAGGCATATTTCCCCGTTCTCCTATTCCATCCTCGAGATCAAGTCAAAAGCTGCAATATCGGCCTCAGTCACTTTGCTATAGGACGCACGGTTTTTGAGATATGAGCAAAGTAAGGCCAACATTCATGATTTTTTCAATGCAGAAAAATCGATATCTGTAGGGGTTCTGGCGGCTCGTATGGAATTTTCGACAGCTTATATCTCGAGAACGGTGCATCCTACGAGAAAAAAGCAGTATACTTTTTTGTAGCTCATGACTTGATCTAGAGGATGGGATTGGAAAATTTACAAAATAACCGCTATTTGGGCAAATTTTTGAAAAATAACAGGGAAATTTGTTTCTCTGGCGTAAATTATATGAAATCTTACATCGGCTTTGAAGGAAGGTCAATCTAAATTGTTGCTCTTGACGTGAATTTACATTGTGCGAGTTTTCATCACTCTCACTCACCGGCGAGCCGATAATTTACATTATTTTTCAACTTAAAGTCCCTTATTCATTAAATATTATACCCTTATAAAGGCATATTTCCCCGTTCTCCTATTCCATCCTCGAGATCAAGTCAAAAGCTGCAATATCGGCCTCAGTCACTTTGCTATAGGACGCACGGTTTTTGAGATATGAGCAAAGTAAGGCCAACATTCATGATTTTTTCAATGCAGAAAAATCGATATCTGTAGGGGTTCTGGCGGCTCGTATGGAATTTTCGACAGCTTATATCTCGAGAACGGTGCATCCTACGAGAAAAAAGCTGTATACTTTTTTGTAGCTCATGACTTGATCTAGAGGATGGGATTGGAAAATTTACAAAATAACCGCTATTTGGGCAAATTTTTGAAAAATAACAGGGAAATTTGTTTCTCTGGCGTAAATTATATGAAATCTTACATCGGCTTTGAAGGAAGGTCAATCTAAATTGTTGCTCTTGACGTGAATTTACATTGTGCGAGTTTTCATCACTCTCACTCACCGGCGAGCCGATAATTTACATTATTTTTCAACTTAAAGTCCCTTATTCATTAAATATTATACCCTTATAAAGGCATATTTCCCCGTTCTCCTATTCCATCCTCGAGATCAAGTCAAAAGCTGCAATATCGGCCTCAGTCACTTTGCTATAGGACGCACGGTTTTTGAGATATGAGCAAAGTAAGGCCAACATTCATGATTTTTTCAATGCAGAAAAATCGATATCTGTAGGGGTTCTGGCGGCTCGTATGGAATTTTCGACAGCTTATATCTCGAGAACGGTGCATCCTACGAGAAAAAAGCAGTATACTTTTTTGTAGCTCATGACTTGATCTAGAGGATGGGATTGGAAAATTTACAAAATAACCGCTATTTGGGCAAATTTTTGAAAAATAACAGGGAAATTTGTTTCTCTGGCGTAAATTATATGAAATCTTACATCGTCTTTGAAGGAAGGTCAATCTAAATTGTTGCTCTTGACGTGAATTTACATTGTGCGAGTTTTCATCACTCTCACTCACCGGCGAGCCGATAATTTACATTATTTTTCAACTTAAAGTCCCTTATTCATTAAATATTATACCCTTATAAAGGCATATTTCCCCGTTCTCCTATTCCATCCTCGAGATCAAGTCAAAAGCTGCAATATCGGCCTCAGTCACTTTGCTATAGGACGCACGGTTTTTGAGATATGAGCAAAGTAAGGCCAACATTCATGATTTTTTCAATGCAGAAAAATCGATATCTGTAGGGGTTCTGGCGGCTCGTATGGAATTTTCGACAGCTTATATCTCGAGAACGGTGCATCCTACGAGAAAAAAGCAGTATACTTTTTTGTAGCTCATGACTTGATCTAGAGGATGGGATTGGAAAATTTACAAAATAACCGCTATTTGGGCAAATTTTTGAAAAATAACAGGGAAATTTGTTTCTCTGGCGTAAATTATATGAAATCTTACATCGGCTTTGAAGGAAGGTCAATCTAAATTGTTGCTCTTGACGTGAATTTACATTGTGCGAGTTTTCATCACTCTCACTCACCGGCGAGCCGATAATTTACATTATTTTTCAACTTAAAGTCCCTTATTCATTAAATATTATACCCTTATAAAGGCATATTTCCCCGTTCTCCTATTCCATCCTCGAGATCAAGTCAAAAGCTGCAATATCGGCCTCAGTCACTTTGCTATAGGACGCACGGTTTTTGAGATATGAGCAAAGTAAGGCCCATTAATGCTGACTTCGTAGATAATGTGTTTTGGGGTGAGTGTATCAACATAACACGGGTGATATACAGGCTATATACCATGGTTGTAAGACCTATTCTGACATACGGCTTCTGGTTTGGTGGAAAGGACTGGAGAAGAAAGATCTCCTAAGGCAGATCACTAAAGTACAGAGATCGGCATGCCTAGGAATAACAGGTTGTCTCAGAACAACACCGACGGCAGCACTCGAAGCCAACCTGTTCCTTCATCCTCTTGACTTTTTTTTGCAGCAAGGGTGCAGCCTCATCGGCTCAAAGGCTCAGGGCGGCGGGTCTATGAAGGGATAGACCATTCTTAAATATTGGACTGTAGCACAACACAATAACCAAACGGACTACCTTCCACCGGCACTAGCTTCGGAAAAGACCTTCCAAATGCGTTTCCCAGACCAAAAACATTGGGAGGAGCAACTGATAGAATTAGAAGTGGAATTCTCCCTGTACACCGACGGTTCACAATGAGTGCGGGTACGGGCGCAGGGGTCTTCTGTGACCTATTCGAAAAATCCCTGGTATTAAGAGACGACTGCAGGGTCTTCCAGACGGAAGTGGGTGCGATACTCGAGCAGCACTCGCGCAGAGAGAACGCAACAACAGAACCAACAAAACGATCTCTATTATCTCCGACAACCAAGCGGCAATAAAAGCCATAGCATCGGACATCCTGACATCGAAACTTGTCAAGCTATGTAGACAGAGCGTCAGTGAGATATTCTTGGTGAATACGGTACCAGGCCATACTGGCATCCAAGGAAACAAAAAAGCACACTCTCGCGAAGAACAGATCTGAGCTTGGAGAACCCGGGGCAATCCTTTACGCGTGTACGAAGAAAACTGGAAGACGAGGCCCAGAATACAGTCAAAAATAGATGGCTCAGTCTGGATAATGGAGCAACAGCAAGACGCTGAATAAAAAGAGATCAACGTCACTGACCAGATTTAAACGCTAAAAAGTGCGAAAGCTAATTGGAGTCCATACCGGGGACTACGCTATAGACACGCATGCATCGCGACTGAATAAACCACACAACGACTTTTGCAGGAGTTGCCGAGATGAGGAAGAAATAGAATCTATCTAAGTCTCTAACCTCTAATAATGCCCAGCCCTAGCAAGAAAAAAAAAACAGTACCAGGGAAAACACTTCTTTGTGTTTTGGAAGACCAGTGTGGTGCAGAATTGAAAAGCCTTCTGAAGTTTTCCAATGAATGGTCTTAGTAAACAGAAAAGAAGGTCTCATGGTACTAGTAGAACTCTGCTTATTAAGCGCACAATGGACCCATCTTGTTGGTCTAAGTGAGCCACGGCCGTAAGGCCTTAAGGGCACCCGCACATCTACCTACCTACCATGCTCCCTACCAGAAATTCGCGCCCAGGCCTTTGGCTTAAATAAAATACCCCTAATTCTTATTTTTCCGTAGAGTCTTCGATATGCTAGTACATGCTAGGAAGTTGGGAGGGGCATTTAATTAATACGTAGAAGCTTCATCTGTCGGACTATTATCCGCCCCGACTTTTTAGATAATTTTGATACGTTCAGTCACATGTTTGTAGAAGAGACAGCAAATCTTTTTTGGAAAGACACAGAAATTATTTTGAAAGGGATCATATACTGTCCGTGTTCAAGGTAGGTTAGGTTAGGTAGAAGGGCTGCTACTTAATTTCCCAACACACTGAGACCATGTTCGTCCATTGTGATGACCAGAGTCACACTACTACCACTGATTGACCACACGCACGATACAAGCGTATTAACTCTCACTGGGATTCGAACATGGGACCCCACTAACCCCCCAATTAGGACAGGCACTTAACGAACTGCGCCATCCAGTCGTAAGTTACATGTTTTTATATGTTCATTATCTGTGGCCGTGGCCTGTATGTATATCGTTTTCAAACAGAGACGACCTGAAGAAAAACCATAGCTGCCAGCTGCTGAACAATTAAATGTTTAATCAATAGTTTTTGTCCCTTTCCAATTTATGAAGCTGGTGCGTACTCACTCACACTTAATGAGAATGTCAATAGCAATGCAAATTTTTTCATTTAACTCATGAAAAATACGAAGAAAATGTAGTGTCATACAGCCACGAGTGAAGTTAAGATGAGTGAGAATCTTCTCACAGCTTGAACAATCATTATTTTAAAACATTTTCGGTAACTTTTAATTAATTTAAGAACATTTTTGCATACATCATTGCACAAACAAGAATTTATTAGTTAGTAATTAATTTAACCGAAAAGAATTGAAGGAATGCTGTAGTGATATCCATCCTCCAAGAGCAATGTGTCTGGAGTGGACACCTTGGTCTCTGCCTCTTCTACTTCACTTGTCATCTCAATCGTCTCATGAACCGAGTCCTGACTTTCCGATACACTTTCTTCGGTTGCAACTTGTAGTTTTTGTGCATTTTGTATGTATTCTGGAATTGTGGTAGACACCAATTGAATAGTAATTGGTTCACTTTCTGTGGTGACTGCGTCAACAGGTGCCAATGTTATCGCTATTGGGGTGTCTTCAGAAACGGAAACTGCCGCGCTGACTGTGGTAGCTGATGCAGAAACGGATGTTGTTACTTCGATGGCGTCTGTAGTCGAAGCTGTTTCAATGGCTTCTGTGGCAGTTTCTGTACGGACCTCAACAGCTGGTGCAGAATCGACAGTGGTTATTTCGATGCCCTCAGTAGTAGAAATCGTCTGGATGTCATTTTCCTTGATGTCTGCGACAGTTGTTACTTCTGGAATACTCTCAGTTGTGGCAACATCTTCAATGGCGTCTGCGACAGTTGTTACTTCTGGAATACTCTTAGTTGTGGCAACATCTTCAATGGCTTCTGCGACAGTTGTTACTTCTGGAAGACTCTCAGTTGTGGCACCATCTTTAATGGATTCTGTGAGAGTTTCTGATGTAGAATCGGGTGAGACTGTTGTCGCGTCATTGACATCCGAGGCGTCGTCCACTGTAACTATGTCAAAGACTTCTGTAGTAACAGGGGCTACTGTATCGGGCACAGCCGTTGTAATCACGACGGTGTCTTTCAGCTCAACAACTGCGATGTCTTCGGAAACTTCTCCTGTCTTTGCTTCAAGTGCGGTTGCGCCCTCAGTTGTGACCACCGTTTCATTGTCAACTTCACTAATGACTTCTGGTGTTGTGCTCACAATGAAGTCCTTGCTTTGAATGAGACTTGCAAGCACTTCCCTATCGTCTTCAACTGCAACTGCTTGCGGCGTTGTCTGAATCTCAATGATTTCTTCAGACAACTGTGGCAGAACTGTTGTGGACACAGTGAGTGGGGGCAAATATTGTCTTAAGCTTGCCACGCTATCAGCATTGTTATCAATCACAACTTGAACCGGAATAAAGACCTCCTCTTCAGTCAAAGAAGCTGCATTGTCTGGACCAACGGTGCTTAGAATCTCGACTACATTTGTGAAGATAGGCGGTTCCTGGACATACGCAGCATTTTCTGGTGGCGTTTGCAAGTACTCCGGCAAAAGGGGTGGCAAATACTCCCGTGATGGCGGCAGGTATTGCCTTGATGAGTTAATAATCTCGGAAATATCTCCCGACACTGCTCCAAACAGGGCGACTACCAAAAGAACCAGTTTCTAAATTGAAGATAGAACAATTTAGACTTCGTATATAATCTGCATTCAATTCCAAATGACTTACCATCTTCTTAATTGATGCTGCTATCGATTGCAAATGCGAATTGTACTGAATCCGTATCCCGGCGTCGTCTTTTATACTCAGTACTCAGTACAAAGATATATTTAAATCTCTACCAACGTCATTTTGTTGAGTAAGGTTTTGAGGAAACCGTAATCCAAGTAAATACAAGAAACTAAGCCTTTTCAGCTTTTGCATCAAATTATGAAGCAAAATACATTTGAATTGGCAAATTTTTTCGAACAGCAAATACCTTTGAGTGGTATGTTAATCCAAGAGGATGGGAAAATATCATATTGCGCCTTTGAACGCCTCACGGGGGAATGAAAGATACTTCACGATTAATCACTGAGTGCAAACTAAACAAACATTTTTTATGAGAAATTGTTAAATTGTTCGTGCAAAAATAGTTGAGGTCTACTTGACTCAGATTTTTTGCTCATCTACTCATCATTTTCACAATACAATCTTTTTGTTATCATCATGCAAATGATGCAAGTTGTTCGTTCATATTAAACCCTTTGAGCGTTGAATTTTAGTTTGTGAGATACTCATACCTTTTTTTTTTTCCTATTCGTCAACGCACGACTGTTTGAAGTGGGTTAATGACACACCTTTTGTGAGAATATCTTCGCCGAAGGGGTTATCCATTTTTAGAGATTTTAGCATTGACATTGATCATGTTATTTTTGTATGATGAGTCTCGCTTGATCGTGCAGCAGTGCATGCTTTATTTCTTTAAATTCAGCATATGACATAATTTGGATGAGGTTGGCAGTTAGGCGAAAATTCAGTATCATGTTACCTGTCAATCCAAATGTCTGACATGTCTGACAAAAACAGCACACTCGAATAACAATGAAAATGCCGCTTATGTCGTTGTTGAAGCCTGAGAACCCTCAGATACACAAAAATATGCCTGTAGATTTAACTTTTCCACATCGTCAAGAGAATTTTGTTTGAAGTAATTTGTTGATGTCGCCAATTCTTCTGGAATGTTCTATAATTCATATGTTCACCTCTGAACGAACTGGTGACATGTTGAGGTGAGCAGTTGATTTTTGAGTTGTTACACGAAATGTCTACTTCCCATGATTAACAGTGCATGCTAAC
Organism: Eristalis intricaria; assembly: GCA_964034865.1. Lineage (NCBI taxonomy): Eukaryota > Metazoa > Arthropoda > Insecta > Diptera > Syrphidae > Eristalis > Eristalis intricaria. The sequence goes on from OZ035875.1 coordinate 34,633,418, forward strand.
CACTGTGAAGATGGCAAAAGGCCAATTACATGACAGAATCAAATTTAAGTTATGAGAATATATTTCCGAGTCAATCCTTAAGACGTTGAACTACTTTTTTCCAAAATATGTTCCCGTACACCAAGTGGTCCGAACATCGGCTTTACAAATCCATGGGGATTTTAAAGTTTAATGTGAATTATGAAGCATTTCTTCCATTTCCGAAGGTTTATCCATTCCGAACTAGGACATTGCAATATAATCCAAAGAGTACTCAGGGGTGTACTTTCCACTCTTCTCTGGATTTTTGTGGTGGACGAAAGTCTTAGGGAATTGAGTCGTGCAAGCTGAAAATCACTAGCCTACGCAGACAACATAGCCCTAGATGTTACGATCAAGTTTCTTCACACCGTTAGAGATACTATAATCACTTCATTAAGTAGATTAAAAAAGTGGACAGGAAATACTGGTCTGGATGTTAACCCGTCCGAAACAGAGCTAGTACTGTTCAGGAGAAGATACAATATACTTTCAATAGTATTTGGAAGCTGATGAAAAAAGAACAGAGTTTCACAAAGACTTATGCCGAAGCTGCAGAATCTAAGTGGTTCACAACTGCTTCAGCTGTGACAATCACCTTAATCTAACCTAACCTCATCACTCATGTGGCATGCCTATTATAGTTGGGCATATATTCATTTACCTGGTGACTTGTCAACGTGAGAACGTAGCCCGCAAATATCCAAGTGTCAGAGGCGGTCCAAAAACTATAAAACAAAAAGCAATCAAGGGCGGCACAGAACAGAACAAAACAACAAAGAATAACATTGATACTGACAAACACCATCAACACCAATCATAAGTGACCGGAAATATATACCTAGTAGGTCATCGAAAACGATGTGGCCTGTACTAAATCAAAAGAGGGTTAGAGCTTTCGTGGATCTATTCTAAACTAATAGTCGTAATAACTGGCCACTGCCTCATAGGAAAACCGACGAGAAGACTTGGTTTGCTGCAGGATAACCAGGAAACAGTTCTATACTACATCGTTCCTTGCCCGCTTTATCAAAAAGAGAAGACTACTAGGAACCTGTTTATTCTTTTAACGACCTCGGCAATTTGACGCGCGCAAATCACAAGGATAGCCCAAAGTAAATCAAAACCAAGAAATGGTTATAAAATGGTCAAAAAAGACATCTGAGTTTGACAAACAACTTGTAATTTTACTAAGCTGATAGTAAGACATATCAAAACGATCTAAGTGGGGCATAGGTTTTGCACAAACTTCAACTTACTCACCTTAGCGATCCAAGCTTCAAACAAGAAGTTAAGATGTTCTTACCGGTTTTCACGATTCGAAAAGAAGATCGGAAAGTCAGCAGAGTATAACTTAAACGAGTTGAAGAGACCATAAGACCATTCGTGGATTTCAAGGCGGCTTATGACAGCATGCCTCTAAGCATCATCTCTAAACGCCATGTCTTCTTTCGACATTCCTGCCAAACTCGTCAGTTTGTGCAGGATGCCTAAGGAGGATTCTCGCTGCTCCATCATGGCCGGTAAGGAACTTACCAACCCCTTCAATCTTAAGAAAGGATTTAGACAAGGGGACGCGCTGTCATGTGGCTTCTTTAACATCATCCTGGAGGAGATCATGCAATACTCACACGCCAACACTAGACTCACGATCTTGCATAAGTCCGTACCATTGCTAGCGTACGTGGATGACAATTACGCGATAGGTTCGACAGCGAATCGTTAACGAAGCATTTTCTGGTATTAAAACGAAGGCGACCAAACTAGGCTTAGCGGTTAATGAGGGGAAAACGAATACTGTACACAACAGAGCGTCACAATAGACAGCTATAACTTCGATGTAGTTAAGGAAACGAAATTAAAAGTAGAAAAACTCTTACCAATCGCTAGTTCAAGAGGCAATAAAGTAATAGAGCCCTCTCTCGAATTACGAACCTTGACCTTATAGAAGACATAGATCATACTAGCCTTGCTCTGCGGCGGCGCAGAGGCATGAACGATCTCAAGAGCGAAGAGAGGGGTCACTGGGCAGAGAATTTCTGAGTGCGATGTTTAGTATTGTTTGAGTTGACGGTATTAGGAGAAGATGATTCGGCCAAGAACTCCACGGCGTGTACAGCGACAATATATTGCTCCAGCCCGAAGAGTCTTCGACTCAGAACCAATGGGCACAGCAATAGAGGAAGCCTACGAAACCGATGGCGCACAAAAGTGGAGAAGGACCTTAACCAAATTGGCGTGCGAAATTGGAAGCAACTGGATAAGAAATGCGCCAGCTGGAGAGGCCTGTTGGCTGTTAGCTGAGGTGCAGGTGCACCCTGGACTGTAGAGCCACTAGAAGCAGAATAAGGAGAAGAAGAGAAACAATGACTCATTCTCAGATTCCTAATGAAAACTGGTTTGGCGAGAATACATAGTACCCTCAATACAGCTCTGAAAAGAGCAGTATGTCAGGGGAACTCGAGAGAGATCAAACATCGCACATTGACTTCAATGAATATATTATCTAGTAGTTCACCCTCTCACAACTTTTCACGTGAAGTAAGTTGACGAATTCTATGAGGAACCAGCAACCACTACCTTCACTTAAAGGCTTGCGAAAATAGAAAACGTCCTTTCAAAAAAAAAAAAAATATCACATGTGTTCACTATACTTACATACATTGTAATGTTAAAAATAAATCAACTTGAAACTGTTATACAATATGTTTATTACTGCTCAGGAAATAGTTGTGTTAGAAGAAAAGGCATAATCATAGAATTGATTCAGGTAAATAGGAGTTTAATAATTGTAAGTACAAGAGTTTAGACAGCTGGCATCACCTTTGAGATGACAACACAACGACAACAAATGTGTTTTTTTTTTTTTTCTTATACCCTGTGACGGTATCTTATCCTACGAACGGTTTTGTACCTGTATCCGTCGCTGGCCAATTCATGAGCGGGTTCCGCTTCAATTTGAACGGGTTGTTCTTCAGCAATTGGAACCGATAACTGCTGGCTCACTGGCTTTGGTGCTGGATACTTGTATCCTTCCTTCTGCTTCACCTCGGGTAAGGCTTCAACGACGGCAACCGGAGCGGGTGGACTAACAACCTTAACTTCACTTGGTGGGATGTATTCGGGCGCAGGCAGCGACGGCAAGGTAATTGGTGCTGACTTCAAGTCGGTTTCAACGGCAGCAATAAGCTCAGGAATAACTGTTAATGGGGCAGCACTGATTTTCGTTTCGGTTGAAATCACAGTTTTTTGTGCTGGCAATATTATAGGAAGCTGCACCTTTGCCGACACCACTGTGGGCTTAGAGTACTTGTATCCCAAATGGGAAACATCGCCTGCCACGAGTCCCGCCAAAGCCAAAACTGCCAAAACTACACGCACCTGTGGACAAAATTAGCAAATGCGTAAATGAAGAATTTAAAATACTGATCAGTTCTTACCATTTCTTGGATTTAATCTCAACAGACGAGCGCTAACAATAAAATGGTCAAGAAATTGTAGTTATTGTTGTATATATAAGAGTGAGCGTGGCTTCAGATACAACATAGACTCCACAATTAATATTTATGAAGCTGGCTGGCATTCTCCACTTTATCACTGAATTTCCTCATGTTCACGCATTTTATAATCAATTTATGCGGTAAATACATAAGGGAACGTATTGAAAACTAGTCTACCGTGTCTGCTGCTTTGAAAATCACAAGCCAGATTTCTGGAAACTGTTTTAAGAGTGGGCCAACTTTTATTGATCATGTAAAAAGCCACTTGACCTTCAGCAGAATCAACCAGCTTGAATTATAATTGTTAATTAAAGCATCTGCATTTGTAATTGGTGAGAAAGGTCATTTTCGGACAGACAATGTTTTTATGTTTCTGTTTTTTTTTTGTTTTTGTTTTTGTTTTTACGCTTCGCTTTTTGGGTTTGTGGAGACTAACTGGTAGCTGCAAAATTCTCAAACGCCAGTATAACACCATATACATCAGATTACTGATTTGATTGATTTTCGGTAAATAGTCTGTTCGAGCGGGTTACATTTTTTACAATAACGTCTAACTAAGGTCAACTAATGTGGAATAATGACTTGTTTCCCTTTAATATAGTGTCAATGCACTAATAGTTTAGCATATGAAATAGTCGGTTGTCTTCAACATGTGGTCTTTGGAAAACATTCTTCTGTGGTATTATAATCGTGTTAAGGCGACGACGAATGTGTTTAAGTTTTGAATAATCAATTTGAGAGCAGACAGTGTGTGTGGCAAGCCGACTTCGTGAATGCGTGGGAATCTTGTAGCAGGAAGTACAAATGTCTGCGTACAAGTTCATACAGTAGCAAAAAAAAATATACATACAACCTGAATTTTTGCTTTTAAAGGATTTTGAAAAAAAAAATAATTCAAACTAAAAAACCGAATAATAAATAACACGTTGGATATATAATATACATAATCTCTTAAATCGAATTACCGTACTTTTTTTTGTTGATTTTTGGCCTTTACGTCCTTGCGGCCATCGCTCACTTAGATCAACATGTTGGGTCCAGTGTGCCCTTAATAGGTGATGCTTTACTACCGCGAAACATTCTTTTACTCCTAAAATCATCCTTATTCATTTATGAATTTTATGAGGTTTTTCATTTCAACACCGCTTAAATCTTCCCGCTCTGCGGAGAAATGCTTTCGTACGAACTGCCCTCTTTTTGCTTTGGGCTAGGATTCTGTTTCTTCCTCGTCACCGATCAATGATGATTATCTCTTTTTGCTCAGGTTCGGCCATAGATCTCTCCAATACGCAGACAAAGCCATCGAGGTCTGGCTATGACCACAGCTTCGTCTTCTAGTTTTTTCGAGGTCAGCGGCGTATACGCATATGGGATTGCCAGAAATTCTACCATCTCAGGTCCCTTTCTTGCGACTCTGTCCGCCTTATCATTGCCTGCTATTCCAGTATATGTTGATGGAAGCTCCTCCCCAGAAACAGGATTTATAAAGACATATTCGATTGCTGATCACATATTTTCTCTTACATCCAACAGCTTGTAACCTGCGAAATCAAGGTGTTGTTCCTAATCAAAGTGTTCGCAAAGAGGATATACTGCAATATTGAATCCGTAATTTGTATTATAAGACTTTCAGAACGTCTACTGCAGTTTAAGTCCTTCTTCTTATTCTTATTGCTCTATACCCCGGGTGGGTCTGGGCCTCAGCCACCAAGCCTCTCCAGCTAGTTTGATCTTAAGTCAGCTGCCTCCAATTAGTTGAGGTCGTTGGTCAAGTTGGTTGAGCTTCTCTTCCATTTGTGTACGCCATCGGTTCCGTGGGCGTCCCACGTCGAAGATCTTCGGGCTGGATCAGTGTGGAAACATGCGTTCTACATGGCCTAGCCATCTTAGGAGTTGAATCCGCAAACTCTTGACTCCGCTCATGTCGCTGTAAGCTTCGTGATTGAATCTTCTTCTCTCAAAAACCATCAATGTAAACAGGACCAAAAACTGGATGCAGAATTCGTCCACATAGAGGCTTCATCGTGCTTCTTCATCTGCCTTTGCGATGGTCCAGTGTTATCGCCATGGAGCAGGACATGACCAAGTTGTTATATAATGTTTGCTTGGTCCTTCAAAAGAGGGCTTTACTATTCAATTGCCTCTTGAGTGCAAAAAAAACAGTGATTGGCAAGAGTTATTCTGCATTTAATCTCGGTACTGGTGTTGTTCGTACTGTTTACTGAGGTAGACGAAGTCCTTCACTATAGTGACGTTCTCGATGAACCCTTTCTCGATGAGAGCATATACTTCGTTTTGCCTTTTTTCGCCGCTAGACCAAATTTAGCTGCTTCCGTCTCCATGCCAGCAAACACCTCGATGTGCTCTGCCAATCACGTCAATGTCATCCGCCTATGCTAACAGGTGTACGGACTTCTGGAAGATCGTCCCACTAGTGTTGGCGTATGCGCCTTGCACGATCGTCTCCAGGATGATGTTAAGAAGTCATATGACAGCGTGTCGCCTTAAGACCTTTTTGACACTGAATGTATCGGTGATTCGGTGCCGACCTTGATGATTCTCCATCGTTATCCTTCCCAAACTGACGAGTTTGGAAGAAATGTCAAGTGGACATCGCATTGAATAGTTCGTCTCTATGCAACCTGTTATATTCGGTCTTGAAATCGACGTATGGGTGGTAGGTCTCGATCTGCATCTCTTGGGTTTTATCCAGGATCTGCGGTACTGTAAAGATATGGTCGATGATTTGGTGGACTTCTCTACATATCAGGTTATTGATGAATGGTTTTAGGATCTCACACAATAGATATTATATGCTCTGCTAAGAAAGCAAAGACAAAGACCTTCTTCTGATTCTCCTACTTTGCATTTGTGCTTCCTGAGTCTCCAGTGCCCTGTTAAGAAGTCTGTTAAGATACGGAGGTTGTACTTGCTCATCTTGATACATGCCCAAAACATCTTACGATTATATTGATAAGAAAGTTTCTGGGCCTGCTTCATGCAATGAAGCTCGGTTCCTTCTTTCTGGTTACCTGAGTTCTTCTCTGAGGACATGGCCTCCTACAGCGCAGAATGGTTCGGGGCCTTTGAAAGGTTCCGATGTATATTTCCTAGCTGGGAAGTCCTATCTATGGGCAGGTTTCCAACAGAGATTTAGTTAGTTCCTCTTGGTCAACTCTTCTAGGTTCTATAGGTATGCTCACATAAGCTAGAATTTGGGGATGTATGGGTCTAGTGAGAAGATTGCGGCACGACTGTCCGACATTATTGCTATGTCGCAGTTCCTGTCAAGATTGATTTGAACTTATCTGTCATGGCATAGATTTCTGCTTCAATGCTTCAATGATGCGAACAAATGTACAAGAATCACAGTATGATCTAGTGCGTACCGAACCTAAGGAGAACATATGGATTTTATCGAAAACTTGTGTTGAACAGTCATGCCGAAATTAATTATTCGTATTAACTCCGCACAGACCGTGGATGTTCGTAATTTCAGTAACTTCCGAGTGTGTTTACGTGCCTAAAATCACAGTCGAAGTCACAAACATAGTTGTGGATCATTCAACAGTCTTCTGTGACAGCAGTGTGTGGGCTTTAGATTGATTTCCAAATTAACATGTTGATTGAAACCCCTAAATCATTGTCTACCTTATTACTATTCGCACACATGTTGCAGTCAATCATTTTGATGTTTGGAATATTGCATATATGCCTTATATGTACATGGATACTACAAATACAATGATCTATGTGTCTTTTAAATTGTTGATTTATTAAGATGATTTTACTGCGCTTTTATTGACGTCTTGTGCCTGATTTTTTTAGCTAAGCAAACACAATAACAGCAGCAATAAAATCGATTGGCCGGATGTGCGAAGATATTTTAGTCGAGTGTTGGTTTCTCTATATATAGTCACACATCCATCTTCAGCTGGGATACTTACGCACTGGCTTGGGTATTTGGCATACATTTCCTTAATATAGCAATTTTATGCATTCAGTATTCCCATGAGTTATGACGTAGGTATCTCATCTCGGTCGGTCCATTGTTCCGCTCAATTACAATACACGTCTAGTGACATTTCAAATGTTATAGGACACAGATCATGTCATGAGATTTGATACAATTTATAGAAAATCGTTCTCGATGTGAACCATGGTGTGAATTTTAAGCAAGTGTGTACATTTGACTATCTGACAGGATATGTATTTTCAAATATTTTTCTGTACATTCCAAGTGCTCGTAATTGTGTCCGACTCCTTGTACTTTGACAAATCGTATATTTTCAAAAATGTGTGTTTATTTTAATTGTTAATTGTATAACGAAAATTATAGTTTTTGATAAAATACTGGTTACGACATCGAACATCGATATTCCTTCGTATTTTAATTAAATTCACTGCACTCCTTCAAATTAAATTTCCTTGTAGATGATGACAAAACGTGTTCGATTTAAGGAATGAATACTCATTTTTATAATTCGACCAGTGGTTTAGTTAGTTTTGATGTTCTTAACGCGTGGATATTTCACTATTTATTGCATTGAATTCAAGTAATTTTACAAAGCTGAAGAATTTGTTTGGTTGAACAGGATAGTCTCAGAAACCACTGGTTTGAATTGAAAACTTAAATTGTTCGAAGGACTCGATAGTTCATTTATCGAAGAAGGCCTTAGGCTATTTACCTGTTTTGACGCTGCGATATGCCAATAGGAACGAAGCATTAATGAAAACTGTTCCAACAACGGGAAAAAAATAATACCTTTATGAGAGCTTACATTGCGTGCGTTGCCATCATGTCTGATGGAATTCTTCCTCTTTAAAAGCTCTATAAAAAATTGGTCATAATCCTATGCAATATTTATATACATGCATACACAATATCATTTAAGATTCACTCACTACAACTTTCTTTATACAATATAATATATGGGTGGCGCTACAGCCCGTAGAGGGCCAGGGCCTAGCTTCTGAGCAACTACTTGTGTTGTGCGTGCTATTGTTCCCCACGAGTGGAAGGGACCTACAGTTTAAGCCAGCTTCGAAGGGCCAAGTTTGAGAGACGCATAATCTTTGCATTCGTAAGCCAGGAAACGAACCCAGGCAGCGAGGTTAAGTTGCGTAGGGGTCGACGCACATATCCACAACGGCCACGCCAAGCCTTTTTTATGGGAATCAAATTTTCGAATGTAATATTATTTATCGAACGGCAATAACTGATATTCTCGGGCAAGGAAATAAAACACGACTTTCAAGCGTGAGCCAAGATCCAAACTGAAACTAGACTGTACTTTAATTTTAACATCGAATGATGTCCCGTTTTTGTGGTGGTGGGTCGCTGTGGCGTAGTGGGTAAGTGCGTCGACTCCTACGCAGAGGGTGCCAGGTTCGATACCCGAATTTACCACCTTTGATAATTCGCGGCTCCACCTCTTTCAAGTCACTGACAATGCTCAAAGAGTATTTCTGTCTACGAAAAGCTTCTCAACTTCGCCGTTCGGAGTCGGCATTAAACTGTAGGTCCCTTCCACTCTTGAAAGAACAATAACACGCACAACACGGGGTGGTTGCTGAGAAGCTAGGCCCAGGTTCGCCTCGAACTGTAGGGCCACCCATATTATATTATTATGATGTCCCGTTTTTAGTTTATACTACTTAAATGTACCGTTTAGTCCACGCTGATGTTCTTAGCCGATGATCTCTTTGTTACAATGCTATGCAACAACTGTATACATGTATACATACAATGTATATATGCAGTACCAAAGGCACTCATAACATTAGATGTGTGGTGACGTCACTCGGGCGAAGTCGCGGAGAACAGCTAGGTCAAGATAACTGTGATGTGATTCACATGTCCAGCGATCTTATGGATGTATTGTTTCATTCCTCTAGGCCTTGAATGTTTTTAGAAATGTTATGCTTTGGCAATGGTGTCATGACACCGTGCCAAGCGACATTGTGGCATGTGAAAAAATTTGGTATAATGATGCTTTGAAAGAGTCATTAGACCGAATAAATATCACTATAGGATTGTGTATTGTGACAACTTCCCGCAATAAACAGTGGAGTATGTAAGGGGAATATGCTACCCCCAGGGAAAGTTATAGAATTTGGAGTAGGTGCGATGTTCTATGCATCCAAATTTTGATAAAGTCTACGGAAAACATGGACATGAATATGTATGCAAATAAGCTGTGAATCAACAGAACCTACTCCAAATCCCATAGTGTGCCAGGCAGTGTCAGTCAGTCTGGTTTTACTGACATTACACACCGAACACTAGAAACAAAACTTTAGAATACAAATGCAAATTTGGCATAATGTCGCAAACTGGTTTGGCCTTATGACGCTTTTGAAAGCGACATTATACCAAATGTTAGTATTCCGCCTAATGACAGTTTCAAAAGCGTCATTATACTAATTTGTCACAATGACGTTTGGTACAACAAATCAGTCCCAGTTCGGGATACCTTTTCTAGTATCATTACTACAGTAAGTCTGTTTGATTCTAGTGTTGAACTAGTAAATTCTCCATTGTCTCTGCATTTATTTGTAGTGGGTTGTATGTAGCTGGAACAAATCAAAACAAATCTTGAGGTAACGGAAGACTTTGTAAAGGAGTCGACTGTTTGTCTTAGTTGGTTGGTGCGGTTTCAGGTTCGATCTCCAAATTCACCAACATCCATAATTCACGGCTCCACCTCTTTCGAGTCACTGACAATGCTCAAAGAGTAGTCCTTTCTAGAAAAAAGCTTCTCAAACTTCATCATTCGGAGCCAGCATAAGATTGTAGGTCCCATCCACTCGTGACAGAATAATAGCACGAACAACACGAGTGGGTGTTGTAGACGCCAGGTACTTGTCCACCTTGACTCACATTATATTATAATTGTATTTAAGTTCACGTTAACAAATTACATCCTAGTGCATTCCGAAGGAGTAGAATTGCCCTTGGCAGTCGCTGTTAATTTTGTTTTTCAAAACATTTGGGCTAAAATCTTGGTGTCTTTGAAAGAAAAATCTTATGGATATATGATCCCGTCTGCCAGGAAGGTGAAGGGAGGAGAAAACACAAAAGTGGATGTAGTCCGGAGACGAAAAAAATGAAGAAAAAAACTGCACTGACTTGGCCACATCGAGCGCATTGACATCAATACTCCAGCTTACTGGGTCTTCGAATCTGAGCCGCCTGGCTAACAATGTCGCACGTGCAATACACCGTGATCATGCTAATTGGAAGTATAGTACCCAGGACACTCAGCAATCGAAGGCAGCTGCAGCTCAGGCTCAGACCCTCCAAGGGTCGTTGGGCTCATAAGTAAGCAAGTGAGGTTCTTGTGTAAATGGCAGTTGCATGCGGCCAGTGGTCAGTGATTTTCCCCATAATAGCACTACACATTCGACGTGTATTCAGTTTCAAGGCTTCCTGTGGCTCTTTTTTGGAGTGTTTAAGTTGCTGGTTGTTCAATACCTGGTTACAATGTTCGGTCTGTTGTTGTGTACTTACAACTGCGATTGTGAACCCGGAAGGAGAAGGGTCCTAAGAGTTCTGAACATGTGTTTGCTTGGGTGTTCCAACCACAATAATCACTCATGTTTTGTGTGCTTTTGTTTTCTTTAAATAGGTTTTATTGCGACTCCGACCGGCCAAGGATTTGGGGAAGTTTTTCAGATATACTCTTTAAACATTACCATTCGACAGATGTGGGGTCGTGGCATTTTTGTGGAAAAGTGCGTAGAACTCGTCGCCCACGCCCACTACTCCACGAAACCGTGTAGGAAGTATTTAATACTAATAATATTGGTGGCGCTACAGCCCATAGAGGGCCAGGGCCTAGCTTCTCAGCAACCACTCGTGTTGTGCGTGCTATTGTTCTTTCACAAGTGGAAGGGACCTACAGTTTTACGCTGACTCCGAACGGCCAAGTTTGAGAAGCTTTTGCTAGGCAGTTCATACTCTTTGAGAGTGGTCAATGACTCGAAAGAGGTGAAACCTTGAAAATTATTTTTGGTCGCACCAACCGGGAATCGAACCCAGGCAGCGAGATTAAGTTGCGTATAAGTCCGAGCAGTCGGTTATATTTCAGCACGAGTTTCATTGACGTTTTCAAGCGCCTCGTGACAAGAGGAGTCAAACGGAGATGGTTACACACCTACACAGCCGCCGAAACATTGGACATGCACTGCTCAGTCAATCTCCTTAACTATTTCTGAAGCGGCCAGAATGATATCAACGTTGGAAATACCATCAGCAGATATTACCATTCTCATCTACAGCCAAGCAACAGAAATCAATTTGCCGCGAATTACTCAATGGCCATGCCCCCGATATGGACGAATCAGTGCAGCCGACAGGTTTTCGCCTTCCAGACTACATCCACATCCTGATACAGCTCGAAGAGATGGCGGTTGCGTCTTCGCCTCCATTCACCCTCCTTGAAGACATGGTCATATAGGACGTACAATTTTTCATTCGAAGGCACCAAGAATCAGCTCCGCTTGGCGTCTAGATTTCGCCTCCATATAGCAGGTCTGGCAAAATAAGAGTTTTGTAGAGAATGACTTTGGTCCTTGGAGTCAGAAGCTTTGAGCACATATGCTTAGACCAGCCAAATTAACAGCGGCTTCCAAGGGCGATTCTATACGTAGGATCTCCACTAACATGTCATGAGTTGAATTCAAGTTGGTAGACAAGCTCCTTCACTACCTCAAAATTGTAGATGTCGATTGTAATGTCTTGCACTAGGTGGTGTACGGCGGATCGTTTCTTGCTCGACAGCATATATTTCGTATTATCCTCATTGACTTTAAGACCAGCTCATTTTCCCCCTTCTTCAATTGCCATGATTGCTGGCAACTGAATGCCATCTCGTTGGCAATGCGCGACGATGCCGGATTCATCTGCATATCATCAATGAAATGAATCACTTTAAAGTTTGAAAATAAAGAAAAAAAAATAAAGAACATGTAGACGATAGTGCCTTCCGTGTTTACAGCTGCCTCCCGCACTATAGTTATAATAATAATATAATATGAGTGGCGCTACTGCCCATAGAGGGCCAGGGCCAATGGCTCGAAAGAGGTGGAGCCGTGAAAAGGTGGGTATCGAACCTGGCACCCTCTGAGTAGGAGTCGACGCACTAACCCACTACGCCACTGCACCACCCCGCACTATAGTATCCAGGACCAAATTGAAGAAGTCACAATACAGCACACCCCCTTGCCGAAATCCCATGCAAGTTTCAAACGGCTTGGAAATCTTTTAACCGAACTGGACGGTGTATTGCGTATGTGTTAGCGTGGTACGACACATCCGGACACATTGTCCTGGGATCCCGATTTCGGCAATCGTATCTAATGGTTCCTTGCGATGAATGCTGTCGCATGCGGCTTTAAAACCGATGAGAAGGTGGTGCATATCGATTTAAAGCTTGGTGGTCTTCTTCAGTAATTACCTGAGTGTGAAAATTTGGCTTGGTACGTACCGATTAGTGTGGTGCAAAACGGAATTAGGCGTTCGCACAGCTAAGCAGGGATATACCTCTCTATTTATTGCAATAGGTAGGTGGATGTGGCATTTGGAGATGATATTGCAGTCATAGGGCATTTTTTCGTCTTCCCAAATTCTACAGGAAATGGTGCATGCTCCCAGCCAGAACATCGCCACCGGCCTTGAAGAGCTCCGATCCCATTAAAACCTGGGGTTTTGTTATTCTTCAGCCTTTTAATGGCTGGGCCGACTTGTTCAAAGCTAGGTGAGAAGATTACTTCATCGACTGGAATTGGGATTTCTTGACTCCCTGTCATTCTCTCCTGGTCAAGCACGCTAAACAGTTGTTGCAAGTGTTGCTTAAACACGTCCAATATTCCCTGCGGGTCAGTAACAAGGTTAGGCTGACAAGAAGTTTTATTTGGAGTGCCTGAGTGGCCTTCCTAAAGCCTGTAGCAAGGCTTTTGGCTTTTTTATGAAGCCCGTATTTCTGCTTGTCCCTAGACTCTTCGATGTCATTGAGCGAGAGACCTTTTTTTGCAGGCGTAGAAGCTATTTCTCCTCCCGTCTTCTAGCTCGGTACTCTTCTGGCGCTGCACTTATTTTTCGTTCGGTTGTAGGTTTCTTTTGCTCACACTCTTCATCATACCGCGATTTTCTCGACGGAGGTGGTAGGTAGTCTAAAACGGTTTCAGCCACCTCTTTGATGGCCGAGCGGCAGTTTAACCACGTATCGTTGGCGTTTATGTTCGACGACATACAGACGAGCCCCACACTTGATTGCTCTTCGCAATATATAACTCCTCGTATAAAAAAAAAAAAAAAACAAAACTGCTTCCGCACTGTTTTCACTTAAATTTAATTTTATTTGACCAAAAAGTTTGCACTTGATCTTACATGCTAAAAGCTTAAATTAGCGGGAAAGGTGTTGGCTCAAGGTTTTGGCAATGATCTTTGGTCACCGGGGTGGTCAGTCACGTGTGTTCTTGTTGGTATTTCCATGGGGTGGTGGTGGTGAACCGCAGTCTACTTTAGTGAACTGATACAGTCTATCGATTGATGTTCTTGGGAATGTCTTAGCAGATTCAACGCTTTGAGGAAACGTTGTCCTTGAGTGGGGCTTCCTAAGTTCCTGAAAGCCATGCCTGGATCATTCTCGATGTTGAGTGATTGCCTCTAGATCATTGCCACCAAGTATTGATGTAGGGGGATGATGCGGCCTTCTTCCTTAAGATTCCTGTTGCTGAGATTCTTCTGCTGGTCTCTGTTAAAGGTGAGATCGGAATATAAGATGCTAGTCTTGAGAGAGATGGTATGCCATACAGAGAAACCGTACGCTATAATTGGGCGAATGAATTTCTTATAGAGTAGCAACTTCGTATTCTGTCCTTTTGTTTTCGTATGGGAAGCTATCTGAATCCATTTAGTTTTCGCATGGGAAGGTAGATGCGACGAGATAAAAAAAGCTGGCCGCAAACGTTGTCGATTGCCGGCTGTAGGTTCAAAATCTGGTATGTCTTGTGAATGTTGATCGCAGTTTTGGAATTAAAATATTAGTATATGCCGGGAAATCAGAATATTTCGGAAATCATCTGCAACTAACAAATAAGAAGCAAATGGAGATTGTAGTGGAATAAATGAAGGAAAATCCAAACATAACGCTTAGGATGCATTCCGCCGGGAAGAAAAGGTGGCAAAAAGTAGCAGAAGTAGCTGTGGCCCACTTAGATCCAGATTGGATCCAGTGTGCTATCACTGTCCGGTAATTTAAGCACGGGTTCCTTTTTTGCTCAGAGGACTAACCAGAATCTATTTCACAGATTCTATTGTTATGCTATTGTCCTAGAATGCGAAGTCTTACCATCGAAGGATGAGCAACGTATTATATTGTTTTTCTCGAGGGACTGGATTGCTGGATGCGTTCCTTCCGGATGTTATAAACATTAATTTTACCTCACCTATATATATATTGAAGTTGTCCTCTATTGAAGTTTGTAACGTCTAACACTACGCCGAATTTCTTTCTTCTTCCTGCGGTTTTGGGCTTCTAGTTCGGTTCTCTCTACTGCTACGGTCGCTAAAATTCGAACTTATTGCTATTCGCTCGTCGATCCGTGGTGTTGTGGTGTTTCTGTCTTTCACCAACTTGTGCACCTAACCCAGTCACAAAACAATTTTTCACAGCATTCCACTTGTCATCCACGCTCTCCTGTCTCGACCTGCTGATTGCTTTTGCTTCTAGCCCAAGATGCTTCTTTTGGCATACTTGGGGAGCTTTGAGTCTATCAATATTGTTCCTGGTGGTATTAAGCAAGTAACAGCGATTGCTGTTGACCGCTGCAGTACAAGGCGTGATAGTGACCTCGTTCTAGTCTTATGTCAGTCCCGCGTCTGTTCCGGGCGTCCAAAAGACACTCACCAGAGTTGAGCATGACAATACTTTTAGTTGGTGGGATGAATTCGTCAGCATCTAACCACCTTATCCCACTCAAGCCTAAACTGGCAATTTTTTACCGGACGAACTCGTGCTCCATTTGAAAGAATCTGGCATTTTGTGACCCTTCCTGAAGTGAGTCCATGAAAATCTTAACATTCCAGAATCCTATCTTTGTCCCTGTACATAACTTAAGATCGTAATTAAATTTCCCATCCGTATCCTAGGCGTTTGTTTGCGTTTCTCAACAATTCTTACTTTTTACTATTAAGGCTCGCTCGTTCTAGGGGCCTAACCCACCGATACTGGTCCTATTTTCGTCCTCTCCCGTTAGCAATTAAAGGATAAATTCCAATACGGAACCACGATGAGATTCGCGTAAGGCTTACTAATAGCCGCTAGGTTTTCAGCAGCTCTTTCTCATTATTTAGCGGACCAGCACCTATCGGAAGATGTTGTCCCTACGAGGCCGTTGTTAATTATAACAATCAACATGGATAAAGTGAGTCTGTTATTTTATCCGAGCACAAAGATGTCCCTGTATTTTTTCTTAGTATGTACAAATACTAAATGTACCAAAAGCAATCACCAAAGGTAACTAACAATATCATAAGCCTACTCGACCAACAACAGATATTTAAAATAGCATTTAATTTTAAAAATTATTAAAGTAAACAATGAACCAGAAAATGAAAAGCACCCCGTCGTCGTGAGAATGCAACAATTAATTAAAAAATCTTGTATACACCAACTCCTGAATTGTGACATACCACCATTCAACTCAATAAAATTTTGGAAATACTATTTGGGGTAGATGAAATTCATTAAGATATTTATCTGCATTTATTTTCATTTGAATTTCTTTAGTGAATGGGGTAGATCTCAATTTAATTAATTGCTTTACTAAAAATTCATTGAAAAAAAAGAATATGACATGAATGAAAAAAACATTTACTGATTTAAATAAATTTAATTTAGTATCGAAAACTTTTTATACAATATTTTCGTAGAAATATTTGCAAATACTTGTTTCTTTGTTGTTTTGCCTTAAGCAAGTCTTTCGAGAAAGAAATTATGAATTACTGAGAGTTTTTTTTTGCATAAAATAATCATGATTAAATGAAGGGGTGGGGTGCCAGGTTCGATACCCGAATTTACCACCTATATCACTATTCACGGCTCCGCTTTTTTGTTTTTGTAACTGGAATGTACGTACTTCGGACGGATATATTTGTAAAACATCTTGAATAATTAAGAGTGATTTCAGACTCCGTAATTGTATTGTTTACTTTTTCACCTGATTCCAAAATTGCTGTTCAGTGCACCAAATCCTTATACAGCATGGTTACGAATGATTTCTGATTTAATTTGTTCATTTCATCATAAATATAGCATCATTTATAAATTGATTAACTTAACTTTGCATTACAATTTAACTTTGTAAATCAAGTACTCTACCAAAATTAACTGTACGGGTTTCACTAAGTTCGATGATAGAACAATTAAAACAGTGCAAGATGTGAATGATGACATTATAAATATGTAAGTATGTTACAGAAATTGTCTTATAACAACGTTACATTCTCCCACAGAGCATTTATAGACACTGTATTGTTGACCGCTTTCGCACAACGTCGTACTTAATGAGGGTATTGAGTACATTGATAGAGAAAAGAGAGAAGACTCCTAACTCCAGTCGTTAGCTTTGTAGTTTGCTATCAGAGCTCGAGCTTCAAGGTCGGTGGCTATGTTCCGGTAGAGAGCATATCCAGATATAGGTAGAGCGGTGAAGAAGCTGTAGTTTGCTATCAGAGCTCGAGGTTCAAGATCGGTGGCTATGTTCCGGTAGGAAGTATGCACCAGTTCATCTGCAGAATTTGGGAAGACGAAAGCATGTCTGACGACTGGAATATCAGCTCATTTGCACCGTTCACAAAAGAGGACTTCCAATCAGAGCCTTGCTCGAAAGGTGTTAACGCCGGTATCGATTCATTCGTAACTGGGCGACATATTCTCTGGCAAAGCGGTGAATCAGTCACCATGTGAATGCTATAATTTGTCCAAGATTACATATATTCAACGCTTCGATGAAGTTCTGGTCGTAACAAGAATATCAAGGTCATTACAAAGGGATACCCGATTCGGTACACAATAAGCCCCACAGCATTGGAGAGAATCTTTCTGTTTGAACGAACGATTTTAACAAGAATTCATCCCGTTGAAGCAAAAATGTAGGCAGTGAATAAATAGAGCAACTACCCAATAAGCTAGTAAGTACTATTACCAGTCAACGCAATCAAGGCTTACAAGAGCTGCAATGACTTGCAATCGAGCTCAGCCATGGATTCATTCACACAATGGCAAACAACCACCCTGGTTTTGCTGATTGGATCAACGCCGGCACAACAAAATTCTACGATAAGACCAACACAGACCAAGGCTAGTCTAAAATGTAATTTGTTTATTTTTATATCTTTCTACCCTTCTAAAAACCACATGAAAATTATTATAACTCTGGCATACAATTTAGCATGTCACAAATATTTTAAAATGACGCAATGTTCACGATGTTAATTCTACCTACTAATACCGCGGGCTCCCATTGCTAAGCCAGCATTTAAACCTTTGTTATAAGTCTAGTTGTAAGGCATATGTTAATAATAACTGACGATATAATTAAAGCTAATAATCGTATCTCATGAATCAGTGAATCGCAGACTCATTTCAGCCTAAATATGAACAATAAAGACTGACACAACATGATTCAGTATTGGCAAAGATCATAGGACGGGTGGCTAAATTCATTTCAATCTCAGAATGTATGTACAACTTCAGTTCACACATAATTCGGAAGGCAGTGATAATTTGAATCACTGCCAAAAGGGGATTGGGTTTTTTCTGAGTTCTGAGTTAAAGTTTGTATTTTAGCCTATGCCATAATCCCGAACATGGGCAATCTATCTCTAGTCGTTTTAGCCTTAGAAACTTTCTAATTTATGATATAAGTCGGATAAATATAAGTTATAAATGACCATAGAATAGTGCTAACACATGCAAATTAAATTATTTAACATACATTTATATACTCTCTCTCTTACATTATGAAGCAGATATTTTTAGATACACCTTATTTGCACTCCAAGTGAACACATACAGTTCATCACAGAAGTGTGTATACGCCTTAAGACATCGATTTAAGTTATCGGATGAAGTTAAAGGAAGTCAAGAAAGCGGCATGTGCCATATACTTGAGCAACACAATATTCGCCAAAAAATGTGGACCACTCCCCAAAAACAATCCTGTGGATGAACACAGCAATTGTATGAACAATCTTGATATATGGCTCCGTAGTATGCTGAGAGAATTCCCTTAAATCAACCAACTTAAAGGTTTTAACAAGAATACAGAGACTTGCATGCCCTGGTGTCACAGGTGCGTGGTTTCACTAGACATTCCTCCACTTGACCTCTGCATGTCATCATCCGATCCAAGGGCTGAATTTCTGGCTCTGCTAGTCTCGTACTTACTGTAAATGAAAAATGACTATTCTTCCTCATTCCTTGACTTTGAAATATCCATCCGGCATTATTTCTCAACAAGGGGGGAATAGAACACAAATTAACCCATCAACAAGTCGACCATATACGCCTATACAGTTGAATAGAAGACGCGGGCATATAGTCCGAATTGTTAAACATGCACTTCTCCGTCAGAATCTCTGATTACAGCAGTTTTTTTTCAAGTGGAGGTCCTGGCATTCAAAGGAGTAGACAAAATCATTTCAATCTCATCAATACCACCGCCTGATATAACCATCCTAAGTGACAGTCAAGTGGCCATTGAAGGAATTTCGAAAATAGAAATTAATTCCAAGGTGATCGTAGAGTTTCTTACTAAGGATCATTTAAATTGTTTTCACGTAAAGTTTTTGTTAAAAGCAGTAAGATCTTTATAAATTAAATAACCGCATTTCCATAATTTAAAGAAAGAAGTCATAGAAAAAAATCAAATCGTACGTAAAAAAAAGGAACTTCTATGAGGGTTAATAATGGTATGGTGACTAGACCAGATTTGAAAACCAGCGTATTAACTTTGCTTTCACTGCGATTCGAATCGAACCACGGGCAGGCACTTATCCCTATGCGCCATCCAGTCCTCCTTATATCTCTCTATATCCTCACTTATATAAACACTTGTATTTTTAGTAGTAAAATTAAGAGATACCAATATTGTCTAGACTTTGTTATACAGGGTGTGTTTTATTTTAAATCACAGGTTATTCTGAGACTCACAGCTGTTTCCCGCTCGAAATTTTGAGAGAATATCAGTATCTCTATGAGAGAAAGAAGTCGCTTTACGGTTGAAAAAATTTGGGAAATATTGAAAACTTTTTTCCAAAGTGAATGATGTGTAGCCCAGACTGTGCGTTTTTTGAAAAGAAGTCTTGCAGCACTCTCCCCGACTGCTGTACCCAAGTTTGTGCAAAAAGTTCGTAAGACTGGTATACTAGTGGGCAACACTCATGGTCCCCGTCGTCTTATAGTGCGCTCAGATGAGAATGTGGCTGCTGTGGCCGAGAGAATCATTGGACAATTTTCTCCCGGAAATGAGGCTGGGAACAAAATGTTAGTCAATATTGGGCGGTTAAAATGGGTCTTAACCGATTTTTTTTTTAATGAAATTGAAGACAAGGATTGGTACGCAGGATGGTGTGCCATGCCATACAGCTCGTGCCGCTATCGATATTTTGCGCGATAAATTTCCGAATTGTGTTATCAGCCATCTGGCGATGTCAATTGACCGCATCGGAGGTGCGATTTGACCACTTTGGACTTTTTTTGTTTAAGACCGTAATGCACCTATGGTATGCACTCAATGCCAATATCATCCAAAAAATCTGTGAGCTAAAGCCCGATAGCATAAACACGGTCTTGGAATATTAGGGTGACAGAATGCGCCACTCCGAAGTCAGCCGAGCCAGCCTATTGAACGACGTTGTATTTCATATACAAATTTAGTGTTGTTCATTTTATTGAACTTTCAAAAATAAGCTTGTATTTGGTCCACCCTGTACTATGCAACGAATAAATATATCCATCTGTAAAGAGAGTTAAAGCTGCTATTAAGGACAGCTCTCTTCGGCGAACAAACCCCTGGACAATTTCTCACGTCCGTGGATCTTGAATTAACAATTCTATACATTCCCATGAACGGATAACTAAAGCCATACAAAATTCAGCATTCACTGAAATGAATAATAAATAAATGAAAAAAAAATCGTGTGTCTTGTTTTAAAATAATAAAAAATAAGCAAGTTTAAATTAATTTTCAATTTCATTTTAAGTCAATTTAAGTGGGTCGCCGTGGCGTAGTGGGTAAGTGCGTCGACTCCTATGCAGAGGGTACCAGCTTCGATACCCGAATTTACCACCTATCATAATTCACGGCTCCACCTCTTTCGAGTCACTGACAATGCTCAAAGATTATTCCTGTCTAGAAAAAGCTTTTCAAATTCACCGTTCGGAGTCGGCATTGTCCCTTCAAAGCGTGAAAGAACAATAGCACTCACAACACGAGTGGTTGCTGAGAAGCTAGGCCCAGGTCCACCTCGGACTGTCGCGCCACCCATATTATTATTATTATTATTATAAGCAAGTTTAAATTAATTTTCAATTACATTTTAAGTCAAGCACTTTTTAGTTTTGATCAAATTTTTTTTCATATGGCGTATACTTACTTTTATCATAAACTGTATGGTAGGTGATAATTTCCTATAAACTATCTTACCGATTTCTGCATATATGCTCACATATACACATACTAAGTGTGAATGAATATTCTTAATTGTCTACCGAAGATGTTATAATTTTTGAACTCTGCGACTTGCTTAGATTATTTCGGAGCTAGAACGAAACGAATGCAATTCAATCAGGGCGGCAACTATTGATGTGGGCACATTTTTCTCTCCCTTATGTGTTCTGCTTTCAAGGGTCAATCGTAAGAGATAAAATATAAATCAAGGTATTGAAACTTTCTTCCAAAAAAAAAAAAAATGAATAAAAAACTGCCGACCACACACCAATTGATTACTAGCCAAAGCAAGTTTCACAAAATGTCGCACCGGTCTTCGATTACTGATAACTATTTACATTCTCTGGGAAAATAAAACAAAGCCTCTGATTCGTGTGGGATCCAAGCTCAGGTTCCAGTGAGTAATTCAACCTTGCGATGACCCAACTAAGTTCGCTTTGCTCAAACTCAACCCTCACATCATCTTGTAAAGAAGAGGTGAGTGTGCCTTGCGTTTTGAGCCATTGTTGACATTGACAAATTACGAAGAAACAGACAACACAAGCCAAACGGGTAAGGAAGCGTTTATATTCTCCTCCGGTGATCATATAAAATTTATTTAAACATTTGTATCAACACCAAGCTAGTTTCGTTATGGTTTTGCAGTATATAAATATGCGTGTATGGGCGATGAACATCAAACTTGTTTCGCAGACTATTGTTGGGAAATCCGTTTGTCTCGTTTTATCTGCGGTTTTGTTGTGAATCTCTGGTTCTTAGGTAAAGAGGAATGCCTCTTAAAGTTAAAGGTTGAAGAGTGTGTTTCCTGTCTACAATGCAAAATTAAATGGAAAAAAATGAAACCGAACGTATTTGTAAATCCGACCTACCCCATCAGTCTCCATATTTATATACGTTTATGTACATAAACTCATCTCCGATAAGCAGTGTATCACAGTTAGAATGCTAAGAATTAGCGGGTTGATTCAAGCTCCACAGGTTATGTTAAACATGTTGACGCACGTACATACATATGTATGGACATAATGAATTTGTGAAAACCAAAAAAAGTATATGTATGAGGCGGTTTGGGAAGTCTTTGCAGTCGTAGTAAAAAATCCGGATGGTGAATTCTAAAAATCACACTAGTCGATGGTTTTTCGCATATTTTGTCAACTTATAAATAATGCGATTTGATTCTTTATTGTCATTCGTTTAGGTATTTAAGAAGAGGAGACATCTACTCTGTGTACTCCTCACCTTTTTCGACAAAATGGTAATGTGTTTCTTTGCGGTTGTTTGTGGCGTCATAAAGATTAAATTGAAGGCATTTTTATTTGCAGAAATTCCTTATTCTAATCGGAATTCTTGCCGTTGTGCAGGCTGATGTGTCGCACCTCTTGAATGGTGTTGGATATGACTACCCGGTGCCCAGCATACCGTTCCCTATTCAACCCGTGGTTGATATTCCAGTGCAAAAGCCAGTAGTGCTGCCTAGTCGGCCGGTAGTGGATATTTTGGATCAATCAAGTGTTCAACAGCAATACCTGCCTCCCCCTCAACCGGTTGTGATCGCTCCGCAGCCTACACCCGCCCCAGTATTTATCCAGGAACCTGTAGTGATCGCTCCACAGCCTACACCTGCTCCAGATTTTATTCCGCAACCGGAAGTGATTGCTCCAAAGCCAACACCAGCTCCAGTTTATATTGCCAAGCCCACAGTTCAGCAACCAGTTGTGATCGCTCCAAGGCCTACTTCTGCCCCACTTGGATATAACTACCCGGTCCCAAGCATACCGTTCCCCATTCAACCCGTGGTTGATATTCCAGTACAAAAGCCCGTAGTGTTACCAAGCCGGCCTGTTGTAGATATTTTGGATCAATCAAGTGTTCAACAGCAATACCTGCCTCCTAAGCCAGTTCAACAAGTTGTGATCGCTCCAAAGCCTACACCTGCTCCAGTTGTGATCGCTCCAAAGCCATCACCTGCTCCAGTTTTCATTCCGCAACCAGTTGTGATCGCTCCAAAGCCTACACCAGCTCCAGTATTCATTCCGCGACCGGAAGTGATCGTTCCAAAGCCAACACCAGCTCCAGTTTATATTGCTAAGCCCACAGTTCAGCAACCAGTTGTGATCGCTCCAAGGCCTACTTCTGCCCCACTTGGATATAACTACCCGGTCCCAAGCATACCGTTCCCCATTCAACCCGTGGTTGATATTCCAGTACAAAAGCCCGTAGTGTTACCAAGCCGGCCTGTTGTAGATATTTTGGATCAATCAAGTGTTCAACAGCAATACCTGCCTCCCAAGCCAGTTCAACAAGTTGTGATCGCTCCAAAGCCTACACCTGCTCCAGTTGTGATCGCTCCAAAGCCATCACCTGCTCCAGTTTTCATTCCGCAACCAGTTGTGATCGCTCCAAAGCCTACACCAGCTCCAGTATTCATTCCGCGACCGGAAGTGATCGTTCCAAAGCCAACACCAGCTCCAGTTTATATTGCTAAGCCCACAGTTCAGCAACCAGTTGTGATCGCTCCAAGGCCTACTTCTGCCCCACTTGGATATAACTACCCGGTCCCAAGCATACCGTTCCCCATTCAACCCGTAGTTGATATTCCAGTACAAAAGCCCGTAGTGTTACCAAGCCGGCCTGTTGTAGATATTTTGGATCAATCAAGTGTTCAACAGCAATACCTGCCTCCTAAGCCAGTTCAACAAGTTGTGATCGCTCCAAAGCCTACACCTGCTCCAGTTTTCATTCCGCAGCCAGTTGTGATCGCTCCAAAGCCTACACCTGCTCCAGTTGTGATCGCTCCAAGGCCTACACCAGCTCCAGTATTCATTCCGCAACCGGAAGTGATCGTTCCAAAGCCAACACCAGCTCCAGTTTATATTGCTAAGCCCACAGTTCAGCAACCAGTTGTGATCGCTCCAAGGCCTACATCTGCCCCACTTGGATATAACTACCCGGTCCCAAGCATACCGTTCCCCATTCAACCCGTGGTTGATATTCCAGTACAAAAGCCCGTAGTGTTACCAAGCCGGCCTGTTGTTGATATTTTGGATCAATCAAGTGTTCAACAGCAATACCTGCCTCCTAAACCTGTTCAACCAGTTGTGATCGCTCCTAAGCCTACACCTGCTCCAGTTGTGATCGCTCCAAAGCCATCACCTGCTCCAGTTTTCATTCCGCAACCAGTTGTGATCGCTCCAAAGCCTACACCAGCTCCAGTATTCATTCCGCGACCGGAAGTGATCGTTCCAAAGCCAACACCAGCTCCAGTTTATATTGCTAAGCCCACAGTTCAGCAACCAGTTGTGATCGCTCCAAAGCCAACTTCTGCCCCACTTGGATATAACTACCCGGTCCCAAGCATACCGTTCCCCATTCAACCCGTGGTTGATATTCCAGTACAAAAGCCCGTAGTGTTACCAAGCCGGCCTGTTGTAGATATTTTGGATCAATCAAGTGTTCAACAGCAATACCTGCCTCCTAAACCTGTTCAACCAGTTGTGATCGCTCCTAAGCCTACTTCCGTTCCAGTGTTTATTCCTAAGCCGACAATTCAACAACCTGTTATAGTTCAACGACCTGTAGAGCCAGTGAAGGAATACCTACCCCCAGTAGTACAAACACAGGAAACCGTTGCATATCAGACAACACAAAAGCCCGTCATTGTTTACAATCCTCCGGCAGTTCAGATTATTGAAAAGCCAGCGGTTGTCTACCAGCCATCTCCAGCACCAGTGGTTGAAATCGAAAACACAGTGTCCAATAATGTCGCACATACCGGATATTTCTACAATAACAATCCACAGCCTTCATTCTCTTTCTAAATTGAGAAAGAGATAACGATGAAAACACAATTTAAAGAATGATTATGAGTTAAGAATAAATTTAATTTAAAACAAAAAACGTGAATGAATGAATTTGGTAGTATTTGGCCTCCTACATAGTTTTTTACATAAGGTTTTTGGAGTATGAAATTTTGGGTCTATAGCGTTTCTTATGCATTTTGAATATAAATGCGGGAGTATTTGGGAGTAGCCCTAGTACGGGATGAAGGGTTAAATATTTAAATTTGTATGCACCACCCGGTCTTTTCAATAGGTTCAATTTACAACTTAAGCATCAATGTGGGTAAAAGGTAATAAAGGGCCGATACCATTTCTAAAGCTTAGCACCCTCAAGTCTGCAAAAAAATCTCCAAAAATTGGCCTTATAGAGTCTATTTAAACGTTATGCCCCATAGGCAGCGATTTATCGAAAGTGTCGAGGTCGATCACTCTATAAAGGCTCAGTGGTGTCGCGCACACTTTCAATTTATAAATGCCCGCCAAAAAAAAAGGCAATCGCTCTCAATTTTTAAATGGCCGCCAGAACAGTTGTTCGTTGACAGGCAATAATAGAGTGAGAACACTAGAAAGCCAACTTTTGTTGAGATTTTTATTAAATCCATATTAATTCCGGAACAAACATGTAATGAATAAACAGTGAACATTATTTTTGGTCAAACCGTCCGGCAATCGAACCCAAACAGTGAAGTTCAGTAGCGCAGTTGCCCGTACCCGTAACTCCACGAACACAAAAATCAGATATACTCTGCAAAATATTGCAGCTAGCAATATAATATTGGGACAAGAATTTATTTTACAAACATGTGCAATCGAATACATTCTATAGGCATGTTCAAAACAATTACCATGAAATTAACTATCGAAGTGCCGCCTCTTGAAAAGTAAGCGTCCCAAAATTAGGAAAAGATTTGAATAGAGCGAACTACGAAGAATTTGTAAAAATTTCAATAAATTGAATTTAGGACCTTTTACAAGTAAAAATAGGTCAAGATTCAAAAACAGCCTCGAGACCGCCTTGGGTTGTTAAGTGACGAAAACCGTACAGTAGTGTGAAATTTGTAAAGAGCAAAGTATAGCATGTGCTCCTGACTCGAAGGACGGAAATCATGCTCTGCAAAACTCTTATCTTGCCAGTCCTACCATATGGAGCCGAAAGGTGAACGCTAAGCAAAACTGCAGATCCGATTCTTAGTGCCTTCGAAAGAAAAATTCTCCGTATGGTAGGGTAAACTACTCAGTAGCGAGCATCCTTAAGGAAAGTTTAGACTGTGTTGCTCTCTTAAAATTAATTTCTTAGATATATGAAAACAACTTTATCATTTAAGGAGAGCTTGATGTATAAATGTTTGGTATTAATAATAACTTTTTGTAAGTAGTGGACTCAAATTTAATAAATTTAAATAAGATAAATTAAATTAAGATAATTTTTGTTCCTAATTCGTGCATTTAGCGTTCCAGTAGCGAGCCCCTCATATAAATTATATCATGAAAACAAAATCATCTTTACTTTATAGTTAATTTATTTAAAAGGTAAAAAGGAAAACATTATTAAGTAAAACCATGACTAAAATTAACAAAATTAGTCAAAAACATAAGAAATGAACAAAAATAAATAACGTATTTTCTTTTTGCGTCCACTCTTTTTTCGTTGATAGATCAATGGCTTTTGAATGAATAACCAATGGATGGAATGAAAAAGTCAACTCCAAAACATAATTTTATTTGAAATATTGATTATAACAATATTTATATTTACACGTTAATTAAGTGTAACATAAACCTTAATTATAAAGTATCCTTGTTTTTAATGATCATGTACGAAACAGCATCAAAGAGGACAATTAAAATTCGGAAAAAATAAGGGGCTGAATAAGAAAACATCAAAAGTTTACGTGTCCACTGACGGGTTTTTATAAATATCTAATTTGATACTGAATCCAAGACGATCAATCTAGGACGGTCGGACAAAAATTGCATTGTCTTGGTTGTGAAAACATACCTAATTAAACTTTTGCAGTTCAAATGGCATTATTTCTATATGTAACAACTTTTATAGCAAAGCTTGGAATGAATGTACTTAAATAAACATTAATAAGAATTGATATAAGTGAAAAGTATATCTACATAAAATGCCGTATTTTAATTTTTGGTTGAAAATTGGCCGGTCTCGTTACTGGAACTTGATCATTTTTTGTTAACTCAATAACGAGCCCCCAATATGTTTTAATAAATAACTATTTTTTCATACTTTTGCTTTTGAAATAATAAAATATACATTATTATTGTTACATTAGGGCTTAATTAGGTAAATAAAAATTAAAGAAAATCACTTACCGTCTTACTCAAAGTTTCTAGTTTCTTAAGAAATTTCAACACTTTGAATTTTCTTTACCAACTGAGGACGAATTACCCGAAAATTAATTATTCGATACAAAGGAAAGATATGACAGTTGTCTGAAAAGCAGGGGCCTAGCTTTTGGACCAAATTCATGAAGGCTCGCAATTGGGTGGTGAGGATGTCTCGAATTATGATATTTTACCATACATGGTCCCATTTGCGAGGAAGGCGAATTCAGAAGAAGATACATATAACCGCGAAGTCTACTATTTGTACCAGGATGTGGATGAAGTCAGGAAAACAAAAATCCGTCGACTTCACTGTGTCTCGACCCTCTTTTCTTGCGCTGTTTTGGGACGGTGAGGACGACCAGTTGTCCGACCAAGCCATCCCGGCTGCAAGGCAGCTTGGTCGTGATGACTGAAAGCAGCGTGCAGGTCCGTCAGCGATGGAAAGCAGCGATTGTTTGCGCTCTGACCCTCCAGGGGTCGTCAGCCTAATTAGTAAGTAAGTGAATGTGTAGCTTATCTGTTAGAAACTGATGTATCGACTGTGTTCAACACAAGAACCGTCTGACCGCCATTGTTCGTTGGCTTTTACAAATCTGTAAAAAAAAATAAAAAACGTGATAAATACTGTGTATATTTTGAAAATACAAAAGGTGGGTAAAGGTATATTCTTTGTGATGTCTTGTGGACTTATATATTATTAAATGAGTTTGACTTTTTGTATTGCCCAAAGTGGCCAAGTTTTTCTTTGTGGAGACTGTTCAGGTTGGCGGACTGCTGGTTGACAATCCTGTTATCAGTCAACGAAAAGGGACAGAACCTTGTTTGTTCAGGACTTTATACATTTCATTGAGAATTCCAAAACATTGCCCAGTGAACTTCCGGAATTTCAGAGATTGTTCAGATTTAGACACCCGTAACCCTTTTGGAATTTTCTCACTTATCGACGTACGTTCCAAGAGGTGTCTCTAAATTTGAAACTGGCTCAGGAAATGTGATACCATCCGACGACCCTGATCTAGGCGCATTATCAAACGGTGTCAGGCGTTTATAGCGAGAATTACCTCTCAACCAAAAGTACAGATTGTGTTTTCACAATAACTTTACAACTTTGCCACTTCTACAATACTTTTCGAAAGTCTTGGTACTGTACGTATAAACGGGATTACAAATTGCATTAACTGCCGAAAAATACATGTCCAATAAAGATAGAGCCTATTTTGTTGCGTATATTGCTGATGTTAACGGTGTCGATATAGCAAACCTAGACTGGAAAGATGACAGGGTGGTAAGCTTGGCATAAAGTTTTGCCAAACCCACAGGTGAGTGGATATGACAAGAAGACCAAGCCGTAAGACTACAATCGTCACATTGGTGACATGGATCTAACACACAGCATCATTGGACTCTTCAATATATAGATTCGCAACAAAAGGTGTCGGGTTCGCATGAGCACGGCATACGCGTGGCTTCTTTAATAAATAATTCAAAAAGTAGGAATTCATACGGCTTTCAGAATAAACATTTGAAGTCGGCTGATATTCGGCTTGAAGTTGCAACAACTTTATTTAAGCTTGGTTTATTATCGAATATGAAGAACTGCCGATCTATCGAAAACGGAATTCAAGCAAAACGACACAAAGGTCCACAACAAAATGTTCCTCCATTCTCTGGTGTAGCACTTACTGGTAATGTAAGGGGCGCAGTTGCTCAGAAAACTGTAGACACTCTATAAGCTGTAGACACTCTTGTGTGATTGCGGAATCAGTAATTAGGTTAAGTAAATTCGATTATAAAATATGCAGCATGACAGTTACAAAGAATGGATGCTTTTGTTTATAATTTACCCAAAAATTGGTTACTTCGCCGTTCGCGGCTCACGTGTACATCACTTCAAATTTGTCTTTTACTCACATTTATTTAATTTCCTTCTCTCTTTTATTTTATTTTATCATCTCACACATTTTGTGTTCTAATTATTCCTAATCTAAATTTATGTTTTTTGTTGTCTCTGCATAATTTAGATTGTTTGAGCAAATATAAGAAATAACAACTGGAGTAAATGTGGTTCTATCAAGTTATCTAACTCCCTAGCGACGTACATCCTGTATGGAGGAAACATAATATACATTGGTGAACCTGAATGAAATGAAATTTATGCAAATGCTAGAGGACATACGGCGTATTTGTTTCGATATGCTGGTCAGTTTTAAAAGAGAACCGGTTAATTTCTTGTTTGCACTCTTGATAAATAGTATTTTTTAACTTAATGCCGCAACAGAAAAATGAATTTGAATGAGAAATTTAAAAAAAAAAATAAATAAAAATAAACAAACAAAAACGCTGCAAAAGAAGTTTATTGCATTTAAATGAATAAAAATAAATAAAAAAATGTGGTTAGTAAATATACGTCTTCATAACAAAATTATGGGATTTAATGGACTGTGACATCTTATTTTAAACACTTTGACTACGCTGATGATATCTGTCGACTTTCACCTTGGATAAAGGACCCGCACTTGATGGGCAACAATCTAGAAGCTAAGTAAATGAAAGTGAACAGACAAAGTCGACATTGCTGTACAGATGTTGAAAAATGTAACAGCTTTCTATATTTAGGAAGCGTAGTCTCGGCTAACGTAGTGGGTCACCGTGGCGTAGTGGGTTAGTGTGTCGACTCCTACGCAGAGGGTGCCAGGTTCGATACCCGAATTTACCACCTTTCATATTTCACGGCTCCACCTCTTTCGAGTCACTGACAATGCTCAAAGAGTATAACCTGTCTGGAAAAAGCTTCTCAACTACGCCGTGCGGAGTCGGCATTAAACTGCAGGTCCCTTCCACGCGTGAGAGAACAATAGCACAATACGAGTGGTTGCTGAGAAGCTAGGCCGTGGCCCTCTAAGAGTTGTAGCGCCACCCATATTATTATTATAGTCTCGGCTAACTCGGGTGGTATCGAACTGGATGTGTCAAGCAGAATTGGGAAGCCTAAAGCTGTGTTCGGAATGCTGTCCATGATCTAGTAAGGCAACGCTTTCAGCTGCTACTGTTCACTTCGAACATGGAATCGGTGCTGCTTTATGGATACAGTTCCTGAAAAGTGGACACCATTATCAGATACTTAAGAGAGATCCTTCGGATTTTTGGTGGAGCTATTTGCATGACGATATATATTGGAAACATGTGAGGAAAATGAATCTAAATAAATTAATTAAAAACAAACAAAAATATATATAAGGTGGGCCAAATTCAAGTTTCTTTTAAAAAATGCAATAAATGTAACGAAATTAAA
This sequence comes from Eristalis intricaria, assembly GCA_964034865.1. Taxonomy (NCBI): domain Eukaryota; kingdom Metazoa; phylum Arthropoda; class Insecta; order Diptera; family Syrphidae; genus Eristalis; species Eristalis intricaria. The sequence continues at coordinate 34,664,158 of OZ035875.1, forward strand.
AACTGTCCATGTATTATGACTTTATTAGTAAGACAAACACTCCCATTAATTATGAAACACAACGCCGTTCAGGTGCAGTAACGCATTGTGTCATAACGATTCCTAACCCTGCTTAAAAGTTAGAATTTATTTCATAAAAAGAAACTCACACAACGGATTCTATGGTCTGGGTCCTTAAATATGGGACAAATTTCGATGAATTGTAAATAACTGTGAAAAAAATACTTCCGGAAAATTCGTAACAGACATGGGATTAATCAGCTGTGAGGTCGGCTATCTCTAAAGTACTTAATTTCTAGTACAACCTCCCAGCATATCCAAGAAATATTAACAAACATCAACAAACTTAAGAAAACGATTAACAATGTATTAATTGACAACACCTCCTATTGTATTTACATTTTTTATTTCTGTTTTGCATTAATTGAATGGAATTCCGAATCAAAAGAATATCTGAAATGAATATTCTAATTTTAAATGTCACGATTCAGAAAATCATTTAAAGTGTAACAATGAATATTCAACCACCTGCAGATGAGCTTTATGTTTCACGGCTTATTTTCAACCTATGTAAATGATATAAGTTGTATTGCAAGCTTATTATAATGTTTTATACCATTTTGAATATGCGTGGAAATGCATCATCTTCTTCTTTATAAATAAACATTATACCACGCCTGCGTAAATATCACGCAGTGGGATACTGTAAAATGTAAATAAAGTTAATTATGTAAATAATTATTGCACTATTATAATTATCGGAAAAATGTGGTATAAACGTACATTTTTCAAAAAGATATGTAAAGTTTTCTGATTTCTAAGCTTTAAGAGAACTTATCCAAACCGAGAGACAGCATCATGTAGTTTAGTCCGGAGTCTACAACTGAAATGAAATTTTAGTTAATGCAATGACAATATGACCTGGGAACTCACATTTTATGGTGACGTCCATGTTATGACGGGAGCTGTGCCGTAACCAGCCTTTTATGTGCCCGTGTGACCTTCTATATTTGCGCCCTCGTATCCGTGTAATTGAAGTTCGTCCTGGGTATTTTTGTGGTCCTACACCCTGCGCCTGGGCACGGCTAGTAGTTACGGCACTGGAAGGGAGGATGTCCATAGGATGAGAAGCAAATCTGAAATGATACCACTTCAAAGCAGAAGCAGGTTCAATAACACTAGTTGCTTGTATGCAAACACTTGATGGCTAGGTAATACCATTGTATGTGTTAGTTTCACATAGAATGGCAACACTTACAACCCCACAATACATTTTTAATGGATGGGATTGGATTCTGCTCCCACTGTCATCAATTTACTTCAACACAGTTTTGTTCTTTTTTTTCCTCATTAACTGCACATATTTGTGGAAGCTATAACTATTTTTGCGATTTGCAACATACTGTTGCGCCCAACTGCTGCCATGGATGTGCTATTGGCTCTGACTCCCTTGCATCTAGTGGTTGCATAATGTGCGAACAGAGCAATCATGTGAATGTCTAAAGAAGGGGTAGGAAAAGTGCATTGCATCGGGACAATTCGATGCACAAGTCGAAAAGCTACCACTCTTAGCCATTCCGAAACATGATCAGGAATTTTAATTTCAAACGATGTATGAATCCACAGTGCACAGACTGACGGTAAAATGGTATACAGATTGATAAAGAACTAATAAAGGAACAGGAGTATTTTGCTCGGCACAAAGTACTAGGAACCCATGGACAAACGCACCAGCATTTTTCGAGCAGAAATCTATGCCATTGAACGATGCGTTCAAGTCAATCTTGTGGACTGTAACAACTGCGACGAAGCAATAATCTTGAACAGTCTAAGCGCTTTCATAACTAGACTCTCACATCTTCCAGCTCGTATGGGAATGCCTATAGAAGCTTAAAGAATTGAGAAGGAGAAACTGAGTAAAATTCCACTGGATACCTGGCCATATGGATATAGAAGGCAATGAAATGGCCGTCTCCCTAGCTAGGAAAGGTGCATCGAAACCTTTCTAAGGCCCCGAAACATTCAGCGCTGCAGGAGACCATGTCCTCACAGAAGAATTCAGGGAACTAGAAAGAAGGAACCAGACAGAATCCTGGATTCCAATCATGGAATGAAGCAAGCCAAAAAACTCTTGGGTCAACATAACCGAAATAGGTTTGTGAAGTATCAAGATGAGCAGTAACAACTTCTGTATCCTAACAGGGCACTGGAAACTCAGGGAAAACAAAAGGAAACTAGGAGTGTCACAAGAAGGTCTCTGCAGATTCTGCCGAGAATCTAATGAAATTCCAGAACTTTTACCGGGATTTTCTGAGGCAATAGCTTGCATGCACCTACCATCAGAGGAAGAAATGAAATCACTAGAACCAACTCTCCCTCTCAGATTTCTTTCAAGGAAACTGGATTAGAGAGAATACAGGAGTTTAGTATTTTCAATAATATGATAATATTGATGGCGCGAAAGTCCAAGGCAGACCTGGGCTTAGCTTCTTAACAACGTCTCATGTTGTGCGTGCTACTGTTCCTTCCCGAGTGGAAGGGACCTACAGTTTTATGCGGACTCCGAACGGCAAAGTTGAGAAGCTTTTTCTAGACAAAAATACTCTTTGGGCATTGTCAGTGACTCGTAAGAGGTGGAAGCCGTGAATTATGAAAGCAGGTAGATTGGGGATTCGAACCTGTCACCCTATGCGTGGGAGTCAACGCTCCAACCCACACGCCACGGCGACTCATTCAGTATACTCAATACAGCTCTGACAACAATGTGAGTTGAACTCGTGCAAAGGGCGCACAATAGATTCAAAGGTTGCAGATTCAAAGGTCTACAGCAATAATACAAGAATTCAGTCGACATTGGATATTCTTCAGTCGTGGAGCAGGTGACTGAATACTTAAGTATTCTGATTTATAGACAACTGAGTGACTCATTTTCTTGTGTGAGTGTATAGAAACTTGTTATAATTTGAATTGCTTCAATCTTTTGGCCCTTGTAACTTACTTATTATGGGCATAATCGAATGATTTTATGAATCGAGACTTTAATAATCGAGTGATATTCGATTAATACAACATTTCGATTAGAACGCGAATGACTACTTACTCATCCGAACGACTACTAAATAATTACTAAATGTGCAGTTTGAGAATGCGTGTTTGAAATCTAGTACATTACTGGCTCTTTTCTTGTTCTTGTCTTTTAACAAACATCAGACTAACTACTATCACAAGATAAATGGCTCACTTCATTGAGAGGACAAGTAACAGATAGTTCTCGTCGAAAAATACTAATTAAGAACATAACGAGAATGAAAGAAAATCACAAAGGAAAAGAAGTCAAGTATACTCCACTTCTCGATTCATTACTAAAATTATAAGAAATTCGAATTCTCTTGTATCTAATAATAAGTTTGTAGACTCGAATGAATTAGTAGTTAGTAGTCATTCAAGTGATTGATGAGAATTGAAGAAACCATCACTCAGATTATCATTCGAATTCGAGAGCAAGTGCGAACCGCGAGATCACATCTACACACAATTAATAAATTTGTATTTTTGATGACTGTTTGCGAAAGATTCATTGATTTAAATAATCAATTACTTCGTCAAGCCATAGCAATCGTAACTTTTATGATCCCATTACAGCATTATGTGATAACTTAAGCAAAAACTGTCAGTTGCAAATGTCACTGAAATGATGCCGCGAGGTGTGAATAGATGTGTCTGCTCTATTTCTGCATGCAAATTGCGCTATTATTTGAGACGATCACGATACTTAAGCACAAGATAAACATGATATGCATCAATTTGGTTCATCCGATGGACATGTACGAAATATCTAATCGATTAATTTATGTTTCCTAAATGTTTTGGAATCGTATTGAAAATAAAAAGGTGAAGGTGCCATGACCATCACCGTTTGTTATGCGGGCAAAGTGCATGGACGGTATTAGTTTAAAGACTCCATGACAAAGACGGACGGAAATCGTTTGCCAAGTGCATTTGTGGTTCCTTGCAATCAGAAAACTTATTCCACTTTTGTTCGAAAAATTCTGGCCTCTCAGTGTGGACCGCAAGATAGTCTGTAATGGCTGACTTTAGAGGCAGTACGTAGGAAAAAACTAGGACCGTTGTGATACCACGCGAATTGATTTCCCCTCCCATTAGAACCATTTGATGCTTGTGACAAAGCGGTTCGTCTGATTAATGCTTCAATAATAAATCATTGAAGTAGTAGGTGTACCTACGACTTGCCAGAGCGCTACAGTAGACTAGGTTATACGGTGGTTTCCATCTCATCTTCATCTATGCAGCATCTGCAAAAATCATTATGAGGGAAACCCGTCCTGCGGGCATAATGGGTCGTACCTATTGCGCAGTGTGCGGTTATGATGCCGACGAGCGTCCTGAGTGAATGTCTGCCAAGTCTAAACTAAATGAGCGATTGTTTAGGATGAAGTGATGGCCATATTGCGTCGATTTTAAGGCAGATTTCCAGCTATTTGCGATTGGTAGCATTGATTGTGTGTATCTTGAGTAGATGGTGGGCTATAGCATCGGTATGGAAGGTGAAACTTATGTTAGTGTTAGAGTGGAGGATGTACCACCTTTAGCGAATCCGTTGGCCTTGGTACGTCACAATGTACCGGCACCCACATTAGTTGTATGTCAAAATGCTCAGTCATCTCTTTGAGAGACGGCTCATGAGTTAAACATGACATTGTCCAACGACTTAATTGTGGCCTGACTGTCCGAACAGATGGGAGCATCTTTTTTGTAGATATTGTCTTTGAGCCAGGACAGTGCCTCTTTTATCGCAATGGTTTCTGCCTGGCAGATGATACAATGATCGAGGTGCTTCAGGGAGATAGCAATATGAGGGTCTTTGGAATATACACCTGCACCTACTTGTCATCCGTTTTCGATACGCAGAGGATCAGTCAGCGTCCGGTTATCAGATATCTAATGCGGTCTGGAAGGTATGCTGGTGCAGAAATTCTTCTCGAAGATTGCTTGGAGTAGTAGGCAGTCGATTTTCACGAGTTCGGATCACAGTCTAAGTGTCTTGAGTCTCAGAGATGTGCTGGCTGCCACCTGCTTGATAAAAATGTCCAATGGAAGGTGGAGGAGTATCTAAGGTGCATCCGATGAAGTACTCCAGCTCCAAAGTGCCCCGGTGATGAACAAGCACGACAGTCATTGCACCCGATTGAGCATCTTGCAGTTGACACCAAGCTGAGACCCCGTACAGAAGTTTCGGTTTGACAATCGAGGTAACGATTCAGTTGAAAAGGGCAGAAGAAGCCTTCTTGACCCTTTCCTGGATGTTAAGTTTCGAGCTTAGGTTGTTGTCGATAATAAGACACAGAAATTGTGTACTGGCGGTTGGTTGTAGAGTGGTGCTGCACAGCGTGGGAGTATTACGCTGAGGGATTTTGCACCTTCTGGAGAATAGCGGAGGATCCGATTGTTGTGGGTTAACGCTAAGCCCGCATGTTTGAGTGCATTTTTCCAGCTTATCGAAGGCAGTCTGCATAATGTCTCCTAAGGTGTAGATGAATGTGCTAGCTGTGGATACAACGTCATCACAGGCAATAACTTTGCATACAGCCTCCAGCATTAATAGCAGGTCATTAACAGCAACTTTCTTAAGAAAGGGCGAGAGTACTCCTCCTTGTGGGTTTCCTCTAATAACTCAGGCATAAATCTGTAGGCATTCTCCACTCGTGATGGAACAATTAAAAGCTCAATCCGAGTGCGGTAAAGGAATTGAACAGTGACTTGTATATACATTAAAATTTGAAATCATTTGTCACTATGACTAAGGTACGCTTTCCCATGCTTGTACAAGAATGAGTCGCCCGATACAGACTTACACACGAGTTATAACTCCCATATCCCCTTCGACAGATTTGTCAGTTTCAGATGGGCAAGATTACACAGACAATGAAATGAAAAGAAAAATGTATTAACAGTCATGATAACATTTCTTTATATGCACATGCGATAGACATTTTATGTCTTAAAAGACCTTTTAAAGATTTTTACCTCTTCACACTTTTCGGAATCAAACTCACGCTATAAGGAAAACAAGGTCAGCTGGACAGTTCTATTTATCTGATGCATGACATCTTCGCGTAAATGTATGTCAATGTCAATATATATTTAAATACAGAAACAAGTAATCGCTCTCTCTTCTAGGACTCGAAGCATGTAAGAAGTTCTTCGAATCCTACAAAGAGAGTGCCAGGTTCGAACCTCGAATTTACCAACTTTCAACTAAGCCTTTATGACCCTTAACCAGGTTCAGGAGAAGACGATTTAAGTATTTGCTTGGTTTTCAAGCAGCAGAGTTCAACCTTATTCTTGATTAATTCCAATAGTCGATCGAGTTGGGTGGGGAAGGCGAAAGGTAACTCATGCACTATGTCGAATTTAAGCCAACTCAACTTTTGCGTTGACAGAGTTCCATTGGGAATTTGTATTACGAATGAATCGAAAGCCCTTTAGACCAGGCATTTGTTTACATCGGAGTCTTACAGAACATCACTGCTGAGCTGTTTCGGTAAGCCCATATTTTATTTGTTTTCTTACTATAAACAGTAGTGGCCTATGCTGATGTCTTAATGATACTAGTATCAGGTAAATTGGAAGATACCTTGAAAATGGTCAACAACTGGGCTACAAGTTGTGGCCAACACATCCAGTAAGGAGACGATGCTGTTCACTGGGAAATAAATACAAAATACCTATTTTTAACCTACCCCTCCTAAACGACTGAGTGAACGACTACCCCTCTTATCTAATGCTAAGTACTTAGGAATCCATCAAGATCATAAGCTCAGCTAGAGAACCAATCTAGATCAGCGGATTAGGAAGGCATGTATAGCTTTCTATGCCTGCAACAAAAAAAGGTGGGACGTACGGCCCAACCTTACCAGCCGTCATACTCTCCATTCTCAACTATGGGTCACAAGTCTGGTAGCCGATCCTTAGCAAAAAAAATACAATCTTGCGAAGCTAAACAAGGTAAGAAGAATGGCATGCATAGTCACCGCAACACCTATAGACGCTCATACCAGTCATACCCCATCTTCTACCTTTTAACTTCCAGATTACAAACACAGCTGTGCATAGTGCAATCAGACTCAGAGTCTCGGCGATGGAGCTCAATGCCATATAGCCACATGCCGAGACAACTTATGCCCACGCGAACAGGCCATATAGGTGGTATACCTATACTAGATTTTAAAAAACAAGCCGACGACGTACTTTTACTTACAAAATCAGACTGGGATAGCAAGCCCGTCTGCTTACCCTTCACGGGAGCGTATACACAGACGGCTCTAAAATGAATTGCCGATTCGGTGCGGTGCGGGTATATACTCTGGACTTCTCCGCAGTTCATAGACACCCGAGTTACGGCAATTTTCCAATGGGAAGTCTCTACCTTCAGAAACGCGTATCACCTAACCAGATGTCACCTAAATACAACGACAATAGAAAGAATACCAATTTTCGTTGATAGTCAATCTGTCATCAAGGCAAATGCTCCTTCCACCAATGCCGCAATGCGCTTGCTGCTGTAGCGGAAAGATCCAAAGTTACTCTAATCTGGGTTCCAGGGCACAGTAACCAGTCTTCGGACTTTACCACAACTGTGATCTGTGTGTAGATCTACTTTATTTTTTTTTTTGAAATTTTCAAATCTACCACATATACTAATCAAACTGCAAAATTGACTTCCCATTGTAATATTTCCTCTTTATGCTATTTCTTGTTTCTTATCTCCTTCAAGCAACTAAATTTCAAAAGATATGGTACATGAAATTAGAACAAGTGTTATAGCCAGGGTTAGAATTTTGTTGAAATTTATTGAATTTTCTGGTAATAATCTTCTTCAGTTGTCTCTTAGAAGGACCCTTAAGGATTTAAATGACTACTGCAGTACTACAGAAACGAGTTTTGTTGGTAGTATTAAATTGTTGGTAGTATAGAAACCAAGTCGCCGTTCATTACAGAAATAAATATAGCATGTACATGTAACTGTTGGGTGGGTCGCCGTGGTGTAGTGGGTAAGTGCGTCGACTCCTACGCAGAGGGTGCCAGGTTTGATACCCGAATTTACCACCTATCATAATTCACGGCTCCACCTGCTCAAAGAGTGTTCCTGTCTAAAAATAAGCTTCTCAAATTGGCCGTTCGGAGTCTGCATTAAACTGTAGGTCCCTTCCACGCGTGAGAGAATAATAGCACGCACAACACGAGTGGTTGCTGAGAAGCTAGGCCCAGGTCCACCTCGGATTAGAGCGCCACCCATATTATATTATTATTATGTACATGTATCTATACTATAGTTTTCAGTCCCGTTTCCAGTCGTTCTCGAAACGACAATAAACTTCATCAGGATGTCGTTTCATCAAATTTTTCTGAATGTTATTTTAACCAGGCATAACTTCGCAAGTTGCTACCCCCGGATGAGATGCTAGTAAAAATTTTAAGTCTTCGAAAATTCGTTTTGTTTTTTTTTGTTTTTATCTACTAATAACCCAAAATGTGGGCAATGGTATCTCCAAACTTCGCAGTCCTTATACTTCCTTTTTTATGGGACTATGAATTTAGGTCTGCGTATTACGTAGTGTGAAAAAGAAGCATATTTTCAAAGCTATACATGCTAGAAAACGATGAATTTGGCATAAAGGCAACAACAACGGCACAAAAGGCAAAAGGGCAAAGTAGAGCAAAATAGACCAAAATAAAATAAATATATTTGAAATCAGGGAGACATGAAACGTGTTTTTGTAAGTTCGATACTACCTACCGATCAACCAAAAAAAGAGTCAAAGTTAGCAAATCTAATACCTGGTTATAACAGAGGATTGTATCACAAAAAGGTGAACATAGAGCAGAGAGATGATCTGTACCTCATTTATAAGAGCAGGGTTAACGCGGTATGTGCAATTTCTAAGCAAGAAGACCAGATCTAACACTGATTTTTCAAATGTGCCACCTATTTTTCTTGGGATCCACGACAGTTTTAAAATGTGAAGACCCAACACTGACAGTAACATTTTCGGTAATGAGAAAGCCGACGAACTGGCCAATCAGGGAACCGCGCTCCATAGCTCGTTTGTCGTTGAGGTACATATTCCTTTAGGCCACATACCTTAGCCACAAATTACTTCACATTTATTTAACATAGCTAACCCAAGATGGTCTTGGTTAACAAACTGTGCAAGGCCCTTGGAATACTTAACCAAATTACATCATATCAAGCATCATTTTTTAAAGAGGTCGCGCGTTGATATTGCAAAACTAATATTACGGGCACTGGCCGATATGGGATCTTGCAAATAAATTAGCCAATTCCCATAATAAACACTACCGTAGGTGTAAAAACACAGCAGAACCAGAAACCTTGACTCACTTCCTGTGCGAACGTCCACGGCTTCCTAGAGCCGACAACTTACTCTAAGCCTAGGACCACCTATGCCATCTTGAGATTTCTGGGACCATCTTAGATTTAATCTCCGAAAGGAGCATTCAAGGATTGTTAAAGTTCCTCAGCCCCGCTCGATGGTTCTTAACTCACTGCAACACATTTCTATCAGAGCCTTGGTACACAAACACACACTCACTGACTTCAATATTTTTGTAAACATCGAAATGAAATTGTTATACACTTCTTGAAAATAAAATCAAGCTATGATTACCGGTCTTAAAAGATTGTGCCTCGATTTTTATCTAGAAGTACTTACTTACTTATTCTTTATTTATTTCACGTTTTCTTTAATAAATCACATACTCTATACTCAAAATTATCTATGGCACCATCCAAAAAATCACAACGTAAGATATACTTGTCAACTGATGAGATTTATCGACTTCCGCACACATCTCGGTTATTCACAAAATGAAATTTGTATTATTTCTCTACTTGCGCTGAATGATGAGTGAAAGTGAAATCACCAAAACTGGTTTCTGAAAGGCGCTTGTGACCCTTTCCCCAGTTATCGCTTCATTCGCCACAACAGAGGACGTCACAACACGGTTTGAATAACGACGTTTTGTCGGTATGCCTATTACAGATACCACCATAAGTCGTTCGCTGGTTCAGTAATATGTGCGAAGTTTTATTGAACTCTTCCAACTTCCACTGAACTGATGACACATGGGTTGAGTCACTAAAATAAGTATTTGCTCCATTGAATGAATTAATAATGTTAGATGACTGAATTGACAGACAAAAAATGGAGAAAGGAAAGAGAAAAATATTCAAGCGAACTTTTATCTGCTCATTCATTTCTTCTGTTTCCAAATGAATGAATGGCACCAATGAATGGCACCAGCTGTTGGACTTGGTCCAAAAACTTTCTTCGGTTCATCTATCCGATGGAGTCGTATTCAATGCATGTCGTGATAATGGGGACATTCGCGTCACATTGACCTCCTCGCGTCCTGTCCTGTTTACCTATCCCGTCGAGCTACTCCAACAACATCGCGAAGGAATCTCGGCAGCCTGTACATATTAACGAGCTTATTTGTTCGATCATTATTCAAAATGTATGACCATAGTTAAGAGTTGAAATAAAAACTGATTTAAAAACCCCTAGCTTGGCTTTCTCACCAAGTTCGGTCTTCCTGATTAGAAAAATTCCAATCTATTTCAATATTGAAACAGACTACAAGATACCGGAGCTATCTTACCATCTCCATCACTCATGGGAAGAACCTCGAGATACTAAAATAAATCTCCTGCTTAAGCTTTCAACAAGCGTTCTTGTAGCCTAGCCTCAGATTCGTCCACTTTATCTTTCATCAGACCATACGGCAAACTTATATAGAGAGCGTCGGAGCTCCGTCTGGGAGGCTGTATCAATTAAATCACGATATATACGCCCATGTACAGCAGATGGAAAACATGCCTACAGTTCCAAGAGTATTTTAGTCTGATTCTAGTGGACAGTCATTCACAGACAGGAGAGGCATTCATTCAACAGATGAAGCTCACATTCAAGATGTTGACCAACTTGGTGGTCTAGCAACTTAGGGACAGACAGTAAAGATCGTGCGCCTTACTGGTTGATCAACCTCGGCATGTAGCGCTATTCCAACAGCTGAAGAACTAAGCTTGTTGTAAGTATTATAAATCGGAAGTATTTAAATTACATTCGTTTGAAAAAATCGTTTGCCAATGGATAGTAGCCCAAAATACACACCCTGCACGGGGACATACAATAACTACTGCCTTCTGCTGGGCGCGATGTCTTCCTCGAGGTTTTCTATCCAAAACTTTAATTTTCAACTCATACACTGAAAGCTCCTATTACTGACAACTCTCATAGTCGGAAAATTCCAATGGGACAATTTCGTACGAGCGTAGATCTTGAATTGAAGTTCCATACACCTGAACTGTTGAAAGATATCGTTTTGCCTACTTCGCGTAGTCTAATAACTGTCAGTAACTATCATCTCAACGACTGATTCGCGGCGATAGCTGTTTTTGTATCGTCTCCTATTAAATGAGAATAAATTATGTATACATACAGTCAGCGTCAAAAGTGAGTGTACAGCATATATGTAGGTCTGTAGGTTCGTTTTAATTATTATTTAATTCAATCAAAAAATGCAGTTTTCTAAGGAAATTAGTCATGTACTTAAACAAATTTTGAGGATATCTCAATCAAAGGGGCATCGCGGGTCACAAACTAAAAATATAAAGAAATTTAGATCACCAATAAATGACTCTCCTGAGCTTTGCTTACAAACGCTTTTGACGCAGGTTACTCTCAAGGTAGTTCAAATAACCAAACCCATCCATTTTTTAATTAGTGGACACTAAATTGACCACGTTAGATGCTACCTGAAAAACCCATATTTGGGAAGATTTAAATGCTGTACACTTAATTTTGAGATGTGAATTTCGCTTAATTTTTTTTTTTTTGGCTTAGGATTACCTATTCCCATAGTTTTTCAGATATCTTGATATTTTTTAATGAACGTAAATAATTACCTTAGAAAACTGCATCTAAGATTTCTTGGTTACAGTCCCGTTTGACATTATTTTTTGTTGAAAACCTTTATGCTGTACACTCACTATTGACGCTGACTGTATGTTTTCATTTACTTCACTTATTTATTTATTAAATATTTGCGACGTACAATAAGATTAATATCATTTTTATTACTTAGATACAAATTCAGTAGCAAATATAGCTGATTTAACATTTCACATTTTTGGGCACAAAAGGAAATTATAATTATTAGTGTAATTTGAGAGGAATGAGAGCAAAGATGTATTATTTTCGTGAGAAATATTGTTCTCAAAGCTCTTAAGCTGTGTATAAAAATAAGCGATAGTGATGTTCAGAAATGAAGTAATACAGAGATGGGCGACTTCACAGCTGATTGTACCCTAGTCCATCGACGAATTTGAGTGCCTTTTTGACAGATCTTCATGGATTTTTGACGGCTATTTACTAAATAACGTGAATGCCGTCCTCTGATTAAGAAAACACTGTAAAAAAGAGTTGTCAACATTTTTAAGGGGCAAGAGAGGTAGAAGCAGGGCTTCCCGGTAGTACTTCATTTCTGATGATGGTCTTACATTGAAGCAAATCAACGACAATGGCTTTAATGTGAATACTCGGGAAGATAGTCGTCTGAAAAGTTACGCGATGACAGCCTTAACTTTACAATGAAAAGAACAAAATAGCACAGTGTGTGTGTGTACACGTGCCATCAAAGCATTGTCTCTACTCAAATTGGAGCTGTGTTCTGTTGTTGTACCTTGTTTGTTCTGTCTTTATTTTCATTTCAGTTTGTTTGCAAATTTCTTCGAAATTTTTTTTAGAATGTAATTGTTCAGGAATCATAGGTATGAGTCAATTAGACGATTGCCTATCTGCTAGTTCAAAACTGGACAAAGAATAAGCTCTTTAAGTTTTTGAAATAAACGGACGGTTCTAGTTAAACTGAAGTTACATAAATTTGACACTTTCTCAGCAAAAGCTACAGCACATACATCAAACGAATTAATTATTCCAGTAGCTAGAAAACAACGTTATTTACATCAACAAACCACTCATCTACATGAAAGTTCTACATTATAGAACTGAAAATTACGCCTTATGAATGATGTAAATATGTAACCTGAGTATCGGAAGCATCAACGTCGATTCAGAAGCCAGCAAAAGAAAAATGTTTGAGCAGGGAACCCACAGTTGATTTATTGATAAGGTGATATTATTCATAATCGAAATTATAAATTCATAGAGCGCGTCTTCAGCGTTCAAAAATCAAAGGGTATCCACAAGGTCTGTGTGCTGTACATTGGCGGATTTACATCATATTAAAAACCCAGACTATTTCAAAATGCCTCTATATCTATACTAAATCAAAAATCGAAATGTCAGATTAAGCTCTATTCGTTTGCATAAAATGTACGGTAGGGCATCTACAACTTATTTACAATTGACAAGGTCGCCGGGCCATGACGAGTAACACAGTTCATCCAGAAGAATCAAGAAGAAGAAGATTCTTCGCTCTTCCTTTTGCGACAAAACGTTGCTTGACATGGTAGTTAGAGCACTAATTGCCCATAATCATCTATCATTAAATTACAACGGGACCACCCCATGATTGCATATGCAAGGGCTGTGGCGATGAAGAAGAAAAAGAGGCCGCCCCGCACTATCTCTCTCTGAAGACATGTCTCCCATGACCTCCAGAATCTATCAAATTTCCATATAACCTCTATTTTCAAGTATATTAAGATATAAGATGGATTTGGAACACGATGGGTAAGAGGAAGGTGTAGAGGAGAAATTCCTCCTACGGGTATCACAAGAGGTCCATCAGGATCTAAGTGAAACGTGGCTATCGCGTCTTCCTACTTAGCTAACTTAACGTAATTCGTTGCGTATAGCAATAGAATAAAGCAAATGGTTCAAACTTATGGGCTACTTATTCTATTTACTACTAAACAAGCTCATGGATGATCAAGATTGATTCGCATGCAGTGAAACTATCACATTGTACAATTTGCATGTAAAACACACTAATAACGAATCCTATATCCACTTAAGTTACTCATCATATCTATCGCCGCTTAAGTAATAAGCTCGGGCAAAAACAATGCTTCCAAGCATTATTTTCTGTGAGTTCATTCCTGAATTTATTCATTCATTGTTTAGGTTGCTGTATGTGGGTTACACTTGCAGGTGTGGTTGATGTATTAGATCATTTTTAATTCTTTTGGCATTCATAAGTATGGAATTTTTGGTATACTCAGAGTGTCTATGCTATACATTCCGTTTTGGCTTTGTAAACGATTCTTTTCATTTGATGAACATTTTTTTTATGTTTTTGCTATTAAAGTGATGGTCACGCTACACAGTCACAAAACGAAGATTGTGACAATCAAAGATCAGTAATCATCTTCCACGACTACACCCCTAACTGCTTAGCAAATGTCATAAATGTCGTTGGTGCTGCCAACATTTTATGATGAATCATTAAGCGCCGATGCAAAAAAACACAGCTATTATTATTAGAGGAAAATATTGCTACCACGGGTAGTGCTACCAACAACTGTACCCTTTCGCGATCCAAAGACGATTGCCCAAGCATCTCCTCACTGATTCACCCGATCGTTGGCCACCCTGTCTTTCACTCAAGAGGATAGTTTATGTTGATGGTTCAGTCGATTGAGGAAAGGGATCATTTTTATTCCTCGTGCGACGTCGCTCAACATTAGCTGTGTTTCTTTGCAGGCGTATATACGCCTAATTTTGAAGTGCACAAAAAACGATCATTGGCGCCTAATGATTCATCATAAAATCTTGGCGGCACCGACGACATTTATGACATTGCTAAGCATTCAGGGGTGTAGTCGTGGAAGGTGATTTCTGATCTTTGATGGTCACAATCTTCGTTTTGTGACTGTGTACTTTAAACCACGTACGTGACCATCACTTTAAAAGCAAAAACACTTAATAATTATAAAATAAAAAAAAAGTGTTCATCAAATGAAAAGAATCGATTACGACACATAAACACAATGTATAGCAGAGACTCTGGATATACCAAAAATTGCATACTTATGGATGCCAAAAAAATGAAAAATGATCTAATACATCTACCAAGCCTGCAGGTGTAAGCCACATACAGCAACCTAAACAATGAATGATTGAATTCAGGAATGAACACACAGAAAATAAAGATTGGACGCATTGTTTTTATCCGCGCTTATTCCTTAAGCGGCGATAGATATGATGAGTAAGTTAAGCGGATATAGGACTCGTTGATAGTGTATTTTACATGCAAAGTGAAATTTAGGCGTATATACGCTTGCAATAAAACGCAGCTATTATGCATTTTTACTTGTTCAGCACAAGCCTTCAGAAACCGATTCGAATTCAAAAATTGTCCAATTAGCTTTAAATAAAAATAAACCACACACAAATGTTGTATGTTGTTTTTCAAACCTCTTAAACTGCACACGTGAACTAGGTTAGGTTAGGTTAGGTTATGTGGCTTCCATCACTTAGACCCAGGGGTCTATTGTGTTGCCACTGTGCCAGTTACCGTCCGTTACTCCTGGAACCATTTTGTTTTTTGGACGAATGCCCAGATTGATTTGACATCCTTTTCAGATATATCCGTTAGTTCATTTAAATATATAGAATTCTCCCAGGGTTTCTTGTGAGGGGCTTTTCTTTTCTTTCTCAATATAGATTTGACAGATTGACATGTTGTTATGTTTTTCTAATAGCTACGATAATTAATTTGAAGTATGCATCACTTTTTTTTCTTGCTTTGTACAAGCAATTGGTGTTTCTGTCATGTTTTCCAGTCAAATACCCCACAGTAGGTCGTGCGGCTGAACGAATGGAAACGAAATTTTATGTCTTTCGACAGAAACCCAACATCCAGGAACGTGTGAAAACAAGCCGCAAGGCTAAATTTTGTAGAGCTCTGTATACAGTAGATCTCAATACTTCTAAATCAAGCTAGAGACATCGTCTGAGCGTGGGTTGGGTTTAATTCATCCTTACCGCATCCATCTGAAACATAGCCATTGTTATGTAATCAGCGTTATTATTTTGTTAAATGACAGTTATTTACGTCACATGATTCAAAATTGTAAATTAATCCAAATGAATCCTAAAAGCCATGGAAACCTGTTTTCCAACGACTTAAATATTACAATCATCATTCCCAATGCAAGAATGGAGTTCAAACTATTAAAAGGAACCGAACCGCTTAAAAAACACGTGCCAGAATTTTATACCGAATACCGGTACTGGAAAGTTGTTTCGAAACGTAATTCTTCAGTTCCCATCGCGACGATGATTTACAATTCTAAATCGGTGTATACAGCTCCTACTGTTTGACACACTCCGACTTTTGATTGAGCAGTTGTGTCCAATTTCAGAAACCCCCGAGTCAATCCATTATAATATGTTTGCTCATTTGAATGAAAGTATGCCCGATCCACACTTAAGATATCATTTGTCAAGAGCAGGCTTATTTTAACAGCGTCAACATTCACTTTCAGTTTTGGGTTCTGACTTCGCGATTAGAACTTGGCTTGATTTATGGTAATACTGCTGGCGTGAGATATTTGGACAGGTGCCATACTCATGTGTGCTGGGTTCTATTTTTATGTGATTTTACGAAAGGTTTGCTGCTGCTAACGTTAAGGGATAAAAGTCATATATCATATATCAGGGAGAGAGAGAGATCGATCGGAATAACGAGGTTTGCTGAGCCCGGCGACAAATACAGAGCCATATATGCGATGTAGAATTTTTGCTTAGAAGGCATCAAGTTATTTTGTTCACCGTCCAGATGAATGGAGCATGATTATGTTTCTACGATGTCATTTGAGACTTCTAAAATAACTTGAAACTACAGCTGTCGATGGAATCGTTTTTGCAAAAATATTATCTTGTCGTCATTCACTTAAAATCAACCTAATATCGGAATGGACTTCTAGAGCGCATATCAAATGATGGACTCAGAAACTTTCTGTAAATTCGACGCCGGTTGCATATGTAAAAACTATTAAAAGTGATGCCGAGAAGCCACCAAAGCTGCTTCAACTGATCACTGATTTGCTGAATGAATGGATGAATGGCTTGAAAACGATTGTGGGTAGCCAGTGAAACTGGAAGCTTACAAGGCCACGAATTACAGGAGCAGTTGGTGAGGTCTACGAAGGGAACAAAACCGGCTTCTCGGAGGAAACGGTGTGAAGAGCGCGCGAACGATATGATGGTGTGTTATGGCACGTTTGATACCCGAAAGTTTTTTCAAAAGGCCAGAGAATTGTTGATGATGTTGATGTTAAGGTTCAAAGCTCAGTACGACAAAAAATAATTTTCACGGCGACACCTCTTTCGAGTGAATTGCAATGCTCAAATGATCAAGATGTCTGTCTAGAAAAAAGAAGCTTCTCAAACTTGGAGTCTGCAAACACTGTAGATCCCTTCCACCCGTGGGATATTAAGGTCTCAGGTCAGGGTGAAATCCAAATCACTTCTGCATATTGTCTACCTGGACCTTGATGGACGGGAATGCCGCGCTCACTGGCTGGACTTGGTCTTTGTAACAATATCCGCTGAAGATTAAGAGAAAGTTCAGTAGTCAAAAATCTCAATATCCCTTGTACAAGAAGGGTAACCACTTTCACTGCACCAATTATCAAGGGATAATTCTTCCAAATATGAGCTATAAGATCAAGAAGCAATAGAAGTCCAACATCCCCCAGATCTTTGACAAATCAGGGAATGGACCCAAGAAGTGCAAATTGACACCCAAAAGCAAAGCCGCATTATGATAGCATATTTAGGTTAGGTTAGGTTAGAGTAGCTGACTACCTAAAAGGTAGTCACACTTAAGTCAAAGGTAGGCCCGCTGTTCTACCAAAAGGATCTAGTAGATCCTAATCCGCAAACCATCTGGAGCTTTTGACAAAGCGATGGAGCTGACTGATACTAATCTTACTTAGTTCTTACTCTGTCAGGTGATAGAAATATGGGCGTCCAAGTGACTAAGTCTGCGAACTGAGAGGGCATTGCAGTTACAAAGAAATGGTTTCATCTTAAACCTCATCTTTGCAGCTTCTACAAAAATTTTTCAAGGGTATACCTAGCCTTGAGGCGTAAATTCCAATAGGACAGTGTCCAGTTATGACACCGATGAGAGTTCTAAGATGTGGCCTACTCATTCTGATCAGGTAGCGTGAGCGTTTTGGATCGATATTAGGCCATATCTGCTTTGTGATGAGGCCCCCAATGCCAGAGGGCCGTCTGCATTTGGTGTAAGTAAGCGTTTCAAGCTTTATTAGATGTTTTGTAGTAGCGATAGGGATATACGGCATTTCCCGTCCGGAAAGAGTGCTGAGGTGGTACCCTTTCTATCGAGTTCGTCCGCTTCGAAATTCCTTGGGATTTCACTGTGTCCCGGCACCCGCATGATTTGAATCCTGAAATACTTGGCCATCTCGTTAAGAGATAGGCGGCAATTGAGGGATGTCTTGGAGATAAATGTGATTGCACTCAGACATTTCATCGCTTCCTGGCTGTCCGAATAGATCGCAATTTCTGTACCTAATATTTCATTGTTTTTTTTTTTTTATCCAGGACAGAGACTCTCCAAGACTCTGCCTGAAAGACGCTACAGTGAGAAGTTGGTCGGAATGGCTGTTGAAATTTCAGATCCTTAGAGTAGACTCCCACACCCACTCCTTCGTCCATCTTCGATCCATCTATGAAGAATGATAGAATATTTACGACTCATACAACTCCATGTCAAGTCCTGAAAATTGTGTAGAACTTATCGTTTTTTGCAGGACGACGAGGGACAATACTTACTCCTCCATCAAAATCGGTAACGAAATCATCTAGACCTTCTATGTCGAAAATATTACTCTTTAATATCATTTTTGAGAAGATTGTGCAAAAGTCACATTCCAACCTCAGAAGTCTGCGAAACTGATACTATACGCTGATGACATTAACGAAATGGCAGAACGCAGTGAGCCATCACGTCCGGTATTTGCGAAAGCCAAAATGGGGCTGGCGATGAGGAGGTCACCAACCACATACATATAATCTTCAAGAAATGACACACAACATCTTAAAGATATGTGCAACTTGCACGAGCACCCGTGGGCATCCACTTGTCTACATAATGCAGTCGCTGTCTGCACTCAAATCATCAATTCATCTGACACCCACCAGCAATGGAACGTTTGTATGCTGCAGACGAGTCACTTGACACACAGCATTCCGCTCCTATCCCAGGCCCATTCCTTTGTCCCCATATGCACTCATTTTCTCAGTTATTTTGAAATCAGTTTTTTGTTTGGTCTAAAAAAATATCTGAATAAAGAAAGAGGCGTGATCCTCTTAATGTGATCGTGATGTTGACTGGTGGAGGGTTCCTTGCGGCACGTGTTGTGAGGTGAACATATGTATGCAGAGAACTACTTCTACATAAGGGCTCGTACTCACTTCGTCCAGTCGGGCGGTTGTTTGGAGTGTTATCCCTCCGGAGTGCTCAGGATCAATACAGGCACCAAAATCATGTTCTACGAAACTAATTTTGCAAGTCCTGCTATATCTGATGAAAGCTGGGCGATAAGCCAATCAGCAGAGCTGATTCCTGGTGCCTTTATTAGAAAGGAAAAAGGATCTGCCACACCGAGAGCATGGCCACCAATAATCCAGCCAAGAGGTTCTTCGAATCCTGGCCTCCCGATTCGAGAAACAGAGACAAAAGACCAAATCGCCGCTGTAAAGACCAAATCATAGCGAACATAAGACATCTTGCTCTTGATGACTGAGATCAGCTGCCAGGACTCCCAGGTTTAGAACCAAAATGGATCGTATGTAGATAAGTAAACAAGAAAAAATTGTTATTTTCCTTCCTTTTCCGACCTTATTACTAAACTAATACGGTCGCAAGGAACCTTGCTCGTAAGAAATCACCTCTTAGTACTAAAGTACTTATTCCAAGTTTCACAATGTACCTGCCAGATTCGTCCTTAACGACAACCCCTTAAGGAAGTAAGTTGCCCTCATTTAATGGTTCGATTAAATACGTCACAAGTCAATTCACCGTCCCTTACAAGTGAGTAATTTAGTACATTTCGTATTTACTTTCAGTCGAATTCTTAAAATCATTTAAAATATATTTAATAATTGTACTGACCCTCGAACTTTCAAATCGATCCCACAAACCAATTAACTATAGTCAATCAAACGCACGAAACGACCGTTCAAACTTGGCTCGAACCAAAACCGAGACAAATGCTTACAAAAGTCTCGTTATGATAATGAACAAAATGTCGGTCTTGCTAATTAATTTCAAACTAAATTAAGTCAAGTAAGGTTCCGCTTTTAGCCTTCACTGAACACTAACAAAACGGCTAAACGTTCGCTTTGCTCGCATGTTAAACGCGCATGCAAAGTCTATGCGTTTGGTGAACATTTATCGTTTAACAGGGCAAAGAAGAAAACACAAAATAACAATCATCAGTTTGTTGTTTTTTTCTCTCCCTCTCATTTTTGTGTGGTTCCATCAAACGTTAATTTTTCAGCTCAAATATAGACTAAAACTGCTGCACAGCGATAGCCTCGAGCTTTGAAGTTGTTCAAGGTATCAAATTTAACTAGCTTCATTACTCTCGAGACAAGGAGTTTTCACACCAATTTTCGCATCGTGAACTGTGGACAAGATTTTTTTGTTACAGTTTTAAGAGCTACTCGAAGCCCGTCGACACTCAACTGACATTACCCTACTCTAGAATTTTGTTTCACACTTTTCGATGACTGACCTGCATTTCATTAATTCATCGTTGAGCCACCGCCACGCTGTGATCAAGGTCACCGTTTAAATCATTTAAGAGAAGCATTCATGATTTTATTTCCCTGATTTGAAGTCGGTTGGATTATGATAAACGGGTTTGTTTGACAACTTTAAGATCAGATATCAGTTAAAAGTAATTGAACGTGTATAAGCGAATACAAAAATAATTTGTCCATCTTCTCTCGATGGACTGATGATGGCAAGCGGCATATCTGAGTTGACCTTTTCAATTATTCATCACATTTTCAGCAATTATGTAATTAATGTTGAGTAAGTCTAAATTATGGCTATAAGATAGAAGAAGTGTCATCGGATGTATGCATTTAAGTGCGTTGTTGAGCAACTTCTGTTCGAAGTGTCCTAGGTTGTCAATCAGATTTGTGTAGACAAGACCCGTATTCTTTGTGTTTGAGAATCATCGCTCTGTTCTATTTGTTTTCAGATAATGTTAATGACAGTTGAATGAACCTTCGATTTTCAGAGAAAACCAATGGAGAGGAAAAAGTGTGAAGAATAGTGGGAGAACAACACAACTCATATGGATAATTTGATGGAAATATATGTTCACTGGAGAAGAACTTCAGAATTTTGAGGAAAGGTATAGAGTGAGGTGTTGAGATATGCAGTTTCTTTAAGTGGTAGATTAAGGATAAATTTAACCAATGAAACTCTTAGACGCACATCGTCCTCATGTGTTATCACGAATTGTAATTGCGATTGATATTTAGCAGCGAACATCTATCAGCTATCAAGGCCCAAGCATAAGGAGCGTACAGGGTCTCAATTCAGTAACCGCCCGAATACGCAGAAATGGCAAAGCTAGCGTCAGTAGGAGAGAAATAAAATCGCTCTCTAAGTTCCCAGAAGCAATAGGGGACACCTTAACATCTTACAATGCTTCTGGCTTTCGTTTGGGTCTTACTTAAGCTTTGGTCGTCGTGGCGTAGTGGGTTAGTGAGTCGACTCCAACGCAGAGGGTGCAAGATTCGAATCCCCAATTTTACCTTGCCTAATCTAGAGTCACAAATATTCTTGTCTTGAAAAGGCTTCTCAAACATCGCCGTTCGGAGTCGTCGTAACTATCCCATCCACTCGGTAATACGTGCAAAACACGGTGAGTTGCTGAAGAAGCTAGACCCAGGTTGACGTCGGACTGTCACACTTTACGTCCCCGCTCGTCCAATATAGTGCCCTTGATCCTATTGCCATAATTTTCCCAAACAGATAATCAACGAAAACTACAAGAATACATTTCCATACTCGAAAACATTTTTCACAAGAGAGGTTGCTAATGCTACAAATAATAATTCCACTAAAATCCTCTAGGGTGTCCGCTCATTATTTCAAGCCAGCTGATTTCTATTAACCGCTTTGTGTGCCACAGGGCCGTAATCAGAGTTGAATTAAAGGTGAGGAAAACATTTATTTATTCACCAATGATCAAGGATTACCTTGTGTTCTTTCACCACATAGATAATAAGTACTTGTTCTTGATCACTACTAGCAATAAAGATCCCAAGAGTAACTGCAACATCAGTAGCTTTATATTATGATTTGTAAAAACTACAAAACATAATTTAAAATCACTGAATGATAAAAATTAAATATAATAAGTGAACAGGGCACTAAGGGTGACAGACCCGAAGTCTTAAGTGGGGCTGAGAATAGTCCAACGGTGGAGGAACTCATTTTGGCGATAGATTCGCTAAGAGTTGGTAAATTCGCTGGGGTGGATGAAATCTGCCCAGAAATGCTTAAGGCAATGGGTTAAGATGGAGTTTTATGGCCCTCTCGTGTTATTAAAGGGACCTGAGAACGCGGTAAGACATCTGGCGATTGGATTGGGGTGAATGTCCCTCTTTTTAAGAAGGGGGACAAAAGAGACTCGTCCAAATACAGAGGCATATCCCTCTTAAGTCTCCCCGGGAAAGTCTACGCTAAGGTTTTGGAAGCGAATTCAAGAGCTATGGTCGGGTCAAGGATGGGGGATGAACAGTGCGGCTTTCGTCCCGGCAGAAGTACAACCGACCACTCTAAGAATGGTACTTGAGAAGGCTGGGTGGAAAAGTTCATCGAGGTAAACTCTGAAGTGTTCTGCAGGAGTATGGGATTGAGGGTCCTCTTTTGAGGGCCATTCAAACAAACTGTAGCAAAAGCAACTGCTTTCACCATGGGCGTTGGTCTTCGCCAAGCGTGCGTCTTGTCACCTCTCCTTTTCATTGTTTATATGGATTGGATGTTGCAGCGCAGCCGAGGCGTGGAATGTTTCACATTGGGGCAGTTGAAGGTAAGTTACCTTCTTTTTGCGGATGACTTAGTTATGCTCACATCTTCCCGGAACTCCATCCAGCGCGCACTCGATAGGTTTGCGGCCGCATCTGGAATGAAGGTTAACGTGGACAAATCTGAAGTTATGGTAACTTCCAGAACGCCTGTTCAGTGCACTCTACATGTTAGTGGAGTCCCATTGAAGCAGGTAACGAAGTTTAAATATCTCGGGGTCTTCTTCACGAGTGATGGGAGGAGTAGTACTGAACTTTCCTGTAGGATTGGTCAAGCTGGGTCAGTTTTGACACAGCTTGGGAGATCTGTAATCATTAAGGCCGAACTTAGTGGGAAAGCCAAGTTAGCAATTTTCAACTCAGTATTTGTTCCAACTCTTAACTATGGTTATGAAATTTAAGTAAGTATCGAAGGAATTCAAGCTGCTGAGAAGAGATTTCTTCGTGCTGTTGTGGGAATTACTCGTCGGGATAGGGTGAGAAACACGATAGTGCGCGAGGAACTCAACGTTGAGCAGCTGCTTCTTCGAACGGAAAGAGCTATGGTTCGTTGGTTTGCACGAATGGTTAGCACGAATGTCCCCACAATCACGACATCCGAGGCGGGCCTTGAATACGATTCCATCATACTTGGCGACCACTTGACAGACCCAGGATGAGATGGAGCAGATTTTGCTTCACATAATTGTTCACCTGAGTGTATGTAACATGTGCATGTAACACAGTATTTAGCTTTGTCTCACGCCTCATTGAATAATTTGGGTTTGGATTTGTATACACTCTTATAAAGTAAAACTCACAAGATGGGCAAAGTGGGTGCTTTAACACCATCCTTTGGATAACCAATTTTCAAATAAATTCGTCTTTCAAATGTGACTTATTGGCAAGCTCGGTACACTATAAAATCGAATAGTCTGCAAGTAATGGCCGAATATTTAAAACATATTGGTAAGTTTCAAAAAGTCATCGAGTACGACCTTGCCAATGTCGAGTTCTTTTTGATATTTAAAAAGTGTCCAGCTATAAATGTTCAACGAATTTTGGTGACTAAGTAGTAGCGCCTTGAAAAGTCAGGTGTGGCCGATTGTGAGATTGATTTGGTCCTCACGCCATAGGCCTATGGTTAAGGTTACTTTAAGCCTTCTTGCAAGTTCGCTCCATAGGCATTGTCTAGTGAAGCATCATCACTTTTATTTGAATTTTGATATGGGAAGAGAGTGATAAGGGTCTTATAGAAGATTTGGGATCAAACTTGGGCCTGATCTTTCTAGATGTATTGTTCGTACGGTGTGTTGCGCATCTAATGGTAGTGAGTTGTATCGCAAGCTGCTTAATTCATGATCTTCATGTAAAATAGTTTATCTATGTCAATGAAGGAGAAAGTTACTTAAGAAAGGTAAACAATATAGGCGAACTTTAAGCAGTTCAGCCACATAATCATAAGCGACAGCTTGGGAATTTCTTAAGATCGATTACAGGATCTTGATATGTAGCCTCCTGGTTATCTGTCTTCTTCTTCTTTATTGGGTGTTACAGTCCAGAGTGGATCTGGAACTCAACGAACAAGCTTTTACCAACTAGTATGATCTCTAGATAGCTGCCTCCAGTTTCGCATGCCAAGTTGGTTGTGGTCCTTGCGCATCTTACCTTAAATGCGGACGTCCTCTGTTTGCGTTGCCCCATAGCTTCGGAGTCGAAGACTCTTCGGATCGGGGCTCAGTGTCCATACGCTCCCCATATTTCCATCTTAGACTTTGGATCCGAAGACGCCTGGCAAGGCCAAAGTCGTTGTACAGTCCATACAGTTCGTGGTTCATGTTTGAATATTCTTATTTAAGTACAGTGAACGCAAAAATGCTCCACTTTTGAGATCATCCTTATTATTTATTTTTCTAATTTATTAAAATTCAAACCTATCTTTTTGTCATTTAAAAGGCGTCCAGCTGTTGTTGTTTGAAGTATTTTGATGTCTCTATTTATTCATACTGATCTTGTTTAGAGGGATCTTAAAAGAAGAACAGAACTACCACTCTGCATTTGTGAGAGTATCTTTACCTCTTAATCATCTATGAAACTTGTGCAGCATATTCAATGTAGGGGCGCATTTACATTAAAAAAAAACAATCCTTATCATTAGTCAGTTAGTTAAAGAAAAAATATCTGTCCCGTGTTACTTTTCATTTTCAAGATTTCACGACCATATTTTGCTGTGTAGAACAATCCAAATCAAAATCACCTTACTTAATTTTTACCTGGAAAATGCAGTATTTATTTTCATAGGATTTTGGCTTCGAATGGACCAATGATTCCACCGACTCACTGCTTGTGTGTAAGTTACATGTGGTCTTAGTTCGAGCTCCATGAATTCAACCTTGAGCATCTTTTCAAAATTAATTCTCTTCATGAAGAATTGCCAATCCAAATTAACCGCGAAATCAAAGTAAACTGTCCATTCAGTTATAAAAAAAGAAATCAATGTTGGGAATTTAAAGTTATTCTGCCTTTTAACAATCAACTTTGTTTTAGTAATGGCTATATGACACTACGTTTTTTCGTATTTTTCATGAGCTAAATGAGAAATAGAACAGTTCACTATTAAAATTAGCATTAAGTGTGAGTGCGTACGCACTAGCCTCATGAATTGGAACGCGACAAACACAATTGCTTGAAAATGGAATTGTTTAGCCACAGGCAGCTAGTTTTTGAGTATTTATAATCGCTTTTCTCTAGGTCATCTCAGTGTGAAAACCAAATACTTGCAGACCACGTTCAGATTAGAAATGAAGTATTACAGAGATAGCCGGCTTCACAGCTGTTTGCCTGTTTGAGTGGCTTTTTTGACAGATATTCATGAATTTTTTACGGTTATTCACGAAATAATGAAAAACAGTTGTCAAAAATGTTAAAGGGCATGAGAGATAGAAGTTGGGCGTCTCTATAATACTTAACTTCTGGTTCAGATAACACAATCATTTGCACACAGGAAGCTTATGACCCTTCGCAAAATAATGGCTGCCTCTTTCAAAAAAAGACTTGGGACAAAACGTAGTCTCAGTTAGAAGCACATTGACAGTGGTTATTAATAAGCTCGAAATGTCTACAAAGGAATTCCACCTTTTCGTAAATATTTAAAAAGTCAACTTAATATCCACTGTGGAAGTAATGTGTTATGGCACACATCATAAAAGTACAAATTTTGATGAGGCTACCATGAAAAATGATACAAAGAGAGAATGTTAAAGTGGTCTCCAATAGAATGAACTGAAATGTTTAGAGACAGCTTGTTAACAAATAAGTCGTATGGGTTTTGGGTTCTCAGTTTATGGTATTTATAAGACCATTTAGTCGTTAAATCGTATAATCGGTTTATCGATGGTGTTTCTTTGACGTTTTTGCATTTAATTACATTCTTTAGACGAGAATTTTATCGTTTTGCTTTACATCTACCGAAGGTTTTTTCTTTAAAATTAATTGTAATTTAGCAGCACGTCTTGGCGTAGTGGGTTTGTATGCCAACTCCTACGCACTTGCATCTTTGATGTCAAGGCTCGATTCCTGGTACGACACTTGTTTGCCTTCCACTCATTTTCAAGCCTCTGATAACGCTAGATAGAATGGTATCTACTGTAGATGCCAAACACCCGTGAGAGAACAATAGCACGCACGGAAAGGACCAACAGTTTTATGCTAACTCCGAACGGCCAAATTTGAGAAGCCATCGATAGTTCTTCACCTTTTATGTGATTTTACCAATAAAGAGACAATTTTTCATCCTGTGGTGATACAACACATTTTTTTATTTGAGGTTGGACGTTGCATGTGGGTATGTGCGTCGACACCTACAAAACTTAATCTCGTTGCCTGGGTTGGATTTCCACGATCCAACCTCTTTCGAGTCACTGGTAATAAATGTATAGAGCGTATAAAGCTTATCAAACTTGGCCGTTCAGAGACGGCATAAAACTGTAGGTCCATTCCACACGTGAGAGAACAATAGCACGAACACACAGTCTCATGTGATCATCAATTATTGGATGGAATCCGCCGACCTAGAACTAACTTGACAATAAGACTGAGGTTGTCTTAATAACCAGCCGAAAGACTGTAGAATACGCGAACTTCCGGGTTGGTTACCAGCACTCGCGGGAGTGCTGCCAACATTGGAGGACATGATATGCGAGAAGGATCCGGCTGTCCACATTGGTAAGCTCAATCTTTCTTTACGCTGCACAAGTATGGGCGGGTGCCCTGGCGAACACGGAAGCAGCAAGGAAGCTCTCGACATCATACAGGCTCTGCGTGATAAGAGCAATCAGCGGTTTCCGAACAATTTCGTACGAAGCAGCCTGCGTCATTGCGGGTATGGTAACGATCGACATTCTCGCCACCGAAATGCAAAGGATCTACCTACGGAGAACTGCAAATCACGTGGAGACTAGCGCAAGAGGTTTGAAGAATGAAGAAAGGGCATCGATGGCACTGTGGCAAGCCAGGTGGGACACCACAACCAAAGGCAGATGGACCCATAAATTGAAATCCAGAATAGAAACCTGGACAACGAGAGCTCAAGGGAACTGCAACTACCAGCTGTCCAGAATGCACGGGCGAAGATGAAGACGCAGGGCACGCAATATTCCATTGCAGACGCTTTGCAGTGGCGAAAGAAAGTCTACCAACTCCCGAGCTCCTAGTTTAACATATGACGGAGTCAGCTGTCAAATGGCTGGTGACCTGCTTCTTTATAACGAGCGTGCAGATCGAGATAAGAAGGCTCCAAAGAGAAAGAAAAGCTGAATTGGCAAATATAGATCACATAGCGTGAGCCCCGCGAAGGAATACCAGGCAGTTCCTCCGGAAGAGTGGTAGAAGTGTGCAGAGGTTTGGTTTAGGACGTAGGCGCGAGGAAAAAGGAGAATAATATCCCGTGAATCGTTCATGCTGGCAGCACGGGTTACCAGTATCTTGAAGAAGATTCCACATCCATTGGCGCAAACCACAACAAAAACAAAGCCTCAAAATCAGTCTCATGTGACGATCTACATAGTTGCACAGGTTCTGTATCAGATGCAGGTCGGGAAACTGGGTTGGTCATTGTAAGATTATGACATTTGGATCGCTAAGGTGTCACAAGCCGAGAAGTGTGCTAGGCATCTTTATCATGCATAAAACGTCGTATTAGTGACATTAAGTGTTCTTGTATAATTCATTTGTACAGATGCTTATTCTTTTTCGTGTCTATTCTTAAAATTGGGTGACGCCATAGCACGCCATGCCACATTCACATATTCGATCTTAACTTTTTTTGCCCTTTACTTGATCCGAACGTACAAGATTTTGTTTGTCGTTGCCCATCTGATCTTTGATCTTTGCCCATCTGATCCGAACGTACAAGATTTATATTCAATATTGCACAGCAGATTTAAAAAAAAAATAAGGTTACATTTTGCGAAAAATGTCCTGATCTTAAGTTTATGCTATTGTGTACTATTTATGTGTCCACCACTGTACATCATAACAATATAAAAATAATAATATCAGGTAAGGTAAAATATCGTATATTCTTCAATATTCTTCATAGAAAAATAAAAAATCAAAAGATGCAATCTCTGCCTTAAGAGGCCCGTGTAGTTTAAACTGTCCTCGTAAAATGTATGAAAAGTCTTGTTGATTGCTTATGACTTGCAACTACCTGATTTATTTTTCCTTGTACTCGCTAAAATTATATTTCCGGCAATGCCGGCAGTACGCGCCTACTCAAATTTAAGATCAAAAATAAGTAATATCTGCAACCTTTCCTCGGCTCAAGGCATAACATAAAAATTCAATGCTAAGTATATTAACACTTTATATTTTTTTTTCTTAAAAATCATTGAAGTCCACCTGTGTTTATCGTTCTTAATCCATCCGGGATCAGTCTATGTATGAGTGAATTTACTGAGTGGCAATTGAAAATGTTATTAAAAGTTTATTCGAAATTCAATGTTGAATGCAAGTTGAATGTCTTGAAAAAGTTAAATATAATTAAATGATTTTTATCAAGAAAAAATACACTCACATTATTGATCCTGTGTTACTGAAAATAGGCTAAATAGAGATCAATTCACTTGAGAATGAATCCCATCGACTGAATTAAGAACAGAACAGTTTGCTTCAGCAATCTAAGATCCGTGAAGAACTATATTTTATTCATGATAGAATACCCTTTTACTTTCGAAAGAGCTAAAAATATAACGACATTCACATGGCAGCCAAATTAAATTTGCGTGTAGAAAAGACCGAATCAATGGCTAAATCTTCTTCATTTTCTCGTTAAGAACAAGTTTGCTTGTTTTTTTCTTCTTGTTGATTGATTCTGTCTGTCAGATGTGAATTATTACCAAATAGTTCTGGGAAAGACGAAATTGCTGTCCGAGTCTTAATGAACACTCTCAGATGTGACAATCTTCAATCTACAGCATCTTTTCTTTCTCAGACCGAGACGATGCTCTGCAAAAACCACTTCAAGCAGCAAGGAAATAAAAAACAAATATCTCTAGAATGTATGAAGAATCAATGGCGAAAGCACATGTTCTGCTATAAAATTTTGATACCATATCTCACAAGTTGAATAACCCCTTGTCATTATTCATTCAGTATTACACATGTCCATGATAGAAGTGTATGTGTGTTTGTGTACATCCAGCCTGAATGATTTATGTTACCTGTTATATTAAATAAGATGTTATTTCTGCCTTGCTTCGCAGTTGAACCATCGAACACTCATACAACCAAAATTCAGTTTCCCCCTCCCCCCACAAGGGGGTTACAATTATAATCGGAAATGTCGATTAAATTTCGTTTTGCATTGTGTACAACATTAAGTTGTTACTATGAGTCGCAAAATTGGTCTTATTCCGGTGTATCTATTCGTATTAAAGGAAAGAAGAAGAAGAAGAAGAGAGAAACAAAAACAATCCACGCATGTGTGTCTGAGAGGTGATAGTTTGCGAATGCTACATTCAGATGAACGATAAGCCTTGATAAATGTTTACCTTTACTAAACTGGTTGGTATAAATATGCTCGCAACGCGAACATCGACATCAATCGATACCTTCCGAAGTAACATTAAACATCTCATCTACTTAACTAACAACAAAATGGTAAATACCAAACAACTAAAAATAATGAAAATATTTGATTGATGATAACGTTTTTTCGTATCTTTTTTTCTTCAGAAATTCTGCATCGCAGTTATTTGCCTGGCTGTGTCCGTTGTGGCCGATGTATCGCACTTGAAACAATCTGGATACGTGTACAATGTCCCATCGCCAGCATTTGAGCTGCCATCTGCACCAGTAAATGAATACTTGCCACCACAGCCACCAGCACCAGTGCAAGAGGAGATCCTTCCAGAGGTCATCGTTCCTAAGCCCACCTACCTGCCACCAGTGGAAATTCCTTCAACCATCATTCCTGTTGCTCCTTCAAACGAGTATCTGCCACCAGTTGAGGTTGCTCCAGTTGTTGAAGAGATCGCTTCAGAGCCGATTGTGGAACCAATTAAGGAATACCTTCCCCCATCCATCGCTCCAGTTGTCCCAACCACATCCTACTTGCCACCATCAGTTCCACCAACCGTTGAATATCAATCTGCCTCTGAGACCGGTGGATACAGATACGAAGCTCCACTCACTAAATTCCGTTTCTAAAGAAAATCATTCATCTTGTTACATTCTTATTTAATACACTGATCCCTTTTTATAAAAACCAAAATCAATTTCCTTTTTTATTTCGTCCTCACCATGGGAATGCAAAAATGTGTCTTACCACAGTGACAACCCACATTTTCAACACAGTGCTCGTATGGTAATATGTGAAGTGAAGGTCATAATCCACCTTTTAAGGGGCGTCGATTAGGCGTCATGGTTACGCTAATCAATAGCTATTATCATTCAAATTCGTTTTGTTCCATTTTTCAATCCAGCTTCTGTTGGGTGGTCTAAATGTATACGCTCATTAATTCTATGCATGGGCAACTTAATTTTCTCCTTGTGGATGCATAGATGCATTTTAAATTCGTGTTTCTAATTAAAAATTTCGTACTATCAGTTGTTGGAAGAGGTTTGTGGTATATTATGGCATCGATGTCTAGGCCAGAAAATCACCGAGAAATCATTTCAGGATAGTCAAGGACGCCGTTTACCATTCAATTCGACCACCGCATTTGCGAAAACCAGGCAGTTGGCAGCTCAACATATCTCGATTGTCGTTCATCGATATGCTATATTAAATTAAGTGAAGAAATAGACAGTTCCGATTTTACGAATGCGATCAATTTCAGAATAGAGTGGCAATACATAGTACGGCCCCATAAAGCATATGCGGCGTTTGTGGACTTGCAGCAGAGCATGCACCAGCTCATCTGTAAAATATGGTCGGAGGAAAGCATGCCCAACGAGTGGAATCTCTATATCGTTTGCCCGATCCACAAGAAAGGATACCTTGATTTTGGCTGCGCCAACTATCGTGGGATAAGTCTCCTGAACATCGCATATAAGAAATTCTCTGCCGTTTTGCGTACTCGCCTGAAGCCGTCTATAAACAATCTGATTCAGGCCAGGGAAGCCCACTATCGACCAGATGTTCATACTACGGCAACATTCATCGCAAGGACCTATTCGAAGCGATGGCCGAATTCGATATCCCGGGAAAATTAATCCTTTTGTGTCGCATCAACACATCCGCGATGCACGGTGAAACAAGCACCGGATTTCGGCAAGAGGATGCGCAGTCATGTGATTTCTTCAATATTCTGCAGAAGATAGTGCGGACGACTGCTGAAAACACGGAAGGCACTATCTTCTACAAGCCAGTCCAACTGACATCGAAATCGTCGCGCGTTCCCGAGATAGTGAAGGAGTTTGTCTAACTCGGGGCAAACGCGAACTCCAAGAATGACATCCTAGTGGAGATCCGACGCAGAATCGCCCTTGGTAAACGATTTTACTTCAGTCTGTGAAAACAATTTGGCTCAAGACTCCTGATTCGAAGGATCAAAATCATGCTCTACAAAACTCTTATTTTGCCAGTCCTGCTGTTTGGAGTCGAAAACTAGACGAAAAGCTGAGCTGATTCTTGGTGCCTTCGAATGAAAATTCTACGTCGGATATATGGTCCCGTGTGCGTGGAAGGCGAATGGGAGAGAAGACACAACCGGGATGTCCAAATGGAGCGCATGGACAACAACGCTCCAGCTATGAAGATCTTCGAATCTGAGCCTCCTTGTTCGAGAAGGAGAGGAAGACCATACGTCCGGTATAAAGATCAAGCAATCGCAATTTGGAAGCAGCGTGCCCAGGACCGTCAACGATGGAAAGTGGCTCCTGCTCAGGCTCGGATCCTGCCGGATAAGTAGTAAGTATATTTCGGACATATTGAATACTGTTTGTCAAATTACTCGACGGAAAACATAATCTTTTGGTCAGATCACACACATTTTCACCTCTTTATTGAACGCAGTCACTTCTAATAGGAACATAAATCATTTAAACCGGTTTCTCTGTGAGTAATTTAAAAAATAGAATCCTAGAAGAACAAACTTGATATTTGGAGAAACAAAATATGATGCTATCAGCGCAAAAGGGGCGTAACCCACAAAACACGGAAATTACCTAGCTTACAATTTTTGAGGGCATCGGAATTCTCTACTGATGATCAGCACAATTTAAATGTATGCGGGTTACGCCACTTTTGCGCTGATAGCCTTCTATATGGAAGCCTTTATTGGTCGAACCACAGTGTGTTATGAAGAAAGATCAGGCCGGTCTACATTTTTTTAAACAACAGTTCCCATCGCTAAGCGAGGAAAATATTAGAGAGAGCATTTTAGTGGGCCCAAACATTAGAAATCTTACAAAAGGTCCAGCTTTCATACCTTCTCTAGATTCATTAGAAATCTGCATGGTACCTGGTGTTCTTTTTTTCGAAAGTAACAGAAAACTCTCTTGTTAACAAATAAACTCCAGGCTACGTTACTCTGAGGATGTGAAGAAAATGCTGGATGCTTATTACAAAATGGGGTGCAATATATCGCTAAAAATGTATTTTTTGCGTTCTCATCGTAATTTCGTTCCAAAAAAATGGGTGATGTAAGCGATAAGCTCAGCGATAGGTTCCACCAAGATATTTCTGCAATAGAGAAACGGTACCAATGAAACTGGCAAACAACTCCAAAAAACAACTGAATTTTATAAAATGTAATATTATCTTTCGGTAATATAATCTTAAATTCAAAAAATGCATTTTCTCACAACATTACGATGTAACCTGGCTATTTTATAAAGTTTTCCACATTATAAAAGCTCCAACGATTCCGAATCACATAATTATATCTCCAAGTAAGAAATAAATTACTACCCGACAGAAGGAATATGGCCGCTGATCTCTAAACACAAACTCTTCCGGGAATCCCAATCTCAAGATTGAAAAATGAATATGAGATTATCAAGTTTGAATGAGGACGAGTGTACTATTTTAAACACTTCGCTGTTAATTGTAATTTTGTTCGATTTGGCTTGAACTAACATACAAAAATATATTCTAGTTTATTTGGAGAAAATTAATTGCCATTTGTTGCCTAGCATTGAACAAGACTCTTTGGAAGAAATCAATCATGCAATTAAGTTATTTTAAGGAGTTTCCAATTTTTTCTGTGGCTTCACATCAAGCCAATATTTGCATCATGCCCTATTCCGCCGTGGTCATGTCAGGGCGACTCGCTAATTGCTTCCATTCGCAAAGTTTACGGTCCCTTTCGCATCCTTTGTGCTTTACAATACGAAGACACTCTTCAAGCATTGTTAATTCTTACTTTACGCTACGTATATATGTATACATATATGCTGTGAACGACTGAACAGCGCTCGCAGTTGGATAAGTGCCTGCCCTTGGTTATTCTGGTCCCCGGTTCACAAAGCTGCCCATTAAGTTGTTAATTTAGTGAATAAGCCAGATTTCATGGCCAAGAAAACAACCTGAGACCATGTTCAATCGCCATAAACGCAAATAAGAGCAATAATCGAACGCAGAGTTCTTCTCTCGAAGTGCATAAAGGGCCTCTTTATCGGCATTTGTTTTCGCTCATGTCAATTAATTACCATTGCCTCGTATAAAGTGAGGAGTTATTCTTCCATCCAGGATGGAGCATTTTGGGTTGGCAGGAGTTATTCTGCATGTAATCCCGATACTGATGCTGTTTATCGCAAAACCGATCTAAGCATAAATTCGTATGCCCTCGATTCCTCGATTTCGTATGTTATCCGAATAAATAAACCACGTAGAAGTTGTACGTAGTTTTGGACGACTGTGATTCTAGTGTCCATCAATGATGAACAACATGAATGTTGAAAATATGATGTTGAATAAATCGCACGACATGACAACAGAATCTAGTACATTTGCAAAATAATAGACTTTAGCAATAGAAATGCATCTCATAAAAAGTAAGTAATTTAATTGATTTGCCACGCTGACGGCCACTGGGTACCATGAAGTGGTTTAATTAATTCAATCGTCTTTAACACGCCTTAACACATACGCGATGCAGCGTGCAGTTCGGCTCGAGGACTTCCGAGTCGTTTGAAACCTACACTGGATTTCGGCAAGGAGATGCGCTTTTCATGCTCTAGAAAACTCTTATTTTACCAGTCCTTCTAATGGAGCCGAAAGATAATCAAAACAGAGCTGATTCTTGGTGGCTTCGAAAGAATTTTCGAGAAGAAGAATTCTACGTTGGATATATGATCTCGTCTGCGAGAAAGGTAAACGGACGAGAAGACGCAACCGCGAACTCACTAGCTCGGCGACATCGCATGGACACCAACGCTCCAGCTAAGAGGCTCTTCGAATCTGAGCCTCTTGCTTCGAGAACGAGAGGAAGACCGAACCTCCGGTCATTAATTTCTGCGATTAATTTCGCACTCGAACTCTCTCTTTGTCCTCTTTGTATATTCAGAGAGGGAAACGCACTCGTTTGGTAACTATTGGGTTTTCTTAGAAGGAGCTCTTGCCGCATTAAGAACCCTTAGGGCTGTGAGGGCTCCAGGATCAGGAACATTTTATTATATTAGCATAGTCTACGAAAACGCTTACATACGTCTCTCCAGAAGGTCGGTAGCGGCTAAACCCTCCTCTCGTGCACAGACTCTTGGACTCCCCATGGACTCACACTTCCCAGAAGTTGCTGAATTACATATTCAACCGCACAAAAAGTTAAAATTTCACCAATTCAACCGTCGCGTGATGAATTTGACTTGTGGGCTGCATTTGCTGTCTCTCTCGCTCGTCTGTTGTCAATTTTAGGACGTAACGCACGCAAGGGATTCTATGGGTTGGACCTTTAGAATCTCAAATCGGAATGTCATATTGGCAATCATCAGCATTGAAACCCTCAAATCAGATGATCAGTCAAGATCATCCCGGAGAATTTCAGCGAGTTAATATATTCAAATCATTCATTACTCTCTCTCCCTCTCTCTCTCTCTCCCCCCCCCCTCTCACTCACTCTCTCTCTCTCTCTCTCTCCCCCCCCCCCCTCTCTCTCTCTCTCTCTCTCTCTCTCTCTCTCTCTCTCTCTCTCTCTCTCTCTGTCTCTGCAATCATAATGATATTCGTCAAATTTATCTCTTCGCTTATTAACGCTTGCCAATCGCTGCGCTTATGGGCATGCAAAGCAATTGAGGAACAAAGTCCTCTCTCGTAAACCAAGGATAGAGAAGTATGGATAATAACCAAAGCAGACGAGGATATTCCTTCGAGCGGAAAATCCTTCGTATTATTTTTGGTCCCTTATGTACTGATGGTGTTTATAGGAGGAGACTGGACAACGAACTGTACAGTGACGCCGATCTGGTTAATCTAATTCGAGTCTCTCATCAGATGGCTAGGTCATGTAGAGTGAATGGACACCAATGCTCCGCCCGGAAAGTCTACGACTCCAAGCCCGAGGGATAACGTGGTAAAGGAAGACGCCTCCGGTGGCGCACCCAGGATTAGGACTTCAATCAGCTGAACGTAGCATGTGACCCTAATAGATGGAAAGGCATGTTGGCTGAGGCTCAGTTCCACTCCGGACTGTAGCGCTAGCCAAAGAAAAAGAAGAAGGTTGGACCAGCACTACCATCAGAATAAAAAAAAAAGCACTGCGACTTTCACACCGTACATCTCACTGTCATTCCATAATCTTTAGAAGTTCGACTTCCTTCTCAGCGACACCGAACACCTACTACCCACCTCAATCTATCTTGGAGAAGTACTTTTCAACCATCAGCTGATTTAAGTGATTGTCTGATGTTCTGAAGTAATTCTAACTTACGGTCTTTACAGAGCACTGGAAGACGGATGTGAGACGAGCAATTTGTGTCTACTCTAAGGAGCTATGGCGATTAATGGGGAACTCTACTGAAAAGTCCTCCACAACTCCCCAGAAAGTCAGACGGTAATAAAATCTCCCTAAGTTCATAAGCATTCATCAAATTTCGCCTGACTCCTGACGAGATGCTGGAGCATTTCAGTAAATCCCTCCACCAAATAACTAATTACGTGTTTTGCAATTGCTTTCACAGTAGTTTAAGTTAATATAAATTATATAATAAATATAGAGATTGTACGGAGTACAAAGAGGTTGGCAGTTGGTTTTTATTTTGCATGTGCCATCGAAAAATCCTCAATTGAACTCTATTTTTCGAAGGATTTGAAATAAATGCTTTTGCATTCTATACGAATTCTTCCAAAAACACCTGAAGATATGCAATGTATTCCACAATATTAATTGCACAGGGTTGAAGTTTTCGTCCCCACAAAGCGCTTCAAATATGAATGAGCTTCTGCGAGCTTCGTGCTTCTCAAAATTTAAAAAGTTATTTATACCAATTTTCTTTCTTTGTTGACAGCGACCGGCACCTTGTGGGTCGCATTTCAGCTTTATCAGGGAAGAGATTAATTTGGGGGAGAGAAAACAAAAAAATGTTAACGAGGATACTTAAAACAATTTAGCTGAGATTTTTTTGACTATAAAAAACGATAATTAAATCCGCAGCTTTTGGCATACCAAGAAATATTAATTTTTCTTTAATATTTACACTTGACACTCCCTGCTTGTGTTGGCAATGCAGAGGAGTGATGGCCAGTCCCAATTCACACTTGAGCCCCAACCAGACCGTCGCATTAAAAATCCATCGCAGGTGATGGCAACGTTAATTGTCTTTGTATGAAGTGAAATGTCGTTATCCTTGTTTCATCTATTATACTACATACTTAAATTATTAGATTGTGGGGAGTGTTCTCAGATGTTTGTTATTTTGCAGAAAAATGAAACAATTTCTGTACCGAAAAAGTTCTTATTGAGAACAGTTCTCGCACCCACCATGTTTTACACTTAAGTTGGGAAAACAACTTGAACACATTCTACGATCCCCTGACGAGAAGATGTGGTAAACATTGTCTTGGCATATTTTGTTGTCGAATAAATGAGATTTCACTGTATGAAGATAAATTCTCAAAGATCCTCGGCATACCTTCAGGACAGTCAATTTAACAGTTTGAGTATTACTCGAGAGTCATGCGCAATTTTTTGATGCATATTCGAAGGCCCACAAATTATGAATATAAATTTTATTTTGTGTAGTAGCTGTGTGAAGTATAACATAGTGTTAGACACTTTGTGTTACAATCTCAGAATCGCATGAATAAAAGCATACTTTCAGGCAGAGAAATTAAAGGGTACAGTAACGGAAAAAATTTCTTTTTAAACAAAACATTTCACTTTTATAAATAACGGAGATATTTCTTTGGCTAATAATTTAACCATAGAAGAGAGTTACAAAAAATATACTAAAAAAGACAAGAATTGTTTTTTTTTTACAGAAAATGAAATCATACATGCAAATATTAATGACGATTATATGATGTCATTGTAATATTTATGTATTGGCAAATATAAGGCACTATAACTTACTCATTCCTAAGATCCACTACAAGCAGGAGTGAGCAAAATTGCAAATGACGATCAGAAGACCTAACTTGTAGATAAGACCGTGTGAAGAGACTGCTATTGGCAGATAGATGTCCCCGAAGCATGCATACTCAGGTTAATCATGTAGACCTGCCCAGCGGTAACTTGGCATTTAATAAAGCAGTATAATACCAGGACTATCACAAGCATCTCTTCTAATTCTAGCTAGAACGAGCGTTTCAAGCTTGGCTCCCTTCACTCGAGAGTTCTAGTATATGAACAAGACATATACTCCCCATATTTAATTGCAACGCATTGGATTCGCTAGGCGAACAATAGCTTTAAGCCCGATTAGTCCCGAGTCCCGCAGAGCTACAAAAACAAGCGGAAATAATTCTAGCATTGTAAGATGTGGAGTATTTTTTGTGTTTAAAGATGGACTACATATTCCGAAGTCGGAAACAAGTTAAGGTTGTCTTTGTATCGAATGCAGATCGCAGTTTGCATGTCCATCACAAGGACCTTAGCCCTATCAGTTTGCCAGTTATATTTTAAAGACTAATTGATCTTCGAACTACGAAGAGCCTTCCAGATCACTAACATTCAGCGTGACCCTACCTTGCCTGAAATGGGATGGCATACCAGCTGAGATAATGTTTGGAGATAATGTCTCTAAGCCCCGAAGTTAGGGTTAGGTAGGAGGGCTGCTAGTCTATTCACCAGCACACTTAGACCATTTTGGTCCATTGTGTTACCCCTAGTCAGACTACTACCACTGATTGATTACTCCAGTGATAGTGCCGTTAATTTGATCCCAACGGCAAATGGTGACTGGACCAGATTTGAAAACCAGAGAAAATCGTATTACCTTTGCTTTCACTGGGATTCGAACCGGGGACCCCGCTAACCAAGGGCAGGTTCCTCTAAGCCCTAAGCTATTCATTTGCTGTCGCTCATCTTGTGACGAGATGGCTATTCAGTTTATAATATCCCAGGATACGCACTGTACCCCTCTCCACATTAGAAGAACATGTAGGAATCCCTCTAACCTTCCGCAAACTACTAATGAAGGAGGCAGTAATACCGATGACCCACTTGCGATGGTTAAAAGGCACCAAAAATATTCACATAAATCTCAGCTCTAAACGCTCCAAAGCGCTATTATCCATAAATAGACCCAAAGAGACAGCGTCATGGTGGGCATCATTACGGGCCACTGTCTATTGGGAGAGTATGTCAGAAAAGTAGAAAAAAAACATTTTCTACAGACGTTGCGAGAATCATAATGAAGTTCGGCTTATTGCAGATCCAAACGGGGCACTCACGATACATTTCCTCCTCCACTCAATCCTTCGTAATGGATTCTAACTCATCAGGACTTATGCCCAAGCGGGATCAATAAAGTTTTTTTACCTCCTCGTCCTGGACTTTCCAAGTGGAAGTCGTGATGATGTGGACATTCATGCCAGGTGACCAAACCATTAATACATAGCCCTTACCGTTCGTAGAAGCAGCTACTCAACATTGAGTGGCTCGTGTACTGCCATGTTTCTCATACAATCCCGGATAGTAGCACAACGAAGGAATCTCGTCTCGGCAGCTTGTATTCGCGAGCTTATACTCTCGGTCACCCAAATTTCATAAACATACAAGGAGAGAGTTGCAAAAAGAAATGAGTTGGTTCTAACACCAATCTCGGCTTTCCTAAACACAGGTCCTCCCCAGCTATTACAAAATTAATTCAGCTTGACTTGTACAGTATGGTTAGGCTAGAGTGGCAGACTGACTTAAAGGTAGCCACACTGAGGCCAAAAGTAGGTCCGTTGTGTTAACACAAAGATGTAGTAGATCATAATCTTCGAACCATCTGGAATTTTAAATAAAGCGATGAAGTTGACCGATGCTAATTTTGCTCAGTTTTGTCAACTCGTAAAAATATGGGCCGACCAAAAGACTAAATGTGCGAGATAAGAAGGCACAGTAAATATAAAGAAGGTGTGAAACTCGTATACTTAAACTTCTCCCCTACTGCAATGGGACTACACTAATTCTCCCATTGTGCGTATTCAAAGAACCGTTATATACCTACCGTGTCCGAAAGGCTTTCTCAACAAAAATGATTGTTGTAAGTTTATAAAAGTGAAGCGCATTATAAAAAATTCTTCTTTTCACTTATCAGAAGAAAATAATTATT
This sequence comes from Eristalis intricaria, assembly GCA_964034865.1. Classification (NCBI taxonomy): domain Eukaryota; kingdom Metazoa; phylum Arthropoda; class Insecta; order Diptera; family Syrphidae; genus Eristalis; species Eristalis intricaria. Next base: position 34,704,501 of record OZ035875.1, read on the forward strand.
TAAATAAATTCCGCAAAACAAAAATTCAGGTAGTCAGTAGAAGAATTCAACAAAAATCTGGCCTTGATTTTGCGCTCTTTACGATATTTATGATGATACTCAGATTACGACGACTATATCAAATTATACCACTTTTTGAGGTACTTCGATCTGCTTTCAAGGTTATGAGGCGATTTGTGCGTTGTCTCTCAAAGATATGGTCGTTAACGCTTATCATCGGCTTCCTAGTTGAAGATGTTGTTCAGGTAAGAACGCTCACCACCTCTTTGTACCATACGCCACAGTTATTTATTGTATCAATTAATCTCTTCAAATCAGATGGGGTTGAAGGCTGTCCATGATCTGTGAAGTCATACTTTAGATGTGTGAACACATGTTGTGTAGGTGGCTTTTCGATATCCGCCAAGAGGTTACTTCAAAACATCGTATGACGTCATGTTTTCAGAGGTAATCCGTAACGTGGAAGTGTATCTGGTGTATGTTTACAATTTCGATGTGACTCTTACAAAGACCAACACCGGGTCATCGCGGCGATGGCGTTACCATCGGACTGAAATGAAACGATAGATATTCAAGCTTGGAATTATATATGTAGTTTATGCTTGAAAGAAAAGAGCTCTCCGGTAATTTATAGATTTATTGCCAACAAATTGAGTTCATCTTTTGATGTCAAGAGAGAATGAAGCCAAATTTTGAAGCTATTATTTGATGTGAAACATATTCCTAAAAGAGCAATGAACTTCTTATCCACATTTTTCTAAAAAAAAAATAAGAAAACAGCAAAACAACATTAAAATGGGTACTGTCATCCTGGAAAATTGTTTTGAGAGCTTTCAACTTATATAGAACCATGTTAACTTGCTTGTATGATCAACCCCAACACTTTCAATGGCTTATAAATTACTACTTGTGTCACTCCCAACGATTCTGAAAGCTCTTGTTGCTTCAGTGGTTAAATTCATTGCTTATTGCCTCTAAATCCCCTTGGCCAGGTTCGTCGCCTGAATGCCATAGGTGCAATTAGCACTGAATCGTCATCGCAGGAAATATCCTTCTCTCTGCCCCGTCGATTGTCCAACCACTGTAGTATATTCCAGGCCGTAGTAAAAGCTATCCAAGAGGCTGCCCGCTTAATGTCAATGAACTCGATAGACAGGCTATCTACAGTCAGGTGGCCATTAAGGCTCTAGATACACCATCAATCAAATCAAAGATGGTAAGCCTTTGCCGTCTATCTCTTAGAGAGATAGCGGTCAGATGCAACCTTACCCTATGCTAGGTCCATGGGCATAGTGGTATTCCAGGCAGCGAAAGGGCCGACGAGCTTGCTAGAACAGGGGTGGGTTTGCCAATGGCAAGTAATCAGGACACCCCACACCCCTCTCATCAAGTAATAAGCAATTTGTCACTTACAGATGCCATCAACGCCGCCAGTCGGAGGTGGATGGAATTAGATACTTGCATGACTTCTAGGCTAATAAGGCCTGTGGCCAAGCACACTCCTAAATCTAAATAGAAAGGAAATCAGCAATGTAGTTGGCATTTTTACTGGTCATTGCCTATTCGGCACACACGCAGGAATGGGAACCCCCTACAATGACTTTTGTAGGAGCTGTAGGGACGCAGAGGAAGAAAAAACTACACTTCACTACCTCGGCACCTGCCCAACACTTGCAAGACAAAAGCAAAGCACGCTAGGCAGCTATTCATTCAATAACCTTGAGGAAATGTCTGGCATTAACATTCTGGACATAGCTTAATTAATAAAAAAATACTAATTGGCTATAACCCAGCAAAGGAGTGCATCATCCAGGATATGCCAGTAGAATACCAGTAGGTATCTTCAGGTGTTTTTAGTTAGTACCCAAAGAGGAACCGGCACGTTAGCTGCCGATTAGTGTTATCACAATGGAGCCAATCAGGATCTAAATGGGGCCAGAACTGCTTCAGTTGTGGCAATCAGATTAACGTAATCTAGCACTGAATCGAAGCTTCTCTTTACGGACACCCCTCTATAGGGGCGTATCTCTTTACGGACAATTCGACATTATAGCTATTCGTGTACTTCGATCCCCCTTAAAAGAAACTCCTTCTTTACCAGACATGGGGGTGGACTTCAACCTTATTTGAGCTCCTGTACCACTAATGAGAGCGAAAAATGCAAATGTATGTGTATATATGTATCCTAATGTGTACATGTAAGCACACCCAGGGTTTATATAGACGAGCACTCACCGTGTGTGTATATAATTATAAATATGCTATCATAATGGTTCCGCTGTTGGCAACTGTAGAGAAGCTTAACTGTACCATTTGACCTCTACATGTATGTGATTTCTGCAGAGAGTGCCACAAGGATCAGTCAGTTCAGTCTGGCTCCCAATATAATAAAGTCGAAAGCGGCTTTACTATAACAAACTTTACTCGTATACCCTCAGGTGCTGTTTTTCAAACAGAGAGGAGTGGACTACTAATGGTTCCATCAACAATTCGACCATTCACGTATGGACAGATGTATCAAAGACGATGAAATGCACAGGCGTAGGCAGTGTTTTCCAAGCGGAGGTCCGGGCCGTCAAGGAAACAGCGGAATATTGGAAATACTAACAGCTGGTATTAACAACAACTGATTGACAGTCAAGCGATCGTTAAAGCAAATTCTAAATCAAGTCATCATCATCATGATCGTCTGACCAGCATGCCACTAAAGGGGTCGCGAGAGTAAACCACGCACGAGAGATCTCCAGGCAACTCGATCCACCTAACTCATCAGGGTTTATGCCCAAGCATAACCAGGCGAGCTTATTTACTTGGTCCAACCATCTCATCCTGACTCTGCCAAGTGGTCGTTAAAGTGAGACGTAGCATACGTCCGTCTACCCACCAACCTTACCCAGATCCACACCGGACTATAGTGCCCCTCATATTATTATTATGCTGACATGTTTGAACAAGAAATAAAGTAAAATGTTTAAACTACGACGAATTTATACATACTGACAACTTAAGTCCAACGATGAAAAAGTGCTATGAAAATATTTGTAGTGTAGCTGTGTTGTACAGCCTACGCCATCTCTCGTAAATCCCTCCGTAGACTCCAAACCATAGATATCAATTTATCTATATTTTTAGGTCTATGAAGCAGGGGCGTGGGGGCAATTTTAAACGGGAAGTTGGAAAAAATATGCATCTGCAAACGCTTTCTGGAATTCACCCTCATTCTCTTATTCGTTCCATATGTCACTGTGACAAATTTGTATTCTAATTGAATACACATACAATTCACTTTCTTGTCATGACTAAGACAGAGTGACTGGTGACTATATTATGTATTTTCAATCCAATTATTTCAAATCATTAAGATTAAGACTTACAATGAACCTAAATCACAACAGTTCGGTGTGGGTCCTGCCTTGGCTTTCCTAGCTACTACTTTTACTACTTCTCCCAAAATCTAGAGCCTTTTCCCTTGTTTCGGCTCTGCGAATTACAAGTTTGTATCGCCTTCTATCTGTTTGACAAAGCCGACTGGAACAAAGCTCAGCTCGTTGAGTTTCCTCCCAATGGAGGAGCACTCGGATTTTTCGGTGGCTAAGCTTCACGTATTCATGAAAGTTGACGACCCCTTGAAGGTATTATCAGCAGACAACGGTCGTGCCCTCATGGCTCCGTATTTCTTGTCTACTGTTGTACGACTGTTTTCGAATAATTTAGTGGCGATAGTGGCCGAAAATCTTGTCTGACGGCCACAAATCAACAGCAGGAACAGAATTTGGTGCACTTAGAGACTCACCATCCCATCTAAACTTAATCTTAATCTATGTCTTTCGACCTAACCTATCGGAGTAAAATATAAATGGAAATTTAAAAAGAACAACTTACTGTTAAGATAAAATCGGAAAACTTAACTAGTGGACGGTTTTTATAAAAACTTGTACATGTACATTCAACTGCAAGACATGGAACCGACTGCTCCCCATGCGGGTCTGAACTAACACCTTTCTAACCGCTGTCTAAAGGATTCGAGGAGGGAACTTTTGGTGCTGCATTGCAACTTCTCGAATTTCCCGCCTGGATAGCGACGTACTGAACCGTAGAAGACCCTCCTCAGCTCGTTGTGCGACGGAACGGTCGCGGTTGAGTCGCCTATCCACAGTTGATCTGGCGATGTGGTAGATGAGCGGCATCGCATTTACATCTTGTATCAGACTGTGCTTATTTAGATGGAGAAATGATTCTAGGGGGACAAAGCCGTTGTGACGTACCCTTTCGTAGTATTCTGGATTGGGGTAGTAAGACCCTGAGATCAAGTTATTGGACGAGTTCATCGCTCTAGCAGTGTGACCCCGAATCAGCTTCAAAATGAAATTGTCCACACTTATCAGGCTTACCCTGTTGTATAAGACCTCATTGGAATAGAATTTTATGTACTGGGACTCTGGAGTTCTATAAAGGCGAAGGCAAGCCTAAGACAAGCCCTCTCAAACAACCGAATCTTTTTCATTAAGCTTGCACTCACGTTGAACCACACGGGACAACCATAGGTGAGCATTGGCCGGATGAGGGCCATGTAGCAGATCACCATCACCCTCGCATCGAGTTGGCTGTTGTAAAACAGTCTCTTTCTTAGGGCAAAAGCGCCTTGAGCTCTGGCCAGACCAGAATCTACATATTTTGTTAAAATATAGATACTGATCTAGCCAGATCCCCAGGTATCTGACTATTCGGAGTTCGTATACTAGGGACAGAGCACTGTCTTAGACATTCATCTATTTTTTTTTTCCAGAGGTTTACTCCTCCCGTCGCTTACTTTGGCCGAATACGTACAGACGCAAGACCAAGGATCATACATCTCAGGCAGGCACAAAAGAACCAATGTTCAGATTGAACGAGCATGAGATGTTGGACCTATCTCGCAGTAGCACTCGAGGAGGCAGTAGGTCTTCTTATACCGGTTGCTCGATAGTCATCAACCTTATGACTTTGCCCTATGAGTCCGGTGGTATCATTGCCTTCACGGCGTGGTTGTGCATGAGGAAAAGAAACAGAAATTATTACACTCAAACTTACTTTAAGTTACGCATCGTAATCTGCTTCATACCAGAACTAGTACAAAAGACTGTCGTACGACAGGAAGAATGCATTTATGTAATCAATTTAATTAAATAATATTTATTTTATAAATTATAATTTTCACTCTATTCATTGCAAATAGAATACTTCGGAAAATAGAATATGCATTTTTGATTCGTAAAAAACAATTCAAAAAAAGTGGCAGTCCCTAATAAAAAAAGAAAAGTTTTCCCTTTAATTAATCGAAAAACTAAACAAATAATATGATCCATACGAAATGTAATTACGTTCCTTTAGCTTTTAGCCAACGCACTAACCGGGGATTACTTTACATACAAATTCACGAAATAAGTCGAAGAAAAGCGGGCTTTTTTGCATAAGAAAGCGTGTATTAGACAGACAGGAGTCAAACAGAGTAAAGAAAAACAAGGAAAGAAAACCAAATTGTTCTAACCAGCCTGATATTTTATAACCCGATATTTTTCGGAATAATATGCCTTGTCTTGCTATCGAGCGCTTGCGTCTGCAAGTGTAGCAAACACAAATATTATTCTCATATACACATATTAAAATTAATATTCCTTGTTATATTTGTTTTGATACGAAATTGACATTCTTGTTTCATATAGATAATGTGGTTGCTAAAGCTAACACAATGCTTGGGTTTCTTAAACGTACTTGTGCTGATTTTTTCCATGCATATGCCCTTGGCTCTGTCTATATGTCACTTGTACGTCCGTATCTAGAATATTTTTCATTTACGGACCACTTAAAACACTTAAACTGTCTGGAGAGGGTTCAGAAGGCTTTTACAATCTGGATCGTCGCACCTCATCTAACAATATGTGTCTTAATTGGGTTAGATACGCTAGAAAAAAGGCTAAGTGTTCAAAGTATAATGTTCATCCACGATATTTTCTCGAATCGTATAAGCTGCCCTGATGTTCTTCAACAAGTAAAACCTTATGCACTGGAAAGAAATCTTCGTACAAGAAATCTGTTAGTCCAGCCCATTCACTGCTACAATTATGGTTTAAAGGAACAGCTTACAAGGTACATACATAATTGTTCTTCTAGATATTATACATACAAATTTTATTTTCTTAAAAAACACAATTGTGAAATGGTGTACTTTGCGAAGACATATTATGTATCTATTGTACCTTAATATTTTCTGCAATCTGTAAGAATCAATTTCGGTAATAGAATTTTAAAAGGTAACTCGATAGCAATCATTTTATATGGACTCCACCCAACTGATATGTGGCACATGTAATTTTGGAATGCATTTTGAAATATCGTCACATCTCATCGAATCTCAATAGGTCCAAGCCAAAGGGCTAAGAATCATATAATATCGACTTTGGTGGGATTATTTCGAAGACTCTGGTGCTATGCGTTTTTTGCCAAAATCGGTAAAGTAAAGGCATCCTCATCAACATTTTAGAAACGCTTTTTTTTAACGCGTAAATTTATTCTATTCACAACAAAATGTCACCGACAACGACAAATCAGAGGTCAAACAAGTTTTAATTGTTTAGGGCTCATTAACTTCACCCTCAAAACACAGAACACTGAAATAAAAATTCAACCAATTGTCTCAATTTGTTTACGGTACGGTACCCTCGGAATGTTGCTACTACTAGCACGTGGTCGGTATTATTTAAATATATTTTGTGTACAGTAGACTCGCGATAACTCGAACAATTAAAAACCAATCACGTTTGCGAAGGTTGAATTTTAACAAGAGAATACGACAACCCCACGGTAGATATACATTTAAAAACGTGAGTCACTTCTCATAGGAAAAGAAAATGAAGAAAAAACAAAGATTGAGCAGACAAAACAAGACGATCAATAACATATTGTTGAGTGATGCTAAACGAGGAATAAAAAATGATACCCTTCGTCAGTCGACTCAAATGGCAACAGAAATTACCGTCTTCAGTGAAAGAGGGAGTGGCTAACCTGACAATCGGGTTAACTAGAGAGAACAGGCCACGAGCTATTGTCTTTACATCGAGGAAGGGTACGGTAGTTGATTTAATCGTTGTTGAAATTTATTCTAAGAATATATATAATGCAAAGAGCAACGAAGAGCAGGCAAAGGCAAGGCTACACGAATTGACTTTCAACAAACTAAAAAATGCAAAATATTGTACCAAATGAGGTAAGTAATGAAAGTAAGTATATATATAGTCAGGAGAGGCTGCTAGTAGATTCACCAGCATATCTAGATCATATTTTGGTCCATTGTGATACCCGCAGTCGGAGTACTATCTCTGATTGACCACTTCAGTGACAGTGCCATTAATTTGATCCCAACGGCAACTGGACCAGATTTGAAAACCCGATAAACGCGTATTAACTTTGCTTTCACTGGGATTGGAACCGGAAATCCCACTAACCAAGGGCAAGCACTTAACCAACTGCGCCATCAAGAGAGACAAACCTCAAATTAAAATGCAGCTTACTTGAATTATACTATTAACTTGGGACCAAAAGTTCAAGCTTTAGATTCGTCAATGTAAAAAAAAACTGCTCTGCTCTGCCGATGACGTCTCATCGCCGGTGTCCACTCTAACGGGAGTCTACTGTACCCATATTTTTCAATACGTCTTAGCGGTAAATGTACAATGTACATGTAAGCTTACTTGTTTGCAAGCCTGTAGAAAAAAAATAAAGAGGTTAACTTCGATGTTGACACCGCAAATAAAGCTGAATATATGTAGTTACTTATAGCTCACGCTTTAGTTTTGTATTGATTCGCTGAAAGCTTATCTCTCTATTATCTTTAAACCCTTTTTTACGTTTTCTTATATTAATTATGTATACATGTGCTTTCGTAACTCTTTAAATGCAGCCGCGTTCATTTAAATGAAGCATAAAATGTTACATTAAACTCTTCTTCCAACGATCCATAAAATATGTTCCAGTCTTCACACATCAACAAGGTTTCATTCGAATAAAAAACAAACTAAAACTGGGTCAGCATGATTAACAGAACCTCAAAAAAACTACAAATATCGCGACAAGCAAGTATGTATGTTGAACATAATACATATTTTATGCGAATATGCACGATTTATAGTTCAACTTGGGAAACTTGTTTTCAGTGATGTTTATTTATTTCGACTGAGAATAGGCCGGCTCGAATGCTGGGAAAGTGTTTACGGTATTGCCGATTGAACATAAGGCCAAGGTCACCATGGCTCTTTGCTTGTGAAGGCAAAGAAACGCTTCATTATAAAGTGTGGCACGAGCTTCACACACGCTATCAATCAAATGAGGTATTCGCAACTTCTTCCTGCTTTTCGATACATGAGTGGTCCTGATCTAACATTTGTTTTTCTGTTTTACAATCGCAATGACTGAATGTCAAAAGTATTCGAGCGGTATTCAAATGTACATGGAAAATTCATGGAAGTTGCAATTTTAATTTAAAATTTAATCCAAATTATAAAAAAACGATCGCGTATAAATTAATTCAAAGTGCCACGCTGTCTTTAATTAACCACGATGATGAAATTCACGTATTCTGTCTACATTTGAAAGTTAATATGATATTCGACTTAAGCGTGGCATTAGACTGGAAGTGTACGTTAAGGTTGAATAAATAATTAATAATTATACTGTTTGATGCGAGTGATGGGCAGTCTAGCAGAGCGCAATCCAGTTTGAAGCATACGTATGAAAGATGTGATAAATGGGTTTTCGGCATTTTGAAAAATTATAAGTCGTGAGAAATTTCTGGATCGTAGAGATCTAATTACGTTTGTTTGTTGTGTGCACTCAGTGGCGGATGTTAATTGAAGAAAAATGTTATTAATCAGTGACGTAAAAACGGAATTATTTATATTTGAATAAATCGTAATTATTTGTATTTACTCACTGATTATAATTGGAGATACACTCACATGTGAGTTTCATGTAAAAGCGGAGACGATGGTAACACTCACATATGGGTGTCAAGGCGTTCAACGTGTTAAGACGATTCATCACAAATGTTGCATTTTAAGGATGACTAAATGTTGGCCTTGATTTGTCATCCTGATTATAATTTTAGTACATAGTGACCAAATAGGAAAGATAGGGAGATAAATCTGAATAAAACATCAACAGTGTGAGAAGTACAATTGATTCTGGCTTTATTGTGAAGATACATTCATGCCATTAACTACGCCTTCGCTGTCAGTGCTTAATTCTGTCGGTACAATTTTCAAGCACTCGGTCCCATATGTGCAGTTTCATCTCGAAATGGAGTGTTGGCCTCGAGCAATATCAAAGTTATTGGCTTGCTAGCTCAGACTAACGACGTCAAGTCGAATGACAACATCACACAGTGGGCAAAATGCCCTTAAAGTTGGCATTAAATCAACCACGAACGCGAGATACTAGAAATTTGGTACCATTGGAAATTCATTGTCGATGTAACTAGTGGCCACACTCACTAAAACGCACACATTTTTGACCAATTTTTTTTCATGAATTTGTGTTTTTTTATAGACAAAAAAATAGTCACAGAAAATTGATTACAATTCTTCATCCCTCTCATATGGATGACAGATGGGGATATTCTCAATCTTTCGCGGCAAACAATATTGCCGGGAGTGATGCTTTGTATAAGTTTTAAGGTCCTTATGTAGGTTTGGGTGGAGTAGTGGATTAGTGCGTCGACTCCTACGCAGGGGGTGCCAGGTTCGATACCCGAATTTACCACCTTTCATATTTCACGTATCCACCTCTTTCGAGTCACTGACAATGCTCAAAGAGTATTTCCTGTCCAGAACAAGCTTCTCAAACCTGACCGTTCGGAGTCGGCATTAAAGTGTAGGTCCCTTCCAAGCGTGAGATAACAATAGCACGTACAACACGAGTGGTTGCAGAGAAGCTAGACCCAGGTCCACCTCGGACTGTCGCGCCACCCATATTATTAATATTATGTAGGTTAGGTAAAGTTACTGACCACAACTGAAGCAGTTCCTGCCCCATTTAGATACTGATTGGCTCCATTGCGATAACACTAATCGGCAGCTAACGTGCCGGTTCCTCTTTGGGTACTGACTAAAAACACCTGAAGATACCTACTGGTATTCTACTGGCATATCCTCCTTTGATGGGTTACAGCCAATCAGTATTTTTTATAAATTCTATATCCAGAACTTTAATGCCAGACAGTGAATAGCTAGCTGCCTAGCGTTTTTTCCTTGTCCTTGCGCTGGGTAGGTGCCGAGGAAGTGAAGTATAGTAACTTCTTCCTCTTCGTCCCTACAGCTCCTACAAAAGTCATTGTAGGGGGTTCCCATTCTTGCGTGTGTGCCTAATAGGCAATGACCAGTAATAATGGCAACTACATTGCTGATTTCCTGCTATTAAGATTTAGGAGTATGCTTGGCCACAGGCCTTATTAGCATTGTCTTGCAAGTATTTAATTCTATCCACCTCCGATTGTCTGCGTTGATGGCATCTGTAAGTAACAAATTGTTTATTACTTGAAGAGAGGGGTATGGGGTGTCCGGATTATTTGCCACTGGCAAACCCACCCCTGTTCTAGCTAGCTTGTCGGCCATTTCGTTGCCTGAAATACCACTATGCCCAAGGATCCAGCATAGGGTAAGGTTGATCTGACCGCTATCCCCCTAAGAGCGATTCGAACATGCTCGCTTCATGAAAGGTCCTTATGTAGCTATTCTTGATATTTGTCGCTCATCTTACCAATGAGTGACAAAGCAGTCGAAACTATCTCATCCTCTTACTTATTTGTTGACAGTACAATGTTTATTCTCCAGTCATTGAAGAAGGTTAAGTGGCTTTCACTTCGTCCTAACGCAGGTTCAACTTCTAAGAGTACCTCCTCTAGTCCTTGTCTATCATGTTCATCGGCGCTCTCTTTTCCGTGATCCCTTTGTCGCACTGCACCCAGACAAGTCTTAGCGAATTTAGACCACTGATCAAATTCAGAAAAGACTTGCATTCCTGAACTCTTCAGCAAGTGGTTTAAAGGTTTAGCAACAAGCACAGGTCCAGACACAAATATTTCGTCCCTTCCATCTGTTTATCACTGCATATTCCGTGGCTATTAGGATCGAATAAGCTTGCGATTGAAAAACCAACGCAAATTTACCCAACGAGGTGTCCAAACTAATTTAGCCGCCCTTCACGAAGGGGCCATCGCCAGACACGGTCTTGGAATCGACCATGTTCACATTCTTATTAAAATCACCACTGTCCTGAGTGAAGTCACCAAAAAAAGTATACCACACGAAGAGGATTGGAGTACAATAATGCAAAAACGACAATTTCTTACGCTTCTTCTATATTCGATCACAAATTAAGAAAAACTTAAATTTTCTTACTGCTGACTAAAAACTGAAAAAAAAACACACATGACAAAAATCTCTTTCGATCGATGTAACGGGTCAAAAATTACACACAATTTAACAAAGCGTGTCAAAACACAAAAAAACGTGAACAAATGCACTACTTGTGATGGTCTACTGCAGATCACTTGATGACTTTTTGTTATTTCTTTTCTCATTTCTAATACTCTATAATATTGGACAGAGAAAAAAACGTTAAAAGGTTAAGTCGAAGCACAACTTCATAATTTGATTTTCTACCGGCTAAAGGCGTATTTGCCCGATAGTGCGACGTCAAAATAATGACCGCTCGCCAAGAGGTGACAGAGTCGCCAAATTTCTTGGTCGCATTGATGTTCGGACGAACACTTGTGGATTGTGTTTGCTCCAATAAGAGACGCTCATCCAAATGGGCCTCGTGCGATAAGATGAGATCAAGATGCAATCTGGTTGACCTTGCGCAGGCTTAAAATGAAACACACACACATGACCATAATGTATTTCGATCGAAGTAACCGTTACAAATTTCACACAATTGAAGACGGTAAGTGTCACGGCTTACACAATGGTAAGTTGTCAGAAGTCCAGAGAAGAGTTTGAGGTCGAGTTCGTCACGGGTGCAAGCTGTTATAGTTCCTGGAGATGTACTCCGTGCATGATTCATGGAAGAGAGTTGTGGGGCTCGACGATCTATGAAATTTTACCCGCTGACTACGCTGACGATGTTTGTATAATGTGTGTATGGTATCTGGTGCGTAGTCGTGGTTGACAGACAGGGCGTCTGACGATGTGTTAAAGGTCATAAGTAAGTAAGTAAGTAAGTAACTAGTGCACTCATGGTCGGCGTCCACCTTCAATTCTTGCTTCATTAAACGTATATGGATGTAGGCCCAAATCCCCTCTGGTGAAACCCAAAGCTACCTAGATCCCAATGGTTTCTGCCTGATAGATGCTACAGTTGCTTGGCAATTAAAATTATAAAGGGCATACTTACGCCTTCTGCCATATTATGTCGATCTCCGAAGATATGCAGAGATCAACAAGAGCTTGTAAGTCCCCGGACTTCCGGTATGACATTGAGAGAATGCTGGTTCAGTAGTTATTCTCCAAGAAGAAAACGTAGCAGAAAGATGGTTGTCTCGGGGATGCTAATAATTCTACAAAGGAGTTAATTTCATATCTGTAGTGCTGTCAATGGCCGCTGTTAATAATACCTGAGTGGACAATTTAGGAGTATTTCAAAAGCTGCGGAGTATGTGGGCATGAGGAACCCTTTTTTTGAGTTGGAAAACTTGGGGTGTGTTCTAACGAGTACTAGTAGTACTGAGATAATAAAGATCTATTGTATCCCCTTCTTTTGGTTTAGAATTTAAGTGCTGCCTTCAGAAATTTAACAACTCCTCTACATGGGATTTCTTTCTTTTCTTTCCAGACTTTCACTGTTGGGCAAGTCGTGGACAGTCGATTAGTGTGTGCGCCCTTATTCCGCCTGGCCACACTGCCCACAGATTTCTGTACTGGTGAAACCCATTATATAACGGTGATTATTACATGCTCCGTGTCCTGCTAGTGCTCCACATAGCATTCTTAGGTCTGCTTTGTTAACATCTAGAGCGTCTTTGATTGAGTTTAGGGTAGCGTCCTTTCTTGAGTCTTTGATACCCTCTTGACTGTTCCAGAACTGGTTCAATTGTTTAACGACCCATTTGTGTAGGTGGTTCATAATTTTCATGTCCTGCCAAATTAGTTTTAGTCTGTCATTTTCTGCCAGCATATTTAGTATTTTGTGACATTCCCAGACAGCCTTAGAATTGAATTTATAGCTCTTTAGCATCTTCTTTGATGTTTTTGGGTTCTCTATCACTAATGCGATGTGCTACCTCATTTATTACAAACAATTCAGCTAAAAATATCGTTGTTTCCTTGCAGATAGGAATGTGTGGGCTGCCCTTTGGTCCTATCACCCAGCCCCTACTTCGTTTTAAGATTTCGACACATCCGTGCAGCATTTTTGGGTTTCACCCTGCATCCATTTCTGTGAACGCAAAGCATGTGCTGTACAAGGTCAAAAATGTCAATTACCATGCATACATCTTTCTTCATTAAACGTGAAAATTTAATTGAATCGTGGAATACATACTGTGTAGCATTTCACGCAAAATCTCAATACACGTGTATTCACATACAAAATTATAGGCTATAAATCGCGTTTCATCTCGTCTCATCTTCAGTGTTAATCAGGCTGTAAATTATAAACTGATTATAGTTTATGTTGTTATACCTATTATGATAATAGAGTTGAGAGAATGGAGAGTGAAGTCCAAACTAGGCATGACTAGCGATTGTTCGTGGCCACGGCTGCAGACATTCGAAATGTTAATTTACATATGATATTTCTTCAATAATCCAGAAAGTCTATCTAAAGACCCCCAAGACCTGTTTAACAATAATCATTATTTATGTGCAAAATCGAACAGCTCCAAAAAGTCAAATGTTTGACTACTCAATGCTGGGATTGATCGCTGAAATCTGTCTAAATTGTATATAGAATCCGACAGGATTTACCGCGAAGCAATTAACGAGTATTTAATCAGCCAATATAATCTGGTGCCAGGAGCTCAAAAATATAATGCGTCCGAGCGAAAATTCATAGGCTTCTACTTTTATGCTCTTCGACTAGACAGCCGTAACGTTACGGTCCGGCTTGTTATCTTCAGCAAATGTAAGGATCAAAAATCAACGAAACTTTATATCGTAAGATTTCTTGATTTTCTCCGGTTTTACTGACAGTCAAGGTGATTTTTCATTGGTTATATCATTAACTTGCGCTCTTCCCATTAATGTGAATCATTGATCTGAAATGTATAAGTCCAGGTCTAATCTAGATTAAGCTCCATTCCAATCTATTCTGTTTTTTCGATACAGGTGAATTGGCAAAGACATAAACACTCACGCATAACTCCAGTTTTTGTTACCTCTGATCCTCGATAAGGCGGTAAAAATACCTGGTTAAGATCACTTGCCCCAACCAGTTCTAACGCTTGTGTGTGCGTACACATGTTTGTTCTGTGTGTCTTGACACCACCGCTTGATCAACCATTGAACCATCGAGTGAGTTCACTTTATTAACACTCTGATTCACCAAAAAAAAAACCTATCGGGTCATTTAAATAATTTATTTTCGAAGCAATGCTGTGGAAAATATTTGTGGCTTCTTCCGTCCATAGTTCTGCCAGACATAATATCATAATTGTGTTGTGTTCATTACAAATAAACAAACAGACAGTATTTTACCGGTATACGTGCACTCATCCATCATCTGTACATCCGGTCTAAATAGCCCGAGGCATGTTTTGGTCTCCCCGTGCAGACATTCACCCGTCAAAACGAATACATGCAGACTTAATGGGTTTTATTTTCTTTTGATCCACACTAATAAATTAACATAAAATTGGCAGCAGTGGCACTCGTCATCGTACAACAGGATTGACGGGTATTTTTCGAAACATAGGAGCACAACAAAATAAAATTCAGCAAAATACGAAAGCCGTAGACTAGGTGGAATCATCTTAACCACCTTGGTTGGTGCAGATTTGTTACTTCAGTTAAAACATTCCAAAGTTACGCATTTGACTAACTGATATTACAGACTATGAAAATTATTTCTGGATCTATTTAAGTCACCACAAATTCGATATCTTTGAAGATTAGTAGTAGCTGTTCTAGACAATTGATTTTGGTGTTAAGATAGATTTCCTGGCTGCGAGGTGGATAGATGCGTCGAACCCTACGGTGGTTGTCTATGTTTACGACGAACTGCATCTGCAGCTGTAGCTGTAGCAGGTCGGGTCATTGATAATGCTTAGAGAACCTGTCCTGAAAAAGGTTCACTGTCGAGGTTGAAGAGTATGTGGAGGCCCCTACGGCCTTGTGGACGTGGCTCACGTATACCATCTTGGGTCGATTGTACTCTTGATGGATGATGTAATACTACCGTGAGATCCTTGCATCCTGATCCATTTAGAAACTTTAGCATGTTTATCAGTTCTACACCGCAGAAGTCCTCCGGCTCTGCAAGGAAATCCTTTCACAAGAGCTTTCTTCTTTTCCTTGCTAGGACTGGGTATTCGCAGAGCATATAGTGGATAGATTCTATTTCTTCCTCATCTCCGCAGCTCCTGTAAAAGTCATTGGGTGGGTGCCTTTTTCGTAGTGCCCGCTAAGGGCTCGTATTAGCGTTCGCACTTCCTTGGGAATAGAGGCTGATCAGTGATCTCTTTTTGCTCAGCGCGCGTCAGGTCCTTGATATTGCTCCAATTTCCAGACTGAAGCAATGAGTTCTGGCTTTATCACGGACTTCGGCATACAGTTTTCTTCTTCTGGAGTGTTCAGTGTGAGTGCGCAAGAGAGTGCCCGAGATTCTATCAGCTCAGATACATTTTTCGCAAAGCTGTCCGCTTTTCCGCTTTGTCCGCCATTGTATCCAGCATAGAGTCATCATGCTTGCCAAGGATATTTCACTGACGCTCTAGCTGCATAACTCGGCCAGTTTTGACGTGAAGATATCATATGCTATGACTATTATATCCGCTTTGCTTTCGGAAAAAATAGAGATCGTTTTTTACATGTACCCGAACGCATTCTTGAGTCGTCCTTCTGCTGCTACCAATTGTTCTTACCATTATTTCCGGTTCTTACCACTATTTCCGGTCTTCGCCGGGGCTAATGTTGTTGGAAGGTAGTCCGTTTGGTTATTGTGCTGTGTCTTTATTTGAGTATGAAAACGTGACCGTATGGTTTTTCTCTCCAGAATCCAGAAGGTCGAGGGGACGCTGTTCGTCTTGTTCACGCATTTTACACGTGTGGTCTTACTGAAATCGCTCGAAATACAGCGACTACAATTTTTTATACGTGAGTGGGTCGATAAGGTCGATATGGAGAAATAGAATGTAGTACATTCTCGTCGACGTCGATTCTTGCAGTCAGGCTCGTAGTTTTGTCTTGACCTCGTGTGGAAACAAGCGTGCCTGCGGGTTTTAAAAAAATAGGAAAAGAGCAATATCCGTCGGTGATTCGATCCATGTTTTTCGAAGGGAAATCGCACAGCGAAATCAAAGAGCGCATTGATGTTGCATACGGTGACTCTCCTTCGATGGCGACTGTTAAAAATTGGTTTAACCAGTTTCAACGTGGTCACACGTCGGCTTTTAATGAGCCACGCCAAAGAGCCCCGAAAACTGCTACCACGGAGGATAACGTGAGAAAAGCCCACGATCTCGTACTGGCAGACCGCCGATTGAATGCGCGTGAGTTAGCTGAACCGTGAAACATTGGACATGAGAAAGCTGTTTGCACAATGGGTGCCGCGTCTGTTCTCTCCTGACAACAAGCGCAACCCTAAAAAAACTGCCGTCGCCACGGGCAAATTGGTCGAAATTGAGCTAAGAGGCCTAGCTTGCAGACCTTCAGAAAACGTATTTTTTAGACGGTTTAAAAAGTATCGCTGGGCAAGTGTATTCATCTAAAATAAATGGATATATCAGACAAATAGTAATTTTTTCCAAAATATTCATTCTTCTTTTCTAGGCAAATACTTATCGGACCACCATCGTTTAAATATTATTGCTGCTACTTAAGCACCATATTCCATGGAATGATTTCCAGTTGGTTGGAGTCTTTCTTCATCTATATATATGCGTCATCTTTTTCGCAACTGCCCTCTGTGGCGTTGTTCATTGACTCGGAGTCGAAGACTCTTCGATACGAGCCAACATGCGTCCATATATCCCAGTCAACATAGACATTGAATTCGCAGACCCTTGGTTCTCCCAATTTTACTATAAGACCTTAAGGTTCGTTGTTAAATCAACTCCTCCAGGAGTCATCAACTCAAAGACATAAAACGTTTCTTACGAAGGGATAAATAACTTCCTCATCCGCTTCTAACATTGAGCGTCAGCATTCGCCGTAGAGCAGCTTTAGGGTAACTAATGTCTTGGCTATCTTCCTCATTTGCATGAAGACCCCAATAAAAGAGCAATTAACAAGGGTAGTTATGCCTTTTGTATCATCACAACAAACAAAATCAGTTCGTACTGCGAAGAGGTTATTGAAGTTCCTCGAATTTATACCTTCACATTAGAACTGTCTGACTGGCTACAACACGTCGAAGTCATATGCCTTTTTTATTTTGACATCATGTTTGCGTGCACGTTGAACCAAATTTCGAAGATCCCGCCAAAAACTGTCTTCTGAATTACTTATAAAGAAATCACAGGCAGTGCAACCCCTAGCCTAAAATCATTTCTTAAGCTTATATAGCAGCGGTTGTTCTCCATCATAATCCTCCATAGCCTGAAGAGTTTAACAAGATTTTTAGTAACTGGCGGTGAAAAGCTCATCTCAAAGAACGCTGGCATGTGATTTCGATTTCGATGAATAAGTGGTGGAGATCAATCTCTACTTGTTTGGTTATTTCTCGGTTGACTACCAAAATTCTGTGTGTTGGCAGCAATTCTATCATAAAGTGATATCCAAACATCTGTGGAATTATCGAATTTCTTGTCACTCGATACATTTTATGTATAGAAAACGGTGCGTAGGAAAGACAGATGACATTCAGCAGGTGTACAGAATATTTTAAAGACAAACGGACAGACAGGTGGTGGCCGTGGCGGTGTGGGCACGTACGCCGACCCCTACGCAAACTTACCTCGCTGCCTGGGTACGATTCCTTACCGGTACGACCAAAAAATAACTTTTCACTTTCGAGTCACTGACGATACTCAAGGAGTAATAACTGTTTAAAAAAGTTCTTCTCAAACTTGGCTGTTCGGAATCGGCATAAAACTGTAGGTCCCTTCCACAACACGAGTGGTTGCTGAGAAGCTAGGCTATAGCCCGTAGGGCAGACAGATATACGGACATACAGAAATAATAGTAACTATTCTTGATTGGGACTATGTATGTGTTTTGATTTGTTTGGATGGGGCTGTGTGCCAACTATTTGTTCGTTTCGAAATATTTCAGCATAAGTTGGCTGCGCTGTACTTAGGTTCTATATTCAAGTGCACGACATAATTTGTTGACGATAACATTAATGGGCGAATAAGAAAATACCCTATTCGAAGTATAAAACTGCAATGATCTGACGGGAACGTTCAAATCATCAGGATGAATGCTGTTTTTGCGTCGTCAGAAACACAAATCTTCATCTACACGAATTGATCACGTTGTAAAAGAAAAGAGAAAAAATATTCTTTAAGTGATGAAAGTGGGATCAATTATTTTAATGCAGATAGCTCCCACGGCCCCTTAACCAGGAGTAGCATAGCGCGAAAGTCAGAGACCCTGGCATTTCCAGAAAATGCGAGATTCTAACTTCTGAAAGGTTTGCTATTGAACTAAATGTCACGAATGCATTTACTTGGATTGCACAAAATGTTCTGGATGCAAGATATGCGGAACACATTGAAGGGATTTTGTTGTATTCTCATCAGCTTGGTTGCAATATACACATCAAGGCACATTTCCTTAACAGCCATTTGAACTGTTTCCTTGAACTCTTGGTATTCTGAATGAAGATCAAGGGGAACAGTTTCATCAAGATATTCGAGCTAAGGAGGATCGGTACCAGGGACACTGCCATGCCCGTATGATGGCGAACTACTTTTGTAGTATTAATGTTGGTTAACATTCCCTCACTCCAACTAATAAACTCCATGTTACTTACAGATGCCGTCGATTATGCTAATCAGAGATGGATTCAATTAGATACATGTAGGAGTTGGAGGCTTATTTAGCCGTCACTAAATCCAAACAAAACAAATACACTCCTAAAACTAAACAGGAATGTAATATGGAACGTAGTGTGCATTATCACCGGCCGCTGCCTTCTCGGTATCCTTGCCACAAGAATAGGAGCCCTCCACAAGGACTACTGCAGAAGTTGTAGAGACGAGGAGGAGGAAGAAAATACGCTTCACCTCCTCGGCACTTGTCCAGCCCTTGCAAAAGCTAGAAAAGATATACTAGACAACTACTTTTTTAGAAACCCATGTCACACTTAAAGATACAAGACATAGCTAAGTTTATCAGGAAAGCTAATTGGCTGTAAATCAGCACATGAGTGCACTTGTCAAAGTAGGCCACTAGAACACCATTAGGTAGCCTCTAGGCTTATTTCTTTTTTCTTAGTGTAGTAACTTTGAATAATGATTAAATTATTTCGCTATTTCTTATTTTGTTTTGTGTTTATTATTCGTTTTGAGTTTTTTCAACTTGGTACATTTTTCTTTGAGACGAGTGATAGTATAAGTTAATTTTTCGCTTGGTAAGTTGCATTAGAAAATAAATCAGGTACGAACAAATTCTTACGCTGAGAGGAGAAGCGATATCATTTTTATATTGGAAGCTGGGGAGCAAAGTAAAAAAGTATTTATTTTCACAGTCCACTATATCCTCAATAGTAAAGATGAGGAGAATATTGAAAATATAATATAAGGGTCAAAACTTACTGTAAAAATAATGAAGAGGTCATTGCATTCTGAGGCTGAAAAGCTAACATGGCCTAATGCAAAGAGAAGTTCCGGTATTATAATAATAATAATATAATATGGGTGGCGCTACATCCCGTAGAGGGCCACGGCCTAGCTTCTCAGCAACCACTCGTGTTGTGCGTGCTATTGTTATCTCACGCGTGGAAGGGACCTACAGCTTAATGCCGACTCCGAACGCGGTAGTTGAGAAGCTTTTTCTAGACAGGAAATACTCTTTGAGCATTGTCAGTGACTCGAAAGAGGTGGAGCCGTGAAATATGAAAGGTGATAAATTCGGGTATCGAACCTGGCACCTTCTGCGTAGGAGTCGACGCACTTACCCACTACGCCACGGCAACCCGAAGTTCCGGTATACCCATCAGATAAATCTACATGCAAGATATTGCTTACAACGAAATATCGGTTATGAGGACCAAATTCGTCAGTCCCTTGTAGGTCTTTATAACCATTTTTGACTGTATACACCTAGATATATAAATTTACATATATTTTTTTTTTGAAAATCACGTTTTCATTATAAATTTCAAAAATCTTGATGGAAAAATCTATATAGTTCTATATCTATAAAGCAATTAGTTATAATATTTCATGTAACATAAATCCTGTTCCCCCTGGTACCTAATGTTCAAGCAAAACAGCAAAACCACAAAATCCACTGTCGCACGAGTCAGAATTCTTGATGTATACTTATTGCAATTATCAACATTACATAGTAATCGTAACAACACTGACGAAATTAATATTTTTCTATGCATATTCATGTTTTATCGACTGGTGGCCGGAATATTTTTGAAATGCTTATTCGTACTTCTTTTTCATACTGACGTCATATGTAATTAACACTCCATCTACAAAAAGTACCCACGGGTACATAATTGTTAACAAACACAACGCAATAGATGAGTCAATAATACGATCATTTTCACACACGATGAGTTCACTGACAAAATGATTTATTGATTGCCACTTGAAACGAATATCGCTTTCAAAGGTACTCAATCATGGGAGATGTCAGGTTCATTTTATTTCCTTATGACCGTTGAATTGCACGCATTTGTTTTTTTCCTAACTAAAGGTTTTTGTTTTTCGTGGGTTGGTGTGAAACTTCAATAAGACACTAGTCAGTAAAAATCTGACACTACTATGAATACACGGGTATCAGTGTATTCATAGTAGTGTCAGATTTTTACTGACTAAACACACCCTTTCCAAAAGCAACTAGGTTTCCCTATCTAGTAGTTTTAACTTCTTCTTCTGCCTGTACTCATTGCTCTAAATCGAACGGTTTCATTCGTTGGAGACATCGCACGAGGTTTATCATGTCCAGTGTTTGGAGTACGGCATGGTTACAATGACCATGAAGTCGACGCCCTTAAAACTTTGTTTTGGAATGACTGTGAGAGAATTCATCTATTACTTGCTTTAGTGCAACCCCAAAGCTGTATACCGTATGTCCACACTGGCTTTAGCACTTGCTAATATATCAGCAGATTGTTATACGCGCTTAACTTGGAACGTCGTCCGAGTAGTCAGTAAATTTCTCTATATCGATCCTCAAGTTCGTCACGTTTTTTCTTTACGTGCGCTTTCCACTTAAGCTTAGCATCCAGCGTCATATCGAGATATTTGGCTTCATTTGCGTACGGTATTTGTACCGAGTTAATGAAGACGGGTATATTGTCTATGTGTGTGTAAGTAAAATTAATATGCGTGGATTTGGTTTCATTTAGGGCAATGCGCCAGAGTATTGTCCAATCGCAAGTTTTATTTACAGCGTGCTGCAGTCTTACGGTAGCGGACTCAATTGTGCTTTCCGTAGCCAGTATAGCCGTAGCGTTTACAGTTTGTGGTATGTCCCGGGCATATAACAAAAACAGAGTAGGGCCAAGGACACTCCCTTGATCCAAGCTCATATTGATCAGTCTTGTTATCACTGGAGATACTATGCTTGCGTTGTTTTTCAGGTCTACAGGTCTTATTCCGTCTATCCCCGCCGATCTGTTGCCTTTCAGAGATCTTATTGAATACCTCCGCAACAGATGCATATTCAACATAGATGGAATGCTCTACGCCGCTTGTATGACCAGAATATGTTTGGTGTTCATTCTTGCACAGTGTTTCTCATTTCTGACGTTAGTGTTTTAGCAAATCTGTTGGTCGGGTCTTTCATATTGCTTTCGCCCAGGAAATTCTTTTTTAATAATAATATATTGCTGCATGAGGTGCAATGCATTTCTGAACACTTCAGTGTCCTATCACTGTTTTTTGGACTTGGAAGACTGTTGAGGAATTAAGCCCTCTCTCGAAGAACCTGGATATCCCTGTATTAGCCCTTGATAGGCCCAGTCCTGCTGTATGGCACAGAAGCATGAACACTAACCAAAGTACACGATTTTTGATCATTTCGAGAGGAAGGTCCTTCATATTATGCTTAATCCCGCATTTAATGAAGGTTTTTGGAGGAGAAGACAGACCGGCGAACTGTACGGTCTGCACAGGACATCTGGACATCTGATGGCTAGATCATGTTGAGGGAATGGACACCAATGCTCCTTACTGAAAACTCTTCAACTCCAAACCCATGGGACAATGCGTGGCGTACGCAACTGAAAAGGACCTCAATCAGCTGAACGTGGGTAGCTGCAAGTAAGTAGCTATGACCGTGCTAGATGGAGAAGAATGTTAGCTGAGACCCAGGTCCCCCCAGACTAAAGCGTCAGCCAAATAAGGAGAAGGAGAATGTTGCAACATGGAATATTTCCTCAGTCGATTCACTTAAAAAGATTATCTTAAGGATTATGTTAAAGCTACAGCAACAACAATAAATTAAATTTATAGATATTTTGTAGAAAACTCGATTTTCAATTCACGCACAAAAGTAGTGTACTATACACATGATGTCCGACATGCGACCACGAATTATCAGAAATGACTAAATCTCAGCAAATATGCGCATATAAAGAAAAATGTATACTCCTTGGTATACCAAAAGCCGTGCATTTAATTATCAATTTTATTGACAGCAATCGCCACAAAAACTAGTTTAAATCATCTTAATTAACGATTTCAACATGTTTTTTCCACGCATCAATCATTTCCTTGGTGACTTGTCAAACTTAGATCGCGAGCAACAAAGCCCCGCACCGGTATCGATCCACAAATTTGCGAATCTCGATCTCTACCCACTAATGATTTGGAGATGTGCGGTTGAGATAAAATGCCGTATGAATAAAGTTTCAATTTTTGGTAAATCCCCAGTTCAAAGGTCGGCGCATACATAAGATCCGGAGTCAAGACACTGGAGGGTTTGCAAGGAATAGATCTAGAAAGGGGTAGGAGGTACCTGAGCAAATTGCTTTTAAGCGCTTGTGGATTGTATTGATTGGGAGAAATTTGGCCGGGAGTGCTCTATTCCATTGTGCGTCTGAAAGCAGGTCAGATGTTGAAACGTGGAATCTTCCTGGCGAGACGAGTACTGTGGATGGGTTCACAGAGGGTAGGAACCTTTATACGGCAAGTTAAAAATAACGTGTTGAGCTACCAAAGCCTGTACAGGAACGTGTAAAGATAGAAGAAATCCTAGTGGTTGAATCACTGTCGGAAAGACTTCTTCTACAACGGCGACGAAGACCAACATCCCGCTGTCAGGCAGAATGGACCAACGATGATAGTCAGAACTGCCATCCACCTGAGCAAATCGAAGTGAGGATGTCCATATTCAAACATATATCCTACAAAGCTGCCGGAGCCGACAGCTGTTCAGAGCAGCTGGACGTGAGTTAGATGAAAGCATACAAACAACTCATTTCTAAGAATTGGTCAAATGAGTGTATGCCTAATGGGCAAAACCCAAGAAGTCAAAATCGATAACCACAATATATTTATCCATTTTAAAGCCGCATATGGCAGCTTTTATAGAGCCGATCTAAATACTAGGTCGTCGACGAGGAGATAAGATGACGCAGTGCCATGCGACTTCTTTAACATCGAGAAAAATTCTTTGTAAAATATCTGGTCCAGTATGCGGTGACGGGCTTTCTAGGGGGAGATTCAACGAATTCGAAGATTCGACAGGTCGCTTGTACAGCGAACTGTACGAGTCATGGCCTTAAGATGGCTAGGACATGTAGGGCGAATGACAACGATGCACCGGCCAGCAGGGTCTTTAATTGTAAACCGGAGGGAAAATGTCGTAGAGGAAAACCGCCTTACGTGGTGAGTAAAGCGCTGTGCTTGCTGGAGAGGCTTGTTAGTTGAGGCCCAAGTAAGTTAATAAGTAGTGCAGAGGATGGTCCAAAGGAGAACCAATGTCAGACATTCTTGTGTACATAACTACTGTGATAATCATTTGTCACATGTCACGCACTCATGCCCCTTTACCGCCACGCACAGCGGTGCACCGCTCTTGTAGGATAGTCCTTTTTTTTTCTGAGAAGTAGTTGTACCAAACAGGGTGATTGTCAGCAAATGCGCATAAGATTCTTAGTAATCTTCGAAATTCTTTCAGACGCCAGTCTAGGGAAAGGATAGGATATTCTCGTGGTAAGTTTAACATCACCTTAAGGGCTTTGTTCTGGGCTACTTGTAATATTTTTTATGTGGCAATGGGAGGAATTTCTCCTTACTAGACAGCCAGAAAGAAGAATAGCTTGAAATTGTACGCTGCCTCTGCCCCTGTATTGTTATTTTATTTATATGTATTTTGGTCTTCATTATTTTCATCGTCTTCTTTTTCATTAATTGTGTTTGTCGTTTTCCAATTTTTGACGATAGTGGCACGCATTCACGCTGAATGATAATTTAAATAATGCATTTTTCGTACTGCTCGATTTTCTATTTCCACTCAAAAAAATAAACTATGGAAAAAACATACGGCACAATTATTGTGTTTCACCATGAATCGAATGTCCCCTCCAACACGACTTCCGAGACGGGCCATGAATGCGATTCCATCAGTAAGGCTTGGCAGACTCAGGACAAGGTGGTTGGACCATGTCCAAAATCTCGCCTGAATGCAATTGGGAATAACTTCTGATGAGTTTGTATTTTTTTACCATCACAGGGCAAACACAAAACACTACGTTCTCTTAGTGCATGCCTTCAGTAGCGCTTTACACAAAAGACGTTTGTTGCGCGACTTAGGATCATCTACCGATTTGCATCTCACAAATTACTTCAGTAAGCAATAATATTATTAATCCTAAACCAAAGAAAAAACACAATTTTTAAATTCCAATCGAGATAAGCTTAGATCAATTTCGTTGCAAAGTTCAATAAATGTTTTTATGCACCTAGGCATAGGTACATTGCAACCATAAGTTGTTCTATGCATTCTATCAAAAAGTATATTTCTAACCCTAAGAGATCTTTGGGGAGGGGATTTAGACCCGACGACGGTAGATTGAGTTTCCTAGATCTGTCGTGCGTTCTTTATCCTCGCGACCCCTTAAGTGGATCATGCGGGTCAGAAGATGTTGATGTTTGATGATGTTGCATGTTCTCTGAAATGAAGGTGATGAATTATCTGAGAAAACGACTGGATGGCACAGTTGGTTGAGTGCCTGCCTCTGGTTAGTGGGATTCCCAGTTCGAATCCCTGTGAAAGCAAAGTTAATACGCTTTTCAAATTTGGCCCAGTCACCATTTGCCGCTGGGATCAAATTAACGGCACTGTCACTGGAGTGGTCAAACAGTGATAGTAGTCTGACTGTGGGAATCACAATGGACCAACATGGTCCAAGTTTGCTGCCGAATTCACTAGCAGCCCCTCTACCTAACCTATTATCTGAGAAATAGGCACCAGGTCGACGAAAAGAAATCAAATATAGTTTTTGTTACCAACACAATTTCTGATTTCTGGATGAATTATTGCTATCAAAACGCACAAGATTGGAAATTGTTGAAATCTTGTTTGCCATATCTTCCTTCAATCCTTCATGGATTTCATTTCATTTCAAGAACTCATTTCGCCAAGAAAAAAGAGTAGTGCCTTAGTGGACACATGTTTCCGCTACATCTACTCTTGTTTGATGCCAGAAATGAAGTATTACAGAGATGCCCGACTTCTACCTCTCTTGTCCCTTAAGATTTTTGACAAGTGTTTTTTTTATAACGTGCTCATAAACCAAATTGACCAATCAGAGAACGGCATTTACGTTATTTCGTGAATAACCGTAAAAAAATTCATGAATACCTGTGAAAAAAGTACTCAAATTCGTCGATGGACTATCGTTCAATCAGCTGTGAAGTCGGCTATCTCTGTAATACTTCATTTCTGATTTGATGCCAACAAGATTATGTCATAGGCTAGTATATTGCTTGGATAAGTGACGTGATATAGGATTTTCTTGAAATTTTCACACACACTACGAGTCAGAAAAACACAAGTAAACTTAGCGCATAAATTTGACCTTTGGTTCTTTCCACAGTTCACTCAAAGCTTGAATTTCGTCTTTGAATTTTTTGTAAGTTAACTTCGCGTGAAGGCTCATCGGTCAGGTACAATAATTTTTTAAAATTTATTTTCTCAATTTGATAGACGCGTTGTCTTATTTCAACTATATGTGCCTACAATTGTTGAGATATCCTTTAACCGAGTTTTGCACACCGCGCAATGTTTCTTTTTGTAATCTCCGCATTTCGTCTCCAATAATCTGCTCAGTTGCTTAATAAAAAACAATAAAAATTGACTCGTACTTAAAATTACTTTGCCTTATTGGCTACAGTATTCGAGTTTCTTTTGCGATTAAGCAGGGAGAGAAAAAGACACATCGCATCAATCAAGTCTATTCAGATTGAGACATTCTGGTGCCCTACACGTTTTTCGGTTTCATCCGCACATACACCATTTATGGAAAATTACTGATTATTAACGGTTTCTGTCATAGTTGACAGTTAATGTGCCTAGCATACGCTGCCGTTCTAATTCCGTAGCCGAAGATGAAAAACGTATAATTCTGTCATCAGCGAAGAAGTTAATTGGATTAGAAGCAGATGACATGAGATCATTCATAAAAATGAGAAAAAGTGTAGGAGTCAGAATAAAGCTTTGTGGAACACCAGGAAACTGACGGTCGTTAAGATGCTTCCGCCATTCGAGACATTTCATAAGCTGATAATTTATTTGCGTTTTCATATCCTTAAAAGAAAGGACGCAATGAGTCGTTAGAATGACGAACATTCCGTATTTGTTGGACAAATGCTATCTCTCGGCGACATAGAAAGGCAGGGCCTATTCGGAAATGCAAACTTTGCGCAGATTATGCAAAGCATATCATTTGGAAATGCATATAGCATTAATCTGCAGTTTAAACAGTTACGTGTTACCGATGTTCAAGTGGAGTGCCAATGCGACTGGCAACATCTTGCAGGTTACTATGGGATGCAAATCAATTTCACGATGACTAACTTCAGGTTATTAAAAGAAATGCTCCACGAGCTTATCTCCAAAGTGGACGAACAATACAGAAAAGATATATGTATTAATATGGCTATAACCTCCGTACATCGATCAACCAGTTGCCTCAACCATAATGTATGTGGGCGAAATTATTTCAACAACAGCAACAGTCAAGAACTTACATCTACCATTTTCAAGATGAGAGGAGAACTCATTAACCTAAATTATATCCCCCATCATCCCGATTTGCCGATTTACTGCAGCCTTTGTAACCTTTCGGAGAGAGAAGACAATGTGCATTTTATTGGTGGATGTCCAGTACTTAAGGTAATTCGCAGATTTTAACAAGGCAGTGACTTCAAACCGGTATCTGAGGTCAGAGATCTTTTAAAAGCGATAAAATAAAAACTTCTTTTAAACTATTATAGAAAGGCAATTAAATACAGAAAAAATTATATAGACTAAGAGTTTTAAAATTTCATAAGCAAAAGCTATGCACAGTCAATCAAATCTATCTATATTCGTACAGTAGGTTCGAAATTATCTTAACACTCTTTTTAACCGAAACTGTCATTTTTTTCCGATAAATTTTAATCCCCAATTATTCTTAATCATTAATTAAATTTAATCATTACATTCTAATTCAGATACATAATATCTTACAACCATTGTGGTTCTCCTGAAATTGATTACATACAAGATTTGATCAAATTCATATTCGTACAGTGGTTTTTTATTCGAAAAAACAAGAACAAGTAACTGTTAAAAAATATGTCAAATGTGTTTCTGTCCTCTAAACGTTTGCTTATTTGGTTCTGTGTTTTGAATTAAAAGTAAAAGAAATTTACAAAATGGGAAGGAAACAATCTGAAATGTACCATACCGATGGTAAGTCCATAAAAGAAATATCCGACTTAACTGGCAGACCACGTTCTACTGTTCAATCACTACTTCAAAGATACAAAATGGAAAATAGAATAGAGAATAAACCGAGAAACACCACACTCGAAATGCTTAACAGTCATGATAAACGTGTTATCATGCGTGAAATAAGGAAAAGTCCACGAACTAGTGCACCAAAACTTGCCTAAAAGTTGCATCGGGAACTAAACAAGACATTTTGTAACGAAGCCCTAAGAAATTGCATCCGGGAATATGGATTTAAAAGTAGGCCGGAAGAAACCGTTCATAAGCTATGTAAATAGAGTTAAGCGCCTCAACTTCGCAAAAGACCAACAAGAGTTTTGAATTTTGGAATAAAGTCATATTTACAGATGAATCCAAATTTAATATCTCTGGTTCAGATGGACGGCAAATGGTATGGCGAAAATCGAATACAGAACTCCTTGCAGAAAACACAATTGCAACAGTGAAGCATGGTGGTGGAGCGGTGATGGTTTGGGATTGTTTCTCTGCAGCTGGGGTAGGAAAGCTGCATATTATTGAAAGTATCATGGACCACAAAAAATATATTGATATTTTGATACAAAATTTTGGAGAACGTGCAGAAAAATTGAGTCTACAAAACCAATTCACTTTTTACCAGGACAATGACCCAAAGCATAAAGCTTACAATACCCGGATGTGGCTCCTATATAATTGTCCTAAAGTGATGGAAACTCCACCACAGTGACCAGATGGTCTGTTTTTGTTGAAGGATGGGGCTTTTTTTGTGTTTGACAGTAGACGTACATTAGATCTTTGATTTCACAAGCAAATAACACTAAAAGTTTTGGTGGTTCTTGAATAAATCCGAAAAACGTTACTTTTTATCTACTGTACGAATATGAGATTGACTGTATATATACATATGTATGTTCACTTGTAATATGTACTATTAATTATTTGAATCAATCAGTCAGACGTCAAAAGATATGATTTTTTTGATTTATGTAAAAAAAAAACCTAACTTGTAATTATGAAGGAGTACAATAATAAAAATTAATGTATCCATCTACCTTGTCACCATCAATCTCCTGATCCTGATGTGCATATCAGGTATATATATATATAATTATGCAGAACTGTGCAGATTGTAACGAAATACTTGGTATCGAGTAATTTCAATTCTTGCAAAGACTTCAACTCCCGTAATTTGTTTTTCAACATTCCAATTGCTAGTTCAATGCATACTCGAGTAGCAATGGCTATAAAAGATGTCATCCTGAAAACTGATTGCAAGCGAAGAAAACGTTAAGATTCTTAGGTACAAGCCGTTGCAAATTTGTAAAAACAAAGAATAGTTTTCTTGAAACCCATTTTCTATTTTTTATATTAATATTTCAACCCTCCAATGAAGTCTTACATTAAGAATATATTTTATATTTTTTAAAGCAAAAAATTTGAACTTAAACGTCGAAAGTACGCTTTGCAATCGTATGCTTTTGACGTTTCAACTGATTTAATGGTCTTGCTTTGCAAAACGTATACTTTGCAAGGTTTACGTTTCCGAACAGGCCCATAGTTTCGCACAGTGAGATATGTAGGTGTAGCCGGAGCTGCTAGTGAACTCACCTGCACACTTAGACTATGTTGGTCCATTGTGATACCCATAGTCGGACTACTACCACTGATTTATCACTCCGGTAATTTGATCCCAGCGACAAATGGTGACTCGACCAGATTTGAAAACCGGATAAAAGCGTATTAACTTTGCTTTCTTTAACAGTCGCCATCCATCCTTGCATCTGTACGAGTGAGAAAGTGCGTCTTGTCTCATAACAGTTATTCTTTCTTGATAAGCTCCTTACCACAATGACCAATAAGAGCGCTCTATTCCTTCTATAGGTTAGGTTAAGTTAGAGTGACTGATTACTGGTTAGCAGCGACCACACTTAGGTCAGAGCAGGCCCATTATATTACCACGCTGATCTTAATGATCCGATTCCTGCACTAGTTGGTGCTTTTAATAAAGCGATGACGATGACTGACATTAACGCTACAATTGCAAAGAGGATGCAAAATAGTTTATATTTCTTCCTCGTCTCTGCATCTGCTGAAGAAATTTGTGTGAGCTAAAGCTCAATCTAGAGGCATCGTCATACCGCTGATAGTTGAACTCATTCTAATCAGATTGTGCGAACGTTTTGGATTGAGAATAGACCATAACGACTTGTGTGAGTGAGTGTTTCAAGTTTCACTAGACATTTTGCGGTACATATTAGCATGAATGACAGGTCACCAAGGTGAAAAAGTTCGGAACCTGTGCAAAATCTAGCGATTTCGCTTCACAACTTCATGGAATGTTACAGTGTCTCGGTACCCAAATGAGTAAGATACTTCGACACTTTTACATTTCACTAAGAGACAGGCGACCATTTACGGAAGTTTTCGGGTTGAATGTGACCGAACACAGAGATTTGAACGCTGTCTCGCTGTCAAAAAATATGTTTTTTTTTTCTTAGCCAGGACAATGCCTGCTTATCACTTTCTGTCTGGGAGATTCTACAGTGACTCGGTAAGCGAAATAGTATTTGGATGGACACCCGCGCCCAGGCCTTCACCCACCTTCGATCCTTCTCTGCAGTTTCCCAGAGGACCACTACGCCTCTAGTGCTCAGATTCCCAGCATGATCTGAAGGGGATACTGGTTGAGTGATTCTTTTCAAAGAGAAGTTTAGATAACATGAGATCGATGTTATTGGGTATGGATCTATATCTGCCTAAGATAATGGAGTGTCCGGAACGAAGTTCTTGCCACATAAGCAGCTGTCAGTCTACTCGCCACACTACCATACCGGACGCTGCTAGTCTGCCGAGGGTGGTTTCCATTTGCAGCCAAGAATTTTGCGCTGTCATTCAGTTTTAAAGGGGTCCTCATATTGAGGAAGGGTCAAGGTCAGGAATTTCATATTTTCTGGGGAAGAGAACTAGCTGAGTATTCTGTTGATTTACGCCTAAAGCGCATTCTAAA
The DNA here is from genome assembly GCA_964034865.1 of Eristalis intricaria. Classification (NCBI taxonomy): domain Eukaryota; kingdom Metazoa; phylum Arthropoda; class Insecta; order Diptera; family Syrphidae; genus Eristalis; species Eristalis intricaria. The sequence continues at coordinate 34,735,803 of OZ035875.1, forward strand.
GTCAATTTTTCAAGTTCAAAGATGAAAGACTGCCTAATATCCTTGACAGAGGACGAAATAGCAACATCATCCTGTAGCCTGTAGGACAGCGCAACAGAAAATATCCAGATACACATTGGCGCACACACTGCGAGGGGGACCTTAGCCGGCTTGGAGTGCGAAACTGGAGACAGGTGGAAAGAGACCGGGCCGGAATGAGAGTAAGACCGTATAATACAAACAATTAGTCATGTTACGAAAAAAAAAATAAAAAAATTATAAGAAAGTCGGGGACAGTTCATTATTTTATATGTAATTGCTGAAAAATGCAGTATTAAATATTTAAGGCAAAAGATTAAATCATCAGCTCATTTTATTGAGCTATCCCCGGTCAGCATAATTCTCGGTAGCATACGTGCATATATTATACATTAAATGAGTATTTATGTTCAGATAGGCAAAATTTAGAAAGCTAACTTTTCTGGCCTTAGATTTAGCAATTGCTGTTATAGGGTGAACAAAGTCTATGTAACTCCCTTTATATTCACATTATAGACAAACATGTCAATCTATCTTTATTATATTGAGTTTAGAAAAGCAACGTTCTCCTGAACCTACTGTGACAATTAAAATTTCTAGAACAGTAACTAAGTACATAGAGCACAAGAACTTCTAGATTGTATCAAAATATACAATTTTCTTTCTTTTTACAAGCAGGGATGTTAACTTTTGATAAAAATTTCCGTTCTGAAGGGATTGACATTATATTAATTTAAGTACTAATTCAGATATATTAAAATTATTGTTGACTCAATATATTGTAGTTATCACTTGAAATTATTGATTGTTTTGTTCACAGCTGTTTATTTTTGTTATTGCCAGTGGGCTGAAAAGTCATTAAGTGACGTGGTGAATTTGTAAAGAGGTCTTTTCGATTTGACAAATTAACAAATGCAGCGACAATATTTAACATTCTGCTTTAATCCAACATGATTCTTGAACCCAACTCAAATGTTGAATTTAGGTGCGGTGTAAATATAATATAATTATCCGAAATGAAATGTGTCCCTTATAAAAGGGTTTTTCCGTAAGGAGAAGTCTTACTGCATATTATATTTCATTTGTTTTTATTACTGTCACTACGCAGCCTTGACGATTTATAGGTACTTCTTGAATCAAAAAGAATTTAAGCCTTTCTCTTATAAATTCATAGCCGTTGGTGTTGGTTATGTCATACTTATAATAGATGGGAAGTTACTAAATAACGCTGGCATGTTCGATCATTGGCAATAGTCTGACTGTGGGTAACACACTGGATCTACAGCGGGTCTAAGCCCCCTTCCCAATGCTACCCTACTCAAAAACGCATTACTTTAAAATCACCTTTCATTCAACAGTCAACCTACTCGCCTATTAGCATATTTCCTATGTGCCACTTCATTTTCTACATTAGTGTCTAGACTTCATGTTGTTAGTGAATTCGGTTAGTGTTTATTGTCATACTACACATGATTTATTCAGACTTCTTACTTGTGCCAACATCGTTTTCATTACAACCATACTGTTGTTGTCAGATGTACAAAGAATATACGTATGAATCATACAAAAGAATTAAAATTCCAAGCAACAAAAGACTGTTTAAAAGAGTGAACGTTACTTCGAAATATGCTTCCAGTAAGATGCGCAATATACCTTAAGAGTATCTCACACTAATCAGCCATTCATGTGTGAACAGCTCGAGTAAGAGGTATAATTATCCACATTACTTCGCTCCCACAGTCATTACAAACGTGCCTTGTAAAGAAAAAAAAAAATGTTAATAGCTGAATGACATCTTGAGGATTTATAAGCAATTATAGAATTTTTTTTTCACGTCGAAATAAATTTCCGCTTCGTGCATTCCAATCAATTATAACCTCTTGACCTAAGTTGAAGATTTTTGCTTTTCGCTCGAAACGATCGTCCGATCGAGTAAGCTCAATGTTATATTTATCGTTTTATTTCGCCTTCCTTTGTGTTGATTGCCATTTGAAAAGATTGCCACTAACACATGTTGCCGAGGCATTGACTGGATATGTATGTAGGAGTTTGCTGAATTATTTAAAAAGAAGACCCCTGTGTAATTGAGTCACATTGGCATTTTCATTAAATCTTAGTAAGGTTGGTTTTTTTTTGTACATACGAAGACCCTCTAAATAAGAACATTGGTGTCCTTCCGCTCGATGTGGCCTACCCAGAGCAGTCGATAGATTCTTGCTTTTCGGCTGACCAAGATGTGTCTTGGTACAGCTCGTAAGGTTGGCAGTTATATCTCATAATGGTTTAATAGCTAGCTTTTTACTCCATACATCAGGACTGGCCAAATAAGAGTTTGTGGAGAATGCTTTTGACCCAAATTGTTTTGAAAAACCAATTGCCATGAGTGATTCTACGTCAAATCTCCACTGGGATGTAATTTGTTGAGACAGACTTCTTAACTCAACGAAGTCGTTTTGTGAAAAACATTAAAGCATAAGTTCAAATTGCAAATAATTATAGGATACGCAAGTAGCTGTGTGGAATGGCGAGGCACTATCGGGGTGGTTTCAGACTAAAGCTGGAGTCACGCAGGTTAGCTCGATATTATTCGCGCTCTTTATTGAAGATTTTGTTCTTGTTCTATGAGGAGGTTTATTCGCGCGGATTATTATTCGCGCTCTTTATTGAAGATTTTGTTCATGTTCTATGAGGAGGTGTGGAATATGCCGGTGTACTAATCAAAGCACTTCACTTTGCTGACGATATTGTGCTTTTAGCACAGTCCCCTGAAACACAGCAGCGGATGATAAATCGTTTGGCTCAATATTGCTTCTTATGGAATCTCGTCGTCAACTTAGACAAATCAAAGGTGATGATTTTTAAAAACGGTGGAGGAAGAAACTGTAACAACGAGAGATGGACTTTTAACAAGGAGCAAATAGAAATTGTCAAGGAGTACAAATACATTGGTGTGATATTAACTAAAAATATGAGCATCGAGAAACACCTGAAAGAGAAACTCGGGAAAGCAAAAACAGCGCTAAATACGACATGGAGCTAATGTTGTGCAAATGTATCTATAGCTGAGAGTAGGAAATATAAAGTTTTCAAAGGCGTTGTAGAGTCCCTTCCTTTTTGACGCAGCGCAAGTATGGTGTAGTAAAAACTATGAAAACGTCGAAAAACTTCAGAGATACTACGTCAAGGAAGTTTTCCACCATCCACCCAATACACCGAACTATTTGCTGGCTATCGAGACTGGACTATCTCCCATGTTTATTGAAAGCTTAAAGCTTCAAGCCCATTTTATTATTAAGGTCCTGTGCATGGAAACCATCGTGTATCTAAGATAGCTGCACTTAGGGCTACCAGGAACAGGACTACAGTTAGTCTCAATCCGGAGGCTCTTTAAAATTGGAAGCCGGTACTGACGGTGCTCTTCTTAATTATTTGGATCACCAATTTAGAAATGATTGTTGTAGAGAAGTGGAGACAACCCAACCCATATGTCGACAAGCTATAACACATATTTTTCGGGACGGTTATACAACCCAGATGATCTCAGTGAATTTACCAAATTTCTTAGTGCTCTACTTCTTTCGAATCACAATAATCAAATAGTGTTATTGTCTTGAACAATCTTGTCAAACTTAGCAGCACGGAGTCGCCATCAAATTGTAAGTCCCATCTAGTCTTGGAAAAAAAACCGCAGCACGAACTAGGCCCTGGTGTTTTATGAGCTAATCCCTAGACCACCTAGGACCGTCGCGCTACAAATTGTTTCTTAAGATACGCAGTGCAAAATGAGCCTCATCGATAAAATTATATTGTTGTGTGAAAATTAGTTGCACAAATGCCGATGGCCAAATATCCGGCTGTGTGCCCTTGCAGGATTAAATAGTTATCCCCTGAAGCTACTGGTGGGGAACCTGGCTGTCATCAAGTGATATCGTCACGAATATCGACAGGGATGTTTCTTAAGTCACAAAGACTGTTAAGGAGAGGGACTTCTCTGGTTCCAATGGATAACCAGGATAGCAGGAGAATTTTTCCTGTTTTGTTTCATGAGCAGCAACCAAGGACTGTAAAAAGGAAAGTTGATTTGATTAGTCGCAACGTGACGTTGGTGCAGGTCATGGCTTCAATGTCTTTGTCCCACCGCGGTTTAGGCGTTAGTACATTATTTTTGCCTTTAAGTCAGCAGCCAGACCAAAGAGATTGGTGCGAAATAAAGAAAATAAAATAGCCGTTGTAGGCCAGCTTAGAATAATACACAGAAATGTCAATTCGGCTCCGATCACCTGAATTGGACATCGCCAGAGAGTCAACCGAGCTCTGGTCAACCGAGAGTCAACCGAGCAACCTTAGAATGTGCAGGAACAAGAATGAGTGCCGGAATGCTGGGAATGTTGGCCGGGAATTCGATTTTTGGCAAACAAATTAGCTTCATGGAGGACAAGCAAAATTGGAGCAATTAGAATGATTACAATCCACAAGTGTTCGACCAACCATCAAACCTTCCACTATCCGGTGGGATTTGTGCCATGGCGGCATCCGCGGCCCATATTTCTTTCGAAATGACGAAGAAGACACCGTTATCGTACAAGGCCTCAGGGATAGAGCGATGTTAACCGTCTTTCTATGGCCAGAGCTCAACAACATCGACATACCCGTGTCTTACTGACGGATAATTAGTATGGTGGCTGGCTCTTAACTAGCTGCCTTAAATCAATGTTAGGAAACATAACAAAGTGTAAAGGATGGCGTGCATAGTGACTACAGGCGCCCTAGGGACAACACCTTCGAGTGCTACGATAGTCATGCTTCATCTGTTCCCTAAACACCTCCACATACAAAACATAACTATTCATAGCACAGTTAGACTCAAAGAATCTAAGCTTTGGACTTCAAAATCAAAAAAAAAACATACCGACACACCTAGACTTGATACCGTACAGAGTTAGCACCAAATCAGTGTGTAGCATACACACTACCTTATTATGACGTAGTTCTTCCGACAAGAGAGGACTGGGATAGATGCCGCATTCATTTACACACAGACGGTTCATAGATGAATTGCGGATCAATATATCTCTACAGCCATGTGACTGCCGAATGATGCAAGTATTTTTGCAGGCAAAATTCCTAGCCATTAATGATGTCATATAATCAGATCAATCGAACACAAAGGCTCGATATAAAGAATAGCTATCCTCGTTATATGTATGGATGTATGGCGATAGTATGGACTTACATATCCTGAAAAATAGTTCAAGATTGCTGCGAAGATCCTGCTAGTATATCAGAAAAGTAACCATTATTAAGATTCCCGGCAATAGACAAACTCGAGGTAATGAAAGAATAAAATATTTCATCGTGAGTTACCGACCAATAAGAGATCACACAATCAAACTAAACACTTCATACAACGCACAACGTTGCAGCTGTAAGGACACTTCAGAAAATTAAACCTTAACTCATTTTTTGTGCAGCAGCCCAGTGTTGGCGAGAATCAGACAGCTAATTCGGTGAAATATCTACTAAATCCATAAAGGAAATTATAAACTTTCTAAATTCAACAGGATGGTTTTGAAAAAGAAAAATAAATTCCTTGCATAGGCAGGTAGGAAGTGGCTTTAAATGCTCCGGCACATAGAATACTTTACTTGCTTAGCGTCAGAGCATACGTACACGCTGAAGTATCTGACGCAAGGGCATGACACAATGAATACTTCAACGCACAGCTGATTTGATTTGACAGTTTCAAGTTTGAATTGAAAATTCAAGTTATTTTGCTTATTTATGTACAATTAAAATATGTGTTTTAATATAATTACTCAATTATAAACATTCTTTTACATTTTTATCTATTTTGAACGTTCAACGATAACTAACTCGCAAACTTACAAAACGTGCATAAAACTCGAATTGTCTTGAAATGTCACAATGTGAGGATTGTCAACACCGAAGGTGAGAGAAAAGATAAAAGTTGAGTAACTATATCCGCAGCGTTGGTCTATGTGTCACCTCCCATAAGAACACATGTATTTTATGTATCTGTCAAAGTATTGCTGACGCTCACGCATGTAAAGTATTCTATGTGCCGGAGCCTTAATGCACTTAAGCCAAAGTAGGTCCATTGCACCGCTACGTTGGTGTCTCAAAACATAAGTGTGTTGCAGTGACTTATGACAGGCAAACAGTTTTGTCAACAATATTTACTATTACTATGACCGGTATTTTGCTGAGGTCGTTAAGATTGTCGTAGAAGAAGGAGCCTGTAGTGGCAAGAGCGTGACATTTGCTGAGGATTTGTTGGAATTTTTTCTTCCCCCACTGCATCTAAGCAGCTCCTGCAAAAATCATTGGAAAATAAGCCCAGCCTCTTTAGAGCGATGAGGCTATTGGATCTTTTTGGGTCAAGATGTGGGCAGATCTGGTTTGAGATTTGACAAGTGACGCCAGTCAACCATCTGTCATTGCTTTACTTTGTATATAGATTACTGAGCTTTAACTTGAAGGTAGCTATAGGGATCCCTGTTTTACGAGAGAGTCCATCAACTGACAGTCTAGTGGCGCGTTCAGCGAGTTAATCAGCTCTGCAGTTTGCCGGATTGTCCCTATGGCCCGGGACCAAGCACAGGCGAATTGTGAATTGCGTTCGGATATCTCGTTAAGAGATGCGCGGTAGTCGATTTCTATATCAGAGTTCATAGAGAACGATGCCAGTGATTCATTTGTTGCTTGGCTATCCGTAAAGACACGGATACCGGAGGCGGATATCACATTCCACCTTAGCCAGGACTGAAATTTGCTAAACGCCATTACTTCTGCTTGGAGACTGCTGCAGTGGTTTGGTAGACGAAGGTATTTGTTCCGATTTGGAAACTCCAAGAAAACGCCGTTTGCTACTAAAAATGCATGGGTTTACCGAAGGGTATGGTGCCGCCGTACCCCAGGTCTATGTCCGGAATCAGGATTTCGAAATTTATCTCTGAGAAGTGTTGTGATGGAGTGAAGTCTAATTGAATCGAAGTCAGGTTTTGTTCGTGTAGGATTGTGGCGTGTCCATCGGTGTAATCACATCATTGAGAGCAAAGCCTTTAGACGGATTTTGGAGTTGGTTGCTGTTTGCGCGCCATGGCTTAAGAGAATTTCCAGTGCATCAGTCGAAGTAGTTTTAAGGGCTCCACTAATGCAGATGCAGCGTTATCTCTATGCCTTCCTTAATTTATTTATGTGGGTACCCACGGTGAGTATGGATGACCGTACTGAATTGAATTGAAGATTTTGGGGAGTGTCATAAACACACTTGCACTGCGACCATAAAGATCTATTGTACCCCCTTCTTTTGGTCTAGTACATAAGTGCTGTCTTCAGAAATTTGAAAATTTTCCTAGATGGGATATCTTGAATGTCTCTCCCTGTTACAAGTGTTTTGTTTATCTTTCACGGGCAAGACTTGGGCAGTCGATTAATAGGTGTTCCATAGTCTCTTTCGCCTTGCCACAGTGCCGTTAGACTTCTGTACTGATAAGACCCATTTTATGGAGGTGATGATTACATGTTCCGTGACCTGTTAGTGCTCCACACAATGTCCTTAGGTCAGCTTTGTTGAGTTATAGAGCTTGTTTGGATCGAGTGGAATTGTATTTTGGCGCATGAACTTTCTAGAGTGCTTGACACCCTCCTGGTTGTCCCAAAACTGGACCGTTTGTTCAGTGAACCATTTGTGTATGTGAAGATTTGTGTTCGTGTTGTTGAATCCATAAAGAGGGGAGGGCCAAACGAAGGGTATCTGTGCACCTGCCTTGATTTGTATGTCACCCTTTTCATTGCCTTCATGCCCTGGCACCCAGATTAGCTTCAGTAGCTTATTTTCTGCCAAGGTGTTAAGATTATTGCTACATTTCTAGATAGCCTTAGAGTTAAATGTGTAAATTCTTTAGTCTTTTAAGATATCTGAGAATATATATATTTTAATATTGTTTGGTTTTCTGTTACTGATGCAGTGTGCTGCTTCGCTAATTGCAAACAGGTCAGCTTGCAAAATCGTTGCTTCCTTGTGTAGGCTAAGTCTTGGTCCTACCACACCAACCCCTAATTTGTTCTCTGATTTCGACACATCTTTATACCATTTTTGGGCTCCATCTTTCATCCAAAGGGGGTCGGAATGGAACAACCTCTCTACATATGAGTATTTCATAATATTTTCTGAAGATTAACATGGAAAACATCAGGTCACTTACCCGGGTTAACCCCCAGACGTTGTTTACTCTTTTAAGAATCTCTAGATATCCTACCAGGTTTCCTTCATTATAATTGAAGGTTCTGTGTAGTGTTAAGGTGTATTTTGCAGCTTCAGCCTGTATTGCAGTGTGTATTTGTGGGATGTTCAGTATTACTTCCATCCCTGCTGTTGCCTTCGTTTTCATTGCACCATTTGTGCAAATACACGCTAGCCTTTGTACTTTGTTGAGTTTGCTTATGGCAATTTTTTGGTCACATTTTTTACACCATACTGCAACGCTATAGAGTATGGTTGCTTTAATTACCACCATACTACTACGCCTGATAGGGGGGCTCTTCAACAACTAATAACTTGCATAAATGGAAAAAATAGACCTGTGTCAAAACAGCACACAGTGCTTATTGGATTCTCATAGAATCGCCACTACATACACACCAACTGATAATCAGCCAATCTAACCTAAGCTATATGAAGATCAGACCAACCAATTTTGGTTTGTTGTTGTAATTAATCTTTGTTGCTCTTTGAGCTACAACTTACATAAAATACCATCTATAGGGTGGAGATCAGGAATTGTATATCCTTCGTAAAGCCAATCCAATCCACAGTATTTATGGGTTCACCAAGTTAATTAAATTTTTGTGGATCTGAAAATCCGCCAGTCGCGAGCCTTGCTAGTAGACTATAGCTATAAAAAGCTTAAAGAGCCAATTGATAACATAATGCTTATGCAAATAGAAAATCATATAAAAATGTCTATTATCCGGTTTATGAATATAATTTATTTTTATAACCAAACAAAATGAGAGTTCACGAATTTTCACGAAATCTACTCCAGACGGACATTGAACCCCAACACCATTAATTTATATCTCAAATATTTGTTTGCTTAAATTATGAATTACAAACAAACAAAACAGCTTAACCAACAGTTGGATACCAAACCAAGGTCGAATATGATCAATGGACACAAACTTTAATGCGAACACATGCACATGTACGGGCCGGATATTCACCTACATGCAAATCCATAAATGACATGAAGAAAACGAACAAAATTGGTTCATGTTCAATTTGTTTTTGTTATTATTCGGCCAAAATTTGTTCCACATCTTATTCAAAATTCATTTCCGTCCAAGCTTTACCTAGTTACATTTTTTTTTGTTTGAGTTGAGTTGAATTGAGTTGATGTGCGAAATGATATTCATATTTTTATGGTCAGTTTCAAAAAGACTGCGTCTGCCTGCAAATTCAAATTTATTGTTAATCTCTGAATCTTCTCACAAATGTGAAATACAATCAGTTTCTTTTTTCTTAATCCAGTCAAGGCATCATTGCTTGGAAACCTTGCATGAAGCTTAATTTCAAGTACATGTGCAATTATGTTGATTACTTCCTTCCCAAATTGTTCGATATGCTAAACAGAGTTCATCAAAGCGCAACTATTTCAAATGCACATTGGCGGCTATTGTCTGATGGATTTGATAGGTCGGTCGTTTGCAGTTTCATACCTTAACAAACGGATTATACATTTCAAAGACAAATGATAGAGCAATTGTTGAAGAGCCCCCCTATCAGTCACCCCTCCCTAGACAAAGTGTCACATGGGATTTTTTGAATGAAATGAAAAATTATAAATTCTAAAAAACGCAACCCGTTTCGTTAACCATGTCGACCGAATAATGCCAACACAACAGCCACTTGACCTTGACAAACAAAAGCAAGACAAGAAATAGTCATAATAAAAGAGGCGATGATGCTTAGTTAAGTGACTACAACCATTTAAAATTCAATTGATTTTACCTACACAACAGCCGTGGAAGAAAAAGTGAATGTGAATGGAGATCCAATCACCACTCCACCACTAAAAAAAAAAAACCACACGAAGCTGAGAATCTTCCTGAAATGCTGTCCAAGATTTCAGAATAAAATGTAGAAGTTTATTCAAATTCGTCTTGGAGATTCTTGAATAAACATAGGATTTTCTGTTTTTTTTTTTTTTTGTTTGTTGTTCATCTGATTTTTGACTAATTTCTTGGTGATTGTGGCAGCGGCGGTGATGGCGGTGATGGCGATGATGGTGTTGGTGGTGGATGGCACATGAAGAGCTCAAGTTGTTACCATATCAAACACTTTGATAGATTTACGTTTTCTGCTTGGTGAAGATACAGAGCGCACGAGCGCGCCTCTCACTCTTCTTGCCTGGTATGTTTCTATGAGTGAGCTCATATGAAAGGTGATGTGAGTCTTCAGCATTGGCCACTGACCGTTGCCCACTTGAATGCCATGTGGTGGTCCATATAAATATGATAGTATTTTCGGAAAATAACATCATTCGTCTTTGAACTGCTCTCAGTGATATACAGATAAACTAACTATTACCAAAATGGTAGGTGATCGACCTTTGTTCAGTCAATCTAGTTGTTTCGTTAAAAATGTTTGCGTGTTTTGGCTTTTTGTTTTTTGTGAAAATATATGTTCAAGAGATAATTTTTAAAAAATTTATTTTTGTAGAAATTCGTGTTGATCGCTTTGGCTTTGATTGGATTTGTTGCCGCCGATGTGTCGCATTTAAATGTTGGACGACGTGCAGTTTTGGATTCGGCCACACAAGGACCAAATCCACAGGATATTGCCACACCAGAACCGGAATACATTGATATTGACCTCCCAGAGCCACCAAAGCCAGCTCCAGTTCTGGCCCGTTCTGGATTCAATGCAATCCCATCAGTTGAGAGTGCTCCAGCACACATCTTCACATCAAGTGGATACCGTTACAAGCGTCCCGTCGCCGTTAGACGTACACACCGTCTTCGTTTCTAAGATGCTGCCGTCAACATTCTCATCGGAGAAACATCAATTTTCATTTGGGTGCACAATCTTCATCATGTGATAATGATTTGATTGCAGTACTGAACACTAATTACATAAGTGCAAACATTCCGATAAAGTTTTGTAGTTAAATATACACAATAAATTATTTATAATTCAATACTGTCTGCGTTCATTTATCACATTTTGAGAGCCCTTTGCATCAAAAAAGGAAAAACAGTCGATTAACTGAATTGTGAAAGTGATCATCGATTCGTGACAAACTACACAGAATGATTTTGAATATTTGAAACAGATATATGTACGAGGATTTATTTGTTCATCTCGTGTATAATTTAATTCCGGGGCGTTATTGAAATACTGTAAATGAGACGAGTTTCCAAAAAACCCACGGTTTGTAGGTCGCGTAAGACAGAAATGATTGCGTGTCAGTGAGGTAGACGTCTGACTTTGAATTACTGAAGACATCAAACCGCAGAAAAGAAACACTAAATAAATTCGTAGACACACAAACTTTGAAGGACAATGCATACGCCAGTCAGTCACTCTGCTACAGTCTGGCTAAAATGACTGTGCTTAATTTTATGGATTGGGTTCATTTAATTGGATTTTATTTCACTTCAAAATAAGCAAACATTCATTTTGCACGTATGTAAAATAAAATGTATTTGAATATCTCTAAGATATCAATTAGTTCCTCACAAAATTCCAAACTGGTAAAGATAGTGATTTATTCCATTTTAAGTCAATGTCGATGTCGATGAATTTTTGTGTATTTTTTACATACTAGTTGGGGTTGCTTGTATGAAAAGTTGTGCAAAGTTAACATCCTGTCAAATGACGTTTACAAAAATCAACAAAAACATAAAAACTAGAAATAAATTTCTGTAGAGATGGCCAACTTCACAGCTGATTGTCCGCTTGCCCATGTGTGAATTTGAGTGACTGACGCATATTCACGAAATAATGTGAATGCCGTTTTCTGATTGGACAATTTAGTTTGACAAAACGATATAAACGGTTGCCAAAAATTGTAAGTGGAAAAAGTGGTAGAGTCGCCGTGGCGTATTGGGTTAGTGCGTCGTCTTCTACGCAGAGGGTGACAGGTTCGAATCCCCAATCTACCAACTTTCATAATTCACGGCTTCCACCTCTTTCGAGTCACTGACAATCCTCAAAGAGTATTCCTGTCTAGAAAAAGCTTCTCAAACTTTGCCGTTCGGAGTCGGCATAAAACTGTATGTCCCTTCCACTCGTGAGAGAACAATAGCACGCACAACACGAGTGGTTGCTGAGAAACTAGGCCCAGGTCCGCCTTGGACTGTCGCGCCACTAATATTATATTATAAGAGAGGTAGAAGTTGGCTATCTCTATTATAATTCATTTCTGAAAAAAAGAAAAACCTAAGAAGGTTGATGGCATGAGTAGTCAGCCACTTCGTTTCGTTGGCATAAGTTTTGTTTTCTACAAAGCCTAAACGTTCTTCTCTCTGGATGCAAAATGATGTGCCATGCAGCGGCTTGTTATAAATTAAAGTTCATAGTTCAGTTCAGTCAAAAATAATATAAGTGGAAGTGTTTTGGATAAAGAGCTATAATCCCAAAAATATTGAACGTAAATGCATTGTATGACCTATAAAGGTCATTTGCTGTTGAATTTTCACTTAAAAAAAAATAAAAAAATTGTAAGATTTTGTTGTCATTTTTTTCACAGAGGGAACCTAAAGAGACAAGGTCTTTCCAACCCCCTCGGAAGAGTACTTAGAAGTACTTTTTATAAATTTATATACAGTAGTCAACTTCAGTTAGGGCCCATTTACAGATACCATTAAAACGCCACATTGAAAATTTAGATTTGAGATCTTAAGAAAATGAACCAAAAAATATTGACTTTATTTGGTATTAAATGAGGGAAATGTGTTATAGAATTTGTTTTTTTACTCCGAAGAATACTTAGTTCTTACAAAACAACTATTTAAACACCTCTACTTTTATTATATCCCTGATCCTTTTCAATTATGGCTATACCTGGCTCCTAAGGCTGATCACTGGATACTCAGTGACAGCTGACAGTTGGATCTGAAGGGGCTGACTACTCCAAAATCCCATTTTTTCACTATTATGGCAAATAATTTCTTTGACATAGTGATGGCACAGAAGGGGGCAGAGCCCAGCTTCCCAGCAACCACTCGTGTTGAGCGCGCTATTGTTCTTTCACGAGTGGAAGGGACCTGCAGTTTAATGCCGAGTCCGAACGGCGAAGTTGAGAAGCTCTTTCTAGACAAGAATACTCTTTGAGCATTGTCAGTGACTCGAAAGTGGTGGAGGCCGTGAATTATGGAAGTTGGTAAATTGGGGACTCGAACCGAACCGAAGTCGACGCACTAACCCACTACGCCACGGCGACTCACACTCGAAAGAGGTGGGGCCGTAAAAATAATTGTTTTTTGGTCGCACCGGTCTGAAATCAAACCCAGGCAGCAAGGTGAAGTTGCGTAGGGTTCGACGCACACTCAATAACTTAATAACGCCTGTAGTTTATAATATACTAATTTCAACTAATCAAAAAATCCCTAGTCAAAAGTTGAATATTGGATTTTTAAGGACCAAATGAACTTACAAAAAAGTTAAGGTGCTGACCGTGGTGTAAGGATAATATATTGTGCAGTGAATTGTTGCAGTAGCTAAAAGGGGTTCCTCGTAAATGTTGAATATTTTTTGTTTTCAAATTAGTGAACATTTTGTTTATTTGTTTCCACCTTTAAGCTTCTGTTGACACTAAAATTCCCGCGATGAAATCACACAGAGCCTCAGTAGATTTGTCCAGCATACATAATTATTCTTACACAATGAAGTAAACAACGAATCTGTACTGTAGATGCAGTAGGTAGGCGATTTTTGATTCTTTATTTTCATTAAGTTATGGTTTGTTTTGTGACACATTTCTGTTACCTTGAGTTATAACATTCCCTTACTTCAGTACTATCTCGGAGGGTATGCGATAAATATAAAGAATCACTTATTGACTGTGCTTATTGCTCTTATTTTATTTCCTGTGCGGTCTGAGTATACAAATTCTAGCCCGAAACAGAAACGGAAAATAGTGCTGAGTCTAGCGAGTCGGACTTGGCTTTGGCTTTGGCTGCGTCAAATTTTGTTCTCAGTCTTTTCAGATTTCGAGAACTATTTTACGTCTTTGGCACTTCTGGATTGTCTAGCCAAACAAGGCATTCTAAGTCTTGGTATCATCCGAGGAAATCGCAGGACTGCGAACTGCCTACAGATAAAAAAATCTGAGCATAATTAAGCGTTGAGTATGTTGTCTTGAAGGAACGCGGAAATTCACAGTCGCCTTGATAATAAATTTACCACACTTGCTTTAAGTTTTGTAGGTGAGCAAGTCACAAGTCTCAAGATACGACAAGTTGAACAATAAGTATGTGACCATTGACCAACAAAACATCGTCATAGAATACAACGGTCATGTGAGTGGTCTCGATTTGGTTGACAGAATAATGGGCCGATAAAAAATTAAATTACGAGTTCCTGGGTATACAAAGTCCTTGACAACCTCCTACCTGTACCTGTCTACTCAGAACGTCACAGGTAGCCTTTCTCGTTGACAGGATATACATGGTCTTGCCCTCACTTACCGTTTAACCCATCCTCCCGGCCTCAATCGCAAAACTCACAAAAGTGGCATAGACATCACACTGCGTTCTCCCGATAATGTTAATATCATTGGCATTTGCCAATGACAGATGGTTCTGCTGCTGTTGGCGTGCGATTCTTTCAAGAATGATGTTGAAGAAGTCGCATGACAGCGCGTCGTCGTGCCTGAATTCTTTTTTGACATCAAAGGTTTCGTTTAGGTCGTTAAGGACCTTAATGGAGAAGGGTAAATTCTCCATCGATATCATACGTAAACGGACGAGTTTGAAGGGGATCCCAAGACCAGACATTGCTCTGTATAGATCGTATCTACACCCACGCGGTCTTAAAATGAATGAAAAGGTAGTGGGTATTGATCCGTTCCTCCTACGTTTTTTCCAAAATTTGACGCAGTGTGAATATTTTATTGACGGTGGTTTTTCCTGGCCTAAAGGCACACTGGTATGGACCGAGCAGATTGTTGACGAACGGCTTTAGGCGTTCACACAACACGGCTGTTAAGGATGATGCCTCCATAGTTGTAGCAGTTCGGAGGGTCTTGTATTTTGTGAATCGGTCAAACAATGCTGAGTTTCCATTATCCTTTCCTCCGACCATATTTTAGAGATGAGTCGGTGCATGCTCCTTACCAAGTCACCGCTTGCCGATTAACCGGGTCGGGTGCACGGGATTATTGATCTGCATCCTCCCTTTCATTCGGTTTGAACGGCTTATTCTTCGTTTTTCGTTGCCGATATTATTCCTTTTTTTGTCGGAGGTTTTGAGAATTACACTAGAGCACTCAGACTCGTAAACTGATCCACTGTACAGCCAGGCTGAAAGAAGACCAGCAGTGCTTCTGTGATGGGGAGCCTACTTCATCAGCTCTCACCATATCATGACAGAAATCCTGCCATCCAATCCGAGCTAAGGAGAGACAGTGACGGGGGAAGTGCTCTGCAATGTCGCTGTCTTCTCTACAGGTATCGCAGAGGATTTAATCCCTAAGGCTAAGCACACTTAGATGTTTGATGCAGGTGCAGTGTCCCGTTAGTCGGTATGTAAGTCGTCTGCAGTCTTTTCTGTCAAGATATAACAAGAATGCCGCGGATTTTTTAACAGGTCTGTCTACATCCTGGAGAGTCATCCTGCCTCCGTTCGTGTTCCCGAGAAGCCCAACTATTCATCATCTGGTCTTTGTCTAGGAAGTTCATTGCCGATCTCATTTCCAGGGATTCCGTGGTGATTCGGGATCCAAACAAGTCTTTGACTGCTGATCAAATTCAGAGAGGACTTGCAGTGAAGGGGTTTTTGGGTTAAAAGCCTTAAGCACAACTTGGCTGTCCCTACAGACACAAATACTTTGTCCCTTCAACCTGTTCTTCAGAGTAGATCTCGTGGTCATTAAGATCGCCTAGGTTTTCACTTCGAAAACCCAAGTAAATTTACCTTGTGAGGTGAGTTTTATGTTGTCGCCCTCCACGAAGGCACGAGCGCCAGACCCTTCTTTGGCTTTTGTAGCCATCCGTTATACAGTCTGCAGGAGTGATTCCTCAATATCCTCAGCAGCGACTGCGATTCTAGTGCGATGTTCCCTTGATCATCTTTACAGACATCGGTTCG
This sequence comes from Eristalis intricaria, assembly GCA_964034865.1. Lineage (NCBI taxonomy): Eukaryota > Metazoa > Arthropoda > Insecta > Diptera > Syrphidae > Eristalis > Eristalis intricaria. Next base: position 34,752,157 of record OZ035875.1, read on the forward strand.
GGCTTTTTAGCCCTGACTATTTAACTTTACCCTTACCGAAGCGCTGCTTTAATATTGGCACTGTTCATAAAGTTAGTAAGGTAATTTATTATACTCTTTTAGTTATAGTGCCGACTTAGGAGGTAGACGCTTGCTTAAGGACCACGGCCACACCGAAATAACTCGACTCAAAGCAAGAAGAAGAAGAGAAAAGAATATGAACGTCTCAACATCAATCCCCATTTCTTTTATTGCATTAAAGGCAGACTAATTCACTAATTCTCTAGACAGCTGCCTAAGCGGTTCAGACTTAGGTACCTACCAGACTGTGTTCCTTCACTTAATTTATAATCTAATGAACTTTGTGACATTATTAGCTTCGGATTAAGTTTTATTTATTTGACTTCACATAATATGACCACAAAACCCCTGGGGCTGCATTAAATAATGGCTTGATGTCACGAATCATGAATCATCTGAAACTTAGTGTTCACAGTGATGCCACAAGTCAAACCGAATTATTAAAATTTTGATTTTGAACTTTTGGACTGCGGACGTGTATTATTTTTGTACAAGTCTGGGCGAGAAATTGTAAAGCATTGAACATAAAGGTCAAGAGATAAAATCAGAATTGAAAGCGCTTACAACTTTGTATCCTATGAAATCGAAAGGTTGCTTCATTCGATACTAATAGCTATGGGCACAGTTGTTTTTATTTAGCAAATGCTTTGAAGTTCGTTTTCCCAACTTCGTAGTCTTCCTTAACTTTAAACTTTGACGAAAATTAGTAAATCGGCAACAAATAGTTAGATCGATTGCGCCATCCGTTGGCACAGTACTTTCAATGTACTTGAATTCACTTACTGTCTGAAGAGGAGCCCCCACCCCCACCCCCACCCCCACCACCATTCACGGTTTTAAAGTTGCAAGTGAAAATTTCAAAAACTCTTGAAGATATAGCCGATTTATGATTGAACGTAGGCAGGTTTTATACCCAAGAATTTGCTTCTCAAAACTTTAAGCGCGTTTTTCTCAAAACAGTATTTTTACGACTGGCGCGTTATTCTATACTTATATAGCTATGGTATGAACTTGTATAAATCAAATCGAAGATCTTCTTTGCTTTTTAACTTTATTTGTGGCTGAAAAAAGGCGATTGTTTTCAAGTCCGCCTTTTTGTTATTTTTTGTGCGAAATTAATAATCCTAGTACATAGCAGAGCCAAATATGTTCTCTTTCTAATCTCGTTCGAATTTTTGGTTTCAGCGGAAAAGAAGGCTTTGCCGAAAAGAAGGACTTTTGTTTGATCACAAAAAACATCTTTTCTTTTTCTTTTTCAAATAAATGTATGCAAAGATACAAACCTAAGAAATAATTTATATTCATTATTACATATCGAGAATGGGGAGGGGTCCCCTGAACCCGACTTTTCCCCCTCCAAGGTTGATGGCATTTCGTTGAGATCCATTATCCTAAGCGAAAGTAAGCATACATCGTCAGCGTAGTTCAGGTGTGCCAGTTCTATTGTACAGTCCATCGAATTGCTCCATTGCTGCTCGAAGCACATCACTTATCACCAAAAGGAATACAATCGGTGATAGTATGTAGCCTTGTCTCATTCCATTTTTGGATCTCGAATACCTCTGACAGCCTATGTACCTCCTCTTTGCAACACATGACATTTGGATCCATCGAATGTAGCCTTGATAATAACAACTAGCTTATTCGGAATTTCGCCTCCTGCGTAGGGCGCTCCAAATGAACTCTTTCTTTACACTACCAAATCCAACATCCATCCATGTTTAAACGGATGAGTCAAAGATGGAAAAAGAGGCAAACGCGGGCATTTTCTCCGAATTTTTAAACATGCACTGCTCCATCAGACTGCCCGACTACGACATTATTTTTCAAGCGGAGAAGCGATGAAGGAAGTCCCCAAAGTGATATAATTGTTGGAAATACCACCGGCTGAAATTATTATCCATATTGACAGTCAAGCTGCCATTAAATCAATTTCGACATTATAAAACAAGGCCATGCTGGTCGCATGTTTCCGCGAAGAGCTTAAGGTTATTGGTTTACAGCAGTCGATTACTCTATGCTGGGTTCCAGGTCACAGGGCCATAACCGGTAGCACATGCACTTACCAGGAAAGGGGCCTAAGCCGACCCATCCCAGGCAATTCCATGTTTCGACTAACCACTTGCAAGTATCAACAAAAAAGTGGACGACAGTAGTGAAAGGTGAAACTCTCTAACCACCTGTAAGACCTCCCGGATGCTATGGTCCAAGTTCAACTGTGCAAAGACCAATGCAGCAAAAGGCTCCTGTGGGTGGTAGTCGGTAAGCTATCTGGTCATAAACATCTGAGATATCATAAGCACAAAACGTGACTCGCAAATGATACCATATGCAAGGGCTGAAAAGAAAATAGAGGATACTCCTCACTACCTGTGTCAATGCCCCAGTCTCTGCCTATAGAGGCATAGAACACTGGGAGAATTAGTCTTCCAGAATCTCCAAGAACTAGCAGGCACCCTACTAACCTCTATTTTCAGGTTCGTCAGGATTTCAGGATGGCTGGAGTAGACCAACACAACGACATCTGCAGGAAATACGCGATTAGGAACTAGGATCTAGGAGGTTAATCAGTCCCCATGGACATCACAAAGGGTCCGGCTGGACCTAAGTAAGGCGTGGCCCAACCACCTAACCTAACCTACACTTGCAAATGCCGTTTTCAAAATCAATGAACAGCAGGTGTAGTGGAGATCTATATTAATTTTCATTGCTCAATGATAATTCGCAATGTGTTGATATGGTCAACACAGGAAGGCCCAGTTCGGAAACCTGCTTGTTCGACATCGAATGCGTCTTTAAGGTTTTGTTTAATTCGATCAAGAATTATTTTTGATATCATCTTGGTTATAGCAGGTAATACGCAAATACACCTCTCCAATTTTCATCAGCAAATAAACTTCAAACTATTCCTTCATCCTATTTGAATTCATCCGTGTAGATTTTCAAGGCAGCCCGGTTATTTCCCTTCCATTCGTGCGGATATTATTACTGGCCTAAACAAATTATATGAAATTACTATCCGGTTTGAGTGTTTCATTAGCTTCTGCAACAGCCGACTTTATGGTCTCAGCTAACTATGGAACGCATAAATGAAGAAACCAACATTTAATGAAAACGTTTGAGAAACTTTCGCTGACAAATGAGGCTCTCTGGGCAACATCAGGGTCACAAAATATGTGTGGGAAATAAAAGTAGCTGCTTAACATATCGTGGCCAGCAAACGCACTTAACTAATACATCACGGTTACCAATTTCGATCTTCAATCGAAACTGCGCGAGTTATAGGTCCGATACTGCTTTGAAGGCTTCAAAATTTATACGATTTTCCAAATCTCGTTTGAACGGCTGCTAAATCAATCCACAATGCCTTTCAAGCGTAAGGCGACTGCTGCTGATTATAATGTTACGAGCATATCTCTATTACTCTTCGTTTATCGTCGGTCGTTCGATTTGGTTATTGTGCCGCTCATTCTGCAATCGGATATAATTTTCAAATGATGAATATGTGTAATAAATAACCACAAAGCTAGGCAAATACGAATGCGAACTCAGTTAAAACAACATTTTGGAAACAGTTCCATTGAAAAATGCACTGCCAATAATTCAAATTATTCACGCATTTTAGCGGCGCGGTTGGGTCATTGACTGAGAGACTGTAACCTTTGACTAGTGTGATGGACCATCGCAAATCTTCATTCGGCTATTACACCTACGGCTGTTAATAATTGCAAAACCACCATTGATGTGTTCACTTCGCAACTCCGCTTGGGTATATTCATAAAGCTTGAATAGGCTGCAACTAATTATATATTTATGTATTCTAAATTTGGTTACAGTCTGCGCTCGAGCGAATTAGTCTACATTATAATGAAGCCGTGGCCACTTAGCGGAATTATAATCAAACTTGTCTCATGGGACATTGTAGACATTCTGTCACCGCTGGACTTTGTCGGACTATGTTTGGCACGAGAGGCATCAATTTTTTTTAAAATAAAAACAAGCGTATGTAATCATCATAAAAAACCTAACTTTGAATCACCCAAATGTTCTAAGGCATATTTTTCTAAATCGACACTTCATTAGATCCAGTTTTTCGTTTACGTAAATAAAAATTGTTTGTGCTTAGGCGTGGTTAGGTTCGTGTGTTGGCTAGGGCCAGGCCATGTGTCACTTAGGTCCAGTTGGACCCATCGTGATGCCCATGTGGGAATGTATCTAATTATCTTCTACGCCGTGCTTATCACATTGGTGTTGATGTGTTGATCAGGCATCCTGATATCCTTATGAATCCTTATAAATAAGGCGAGCTAATAAATAATTCGTGAGCGTAGTGGGTTAGTGCGTCGACTTCGGTTCGGTTCCAACTTCCATAATTCACGGCCTCCACCACTTTCGAGTCACTGACAATGTTCAAAGAGTATTCCTGTCTAGAAAAAGCTTCTCAACTCTGCCGTCCGGAGTCGGCATAAAACTGTAGGTCCCTTCCCCTCGTGAAAGATCAATAACACGAGTGGTTGCTGAGAAGCTAGGCCCAAGTCAGCCTCGGACAGTCGCGACACCAATATTATTCTTAATTAAAAATTAGATAACAACCTAACAAAAGCCCTTGTTTCAGAAGAACAAGCAGTCTCGGATTAACGGACGGACCTACAACGACGACACGACGCGAAAACAGCTAAACGATTTACAAGTGTGCTCCTGGAATATTGGAACACTGAGCACTCGGCAGCTGCTCATCAACTGGAAAATATATTACGCAATATAAGGTGGATACTGAAAAAAGAAAGAGTGCGACATATGTTACAGCTGTCACAAAAGTTAGCACATAGTTAGATGCGGATTCGTTGTGGTAAAAAAGGTTATGGTCGAAGGTCATTGACTTTAAACCGATAAGTGATCGCCTGGTTGTTATCCGCAGCCAAGGCAGATTCTATAACACCAGCATATGCGTGAAAGTCCCTACTGACGAGGCTGAAATATCAGTCATACAGCATTTTTATGAGCTCTTATCTGTAGTGTCCGGACGTACGTGTAAGAATCGTGGTCAAAGGCTTGAATGCTAAGATCGGAATGGAGAACATCCTTGGCGGAAAGATCGGAAAGCACGACATCACAGTCATAAGCAACAAGAGGTTCCCTCAGAATATAACCACAGCAATAAACACAGCAACTTGACAATCTCCTGGACGAACCGCCAACCAAATCGAACATGTGCTCTTTGACCCCAGATGTGCTTCAAATATCCTGGATGTGCGAACATTCAGAGGAGCAAACGTCGACTCGTACCACTTCCTCGTGGCACCGCGATTCAGAGCCCGACTATCCAATGTCAGATAGCTGCACAAGCCAGCCAACAACGTGACTAGGGGTTTGATCGGAGGATCGGTCTTCCTCTCCTTTCCCAACCAGGAGGCCCATAGTCGAAAACTCTCTTTGCTGGAGCGTTGTTGTCCATGCGCTATATGTGGCTGAGCCTGTGCAGTCAACGGTTTAACCTTCCTCGAAGACGGGACCATATGACCGACGTAGAATTTTCTTTCGAAGGCACTGAGTTTTGCTTTTGGCAACATATAGTAGGACTGGCAAAATAAGAGTTTTGTAGAGCATGGTCGAACAACATCGACAAACGGATCTCCACTAAGATGTGGAGTGCGCGTTTGCCCAGGAAAACAGACTCATTCACTACCTCGAAATTGTAGCTGTCGATTGTTATGTTTTGCCCCAGATGGTGTGCGGCGGAATGTGTCACGTTATGTATCGCTAATGTTCTGTTGACTGGACAAATTTGTAAAGTGTCGATTTGCGTCTACAAATTCGAATTTGTTTTTTGTTTCGAATTTTGTTTGGTTTCATAGTGAAAAATGTGATTACCACGACTGTATTAAGTCCCTTCAGACAGGTAGTCACTAGTGTACCATCTATTTGGGGAATGCTCCATGCTTACAACAGGAACAATATAGGGCCAGGGACACTCCCTTGTGGGACTCCGCCAACGATCGCATCCCCTGATGGAAGGAAAATTTCTTCTATGACTTCGAATACGTAGAAATCGTAATGAGACATGACAGACAGAAATGAGCGTGATTGTTTTAAACTACTGCAATTAAAGCTAGGTTAAGTAAGGTTAAACTCTTCAATCCCACTTAGATGCTGTTGAATCCATTGTGCTCTCACTGTCCGGTAATTGATACACCAGTTCAGATGAGAGATACCTACCTACTGGTATCCTAGTGGCCTATCCTGGATGATCTATTCCTTTGATGGGCTGAAACCAATTTGTTTTCTTAACGAATTTTGCTATGTCCAGAATCTTGATATCTGACATTTCTTCTAGCTCGCTGAATGATAAGTTGCCTAGCATTTAAAGTTACCGTGCGGGAAATTAAAAAAAAAAAAAAACAACGACTCATATTACTGATCTCGTATTATGTCCGAAAATTATAAGAACATGTTAATTTTGGTTAATTTAAGAATACATTATTTCCTTGCCTGAAATGGTTAAAAAGGAAAGGAATAAACTTCTATGCAAATTTAAAGTGATTTAATTATTAAATTTCGTTCTCTATAGCTGTTGGTGTTGCCATGAGACAAATACTTGCACACATCTGGCTTAGAGTATCATGATATTCAATTAAGACATTTAAATCAATCTGATCCGAGCATCTTTATAAAGTTCTGTGCTAAATGCTACCAAGGAATCATAAATTTGCACCCCATTCTGTCACATCTGAATATGATTCAGCAAGGCATCGTCGGTAGTGCTTATCTTTTATTTGTACGAATAAATGTTTAATATTGTAAGCAAAATGACAATGCTCAAAGAATATTCCTGTCTAGGAAAAGCTTCTCAACTTCGCCGTTCGAAGTCGGCATTAAACTGCTGTAGGTCCCATTCACTCGTGGACGAACAATAGCACGCACAGCACGAGTGGTTGCTGGAGAAGCTAGGCCCAGGTCCGTCTCTGAATGTCGCGCCATCCATATTATATTATTATTCTTATTGCAAGCAAAATAAATTACCTCAAAATGAAATGAAGGTTTATGTAGAATATCTAGCCATAAATACAATTCGAAAAATCTGACATATAACCCGCTGTTGTAAGTTACCAAGAAACATTTCATAAGGCAAGGACTTTTTGAATTTCCAGTGGCGTAATTTCAAAACCAACTTTCCTCCCGCTAACTTTTTTATTCAGCCCTTGAGTCCTAAGTGGACTTGAAAAACCAGAAAACCTCTTCAACTAGAGAGAACTAGACCATCTCTGGCTAGCTGTCCCCAATTTCGTACGTTAAGTTGGTTGAGGTCCTTAGCCACCTGAGTGTGGAGTCAAAAATTCTAGGGCTAGAGCTGAATTGTCCAGTCCTGATGCCCTTTTCTTGAATAAAAAAAAACACTCACAAAAACCAGGCAATATAATAATAATATGGGTGGCGCGTCCGAGGTGGACCTGGGCCTAGCTTCTCAGCAACCACTCGTGTTGTGCGTTCTATTGTTCTCTCAAGCGTGGAAGGGACCTACAGTTTAATGCCGACTCCGAAAGGCGAAGTTTAAAAAGCTTTTTCTAGACAGGAATACTCTTTGAGCATTGTCAGTGACTCGAAAGAGGTGGAGCCGTGAAATATGAAAGGTGGTTAATTCGGGTATCGAACCTGGCACCCTCTGCGTAGGAGTCGACGCACTAACCCACTACGCCACGGCGACCCATGCAAAGGCTTGATAAATAATATGGGGACGTTGCATAATCCATTTCATCCCCACATTCCCCACCATTCACGGTTTCAAAAAATCGATTTTTATTTAATTCGAACGTAAACGTTTTTAAGAAGTTTATTTTCAAAAACTCTTGATGATATAGCCGATTTATGGTAGCAGCGCGGTAGGTTTTATACCCAAGAATTTGCTCCTCAAAACTTTAAACACGTTTTTCTCGAAACTTTGGTTTTACGACTGGCACATGGGGTTACTCAAAAACTATTAATACGATCCAATTTTAAAAATAAATTAATACAATCGGTTCCAATTTTTAATTTTTATTCTATACATATATAGCTATGGTATGAACTAGGATAGCTCAAATCGGGGAAGATCTTCTTTACTTTTTAACTTGACTCGTGGCTGAAAAAAAGGGAATTTTCAAAAAAAGAATTTCAAAGGTCCGCCATTTTATTAATTTTTGTGTGAAATTAATAATTCTAGTTCATACCAGAGCCAAACATGTACTCTTTCTAATCCCGTTGGACATTTTGTTTTCGGAAGTTCCAGTGAGCGGAAATCACATGCGCCGCCGGAAAGAAGTGCTTTCTTTTGATCACAAAAAACAACAACAAAAAAAATTATGTACAGTTTTTGTCTTATTTATTAAGTCTTCAAATAAATGTATGTAAAGTTACAAGTATAAGGAATAATTTATGTTCATTTACCAGCAGATTGAAAATCGTCAAAATTTGAAATCGAAAATGGTGGGGGTCTCCTTCAATGATTAAGAACCGGGGGGGGGGTATCGTTGTGGCTGCATAAACAATTAGTGACACCCAACGATCAGGCTGCTCCAGGAATCATTGATAAAATCCTTAGACTGAATGAAACACACGTCAATGGATGATCAGAAAATTTAAATGTGGAAGTGGCTTTGGGTAGACTAAATTTTACATGAAAACATATCCGCGCGTTGGGAGTCGCCATTGTTTATAATTGGCCATACTTCCTGGTTCCTTTCTGGACGTTTTAAACATCAATGTCTAGAAAGCATTGCGACGAAGAAGTTTTTGGACATAAAATGGACGACACAAAGAGCCGTGCAGACTAGGTAGGTAGGTGGTAGTAGGTGGTTTTGGTGCACTTAGGCCAAAGTAGGCCCGTTGGCCCAAATGGCGGTGGGCCGTGATTTCTACAACAGCCAGACAGATTTGTCAGTGAAATCCAGTAGCGTTTTAATTGGTTTTGCTTTCAGATCGCTTAGATTATTAAAGGAGTAGGAGCCTTGAGTGGCTTTCCTAGCTAAGGCGAGTGGAGGGCAGCTGCAGAGAAGGCGTTACACATTTTCCCCTCTTCTTTATCTAGATATAGAGATGATCTAGAGATCATTAGAGAATAGCAGGTGTCCGGTGATTATTCGCACTGCGGTGCTGATCTTGGATATTTTTAAGGAGACCAAACTATCAGTTCTTTAAGGGTCTAGACTTGGTCAGATTTGTTTGGTGATTTGGCAAGTGTTCCTACTCCGTCTTCCGTTTTGGATCCATCTGTGTAGATGCGTATTGCATTACCATAGGAAATATTGCCATCATACCAAAGGTCTCTTTCCGGAATCAGGGTTTCGAAGTTTTTCTCTGAGATAGAGGTTCTATTAAGATTTTGGCATGTCTGCACAGCCATTAAGAACATGCCTTACATCGGGTTGCACAGTTGGTTGCTCATTGCTTACCATGAATATCTATGAGGAGTATGGTTTCGTTGCGTCGGTTGGAGTCGTTCTCAAAGCTCCACTTATACAGATGCTGGCATGCTTTGGAACCTTTCTTAGAATTTTGAGATGTGTTCGACGAGTATGGGCCACCATATTGCTACGACGTATAAGAAGATGGGTTTGATCACAGCAGTGAAGAGCCCGTATTTCATGTGGGGTTGGAGACCCCATTTTTGACCGATGACTTTTTAGCACATATAAAAGGCCGTGATGGCGTGTCCTTCTATTTCAGCTGTATTGACCTCCCAGTTTAATTGGCTGTCTAGTACAAGGTCAAGGTATTTTGCCTTATTTAAGAACTGTCAACTGGTGCCAATTAGGGTGGGTGGATCGATATGAGGTATTTTACATTTTCTAATGAAAAGGACGTTCCACTCCACACAATTGACGATGATCGACGAGAATTCCGTCCCCCCGACCTAGACGAAGTCAAGACAGCTATATCGAGACTAAAGTTGAATAAGGCTGCTGGTGCAGACGGACTGTCTGTGAAACTGTTTAAGGCAGCTGGAGAAAAGATGGTAAGGTACATGCAGCAACTCATCTGTAAGATATGGTCGGAGGAAAGCATGCCCGACGAGTGGAACCTCAGCATCGTTTGCTCGATCCACAAGAAAGGAGACCGATTCAACTGCGGCAACTACCGAGGGATAATTCTCCTCAACACCGCCTATAAGATCCTCTACGCCATTTGTGTGAGCGCCTGAAACCATTCGTCAACAACCTGATAGGTCCTTATCAGTGCGGTTTCAGGCCGGGGAAGTCCACCATCGACCAAATCTTCACATTACGGCAGATCCTGGAACAAACCAAAGAAATGCAGATTGACACCCACCAAATACTCGTCGATTTCAAGGCCGCATATGACAGCGTGCATAGGGACGAGCTATACAACGCCATGTCTAGTTTTGACTTTTCTGCCAAGCTCGTCAGGTTGTTCAGGGTGACGATGGAGAATTCTCGCTGCTCCATCAAGGTTGGTAACGAACTCACTGAGACCTGCAATGTCAACAAAGGTTTTAGACAAGGCGACGCGCTGTCATGTGACTTTTTCAACATTATTCTTGAGAAGATCATGCAGAACTCACACGCTAACACAAGAGGCACGATCTTCCAAAAGTCCGTACAACTGCTAGCATACGCGGATGACATTGACGTGATTGGCAGAACACAGCGAGCCGTCAATGAAGCGTTTGCTGGTATTGAAGCGGAGGCAGCCAAAATAGGTTTAGCGGTGAACGAGGGCAAAACGAAGTATATGCTGTCATCGAGAAAGGACGCACAACATCGACGACTTGGCCAAAACGTCACCATAGCTAGCTATAACTTTGAGGTAGTCAAGGACTTCATCTACCTCGGCTCGCAAGTGAACAGTACGAACAACACCAGTACCGTGATTAAACGCAGAATTACTCTTGCCAATCGATGTTTCTTTGGACCAAGCTAACACTCTCTCGAAGGACCAAGCTAACATTATATAACACACTGATCATCTCGGTCCTGCTCTATGGTGCGGAAGAATGGACAATCTGAAAAGCGGATGAAGAAGCACTTGGTCTTTTCGAGAGAAAAGTTCTGCGTTCAATCCTTGGTCCTGTCTGCGTTGATGGTTATTGGAGAAGAAGATTCAACCACGAACTGTACGGGCTATATAGTGGCATGAGCCTAGTTAGGCGTCTACGGATTCAACGCATAAGATGGCTGGGCCATGTAGAGCTTATGAATAACACTGCTCCAGCCCGAAGAGTCTTCGACTCCGAACCACTGGGCCAACGCAATAGAGGACGCCCACGGAACTGATGGCGCATCCAGGTGGAGAAGGATCTCAATCGACTTGGTGTGCGCAGTTGGAGATCGTGCCGGCTGGAGAGGCTTGCTGGTTGAGGCCCAGGTCCACTCCGGACTGTAGCGCCACGAGAAGAAGAAGAAGAATGAAAAGGACGATATTTTCAGTCGCCCAGTTATTGAGTAGACTTAGACCATGTTGCATTAAGTCTTTCAGTACATGTGGGTATTTTTTTCCCGAGAAGACTATGGCAACATCTACCGCATAGGCAATCGTTTTGCAACCATCCCCTTCCATTGTTAATAGCAGTTTTTTCACTGCACGGTTCCAAAGAAGAGGTGATAGTACTCCATGTTGCAGTAATGTTTTCAGAAGAAAGGATGATAGGCTGATGAGTCTAAAGTCCTCCGGATGTACATGGGAACTCTTTCCCGCTTTGGGTATAAGGCTTACCTTGATTTGTTTTAATCTGGTTGGGATGTAACGCAAGGATAGGCAGCCTTTAAAAATGATTTCCAGTCATGGCATATTTTTTTCGGAAATCCATTGAAGTTCGGCTGCGATAATGCCGTCAAGTCAAGATAATTTTTATGGACTGAAGCCTTTTGTGGGTTGGCGTGACGTAGTGGGTTAGTGCGACAGAGTCGGCATAAAACTGTAGGCCCCTTCCACGCTTGAACGAACAATAGCACGCACAACACGAGCGGTTGCTGAGAGAAGCTAGGCCCAGGTCTGCCACGGACTGTCGCGCCACCCATATTATATATTATTATATAAGCTTTTACTTGAACACGTTGTCCAGTGACCTGTTATCAGAGATTTTGGATTAAGAGTGGGCATCACTCCTATTTGGCTTGCATCCGGATAAACTGTAGTATGCACCGGGAAATGGTAATCTACCAGTAGTTTGAGAGATTTCACTCTAGGTGCACATATAGTGAGAATAAATTTACACACCATCGTGGCTTGGGAGTCTTGTCGGCTGATCTCAGTGGACAAGCTACTTCCATCGCCTTGTTGTGTGCATCGTGCGTCCGGCTTAAAGGAAAAGAAACGCAATGATTAGATATTTGGCGAAAGAGATATATTCTCTCTAATTATTTATATAATTACGAAAAGGTAACTACAGCGCTGAGATATTGTTCTGCGACCATTACACTTCATAAGATACGAACAAAACCAACCCAAATGAATACCACACATGAAAGCTGACTGACACAATACCAAACAAAAACCACTCGTCTCGGTATGAGATTGAAGATAAGATGAAATGGTAATTTCGGTAGAGTAAAAAAGTGTTGAATCCTTTCTAATGTATCCTATAAGCATCTAGAAATATATAGACTGATAAGAACTCAAATTATTAATTAATTTAATGAAACACGTCAACACGAAACAACCACTCCACTTAAATTTAATCGAGGGGGCATTACTTTCACATTACTTGCAGATCAACGATAAAATTAATGAAAAGACAAGCTTAAGCGAACTAATGGAAAACAGAAGTAATCCATTAGCAGACGGATTACGCCATAGCAAGTTAGAGGAATGCGGATAGGACGATCGGTAGCGCCATTTGTGACCGATTATCTGATTGAAAAATGTGTACGTCCATTTACGCCTAGAATTAAGGTTTTGTGGTTTGACAAACTTGATATGCGATTCCGGTAGACGGTAAGACATTTAGACGCCTGTAGAAAAAGTCATTAAGATGGATGAAGGCACATTAAGTAGAAATCGTTTCCATCTAAATGGAGGAAACTGACTGGTCCGACCCAACTTCAACTTTAACTCGTCAGCATCCCTTTCTGCGTGAAGCCAAACAACGGAGTGTTACTCTAAATAGAACTCCTCTCTGTAACCAAGGCGCTGTCAGTTTTCTGTCAGTGTAAGGGGATTCTCGGTAAGTCTTGGGGTCTATCACCACAAATATCCACCTGGATCCACACGACTATGATAAGGCCCCTTTCTCTCCTACCTATCGGTCGTTTGGTGGAATAAACTTTCAGGTAAATACACATAACTGCTGCTTCTACTAAGCTTCAAAGAACAGTCTGTATCGGCTGCATTAGGGTCTTACCTAGTGGGCCTGACTCTGCTGATGATGCATGGGATGCACTCTCAAGGCCTTCTTGTGTCTTAAAAGGACTGGCGTACCGCATATCATTTAAACCCAGTCTTATGGATATACAGTCTGACGCATGGACACTAGCACTTCAGTTGCGACGCATATACGAAGTCGAATGTCCCTGTAGTCAGGATTGGCGCTGGCCAGAATTGGAGCCAAGAAAGGAATTCGAATCTTAACAACATCGGGCGACATCGTAGACGCGGACAACATTACCCTGCACACATCATTAGGTAAATTTGCTTCGGTTTTCCAAAAGTACGATCCTAATAACCACGAACTATACTATCAAGAACAGGTCGCAGGGGAGAATTATTATTTGTGCCTCTAGTGACAGCCAAGCTGTACATAAGGCCTTGTTCAACCCTTTAACCGTTTCCAGGATAGTTCAGCAATACAAGTCCTCTCTGAATTTGATTGGCAGCCAAAACTCACAAAGACTTGTCTTAGTCCCGGGTAACCATGGAATCGCTGGAAATGATATCGCCCATGAACTTTCTAGACAATGATCAGAAGAGATATTCCCAGGACCTGATCGTGAGCTGCACTACCTGTATTCCTGGTTAGAGCTTCAATCGATGGTTCGACCTCTCGACAACATTTCCGGAGGTGGCATAACTGTTCAGGATGTAGACAGGCCAGCCGCATTCTCCCTAACGTCTGCAAGGAATTCGAAGCATTCTTGTTATCACTTGACAGAATGTTATAAAAAAATCGTTCCAACAATAGCAAGTCTGCTCAGCTGTATTTCTCGACGTTTCTCAAGCCTTTGACAAGGTTGCCACGAAGGCTTGAAACACAAGCTTCAACAATTCCTCCCGAAAGAATACCCCCTATTTAAATCTATACAAGCTGGAATCCCACAAAGAAGTGTTCTTGGTCCCCTCCTTTCATCAGCACCGAGATCAAACGCAGAGTAACTCTTGCCAACCGCTGTTTCTATGGGCTCAAGAGGCAATTGAGTAGTAGAGCCATCTCTCGAAGGACCAAGCTGACCCTATACAAGACCTTGATCATCCCAGTCCTGCTGTACGGCGCGGAGGCATGGACAATCTCAAAAGCGGATGAGGAAGTCCTTGGTATTTTCGAGAGAAAAGCTCTGCGTGCGATCTTTGGTCCTGTTTGCGTTGACGGTTTTTGGAGGAGAAGATTCTACCACGAACTGTACGGGCTGTACAGCGACATGAGTCTAGTCAGGCGTCTTCGGATCCAACGCCTAAGATGGCTAGGCCATGTAGAGCGTATGGACAACTCAGCTCCGGCCCGGAGAGTCTTCGACTCCGAACCCGTGGGACAACGCAACAGAGGACGCCCGCGTTTAAGGTGGCGCACCCAGGTGGAGAAGGACCTCAACCAACTTGGCGTGCGACACTGGAGACAGCTAGCCAGAGACCGTGCCAGCTGGAGAGGCTTGTTGGTTGAGGCCCAGGTCCACCCCGGACTGTAGCGCCAAATGAAGAAGAAGAAGAAGGTTCCCTCCTTTACTTATTGTATAGCAGAGGAGGAGGACGTAGGCACAGTGCTAGGCACATTTGCTGACGACACCGCCATTTTGGTAACTGCCAAAACGGTCGACGAATCAACTAGAAAATTGCAATGTGCCTTAAACCGGCTACACGAATGGACGAACACACTGAGCTTAACGAAGCTAAATCCGTTCATATACATTTTACGTATAAGAACGTGAATAACTTGCCCGTTTTTATAAATAATGTTCAAATACCCTTCGGCAATGAAGCGAAATACCTCGGAATTACTCTCGATGTAAAGCATAAATGGAAGGAGCACGTCAAAAAGAAACGTGGGGAGCTCCAATTAAAATACAAAGACAAGTACTGTCTTATTGGAATATTTTCCAATATTTTCCTTAGCTAAGTACTGACAACAAATTGCTTATATACAAGGAATTGCTAAAACCCGTCATGACGTATATACAACTATGGCGTTATACGAAAGGAAGTAACGGAAACATACACCAAACTCGTCTCGCACCCTGGTATATAGGAAACTACGATATCCTCAGAGATCTTGGAATTTCATCAGTCCAAGATGAAGTTACGAATTTTGCTCGTAAGAATAAGCGTCGCCTGGAAGAGCACATAACCTCTGCTGTCTTTCCAATTCTTTTCGCCATCTTCAAAGGACCAAACCCCTTGAGCTATCACGGTGAATTCAACCAGCGCTTAACTGCGGTGTTAGCAAGAACTCTCAATGGAGAACCTCTTGACTCTAAACAAGAAAGAAAAACTGCTGGATGAGTGTAAAACTTAGTTGTAGTGGAAATATATTTTGTTTATTTGAAGGGAGCTGTTTTTACTGGGTACAAATCCCTTTCGGTTTGTGGGAACGGTCCCCATAGTGTCTTTTGAAGATTTTCACCTACCCTCGCAAAAAAAAAAACCGTCGCCACCTCTGCCGCAGACCACTTTCTCCCGTCTCTTCTATGGTCAGTTGGCAGGTTTTCGGTGCTAATGTGGTGAGAGATGAGGATGGAGGCTCCCCATCACAGAAGTCTGCTGGTTGCTACTTGGACGTAGAATGGAGTAGTTTTTAAGCCTGAGTGCTCCAGTGTGGCGTTAAAAACCGAATCTCATTACGTAGAGCCTTATTCGTCAGAGAGAACAAACAGATGTTGTCAAGAAAAGGAAAGGAACAATTTTCTTTACTTCTGAGCCATCGAGGTCTAACGAAGTTCAAGTACTATTCCATTTACTTTTATTAGATTTGAGACATTGTTCAGTAATGAAAACACTTTTTTGTATCGTGTGACTCTCCATTTTTACTTACCCTTAACTATCAGCTGTCAATTAAATTTACTGCAGAAGTGGCGGCATATTCAAATCTTGCGTTAATTTTGGGAAACACTAAATTTAAAAAAAAAAACTTGATAAGACAATTTCTAATTGGACTCCCTAAAACTACACACAAACGATTAAAAGCAACTGGACATAGAACATTGCGCATACTTATAGGCGCCCAGGAAATTGGGCTAACAGATTTTAAGGTAGAGACAAACGAGTTAAACTTTTTGGTGAAAGCTTCTCTTGGGATTATTTTGACCACGGAACTCAAAAAACACACAACAAAAATCTAGAAAGTCCTATAAGTGCAATATATATTACATATATACATATGAATAAGGAATTCAAGTCTTTGAGCGTTTTTGCGTATATACGTCGTACAAGTGGGTATTGCTGCGGTTAACAGAGGATTCATTTCAACTTTAAGAAGGCTTCTCAAATCCAATGTTGATTGTTGATTGATAAATATTGTTTCTATTTATCTACCTATGTCTCTCATTTTGTGCATTATGTATTTCGAATACTTCCTATTTTAAAAGTTAGTTAAATTACAATATACACATATTTCCTTTTTCTGGTTTGCGTTACGATGGGCCATAATTTGTTTATTTGAAGTATACTTGGGCATTTGATTCAGCTTTTCAAGCTTAGATTGTCACTCCAAGTGGATAAAGTGCCAAAAAGCACTCACCTCGGATTTGTCTATGCATAGTCTAACACATAGGAAGATTTAGCGCAAAGCTGAAAAGGACGTTGGGAAATAAGCCGTATGTACAGTTGTGTTCAAAATAATAGTAGCGCGCCTAGTTATATTGGTTTTTCAAGCTTTGTCGAATGACAACAACTTATTTTTGAATTTCATGTACATACAATATTTTTATTCTTATATACAGATATAAAAGTATTACAGATATAAAATGTATTTTAACAAAATATTTCATTCTTAATTGACAACATTTATAGCTTGGAAATTAAAAATATAAAGCAACAAAAAACTACAAACAAAATTTTCCTGTTCAAAATAATAGTAGTTTTGATTGAAACTAAATTTATTAAACAAAAAAAAATAATAATACTGTCCACACCATAACGTTAACCCCATTGACCCGAAACCATTCCTTGCCTTCTTTGCTGGTATGTTTCGGGTCATTATCATGCTGAAAGACCCAGATTAATGGCATTTCATATGGAGGACGGCGAACATATTGACGGGACCCACATCCTCCAAAAAGAACAATTTTGCTCTCATCAGTCCATAATATATTGCGCCATTTTTCCACAGGCCAGGCGATGTTTTCTTTGCCAAAACCTATCCGAGCTGCTCTGTGCTTTTTAGAGAGTAATGGCACGTTGCGGGGACTCAGAGCGTATAGCCCTTCATTTAACAGCCGCCTGCAGACTGTGACGGTACTAATACTTAGCCCCAACTCTTTTTGGATGAGATTTGAAGGTACAGAGGGTGCGTCTTGCTGTATCTGTATGTCTTTCATTTTTCGTCCACGAGTTTCGGGCTTAGAATGGTGCTTAATTGCGTTGGCGATTGCCAACAGCCAATTGGGGCTGTACAACCTACGATTTCTTGAATTTCTTTATATTTTTTTCCATCTGCTCTTAAATTTAAAATTAATCTTCTTTCCTGATCTGTGCAATGCTTATTGCGGCCCACTGTTTAATTAAAAGTTCAAGATTTTACTACAATCTAAATTAAAAATATTTATTTGTTCGTACTTTTATGTTTCTACCAAATTTAATTGTTTATCAAGTTTTAAGTCAGTTAATTAGTACACTACTATTTTTTTGAACAGCTGTATAAGCACTTCGACGAACCTTTAACGACTGATTGATACTACAACCGACATGCAGTGGAAAATATTATCAGTATTTGTTTTGTCAATTACCGTTATAAGTTTCTGCAGGCAAAATCAGGGAAAATATAAAAAGTTTTCTTGGAATTTCTTGGAATATGCAAATTAAAAGTGCACTACTATTATTTTGAACACAGCTGTAAGCAAACCATATCCTAAGCTAAAGCTAGAATTGGTGTCTTTTGAGATACAAATCCTTACAGCCGGTAAAAAGGCTTGAAGTTGTAATTAGGTTTGCAAAAAGATGTACATCTATTAAAGAAAAGAAAAATATATTTTTTTGGTTTTGAAGCCTGTAAGAATGTCTTGTGTATTTAAGGTATGAGGTGGGTGGATCGCTTCGCTCGCACAACAGGATTTTAACTATTTTTTCCGCAGAGTTTAACCGATCACGCAACTTCGTCGCTCCGCTGAGGGTATGTCAACACATGTCTGGCAGGCGCCTGGAGCTAATTTAATTAACGGAATGTAACGATATGTATCTCCATTGAAAGACTTCACTAGTGACTTTAACTTGAGGTACACTTTACTTACGGTTCAGCTGATATTAGTAGTACTTTTCGGAACTGAAGCCTAAGGCATCACAATAGGTTCCACATGTCAATGGTATCCGGTAATTCAGCGCAGTAATCAATGCTCAGCATGTGCATGTAACTCCACGTCGGAGGTCATGCGAGTTTCAGATTTTATATAATACAAGTACATATGAGTACATTATACAAACATTCTTTTTCGATGTGAGTAATTTATTTTCATTCTGATTGCATCACAACCTTGTGACAACATCAACGCCTTCACACTTCATCACGCCATTAATTTACAGATATAAAATTATGCAATATTTTTTGATTCAGCATCTTCAAGTCAAGAAATTCAGCATCAAAGAATTTCTCTGTGTGTTATAATGGCATATGAAATGTCAATGCGAATACAAATAATTGAAATAGACTTCTATCGGCATTATACGTGACCTAAGTACGAATTATGGTATTCCGTGCCGCTTCCTAACTAATAATGTCGTGCTTCTCTTTTCCTAACTAATAATGTGCTTCTTCTACATAACTTATGTATAATTTTTCTTCTAATATCATTTAGCAAGCTTACGTCAAAGAGTATCAATCGCGTTGACAGAATAACTAAATATATATGAAGATTTGATTTACGAACCAACAAATTACACATTGCATCTAACGTATAATAGGGAGCGTAAAATGAGTGCCTAAATTTTCTTGTGCGCATACAGCTTTTATGTTTGCAACTGCACACATGTGCTCAAAAAGTCAACTCACACATGCCATGGCCCCTTTTGGTTGACCTTACAAAACAAAAGATAAAAGTCAAAAAATATGAAATGTACCGCTAGTTAAGCGATACTGTAATCATTTTCGGTTTTATGTCTTACCTCACATTTTGGTGCCTTAAGCCACGACTAAAGTAATTTTAATAACACATGAAAACGAAACGAATTACACATTTCAGTTGGGTTTGTTTTGTACAATTATTATATTTCATTTAGGTAGGTACGTACCATTTAGATATTTCATTATGTAGGAGTATTCCGCAATTCTTCTTCGGTGTCTGCGGGCCCAGCAAACCATTAATTAGTAAGTTCTCATACAAATGAGATTTAAAGTAAAATGGGACTCGATTAGTCGTCGATGAGGTTTGATTATAGATAAAGGAAACATATTAACATACAAAATAATTAGGGAGTTACCCAATACTCGCCGATTTCAAAGAAAAGGAGCAAAATGAAGGGAAACAAAGTCATATCGTGCTAATCGAGTACATTGCAACAACAAGAAAATCATCGATATCCCGGGCAATCAGTAAATAACAGAAAAATAAAAAAATATTTAACTCTTATGTGTCAACCATGAACGACGGGAATCTTAGTTTAATTGCTTCCTGTAACGCTTAGTTGAGGGTAACTATAAAATTGTATCATTGACAGCAGAAATGAAGTATTACAGAGATGCCCGACTTCTACCTCGCTTTCCCCTTTAAGATATTTGACAACTGTTTTTTATAACGTGTTCATAAACCAAATTGACCAATCAGAGGATGAATTTTACGTTATTTCGTGAATAACCGTCAAAAATTCATGAATATCTGTCAAAAAGGCACTCAAATTCGTCGATGGACAGCGGGCAATCAGCTGTGAAGTCGGCTATCTCTGTAATACTTCATTTCTGATTGACAGTGTACAGATGTCATAAAAACATTTAGATTACTCATAAACAAAAAAATGACACGTGCTTCTGTTAATTCGCCTAGTCTAATTGGTTATTTATTTTTTGTGGTTAATTTACTTGTACAAGTGAATAAAGTCAATAAAGTATACCTTTGTACGGCGCACAGTTAAAGTTTAGGATTACAAACTGGCTATAAGAAATATTGCTTGTTTCTGTTTATTGAATGGGAAAGCAGAATACGTTCAGATCACTTCATGAAACAAAACTCGCCTCTTGCTTGGCTAAGACCAAGCACGAAAATAAGCTTGGTTAAAAACATTAAAAAAGCAAACAATTAGTACTACAGTAATCCCCGGATAATTGACGCTCGCTTAGTTGCGTTCCCCTTTACCTAATCGAAAACTAAGCAAATAAAAAATTCTATAAGAAATGTACATAACTTTTCCCGTTCAAATGCGTACCCGAGTAATTGCATTGAATGAAGTTAAGTTTTTCATAAAACTGCATACAATTCTCCTGGATAATTGAACACACGCAATAAAAAATAAATTTGTTTGTTTTCAGCTTAAATAAAATCAAGAAGAGTTTTAAATTGTCGAACTGACATGTGCTTACGGCTTAAAAAAATCCAGAAGAGTCGCTAAGTCAATTGTCAAATTTGCATCAAAAAGTTTTGCGATTGCTGCGGATTGACCTGAATAAAAACATGTTTGGATGAATAATTAGGAATGTAAAAAATAATTATACTTGAATCCTTTTCATTATGTCCATTTCAATATTTTACAGGCAACCATGAACAAGCAAAAAAACCTCACTTTCCTTAAAACAAAGGTTGCGAATAATTGCTGAAGCTACAGAAAACAATAAAAGTGGATTGTGTGCCAATTATGGATGCTGCAGGCCGACGCTGAAAAGGATTATACAAAATCAAGAAATTCTTTAAAAGTCGAAGACTTGTAATCTGACACGATTACAGGGGTGGAGCTCTTGGAGCTATTACAGTTTGTTTTAACCAAATAAGGTTACCTGGAGCTATAGTTTCCTCAAACATGGTTTTGGAGAAAAGCAAAACAGTTTCTTTAATTTTTTAAATCGACTTTATTGCGTTTTACAGGTAAATAGAGAGTGGTTTCCTTTATTGCGTCGGGAAAGCAACTAAGCGGGGTTCTTGCAATTGCGTTCCTCGCTTAAATGCATCTAAAAACATGAATTTAAGCAAACGCAAGTAACCGGGGATTACCGTGTATGAGAAAATCATAGTAATCTCGTTGTGCATCAAACTAGATTTGATAAAGAATTTGAAATGAAAATGAAATTTTAAAAACACAACCCAAAGAAAAAAAAAAATCCTCCGCAATCATAAATCACCGGATTTTCATGAAGTATGCTTGTTGCACAGACAAAATAAGATGGAATATGTCGGATAACGTGGGTCCTGTATGTGATGAACACGGTGAACGATTTCATCAAGACATTGCAAGGTATGAGGAGCGTTACTAGGGAAAATAGGAGCCAGCTATGCTTTCAGATGCAGCCTCCAAAGCGATAATCGTCAAAAAAAAAATATCATCTTTTTTTTTAATGCGGAATAACAATTTGTGTCACTACCTCAGAGAATATTAAGTAAAATCATTCTGCCCCCCAAAATCATTACTGAACCCTCAAAATATATAAACCAATTGGTTTTAGAAGTAAACACTCAACTATTGACCAAGTACATCGTATAACTGATGTAATAGAAAAGGCATTTGAACAAACGCTCGCTTGTTCAACCACATTTCTCGATGTTTCTCAAGCCTTTGACAAAGTTTGGCCTGAAGGCCTGAAATATAAACTATGCTGACCTCTACCGGGAAAACTGTATAGTATTTTAGCGAACTATCTCTCTGATAGGATCTTCCGTTTGAGGCATGGAAATTAATACTCTGCTTTTAAAAATATAAATGCTGGTGTACCGCAAGGAAGTGTTCCTGGCCTCTGCTATACCTACTGTATACTAGTGACTTACCACAAGAAGAACACACTGTTCTAGGCACATTTGCTGACGATACCGACATTTTGGTAACAGCCAAAACGGTTGAAGAGTCTACAGCAAAATTTCAACGTTCACAAGATCAGACACGTATGGATGAACTTGTGGCGAATTGTCCCTGAAATGGACAAAGAAAACGAAAGCAAATCTGTCCATATTAATTTCACTTATAGGCAAGTTAATAACTTGCCAGTCTTCTTGAATCGTGTCCAAATACCTTTAGGCAATGAAGCGAAATACCTCGGGATGAGTCTTGACGTAAAGCTCAAGTGGAAGGAACACGTTAAGAAGAAACGTGCTTCTGCACTGCTTGCCATGAAATATAAAGATCTGTACTGGCTTATTGGTAAACATTCCAGTATTGACAACAAACTGCTTGTATACAAGCAAATCATAAAACCTGTTTGGACGTATGGCGTACAACTTTGGGGTTGTAAGTAAATTGAACATAATACAGACTTTTCGAAATTAGGTGCTTAGAACTATCGTTAATGCACCATGGTATACCAGAAACGCTGATATTCACAGAGATCTTGGAATATTACCACTCCAAGATGAAGTTAAGAACTTTGCTTATAAGAATAAGCGCTGGAAGAGCAGACAAATCCAACCGATCCTTGAAGAAACTAATGTCTTGCACCGACTTCAAAGGACTCGACCCCTTGATCTCGTGCGATAGTCTACACCCGCGCATGGTTGCGTTGTTAGCAGGAACTTTCATTTGAGAGTAACCTGCCGACCAGTACCTAAAGCATGAAATGCAAACTACTGGTTAAGCGATTCACCTAGTTGCAGTCTTAAAAAAATTCAGGGAGGTGGTTTTAGTGAGTAAAAATCGCACACTTCTATGTGCGAACGTTCGCCATAGAGTCTTGTCGAAGACTTCCACCTACCCACGGAAAAAAGAAATAATATCTAGAGTCCGACCGAACATTTAGCTTCGGCTTCGGCCAACTTCGGTAAAACATTCGGCTTCGGCGAAATGAGACCGAAGATTGTGCCGAAGCCGAATGTTGTAGTTTCAGATAGATAGATAGATATTTTATTGTGGCAAGAAGTTACATTTTTGGATACAATTTTAGGGGTACAGAGATTTGGTTTTATACCTTACATGTTTTATTTTCTATTAAAGTAGAATTACGGTATTTTCCGTAATTGGCTTTGGAGGGCTTATCAGCAAGTCGCGCCGTATTTCTTGCTTTTGAAAAATTTTCTAAACAATATTCCAGGCTCACAGTATTCACAGTAGGGATGTTCGATGTTGGCAAAACATCGATGTCAATATCATTGTCTGCACATCGATGACCGATTATAATCGAACTCAAAACATCGATGTTCGTTAACATCGATGCAATAGAATGAATTTATATAATTCCGACTAATAGTGTAAAAAACTACATACATTCGCCTCCGCTTATATGCATTTCGCTTAAACGAAACTTTCGCTTGTATGCAACAAGAAATTAATCACGGTACAAGAAAGTGACCTATATCCGAGCATCGTTTATATCAAAACTCCACTTAGTTGCAACACATTTTCATCATTTTTTGTGTTGCAAATAAGCGGAGTCGACATACATGCCTAGTTCATTTCTGCACGCTTCACATCAAAAACCAAGAATGAAAGAATTAAAAAAAACCAAGAAGCCCAAAGCATTCTGTATACTCAGAAAATCAAATTTTGTTATCAAACTCAAGTCGAAACATTTCATGAACCAATTCCAAAAACAGGGGTCGCCGCGCCTTGTCGTAGTGGGTAAGTGCGTCGACTCCTACGCAGAGGGTGCCAGGTTCGATACCCGAATTTACCACCTTTGATAATTCACGGCTCCTCTTTCGAGACACTGACAATGCTCAAAGAGTATTCCTGTCTAGAAAAGACTTCTCAACTTCGCCGTTCGGAGTCGGCATTAAAAACTGTAGATCCCTTTCACTCGTGAAAGAACAATAGCACGCACAACACGAGTGGTTGCTGAGAAGCTAGGCCCAGGTCTGCCTCGGAATGTAGCGCCACCCATATTATTATTAATTCCAAAAACAAATCAGTTGTATTTCTACGAAAAACTTACGACATTATAGTATGGCGAAATTCGAGAAAAGTATTCAAAATCTACAATTAAAAGTAGGTTTTCTTTTACTTACATCGAAGGACACCTTAACACCGATTATGCGATATTTTAATAACTTGAACATTGTCAAAACATCGATATTTGGTCACTCAACATTGATGTTGCAACAACGAACATCCCTAGTCGGAATGCGTTACCTCTTGCACAGCCTTATTTTCGAACTTATTCTATTTAAAACTACACCATTTCTATCATCCCTGGCGTAACGAAATAAAGTTGATGCAAATGCCATCGAGCATTATCTCGTCTACTATATCCTATTACCGTAATTAAACGCTATAGGATGAAAAGATAGGACCCTTGTCCTGACCGAAGGACATCAAAAATAATATTTAGTTGTTTTCTTAGTTGATATGGTTTAGAATTTGAATCCATGGTATCTATGAATTATTGGTGTATAAGCCGAAGTTAAGTGGTCTCTGTCGTACAATTTGTGCTGTCTGTGCCATACAGTGAACATTCAAATCACAATTTAATAACCCAACAGCTTACCGTTATAGGCCACGATGATAGGAAAGAGTGTGTCAAGAAACTGCGGTGGGTACAAACTTAACTAACTTACATTTACGGTTTTGCACACCTTGTTTCCATTGGGATCAAGTTATCTTGTCTCGTTGGATACTAGGCCCAGTACTAGTACTATTTCACAGAGCCAACCTACAGCTTACAGCAACCACACGTATTGTGTGCGCTAACTTTCTTTCATGTGTGAATGATTGCGAAGAAGCTAATGCAATGCGGGTGCTCCGAACTCATCATCGGTTACTCAACCATTCGTAAGGAATTCAACATCATTTTCAATGACACCGATCGCCTACTACCTCAAGCCTCGTCGGATTGGATGGCTGACAATCAGACGCTGGACGATCCCCTCCGAATATACACAGACCGATCGAGGATGCTCGAAGGGGTGGGTTAAGATGTCTATACCAAAGACCTCACTAGAGAACTCTCCTTGAAGCTGCCAGACCACTATAACGTTGTTCAAGCAGAAACCATTGCAATAAAAGAGTCACTGTACTGGCTCAATAATTATTTACTATCCATAAGGGTTATTACTTAATGTTCAGGCAGCTAGACAGCAATTATGTCGATGGACCATTTCATTTTCTCCAAAACAACCCTTACTTGCCGACTGTCTCTTAACGAGATGGGTGATCTGTGATGTGACATCACGAGGCAGATAGAGTCATCCTTGTCGTGGATAAGTGTCCCTTTGTTAATGTGGTGGTGAAGGAAGCGCAGGAACTGCAGAGAGGCCTTGCCCCTTCACCGGCCTTGTGTTGTCATTCAAGCTGTGCTTTCCGATGACTCTAGTAAAAATATCGTGTTTGATTTTGTGTTGGAATTTCCTGAAACGGTCGTAGCTGGAGCATTGATCGTATGTACTTTCTAAGAGATCATACTTGATATCGTCATGCTTATCCTCTGTTGAGTCGTGGGCGCAGATTAGGCGGATATTGCCGAATGTAGCCCTTGATATGAGGGGCTCGCTTATGGATTAAAATATTAAAACTTTTTGCATAAGTCTGCCTCGAACAACAAACCCGCATTAAAAGTTGCTTTCGCTCTGTATTGTAATCGCCGTAGTTTATATCGCAGTTTTTCATCCAGCTTTTGCCTGACCCATACCTCCTGGATGATAGTGATGTCTGCGTTGTAGACATCCGTAGCATCTGCACGTTCATCGGCAGCACGTGGTCTGTTAAGGAATCTTACATTCCAAGTGCTGAACTGAAAATCGTAGTCCTTATTTCGTTGTCCATGGTCGTCAGCAATAGGATCATACGTATCCGGGGCTTGAAGTTGTCTCTGAACTATTCGATTTTTTACAAGCTAGAAAGTTACCCCCGGGCGATATACTCGAACCTAGATCACCGGGTCCTCATTTAAATCCCTAGCGGTGATCCATTGCAGTGAGAGGGGTCGCTACGAGGACACAGTTTGTCAACTTGACCTACTAAGTGGACCGTTGCTGGCTTCTCACCACTTTGAGAACAATTAACTACTTTGTCGTGGACCTTAGTAAATTCGATTTCTATTTATTCTTAAATCAGCCATTCCGAAGAAAACGATCCGATTCGTATGATTTTTCATGGACTTATGCCAAGATTAAACCTTTTCTTAGTAAAGGTCTTGACTGATATGATGCGTCAGTCAATGGTGCAAGGACGTTGTTCTCCTGAAGTCTTCTGATTCTGGCATTCCAATCTGCTTGCGCGGGAAAAGTTTATTTTGAGAGGAAGAAGCTCAGATGAGGGTCTGTGAGCCGGTGTTGTATATCTCACACGAGCGTGTCAGAAGCTGAAGTGTAACAAAAAAATGCATCCATTAAAGATTTGTTGTTGATTGTGTCAAGTATTGGCGTGATGTCGGTTAGAGTTGGGTTTCGTCTCTGAGTAACATAATTTGCCTATCAACTCTGACCTTGTTCAAATACATTGAAAAGAGCGTTGATTCCGCAAAGGGCGAGAAGATTGTTAATCAAACATCTTACCACCTTGACTATGGTTCGGTAGTTGAATGTGGTGCTCTAGTTGCGATTGAAGATAGTCAGTCGACTTAGTTATTAGCTCAATACATGCGACCTTATTTAAAACCGTTTTTATAAAGGTTAGTTAAGTCGGCAAATAAAAATGTCATTGACTCATTATCACATTTTATTGCAAGCGTAATGTGCGATGCCGATTGTAATTTTCAATTAAGCCACACGTAATGTATGACTCCTAGGTTGTGTAATGACCTTTTATGCCTACGCACGCAGGGTGATGAGATTTGCCACCATGTCCACTGCACGTAAACAGAAAAATAGGACACTGGGTTAGCCAGAGCGTGCGAAAACGAAATTACGCGTGCATCGAATCACGTGAGAATTAAAGTAATATGGGCCCGATTTGGTGGTAATTAAAATTGGGAGCGGAGAAAAACAGATATGCGTCACCCCTTTCAGGCCTGGTGTTATTTCTTGTTTGAGGTTTTTAATGACTACAGTGTAGTAGTCAGACTCAAAAACTGATCAATTGTACTGCCAGGCAGCAACCTACATATGATGTAATTTCTTGCTTCTAAGGACCAGTAGGAGCTTCTGCGATGGGAGCTCCCACAATCTCACACAATCAGCACCGACAACCAGCCACGTGATGCGAGCAAAAGCCAGACAGTCACAGAGGAAATGCTCTGCAGTGTAGTTGTCTAGTCTACAGGCGTAGCAGAGGGTTTCGTCGCTTAGGTGTTTGGCGAATGTGTACTGTAATCCGTTAGTACGTCGGTAAGAAGTCTGCAGTTTCTTCTGTCAACAGATAA
Organism: Eristalis intricaria; assembly: GCA_964034865.1. NCBI lineage: Eukaryota > Metazoa > Arthropoda > Insecta > Diptera > Syrphidae > Eristalis > Eristalis intricaria. The sequence continues at coordinate 34,779,923 of OZ035875.1, forward strand.
CAAAAATGCATCGAATTTCTTACCGACGTTAGGGAACATGCGGCTGATCTGTCAACATCCTGGACATTTATGCGACCTCCGGTAGTGTTGTCGAGAGGTCCAACCATCGACGGAAGTTCTAACCAAGAACGCAAATAGTCGCAGCGCAGGTTTAGGTCCTGAGAATATCTCACCTGACCAGTTTCTAGCAAGTTCATTTGCGATCTCATTTCCAGCGGTCCCGTGGTGACAAGTCTTAGTGAATTTTGAATGTCGATCAAGTTCCGAGAGGACTTGCATTCGTTAACTATCCTGGAAGCGGTTTAATGGTTAAAGGCCTTGTGCACAGCTTGGCTGTCGCTGCAGACACAAATACTTCGCCCGTGCTACCTGTTCTCCACAACATAATTCGTGGCCAATAGGCTTTATTGCTCTTGGAGCCATCCATAAAGATTGGACAAAATCCCTTTTCAAGCCATTCCTGAGTGCAGGGAAAGCCTACTTGTGGAGAAGTCACTGTCTAAAAAGAAAACAATGTAAGATTAATGATTTCCAAATCAAATCTTAAAAACTTAATAAAATTCCTATGAACACAAACAAACTATCTCTCAAAATTGACTAATGTAAAAGAAAATAATACGAATAATCTTATTCACGCCTTGAGATCCGAAAAAGCTAATTCGATCTAATAGATATGTATTTTCATTCGAACTTTGAATAATTTGACATTCGAACGCAAAATATTCACTGTCGACTGAACTTCAATAAATTCAATTTTTGAAATTTACAGACAATTCGATTTGATTCAGTTGCACAAAAATAATGAAATTACTTTAAGCTAAATGTTTGGAAGTAAACTATTCAAAAAGGATAAAGACAATGGATCCATTATTAATCCACTGGCAATGGGTGACAGGCGACAAGTTGTTGCATAGGCCGGGATACGTTGTACCAATAGCTTAAAAAGAATTATAAAAACTTTTTTAATTATAATTAATTTAAGTCGAATCCGAAGCGTTGTTAATGTAGATATATAAACGTACATACAGGGTGTGCCATCAAGTTTTTTTATTAAATTTTTTTTTTATAAAGTTATTTTGAAAATGACAGCTATTTCCGGCTCAAAATCTTGACAGACAGTCTCATAAAGCTTGAACAATGTTGATAAATGTTAAAAACCTGTTTCCAAAGTGGGCGCGGCGTAGCCCAAGTAGTGTGTTTTTTGAAAATAAGTCTTGGGCGAAATGAAGAATCCACCGCGAATGCTGTATGCAAGTTTGGGAAGAAAAAATCTTGAGAGTGGTATGCTAGTGGACCACACTTATTGGTCCCGTCGACGTATGGTACGCGCAGATGAGAATGTGGCTGCTGTGGCCGGATTGTAGATTGGTGGCATCATTTGACCATTTGTCTTCGAAAATGAGGCTGGGAACCACGTAGGCTTTACAGAGCCATGTCAAACGATTGTTTTTACTTTAATTGGAGACATGGATTTAGATAGATGCAGGATGCCATGCCACACAGCCCAAGCCACAATCAAAATTTTGCACTCCAAATTCAAGAATTGTGTTATCAGCCGTCTTCGCGAAGTAATTTGCGATTTGACCCCTTTTATTTTTTTTTGTCGGAAACCGTGAATGATCTGTGTTATGCCAACAATCCGTAAGCTACAGCCCGAAGCCATTAACAAGGTTTTGAAAAATTGGGGTGGCTACTGGACGACGATGAACTTCAAAATTAATGGCAATGTTTGTTCTTACAAATAAAGCCATAATACATGGACAAAATTTAATTTTGTTCTTTTATTGCATTTTCAAAAAGAAGCTTATATTTGACCCACCCTGTATGTATCATTCTGTCATGTGATCTCTTTAACATCATCCTGGAAAAGATCGTGCAGAACTCACACGCCAACACTAGAGGCACGATCTTCCAGAAGTCCGTACAACTGTTAGCATACGCGGATGACATTGACGTGATTGGCAGAACACAGCGAGCCGTCAATGAAGCGTTTGCTGGTATTGAAGCAAAGGCGGCCTGTGTGGGTTTAGCGGTGAACGAGGGCAAAACGAAGTACATGCTGTCATCGAGAAAGGACGCACAACATCGACGACTTGGCCAAAACGTCACCATAGGCAGCTATAACTTCGAGGTAGTCAAGGACTTCGTCTACCTCGGCTCGCAAGTGAACAGTACGAACAACACCAGTACCAAGATTAAACGCAGAATTACTCTTGCCAATCGATGTTTCTTTGGACCAAGCTAACACTCTCTCGAAGGACCAAGCTAACATTATATAACACCTTGATCATCTCGGTCCTGCTCTATGGTGCGGAAGAATAGATAATCTGAAAAGCGGATGAGGAAGCACCTGGTCTTTTCGAGAGAAAAGTTCTGCGTTCAATCCTTGGTCCTGACTGCGTTGATGGTTATTGGAGAAGAAGATTCAACCACGAACTGTACGGGCTGTACAGCGACATGAGTCAGGCGTCTTCGGATCCAACGCCTAAGATGGCTGGCCATGTAGAGCGTATGGACAACACTGCTTCAGCCCGAAGAGTCTTCGACTCCGAACCAGTGGGACAACGCAATAGAGGACGCCCACGGATCCGAAGGCGCACCCAGGTGGAGAAGGACCTCAACCAACTTGGTGTGCGCAGTTGGAGACAGCTGGCAAAAGATCTTGCGGCTGGAGAGGCTTACTGGTTGAGGCCCAGGTCCACCCCGGACTGTTGCGCCACCTGAAGAAGAAGTATGTATCATTTTGTGCAATGTCCCACTTTTACATAATGTGCACTGCCATTATTTCTAACCTAGCAAACTATTTCGAAAATGTTTTCAGGTACAAGTATTTTTCATTTTCGTCCTAGGATGGGAAATCTAAAATTCTTTTCTCACCGATTGTTCTAACATTCTACAACCCCAAGAAATTCTACAACTTCCCCATTCATGGAATTTCACACATATACATACGGTACCTATACACAGAATTAAAACATCTACCTTTTTCGTGTAGAGAGGGAGACCAAAAGAATACAAAAAATACAAAATTTGACAAACCTGCCTAATGAGCACCTAAAGCAGAACTTTCCGCCTCCACTTCCAATGAGCAACTGAAGCAGACACCCCGAAAGAAAAGAAAAAACAAACTCGTTTCGCTCTTACGTGTTACGCTGTTACTTCTTACCACTGATGGGACTTGGGTCTGTATGCTACCTTTTTCATCAGATCATCAGACCATCAGATCAATCCAAATTCACTTTTGTCTCACTGGACTAATGAATTTTTTCAATTTTTTCTATGCGTTTTGAAACTTAAGTGGTCTACGAATTTAAGATGGTTTATCCTGTGCTTTTGGTAAGGACCGCCGTTACTCTGAGCTACATCTGCTTACTCTACGAAATCTTCCGAAGCAATTTTTTTCTTGTCTTTTTTGTATTATTGGGGATTAGACTAGTAAGTTTAATTCAACCATAATCTCTGTAGTTGTTTTGAAAGGCCTTTTCATTGGCAGACCTTTAATGTGGTTATAATCTTTTTGCAATTTTGATGGCTATAGAGCATTAAAAATTACTTCAAACAAAAGTCAAACAACAAGTACCCCGGTCTTATTATTTTGTCGGCACCATTTTGTAGCTCGATCTGAACAATTTTCTCTATCCATTCATCCTTTTGCTCAGAACAAGATACCGTAAACAACAAATTTGCAACAACATGTTTGATGCAACACATTGCTGAGATTGTAGGGATAGTTTTCCATTCCATCTTTAATAATTCGAAATAAATTCCATTAACGCACATTGTCATCATCAGTCGTTTCTATTATTTTTCATTCGCCTATAAATTTCATCCACTATACATTAAGATCTTCAATATTCACTGTGTTTTGTGGAAACAAATCTTATAAGTCCTGCAACTTTTTGGGTCTCGGTATTTTAAAATTTTAATTTTAGCGTCTAACAGACCAAATTTTTCTCGAATCTTAATACATATCAGAACAATGCTGAGGATATCATGAGCAATGGGCAAAATGTGGTAGATTTAGAGTTAAGGTTGGTTGGTTTTTAAAAGTAAAAGTCCCATCACAACTTCTTAGTTTTACCCCAGTTCAAACTAGCCTCGTTCTTCCCTAGATGTCTTGTGAATCCGCTCGATGGAAAAAATCCATCGAGAAGAAAATGATATTTGATTCGAATGATTCGGAATTCAAAATTTACTAAGTTTTCAAGAAAAAATTAACTTCCGATTGATAAAGTTAACTTTCAAATTGTTCGTAACAGAAAATACAAGTTATTCGAATTCAACTTACTTACGAACGAATCAATGTCAATTTCAAAAGGCTGCACATAAACTAGTTCACGGGACTCAAATTGCACTGTAATTCTCGTCATTAATTTCCTACGTCGACCCGTAATATATCATTCACCTTTAAGATCCAATTGTCTTTTCAGTCTTTCATTCATAAAACCTATTATGACCCACAGCCAAAGTGATTATTTACAGCTTGCATTCGCTTCCAATTAGACGATATCTACCTACTCTCGTCGCATGCATATATTAAAGTAAACAAAGTAAAAATAGACAAAAATGCCCGAGGGCTCGCTGGATCAACTAGTTTCATTCATGATCTTGTTACACGCCAGTTTCTTAAATTTATTTATCTATTAACGAAGTTGGTGACAGTCTTAATGTATGCAACTTGCTGGCTTTAATCATATGCCTTGCACATCCGCAAAATAAATTCAATAAGTAAAACCATCAGACTACCATGTGTATGCATTTTCTCTTTGAAATAACGGTCAACTTGTACTTGTATTGAAGTACATACAAATTATATACAAATTCAAAGAAATTCCCCATGTCCTTACTTCCGTCTCGTTTATTCTGGAAATGGATGGTGTGTATAGAATTTCCAGACGAAACGAGATGTTGATGCGAACAACAACATTGAGCTTCATTTGGGATTCCCTGGACACATCCATCCGGGTCACTACTTGTTAGGTGTGTTCATAAAGCTTATGGAAGATTCGATGAATTGTAATTGTAAGTGAGAACCAAAAACAAATTAAGACAGCAGACTGGTTTGAATATGAATATTGCAATGCATGCGCAACCAATACCAAACGACTTACCTTACCACGATGCCACAACTCAGCAGCATTGACAGCCGGTGAAGACGAAACCGATCGTGAGAAGCTTCTCAAATAGGTAAATTCATACAAGATAATAAAGTGAAGCCAATTCCGTTCGTGTGAGAAATTTTAAGTTTACAACACGAACACATGAGGCAAAAAGAAAAGAGAAAAAACTCACCAGCGACCTTCAAATATGAATCTTCTTTTATTTTTTTGAGAATAAAAGTGATGACTCATTGAAAATAGGAAAACCGCAAATTGAGGTTTGAATAATTGTGCCTATTGGAACGAGGCTGTAAATCATAATCAGATGCATAGATATCGATGGATATGTTACGTATTCTATTCTCAGACGGACGGAATTCGTCAAAGGCCATTTGTTGTGACATTAGAACCTAATAAACCGCAATTAAAAATTCCTTAAAACTATATTTGTGTTATGCATCACATCAACTCAATTCGGTTTATCCGACATTAGAAATTCAAGTCGCGTTTGTTGAAAAATTTGACAGTCAAACGATTAACTCATGTGTACGTTTAGAATTGCACAGATTGGATTCTCCGTCTAAAGATACATATTTTTTCATTTTCTTTTCTCTTCTTTGTGCAGCAACTGATATATAAAATTAATTTTCGCTTAACGGTGCCAAAATAAAGATAACCTTGAACTTGGATCCCTAAGTAAATTCAAGCAAATGAGAACCATACTATTGTACATATAGTCAGCGTCAAAAGTGAAAGTACAGTCATCTGGTGAACGTTTATCCACTTAATTAACATTCAACTTGATGAGCTATCGAACACAAATTTAAACCTCTCAACTTGCTCTACTATAAAACATCTTATTTGACATATCTATAAGTAAGGAACAAAATCAATTCTCAGGAAAACAAAAACAAGCGCCGAAAGAGAATAGTTTTATTCGTTGTTTAGTACGAGCAGGGCCGCACAGTGGGTCAAGAGTAGTGGTTTTGTGATATTAATTATTTTGAGATGTGGAAGTTGTCTTTTTGTGGTTTATAGACATAAATATGAGCAAATCTAAATTGGTATAGACTAAACTAATTTTTATTTATGTTAAGGCACAAGAAATATACAAAATCAAAAGAAATATTTTAGTGATGTCATTTTCAATCCTCACAAGTTTGTCGCTTCCTTTTTAGAAATCAGTTTAGAGTGGACGGCAATAGCACCTAGAGAACGGGCTAGGATTTTTTCCAAAGAACTTGTCGCTATCTTGAAAGTAAAGTGTAAAGTTACATGATAGTAAGCACATCATCAGCTTTGTGGTTGTTTTGCAAATGTTAATGGTACCTGAACTGCTATCAAAACCGCATCTCGAAGTCAATGTGTATTCGTTGTTAATCTTTGATTCGATGTTTGGCCAGTATTTTTATTTCATTGAAAATTCGAAAAAGGCTTCAATAGTAGTTATTTACAAAATTATACATTGGTTGTACTCAATGATGGCAAGACCCATTGTCGCATACGTGGCCATTGTTTTGTTGCCTATAACACTCCAACAGACAACGGCAAATAAGTTGCAAAAATTACAAAGTATTTGTTGTGTTGGAATAACACGTGCCATGTGCACATACCCAACAACAGCTCTAGAAGCTTTAGTCGATCTAACTCCCTTACATTTTTCCATTAAGTTGTACAAAAAAAATATTTAATATAGTAGTGTCTTAAAAATAGGACAGTAGTGAGAAATGGGTTAAGAAGAAAGCTGCCAGATATGCTATCAAACTGCAGCTAGAGTATAAATACATACAAACCAGGTGACCTTAGTATACTCAACTCAATCCCTAAAGGAGGCATGTACAAAGCTTGATATAATGGTCAGTTAGGCAGCGTTGTGTCGGCAAGTTTTTTGAGGTTGAAATACTGGACCGCGGCCAATGGTGTTTCAGTATGTGGTACACAGACCGATCGAAGATGGAGTCGAGAGTTGGGCCGGAGTCTTAGGAGATCTGCACCCGACAAAATTGCCTTAAAGGTATTACAAGCGCCAGAATTCAATTATTTTCAGACAGACAGGCATCCCTTAAGGCACTATCGTCTCACCTAATGGACCCTAACGCAGTCAAATACGACGACGCTCTACAATCTCTTGCTAAACTCAACAAATTGAATCACTGCGAGTACGCAGATGAGCTCGCGAGATCTGGCTCAGAATCTCCGTTTATAGGTCCCAATGATGACACTTTTTTTAGTTCATCGAAACTCCTGTGCCCTTGGAAGGAATTTTGGGATGACAATGGCGTTGTGGCGTGTTTCTGACCCGAGGTTCTTAAGCTCGATTGAGCAGTATTAATTAGCTCATATTCCGAGCGATTAGCGTCCAACAAAAGAAGTATATTTTTCATAAGAAATATTTTAGTTTAAAATATTTAGTATTTGTACGATAAAGCTTGAAGGTTTTTAAGTCTTGGTAAGTTCACTTACCTACGTGGGTCGCCGTGGCGTAGTGGGTTAGTGCGTCGACTCCTACGCAGTTGGTGCCAGGTTCCATACCCGAATTTACCACCTTTCATATTGCACGGCTCCATCTCTTTCGAGTCACAGACAATGCTCAAAAAGTATTTCCTGTCCAGAAAAAGCTTCTCAAACTTGGCCGTTCGGAGTCGGCATTAAAATTTTAGGTCCCTTCCACGCGTGAGAGAACAATAGCACGCACAACACGAGTGGTTGCTGAGAAGCTAGGTCCAGGTCCGCCTCGGACTGTAGCGCCATTCTCCACATGATATTTTATTCTTTAGAAAGGTCTCAACTTCAACAGACCTCACCGCGCAGTTCTTGTGTATCCTGATAACTTTGCGCCTCAGAACCTTAAAAAATCTACATTTCGATAAAATATTAAGGAAAATATATAATAAAATAACAGGTATGTAAAAAATATATTTCCGGCAAAAGTTAAGCTCCTGTTTAAATATTAATTTTAGTTAAACTGGTCTTTATCGTCGACAATTAACAGACCTGCTAAACTTGTGCAGGAACAGAAGATATTGTACAATTTAACATTTTTAAAAATAAATCGCGAAACCCCATTATCAAATGTCAGAAATTCTTTTTTTGATATATACCTACCACTTTTTTTCACTAACCATATGTGAGATTAATATTAAACATAATACTTTCAAATCAGGTATTCCGTCAATTTTGTGAAAAGTAACATTGTTTTACCATTATTCCAAAATTTAAAAGCGACCTTTTTATCACAGCTCTCTACGTAGCTGCCCCATTCATCAGGCTTGGCAGTTCAATTTAATCATTCATCTGAACGCATTTCAAACAAAGTATGTTTGGTATTGACAGTATATAGCACACTTATGCGGCGTATCATTGTAGTGACCCATACTCAACGTTGGTTCACATCACAATAAATTAAGGAAGGTACAGAGACAAGCCTGTATCTGCATATGTAGAGTCTTCAGAACTAGTCCCACTGCTGCGATGGAAAATTTAAGCAAACAGCAATCAACTGCGTAGTTCTTTTAAAAGCTTGTTCTCAATGGTGTGATTACACCTATGGACACGCAAAAACGAAACCTTACCTTCATTCACGTGGAATACACTTCAGCACGACACTTCCCAGAGATCGACTTCGAAGCCCTGATTCCGGACAGAGACCCGTGGTACGGCAGACCCCACCCTTTGGTAAAGCCATATACTTTGTTGATTGGGGAGGATGATTTGATTGATTTGGGTATTGTACAGAAGCCATTATCGACTACATTTACGCTTAAATTTAGGATCGTTGTCGGTTTGACAGAGCCAACCTCTTGAGAGACCCAACTTCTGGACATGTGCAGGTAGATTTTCGCGATAAATTTTCGTGTACATTCTTTAATCATATTCGAGCGAATTAAATTAAGTTATTACACTTAGTTAAGTCTGAAATGAAAACCTCTTATAGAAATGGAGCGGAATTTTCTGTGACTGGCCCTATTGTTGCTGTGTTAAGTTAGGTTGTTGTAGTAGGCTTCTAAGCAGAGTCTTCTTTCGGAGGAGAGAGTAGTCTCTTCTTTCTTGTAGTCTCTATACCATCTGTAAAAGTCCTTGTAGAAAAGGCCCAGAGGCGTGAGTTGGAATGGCACAGTAGCCCGTAATAACGCCTCCGTGAGATTTGACTGAGGGAACGTTTTAGATCGAGGGTGAGCCACAGTGGCTTAGAGTAGGGACATCCTGTGCCAGTTGACTACCTACGACTTACATGAGTGTCTTAAGCTTCTGTTGTGGCAGGGGATCCTTAACGCTCCGCTTAGCAGCATGTTACCGGCTGCAACCTATTAAGCGTTTTCCAGTTGATATTTTTTTCGAGAGCAATCCACCAAATCGTGGCTCCATACAGCAGTATTGGTCGGACTACTGATATGTATAGTGGGGCTGTACTTGCAATCTATAGTCTTTTTAAGTTTTCCTGGATATTGAGTTTTCAGCTTAACTTCTTACTTAACTTGTGCACTGTCATTCAGCTTAACAAATCTTCCACATATTGAGAGAGGGTAAAGCTCTAGAGGAATTTTGAGAGGACTAGATCCGTTTTCTGTGGATTAACACCTAGGCAGCACATTCTCGCACCATTTTTCTATTTTTAAGAGTGGCAAATGCTAACTTGTCAAAGCAGCAAGGAGATTTTTCATCCTTATGAACAAGTTCTAAATGCCAAATAGGCCGCAAAAATTTAGGTTAGAGAAGCAAAGTATTCCTCGGTCGATGAGAAATTATAACTGCTCTGTTTGTCTTAGGTATTTGACATTAATGAGCTTCAGGAATTGGCCCGAGAGGTTAGAAATAAAGACACGAGAAAACTTACAAGAAAAAGTTGAAGAATTAATACAAATATAGATCTCTTGAATCAATTACTGATTTCATCAGATTCAATATCAAGACTCCGACTATTCGATTCGACTACACATTTGGGCCGTTTTATCGCATTTCCATGACTTTTCGCAAGATTTGTGGTGATAACTGTTCGCCGAACGACCACTCCGATGGCGACCACGCCCTATGTGGTCTCCTGTGGTTCCAGTCAATTCGAGTCGAGTTCCTAAGCACCGGCATGTTTGCCCAGTTGCCGCGAGAGAATTAGGAAATCGGTGTCAAAATTCACGCTGCGCTAACACCACCGATCAATTATTGCTTAAAAAATTCGACACAATTATTCCATGCTCTTCTAGCTCGTCTAATTTATATAGTGCAGCTGTCTAGTTCACAAACGTCAAATATGACTGATGTACGACGCCATTATCAAAAATAAAAATATCTTCCGATAGGATGATTCATTTTGCGCCACCTTATATGAATCAGGGGTAACAGTTAAAGGCCACTTAAGTCCTCTAGCTGTAAATAGAAGAGAAGAAGTTGATCTGGACATTCACAAAGTAGATTCTTCTAGTTACCTCCTCAAAATTCATTATGCGGTGTGTTCAGACGGCACAGTGTACGCGTACTTCCTTGCGACCAAAGCCAGCCTATGATTATAATGCCTTTTTGAGGCTTTTTTATTGGGACACCGTTTTATAGGGACAGCAGCAAATGAAAAATAAAAGAAACATACTTTGCCTTTCTCATCGTTCTTTCCTCACTTCTTTGTTCTCATCCTCATAATTGGGACAAATTATAGCTCGAAGTGTCCCAATAAAGCGGAATCTGTTTATAAATTTTAACCCAAATTTCTTTCATTTTCATTTTTTTTTTTGTATTTCTGTAAAAATTATTCTACATCTATGAAAGACGCATAAAACATAAATTTCTCTTTCAAAATAATTTTAGATTGATTCGACCACTGTATGATGTGTAACCACGCACCTGTTTGTATTCAAACCAATCATGTGCGCAAGCGGTCCTGATCCACTAAAGCGGTCGCAGGGATTAAGCACTTGCAAGGGCTCTCTAGGCAACTCGATCCTCCGCAATCGAATCTAACTCATCATGTGTTATGCCTAAGTGCAACTTTGGGTCTGTCAAGCGGTCTCCTACCTGATGAAATCGCATTTATGGCAAGCCTCGGAAGTCGTGACACATTCGTCCTCCAAGCCGTCGAAATATAGCACTTTCCGTTCGAAAAAATGAAAAGCTGTGGCTCCACATTGAGCTCCTCGCGTACTGACGTGTTGCTCACCCTATCCCGGCGAGTAATTCCCACAACATCGCGATCTCATTCTTTCGGTCATTACCGAAATTATTCAATGACAATATGTGAGATTTGAAATAAATATGTACTGAGTTGAAATCCGCTTCCTTGACATTGAGCTCAGCCCTCCTGATGTCAGATTTCTCAAGCTGTTTGAAAACTGACCTAGCTTGACCAGTACAACAGGAAAGCTCAGTATTGCTCCTCCCATCACTCGTGAGAAAGACACTGAGAATAAAATCTAGAGTGCAATGAATAGGAGTGCTGGTAATGGACATAACTACTGATTATTCCATTCCATTAACCTTCACACAAGCATCAGGACATACGTCCACAAACCTGTTCGAGTTATGTATCACACATCACGTGACACAAGAATGATTTGATTAAAACAACGCTGGGGTATCTTTTCTAATGCCAAATTTTACGTAATTAAGATCTCGCTAGCCCCCTCATTCAATGATCAAAACAACGCTGGCCTACTTGTTTACCCAGCACTATAAAAGGAGGAAAGTTCTATATTCCTAGTCAGTTCCAAGGAATATAAAACTTTAAGTAATAGTGCTGCTACTGTTTGCTTGTGTTTGCTACTGGATCTTCTTCCACTTGACCTCTATATACAGACGACTGTCGCAAATGGAGCCATAAGGATCATCCAATCCAAAAACTGGCACCCTATGGTCATGCGGGTATTCTTGATAGATGTAGAAAGCGACTACTCTCTCCCCACCCTTGACTTCGAAAGACCCTTCAATAAGCATTTCCCTATAAGTGGAGCTCATATGAACCCTTCATTGACTCGAATTCCACCCATGTCTATACGGACGGAGCAAAGATGGAAAAAGGCACAGGCGCAGGCATCTTCTATCAGATTACCAGACTACGGTAATGTCTTTTAAGCGGAGGTCCTTGCGGTCAAAGAAGCGGCCAAACTGATATAATTGTTGGAAATACTACCAGGTAATATTACCTTCCTAATTGACAGTCAAGCGGCCATAAAAGTAATTTCGGCTATAGAAATCAAGTCCAAGCTAGTCGCAAGCTGTCGAGAAGAGCTCAAGGTTATTGGCACACAGCATTCGATCAATCTGTGCTGGGCAAATAGCAGAGGATCTTGCCAGGAAAGGGGCCGAATCTGACCCATCTCAGGCAATTTTTTCCCACCTTTGTCTGACATCAACAGAAAGGTGGACATTAAAATCATGGAGTAAGCTAATGAAAGGTGCAGTTCCTTCCCCACATGTGAGACCACTCGTACGGTATGGCCTAGGTTTAACAGCGTAAAAATTGATATTCTCCTCCAATGCAGCAGGAAACTGTTGAGGATGGTTGTCGGAGCTATTATCGGTCATAACCATCTGAGATACCTCGAACATAAAATGGGACTTATCCATGATACCATTTGCAGACGCTGTGGGGACGAAGAAGAGATTGAAGATACATCCCACTACCTTTGTCAATGCCCCAGTCTATGCAAATTGGGACAGAGAACCCTGGGAGAATTTTTCTTTCATGACCTCCATAATATCAAAAACCCCACAAAAATTTATTTGCAGGTTTATAAGGATCTCTGGTTGGCTAGAAGGAGGACAATAACCAAGAACACCTTAAGGACATGAATTATCAGTACGACACCGACGAGTAAGACGGCAGGAAGGTTTACCCCATGGGCATCACAATGGGTCCAATAAGACCTCAGTGTGCCCCACCGCGTCAACCAACGAACCTAACCTAAGTAATAGTGTAAATTAAATAAATAAAATAGTAAAATAAAAAAAAATGAAAATTAAAACATATGCCTATGCAAACATGTAATAATTTTTAATAATAGATTTAATAAGATTAACATAAAGGGAAAATTAGTTTTAATTAATGAACAAAGAATACTTGTCCGACCATAAGATTTGCACATGTTATTTTACTTAATTTTCTCATCCTTATTAAAATTGAAATAAGATCCGATCACAGTCTTCTTCTGCATTGCGTTGCGCTACAATCTGGAGCTCTAGGTAGGAGCACCAACTGCGTTAAGACCTTTCTCCGTTTGTTTGCGCCACCTTTCACGGGGATCTCTCATATTGCTTTGTTCCACAGGTTCGAATTCGAAGCTCTTTTGTTCGGAAATAAACAATTGACTATGGACAGTCGACAGTAATCAATCATTAACCGACTGTCGAAAGCCGCTATAAGGGTCTGTAAGTATGAACATAAAAAAAATGCTTGACCCGCACCTAATGTTAGGTATAAATGACTGCACCGGGATGCAGACACATTTTGTTTATTTTAAAATACTTGCTATCCTTCAAGTTCCAACAGAAACCCGGAAACGAGCAAATCAATCAACATTGATTCACTCACAGTTCTAACGATGTCAAATGTCACTTCAGATTCTACCCATTTTCATTTGTATTGCTCATCGAGTCAATATGTATTTCATTGCATTTAATTTAGAATGCCGCATCTGATATTGGCGTACCTAGTCATTAATGACTTTTTTTGTGTAGATGACACGTGAAGTTGGACACGTCTTTCCGACGCTGTCAATGTCGTACATGCAGGCTTGTACGAGTATAAAACATAAAATAAATTCAGTCCCGATGACCTTTTCGATGTTAATTACCCAATTTGGACATTAGATGCTTTTGAGATTTCGAAACAGAAATCATAGGCACATATGTATAGGCATGCTATATGTGAAAAATAACCCACTGATGGTTCTTTACTCAACGCTGTTTTTTGGGCCAGCCTAATGGGTACATGTTCTTATTTAGGTCTAGGCATGTATCGGCCAAGCAACCTCGAGATTGATCATCACCTCAATTTTGTACTTTTTTCGAAATTTTCTTATAGAGAATGTTTAAATGCCAAAATGAATGTTTAAGTCGTCATTTAACATAGAATTCAATGTTAAAAATGACACGTGACAAGTTTTAGATCGTCAACCGTCCACAGAGTGATGTACGCTGTATTGGACGATGTCAACGTGAAAAAGGCATTAAGATGCACAACTTGTCAATGACGAATGTCATAAAAGGCTGATGTCGTCTCCAATTTATTCCGCATCTGGTTTAAAGGTTAGACCATAAATGCTTGCAATTCTAATTGTGCGAAATCAAATTACCCTTGTAGTTATCATTTAATGGCCACGCGCAAGAATTAACATTTTGTCAGAAATTTGTTGTGTCGAGCTGTTACTGACTTTATGACCTGCACCGCAAGATGCACCACATCTAGTATGACAATAATTAATTATTCTATTGCTTGACTTTCCTTGGAGCTTGTTTATTTTTTTTTTATTAAATGACGGTAACTGTTTGTTACAAAGTCTCAATTATGCATCAAATGACCACATTAAGACAGAAACAATTTAATTAAAAATGTTTTTATTATTCAGAAGAAATAAGAGAAACAAAAATACACGTCAGAGTTGAACATCTTTGTCATGTATGAAATTGATTATCACAGCATAAAGTGACAGTTCAAATGAAGTGCAAAATAACAATCATCCATCGTCTATGTGAGATATTTACCCAACACCACACTTATTGGAACCTCAATTCACCGTTCAATGAGGAAAACAAGTTAACACTGACAAAAGAACTGAAACAGCCAGATAGATCATTCACGAGTTTTCTTCAGGTACTTGCTGGCTGGAAAATATGGCAAACGACAGTGATTAGGTAATCTGCGCACTTATGCTATTGCTAGCATTCGTCTAATTCGCAAAGGCTCCCTAAGTAACTAAGCCCGTCTGGCCGTCATACACAGCATCTGTAACCTTAGGTACAAGTATATGGTAGCGCTGGCGAATGTATAGTGGTTATTATCAACTGTCTTTGTGATGATACGTTTGATGGTCTGAAAACGTTTTGCTCTCATGCCACTGGCTGCCACTGGCATGCACAATAGAGTCTTAACTACAACACGGTTTATATAAATATTGCTGGGGGAGAACTATTGGTCATCATTCGAATTGTGAACTTGCGTCAGATAACTTTGTTCAGTGTGCAACCTCCCAAGTTGGCTGGGAATATTATCTTTTATACATTATAGTATAGATACAGTGAATATGGTGAGTTCGTTGAGTTTGAAATGTAAACAAAAATTAAGCAACAAACGAATATACGAATATGAATGTGCTGCAACAAAAGTGATTTATGAAGCAATTTTTGAATTTTAAACGCCGCCGCGCCGGTGAAGAATTTGTGGGAGTGATGGAAAACTGAGAAAAAAAGGAAAATTGTGCATGTCTTCAGCAAGAACAACAGTAATTGGAAATTCTGAAGAAGAATCGTGTGTGTGGACATTAATCATGACACAAATAAAATAAAACGTGACAACTGTCGTATTATACGCGATTTCGTGTTTCTTTGCGCAAGTTATCGGCATCTATTGGTTTTTTTTTTTTTTAATTTTTCTTCTCCATTTAATTATAAATAATGAGTGAAAAAAAAATCCAGAAATGTGAATTTTTAAAAATACATATAAATTTTGTGTTACTTGCAGATTTTCGTGGTGTGCGTCTTAGCGCTGCTCTCCGTGTGCAGAGGAGATGTCTCCCATCTGGATACCGATCTGAGAGAAGATGGGTACCACTACAAACAGCCACAAAGACCATTTCCGCCAGTCAGAAATGATATAGACGATCAGTTCAGTTCTGGTATACAACAACCAAAGACAGGACCTCGTCCAAGACCAACATTTACACCGGGACCAGGGCCAACTGCGGAATATCTTCCCCCAGACGAGGGCCGACAACCATCTCAGCCTTCTCCTCCATCTCCTCCAAGGTATCCAACTCAAACAGGTTCGCCAGCAAAGGAATATGGTCCACCGTCCCAGCCTTCATCGCCTCCAAAGCCAGCAAAGGAATTTGGTTCATCCTCTCAGCCATCATCGCCTCCAAGGTATCCAACCCAGCCAGGTTCGCCGGCAAAGGAATATGGTCCACCCTCCCAGCCTTCATCTCCTCCAAGGTATCCAACTCAGCCAACATTGCCAGAGAAGGAATATGGTTCATCCTCTCAGCCATCATCGCCTCCAAGGTATCCAACCCAGCCAGGTTCGCCAGCAAAGGAATACGGTCCACCCTCCCAGCCTTCATCTCCTCCAAGGTATCCAACTCAGCCAACATTGCCAGAGAAGGAATATGGTTCATCCTCTCAGCCATCATCGCCTCCAAGGTATCCAACTCAGCCAGGTTCGCCATCGAAGGAATATGGTCCATCGTCTCAGCCTTCATCGGCTCCAAAGCCAGCAAAGGAATACGGTCCACCATCTCAGCCCTCATCTCCTTCAAAGTATGATCAACCATCGACTTTTTTGCCTCAGACCCCTGCTGAACCAACAAAAGAATATGGTCCCCCACCAACTCTTACCCCGCAAGCACCTTCCTCAACCTACCCCCAGAGGCCCGCAGGAACGACACCTGACCAGTACGGACCACCCTCAGCAACTCCTCCCCAGGGACGTAGACCATCACAGAGACCGTCGACAGTTCCACAACAACCTAGATTGCCATCACCAGATAGAGAATATTTGCCACCAGCTGATAATGAAATCAGCGCGGAACAGAGGCCAGACGGTTTTCCTAGTGCGCCCAAGTCCCCAGCCCAACAGCCCAAACTGCCTGCACCAAGACCAACACAACCACAACCTGCGGCAACACCGAAGCAAACCTATCAGACTTCCAAACCGATAAGCCGCGGCCCCGAACCGACGGTACGAGAACCTCAGTCGTCATTCCCTGGACCGGAACCCACATACCCCGGACGGGACTCGTCATACCCTGCACCGGGCTCCTCATACCCTGGACCGGAATCGACATTCCCTGCACCGGAATCCACATATCCGTCACAACGACCAACTTATCCAGAATCTCAGCCTTCACCCACATATCAAACCGGACCCCAGCCGACTGGTTTCCAACCGACTGGATCGAGCTCCGAAGAGGTTGAGCCCGCTCACGAGTTGGGCCCAGACGGATATAAATACAAGGTTCCCTCGAAAAAATTCAAATTTTAGTAGACAACCCGTAAACTACAAATGAATACTTGTGAATAATCCTTAGAAATACGTTTATAACAAATGTTTATGAAAAAGAGCCAAATAAATGCTTTTTAATGTATCTTCTTGTTCGATTTCTTCTCAGTGTCATTGCACCGAGCTATGTACTACATGTCTACACTGTATGCACATGCACATGCATATAGCACCAGTCTTTCGCAATGCAAGTTCTCCTCGTGACGAAGTGCACTCTCAAAGGGTAAAGGTGAAATGCAGTGGCACAGTAATAAACCTTGTGTATACTCGAATGATGTTATATACAACTGATGTTTCAATGTATTCACTTGCGCACACCGGGTTTCTTCTTAACACGAGCAAAGTTTTATTATACAACAAGTAAGTGCGGGTAATTTTTTCAATATTTTAAACAATAACACTAAAGGATTTACGCTGGTTTTTGATAATCAGGAACCCTTGTTGCCGTATTTTGTTGGTGGGCTAGACATATTTTTAGGACTACACATTTTCCAAGACATGGTGCAGGCCTCGTAAAGTGTAACAATCGGTATTTAACTTCAGAGTACACGCCCGAAACTCTGTTAACCATGATCTTCACAACTGGTTGACTCTCTTTTTCTTACGACCAAAAAGTTCGAAGGCAACAGTTGTAACCGTCTTCAAACAAGTGTGATTAACCATGTATCTTGTGAATTTCACAGTGGATACACATTGTAGTTCATTCTGGTATCCAGTGAATTCATTCGTGCAACTTGGATCTTTCGGATTCAACCGGAGCGTATGATTTCCCATTAGTTGAAGGGAGATGGGTGGGATACGTCGAAATCCCAAGTCGCAGTGGATTTTCGGATGAAGTACACTAGTCTCAGTGCTTGCCATTCATTTGTGAATGAACGTGGAAGCAGTAGCGCCTGTCGCATGCTGTGTGGAGTTGTAGAAAAAATTACCACGTAGAGAAAGTACATACAGTTTGTTTTGACAAATCAAAATAGTTCATAATTTTGAGTTCACTTTACGAAAAGACTTTATTTTTTTTATGCATTTTATTTTGTCACATCATCAACTAATTAACTATAACAGAAATACGTTTAATTTCAAACGTAAGAAAGAAAAACAAACAGCAAAACACACAAGTTCGTTTGTCGAGAAATACTTTTTACAATATTTTTTTCGTCCAGGGATAGTATGGATATACCGGAATGGGTTTGTTGCTTTGCAATGGAAGTGTTTCGCTATTAAACCAAGGATAACATTTGAGTTTGTTTCTCATACCAAAAACAGCAATTGTCCTTGGGTAATAAATTACTTTTATCAGACTTATTTAGTTCAAGGTGCCTGGGACGAGAACATCCTTTGAAGTGATTCAGTTGGTTTGCTATAAATCCTCTACGGGAAAAAATGTTATAGAGTTTTCTTTGTTCAGACAAACAGTAAAACATTTTAATAATTATTAAATGATTGGCCCTGCCATAGAGGACCAGGGCCTAGCTTCTACTGCAGCCATTCGTGTTGTGCGTGCTATTGTGATTTCACTAGTGGAAGGGACCTACAGTTTTCTATTCCGACTCCGAACGGCCAAGTTTGAGAAGGTTTTTCTAGACTGTTACTATACTTTGAGCATTGCCAGTGACTCAAAAGAGGTGGGACCGTGAACACTATTTTTTTGTCGTACCTACCGATAATCGAACCCAGTCAACGAGGTTAAGTTACCTAGGGGTCGACGCGCATATCCACAACGCCACTATCACCCACATTTTAAATAGTGCAAAAGATCAAAACAAAATGCAGTTAAAATCTTTGAATGGTGTCTCTAGGCAAATATCAGAGAGAAAGGAGTGCATTTTGTTAAGTAAATTAGCACAAAATACAAAGATTTCGATGAGGATCCTTGCTAGTGGACTCAAATAGGAGTGTGATATGACAGTTTCCAACAATATTTAAACAATTGAGAAGACATCTGGTTAACAGTGCAAACAAGTCAGGTTTTAATGGTAAAACATATTTTAAATGTTATCAAGATAATGACCCTCAACATAACGGCGGGGGTGAGGATGTGGCTCCATTTTAACCGTGTTAAAGTCTTGGATACGACAGTAGAGATTAAAATTGGGACTATTATGCTCATGTAGTTCTTTGATTCAATGAGAAGAAGTCTAAAATCTGGGATATACACTAGAGGTGGCCATACAAAATATTAATCTAATTTTGTCATCACTTTAAGTTATTTTTGTTAAAAGTACTTTTGTTTGTAAAAAGAATTTCATAACAGTGAAACATTTTTTTTGGTCTTGGCCCTTTGTTTGTCGCTCATAAAGTACCATTTTTTGTTATTTTTCATTAGTAAAAACAGTCATAAAACAATTAAATTAAAACAAAATAAGAAAACAAAGAAGTACCATTATGATTTTTTTTGACTTGTTAAAACAAATATATATATAATCCTTTTATATTTTTAATTTATTGATATTAAATTTACTTCTTCTCAAAAACGCATCTTAATTTAATCTTTGTTAATAATACTAATTCAAAACAGAACATTTCTAACGATGCGCTGTGAAATCCCGCCGGAAAATTTTAACATGTACGTTCTCAAACGCAATTCTGACATTTCGAGAAGGAATAGGAATTTGTATTGAAACTTCAATATGTGATGGTGAATTATAAACAATTAAAATTCACCTATAATTCTGTTTTTACACGGTGGCAGGTACTTCATTGCTGTATTGCAAGATTTGATGTATCATCTTTCAAGCTCAAGTCCTATAGATCAAGAAAGCAACTGAGTGCCTGATGGATTGAACTGACATTTAAATATTTTTGAGCCTCTACAAAGTTATAGATTTTTAGACTTTATACTTCATGTAACAACACTCTGCTTATATAAAGTCCCTGGTCACTAAGATATATACAAGGGAAATAAATAGCTGCCATTAAGTCTAAGTTAGGAGAACAACTAGTGCCGGAATCTGAAATCAAGTACAGAGGGATAGCCGACACCATTATTCTCGAACTTGTAAAATATAGCATTCTCTGATTGGTCCGCTTGACTTGAGAAAAGGATGTAAAATCGCTGTCAAAAAGTTTTAAGGGTCAAGACAGGTAGAAGTCGTCTGTCTCTATAATAGATATTTGATGTGAAGCTAAAGGCTACTCTACAGATGCTAGCCTTGTCAGGCTACTTTAATATAAATTCAAATTGTTAGTGTTAGTGTATGTGATGTCTCGAATCCAGAAATTTAAGAGTTACACACTTTTTGCTAGCGTTAAGACCGTTCAATGAAGAAGGTGTAATTTCTGTCATCGCAATTTCTGTCTTCTTTATAAAGATTTAAACAGATGCACAATTTAAATAACTACGTATAGACAAAAGCAGTTTATAAAAGTAACGACGCCAATAGACGACGCAGCACACTATAATATTAAGTCTATGTGGCGGTAGAGCTTTTACTGAAGAATTTTGTTACACAAGTGAGGTGGAATTTCAATCAGTACTCTAACCGACAAAAATTGGTTGTGGTGAAAAGGGAAATGGTATCAGTCCAAATACCAAAGTCAAATACATTGTATCATCAATGAATATTTTATTTGCATGCAAAAATTGTACACGAAAGCTGGCATTAAAGCTCCCGATTTTTATTCAACAATTCAGTGGAGTGATGCCCACTTCAACTTTAAGCCAAACAAGCGATGCAAACGTTGAATGAAGAGTGTAGTAGATCTGTAAAACACACACGCAATTTGTTTCATTATAATTCCAAGCGTTGGTTATTGGAAGCATGTAAAGCGTACGTGGGATATAGAGGGAGAGAAGCACAAAAAAAAATAATGCTACCGACATTCAATAATTTTACCGCTTGAAACAATTGTACGATTACTTCCGATAAGTGGCGTTGTTTGATTCAAAGAAATTTGACAGTTTGAATGCCAAACAAAGTTTTCGACTTGCCTTCGAAATCGTAAAATAGAGCAGGCCTTCATAATTTGGAAACAGGGCAAAGTTGTTCATTGTTCCCAATTTAGTGGGACAATATCAATGATCTTTGTTGATGCATAGATCAAGGATAGCCATCACAGCACCCGTTGTGAGGTGAACTAATGGATGCAGCGGGCAGGCGCCCTATTTATTGTGCGGTGGGCTGAAAACCCGCATACATAAAAACATAAAGCATATCATTGCTTAATGTTCCACATTAGATCGGATGACGAATCACCCCTCACTTATAAATGGTGTAAGTGGCCACTAAAAGATTCTTCGACCGGCCTTTATGGAACAGGAAATATTATGAACACTTTCCCAACCCCGCCTCATTATGCTACCGATATAAAATCTCCTTTTCAATTGTTTGTACCACATGACAAACCTGTTTTGTGTCCCATGGGTTTTTTATTTCCAATTTGCGTTTTTAGGGACAAACGGTACAGTCGTGTGCATATTAATTGGGACAAGCAAATTTGCTCATGCTTTGATGATGATTGATAAAGATTTTGCTTTTGATCAAGATTTTATTTATTTATTAACTCTAAAACAAGTTATCTATAAAGGAAGTAGAAAAGGTTTGGTGTACAGATGGATACGTCAACCGACCGCTGACGAAAAGCAACAAAGCCTTTTAAGAATCACCTACTGATAGACACTGAAGAATGTTAACACTATAATGAGATAATAACAATCATGGTTTCTCGGACAAGTGTCACTTTGAGGTTCATGGATACAGGATAAGTGTCGTGAAAAAGTCCAAAAGAAAGACTCCGACCTGGCCACATTGTTCAAGCGTCTTAACACCCCATTAAAACCAGTACGTTGCATTACTACTTCCAACCAAATTTCGTTTGTTCCAATTTTTTTTGCACATGACTGTATTTAAAGAAAACAGGGTTAGAGTTAACAGGATGTCTATCGGATCGTATATTTCACAACTTTTGCTGGCCGAAGCTTTTCACTCCCATTGAGAGGCACTTGAAAGTTTTTTGAATGGCTCCAATGGAATGCCATAATGAGTTCTTAATCTTATCAAAGACTTGACAGGTAGAAATATTACTTGTAAAAATGTCTTCACTTCACACGAACTGAGTGTAAAAAAGTAAAAAATTTTCACCGTCGCACATTTTTCGATTTGCAACGAAAGCCTGAGGAATTTTTTCCATTTCTTTTTCGATAACAAAAATACAAAAAATACAAATACAAATTCTTTTTAAATAAAACGCAAACCATTTGAGATATTTCAAAATCTTCATTATCGACTTTAAGTACAATCAAAACACTTATGAATCGAACTCGACTTTGTTCATATCGATTCAATGACTCAACCACACATTTCGGCCATTATTTCGCGTTCAATGTTGGCTCTGGGTTCTTCCAACGTAGTCGGCTTGTTGGCATAAACCAAGGACCTAACGTAGGCCTACAGGAAATAGTCAAGTGGCGTTAAATCGCACGAACGAGGCGGCCAATCTACTGGCCCATTTCTTGGGATAACACGCTCACCCTACTTACTCTTCAATAAATCGATTGTAACGTATGCTACGTGGCTAGTGGCACCATCCTGTTGAAACCACATGTCGTCCAAGTCCATATATTACAATTCAGGCAAAAAAAAAAATCGGTAATCATGGCGCGATAACGCTGTCCATTCACAGTAACGTGACGATCGTTATCGTCGACGAAAAAATATCGCCCAATAATGCCGCCACACCAAACAGTTATTTTTTGTGGTTGAAGTGGTGATTCATAAAGCACTTGTGGATTTTCAACAGACCAGTAACACGTATCTTGCTTATTGACGAACCCATCTAGCCAAAAATTAGTTTCGTCGAAAATTGGAGTTATCGCTCTTAAAGTTGCGGTCACCGACTCCGAATTTCGATAGAAAATTTTTATAATTTTTTTTTAATTTTGCTCATTCATGATGAAAATGTTGATCTTACTGAATAAACAGACACTAACTAACTTAATTAGTGAAAGAGTGCGTTCACAAATTAAATTCAAAGTTGTCAGGTCCCTATTGGAAAACCCTTTATATGTCCTGAAGAAAAGCCGGGCAGTCATTCTCACGAGCACATTGCATCACGAAAATGATATAACTGATCATGCCAAAAAATAAATTATTTCGACTCTACAAAATCGGGCATAGCTACTCTTTAGAAACTGATCTGCATTAACACATGTAAGCAAATTATTTCAGGCGTATGGTGTTTTCTAGTAGAATTGGATGAAGCTTTGATTCAAAGGAAAATCTCTTGTCGATCTTCTTCTTCCACAGCGTTCTTCATCGCTTCTTAGCACTTTGAAGCGATCTCTCTCTGCTCCATGTGCTCGAATCGATCCAACAATAACAAATATTTAGCAAAATGTTCAAAATGCTTAAAATTTGTTAGCAAACACCTGAAAGAAAAACAAATGAATAGTGGGGAAATTTTGTTTCCACAAACATCATTTGTGGCAGGACAGGTAGGTAGTAAGTGGCTTTTAAAATATACACTTAGGCAAAAGTAGGCTCATTGTGCTGTCATGTGGGTTTACAAAAACAAGGGCTTGGGTCGGTGTGGTTATTATGACAGACAAACAATTTTTATAGAAAATTCTAGAATTGATTGGACCGGTGTTTCACTAGGAGCACTTAGATTGTCGAAGAAGTGGGCGCCCATTATTGCTTTCCTGATCGAGGCGAGAGAAGGTGTTGTACACTTACCTCCTCTTCCTCATCTAGACACCTGTTGCAGATTTCGTTTGTGAATATTCCTTGTCTCTCTGCGTATAAATCTAATAGAACTCCGCAGTGTCCGGTAATTGTACCCACTGCAGTGCTAATTTTGGATTTAATGAGATCAAGTTATCTGATCTTTTTGGATCAAGACACGGACAGATTTACTTCGAGATTTGGCATTTAATTCCTGTCTTCCTTCTGGCATTGACCTTTTGTTCACTTAATATTTCGAGCTGCAACTTGATGGTGTCTAAGAGAGTACCTATGTTACAAGAGGTTCCATTATCAAGCAGTTTAGTACAGGATAAGACTTAAAAGACATGCAAATACATAGTTACACTGATCAAATTTTGATCAAACTGTATAACTATTTTATTTTTGTAAAATGTTACAGAAAAACATATTATCCCTCTCTTGTGCATTCAATTTATATGCCTTCAAATAGCCGACAGAACGAACCTTGATAATGATTCCCTCGTATTCAGCAACTTCATTTGAAAACAAATCGAACGCCTAAAACTGAACTTGGTAGTGGTTTCAGTCGAGTTCCATCGTGTGATATAAGAATTACAAGATGTTCGTAAAATAAATAACAGATCTGTTGTGTCTGCTATAGATTGTGAATGGAAGTGTTGCTAAAGATCTTTATAACGAACATGCTGAAGTAACTCTTCACACTTTGATGGTTACCTTCAAACGGTAATAATTAACGAACTACAAAGAAAAACAAACAAACTACAAAAAAAAAAAAAAAACGAAGAATAATTCTGGTAGAACCTTGCAATCTGAGTTCATCTAACCTCGTAAGAGAGCAAATCACTTCAACCAGTTACATCGTGAAATGACAACATACTCGTACCTACATAATATTTTAGTTGTTTCGCTTCGACCGTTATGGTCATCATACTGCGACAATTAAGAAACAAAAAAAATATAATACAAGAAATAACTCAAAGTGAACTGTTAGGGAAATACTTATTTTATTGTTAGTAAAAAAATGTGTGCCTGTAAACAGAATCAGAAAGTCTTTAATATGGTCTTTCAATGCCACCAGAAGGCCAACTCAACGAAGCATTAATTGATTTCAGTGGCACATTTTGGACAGAGGAAAATACAGAATTTTAATGAAGTCACTAATTCACGCTTTGTAATTAATTTAAGTATCTATTTCGTAGTGTTTAGTGATCAAATGTGCAGGTGATTGATGCACGCAGGCTATATTCATGTGTGTACAAATACTCGTATTAATCGCCACAATGTGTCAATGCATTGCTGCAACCATTGAAGAATTTTTCTTGCAATATTCTTTCATCTGGATAGTTGCACATGCATTCACTACTTGTCATTTTAGGTAAGCCTTGCCAGTAGAGGTAAGCCCTAATATTCGTTTTCAATATCATTCGAAGTCTATGGATGAAAATCAAAATGATAATTAGTAAATAAAATACACAAATATAGTGTTATTCACAGAACCGATGCATAACATAGCTACACACATGCCCAACATTACATGCAATCTATATAAATGTTACTGCTCTGCGGTTCGCTTCACACTTCCTCGGGCTGTCAGTACCTTCACATCGCATCGAATAAGAAAGGTAGATAGATTCAATAATGTTATGCATTCTGTTGTATTCACAAGACAAGATACGGTTACATGCGAGTGATTATGTTGAATTTGTGTAGGCAAATTTGCCAACTTTAGTGCATATGATCGTAAAACGGCGTTAAGTTCGAGTTAAATTGGAGCTAGATATTAAACTATTCGTTTCCGTTCAGTGTATTGTTATTCAATAGCAATAATTAATATATATTATAATAAATATAGTTCGATAAATAAATATATAAAAAAATTTTTTTTTCTTCTTCGTGAAAGAATAACAACCAAAAAGTGTGGCATCAAATGTGTAATGAAAAGTTTAAGCATTCTCAAATAAGAATTAAATTGTGATACCTGTGTTGAGTATTTTTGGACGGTTTTAGTAACTTATTTAGAAGCACCAAATTTGTTCTGTTTTTTTATTAATACATAGGCTATTCGTTTACAGTGGTTTACCTACAAAGCTTATCTACAGGTGGTTGTAAATAGATTGACAAGTTTCGGAGTGACTTTAAATTAAACACTTTTTAGTTTGCATTAATTCAAATGGTTGGTTAAAGTTCAAGCGTATTTCAGTGAGTTTAATATTTACAAGTTCAAAACTGTACGATACGAAATGACATTGCATAAGATTTTCTTTTGTTTCCTTTTTTCGAAATTTGGAATAACTTTTAAAAACTGTGGCAGCGAATTCAGTTGTGCATCGCAGTTCCCGGTCCCCATACAAATCTCCCCGAACTTCAAGTATCCCTTGGGCTCGTCTTCTTGTATTTAGTGTATGACTTAAGGGTTGCTTTAATCATTGATCACTCATGTATTGTAGCAATGTTGTCATCTGGAATATTGCTTTGACATTTAAAACTTGAAAATTAGTGTTAATATGTCTTACAATTTTTACAAGACGATGTTGTAGGTTAGATATCTTATCCATGTTGGATTTTACTGCGTTGCCCCAGGCCAGAATACCGTACCTAATGCGCGACTCTGATAATGACAATCATAATAATAAACATAAGAAGAAAGCTATCAATATTAAGAACAACTTGGAGCTGTGAACAAAAGATGTGTGATTATGTTTGTTGTAAGGTGCTTGGTTTCGTCCTGAGTCTTGTTTCTTGATTAATGACTCAAACCAAACCAATCAAGGTCTTCATAGAACCCTCAATTAAATGTAAAAAATGGAAACTATTTAATGGGATGCAGACAAAAAATATTTTAATAAACCTACTGACTTGTATGTGTATTCGCTTTGTATGTAACCCTTCTGTCAACACCCAAATCCGGTTCCCATGACAGACACCCAACAATCTCGGGTATGCACCGCAAATCCCCCTATTTCAAGAAATTTGTTCACTAGACATGTTTTGAGTAGTGATGGGCGCATTCGTATGATTATTCGAGTGATAATCGATTAAAACAACATCGCGAGAACATCTCGATTCTCAATCAATCATTCGAATGACTACTTCTTATTCGAAACTAATACCTAATTACTAACTACTAGCACAAAAGATCGACGTTTTTTATATTTTTTTATTAATGAACCTAGAAGTGGAGTAATACTTGAGTTCTTTTCCTTTGCGTGTTTCTTTCATTCTGGTTATATTCCCGATTAGCATGTCTCCACGAGAATTATTTGTTACTTGTTCTCACAAACAAGTGAGACATCTATAGAATTGTCTTGCATTAGTAGTAAGTAATTAGTTAGTAGTCATTCGAATGATGATCGAGATGTTGTACTAATCGAAAACTCGAATAATCATTCGAATGCGGCCATCTCGAGTGATCAATCGATTGTTAAACTATCTCGATTACTAAAGTCTCGATTCTTAAAATCATTCGATTATGTCCATCACTAGTTTGGAGGCCATGTTTGGTTATTCCTTACGTTCTGTTGCAGAGAGAGAGCCTGTTTGTGATCAACATTCCACTAAACATACTATTTGTAACCAGGGTATCTAACTACTGCTTATTAAAATAAAGTAATCGTTATCTTTACAAAACTATAAAAGTTCGTTTATTATATCCCTACGTCTCACATGACTTAGTATTTTTATTTTGTTTATGTTATTTGTTTTATTTTTCATAATTCCCTGGATTCTCAGAAGTTTGTTACGATTGTTGTTCGAATAAATAAAAATATATCGCTTTAGCGGGGCTGTCAACACACAAGGGTAGTTAAACGCTTGGTTTTTGATAATTGCTGCGATTGCCACAAAAAAAAAAACTAGCTGGATGATAAGCATGTTAAAACGTAAGCTTGTGATACAGTACATAACTCATGCCACCAGTTGATGGTAAAAACTAATTTTACTCCCCTCTTATACCAACTTAAACTAACTACATCTCATATAAAATAAACAAAAACTGCATATACTGCAATCGGAAATATTTTATGAACAAATGCCATATACACAAATCCTCTTTGAATTAATTAATAATAAAATACTCCCCCTTGTATTATACATACACATTAACCTTGATCCACATTCTTACCGTTGCGTTGTATGAAACATTACTTCTGACGTGGTACATGGGCTCGAAACATGTTAATTTATCCACGCCTTCGTTTCTTCGCGTTATTCTTCTTCTTTCTCACTCCTTCTGTTAAAGTGTGTGTATTCTTTGACTGATCCAGTTGTTGGTAAATAGTATTCTTCCGCTCTTGTTCAATCTTATGCAACGGCTGTAAATGTTTCGTTAATTTTAAGCGCGCATACGCAACTACTTTACAACATAGTATTTCACTAATGGTGCTTATTTTTATATGTTCCGCCTTATTTATTTTTTGTCAAATAAAATAAATGAGTGGACTAACTTACTATATTTAACACTGTAATACAATGTTGATGAACCAACTGTGTGATATTTATGATTTATGTTGTTACAGCATATTCTGGGAAATACAAAATTGTTTTCATATAACATCCTTTGGTAATGTTACGATTTCATTTCCACCTCTACTGCTTACAGCATGATCCATGCAGGGCCCAAATCTTATCTATGGCTACTTTGCATCCTTGATGGTTCTGGGCATTGTGTTTCCCAGTGAACATTTGGCATATTTGTGGGTTAACGTTTAACTAAGATGACATGAGAATAAAATAAACTTAAACTTATGTGTAATTCTGCGTGAAAATCATCAAAATTAAATGATTAGACTATCCCAGTTCGGCGTTTCATTTACATATTAAAGGTAAAAGATTGGTGGTTATTGGCCAACAACTTGCGCCATCTCAGTCGTCTCTTGCCCCTTGACTCTCGTTACCTTAATATACCATTCTCATAGTGCCTTCAATAAAGCTTGTGTAAAATAACAATACGCGCAGGTTCACCATAAACGGCCAGAAAATGCATCATTGGTGGATGAGCAGCTAAAGTTGATTTCAGATTACAGGTCAACCAAACACTCCAATTCTTAAGCGACTCTAGTTAGATTAGACTCTAGTTTGGATTGAATCATCCAATCAGTTACCAAAACAGAATTATTTGCTCTCTACAAGAGCTTGGTGTCATTTGTGTGTAGTGCAAAATTGTTCCTAATATCGATGGCTCACTAAGATGATTGTCATGGATATGGAACGTCAGTTACTTTCAGCCCAAATGGAAAAAAACACTAATCGGATTGTGGATTTTCAATTAAATTTTGCGCATTAAATTCCTAAAAAAACATCTAGAAAAAAGGGACGAAATAAAAAAGAGCTTTTGTATCGAGCAAAAAATTAATCATTCACACTAAATGAAATTTGCGATTATATTTTATTCGAGATTTGTTATAAGTTCTGTATACATGTACTTTGATGTTATTAAATAATTACTTTTCAGCACACATAAAAAAAATGTATCTGTTTGGTATGCCAAAGGGAGGTAAATGCGCCCCCTGACGGGCTTATGGTCGTGGCTCAATTAGGCCAACGTGTTGGGTCCATTGTGCCTTTACTAGGAGAAGGTTTACTAACGTGAGATCTAATTTTAATCTTAAAACCATCCAGATTCAAGTATGAATCTAAGAAAGTTCTTACAGTTTAACACCGCTTTAATAATCGAGTTACGTAGAAGTGCTTTGCTAGGAACTGTCTCCTTTTCTTTGCTAGGGTTGGGCGTCCGTAGATCAGATGTTGGATTGATTCTGTTTCTTCCTCATCTCTGCAGCTTCTGCAGAAGTCATTGTGCTTTGTATGGACTCTTATCCGCATGATTAATTCCTTGCGACTAATACCGATCGCCTGAGCAACATCGGACATACACTTCTTTTCAGTCGTCCCTTAGTACCTGGGCTTTCTCGAAGCGGTCACAGAAGACCACCGGGTCCGTACCCACTTTCGTTTTTTGAGCTGTCAGTGTATAGGGCGATCTCTCCTTCTGCTATTACCATTTCGCAAGTTGAAAACAAAAGCGGCACTATACAAAATTTTACACTTTTACTTTCGAGCCACCTCTAGGTTCCGATGTATATCAAGCAGCCTAATTTATACCACCACGGTATGTATGTAGTTTCCATAATTATGTACCACCAAGTAATACACAACTTTAAAACTGTTGTTTAATTGCATTGAGTCCAAAGATGTAATCTTATTTTTTGTATAGTGTCACTTATGTTTTAATTGTGCGATTTGTTCCACGCATTGTACTTGCAGAGAATGTAAGCTTTTCATTCGGGCTAGGGTGGATATGCCAAAACATGCGGGCTTCAAAAACAAAGCATCGTAAAAAATTAACTAAATATGAAGATCTCCGAGATTACTTTTTTCCACCACTTTCGTAGTGACATATTATGTAGGTGGACAGGGGCCTAACTTCAACAACATCGTGATTCTATTCCATCACGGCTGGATAGCGCAGTTAGTTAAGTGCCTGCCCTTAGTTAGTGGTGTCCCCGGTTCGAATTCCAGTGAAAGCTAAGTTAATACGCTTTTATCCAGTTTTCAAATCTGGTACATTCACCATTTGCCGTTGGGATCAATTCAACGGTACACAGTGGCTTGAGAGGCATTTTGAATGGAGAAATATTTACACAGTGTTAACACATATTTACACGGCTTAAGTCGTTCCACTATCTAACCATGTTTAGTGCATACAGCGAAGGGGCTTGTATTCTGGTGCCTAACAATACCGCGACATGGTGGATGATTTAAATTTCCTTCTATACGTTTTACAGCACGTCTAAATAAAACTTAAACATTTCCTAATTGTTCCTTAATTCCTAAATTTAATTTTCTTATTCGTCTAGCAGCTATGAAATTTTAAAATAAATCGTCAAAAAATCAATATTTTCGAAACTTCAGTTGACCAGATATAATGAGCTTCAAATCGCTAAAAATTAATTCTTGTCTTAAAGTATTCTTTAGAGTCTTGTGTCAGCTGCATCTACTTGCATATCCGCCATCAAGAGCCTTTATACAATATTTTAAACTCAGCAGTACTTTGAATTGATCTACTGAATACGTTATTCATCAAATACTGATATTATCGGATGTCTAGATCACAAATTTAAGGCTTGCACCAAAAGTAAAAGATTAAGCAATGAAGGGCAGGGCTTATTCGACTAAAGTAATATAAAAGAAAATTAACTATATTTCAAACAAGTTTTATTGTAAAATAAATACAGAATATATATAAAATGTAAATTATATAAATATATTTATCAAAGTCTTATCTATTTATCGATTAATCTTATCTATTTATCAATTGCGAGTCAATTAATAGATAAGATTAAATCGAAATTATCCGCATTTAAACAAAAATTGTTCATATATAATGGAACGAGCTCGATATGAACTATGGTAAAATTTCATAAAGATTTGGTCCACTGGTTTAGATTTTTCAGATTTTTTTTCGTCGCTCCCATACAAATCGGACCACTGTGCTGCACTCGAGTGGTTGATCAGTGGTCGAACATGGTCTAAGTGTGCTGGTGAATTTACTAGTAGCCCCCTACCTATCTACCAACCATTACGGCTGGCTGACTTGTTTAACTTAATATGGGTCGTGATCCACGTGATCTTATCCTGGTGCCCATTTTTTCACACTTTTAAAACGCCTTGTTTTGACTATTGTCTATATGTTTTCTGTGGAGTTTTTCATCTAAAACAAGAGAAAAAACAGAAAATGTATTCAGTTCCACCAAAGAGAGATCAATTTGTCAATCATTTTGGTGCTTACACCAGCAGAATCTTCAATTACTATTTTGGGTTAGCAATATCAGGATATCCACACAGAGGTTCGACGTTGTTTCATAAATATAAACTTAAATTTTTAATGCTTTTTTCTACTTTTCTGAATTATTTATAGTCATGAAACTTAAATGTCAGTCTTTTATTGGATGAATAAATCATTTCTAACTGATTTCATTCTTCTTCATGTCAAGTCGCATAGATTGACATCAGATAAAAAAGGGATCTGAATCGTCATTCAGCGGAAATTGTATGTTTAACTGAATGTCTTCTCTTTCTAGCATTATCAAAGGCTTGGATAATACTTTTTGCTTTAAAACGATAGAGAAGAGAGAGAGAGTGATCTATAATGGTATGGAGTCGTTTTTTTTAATTCGAAAATTACTCCATCTCTCTTTTACTTCAGAGTTGCATTTAATTCTAAAAAAGGCCAAGCTGCAATTGGTATCATTAATTAAATTTTAATTAAATTGCAGAAATCTTATTCTTTAAAAAGCATTGAATGCCCACAGATTTATGATATTTTCCTTTAAAAAAAAATTCTTGAGCAAGTTCATATAATAGATCTTAAATTTAGGACCAAAAGCGTACTCCTGTAACTCTTTTACTTGCGATAAGTCTTTCAAATGAAACTATTTTATTTCATTTCAGCTTGCAACATCCAAAGGAAATGTCGAAAATGACCCGAACAAGTTCAAAAAACTTCAAATCATCAACGCGAATCATTCTGAGACTAATAGTTATAAATGTAAGTCATGTTATACAAGTGATTTAAATTTACTTAAACATATTTATTATTTGCTTGTCAAGAACTATATTCGAATTCAATTCAAACTGCTCTGAACTATAACCAACATATCCACATCTTCATATGTGGAAACATATACTTTCTTAAATTGTTTGCATTTCTAAATCCCCTTAGACCTCATGTGTCTACACGTACACAATAATTTGCATCAGAACATGCAATAGATTATTTTCTTATTCAACACGCGCTGATCTATCCAATTCAGATCAAACTTAATGCTTCCACCTGGCTTTAAGCAATACTCTGGCAAATCACCGGATGTATCAAATGTACAAACGTACATAAATCTGCATGGCAAGCAAATGATTCATTCTACAGATTTCTTTCCTAAGAGGATGTTAATGAGAATCTGTTTGCCAGTTGGCAATGTGTGTGAATATTGAGACCGTTCAATATCTTACACAGAATTGGAGATATTAATGTTTAGGTGCACACTCTTTGTTTTATCTTTTCAGTTGGTTTCACAATGTTTCGGCGAGCCTATAGATCCCACAACGGAGTACACTGTAGTAAGTAAGACCTCAAGCGTAACGACTCGAAGTAACAATACAAATCATTTGCCATCGCTGGCTTCTTCACGGATTGTTTCATCTACACAAAATCCTAAGCACGCAAAGAGAGCCGGTCTGTTATCAGATTCAAAACTGAAGGCAAGTACTTAGATTATTCTACATTCATAACGGATTTTTATGTTGTTGCTTGTCACTGCTTTTGATTGGACGATAAGAACAAGCATTTTTTTTATCTTACAAAACCAAATGTGTGTGTCCACATTTCTTAATTTTTGAAGTGGACAGTTTGTTGTTAGAACTCGATATTCACCGCCATTATGATGTTGAATGTGATCGAAAAAATACACATAGCATCGCAGCTGTTGTTATGAAATGATCATTAGACGAAATTAATTGAATTCTTGACAATTCTTAGGATGATCATGTTTCTGATGCAACGGGCTACGTACCAGTTGCATCCTACCGGCCAGGAAGATCACATGTTCCGTCTCGGGAGCCATATCCTCCATATGCTGTCAGCTCGCCTTCAAATATTCCCTACCACACGGCCGTGTACGACAATGACGATTGGCAGCCTGACGCCTGGGAACTCGATCATAAAACAAAGCACTTTCAATATAACAATACCAGAGTTCAACGTAACTATTATAAATAAAACATTTTTACCGATTTAACATGTTTATTTGCGTTTTTTACTGTGTATAGACATCGAAGCGGAGTGTCAGGATGACTACATGAAGATTCGAATAGGATTCAATGGCACCTTCAGCGGATTAGTATATTCGGCAGGTTATATATTGGAACCTTGGTTTTGTCTCTAATTTAATTGCAATAATGATGTTCTTTGTTGACATAGGCTATGCTTATGATCCCGACTGTATGTACATAAATGGCACTGGAAGCGACTACTACGAGTTCTACATTCAGCTGAATAGATGCGGTACCCTCGGTAAAAATGCATTGGTCGACGAAAAGAGAAAGAACCCAACGGTAGGTATTATCTAAAACGAATGTTGTAAGAAAACAAAACAAATAATTTTTTAAAAAAGTTTTTGAACTACAATTTCAAACAACTACTATTGTGTAAATACTGGGTAGCATTATTCATGAACACTTTGACATCAGGCGATTTCCCCTCCTTGACGAAGTTAGTATATGAGTCGCCTCTTATACCTCCTCTGAAAGAGCTTTTTCTCACCTTCTCCCTTTTTTTTAGATCTACAATTTTGCCGTTCAGTCGGCACAAAACCGCTCGCAGTCAACTCGTGGGAGAACAAAAGTGTTAAGGCCAAATCACAACGGTCTGGCTTGGTACTCGTTTTATCGAGTTCACGAGAATGTTTGTCCGGTAACCACAGTTTCGCGCTTAAGACAAGTCAAATATTCTGAAATACAAAAAAACAAAAAATGCAAATACTAAAAATAACCCCTACAAACAACTAGTTGCCTCAGCTGGCCAAGAACACACGACCGCTCTGTCATAGCTTATCAAAGGGTTTTACGTGCATTCTACTTAAAATGCCAAAATCCGACCGCCCGAACGCGGTATTGTGATATGGCCACCCATATAGTTCCTCTTTTGCACTGCAGTCCATGGTGCAACTGGGCCTCCACCAACAAGCCTCTCCATTTGCCTCCCATTTCGGACGTCATGTTCGTTGCAGACCTTCTCCACTTGTGTGCTCCATCTGTTTTGTGGGCGTCCTCTATTGCGTTACCCCACTGGTTCGTGTGTGTTGTCCATGCGCTCTACAGGGCCAAGCCATCTTAGAAGCCTGGCTGGACTAGACTCATAGATATCATCGTACAGCTCATACAGTTCGTAGTTGAATTTTCTTCTCTAAATGCCATCAACGCAAATGTAGTATATACTCACTGCAGTATGTTAATCACTCCATTGAATTGATCTCAAATCTAGTTCTCTGTTTAGTTCTAAGTTATTTTCATAAATTCTATATTTTAATCAGAAGAAGTTTATATTAATTATTGAAAAGACATATCAGTAAACAGGACCAAAAATCTGCTCTTAAGATTGTCTCCGTTCTATAGAGCAGGACCTGGATGATCAAAGTGTTATATAATGTCATCTTGGTCCTTCGAGAGAGGGCTCTATCACTCAATTGGTTCTTGGGCCCAAAGAAAAATCAATAACATACTTACTTATCAAGCCTTCCATCGCTGACGGTCCTGGGTACGCTGCTTCCAGTCATCAAGTCAAAGATGTTCTGCATCTGCTACTTGGTCTTCATCTCCTTCTTGAACTAGGAGGCTCGAATTAAAAAAACCGTTTAAATTTGGTGTGCGGTTTTGATGTCTAAAATAAATCAATAAACGCATTAAAGAATTCATTAAGCCACCGCTAAATATCAGTCATGGCTCGTCTGAATTAATTTTGACATGTGTAGTTTAAATACTAAGAGACGCTAGATGAAGACGAAGCAACCGTTGAGTTGCAGCAACACAGCCATGTTGAAGCAGTGGCTTCTTGTGTAGCCGTGTTGCCCATTGATTTTCCAGAAATCAAAAAAAATTGATATTTTTAGTCGGTTGCTCCAACCGTTACTACGTGTGTACCATTGTTTACTGGATTTACTCGTTCGTCGGAAACAAGCGAGTAAGAAGAGAAGGTTCGTGTAAAGTAAAATTAAATGGAAACAAAAGGAAAATGGTAATTGCAAATATGTAATGAAAATTATGTTAATTTAAATAAGGAATATAAAAAAGTTAGAGAGAGCTATGGGACATAACTTTTGTATGTAGTCCCCAGGCAGATTTTCTTTCAGTTCTTCCAATAGCATTTCGTTTGAAAATTCGTCTTTTTCTTAAAAGCCAATTTTTTCGACAATTGCCTTGTTCCTAGAATAATCTATTAATTTTAATTCTGATCATTTTGAACTCGTCCTTTTACTTCTTTTATATTCCAGAACTTTATGTGGAACACTGTAACAGTGCAATATAATCCGCTAATCGAGGACGAATTTGATGAACATTTCAAAGTGACATGTGAATATGGCTACGATTTTTGGAAAACCGTCACGTTTCCTTTTCTAGATGTCGAGTAAGTTTTCAATTCAAATATGAGTATGCCCTAGCCTGCAGCAAATATTGACGTTTTGAAAAAATATTTTAAAAAAGAAGAGTATAACACGATTTTTGGAGTCCTATACACTATTTTATATTTTCAGAGTTGCAACTGGTAACCCTGTCGTTTTCACGCTCAGTCCTCCTGAATGTTACATGGAAATTCAAAATGGCTACGGAATCGGTGGATCTCGTGTGTCAGGACCTGTTCGAGTCGGCGACCCATTGACACTTATAATCTACATGCGAAGCAAATACGGTAAAGCATTTTTTTTTCTTAATTTTATGCATACAATTATATACATATAGATAATTATATACATCTCATACATTGTATGATTCTGGCACTTCTGCTGTATGATTTCTGTGTCTCAGATATTTTGTATGAGGTGCTGTAATACATCATGAGTTTAGACAAATGTTTACCCTGGGAATATGGGAAAATTGTATGATTCTGTTTCATAGAAAAATATCATACACATCATACAACAGTTTTATTACAAATTTATGATACATTTCATACAGTACTTCAAACTGCTGTAGCCACTACAAAAATGAGTTTTCAAATTAGAAAATACCCAAAAATAAACTTGTTTGGGCTAATGATTTTTAAATAATGAATGACTGTTCATGTTTTTTTTCTTTAAATTAGACATGTAGGAACAGGGAATGCTAGTTCTCCAAGAAATTTCTATTAAAATTCAAATGTGGCAAACACAATATTGCCTCGTAGGTCTAAGCATCTCATCCTACGCCCTTAAGTCAACGATGCCTATGTTCGATTTCGGGTACTATCACAGGATCCATCGTAGGGTGGAGACATCGATGAGTGGAGTGGAGATATCGTAGATGTTGGGTAATTTTCGTTATAAGAAGAGGAATGTTTTTATCTTTAATTTGTCTATCATAAGAGATCTCGAGTAATCGAAGTATAATAACTTGCTCTTATTGAGCTTGTTCGTTTAATTAAAGAACTTGTGTCAAAGCAAGACACTAGCACTGCTACAATAAATATCTATAGTCCCCTTCTTTTGATCTATGATTTAAATGCTACCTTCAGAAATTTGACATATCCTCTATATGGTACTTCTTCGAAGTCTTTCTCTGTTATGGATGTTATGTAGCCATGACTTAATTAGCATCTACCATTGTCCTTATTTTTTGATTTGTTTTCCTCTTGTACAACTCATGCCGTGAAGGGAACGAAGGGGTGGAGTTAATCCAACAGACATCCTTGTAGTGTTGCCTTTATTGCCTCTGGGACTGGGAAAAAATGTCAATGTCATCTGCAACAGTTCGACTGATTTGACAGTGCTTTCCGTGCCCACTACAACATTTTTATTATCCTCAGTTATATTTTATATTAGAATATGTTAATAAATATGCATTCTGATAAATCAACTCTTAAAATAGGGAAGGGAACGTGAAGGGAACGAAGGGTTGGAATTAATCCAACAGACGTACTACTTCTCTTTTGAGAGCTAGTAAGTCCTTGTAGTGAAATTCTTTAATTCTTAGTAGCTCCCTATGGAAGATACATTTCCTGAACCAGAGGAATGACGGACATTCATAAGAAATGTGCTCAGATGTCTCGTCCTCTTCCAGGCACAGCCTGTGCTGGCCGCAGAAAGCTCCAAAACAATCTTATGAATTCTTTGTTAAGTTAAATAAGGGTTGGTAATCGTTGGAATTGCTGAGGCTATCATATAGGTATAGGCGATTGTTTTCCCATTCATTCGGTAGTCAGTTGCAACTGCTCTTCAGTTGATATAAAATCTTCATCCCTCGCGAACTCATCTGCGGATCTGTGTCCAGAGACCAGCCATCTGACAATTGACAGCAACATTTGACCTTTTTGCAGTCCATTCGTTTCGACTATAGCGCCTTAATGACTGCGTTGGTTTACTTTCGTCAAACAATCACGAAAACCAAATTAGGACACACAAAGATCGTGTATGAAGATTCCCTCTACTATAGGCTTGCCTTATTTTTCACAAACCATTTCCCTTTGCCATTGTATATTGCA
This sequence comes from Eristalis intricaria, assembly GCA_964034865.1. Taxonomy (NCBI): domain Eukaryota; kingdom Metazoa; phylum Arthropoda; class Insecta; order Diptera; family Syrphidae; genus Eristalis; species Eristalis intricaria. The sequence continues at coordinate 34,818,104 of OZ035875.1, forward strand.
TGTGAGCTTTAAGGCAATGACAATACATAAATGAATTTATTATGTGTTGTATGACATGTTAATGTTAAGCAAACCCACCCCTTTATAAAGCACCAGTTACTTGAAACATTAATGATCAAGAAAATAGAATAAAAAAAATTTACGCATTGGTAATATGTTCGCATGTAGCAATATGTATAAAATTAATTCAACAAGACACAGAACAAATTATTATCAAAGCGAAATATTTATTTTCAGAGGGATTCGACATTGTGGTCAGCGATTGTTTTGCACACAATGGCGCCAACAAACGCATTCAACTTATAGACGAATTTGGTTGCCCGGCGAACGATAAGCTCATTTCACGGTTTAGAGGATCCTGGTCGGATGGAGGAATTTACGAGACTCAAGTTTATGCTTACCTGAAAACGTTTCGTTTTACAGGCTCCCCTGCGCTCTATATCGAATGCGATGTTAGAATGTGCCACGGAAGATGCCCGGTAAGTAAAGACGATAGTGATATTAATTCTGATATTAATTCTAAGAAACATTTATTTGCATCAAAATATGAGGTGTGGCCTTGTCTCGATTTATCCACTAATTTCCAAATCCTGAACGTAATTTATTGATTTCCACATTAGTCTGTCAATTTGTTAGACACATGTACTTTCATTAACAAATTAATCACTCTTCAGATGTTGAATTATATAATATTTTTAATTTATATAATATTACACTTCTACTGAAATCTTCTTCTCATTAGAGAATCCTTACTAGACTCAACTCTATGGGAGTTCACAATATTTTTTTATAGAACTTCTGTACGTTTTTGAGTTAAGGCGTGACCTTTGGTCTGAATATGTAAATTGAAAACTATTATTGTTAATTTTCCTTACAAAATATTTATTTTTTCAAAGGTTGGTCTAACACCTCTGAATTCTGACTGCAACATATGTATGTATGAATTTTTAACCCAGCATTCAGAAGCTGTTAGCAATTGGCGCCGTTTTAGGAAATTTTAAAAATAATCAATTTTAAGCAAATTTCAACAAAATGATATACTTCTTGATGTGCCAAAAGTCAAAACTTGTCAAACTGAAAAAGTGAAACACAATCAGCCGGTCGCAGTCCAAAATTTCATACTAAACAATTTACGAATTCAACCCTTACCTTCATATAAATATGTACGTGAACAAATTAAGCAAATTGCGGCCCACATGACTTTGTTCAATTGTGTTAATTTGTGTTAATGAAGCGGCAATACGTCAAATTACTGAATTTTAGGAAAAATGTACAACGGACGTCCAGTGTAAATTAAGTAACACAGCAATAATTGAGAATTGATGGATAAATTGTATCATATTAAATTTAAGTTAAGCGGATAAGAGGTATGAATGAATTCAATTAATGTGAACGATACACAGCATTTATATGAAAGAATAGACTTACAGTTACGAATATTTGAATTTGAAATAGGGAATGTAAGTACGTTAGTAAGATTGGGTTTACTGATTATTAATTCAGTAAGTTTCATTTAAATAGTTTAGAGTCAATACTCGGATTTGATTCATTAGTTTATCATTGTAGTATCAAAGGAATGTCGTAAAAGTAATAAATATTCGCGATTTTCAAAAATCAGTTGTCGCACACATATTAATTGACACACCCTAACGAACGGAGTCCAAATGGTTATAAGTCTTTTGCTCAGATCCATTCCTAAAAGCAAAGGCTTTAGCTTCCTTTAAATTCGGGAGTATTTCACCAAATTTCTATCCTGAATATAATTTGTAATATCCATGTACCCTCCTAAGTCGAAACTCTCTCTAAACGAAGTTTTTCGCCATATTAGCTGTGTTTTTTTGCAAGCGTATATACGCTTAATTTTGAAGTGCACAAAAAAACGATCATCGGCGCTTAATGGTTCATCATAAAATCTTGGCAGCACCGACGACATTTATGACATTTGCTAAGCAGTCAGGGGTGTAATCGTGGAAGGTGATGGTTGATCTTTGATGGTCACAATCTTCGTTTTGTGACTATGTAGCGTGACCATCAATTTAAAAGCACTTAATAATTATAACTTTATAATTATAAAATAAAAAGAAATTTCGTGAAATGAAAAGAATCGCTTACGAAGCCAAAAAGAAATGTATAGCAGAGACACTCTGAGTAAACCGAAAATTGCATACTTATGGATGCCAACAAAATTAAAAATGATCTAATACATCAACCAAACCTGAAGGTGTAAGCCACATACAGCAACCTAAACAATGAATGCATGAATTCAGGAATGAACACACAGAAAATAATGATTGGACGCATTGTTTTTATCCGCGCTTATTCCTTAAGCGGCGATAGATATGATGAGTAAGTTAAGCGGATATAGGACTCGTCGTTAGTGGATTTTACATGCAAATTGAAATTTAGGCATATATACGCTTGCAAAAAAACGCAGCTATTTTAGCATTCCCTTCAATTTTTCATACAAAAACACTCTCCCCAAGTCGAACTCTCCCTAAGTCGAAACTTCCTCTAACTCGTACACATTCTCTCGACTCTAGGTCTCTTTTTTCACCCCTTAAGTCGAATTTTTTGCATAAAACAAAAGAAAGAAAAAAATCCATCTCACAATTTGTATCTGATTATACATCAAAATATGCATTCCGTATATGTATGTACATTCATGATGGCATCATCATCGGAAGTCCGTGGTGTTTCGACCTACCCATATCCAAAACATATCTATCTAAAAAGATCCAATTTGTACAAATACTGCAGCGTAAACAAAAACAATGTAATCCTTTTTCTTGTGTTGTTCGTCGGATTCAAAACAGTTTTACATACATTGCAGGGCAGAAAAAACAATGCTATCCTTTTCCTTGTGTTGTTCCTTGGATGTAAAACGGCTTCTATTTCAAAGCAACATGTATTTATCATCGATAACTGCCCAGCGTACCCTAAATAAGTAAAAGAAAAATTAAAGTTTATAAAGCTTGAGTACTTCCCACCCAATATGACATCAATTGTTCAACCAATGGACATGGGTATAACACAAAATTTAAAAGTACACTACAAGCGCCGTATATTTACAAAAACTTTAAGGATTTGGAAATCCAAAAAAGAGTACAAAATATCGCTTCTAGACTGTGTACGGGAAATTTCAAGAGCGTGGATAGAAGATGTAACACCATTAACTATTGAAAATTGTTTTTAAAGCCAGTCTTAAAGACGAGACATGGGATGAAGAAGATGACATTCCGCTCAATTTACTAAGATCTTAGAACGAGGGTGCCCATGAAATTGAGCAAATGTGGAACAAGTTAGCACAAGCGAGTTATAATGCTACAGATGTTACTTGGAAGGACTTTATGGAAGTCGATGACGATATCGTGGCTACCGAAGTACCTGAAAATCAGTCTGTTTTGGAAGAAATAAATAATAAACGCTGAAAATAAAGCAAGCGATAGTGATGATGATGAAGAACCGGCGTTAATTAATATTGAAATGCCAGACAAAAACGAAATTAAGAACGCTATTGAAATTCTGCAATCTGCAATAAAATTGACCGATAAAGTACCGGATAAAGTTCAAAACTGTCTTTTCAAACTAGAGTCATTTTTAAAAAAAAAAAGAACACTCCACCACTAATGAGCCAATCAAAAATATCAAATTTTTTTTAAGTAAAGTTATTTACACACCTATTTTGACGATATAACAATTAATGTACGTGCCTTATTTTACTTTTAATTTAGCAAGAAATGCTTTTTATTTAATTTATTTTATTATTTTCTTACTTTGTTGAACTACAGTGTCTTTATTTAATTTAAACCAAGCAAGAAGCTGTTATTTATTTTGTTTTTGTTAACTTTTTAATCTATGTTGACATTTCTTATTGAATAAACACTTTAAACCCAAAAAAAAAAAATCTCTCTCTTACTCGAATTTTTCCAAAACTCTCTCTAACTTGAACAAATCTTGGTATCCGGTGAAAATTCGACTTAGGGGAAGTTGACCGTATATTACATATGTGTATATGTTAGATTAAGGTGGCTGACTGGTATACCCACCGCCTTGTTTTCCTTGAGGAATTTGATTGCTATTATTATTTCACTTTTGATAGGAGGTCCGGTGCGAACTCGGGAATTTATTGCGAGAACATTCCGCCATCGTCTAGGTGGTTTATACGAGTAGTAAGTTGTTCCCTCCATCTACAACGGGTGTTGTTTGGAGTTCCGAACACCAATAAGTTCCTTGGTGATGTTATAAGCGGTTCTACTGTCGCAGTTATAAACACTTAAGTTTATCTTTATAAAATATATTTATTTTGACAACGTCTCTGCGTACTGCAGACTTAAATTTAAATAAAAATATTTCTTCTAGGGCTATTATACATCAATTAGTGAAAAGGTCAGCAAGCAGTAGGCATGGATATTTTATCCGCAGACGATGACGTGCGCAACAGGTATCCGGCGCGAGTGTTGAGTTTGCATTACTGTATCGGCGCGTGTGCTGAAGTTGCACTTAGCTGTGCTAACTCTGCACCTATTCACTGCTTCTTCAGCCCTAGAAGCCAGTATATCGATATATACTATTTCTAAAGAAAGATTCTTCTCTTGTACTACATAAAAATATTTCGTCATCCGTTCTGTCATTATCTGCAATATCCTTTCATATTTCGCATTTTGCTTACATCAAGTCCAAATTTACATTTAGAACTTCATCTTCATTTACGTACATATGCTTACTGCACACTTTATTATATTACATATATTGTTATGGCTTCTATTTCTTCTTATGGTGATTCTTAAAACCAGTGCATATTATAGTGTTCCGTTTTTTTTTAGTAAACAGTTATTCTTCTTGTGTCGTACGCTCAATAAGATTCCATGCTTCCATGCATTTCCGTAGTGCTAAGAATAAATAATGTACCTACTTTTCGTGGCTGCTTAAAATCAATTAGCCGTATACTACGCTATAGCACTTCCTATATTTCACTTTTACTTCTAATCATATGTCGCTATCTACATCACTACCGATTTTCCACCTATTATCTCTAATGTTCGCTCGTGGTAGCGGGTTCGTCGCTTGAAACCACATTACGACCATTTCATCAGCTCTTGTGCACTTTCATACAAAAAAGTTCGTAATCGTTAAATGGCCGGTGTCATTGACGCTAAAAAGACGACCCAAAAACGCCGTCCAAACCCCACTAAATAATGTATTTTTCACAGGTGCAATTTCACACAATACTCACATCACTCGGGAGCTTCCAAAAATATTGAAAAAACAAACAACAAAAAATTACCCATTAATTAGAAAATATTTTAGTATGTGTATGATCACACACTTTAGACGTGTATGCACCACCTACGCACTATGGAAGGTCTGACTTTAGCTAATGCTCCCCTCCACCATTGATGGCTAACTTGTCTTCTCATAACCGGAGTATCTGTCGAAGGAGTCAGCTTTGTGAAAAGATTCTTGTCTTCCAGAGATAAATCTGTTGCTGATAAGGTTCCCGGTTGTGACTTTCTCTCCATTCGCTTTCATCGCAGATAAGACCATACTTTCGGAGCCACTAACATCAGCTCTACTATTCTACATATTGCCCAGCTTTTGGTCCCATTTAACAGCCATGGCAAAATAAAAGTTTTTTAAGAATAATTCTGGTCCTTCGAGTGAATATTTTTGATTTTTGGGAAACCGCATCAGATCTACATCTGTATGTTATTTGATAAGTTCACGCTTGGTCCAAGTAAGATAGACTATATATGTACAGTCAATCAAATTCATATTCGTACAGCAGGTTCGAAATAATAAAATAGAGCCAGAAACGCCAACTAGCAACTTGCGAAAGAGAATCAATTCAAAGATTTTGGCTTTTGGAAAACTGTAATTTTTTACAGATGAATGAAAATTGAATATCTCTGGGTCGGATGGGCGGCAAATGGTATGGCGGAAACAAAATACGGAGCTCCTTCCTGAAAATACGGTCCCAACTGCAACTGCATGGTCGTGGATCGGTGATGGTTTGGGATTGTTTTTCGGTAGCTGAGTAAGAAAAGTTTCATATAACTGAATTGACAATGAACTGATAAAGAAATAAATCGAAATTTTGAAGCAAAATTCGGAAGAAAGTGTACAAAAATTGGGTCTTGACAACCAATTAATTTTTTACCAGGACAATGACCCAAAACATAAAGCTTATAATAACTGACTAATCCCCCTTTATCGTTGCCCTAAAGTGATGGAAACTCCACCTCAGTCACCGGATATTATGACGGTGATCATCGAAAATATATGTGACCATTTAGGCCAGCAACTAAGAAAAATTGCAATTTGAAATGCAACAGTTACGAAGGAATGGACAAAATTTCGGCTAGAACTACAATGAAACCTATTCAAGTTATGGCAAATAGGCAAGCATGCGATTAAAAAAAAGGGACATGACTCAAAATATTACAATTTGTTAAATTTCTTGCCTATTACCAAAAATGTTATGTGTATGAATATGAATTTGTTGTAAGTTAATTGTTTGTTTTTTCTTTTGGTTTTTGCTGTGTTTGTTAAAAGATGGCTTTTTGTGTTTGCCAACAGATCTTTATCAGATTATTGCAACCAAGTAACATTCAAAGTTTGTGTGGTTCTTGCATAAATTGAAAAAAGATTTATTTCTTATCTGGTGTACGAATATCAGTTTGATTGACTGTATGTATTACAAAACATTTTAGATGTCGTTTGTTACGTTCTGTTCCAGATGGTAGATTATTGTTAGACAACATATACTTTGTTGTACCTTGAGTTCAGTTCTTTTTGCCTCCTCTTCAGTTGCCTTTATTGCCTCTGGGACTGGGAAAAAATGTCAATGTCATCTGCATAATCTAACAGTTCGACTGATTTGACAGTACTCTCCGTGCCCACTACAACATTTTTATTATCCTCAATTATATTTTATATTAGAATATGTTAATAAATATGCATTCTGATAAATCAACTCTTAAAATAACTTGTTTCTTATTTGATGCAGAGTCAACCATGTCATTGGAGAAACTTAAAAGCAATTTCCAAGCGAGATGTTTTCAACTCTACCAACAATTCTGCTGCAAACGGGACGTTGTCTGAGAACATAAATCTATTCCAATCACTGCGAGTACTACAAGATGATGAGTATGATGCATTAATATCTCAACCCCATGCAAGTCCCTCGGAAATCTGCGTTGGCACCTCAACGCTTTCATCGGCTACCGCTGCTATTTCATTGATGTTTTGTATTCTATCAGCTCTCCTCATGATGACATGTTACAAAGTTAAAAACCTGACAATTCGAAATCCAGGATATGAATCCTATGTTACACATAAGGGACAGATTTCATAAGTGCTTTTTTATAATCTTAAGGTAAGTTATGTTAAGATAGGAATTAAGATTATCATAAATTGTATTAGCTAAGTTGTAAATAAGAAACCATTTATAAGGTATAACAAACAAATTGTTAACCTACACATATGTAAGACATTCAATTCAATTTATCTAAAATGTTACTCCACAATTGATCTGGTATCCTGCTGTTATATTAGACGTGTTGTATTCACAAATATATAACCCTTCAAATTACAGGAAATAGTTCCTATTAACAGTGATGCTTATAAATTCAGTACATTTATTGAAAATGTCTTTTCGATGTAATACAAATGTTAATTTACATTTTTCGGTTAGAAAGTCAAATCTAATTGCACACAATATAGTTTTGAAGAGTACCCACCCGCAATAAATTGACGCCGAAAGAAGTCCAACAGAAACTTAACACCACCATACATTTTGAGAATCGTAGAAGATAATCTTCAAATATCTTATGAACAAGGTCTCGTTAAGATATAAATTATTTTAATGAGATCCTAAGACAGAGGACAGATTCAAGTGAAACCACACGGGCTGAACGGAGCAACACCATGACTAGTCGGTTGAGGAGCATGGAGTAGATTGTTATCAAGTTTGTTGCTGTTAAGCAATCCCTTTACTTGCATAGCGTTCACCGTAATTAGATTTCAACTACAGGCAGTGTGTATATTAACGGCTCGTTTCTGTGAGGTTTATTGTTAAAAACGGAAACACAATTCAATATACAGTAGACGAATTAATAAAAACCGTGTCTCTTCACTGTAACGAGCGTCGACTCCTAAAATGTGTATCCTTTCACGCATATTTTAAACGATCCTGTTTTGGGTTGTTTTTCGAAGGCGTCCGAGAGGCAACTGAATATTTTACAGTAAACTGCAACTTTTTAGACGGTTATTACGAATTGTTTGACAGTTTAAATTCAACAATTGTATACTGCCTCTTATTTGCTCACACTTCTGTGCACCAGATAAATGGTGTTCACTAATTGGTCGATGAAAATGTTGTAAGCAAAAGCTGTTTACAAATTTTAAAGGGCAAGAGAGGTTCAGTTGCACACTTCTGCAATCCCAATGATACTTTATTTCTGTCAGCCGATCAACGCAGGAGTTAAAAAAAAATCTTCAGGACTGCTGCATATAAACATTTGTGACGATTACATCTGCCGAGACTTGGCAACACTGAGGAGAGCACCCTTTTTCAATATCTCGCTGATGAAGTAATGAGGACGGCATTCGTTGTTGATTGTTTGAACGGGGTAGTATTGAAATACAGAGACAATAAACTAAATAAACATTGAGTTTTTCTTATGTTGAGTTATTGTATCGTCAAACATTTAAACATTTGATAGGAATTTATTCACAGCTTTCGCCAAGTCTGAATATTTGTACAGTCAACTTCACTGTAGCCCAGACCCTGCAGTTTGCATCCAACTAAATTCTGAATGTACGAAGGAAAATGCTACACTTTGGAATAATGATTGTAAAAGCTTTAAAAATGAATGTGTTGTAACATAACGCAGGATCACGTCACACGCCGCCTTGGCTGTCGAGGACAATGCTTAACACCAATAAGGTTAATTAATGATAATATTTCAGTTTATAAATTACTTGTTTGGTTTTTTTGATTTGAATGATAAATAAGCAACTCTATATAATGTATAAGTTATAGTTAGACATAAATTACTTAATTGTAAGCTCTTATTAAACCTCTGGTGTATTATTTAAGGAATTACCGCTCTGTATAGGAAATGATTTGGGGTATTTAAATTAAGTTACCCACATAAGACTCTTATTGCCTGGAGTACCTTATAGATATTTAAAAATATTCTGTTTGTATGTAAACTTAAGTTTGTCTACCTAGTTAAAGGGCGTATTTATTTTTCAGCATGTTAAAATGTATATAAATGTCCTATGCTAAAATAAAAAAAAATAGAGCAATAAGTCAAGAAATGGAATTATTTAATTCGGGTTTTTTTGTGTAGGACTTAAGGAAAAGAATTGTCGGCGGCATTTTTGCGTACCACACTGTACTGATCTCTTCTTATTCAGCTCTCAATCTTGTACATGAGTACATACTTCTCTTTGCCAACCTGATCATCTAATCTTTTCGTAATTATTTCCAACTGTTCTATTTTTCGTTGAATTCTTAATATAAAAGTATATACAAATTGTCAAGCGATCGTTTTCTGGGATAAACTGTCATACGAGGATCACTAACGTTTTATTTGGACTTCTCTCCATTTGAACATTGGATTATACGCTTACGAAGCTCATTCCTGCTTGAATGGGTATGTTAATAAATAAAAGTGCCGAATATAGTCCGATGAGCAACGTCAGGCGACACAAGAGCCGCTAATGTACACGAATGTTGCACTGCCTGGAAATGCTCAGCAACAAATAATATCCCTAGATTTATATGACAAAGTTTACCAATCCAAGCGATGTCCACCAAGTGGTAATGAATCTCATAGCTTGGTGTCGGTACACGGAGAGCACTAACGATCATTAATAACCAATTTCTATTGGTCCAAAATGGATGATATTAATGTAAACTACACGGCGAAGTTACGGAATCTTTTTCAAGACAGGATATACTCTTTACTCGAGTTCTCAATGACGAAGAGGTTGAGCAGAGAATTTTGTGAATCCAGGGCAGTAGTCGACGTATCTTCCCACTACTTCACTTCGGCCACTTATGACCTAATTAACGATAAGACACCGCAATTTACGACTCTGTGAATGCATTTGCGAATTTTCAAACTGAAAAGGCAGGCCATACAGACCCGGTCGCAGTTCAAGAATGCCCTCTTAAAATCCTCTTTGAGTGGCGCTACATTCCGGGGTTGACCTGGGCCTCAACCCAGAAGCCTCACCAGCTAGCTGACTTCAGTTTCGCTCACCAAGGTGGTTGAGGTTGTTCTCCCCTTGTGTGCGCCATCCTTGACGTCGGCATCCTCTGTTAAATTTCTATTGTCGTCTAATCGCCACTTATGAATCTCTGCCCCTAGGGCGATCCACCTGGCTGGACAAGATTATATATGGACAGATTTCTCTTCTTCTTGAAGCCTCTACAGCTAGTGTGATCTTTGGCTAACTGCTTGCATATGAGCGCACTATGCCGTTTTGTTCTGTGTCAATATAATGCCCGAAATGCTGTACTGCGTTAGGACTAACGTTTCTGCGTTAGTAGTCCGACAGTGACGTGATTGGTCGAACACAGCAAGCCGTCAATAAGGCGTTTGTTGGCATTGAAACGGAAGCGGATAATCTGGGTATGGTAAAACAAAGTATATACTGTCATCAAGAAAGGACGCACAACATCGACGACTCGGCCAGAACGTCACTATAGACAAATATAACTTGGAGGTAGTGGAGGACTTCGTATATCTCGGCTCCGCAGTAAATAGTACGAATACCACCACTACCGAGATTAAACGCAACCGCTATTTTTTTGAGCTCAAAAGAAATTCAGCAAAAGAGCCCTCTCTCGGAATCTTGATCCCCGTTCTGTCATACGGCGCAGAGGCATGTAGTATATCAAAAGAGGATGAAAAGGCTCTTGGTCTTTTCGAGGGAAAAGTTCTGCATGGAGAAGAAGGTTCAACCACGAATTGTATGGACTGTACAGCGACATGAGTCTAGCCAGGCATCTACGGATCTAACGCCTAAGATGGTTTGCCCATGTAGAGCGTATGGACAACTTATCTCCGGCCGGAAGAATCCTCGACTCTGAGGCAATAGAGGACGTCCATATAAAAGGTTACGTATACAGGGCGATGGAGCCGTCAGCCGGATTAGTGTGCAAAACTGAAGACAGCTGGGCAGATATCGGGCCGGCTGGAGGGGCATGTTGGGTGACGCCCAGGTCCATCTCGGACATACGAAGAAGAAGGACAAGACAAGTCAAATCTCAGTCACACAAAAAGTTCTGAATTTCTAAAGGCTCTGGTACATAGAATACTTTACATGCGGGAGCTTCAGCAATACTTTGACAGATACATAAAATACATGTGTTCTTATGGGAGGTACATAGGCCAACGCTGCCGCTGACGCGACAGATATATTTGCTCAACTTTTAACTTTTCTCTCTCCGTCAGCGTTGACATTCATCAAACTGTGACATTCCCATTGAATTTGAAGGTTTTGTTAAAGTTTGGGAGTTGGTACACGTCGCAGCAAAGTTCAAAATACATAAAAATATAAATAAATGTTTTTTAATTGAGTATTTATAAAAAAATACAGATATTTTAATTGTGAATATATAAGAAAAACAACTTGAATTTTCAATGGAAACTTGAAACTGCCAATTGAAATCAGCTGTGCGTTGAAGTATTCATTGTGTCATCCCCTTCCTTCAGGTACTTCACCGGGAACGGATACTTTGACGCTACGCATGTAAAGTATTATATGAGCCAGAGCCTTAATGGTTACGTTTAATGGCGTGCATTTTTTTCTTTCTGCGCCTTTCAATTTGCGTCAGAGATAGCGTTGTTGTGTGTCATTATGTATGCGATAATTTTCTACATTATTAATAAACTTAAAAACAGTAACTCAAAGCAGTTAGGCATTTGTACATATTGTTTGTGTTGAAAATGTCATAAATGCGGACGTCTTGTTTTGGGTTGTCCAACAGTTAAGTAGTCGAATACTCTTCGGATCGGAATCAATCTATCCATGCACTCTACATTGCTCAGCGACGCTAGGCGCTTGTCTAAACTCATGTTGCTGAACAGTACAAATTAAACCTGATTAAGTCATTACATTGATTGATGAAATAAACATGCATGGATCGCCGGAATGAAAGCATTAAATGGCCCATAAATATTTAAGCTGTAAATACTTACAGTCAATCACTAAAGTAAGTGGACAACAAAAACTTGTGTATTCCTTAGCAAGAATTCAGGCGGGACAACAAGAAAAAGTCTTGAATGTAGATAATGTAGTTATTTGTATTAATTAGTACTAGGGAAAATATATAAGGATAGCCCAACAACAATAGGCACAGGGGATCATAAACCAATAATGAAGCAAAATTCAAATCACAAAAGTAAGTTAACACACATGTAAATCACATAGACGGATTTTTCAAAGCACAGGTACTCACAGATGTAACGAATATTCGGATAGTATCCGTTATCCGGATGGCGGGTAGAGGACCAGTATTTGGCGAATTTTTCTTTATTAACATAGTATAATTAAGTTACAAAATTAGTACTTATAATTATGATGAATAAATACAAGTTTTTCAGCATTACCCGAACAAAGACGGTTGCGTATAAGTTCGCATACTATGCCGGCTTCATAAAATAGACTTTAGCTGTATACGCTGCTACTTGATGGTACAAGATAGACCTTCGCAAATTTTTCTAATTTCGGTCAGTCCGAACTGTTTTTAAAAGATGTTCCAGCTGAGGTGCTGTATCATTTTTTTTTTCGGAAATCTCATGTCCAATGGAATGTTTCACTAAGTTATGATTGCATGAAGCTCTTTTGCAATGTTTTCCCCTGTCTGAGATCCTTTAAGGGGTTTCATTGCCAGTATTGCATGTTCAAGTTAAGATTCTGCACACAACTAATGAAAAAAAAATCGGTCTTTGCTGGGGAACGAACGAAATGTCTGCTGTCACCGAAATTGCAGTAGCTTTTAAAATATCCAGACCACAAACAAACAAGTTACAACTTGTTCCCGTGACGTATTTGAAATGTAATCCATCGTGTTGTACATATTCTACTCTTGACAGAATATTCCGAAGAATATACCGAATATCCGGTATTCGGTATTTGGTCAAATCACAATTCTTTACATCTCTATTACTTATGGCAGCATCTAGCGTGGTCAGTTTATTATCCTCTTATTAATAAATGTTTGGGCATGTAAATTTATGTTGTGTGGCATTTAAATCGCTTTGCTTATAGTTTTAGCGTTTTAAACCACAGAAAACTGTAGTTATCAGTTTTTTTCCTTGGAGTCTCGTTTGGATTTAATTTTGTAACTGCTGCCCACTTACTTTTGTGAGTGAGTGTATCTACACAGGTCGTAAGTATAGTGAAATATGAATGGATGAAATACGAGAAAAACACTTCAATTGAAGCCATAGAGGTTTTCCTTATTATTTTATTACCTTCACCGAAAACAAATTCACATTCGCCATTCAATCCATAAAATAGACAGGATTTCGCATATAAACCAGCTTGAATGCACAAAATTAAGACAGTCTCCATTGAAATTTGACACAATCGTGTACTAAATATGATAATTCAGAGGAAGAAAAAATCTAGAAAACTTGAAAAAATGTACGAGGGGTTCCTAGAAATTGGCGAGGAATTTCTTCGTAAAACCAGTCTCCATGGGTTTCATTGGGTGGCAGAAATGAAGGACAAACAAAAGGCGCAGTTTTATTACCGTATACTCTTCATTATTTGGTTGGTGTCGGTTATTGTGTGCCTCTTCTTCGCTCTGTTCCTGATGGCTTTGGTTTGGAAGAGATACGCCATTTCGCCAACAATTACAACAATTGAAACCAACAACTATCCCATTTCGAATGTGCCATTCCCTGGGGTGACAATTTGCAACATAAATTCGGTGTATAAGCCTCACGCTCTTGATCTCATACAACAGTTGTAAGTTATTTCTTAACTCCCAGTAACCATTTAGGATATCTGTGTTCTTCAGGAAACCATATGGAATCTCAAAAAAGAATGCAACCAAGTTTCTTTCAAATCTGTCCGCGCTAGTAAATCACAAAGAACTTGACGAGGAACATCTTGTTATTTCCGACGTCTTAATCAGATTGGGATATAATGCTTCCAAGCTGATGATGAAACTCGCACATCCATGCAAATTCATGCTCAAATCTTGCATGTGGCTCGGAAGGCAAATATCGTGCAGAGAATATTTTCGCACCACAAAAACCGGATTTGGATACTGCTGCTCGTTCAATTATCAAGCGCTAAGAAGTGACTTAGAAATGTAAGCGAAGAAAAACATGCATGTGCTTAATAACACATTTCTTTCATGAACAGAGATAATTTGAACAACTTGGATGAATATATTCAAATTAATTCTCCGCTGATCTATACGTCTGGAGCAGGGGAGGACTTCAGTCTGCGCGTTATTTTCGATGTCGAAGCTGATAACTACTTAGCTCCAAGGCGACTATTTTATGGAAGCGAGATAATTATCCATCATCCCGAGGAGTTTCCCACGAGGACTATGTTAACGGCGTTTGCGTTGCAGGGGAGCGATGTGTCCATAGCCGTTCGAACGTCTGTAGTTGAATCGGTAAAAGATGTTGCAAAGTTGCCCGTGTATTTGAGGTTTTGCAGATTTAGCTATGAGGTATAAATTATCTTTTAATCCCGCAAATATTTGACCTACCTTTAACTCCTTCTTGTGAATAGATGCCGTTGAAAATATCCAAGAAGTATAGTTTTCAATCGTGCCTCACAGAGTGTCGAGCAAAATCAATTGTGCGAATTTGCAAATGCCTGCCATTCTACTACCCTCTTCCAAGTACAAATAATAAAATGTTCTCAAATAACCATTTATGATATTTGTTATTGCAGTAAAATGGAACGGAACAGTACGACAATGCAGATTGAGGGATGTGAACTGTTTGAATGAAAATAAACGTAAGTTTGGTAGATGATAAATTGGGTTATTCTATTAAAGTACATATTTAAAGTAATTTATTGAAGACTAACTGCAGGTTTCCATTTATTTTGCATTTTCAGGAATTGGCATTTCATAAAGATTCAAGCATGCTTAGGTTAGGTTAGGTCAGGGCTGTAAAGTACGTCAGTATTATTGGACTTCATTACATTATTCGTACACGTTCCACGTACTGATACTTGTACTTCAGTACGGCGATACTTGTACTTGAAAATAATGAAGTACAGTGGTACTTGTTTTTATTCGCCAAAAGTATTAATTTGTACCTACTACGTACTTGACCAGTATTTACAAGTACTTTCAAGTACATACTTTAAATTATATCACATATTCACAAGTATTTTATTAAAAATGATTTAGCAATTAGTCGTAAATATAATATACTACCAATATAATCTTACCTTAACAATTTAGATCACTACACAATTATGAGTTTTGAGACGTTGATACCAATTTGTTATTAAGTTAAAATATTCCTGTTAAAGAATACTGCTCACGTACTTGAAGGTAATGGACAAGAACTTTAATAAAAAGGTGTTGGACTTGATTCTGAGGTGCTGAAGTACGAGTACAATTCCAAGTACTGTGGCATATTTCACAAACTTACAAGTGTTTTTTTTTTTTTGACAAAATTTGTGATTTTTCGAGTTTTGTCGTTTCACCAAATACAGTACAAGTACAAATTTACTTGCAATCTACAAAGGGTTATTGTAGAACCTCATTTTTTGGTTCACCAAATTTGTAGTTATAATTTACTGGTTGCAAGCTTGTGAACACGTTTCTTACTTGTAAGTTTACGCTTCACCAAGAAAGATTACATTGGGAAACACACATTTCGTTGACTAAGACCTGACACTTGTTTTTGACTTACTTTTGGCATCTGAATGTGAAAATGATCACAGTGTCTGTCTATAACGTCAACTTTTTAAGATACAGGATATCATATTTTTGTTCAAAATGTGCATAAAATAAAGAATTATGGAAACAGTAAAAAAGAAAAATGTTCAAAGAAAATAATTTTATTCAAAAAATTAGTAAACTTCTTTAGCCAAACAGCAAACATCGTATTAAACGTATTAAAGTAAAAATGTTCGCTTGTAGCTTTTCCTGGAGTGTTCATTCTGTGGACAATCTCGCCTGATGCCTGATTCATCCCATCTGCCTTGATACCGTGCCTCCATGATCTTTCGACTGCACCTAGGATGGTTATGCAGTAATTAAACATTGATGCTCATGTTGCAATCGAGCATTTTAAAGCTCTCTAAAAGCTGCTGAACAGTTTCTGCATAATTCTCCGCTCGCGTATTCCCAAGACAGTTTTTGACTATGTTTTGGAATGCCAACCAAGCATTCTTTTGCAGTTCGGTCATTGTCCCAATAAAATTTTCATCTTTGAATCTTTGAAGAGCTGCCGAATCTGTTGGCCGTCAAACACAACGGCCATTATTTTTTCTAAGGACAGGTGAGGAAATGCTGAGATGAGATATTTGAAACAATCTCCTTCAGTTGGCAAAGCTTTAACATACTGCTTCATGAGCCTAGTTTTATATGCAGAAGTGGAAATATAATATTCCTTCTGTCCACAAATCCTTCTGATGTAGAATATTTGGATCACCAGGCTTGTGTTCAGATCTTGGAGGCTAATTTGACTCTACCCAATGCTTTTCACGAGCTCTGCTGTCCCACATACACAAAAATCAGGGATACTTGGTATATCCGCGTTGCTGGCCAAGAAGGAAGGATACCTATTAAGGTTTACACAGATGATCCATTTGTTTTGCAACAAATCAATGACTCTCTTAATGCCTTCATATTCTTCACGCAAACAAAGTGAGTGGCCTATTGGCACTGCACCAAACAAGTTTCCATTGTGGAGGAGGACACACTTTAAGCTCCGCTTTGAGCTATCAATAAACAGTCGCCATTCAGTTTCGTTATATGCTAGAATTCCCAACTCCTCCATTTAGCCATTTATGTTATGGCACTGCACAAATTCACCGTCACTTCGAAAATATTGCAGAAATGGAATTTCTCTTGATCGAAAGTATGATACCTTATCTCCCTTTTCAAGCAAATTATTCTCGTGAAGTTTTGATGTTAATAGCTCTGAAGCCTTTTTAGAAAGTCCCAAGTCCCGGGCCAAATCATTTAACTCTTTCTGATCAAATCCCTTACGAAGAGAGTCATCTTTCATTTCAAAATCTTCATCGTTGTTGTCACTTCAATCTCCACCATACTCGTATTCTTGTTATAAAGAAGGTAGTTCTTTGAAAACTGGCACTGGGATTTCAGCAGAATGAGGTACTGGGCGTGTGGGTGCTGATAAACTAGGATACTCCATTTTACATTTGTTTTTCTTGTTATATCCGGACGTTTTTACTATAAAAAAGTCACTTGAATGATCCTTGGGTTCTCGCCAAATCATAGGTATACTAAATTGCAATTCATTTCGCGTTCCCTTTGTCCACATCCGTAAACTCTCAACACACTTTTTGCACACGCTGTGAGGTGCCCAACGTTGGTCTTGATCACCAATTTTTATTTGAAAATATGCAAAATAAGCTTCCCTGTCAAATGCGCTGATGGTTTTTCTTTGACTAGAAATGTTAAAACTGCCACATATATAACAAAATGAATCAGGGCTACTTAAGCACTTACCACACGAAGGAGTAGAGGCAGACATGATCTGGATTAAATATATATATAAATAAAAACTTAACTTTGCTTACAGAGAGTAACTGTGTGCCGATGAGAACTGGGACTCCACTTCACTAATTCACTCCAATAGATATCATAAATAGGATCGAAACACAACCTCTCTCTAGACGAAAAAAAACTTGACCAGATAGAAGAAATCTAAGCACCGTTTTGTCAGCGTACCTATTTAACTGTAACAGCTGCAAATTTTAAGTGAACAGAATTTTTTTTAAATTGTTCTCCAGTGTTATATTACGAATCTTGTGCAGTATGTGAGAATATTAAGCAAGACAAATTTGACTTGTTATTTCTGCTAGAGGAACTTCGGGTATTGTGGTATACCCATTACTATTTTGACTATATTTGCAAAAGTATCGCTCTGAATCGAACCCTATGTAGCTAAAACTTAAGAAAAAATGATTGGCTTCAAAATGGGAATTATACAAGTTTGTCCAGAAGATAGTAAAAAAGTTGTTTCCATAATTGTTGCATAACCCAAAAAGTGACGGTTGAAAAATTGGCGGGTATTGTGATATGATATGTATTTTAATGTAATACACTATATCACATTAAACATTTTACAATTCCTGCTCACTTTCACACTTTTGAAATGAAAGGATTTTTTTTTTTGTTTTTATGTTTTTCTTTTTCTAGCAGGCTTTCTAGTAAAACAAAATAAAATAAAACAACATTTCGAAGGAATTTTGAAATAGGTAATGTGATATAGTAACCACATTGGCCTATGGCTGCTATACCACCTTAGCTGACAATGTAAAGAAAAAAAAATACTTACAGCAGAACTAAAATTTATATAATAAAGTTGAACAAATCGATCACACCACGACCGTTGAGGTGATTGTGCTCGACCTCACAATATGTTACCTAGGTAAGTGTAATTAACAAAACAATAAAACGCTAGTAGAATAAATTGTATGTTCGACACAATTGACTAAAAACGCGAATGGCTTTCAAGTTGGCAGAACACGTGTTGCATTGTAATTCGCCAGCTTTGAGTGTAACAAATATTCCTGTAGCCAGCTTAGTTTAAAAAAAAACTGCCTGTATCACATTACCCTGCTATACCACAATACCCGAACTTACTCTACAAGTGTTTGTTCGTATACAAAATAATTGAAAATGTGTCTTTTTACGCATACGGTACATTAATAAACATGGCCAATAATAACAATATAATATGGGTGGTACTACTGCCAGGAGCCATCTGCCGACTACGAACGGCCAAGATTGAGCAGCTTTTTCTAGACAGCTATTACTCCTTGAGCATTGTCTGTGACTCGAAACAGATGAGGCCATGGGAGTTATTTTTTTATTTGTTTTGTCCGGGAACCGAACGCAGGAAGGAAGGTTCAGTTGCGCAGGACACACAGCTCCACAACGCCACGGGCGCCAATAACCGTGAATGGTTCCAGGGAATTTGAATCGTCGAGGCATGGAAAGGACTCTACTGTCTAATCGTGTGCAGTTCCGCTATAACTTCCTTAATCGTGTGCAGTTCCAGGTCAATTGTTGTAACTTTATTTAAATTTGAAAAATTTGCTCCATCCTCAAGCAATTTTGGATACCCATCATAAGATAGGTTAATTACACCGGTTCTAATCTGCAATCCAACGGTACAATAAATCATAAAAAAGAACTAGAATAATATAAGAGAACACTATCAGAGTACAAAAATAGAAATTTCCAAGCGAAAAGCATATACAATTGCAACCGAATGGATCAATTAATATTATAAAATATTGTGTTTGCCAGAATAACATTTCACAGTAATCCACAGATACCTACCTCTTTTGAGGTGTCTACGACTGAACCAACAGCAGAACCAGTTTTACTCGAATTATCAATGAATGCAATATTTAAATTTTACTACATGCATGTGTGTGAAAATCTGAAGACGTCCAGTCTCAATTACACAAAATGCCTTAACATAGAAAACATATACAAATTTCCACTCAGACACATTTATATCTTGGGCTACCACATTTGAAAATTTCCCGGAAAAAAAAATAATTTTTGCCGCCACCAATAGTTCCAAAAAACATTTTATTTTGGTTTTAATTTTTTCAATTCAAGTTTCAGCAAATTTGTGAGAAACTACATGTCCATGACAAATCCGGTGAAACGTCATTTTCCAACACTTGCCAAATAATTTTTTCTCATAAAATGTCTGCCGTTTTATCACAATTTTGTCGGTTACTTATTTGTAGTTTGTCAAACAGAATACGATGTTCCACATTTATGATTGTGAATCACAAGTACAAATTTGTGGTTGTAATTTGTAATTTGGTGAAATAAGCCACTTGTACAAGTACCTTGTACCTTATATTTGATTTTGCACAGGCCTGGTTTAGGTATATGAGTAGACGCGAGTAGTCCACTTCTCACTTAGGGCATATAGGCCTATAGGGTGATGCCCATGGGGGATAGTTAACCTTCTTTCTTTTCGTGCTCCCAATTCTCGTGATTATGATGTAATGAAATTGTAATGAATTGAGGTTTATGGGATTTCTTTGAGATTCTGGATGTAGTTATATCCCATTGTTCCGAATCACAGTAGGCATGTCTCAGTAGGAGGGATGGGTCAGTTCTGGCCCCTTTCGACGTAAGTTCATCCGCTGCCTCATTGCTGGCTATGTCCCTATGATCTGGAATCCAGCCCAAATTAATTGAGTGCTGCGTACTAAGAACATTAAGCTATTTGCGGAGGCATTCGACCAGTTTGGACTTGATTTCTGTTGCAATTTCAGCAACATGGCCGCTTCCTTGATTGCTAGGACTTCCGCTTGAAAAACATTTCCATGATCAGGAATTCTGATGGAGCAGTGCATGTTTAACTATTCGGAGAAAATGCTCACGTCTGTGCCTTTTTTCATCTTCAACCCATCCGTATAGACGTCGATAGATGTGCAGTTGTTGATGGATTCATTTGAGTTCCACTCCTCCCCAGTTGGGAAAAAACACCGGAAGGGTATTTCGAAGTCAAGGAATGGAAGACGGTAGTCGGTTTATTTGACTATTTCAATTTCTAACCTATCCAGTATTTTTGGCCAGCAGGGCTTGGGTGCCAGCCATTGAATTGAATAATCCTAATGGCGCTCTATTCAACAATATTTTGCATATAAGGGTCAAGTGGAAGAAGATCCAGTAGAATCTCTGGCCCCTCCGTTGGAGTAGTAAGAATTACTTTTGTGACACCCAGGCATGCAAGTCGTTGTGTTATTGTTAAGAGCTTCAAGTTGGTGCTTTTTGACAAGTCTGCCACCAAACTACGCTGTCAAGATTGGCCTAACAATCCATGTGTTGTATGTTATTTATGTATATGTGCTATCGCAATCAATTCAATCTTCTCCTGCTAAAAATCCACAAGCCGGTGACGTTTGGAGAAGC
Organism: Eristalis intricaria; assembly: GCA_964034865.1. NCBI lineage: Eukaryota > Metazoa > Arthropoda > Insecta > Diptera > Syrphidae > Eristalis > Eristalis intricaria. The sequence goes on from OZ035875.1 coordinate 34,839,252, forward strand.
AGCGGCGAAATATCCACTGTATTACTCACACATGAAGTATTATAGAGATAGCCGACTTCACAGCTGATTGCCCCCTAGTCCATAGAAGAACTTAAGTGCCTTTTTGACGGATATTCATGCATTTTTAACGGTTATTCACGAAATAACCTAAATGCCGTCCTCTGATTGGTCAATTTGGTTTATGAACACTTTATAAAAAAAAGTTGTCAAACATTTTAAGGGGAAAGAGATGTGGAAGTCTGGCATCTCTGTATTACTTCATTTCTGGTATTATTGTTCCTCAGGTCCCAGAGATTGTTGAGAAAGTAGACTTCAATGCCTGGGTTTTTAAATGGAGTTTATTCATTTCGTTATTGGTTCTTAGTTTGTATTAACTTACCCTTGTTAAATCCGGCCAAAGCTGAGCCCTGAATTTTCATGCCGCAAAATCCCAGAAACAATTGTGAGCATTCTGAAATGTATGCATCGACTACCTTTCGTTAGGTTTGGCATAAGTTTACCTAACTGAATTATGGTTGGTCAACAAAAGAAAAATAATTGTTAAGTATAACCAATTCTGAAAAGAAGATGATAGCAGGAAGAAAGTGTACGACCGAAATAATGCTAACGGTCACATCATTTGAAACCTCCTTTATGATAGGTTTTTTAAGTGTAACAACTAATATTTACAGAATTTATTTAATCGTAGATATCTTCTCAAGTATTCATACTACATCTACTTCGGCGTCTATAAATATGACTCACAGCGGAATGCCATGTGATTGCCTTCCAAGTTGTTCCGAGCAAAACTACGGAGCTGACACATTTATTTCAAATCGAATCTACGGTGTTGGAAAATCAAGCATAGAGTAATTTCCATGTGATGTTGATAAACCCCAACAAGTCTTGATGAATTATTTTTGATTTAGGGATACCCCATCTAACTTAAGCTCCATTTCGGTTTACTTCAAAGACCTCTCGTGCATAAAATATCGCAGAGAATTGTTTAAGACTTGGGACGACTTTTTGGGTAAGAATGTACTCTGTACACAAGCATCTGTAATCATTAAAAACACTCTGTTGCAGCCTCATTTGGAGGAATCTTCGGACTTTGTTTGGGTGGATCTGTTATAAGTCTTATAGAAATATTATATTATTTCACTTTTAAACTTGTCGAGATTAACATAAACTTCGTACAGGATGAAGTCAAGATAGCGGATGAAGTCAAGATAGCGGATAAGAAAAGACTTTATACAAAACCTTCGCAGAGAAATCTTAAATCAAACCGTGTGAATTATTTGCCGTGAGTAGCTAGCTCATGTGAAATTAATGAAACTAACGCACAGCCTACGGACACAAGAGTTAATATTAATCAGTAATATCTAAATCTAAACATGGCACTCAGCACTGCTAAATACAAAGCACATTAGTCGTCTTATTTGAAATAAAGATGAACATGTAAGCTGCAGAAAACGTTTGTTAATTCCGAAAAATTGTTTCATTTTTCATCTCTAACACATAAATGTATGATTAATTATATATTAATAAAGTTGTAAATGGAAACAATTAATTAACTATATTTTGACATAATAAGCGATCAAGATGTACTCTTGAAAAGTAACGAGTAAAAATGTATTTCAACTACACATGTAAACCCACTACATTGTGAACGTCACCCAACAAAAGAAACAGTTCTATTGCAAATGACAGCCACATTGTTTATTAGAATTTCATTCAAAATTCGAATCAAATAACAATTGTTGGATTTAAATAATAAACAAGTAATCATATAATATAGAAATATGGCATCATTAAGACCACCAGGTAAATAGTTGTGTATAAACTAATGCATTTCATAAAGCTTCATATGTACATATCTTTGGATCTTCTTTAGAGACAACAATCACATTCGCAAATGATCTATCTATCGAGCTGACCTATAAGGATTCGGTGTCGTATATCAATAAGGATTCCTATGACAATACCAAAATGACTGCTGGATTTGTATGGCATATGATGCTTGTCCATCATCGAGGTAAATATTCGAAGAGATTAATTTTGGAAGCTCTTTTTCAAACAGTCGGCGATGATGAGTTCTTTCCCATGGTGTACAAGGTACGTTATAACAAGTAAACTAACATTATACCAAGTGTATCATTGTGTCTTCAATTTCGTTTTAAGGAAGGACCGAAAGTTGATTGGTTCTTAATGCGCCAATGTAAACAGGCCTTGGATAAACTATTCCAAAAGAATCTCTATCTCACAATGCCAAATGGAAGTACTCTGAAGTTGGAAGTTATTCTGAAAGTTGGCAAATATGAGCTTGGTCAGATATCACCCACTAAACGCATAGAAAAGGCCATAGATGATCTCTTAAAGACCATGGAAAAGGGAGGAATTCTGAATCTGAGTGATTTTGCAAAGAATCCAGGTAACCTCATATGATACATTAATTTCGAGACACTTTAACGCAACAAGTGCGCAGTATTTTCTGACATTGTCGTGAACATGAGGAATAGAGCGGTTTTTGATCTGATTTGCAACTCCGTCTATCGCAAGGAAGAACAATTTCGACGAGTAAATGGAATCCGTTTAAGGAATAACAATATAACGAGTCTGGTTCCAATGAAGGTCTTCCAAGGATGTGAGTTTGATTTACTCGATCTAAGCAATAACATGGTAAGCACTAATAGTTTTTCAAACTTCCCGTTTAAAAAGATTGCACATTTTTCTGAAGTTGTACTCGTCGTCACGGATATGCAAGGAACTGAAGGAAATTAAGTTGGAGCATCTATGCTTGGCTAATAATCCGGTGACAGAGGGTGAAGATTATCCGTTGAATATGAAGAACTTGTTTGCGAACTTTGTTAAACTGGTAATTATTGGAATACATTGTGAGTCAGAGAAAGCAAGGCTATTTGTATTTATTCTAGGATAATAAAACTATTGAAGAATTGCGGAGAATGCCAAGACCATCTGAGCGGGATGACGAGGATATGACGGGAAAATTAATTGATCCACATCAACCACATCGGTTGAAGAGATACGAGAACAATGACGATTGGAATTCAATTACAGTAAGTATCGTTCTCTTGAGACAATGCAAGTCAATGAGTAGGATACATTTACAAAGCTCAAGCGGAGATGCATGAGGATGTAGTGTCATGTTTCTCATTTTTGCAGATACCCAACCTTAAAAACCACAGCAAACAGGAACTCTTAGATGCGTTCTTCGACAGTCTGCCGCCAGAGCTCAGCGAAATCTACCCATGCAACTACAAGGTAAGATGTATTGACATGTGGAAGAGAAGCTTTATTCTTAAAACAATTTTGCCAGGAAGAGTCGAAAGAACACATATTTTACGTACGCGAATGTTATGAACAACTGAAACATCTCGTGCACAATCGTAAGCTTCAAATTTCTGCGCCAAATGCGGCCTCTGAGAAGATACACATCCAACTGCGAATGAAGGTGAAATGTTTCGACAGCGACCCAATGGATGCTGTAAAGGCCATAGCCAAGGCAATTGCAACCAGATTTAACGCAAAGGATCGGATACTGAATCTCGAGGATTTCAATTCAGATGCAGGTATGTCATTTCCAATCGGTTAGTCGCAGTTACCCATGTCCGCTTTGAACACACTTCCAGGACTTAAAAATGTCGAAGTAAATCTACGATCTCCCAAGGTGCTCAATCGGGTTCTAACCCAAGCTGGCAATCGATATGCAAAGCAAATATTCGAGTTGCGCTTGGGTAAGAATCGGATTGGAAGTTGTAACTTTGCGAAGCCCTTCGTTCAAATGTGCCACTTGAAAGTGTTGGACTTGAGCCACAATAACCTGAAGGACTTCAGTGATTTTATGGAACTGGAAAAGTTGTCCATAAAGTCGCTGAATTTAAATGGTAATCCACTCTGTGATTTGTACACTTACGGCCCGGATTACATTAGAGCTGCAACTAACTTGTTCCCGTCACTCACTAAATTGGTACGTTAACATCTTCACATTTCGTGCTAATGCTGAAGTATTTTTTCCGCAGGACAACATTGAATTGATGACACAGACTTCTCGGACAGTGAAGAAGAACTTCATCTGCGACTTGAATGGATATGATCTGGTTCAACAATTTGTCACTCATTACTTTTCCATATTTGAATCCGATGATAGGCTGAATTTGAAAGGTTTGCTACTGAATTGAATGAATTAAATGAACAGACGACTAACAGGGTGCTTCGCAGAAATGTATCATCCCAAGGCCATGTTATCGATGACGTGCAACTACAGCATAGCGAATTTAAATGCTCATTGCTCGAAAAGGATTGCTAGGTATTCGAATCTGTCAAGAAATATACTTAAAATGTCGGATTTCTCTAGAGCGGTGGCATCATTGCACACTGGATGTGACGAAATTTGTCAGGCTTTAGTGGCTATTCCGAATTTGGAACATGATATTGTTGGATTCACCACTGATACTACAATTTTAAATGTAAGTACGACTAATGGGAACTTAAGAAGGGAAGACATCAATACAGATTTAAAAAGCGCCTTTGTGGCTTTACTTTATTTGGGCAGGATTTAGCATTCTGCACGACGTGCAGAATTCTGTTTGCTGTATCTAGTGCTTCATTTCTCTAATTTGGAACCACCCACACCGTCACCATCTTGGTCTGCCCCTTGCTCTTACACATCCGTACAGCATTGGTTTTGAGTGCTCTTTTTTGTTTTCTTGAGTCATCCATCACACATCATTAAATGTCCAAGTCATCTGATTCTTTTTGCTTTCGCGAACTGTATTATATCTTTTCACGGATTGCCTGTATTTCGTTTTGTAAAGTGCTGATGCTCGGGTGAAGTTTAGCGTGGACAAATAAGAGGTTATGGTAATTTCCAGAACGCCTGTTCACTGCACTCTCCTTATTAGTGGAGTCCCATTGAAGCATATGGATAAGTTTAAGTATATCGTCGACTTTTTTACGAGTAATGGGAGGAGTAGTGCTGACTTTTCCTGTAGGATTAGTCAACCTGGGTCAGTTTTGACACAGCTTGGGAGATCTGTAATCAGGAAGGCGGAGCTTGGCGTGAAAGCCAAGTTAACAGCTTTCAACTCAGTCTTTAGATCGCGAAGACAAGCTCTTCGTGCTGTTGTGGGAATTACTTGCCGGGATAGGGTGAGAATCACGGCAGTGCGCAAGGAACTCAACGTTGAGCAGCTGTTTCGAGCTATGCTTCGATGGTTTGGTCACGTTGCACGAATTTCCCCACCATCACGACTTCCGAGGCGGGTCTTGTATGCGATTATTTAAGGTGGGCGAGTACTTGGCAGACCCAGGATGAGGTTGTAGGAAGAAGTCCTCAAGACTCGGTTGCGCTTGGGCATAACTCCTGAAGAATTAGAATCGGATGGTGGAGGATCGAGTTGCCTGTAGATCTCTCGTGTTATTTATACCCTAGAGATCACTTAGGAATTTACTCTGATTATTATGTCTGACCTGGAACATTGAAGGAAACCACGTTAATAATAACAATAATACCGAGAAGATTGCACAAAATTAAAAATGTCTTTATTTTCAGGACAAAATGGTTGTCATCACGATAACCGGGATGTTTAAGGACATAGCGCCATCGGCTCTCGATCCAGATATGCTTATAGCGTTCAGCAGAACCTTTGTATTAATACCTACAGCAAAAAATATCGTAAGCTGCATGCAAATAGTCATACATATAAATCACTCACAAATTTGCGTCTCTTAGGGTGTTCTCAAGTGCGCTACAGAATATCAGATAGTAAGTGATCTCTTCAGCGTGGCAAATCCATCAGAATGGCAATTACAGAACTCATTTAAATTCACAAAAAATCATGAAATAAAGGAAGACACCAAGCCAACCCCAGCAGATAAAGAAGGCATCTTGATAATGTTCCAAGAAGTCACGAGTCTTAAAACGATCTGGTGCAAGAGGTAAGCCTACATGAAGATCTCTTATATGATCCCAAACCGCATTTATTTTACTTTCCTTATTGCAGACTCTTAGACGAAGGCAATTGGAACTTTAAGCGATCGATTGAAATATTTCTCAATGAGGGTCAAAAGGATGATATACCAGCTACGGCTTATAACTACTCTTAAAATCTGAACATGCCTTTTTCTTTGTACAGTAAAATAAGTCAAGTAAAACCCCCGCAATCAGTCTGGTGTCTATGCAATTAAAAACTAACTGAGTTGATTCTTCTTTGATCGTCTGCATTATTGCTTGTTTATTTATCTTCGTCTGGATCAGTCATGATTTCAGAAACTTTAGATAAGTATGATAGTACTTGTGATAAACTTGCTCTATAGTAAGTCTGTAAACGTGCTACTCTAAAAACTGGGATTTACAGGAAATGAAATGGAGTAGATCAAAGTATAAGTGGTACTTACCTTTACGAAGAACTGATTAGCCATGATAAGTGCAAGTACAAAATTGAATTTCTTCAAAGCCAGTTACTGAGTTGCAATGATCAAACAATCATTCAAAACTTTTTACATGACAAGTCCCTTAAAATTCAACAAGCAGGTAGAGTAAATAGCAATTTCTCGTTACACATTAAATGAGTAATTTACTGTGTCAATAATATAAAAATGCGGAAAACGAGCGAATGTACATCAGAGGCGAATCTCCCCCCAGGGAAAGCCATATCAGATGCATTAAAGCATTGTTTGAGTAACATAATCTCCTTGTTGATAAAGGATTAGTACCTGTCATTTATTTTTTACACCTACATTTAGAAGTGTTAAGACTGTTATATTTCTTTACTAATTCCTTTTAACTACACGTTTCCACACACAACCTGGCAATCTCAGGACGGTCGAACCGCTAAATAGACCATGTGTTCATTGACGCAAGGCATGCGTCAAATATCCTGAAAGTGGGAATATTCAGGGGGAAACTTCGATTCTGACCATTTCCTCGTAGCAGCAGAGGATTTCAGAGCTCAACTGTCGGATGCCTAAGCACACCAAAAATTGGCTGAGTCTATGAAGAGCAATTACGTGAGAGTCTCTCCGGTATGCCTATGTCGAACATAAACACCAATAATATGTGGTTGCAAAGCCGCTTAGCCACCAAGAGGTGGCTGAAACCACTTTAAGCTACCTACCACCTCCGTCAAGAAACCCGTGGTATGATGGCGAGTATGGGCAAAAGAAACGTACAACCGACGAGGAATACCAAAACTAAGCCGCTGCAACGAAAAACTAGAGCAGCGCAAGAGGAGTACCGGACTAGAAGACAATAGGAGATAAAGATATTAAAGAGTCTGGGACAAGCAGTAAAAACGGTCCTTTAAAAAAGCCAAAAAGCTTGGCCGCTGGCTTTAGGAAAGGCACTCAGTCTCTTCGAAACTGTGAGGGTAACCTTGTTACTTACCCGCAGGGAATAGTGGGTGTGTTTAAGCAGCACTTCCAATAGCTGCTTGGCGGCCCTGACCACGAGAGAGTGATAGGGAATCAAGAAACCTCAACTCCATTCGGTGAAGTAGTCCTCCCACCTAGCTTTGAAGAAGTCGGCACACTATGAGGCTATGCTGCCTCATGCAACAACTACAGAGGTATGTATATCCCTGCTCAACGTCGCCTACAAGATCCTGTCCAGCGTACTGTGTGGACGTCTAAAGTCGTTTTGAGCAGCACTAATCGGCACATACCAGTGCGGCTTCCGGACGGCCAAATCAACTTTAGAGCAAATGTTCACACTAAGACAGATTCTGGAGAAGACTAGCGTGAACTCCACGAACGACATTACTGTGGAGATCCACCCTAGAATCGGCCTTGACTCAAAGAACCAAGATCATGTTCTACAAAACTCTTATTTTGCCAGTGCTGCTATATAGTAATAAAACTGCAGAGCTGATTATTGGAAAGAAAATTTCTACATCGGATGAGAAGACACAACCGCGAACTGTACGAGCTGTACCAGGATGTGGTTATAGTCCGGAAGAAGAAGAGTCTTCGTATCCAAGCCTCCTGATTCGAGAAGGAAAGGAAGACTGAAACTCCGTTATAAAGACCAAGTCATAGGGGATGCAAGACAGCTTTATCTTGATGACTGGAAGAAGTGTGCCCAGGATCGTAAACTATGGAAGGCAGCTTAAGCTCAGGCTCTAACCCTCCAAGGGTCGTTGGTCTGATAAGTAAGTAAGTAATTGCTGAACAAGTGAGTCTTCCAATTAGAACTACTATTGTATCGAAATGATTTTTTAAGATTCGCAAAAACCTTAATTTTAACGACATTTCTTTGATAAAAAATAAAAGTTTGACCTCGCTTACCGCCAGACCCACTTTAGCCGCTTCCGTTTCAATGCCAGCCAACGTCTCATTGGCGACTCGCTGCGTTCTGCCAATTACACCTGTGCCTCAAGTGTTAGGTGTTACCGTGTGTTTTGCACGATCTTTTCCAGGATAATGTAAAGGAAGTCACGTGACAACGCGAAGCTAATCCGCTCTCTAAATCCTTTTTTGACATACAAGGTATCATTGAATTCGTTGCCGACCTTGATGGAGCAGCTAGAATTCCCCATCGTGATCCTGCACAACCTGACGAATTTGGAAGGACTATCGTTTGCGTTTTGTATGCACGCTGTCATATGCGCCCCTTAACAATTTTAACTCTGTTTCTTCCAGGATCTGCCAAAAGGTGAAGATTTAGTCTATGATGGACTTCTACGACCTGTAACCGCACTGATAAGGACTATCAAGTTATTCAAGAATGGTTTTAGGCTCTCACACAAAACAGCAGAGAGGATCTTATATGCTATGACTTATCCCTCGGTAGTTGTCGCAGTTAAACTGATGATGAGGTTCCAGTCGTCGAGCATGCTTGTCTCCCACCATTTCTTACCAATGAGTTGGTGCATCTATCCTCCCAGCTCATCTCCAGCTGCCTTAAATAGTTCCGTCTGCACCAGTAGCTTTATTCGATTTTAATCTCAATATCGACTGACTTCGTCTAGGTCTGGGGGATATCCATCCCCCAGACCCCAGATCCTAATCGCCGTTTAACAGTCTACTGAAGTGATATTTCCAATTTCTCCAAAGTCGTTTTGAAAACGTTCGCAATCCCCGCTATTCTTACTTGAGCTACAGCAAGGAAATGGTCTGAGTCGATGTTGCCTCATCGAAATGTTCGGACATCAAGTATTGTTGAGGAGAGCCTGACGTCGATCGCAATGTGATCAATCTGGTTGAAAATTGATTGATCAGGGGACCACTTCTGTGATTGTTCAGCTGAGGGAACCGCGGCCTGGCTATAAAGTGGTTTGGGTCTTTACGAAATCCAACAGCCTGATGCCGTCCTCGGATGTGTTCTCATGCAGGCTAAGCTTTTCCATGACTCTAGCAAAGACGTCCTCTTTACCCAGCTTAGTGTTAAAATCTTTTGGAATGTTCTTAATGTCGTAGCTCGGGCTTTGATCGTATGTTCTTTCAATGAGATCATAGAATTCATCTTTGCTATGCTCATGTTGGTCCTCCGTTGGGACATGGCTGCATACTAGGCTGCTGTTCCCGAACTTAGCCTTGATGCGGATTTTTATAAGACACTCGCTTGTGTGCATAACTTAAGTTCTTTTGCCTAAGTCTGCCTCGAACAACAAATCCGCATTTAAATAGCCGCTGCGTTGGCTCTCTCTAGCAATAACCTTAGCAGATGTCGCAGTTTTTCATCCACATTTTGCCCAGCACGTCCCATCGGACTTTCTGGATTATGTTAACGTCTGCTTTATAGCAGTGTAGGACCTCATTGAGTTTGCTGGACGTGTTAAGGGACCTCACACACAGAACCGAAAGGCATTACCAATTTCCGTTTGCTGTGATCGTCAACTCATCAATGCGTAATCTGTCGACTTCGGCACAGAATCGGAACGCTCATTAAAATGATTAATAAGGGCTCTTTTTTTTGTGCAGCTGATTCTATCCTGTCGTCGAGAAAGGAGATAGAACAACGACGTCTTAGACAGAACGTCGCAATGGGCAGCCATAACTTCGAGCTAGTCAAGGAACGTCGTCTACCTCGGCTTCGCTGTAAATAGTGCGAATGATACCGGTACTGGGATCAAACGCAGAATAACTCTTGCCAACCGCTATTCCTACGGGCGCTAGAGAACTATCTCTCGTACGACCGAGTGGACTTTATATAAGACCTCGATCATTCCAGTCTTGCTGTACGACGCGGAGGCATGGACAATCTCTAAAGCGGATGAAGAAGTCCTTGGCCTCTTCGAAGGTAAAGTTCTGTATGTTATCTTTGGTCCTGTTTTCGTTGACGAATTTCTGAGGAGAAGATTTAACCATGAACTGTACGGGATGTACAGCGACATGATCCTAGCTAGACGTCTAAGATGGGTGCTGTATCCCGAAGACCCCGAACCTGTGGGACAACGCAACCTGGTGCAGAAGGACATCATCCAACATAGAATACTAAACCGGAGGCAGCTAGCCAGAGACCGTGCTAGTGAGAGAGGCTTTTTGATTGATGACCAGGTTCAAATAAAGAAGAAGAAGAATGTATAATGTGTCTACATAAGGATAAAAAGTTTGTTAATCTTACAATAACCGATATTTAGTTTTGACAGACAAATGTGCCATTCGGCAGCGTGAAGGGCACCCTTTATCTCTCTCTATTCTGTTTTTTCTCTCTATCAGTCACTCAGGAATTATGGTTTAGGGGAGAGGGAACCCATGTGAACAGCAAATACGATTTTGTATGTGGTGCTCAAAGGTACCCCAAGTTCAAATGTGCTCCCTCTCCACTAATCAATTACATAAGCAAAAATAACGATTAAGCCAATAAGAATAGACTATTTTTAATGTAGAGCGTTAGATAAGTAATAAATGATATGAAACGAAATTGTTCCAAAAAATAAGCTATATATTTTCGTCCATAGAGACTAACTTATATCTACCCTGTAGTGTCGTCTCACAAGCACATCCGAACTTGTCGGTGGTCAGATCACAACTGCTCTGAGACAAGATTGAACAAACAAGACACCAGAGATAAGAGCTGAGATGATCTCTAAGACGATCTCAGGCTCTACCACGGTGTTGCTAATACACTAGATACCCTCTTTTCTCTTTGGTTTAGCTAAGTAAACGTTCTGCTTCTCCCACACCCTTCTACAAATATATTTTCAATACACCAGCAAATAAATATCTCTCTGGATAAAGAACGAATACAAGAAAGTGCATATGTGTTAAAAAGTACTAAAAAAGTTATCACATCACAAAAAGTGGGAGCACTAACACAAAAGACGAGAAGAAATATCTAACACCACCCATCTAACATTCTGTACGTGTCCGAGTGTATCTCTCTGTTAGACACATCAAAGACGACTGTTTAAACAGCACTTCGAAGCGGCGCGGCGCGACGTCTCTCATTGAATACAGTGGGGTTATCGGCTCTCTATTCGCCCACCGTGACGACCATTGACTGCATCATCGCTCAGTCGACTTGGCACGCAAAGTTGCTTTTCTTTGAGTTTTCTAGCCGTCCGTTGATTGAACTTGTTTCAGTTTCACTTCTACACCGCTCAGTGACGGTCGCATACGATAGTTTGATACGACTCACATACGCCGCCCACATTGTGATTCGGTTCTATCACATTCATTTGATATACTCCTGTACTCTCTGAATAGTTGTTTGAATAGAGTGAACCGATTTAAACGCTAGTTGCAAGTTGTCGGTGTCGGTCGGTGCGGTGCAATTGTGAATGATTGTTAAATTAATTTTTGTGCTTGTTAAGTTGTAAAGTTAAGCAAGACGAAGGAAAAGGTGATTGCTTTGTTTTTGAATTTTAAATCTTCATCACATTGGCGTGATCATTAGTATGTCTACTCTAAGTGATGAGCGCAATATGCAGTCGATACACCGATACAAATCTGTTTCCAAATATCCAAGCAAGTAGTTGACTAGTTAATAAGTGTTGGTTGGAAGGCGGTGGTCGCCGCTGACTGTTGCGAAGAAAAATCGCAAATCATCTTAATTGGTTTTGAATTCTGGCTATAGCAAACAAGTGCTGATAGCTTGCGGATATTTTTAGTTGTTTCATTTCATTTTTGTAAATTTCCACGGTCTGGCGGTTTCAATGTCTGTATGCAGACACCTAAAGTGTGACAAGCCAAAAAACGTTTCTTTTCTGTGTGGAAGTAGTTTTGAATTTAAGTTGGGAACAAAAATAAACAAAAAGACAAGCACCAGTTCGATACAAACAACCGACTCGGATAGAGATGTTCAAAAGGCAAACCATCCTCCTGGCCCCGCTCCACTTTGACACACCGCTTTGACTGCGGTGTTATGTAAACTGAATATTAGGAGAATAAGATATTTTATATGGCACATCGGTTTCTCATTTGTTTTCGTTTTATTTTTCTTTCATAATTTCTTGCCTTCTAGTAATTTTGTGCTAAATATTTTCCCATGGCGCGTGAATGCAATCAAATCGGTTGTCGTCGTGATCGAGCAGAATATCTGACACCTCCCTATGGGGTGGTAAATATTTGTGTTTACTGCTGCATGGTTTGGCGTTTTTATGCGCATTTTACCGTCAACGATTTTTGAATTATGCCTTTTTCATATTTCTTTCATGCATTGCAACGTGATAAGATTGCACAATTCCAGACGGTGTTTTGTTTTTTTTTTCCTGCTCAGATGTGTCTGCAATTGACGATCGCAGACTTCCTCTTGTGTATCTATATGTTCGGATATCGATATGTCTAAGCTTACAGACTGGTTTTTTATTTTCTGTCGTTGTTGCTGTATTTCGTTGCGGTTGATTGTGATTTTGCTTGTTTACAGTTTTTTTTTTCGGGAGGTCAAGATGATGTCAGCTTTGTTTATAAACGAATTTTCTAACATGCGTTTGAGTTGAAATTTGATTTATGACAAACTTTACATATGTATGTATTTCGGAGCGGCCAAGGGGGTCATACGTTAAACTTTGAGTAGATTAAACCAGCAGCGATGTCATAAAACATCTGTGTAAGCATCAAATTTCACCAAGAAACTAATAAATATTCGTGTGTGTATGGGCCTTTCGGTTGGGACGACACTTTGTATACTCGTATCCATCCATTGTATGCATAATTGTCAGATGAATATTTGATTGTTTGAAAAATTCCAATCGATGACACTGTGTCATGTCTAAATGCGAATTCGGAAAGCCGGTTTTTATCTCGTCGCGTGTTTCTTTGAATATATTTGCAAAGATCACGTAATACTCAATCTAACAATGAGTAACACAGAGTCTGTTGTATTTACTTCTTCAATTGCTGGAGATTAAAATTAAATTACAATTTGACTAGATACTATCATTCAGTAGCTATCTTCAGTGTCACATATCACGATCGTTAAATCTTTATCTTGCCATCGCAGCCGCCGTCATCCACTGAAGCAATTTTCATCTAGATCTGGTTTGGCTATGGATCGCACATCAATCTTCAGCGTGTGACTACAATCAGTTGCTGGGTCTAATTACTTTGATTAAAAATGGGTTAAAAAATGGGATTTCGTACGGTTGCGGCGTGTCATAAAAGACACTGCGTACTGCGACTATACAAATCTATTGTACCGCCTTTCTCTTGGTTTAATTCTAATTTATTTAAGTGCTGCTTTCAGAAATTTTACACCTTCTCTGAATGAGATTTCTTGGAAGTCTTCCCTGTTACGGAACTTCTGTTTATCAAGTCTTGGGCAGTAGATTAGTATGTGCTCCATAGTTTTTTTTTTCAGACGGATTGTCTGTACATACTAATAAGGCCCAGTTTGTCTTATAAAAGTGGTAATTACATGGTTCGTGTTTTGTTAATGCTCCGCATAGCACTCTTCCGTCAGGTTAAGTTCTAGAGCTCCTTTAAGTCGTTTGGTTGTTGATCGTCCTTGAGTGCTTAATACCCTTCTGGTTACTGCGTCACTTTATAGCAAGCGTCCTCTTTGAGACTTTGACGTTGAGTCGCAGTCAAGCTGTCACCTTACGAGTTGTATTCGTAAATGTCTGGACACATGTCCATGCACAGCAAGTACAATTCGAGGTTGAATCTTTTTTCCTACCTGCCATCAACGCAAGCAGGACCAAATATCGCTTGCAGAACTTCCCTTTCGAAAAGTTCACGGACTGATTGTCTGTGTCGAATCAACTTTATACATTTCGTTAATAAGCGTTCAAATGTCTTTGATTTATCGATTCTTCCATCTTGTATATTTTTAAAACATTCCGTTCTTCTGACAACTCTTTCGTCCCACAGCAGACCTTAAAACACACATTTCTACAATGGAGAAATTTTATCGCATTGTTTTTTATTTAATCAATGGTCTGAGTAAACCAGCTTTCAGACATCCAGCGGCTCATAAGCTGTCTAATAGATTCCTCACGCACCTTGTGTCTAAAGCTGCAACCGATGTAGAGGGTAATGCAGATAAATGGATGCGTTCCATTAAGGCATAATTTGGTTACATTTAGATCTGCATCAGTTGCATCGAAAACAAAGTCACTTGATTCCAACATTTGACAAATGTGGTCTAAATGGCAGGCGTCCTCGTCGTCTTCGATCGAATCAATCAGTTTCTTCGGCATAAGCAATTTAGTTCATCATAAGTTGAATTTCATCTTCGGCCATCGCCAACTCGTTACGAGAATAAAAAAAGGCCTATAGGGACTTTATTCACTTTTTGATTGGACACAATATTTTCTATTCCGAAATATTTCTCTTCTATCCTCTTCTATCCATATTACATATCGACTTTTTTTTTGTTTTACAAATTTGCTGATCTAACCAACGTTACACGCATTACGCTGCAATTACACCAAGTGTGCGTCTATAGTAGAACTTTGGTTGTTTCAACTTCTCAGCGCTATAGTCCGCCGTGAACCTGGGTCTCAACTAACAAGCCTGCCTGGTTGGCGTCCTTCTCTCGACATGTGTGCGTCAAATAGGTTAGGATACGTTCGGTTGAAGGAGCGAAACTAAGGAAAACTTGAGGGTCTTAGTTCCCATTAATTGGAAAGTGGAGTACGTTCCCACATTGTATGTAACCGGAGAGTTTTACAAACCGAGTTAACCCGGGTTAAAGTAGAAACAGCTACGACACGAACCAATATGGAATGAGGCAAGTCGATTTGTATTTTCTAATTCGATTTGGGGTTGGTTTCGATTCGGCATCATATGCTCATTTTTTATGTATTCGGTTCGTTTCATCGGTTTTGCCAATTCGGTTTGAAATAAATGTTACTCGGTTTGAGTCGGCTTAGGTGTAACCCGAATTAATTTGGTTTTTTAACGCGGATTGACACACCCCTAATGTTAACTATGTCAACTTTACCAAAGTGGACTTAGTTCCCTGCACCGGCCAGCAAAGGGCCACAACGCGGGTCTATGCATGCCTACACCGCAAACCAATTAGTGCTTTTAATAAAGCGAAGAACATAACTGAGTCTTATGTGGCTTATTTCAGCCTGGTTGCTAAGGTGGTAGGCTTCCAGCAGTTTGAAGAGAGAGACAGCATTGCAGTTGCCGAGCAAGTTTGCAATGGTTTCTTCCTCGTCCTCGTCTCTGCAGCTCCTTGAGAAGTCCTTGTAGGAAAGGCCGTGCGTTCCAATGCCGGAATACTCCGTTATAACGCCAATGAGAGTTCTAAAATTCGGCCTACTAAGTCTGATCAGACTAAGCGACCGCTTAGGTTCGAGTGGAGACCAAAGATTTTTTTGATCGTGTGACCATCATCATCATAAGTTGACCATCTAGGATTCAATTAAGCAAGTGTTTCTAGCTTTAGTAGAAGTTTTGTGGTAGCGATAGGCATGGAGGGTGGATCACCACTCGGGAAGAGTACAGAGATTGTACCCTTTCTAGCCAGTTCATTCGCTTTGAAATTCTCCGGAATGTCACAGTGTCCTGGCACGTTGTTGTGCATTGTCGCATAGGTTTGGTGTCCATGACTTCGGGCCGAAGCGAAGTTGTTCATGTGCTCTACATTTGCTTAGCCACCTAGTCCGTTTACCTCGGACTAGGCCCATGTCTCGGTACATCCCGTACAGTTCGTGGTTGAATCTTCTCCTTCTGACCAAAGATCAGAACTTTTCATCTCCTTAAAGCGCCGTACAGCAGGAATAATCAGTGTCTTAATAATGTCAGCTTGGTCCTACGAGAGACGGCTCTATGCCTCCTGAGCCCAAAAGCGATTGGCAAAACATATTCTTTGTCCATGTATCTGTCCATGTATCTGGCACCCCACGCACAGCCCGCTAAGCAGGAATCCCACCTGAGTAGGCTTCCAAGAACCACGCCGACATACTTCTTCATACAAGATCAGATTAGGATATCAAGCGCATCTGTTTGCGGAGTCGGAGCGAGTGTGTTCTCTGATACTCTGCACATCTCTACCGTCTATGACTTCTGAACTACGCCAGTTCGGAAATTCTTGCCATTAGGAGGTGTGCTGTCTACTCTTGTCCCACACAACTACAACGAAAATAAAGAGAATACGTAGCAATAGTTGATCTGCCATCAAGGCGGTTGCTTTTTCCACTATAACCGCAATTGGCACAGGAATGTCGAAATGAGCTTTCTGCTCTACGAGAAAAAAATACATAGTTACCCTAATTTTGGTTCTAGGGCAGTCAAATTATTTAGTCGCAAAAGCTTCAAAAACGAGTAATTTTGAAAATAAATGAGTCCCAACAAGAGTTTTTGATAGCATCTTTATTATTATAGAAAACATCAACAAAAATAACTAAGAAATAATAATGTTTTAAATGGAAGAGTGGAGGAAATGAAATAAAGCGTATTTTATACCTTGAAAAGTTATTAAAATAAAGTATTTTCAGAAAAATTACGTTAGGCGTATTCTTAAAAAAACGATTCAAATCTAAAATATGTGAATCCCCGAGTCAAGCTAAAAAGAATGCATCCCTTTTGAAGCAATTGTATCCCTGTGGTAACACTGTTCCAGGGCACAGTACCATCTTCGTTAAAGAGAAAGCCACCAAACTGGCTAAACAGGGCCCCGCGCTGCATAACTCGTCTGCTTATGAGGTACACATTCCTTTAGGTCTGAAGCACAAATTACATTATTCTTCTTTAACATGGTTAACCTAAGATGGTCTCGGTTAAGAAAATGTGCATCTCTAGGAAGACTTGGCCAAATCATAACATACCCCGTACAAACGATCTTCTAAAGAGGTCGCGCACTAATAATGCAGAATTAACGGCAATAATTACGGGGCAATGGCCGATAGGGTGAAGTAAAATTATCAATTCCTCTTAGTATAGACTGCCGTATCTATAGCGACACAGCAGAGCCAGAAACCTTGACTCACTTCATGTACGTAGAGCAAGGCAACGAACACTAGGGAAACCCTTTATTGAATCCTTAGCCAAGTTTAGGTAGATAGAAGGGTCTGCTAGTGAAGTCACCAGCACACAAAGACCATGTTCATTGTGATACCCACAGTCAGACTACTAACACTGATTGACCACTTCAGTGATAGTGCCGTTAATGTGATCCCAACGGCAAACGGTGACTGGACCAGATATGAAAACCAGATAAAAGCGTAAAAACTTTGCTTTCACTGGGATTCGAACCGGGGACCCCACTAACCAGAGGCTGGCACAACTCAACCAAATGCGCCATCCCATCCGCTAAGGGAGCATTCGAGAATTGCTAATGTTCCGATGGTTCTAAACTCACTTCAACACACTTCAATCAGAGACGCGATGGATGTGAAATTGGGTTCAATTTGAACCGCCACCAAAAACACACCGACACACATGGTTTTTTGTTCTCTTTCTCACTAATATAAGGCGTACTTGAAACAAGGAAAGTGTCCATTCTGCAGTCTGTCGGAGGCAATCCGGACCTCACTGTTGTCATTCCTTCGCTCTATGTTGTCTAGTTATGTGAGAGGAGAGACTCAAATTCGTCTGTGTGTGTCAAAATTGTGTATATACATAGCTCGACATTGAAATTCCGCAACAGACTCCTTCAATGCACATAGAAATAGAATATCAGACAATTTTCTTTCACGAAGTGACAATGGTTTTTGTTTATTGTTTGTTTATAACGTTTAGCGTAGATAACGTAGCCATCATTATTTCCGGGCTCCTCTTGTGGGCCTTGTGTTTGCTTTCTGACAGTGAACCTCAGATCTTCCCAACAGACGCGTTGTCTTGCCGACAGCATGTTTGCCGTCCCGTGTGAAAGTGTTTCGTTACACAACATGGGCATCCCACTGTTGCCCAACAGTGATGTGTGACAGATCAACTGACACATTGCACATTGCAATTTTTTTGATAAGACCGTTCGTTAGAGATTTTATTGAGCCAGAATATATATGGAATGTTGTATGTACTGCTCTTAACATACGCTTGCGAGATTCCCTCGATGTAGTGGTCAGTCTTCACGTGATTCATTCATAATATGATAACAGAGCGAGACATATAGTTTGAGGGCAGTCTAGTCACACTGTTAAGCTTTACATTGGAACTAGCTGACTTAGCTCTGGCGATGCCTTTATACTGTACTCTCCTGATACTGGAATATCTCTACTGTATCAACTGACTGTATATCAATACATATTTAAGCAGCTGTGCTTGTTCCAAGGCCTTTGATCTGTGTCTCCTCTCATCTTTCATATACACCTCCTGTTGCGCACTATATCTATTCACAACGCATTAAGATGGCTAAGCTTCAAGTTCAGGTTGGACCTGGGCCTAGTTCCTACAGTAACCAGTCAGGCGTGCTATTGTTATCCCATAAGTGGATGTGACCAACAGTTCCAAGCTGACGAAGATTCGAAGTTTGAGATGAATTTTCTAAAACTCAGGAATATTCTTTGCGCATATCGAAAGCGATATAACTGTGAATTATGAAAATACTTTGTGTCAGGAATCGAACATACATATGTAAACACCCAGCATAGGAGACTGTACACAGCATCACCTTATTAGCAAGCTTGACGATCATCCATTTCCTCGAATCAGTTCTATGGTATTGCAGAGGCTAGGAAGAAAAAGAATCTATGCAACATCCACTCTGCAAATGTCTGGCAGTGTCTAGGAAAGCACTTCGTAGAGATAGATGATCACTCATGAATCTGGCTGGTTTTAGGATCACGGTAGTTTAACGCTCCCTAGAAGGGGCACAATGGACCCAACGTCTAGACGAGGAAAGGCCACAATGCCGTCAGGGAACCCAATTATCTACCTACCTATGTTCTCAATTAAAACTGTCGTCTATGATTATTTCGCCGAGTCTTTAACCATGGATTCTAAAAAAAAATAGTCCTTGATCGTCTCAAAGTTACAATTGTCTTAAGTGACGACGCCTCCAAGAAGGTAATGTTACTCCTCATCCTCCTTATTCGCGAAGGAGAGGAAGAGCGAACCTCCGGTATAAAGACCAAGACGAAGAAACGTACCCAGGACCGTCAGCGATGGAATGCAGCTTTAGCTCAGGCCTTGACCCTCCAAGGTCGTTGGCCTAATTTTAGGATCAATATCGTGGCATTATCAACAGCACGAATATCTTATTTGCTTACTCCCCGAGAATACTTTATTATCTTGACTTATCTGCTGATACCAAGTTAATGTCAACGAGGTATCTGATGGTATTGATGCCTGCCTGAGTAACAGACGATCGCACTGCTGAACGTTTTTTTTTTTACGTCAGTGGTCTCCGTGAAGAACATCTATAGTTCCTAAAAGCCAAATTTGTTAACCTTACAAAACAAGACGATACAAACAGACAAAGACAGCAAACACTTTCTGTTTGACAACCTTAAAGTAAATCACATTTAAAATGTTCGTAGTTGCACTGAACTACAAATTAAATGAACGCTTCCCGATCAGATTCTTGATACCCACTTGACTGTCAGATAACCTAGAACAATTGTTTAATTACGGGTCACACGTAGATATGAACAAGACTCTGCCAGCGGATGACACAGAATCAGTTTCCCCGCGGTCGTTGTTCCCACCAAGAGATTCCAACGGTTTTTTTTTATTGATTTCAAGTGAAGAATTTTCTGTTATTTTTCTGGTTCCTACTTTGTAAGAAAGAAATAGATGGCAATTCAAAAACGATTTAATTTCTATGTTTGGAATTATTGTTTCTTTTTGAAACTCTTTTATTTGCAGGCACTCAAGAGGCTTTGAATAACCCTTAAATGTTAATCGCAATACGAGCTTTGAGAAAATAACAAGGTTAGAAGGTAGTTGCCGATCAACATTGGATTTAAATCTTTGAACATCATAATGAGAGGGAATGATAGAGTTAGGTAAAGCATTGCACATCGTTGTGATACGGCTAAAGAACCAAAATTGGGATCGAGAGTAAGCTGATGTGCATTTCTAAATGCACATGTATTCCGGGTAGATTGGTAAAAAGGAGGAATTTAACTGGTCATTTTAGCTGAACATCGATTGTGGAAATATCGATAAAATAAAGAGAGACAGAAAACATTACGACGGTGTTCAAGAGATAGAATTGTTTTCAGTGATGGATCTGTCTCGTATCATTGTGAAGGCTCTTTTCTGGATAACGTTCAAAAGTCGCAAGCAAGTTGAAGTGGTCCCAGCCCAGATGTGTGAGCTGTATACAAGACTTAGCGTATCGAATGCATCTTGTACTTTACAGCCAGATCTGATGGGGTAAAAAGCTTTTAGCAACATCTGCATTTTTAGCGACATCCTGTATGTGGTAGCCCTACTGCAGATGGTTAGTGACGTGTATACCGAGCATAGAAAGCTGTTCAGTTTTATGTAAATTAAAATAAACTTATTTTAATGTTTATACAAAAAGATGTTTTACTCGAACTGTCAGCGACTCTGCCTACTTCACAATAGAACTTACAATGGTTTCTTACTTCTACCTTAAATACTAACTTATTGCTGGAACTGCATTTTCATTATCCATGCTATTTGATCCGATGGATGGCAGGTTGAACGCAAACCGTGGGAAATGTGCTTCATCAGCAATTTGATTTCGGCGCGTGTTACTTGGATGGAGTGATATTGTGTTGCATTCACTTGAACAAACCAGCCACTTATTAATAGTGACAATATGGGTAGGTTTCACTCAAATGACAGAAGACAGAAGAACCATTAAATTCAACAGGATTTTGTCGAGATCTGAATTTAATGAGTTGGCCATACATTGTCGTTGGTGGTCATCCACATCCGCAGGTTGACGATTATCGGTGCAGGAGCATGAAAAACTGAGGGTACTGTCGTTGCAAAACAACTCAATGAATTTGTAGTTTCGTTAAGCAGAGCGTTTATAAAAATAAGGAAGAGAATTGGAGTCAAAACTTAATAATGGGTAGTCGAAAAAGTCTTTTCGTATTTTGTCAATAGATGTCGTTGGAGTCATCTATCTCCAGTGCTACCAATCACATTGTAGCACTGGTGTTGAAAAGACGACATTTAAGCTTCATTTAACCAAAAACAAGAAAAGTAAATTCGGAGAAGTTGAAAAAAAGTTACATCTGTTCAAAAATGAGTGAAAATAATGAAGAAATTCGCTATATTTTGAAATTTTTGTATAAAAAAGGGAAGAATGCCACGCAAGCCACCAATGCAATTTGTGAAGCTTACGGAGACGATGCTGTATAAGTTCGTGTAATACCAGTGATTCACTTGCTTCCGTTGTGGAAATGTCGATGTGAAAGATGCACCTCGCTCTGGTCGACCTATCGTTGAAAAAGTCGATGAAATTATGGAAAAGATTAACCAGGACCGTCACATAAGCAGCCATGACATCGCCAAGGAACTAAACATTCATCATCAAACGGTTTTGAACCATTTGGCTACAAAAAGAAGCTCGATGTTTGGGTACCACATGGATTGTCTGTGAAAAATGTTTGATTTGATATACGAAAAGACTTTTTCGACTACCCATTATACTGTTTAATTGGTGTTGTATTTATCGAAAACACGCAAAATTATTATTTATTGTACTCACACGAATGCACAGGCCAGGTTTATGCACATAATGTCCTTCTAATAATATAATATGGGTGGCGCTACAGCTCGTAGATTACCAGAGCTTAACTTCTACAACAACCACTTGTGTGCTACAGTCTTATGCCGACTCCGAACGGCCAAGTTTCATAACTTTCATAGGCATGCTCTTTGAGCATTGTCAGTGACGCGAAAGAGGTGGAACCGTGAAAATGTCGTACGGGAGTCGAGCCCAAGCAGCGAGGTTAAGTTGCGTATGGGGTCGACGCACATACCCACAACGACACGGCCACCAAACACAATTAATATCGAATAAATTAGAGCACTTTCGAACGACTCTGACATTAATTTTCGACTTAGGTAGTTCCCCGAAGACTATAAAATACAATCAAATACTTGGCAGCACTCGATATGTTTGATTTTCGTTTGTTAAAATATTCTTAAAGAGTTTCATGTTTTTGGATTCGAACCTTTTTGTTGCAGAATAGAGTAACACAGTAAGGTCCCAGATAACAATATGAACTATAGCCAAACGAGCGAGGTAGTCATTCATTTGTCACATTGCCAATTACAGAACAAAAATACAGGCAGTCTACCAATCTTCATGCAAACTTGAGTCAAGAGATGAGTATGTTCTCCAGCCCTAGCGAGATCTTCAAATAAGCTGCGTCACGTACCATCGGTCAGTGCCTCGTAGAAATTGCCCCCACCTACACATTCAATTATGTGTTAATTGCACGAAATGTCTTTGCAGACACTTAGTTTTCATAAAACTGCATCTTTAATAAGATTTTTTTGACGTGACATTTATGGCTGTGGAATCAGATTTAATTAAAAAGAATTTTAAAAACCATTCCAGGAGTTGTGGAACGTATCTGTTCAAGCAGTTCGAGCGAGTTATGCACTTCAACGCCACTGACTGGGTTATGCTGGGTGGAAAGTGTTGATTTGAATGCGGTCATTGAATATTCTGTTCAAATTCGGGAAGGGACATTACCATGGAATGAAAGGCCAGAGTTAGTCGCCACCTTGCTTTAGAATCCACACACTTAGCTAATAAGCCACAGCAACCACGTAACCGACTTAGTGCGAGGTTTCCATGATACACAGAATACAAGGAATCACTCTTTATCTGTCTAATCGTGTGACATCACTTGTATCCCTCGGGGAGGATTTTTTTTTTATAATAGGATTTTATATAATTATTATTTTATTATATTTTAATGCATATACAGACATTATAGTATATAGTATATATAGTATATATAACCAAAAATATGGTTCGGAATGATGCCTTTTATTCTGTGTATTATGTGAGGTTCCCGTGTGGGAATGGAACTTTTGGTTGTTATTATTGTGACGCCCTGAATACCAAGCTTCCAAGCTGATCTGAGACTATCGTCAAATGTTTGCGAATACCCACCACTTTTCACACACGTCAAAGTGACGCAATCCATCATAGCCGCAACAAGTGGGTGCCGCTATTTACAAACTCGACGAATTCCCTCTTTATTCCTCCCAAGAGCAACGTGCCCACACTTGAACGTGTGCGTTTTTCAGCAACGAGAAAAAATGCCGAATTCCAGAGAAACCATCATGCATACCGACTGGTTCACCACACATAATGAGAGATGGTTACTCCTTCTCCACGCTTCCATGAAGATTAATTGCCCCGAAATAACGTCTAATTATTTCAATTAATCCCATCCACGACACTCATTTACTCACCTTCTTAGGAGGTCGCTCAAGCAGCATTCTCCAAAGCGAGCGCTTCTACCAATTTGAAATACATTAATAAAAAATATATAAATTTAGATTCTTCTCTCAACGCCTCACCATGCCACATTGGGTTATGCAATCGATATATCGAATCAATTTCAGTGTGCGAGTCGACTGATGTGGGGGCACAGTGTTGGAAGAGAAATGAAAACCAATTCAAATTGTTTAATCACACTTATCGCAGAGGTTCTTGCACTCTGCGTATGTTCGGTTTCCTTCCGTTCTTCAGCGCTTCGCCGCGAAGCAGCCGGTTGCAGTTAGCATACAAAAACAAAATACTGTGTCCCCTTTCAACAAACAAGATCGTTTAAAGGAATGGTGGGTACAGCTAGCCACCAAGGAACGTGCATCGTTTTGGGTCCCCTCAAGGAGGTTTCCCTTATCGAATGGGTGGGCATTATTGCCCCTTCCATCAGCGCCATCATCAACAACAACAATGAAGCCATCGGCCTTAATGTCAATGGCGTTAACAACATGCCGATATCCGCCGCAAGCGGTTTAATATTCCAAATGGATCGTTCGAAAATATTTTTTTTTTTTTGGTTTTATTTTTATGAGTTTTCTTTTTTTTTAATTTTTCAAACGCACTGCAGGCCGCGACATATGCGCGTCTGGGGTTGAACTCTAAATCATTTCTTTATTTATTTTGTTATCTCGGATGAGAAATCATTTGGTGTGCGATAAGAAGAGGAGGAGGATTGTTTTGTCTG
This sequence comes from Eristalis intricaria, assembly GCA_964034865.1. Classification (NCBI taxonomy): domain Eukaryota; kingdom Metazoa; phylum Arthropoda; class Insecta; order Diptera; family Syrphidae; genus Eristalis; species Eristalis intricaria. The sequence goes on from OZ035875.1 coordinate 34,863,704, forward strand.
TTGCTTTGTTTTGGCGCGCCTTCGCGCTGCTTTGGGGGATGGACGTGTGCCGCGTTCTTTGAATGCACAGGTGCGTCACTGCATGCACAGGAGATGCGCCAAGTTCTGAGAGAATATTTATTTAATTTATTCGCTGCTTACTACGTTAATTGAATAATTGCCAAAAACAATCTGTTGCTTTGTTTTTCTTGATTTCTACACTTTTATAGATCTTTAAAATTTTATGACACTGAAGAGGGAATCGCTTGAATGGGGAACATTTCGTAAGATATAAATTTCCACAAGGTTGGATGCTTCTGGCATTTCTTTTATTCGTTTTTGGTGGACTTAGTTGTTGAAGAGATGAAGACTTACTTTGACTTCGGAATGATATAACCGCACCACACATCTGGTCGGGTGAAATTTCCCATAGAACTGTGGGTTTTCATTATCAATCCGGTGGTTATGTGGTTATTCACAAACACTTAAGTGGTTCAGCGGCGATAAGAAGGATTTCAATTAAACTGATCTATGATTCATGGGCGTGGACACATTAGATACAGCACATGTTTTGATTGTGATTCAGATTGGGTTTTGGGTGAAGAATGGCTCAAGTGATAGTAAGTCAATTAAAGTTTGGAGTCGTTTTATATCTTTTCTTATTTTTGGTTGTGTCCATGAACTCCTTAACGAGCTATAATCATTTGTCACCATTTTATGTCTAGCATTGAGTCATTGTCCATCTTCGCGAATGTCTTCTTTTCGGATTGGCGCCTCGAGTATACATTTTGCATGCTATTCGTTAATTTAAAATTCCAACGAGCCCCGCTCATCTTAATCGACTGTGTCACTTAATTTTTCATATAATACAGTGTTGAATGTATGACTTTTCGAGTTAATCATAATGAGGCTAGCTCTCTACTTCAGCTGATTGTGGCTCCAACTACAGTTGGGGAAGGAGTTTGTCGATTTTTCCACAGTATTCTTCAACTTGGGCTAGAGCATCCGAGTGATCTCGCAGGTGGTTGGAGAGTTAAAAATTTGATTAGCTTCCTCCACTTTTATTTTGACATCCGCAAGAGATGGTTTCTTGCGTACGATTGCCTGGGATGGTTCAGTTTCGGCGCCTTTCTTGGCAAGTTTTGGTCTTGTCCCTGTGACATGGAATGCAGCATCGAGTGCTGCGTGCTTAGAAACTTGTGCAGCCTGCGTCAAATTGTTGATGGGCTCTTATATGGTCCAGTCCGGAAATAGCACCGGAAGGGAATAAGGTTTAATATTTCTAATTGATCTTGTAACATCCAGGCATGCAAGTCTCTGGATTCTGATTCATCTCATTAGGTTTCAGTCTACCAGCTAAAGCTGCCATAACTCGAGGCAATTACTGCAATTACTTTTCTCATCCACAGAATTTTTTTGTGGTATTACCCCCATTTTATACCAGATATTCTTGTGCTTAGATATATAATTCAAGACGCCAGATGAGTTTCTTGTCTAGGATAATTCCGAGGTAGTTCGCACTTTCGGGATGAGGGAAGCGTCGTCAATTACGTCGTCGGCGTAGGACTCCACTGTGCTCTAAAACTAACCTCCACCTCAGAATTTGTGTAAGCCCAATATACAACTAAGCTGGAAAGCCAATACGTACGAAAGTATTATGGAGGTGTCTTCTCTCCTATATGTAATAATAATATGGCTGGGGCTATAGCCTGTTAGGGGCCTGGGCCTAGTTTGTACCAGCAAACACTCGTGTTGTGCATGATATTGGTCTGTCACAAGTGGAATTGCCCTTTACTGCTGTAAAAAGCCATTGGATGGAAATGGACTTGGACTTTTTTGACGAGGGATACCAATTGAGGAACTAAAGTCGGGTGGTAATAGACGAGACACAGATGATCACAATTGACTCATTCTGCATCAAGTCAGATTTTTTTTGATTGTTGGTAGCACGGAAGAATACTGAAAGTTTAAGTTTGTTCCCGACACCAGCAGTCACTCAGTTAGTTACTGCAAATGCTTAGAAATAAAAACTGTCAAAGAAAGCACAGTGGTCTGCAGTCTGCAGCATTACTCAGCACCGGACAATAATTGAATCTTTTAACTGTTACCACCTGCTGGTGCCAGAACGACTTCATTCTAGAAATTCATTTATTTGCTATCTATGCATCCCGCTAATGCAAACCTTGAAACCGATTTTCACACCAGTTGTTGATGCTCTAATGGCCCAGGGTGCATCCCTCAGCAAAAATTATGGCCTACTTTGAACTCCACAACAGGGCATTGTGCCATCGGAACACACGCCTCTAGACTAGGTCTTCCTTCAGAAGCTACATAAACGAGGACGAGGAAGAAACCATTGAACACTTACTATGCAGCTGTAGTGCTTTCTCAGCTGATCTTTGGCCCTTGAAGGACATGAGTATTTTATTGTGAAGACAGCCACGAAATAAAGGAATCAAACTCGTTTTCAGTGTTTTGTTACATTTATTTAATACGTATAATCACGGCGGCTGAGATCGAACTGACCTTACTTACTATCGATCAAGATAGAGTTAGAGAGAGCTAGACTTACGTAACTCACTCGCCCTTATTTACGTAATAGAATAATGGATGTAATTACATACGATAAGTGTTGCCATTATTTTCTGACATTATTGTCTTGATGCCATCCGATATCATAGGCCACGGGAGCCACCCCACCGTTTTCAGCAATCAGACCTAGATACTGTGCATTGATGCCACGCTCTATCTTCCGCCAGTTGGCGGGCGAAATCTCGTAGTCATCATCACTCTTATCTATAACGGCGAAAGTTAGGTTCTCTTTTAGAACCTCATTATACGGCCGATGTGGCTCAATGGTGCTAGAACCACTGCCAGCCTGGTTTAACCTTTTTGAAAGGTTGGGCGACATCTGTCCCGCTTGGACGCTACGGACTCCAGTAAGGCTGTTCCCTCGCCCAGCTCCTGGACTATCTTGATAGCCCAGGACATGAACCTGTTCTTCGTTTCGCAGAGTTTCTACTGAGGGATGTCCGTTAAGCTCTCTAGAACCCTAGAGGTGGATCGCAAATCTTTGTGCTTCTTTTGGGAAGGCTCTATGACCTTCGAGTGCTCAGCGGCTCCTCGTTTGGGATTGCGATTTGCATGTTTTATTGTGTTGCGCTCCACAAGGCCTTTGGAAGTGCTAGGTGGAGAGCTATCCGCTTTCCTAGACCCCGGAACTTCAGGAGCTGGTTTTGGGTCCGTACTGGCACTGGGCTGGGACTGAGATTCCAAAGTCTCTCACCGGTCTCGTTTGGAAGAGGAGAGGAAGGAAGGGAATAGAAGAGTGAGAGGTTGACTGCAACTTACCTTCATGTCTCCTCATAGGGAAAATTTCCCAAGAGTCATTGACGTTTAATAAGCCTTCGCATCGCGACAAGGTGTGCAACCCCCGGGGTTTAGTTCTTCAATGACCTAAACGCAGTATTGGTGTCAGCGTCTTAGGCGCTTTGTGAAATGCACCAAATGGTTTTCAGAGTAGAATTGACTAGATTCGCGTGGAACACTGACCTAAATCAGTAACTTACTTAATTGTTTAACAACTTACCAACAGCTATTCATTCTGATTCAGACAACAATTGACAAATATGGCCTTTTTTAATTCAATTTTATTTCAAAAATTCATAACAGACTTATATTCTAGACAAAAACTAAAACTAGTTGGACGAACATTGTTACTACTTCTAACTTACTGGACCTAGGCGGGCACTCTAAGCTAAACTTTATCTTATTATATGTCTTTCGACCTAACCTAACAATGAATATATATGAAATAAATAAATTTAAAGGTTGAGATTGATATTAAGAAAATTAGGGAAAACAAACTTAATGACATGAACGGCAAATATAGCCTTTCCTCATCAGTACTCCAGCCCTTCTTTTCAAATGAATAAGATCGTGCTGGGTTTGACATGCGAGTGACCTTCCATCCAGGTTGATTTCCACATTTAAAAAACATACACAGTGGACTCTCCCTAAGTCGAACTCTTTCGTCGAAAGAGAAAGTCGAAACTCTCTCTAACTCGACCTTTTTCGCCATATTTTACATACATTTCCCTCCAGTTTCCATACAAACCTCTCTCTAAGTCAAACTCTCTCTAACTCGAAAAAATTTTGGTATCCCGTGACAATTCGACTTAGAGGGAGTCCACTGTATACAGCAGACATTACCAAGATCAATTGCATGGACCACACTCGGGTATAAGCAATTTCTGAACCGCAATCCACTAACACGTAATGCAACATACGACTACGCCTATTGCGTGTACAAGGCCAATGGTACCACAACCAACCTGCTGTTCGACAGTGTCAAGCTAATTCAATTGTTTTGTATACTCAAACGATTAAATGATTTTTTTAATGACTCAATTAGCGTGTACTTTAATTAATTGTGTCATATACGGTGTGCTTAAAGCTGTACATCGTATGTGGCTTGATTTTTTAAACCAAATGTGTTACAACTTTCTCGGTCAAGTGATCGTAGCGTCCTGTTAAGTGCAACATTGGCCTTGGAACTTTAGGAGCAGTTGCATGCAAAGCTACATATCACCCATCTGCAAATCCTGTTATGGATTCTTTGATTTTACTTCCAACTAAATGTCTCGCAACAAGCGTCCGGTAAAACACTTCATAACTGAAGAACCTCTGTAAACAGCGACCATTCCTGCGTCATTCATTGTACACTCCCGTACAAATGGTCAGTAACACGGGAACGCCTTTCAGCATTCCTTCCAATCACTACTTGTAGACTGTTCAAATTCGCCCCGGGAATAATAATGCACGTGCCAATAAACGGAAAGAATCCCATTTCAAAATTGTCAAAACCTCTGCAGTCAATGTCACATTTGCACCATGTCAACCGTCACATTAACGATTCTCTCCGCGTTCCCGAGTAATTTAAAACACAACTCGTCGGACTTACAAGTCTAATGATGAGATCATTAAACCATGCGTTTTAAATTCAATTAACTCTTAAAACAACAATTTATTGACTTTAATTACAATTCCACCAAGACTGCGAAAACGAAATAAAATGTATGTACGTGCAAATCCACACAAGGGTGGTCACAGTCGACGGTCAGAAGACTATGAACACATTTAAGTGTGCCCGAAAGCGTGAGCCAAATAGACTATTAAGGAATGCATGGAGCGTAAAAAAACCCATTAACCAATGAAGTGGTCTATTTTATAGTTTGGCAGCGTCATTTTGAGTTATTTTATGGAAATAAAGTAGTAACTAACATATTTACTGGCATCATGTGACAATGTTCGCATGCCCTTGCAAATGATTTTGACGATAATGATGAGTGTGTCTGTTTGGCAGTGGGAGACGCAGATGATGACACCTCGAAAGGATTGGCCGTGGAGAGGATGTTTTCGTGCAGCAGATTCAAGCGATTGAGGTGCTGAGTAACACAGGCAGCAAGATTGTAATCATGATACCTCATTTGGCGCATCGTAATGTTTCGCGTGACTTGGCTAAGGAGTGTACTTAGCAATTACATTTCACAAAAACTCGAAATACTTAGTTTTGGCAAAGGAAGTTTCGGACAAGTGTATTTCGTTCCGTGAGTAAGCATGACATGACGACTGGGTGGTGTAGTTAACAAAGTACCTGCCTTTGGTTAGATGGGTCCCTGTTAATACTGCTTATCCGGTTTTCCAGTCTACATTTGCTGCTGGGATAAACTTAACGGTACTATCACTGGCGTGGTAGATCAGTGTTGGTAGTCTGACTGTAGCAATCACAATGGATGGTCTAAATGTGGTGGTGAAGATTCGACAAGAACGGGCATTCGCTGTTAATATTGACATGATTAGCTTAACACACATTGGGAAGGGAGCGGATAATGTGGATCTAACGGTAAACGAATGAGGAATCTAAATGCTGTCTTCGTCTTCTTGGTCAAAGGCAGAGATAATGGATGATAAAGAAATCCAACTGCGGCCATTTTTACCCCCAAGTCCACAATGAAGATGTAGTGGTAATCCCTTGTATTTCACTTATACTTTTACAACGCTCGTCAATTCACCACGATATGGCGGCCGATTCGTTAATTTCGTGGGAAATATCGGCAGATTCATGAATTTAGTGGGATAATGGCGGGAGAATTCCCCACAATCCATATACATACCATGTAATATACATGGGTATGTTGTTCGGAGGGTGTTCAAATATTGACTCGTATTTTTAAGAGAATTTTCTTATATTGTAATATCGACTTTCGTGAATAAAAATGTAATCTCAAAAAATGAATTCCACTTTATACGCCTAATTCTTGAATTCTGAAAAACTCATGAATTCAATTTAAACAATTTGATAAGAACAATGGCAAGATATTGCAACTATTACTAATGCATAAAAATGTTTGTCAAAACTTCTTATTTGTGATTTTTATTATTAGCTACCTAAACGCGTGAATGTATTATTCATTTTTATTTATATGGAAAAATTCACACTGTGTTGTACATTCATTAATTATGTCCTAGTATCTCAGATTGTAAATTGCTCAACGTTTTAATGAATCGACTTCATCAACATAAGCTTTGTTTGTGCGTTTACCCCTCCATACTGTGTTGAAAATTAACACCGAAATTTGAAAAAAACGTTCAAAAAACGAGCAAATTTTCAAATAAGAATTCTAATTCACCCCTTTACTGAGCTGGGGAAGGGTATCAGCTGTGCCACAGCTGTTCTAAAGAGCTTACACGCATTCACAGACACGGGATAAAAAGCGTCACAATCTGAAGCCATAACTTCAAGACTGGAAGAGGATATAAACTGTAAACAGTACCACCGACTACAGTACTGATATCAAACGTTGTTTCTACGGGCTCAATGACCATTTGTTCAAGAAAGTCTTGAATGTTCAGTTGGATGCAGTTCCCTAATCGAATTTATTTATTTTATTTTATTTATTTATTTATTTAATTCATATGAAGTTTATGATGAGTTACCTGCAAACCTAAGGCTTAACTGCAGGTGGTTGAATGAATAACCATTGATCCCTTTGATCTTTTCTAGACTGGGATTTGTAGTTCTGTTTGCGGTTGTAACGAATGAAGGACAAAAATAAGCAGCATACGTTTTATTAGTCGTACACAAAATACTTATGAACGACCTGGCTCCGACTCAAAGCGTATTTAGTGGGACAAAGCAAAATAGGGTGTCCATTGTAACCCCAATAGGCCTAGGCTAACCTATGTGTGGGTGTGACTGATGTTCACCAGCAGTCAGAAACTACAACCGTACTACTCTAATGTGGCCCACAGAACAGCAGAGGAATATCAATAAACTTGATTTGCGAAACTGTATAGAAAAATAAAGTGGTAACAGGCGGCCTTGGCGTTGTGGGTCTGTGCATTGACTCATACTCTTGAACTTCGCTGCCTGTGTTCGATTGACGGCCCAGTAAAAGAAAAAAAATTATTTTCTCAACCCACTGTGTTCGATTGACGGCCCATCAAAAGAAAAAAAATAATTTTCTCAACCCACTTCTTTCAAGACATGGGCAATGCTCAAAGAGTAATAACTGTCAAGAAAAAGCTTCTCAAACTTGTTCGTTGGGAATCGGCATAAAACTGTAGGTCCCTTTACGAGAGAAAACAGTAGCACGCACAACACACGTGGTTGCTGTAGACCCTAGCCTCTGGCCACTATGGGCTGTACCGCCAGCCATGTTATTATTATTAACTGGAGAGTCTTGCTGGCATAGACACATAGCCACACATAGGTCCACCTTGAACTGTAGGCTCTTCCAGTATCGCCTGATTGCAGACTTAGCGGCTAGGTTTCTTCATCATCATGCCTGCCTCCCGCAATACGAAACATATTTCTGTAACGCATCAGCAAAGGTTTTCCCTAATGACTTGCTGATCTGGTTATTCTGTGAATAGTTTCTTACATCGCGACGATGAAGCTCTAAGACCAACCAATTGTTAAGTCCGATATTGCGTCAGATAATTAAAAATCGACATTTTATCATACGTTTAAGATGATATAGACCAAAGATCTGTACCAATTTGGCTCGCGCAGCTTGTAGGTTGAAAAGAAGAGAAGGTCATTTATAGATGTGTTTTTTTGTAAGCGTATATACGCTTAAATTTCAATTTGCATGTAAAATACACTAACAAGAAATCCTATATCCGCTTAAGTTACTCATCATATCTATCGCCGCTTATGAAATAAGCGCGGATAAGAACAATGCTTCCAATCCAATTCTTTCTTCCAATTCTGTGTGTTCATTCCTGAATTTATTCATTCATTGTTTAGGTTGCTGTATGTGGCTTACATTTGTAGGTGTGGTTGATGTATTGGATAATTTTTCAATTTTTTGGCATCCATAAGTATGCAATTTTTGGTTTACCCAGAGTGTCTCTGCTACACATTCCGTTTAGGTTTCGTAATCGATTCCTTTCATTTGATGAAAATTGTTTTTATTTTTCAATTTAGTAAAGTGTTTTGCTTTTAAAGTGATGGCCACGCTACACAATCGCAAACCGATTAACGATCAACTATCACCTTTCACGGTTCTACATATCGTAGGTCCTGCCAAGATTTTGTGTTGAATTATTAAGCCCCGAAGATCCTTTTTTTGTGCACTTATAATTTAAGCGTATATACGCTTGCAAAAAAAAACACGGGTTATGTTCCTCATAAGGATGCAGAATTAAAGAGGTTGTTAATGCGGTGCCTTTTTTAAGCGCTAATTCAATTTTTGCCAATCTCAAGCCTCCTTAAAGGGTGGGCCAAGTATAAGTTTCTTTTTCAGTAAGAACAAACGTTCCCCTTATATATGGCTGCCTCGGTTGCAGCTACTTTGTAGTAGCGCCTTTTGTCACACCAATTTTTCAAGACCTTGTTAATGGTTTTGGGCTGTATGTGACGGATTGCTTGCATAATAATGGCCTTTAGTGCCTGAATCGTTTCCGGATTGTTGGCAGAACATCGGTCTTCCACGGTTCCCCACAAAAAATAGGGAACAGAACGCAGCTCCGAGGCGGCCAATTGACATCGCCAAGACGGCTGATAACACGACTTGGGCATTTGGTGCGCAAGAGATCGATTGTGGCATGGCGTGCCATCCTTTATGGATCAGAGGTCGTCGAAATCCATGTTTTTGATTTCAGTAAAGGAGAGGTCAGTTAACATTGGCTCTAGAACGTCCACAGTTGACCGAAACATTGTTTCCAGCCTCATTTTAAAAGAAAAATGGTGTTCTCGGCCACATTCTTAGCTGTGTGACGACGGGGACCATGAGTGCTGTCCACCAGCAAACCAGTCCCAGGAACATTTGCACAAAGTTGTGTACAGCAGTCGCAGCAGCTCTTTTAAAAACTCGCACTGTTTGAGCTACACAGCACACACTTTGGAAATAAGTTTCCAATATTTCCCAACATCTCGTTCAAGCGTAAGCCGCCTCACTTCGTTCCGTGGAGGCATGGTGCTGACTTTCTGTCAAGATTTCGAGTGGGAAACAGCTGTCAGCGTCAAAATAACCTATGATTTAAAAAATAAAACACTAGATGGTCCACCATGTACATAAAAAAAAAACAGATACGAAAACATTTAAAAATTGGTAACTTATTCTGCAAGAACAATCTTAATAAATTGTACAAAGTCGTACAGCAAATAAATAATTTATGAGTGCGACTACAATCGCTGATGCAAACGATCGCATTCGAGCTGTCAGAAACTGTCGCTTGCCCACTGTTTGACAGATTATTGATATGTCCTATGTGACTTGCAAGTGATGCACAATTAAGTTTAATACTTCTTCAGTGACTGGTGGAAGTTTGCGTAGTATTTCATTCTGCTTCAGAGGCTATCTTGCATTGTGATTGTATCATCCCCTCAGCTGCGAATTATTAGTGAGATCTCAAGATAACGATCGCTCGATAGATTAAATGAAATTAACATTTTTAATGTATACCGAACCGTTATCCAACTAGACACTCACTAATTGAGCACGCTTTGAGTGGTTTGCAAGGAGTGCAAGCAAATATTGTTGCTGTCTTAAAATAATTACTTGATTGAATGACTGAAAATTACAAAACGTGTTTCGTGTTGAATTCACAGAAAGCGCTACAGAACATTGTAATAAACTCGATGATGTCAATCAAATTGACTGGACTTGAATAAAAAAAAATGTTATCGTGATCGTATTCAAAAAGTCCCCGGAGTGTACTTGATTTTATATTTGTAACAAATTTTTTCTTTTAGGAAGTTCATTGTAAAGTCACTATTCCAGAAGTTTCAGCGGGTGTGAACGATATCTTAACGACAGCAGTTGGGAATTCTGGCGTTTTGTGACTTTTCGTTCAGCTTTAAATTGTGTGACAATTCCTTTTGTTAAGTTCTGTTACACAATTTCCATCGCTTATTGTTCAAAACTCTTTGTGGGAATAGATCAGTCAAGTTTTTGTTCAGAATACATGAACTGAACTGAGCAGTGAAGAATACGAGTTAGATTGCAAACTATTAACATGAAGTGGGAGTCGGATATGAAATGGTAATAGCCTTGCATAAGTACGGAAAGAGTACTGGATACATTTTCTAGTTGCTACAACCACTCGGCATATCAAGAACCTTCGTTTATCGGGCTATTGTACGCTTCGGCGAATTGTCTGGAGTAGGTGACAAGCCAAGTGGTGGTCGCCCGCGCGTTTGCGTCCGTACGAGTGCGGTAGTAATGGCAGAGCGTGAACGAATCCGGAGAAATCCCCTTAGGAATCAGAAGATCATTCCCAAGGAATTTGATATATCAACCTGATACATGTCTAGGCCGATTCGGAATAATCTGCTTATAAAAGCCTATCGTCGGTCCCCGGGTCATCTTCTAACTCCTTAACTACAATAAAGCGACTTTTGCATTTCCACGCGGACAATCGCCATGAAAACATTCTATTTACGAATGAGAAAATGTTTACAGTAGAAGATGTTTTCAACAAGCATAAACATACAATTTAAGCCACTTCATCGAAGGAAGCGTAAAAAGTTGTTACAAGGTTTCAACGTCAACATCATTCAGCTTCGTGGGGGGTCTCTCACCATGGCTTTATATCCCTCCATTTCTGTTAAAAATACCTAAAAACTGGTGCAAAAGTCTATCAAAAATAAGTGCAAGAGGTTGTTGTATTGGACATAGATGGATTTTCCAAGAGAACTCTGCTCCAGCGCACAAAGCCAAAAGCACGTAGGGGTGGCTCAAAGTCAATATATATAATCCAGATCTGTGTTTACTGGATTATGGTCTGTGGTCAAAATCGCCGATTGAACTTGTTCGACAACGATCAGATGAGACATTCTCAGGATCTGAACCTGCGCTGGGACTATCTGCGTCCTGCGTTTAGGTCTTCCATCGATGGTTGGGCCTCTCGAGAACACGGCGAGGTGGCACGACTCTCCATGTTTCAGCCAGACCAAGCGAAAGAAATCCGTGGCTTATTATCCCTGTATCTTGTTATCTCTTGACAGAAAATACTGACGGCGTGATAACGACTAAACCTTCGCCATACACCTAAATGTGCTAGGCCTAAGCGACGAAACCCTTTGCGATGCCTGCGGAGAAGACGATGACACTACAGAGCACTTCCTTTGTCACTGCCCCACCTTTACTCGGATCAGGTGGCAAGGTTTTTGGTGCTGATTTGATGAGAGCTGATGATGTAGGCTTCCCATTGCAGAAGCGCCTGCTGGTCTTTTTTCGGAAGGAGGTGTACCGACCGCTGCTTTCATTTTCATGGTTCTATCTTGCTCGAGTCACTAACAATACGCGGAGATGTCAAGAATTTCTTCGCTTGGAGTCGTACCCAAAATTACTGTATTAAAATTGCTGAAACTGAATACGTCGTCGTCGATTGACTGGTTTGGCCACGTCGACGCTCCAGCAAAGATGGTCATCCTGCTCTGAGAGGGAGGGGAAGACCAAACCTTCTTTGTGAAGACCATTTTATTTCAGGCTTAAGAGAGCACAATGTACCTTAAAGGTCTAAGTGTGTTTTATGCCCTTTCTTGATAACAGCATATACCTCGTTTTGCCCTCATTCGCTTCCGTCTTAATATCAGCAAGAAATTATTTTTTCTGGAACTTGTTTCCTTAAGGGCGACAGAGCGGAGCGTCGCCAGAGAAGGTGTGTCTTAGTTGTTCTTCCATAGTAATTTATCTCAATACTTGTTATGCAGGGCTTCCGATATTGCAGCAACGTTTCCTCCTGTAAAGAAAACGGTTCTCGTAACTTTTAAAAAGGCAATTTTTATGCTTTATTCGAGATTAGGCCACGTTTGTCTCGAAAAGCTAGCATTCAGACAATGCAGTCATCTGTCTTTTGACCGTGCTTAACATTTTCGTGAGATCTAAATGAGTGCCTTTCTTGATCAAATAGACTATTGCAGACTTGCCTGCGACGGCTCTGCTGAAGTCTAACACAACTTATAAATGCGATAGCTCAAGGATTGGCTCTCACCTGGACACCTAAGCTACTCGATTCAAGCTGCTACGGACTGTTCCTTATTCGATCGTAAAAATATTCATAGAAGTATCTTATTTGAGATTCTGTCTCAATTTTTACGTGTTCGGTTCATCACGTCATGTGTATGTATGTATACAGCTAAAATGCTTGATGACCTCGTTTACTCCACAATAGTCCTCCAAGAAATCGGATTTATATCCTTTTCCTAGTCACTCTGCACCAGTGAGCTAGTTCTTAAAGCAGAAATACCCTCCTAACGGCATTCAGTCACTCGTTCAAGTGGTAAAAATGAATTCAATTGATGATAGACAACACTAATGTCTATGCCCACCACCTTTTAGGCACTCCACATAAGCGACATTCCTTTGCATGACCACGATAAAATCCCGACCACTAATAAACATCTAGCTTCATCACGGATTTGTTGTTTATGGTACGTTGAACTTTATATTATGGCGCCACCGTACGTCAATCGATATCTTCATCTAACAGCCCATGCCACCCCAAGTGCAATTGTTTTATTGCAATACTTGGAAGCCTGCACCTTTCAGCTGCGTCCCAGCTGCACTTCATGTTCATAACGACCACCAAGGGACATTCATCCACACAAACCAATGTGTTTTCCCACATGTCACACGACTAGAAAATGAAGATAATAGGTTAGCAAAAAATCACTACTAAAACACGTACTTCTACGTATGCATGTAGGTGAATAATTGCTTTAACTTTCAAACTATTTATTGCCTACGTTAAGAGGATATGGGGCTGTGTGAGGTCAGTGACACGCCTTTCGTTGTTCATGGCAGGTTAATAAATGTGATGTAGGCCTTATCAATAAACGAGCCTAATAAAAAACTTGATGTGTATTGCCCAGTGAGGAAGGGTTTCTTTAGCTGTCTTATTTGCTCTGACCTATTTTGACGAGGGAATGGGAGGAGGGTATCTTCGACAAGAAACATATTTTGCGAAAAACAAAAATTAAAATCGATGAATATTCAGTAAACATAGCTTCTCGGGAGCGCATATGTATTAATTTCTAAGTTGACACTATTTTATATGAAGGGTGTCACAGAAATAACGCAATATTTGAATTTACCACAATTTGCGCAGTAAATTGTTTGCAATACTGAAAAAAAAAAATAATTTAGCAGATCCTAGCAGAAATAAAGGGTAGCATTATCTCAGAAAAAATGACATTTTGTCGGCCACATTTCGAAAAAATGTCATACAAAACATGGTCAGAATGGTTTTTTAACTTCGTCAACTGTGAATAGATTAACTTAAAATTTCCGGTAGACTAGGTCAGTTGTAAATGCGCAAACAAACACTGGTTCTCCAAAAACAAGCTGTTCATAGGAATCGTGGATAACACTGTAAATTTCACAAAGCTGTCTACAGCATATAAAGGGTTTTCCAATAAGAACTTAACAACTATTTTTTTAAATAAAACGCAAATTTGTTTTAACTTTATTATTGGCTTGAAGTACAATTAAAAATTTTATTATTATTTCAATTTTTTTTTCCTTGCGAAATCTTCGACAAGTCTCACTAAAACCACCTCCCTGAATTTATTTCGACTACAACTAAGTGAAGCACTTAACCAGTAGCTTGTATTCCATGATTTAGGTACTGATCGGCAGGTTACTCTCCAAAGAAAGTTCCTGCTAACACCGCAACCACGCGCGGGTGTAGACTATCGCACGACATCAAGGGGTCTAGTCGTTTGTAGTCGGCGCAAGACATTAGTTTCATCAAGGATCGGGTAGAACAAAGTTCTTCACTTCATCTTAGAGTGGTAGTATTCCAAGATCTCTGTGGATTTCATCGTTTCTGATATACCATGGTACACGATAGTTCTAAGCACCTAATTTCGAAAAGTCTGTATTATGTTCAAATTACTTTCTTTGGTACAACCCCAAACTTGTACGCCATACGTCCAAACAGGTTTTAGGATTTGCTTGTATACAAGTAGTTTGTTGTCAATACTTAGCTTGGAATGTTTACCAATAAGCCAGTACGGATCTTTATATTACATGTCAAGTTCTGCACGTTTCTTCTTAACGTGCTCCTTCCACTTGAGTTTCACCTCAAGAGTCATCCCGAGGTATTTTGCTTCATAACCAAAAGGTATGTGGACACGATCGAGGTAAACTGGCAAGTTATTAACGTGCCTATGGGTGAAGTTAATATGGACTGATTTGCTTTCATTAGGAACAATTCGCCATACGTTCATCCATCCGTGTACCCATCTAGTGAACGTTGTAATTTTGCTGTAGACTCTTCAACCGTTTTGGCTGTTACCAAAATAGCGGTGTCGTCAGCACATGTGCGTAGTTCTTCTCGTGGTAAATCACTAGTATACAGTAGGTATAGCAGAGGGCCAAGAACACTCCCTTGCGGTAGACCAACTTTTATATTTTTAAAAGCAAAGTACTCATTTCCATGCTTCACACGGAAGATCCTATCAGAGAGATAGTTCGCTAAAATACTATACAGCTTCCCCGGTAGAGATTGGCATAGTTTATATTTCAGACCTTCATGCCAAACTTTGTCAAAGGCTTGAGAAACATCGAGAAATGTGGCTGAACAAACGAGCTTTTGTTCAAATGCCTTTTCTATTACATCAGTTATACAAGTACATCGTGTACTTGGTCAATAGTTGAGTGTTTACTTCTAAAAGCAAATTGGTGATTTTGTATGAGCTGTTTTCTTCCACAAATGGACATAAACGTCTAAGCAGATTTTTTTTCAAATACTTTAGACATTATTGGGAGTAGTGAGAAAGGTCTATAGGACTTTTATCCCATGGTGGTTTCCCGGGTTTTGGTACCATTATAACTTCTGCCAATTTTCATTGACTAGGGACATGGTCAAGTCTAAGTGCGGCATTAATTAAGTAGAGTAACTTAAGAACGTGGGTCGCCGTGGCGTAGTGGGTTAGTGCGTCGACTCCTACGCAGCGGGTGCCAGGTTCGATACCCGAATTTACCACCTTTGATAATTCACGGCTCCAGCTCTTTCGAGTCACTGACTGTGCTCAAAGAGTATTCCTGCCTAGAAAGAGCTTCTCAACTTCGCCATTCGAAGTCGGCATTAAACTGTAGGTCCCTTCCACTCGTGAAAGAACAATAGCACGCACAACAAGAGTGGTTGCTGAGAAGCTAGGCCTAGGTCCGCCTCGGACTGTCGAGTCATTATTATTATATAACTTAAGAACGGCTTTCCTAGGAAGCTCTTCAAGAATTTCTCCTGTAATTAAATCGTAACCACGAACTTTTTTTTGGTTTGAGCTTTTTTAGTTCTTCCTTGAGTTCTGCAAAGGAAGTACTTCTCAGAACATAATTGTCGTCAAATCCATTGTAAGTGGCAGGAAGAGTTCGACCGTCAAATGGCTGAAACGTTTCTTCCAATCAATCTGCGAAGAGATGAGCTTTATCGTTATCTTCTTTTGCCCACTCGTTTCCATTCTTTCGGATTGGCGCGTTATGTGCTTCAGGTTTTTTTTAAACCCTTCACCGCCTTCCAGAGTGAGTAGTTAGTTTCTTTTTTTTTTTTATTTTATTATTTTTGAATGCTTTGATTTTCGCCTTCAACAGATTACACAATTTGTTAAGAGGAGTTTTGTGAATGGGACTCGACTTCGTTCATATGGCCACCACGGGCATAAATAGACAATGACTTAACGTAGCCCCACAGAAAATAGTCAAGCGGCGTTAAATCCTACGTAGGGGGCGGCCAATCGACTGGCCCTTTTCTTGAGATTCAAATGTGTCAAGTCCCTATTGGGAAATCCTTCACATATACGCTCTCAGAATGTCTGTACAATCGTGCTTACACATTTCAATTAACACAAGAACTGACCTGTGTTGCTGAACATCAACAATGAAGCACATTGTAGCCCTGATGGCATTGTTTATTGCCAAAACTCCGTTTCTGATATTCGAAGGACAAAGTGTGAGTTGTGATGAGAAGACAAAATGGATTCACAACGTGTTATTGTGTGTGAGCTGGGTGCAGCATTAAAGCATACTATTTTGAAAATGAGCCTGCTCAAGCAGTGAGTGTTACAGGTCCAGGAATGGTCATGCACAATTTTGACAAAAGCGTGCAAAGTTATGAAGGTCATTTACCCGATGTGTTATTCTATAAATAATGTCTGGTTCCATAAGAAAACGAATTAGTATAATATACCGCTTTGAATATCGATACTATGAGATGAAAATTACTAGATCCTAGATGATATTCTCCGAGATCGCGCCAAGGAAGGGTTTCCATGGCTCTAGCAAAATCTGGGCAGCCACAGGCAAACTTCGTTTGTGCCAAAGTTTCTCAATCGACTTTATCGTTTCTCTTATAGCAGAATGTCTACGAAGAATTCTAAGCCAACAATCCGTAAACGATTTAAGCATTTAATGTCAATATCATCCAAGCAAACCGTCAGCTTCAGCTCGAAACCATCAACAAGGTATTGAAAGATGGGAAGCCAGTCGAGGCATATGTATTTGATAATTATTGGGAATGTTGTTCTTGCTAAGAAAGTCATAATACATGAAAAAAAATAATTTCATTCATTTTATTGCTTTCTTAAAAATAAACTCGTATTTGGCTCATCTTCTTCCACAAGGAACAATATTGGCAGATACTTTGTGTGCACACAAGATGTTAGTGTTGGAACTTTTTAAAACAAAATAAAATGTTTCTTCTTGTTCCTGGGGGCAGCATAAATCAACAAACCTTCTACATCTAATATTTAATTTGACATTTAACCTCCACGGTTACCTAGCTAGGCGCAGTAAGCAAACTGTAGTTCACACTATGCTAATACCCTTTACCAAGAGCGTTGCACATCGCCAAGGGTGCGTCTTATCACCTCTCATTTTCATTCAATGCACTTTATATGTTAACGGTCCCACAGTGTGGGAGTCCACTAATGGTTAAAACAAGTGGAGAAGTTTCAGCTGTCGGGGTCTTTTTAACGAGTGATGGGAGGAGTTATGCTGACTTTTCTTGTAGGATTGGCCAAACTGGGTCAATTGGGAAACAGCTTGGAAGTATATCTTAATCAGGAGGGCCGAGCTTAATGTCAAAAGCCAAGCTAGCAGTTTTCAACTCAGTTTTTGTTCCAAATCTCACTTATGGTCATGAAATTTGGGTAAACACTGAAAGATCTAGATCGCGGATACAATCTGCTGAGATGAGATTTCTTCCTGCAGCTGTGGCAGTTCGAGAAGAAAGGGTGAACCAAATGGCAATAGGAGAGGAACTCAATGTTGAGCAGATGCTTCTGCGAACGGAAAGGGCTATGCTTCGATGTTTTCCCACCATCCCATCATCACAAGTTCTGAAGCGTGCCTTGAATTCGATTCCATCAGAGAGGCGATTGTCTGAACTTGTGAGAACGCGATTGGTTACACTTGGGCATAACTACTGATGAGTTAGAGTCGATGGACGAGGATTGAATCGCATGGACACTCGAGCGTGCTTTACCCCCGCGACCAAGCAGTTTCAAAGGAGTCTTCTCAACTTCTTGAATTTCTATCGGCTAACATTGTATTAGTCTTCCTTAGACACATGTGCGGAAGCTTGAAATGAGTTTACCAATGCACTGCAGCTCCTTTGCGATTTGGGTAAGGGAAAAAACTATATTTACATACATGGCTGTCTTATTACTATTCTTCGAACTTTCCAAGGCCTATGCGAGTGTCGCCTTTTTGTTAAATTAATGTATCCATTTTTCGAAAGATTTCGACCTGAAGCAACACGTTCATGACCATAGTCTGTCTATTAATTTCATTGCATTGACCTGGAAATAATATTTGAATTATTTTACAGACGTAACCCCATTTGAGGCAAATCTGATCGATACAAAATTAGTTACGTCACTCAAATTGAATCGATACGTGCTCAGCCTGTCGTTTTGACTAGAAACTGCTTTTAATGTGTTTAAAGTAAATTCACGTTCTCTTGGAGGCGTTGTTCCCATTAGAAGTGGATCAAAGTCGAATCATTCCATCTAATGCAAAGGAAAACATTTATAAATACATTTACTTGAATGCACGCATTGTTTTCTTCAATTTAATTGAACGCGGCATGCATTAATGCAGTTAAATGAGATTTACTTCTGGGAATGACTTCACAATGTCAGTGTAAATTATGAAACAATCGTGAAGGAAACCAAATGTATTGCTTATGGTGGAGTCGACTTTTGCACAAAACGAGACATGACAACAAGATACTTTGCTGAGAAAATATTACAATTTCATTCCCAATTCCAGCCATGATGTGTGGGTGCGTGCATTTAGTTAGGCACGAATGCTCTTGACTAATTTAACTCCACGTTCGAGTCTAAAAGTTCTCAGTGGTTGGGCAAGATAATTGAAATGTTGGTATATGCTTGTGGACAAGGTTGACTTGTGTCATTAAGGAAATCAGAGTCATTGCCGGGCTAAAGTTGTTATTTTATTCCACTACCTTTTTTCATTTTAAGCTCTGGAGGTCGTTCACCAGCTCCGTACTGGCTCTAGTTGTTGCGTGAGTAGATGGTCTTCTGAGTTCTTCTGGTATCTTGATTCCTTTAGCTTCAACCTCTTCCTCCTGAAACTGTGATAAATGATTGAGTGAGAATAAGTCATAAGTAAAGTTAGATCTGACAATCGCTGTGCACATCCAGAGGATTGCTTTGGGGTGTTGCCAGATATCCTGTTACTCAGATATAGAGTACTGGACACTCTCCTGAACCTTTCATTAGCATTTAATTTCCAGATGAGTTTCCTGTCAACTATTATTGCGAAATATTCCTCACTGTCAGTCAGGGTTAGAGGTGTGTCCTCAGTCAGAATTGCGGGTTACCCTTTTGATGGACAAAATAAACTCTCTGATTGTAGGAAGGAAGTTATATTCTATAAAGCCATCGCCTAAAGTGTTGTTAATGATTCTTTTGCTGAGCAAGCTTACAATGACGGTTCAACTTTTGCTTTTAAAGACCAATTTTAATTTCCTTGGTCTCTACTTTACATTGTTGAAGTCTTTTTCGATGTCAATGAATGCATCAAGTGCAAATGTAGTGTGGTTTCCAGACCTTTTCATGTATGCATGTTGAGTCTGACCGTATTCCCCTTCTCGTATGCCCCTAAGCGAAAGTGCCTTCTGGGGTAAGTAAATGCCTGCCCTTGTTTAGTGGTCACCGGTTCGAATCCCAGTGAGAGCAAAGTTAATATGCTCTTATCTGGTTTGCAGTTGGTCCACTGGAGTGCTAAATCAGTGGTAGTAGTCTAACTGTGCGTACTACAATGGACCAATACGGTCTAAGTGTGCTGGTGCATTCACTAGGAGCCCCCTACCTAACATAACCTAGGCCCAGGTCCACTGCGGACTGTTCCACTCTAAGATGAAGAAGACTGGATGGCGCAGTTGGTAGAGTGCCTGCTCCTGGTTAGCGGGGTCCCAGTTCGAATCCCAGTAAAAGCAAAGTTAATACGCTTTTATCTGGTTTTCAAATCTGGTCTAGTCACCATTTGTCGTTGGGATCAAATTAACGGCACTATACCTGGAGTAGTAATCAGTGGTAGTTTGACTATGGGTATCACAATGGACAAGTATGGTCTAAGTGTGCTGGTCAATGTACTCCTACCTAACCCTAACCCTAAGATGAAGAAGAAGTGAACCTTACCTGGTCCAACTCCAAGAAAATTTCCAAATATCGAATAATGTAGATCTAAATGAAAGCACGAACGTAGTCCATTTTGAAAGCGCTACAAAAACCCAGAACTCAATTGTCATTCGAACCATTTTGTCCCAGGACAAAATCATCAATCGTGCCAAGGTGATTTCAGCCTTGACGGCAACGTTTTACGGCGCTCCACTTTATGTCTCAAAAATCTCATATTGTACACCCCGACCGTTAAAGTTACAACCTCAAGGTGGTTTATTGCTTCACGACGCGGAATAGAACACGAAAGTCTATTAATCGGACGGAGCAATCAAGTTTCCCAACACTCGCGGCCCACACAATGCAACAGAGAGAAAAGTAATCCATAAATACACACGCATGCACACATTCTCGCTCGACAGGTTGCGCTAAAAAAGAGCAAACCTAAAACCATTTGTTTATTGGGAATAGGTCATCATTTAAACATCGTCTGACGCGGTTGCCACTAGCTCCGGCTAAACATTTACACCTTAACAACAAAAAACAAGAAAGCCCCATGTTGTGCAACTTAGGGTGCGCCAAGCGCTTTCATCGCATCGACTCCCCATGGTTCATTCAACAACCAGCGGGACCACTGCGTCTGATCTTCCCGATGGAAACGAACATTAAACGGGTGAGTGTGTTTGTCAGGAAATTAAACTCTGACACAGTGACACACCGACCGAGTGTGAGGTAACAGCGGTGGCCGGATCACCGTCGGTGGACGCATGTCAAGTTGATTAACCTCAGAATTGCGAAACATCTGCAAACGAGAATTATTACCCTACATTCAAAGTCTGACCGCCTTCGCTCGGTTCGCAGATAGAACGTGTGCCAATTGAATAAAGCTGTTTTCTTTCATAATTAAGTGCAAATTTTTTGTTTGTGACAGTGAGCTTTGATAGGGTTGCCATGTACGCGCAGATTTGTACCAATGTAGAACTTGTTGGAAACTATCGATCGATGGGTGGTCGTTCTCAGAAGCCAAGATCTTGCTATAAATACAATCGACTCCCCTAAGTCGAATTGTCACCGTATACCATAATCTGTTCGAGTTAGAGTTTCGACTTAGGGAGAGTCCACTGTAATGGGCAAGCATTTTGAATTTTGGCTATCAGCACTTCTGCCGGTGTGCTTTATGCCTGAAATACAATAGTGCGTTTGCGCTGGCGTTTTCCTTCAATTCAATGGTCATACACAAAATACAGCGTCGACCTGCATTAGTGAAAAATGAGAGAGACGAGAGGATCGTAATAAAACGTAAAACGTAAGTCCATCGCCACGTCATTATTCAACATTTTGGATATTTTTTGACAAAGAGATGCGCTGTGAGAGAGATTTTCTCCCAAATTGAGAGTTTTCTTCTGAATTGAGAGTATTTTGTGTCAACTGTAATTTGAGAAATGAAAACAGCGGATTAAAAATTAATTTAACGGGAAGAGTCATTTCAAATGAGTGTATGCAAGAAGCAGGAAATATTTTTTATCTGCTGATGAGAGAGAGAACAGCTGATAAGTTGAGAAATTATTTCAACGCAGTACGTCATCGCTCTCCCTTCGTAACGTGAAGTCGGCTGGCACAACGCACTATTGTGTTTCAGGCATAAATGTGTCATGTGTGCAGGCTAGTCCGCGCACTTTCATACAAAAATCAGTCGCAGGCCTATCGTTGGAGAGTGACAAGATCAGACACTGGAAAACGGCAAAAGGGGCTTTTGAATTTTTCGTGCTATTTGAGCGATTAACATGGTTCTGGACAATAAGTTTGTAACATGAATATATGCGACTCGTGTGCCGGAAAGCGACACGGTATGCAGACCGAAGTGTGCTGTGTATGGGGAAATTGCCGCATGTTACCGAATCGGAAACTAAAACAAATAGAAAAACCTATCCTTTCCAATACTGCTTAGCATTGGACATGGGTCCCGTCTGAAAGTTGACGTCAAAGTAATTTTTGCAAGGTCTCAGCTTGAGCTATTCCCGTCTTCCACTGTTAAAGAGCAACCTACTTCCATTTATCAAGCTGTTCTGTGCCCTCGTCTTCCTCTTCCTCACTTCATGAACCAGGAGGCTCGAATTCAAATGACAATTTTAACTGCCTTCGATGTGGTCGAGCCAGGAATTTTGGCTTTCGAACTGCATCAACATCTTTGTCCTCGAAAACAAGGCCAGTGATAATTTAGGAGAACTGGTAAAATAAGACTTCGGTATACAATGGTTTTGGTTCTTAGAGTAGGGAGTCTTGAAGTAGTGTCATTCACCAATTGGAATGCGTCCCCTTCCCATTAGGATGTCAGTTGTGGAGATCTCGTTTTTTCGAAGTGATTACTGTAGGTGTTCTAGGTAGTGGCTGACGAATCGACTGTTGCTCGACAGGGTATTTGTATATTCTTCATTTACATTAACTGACATTAACTAACACGACCATTTCTTTTCGTTCGTTCGTCAGTAGCCATGAAAGCTCACATGTTGGAAACGCGTCATGCTGAGAATGTTAGAGTCTACCCCAACATTTAAACTGACTTGTAGAGGATAGTGCCTTCAGTGTTTATAATTGCCCGCCGCATTGCCAGATTGAAGAAATCACTAAACTGCGGATCTTCTTCCCGAAATTTGGAGCAGGTTTCAAACGGTTCGGAAGTCTTTGAGCTGAACTGCACGGTACATCTCTTATGTGCATCACAGCCGGATCAAGCGATGAAGCTTTAAAATGCCTCATGCGATGAATGTTATCGAATGTGGCTTTAGAATCGACAAATAAGTAGTGTGTATTGATTTGAAACATGCTGATTAGAGCGTTGCGTAGATGACGTTGAGCATTTTTATTCCTCTATAGTTGTGGCAAGAGGTAGGATTGCCTTTTTTTGTGGATGGGGCGTATGGAGCGGATATTCCAGTTGCCCGACATGCTCTCGTCTTCCCTAATTCTGCATGGTCTGATGCATGCTCTTTATCAGAACTTCGCCACCGGCCTTGAAGTTTCCGAGCTTGTGGCTTTGTTGTTCTTCAGCTTTTTAATGCCTGTGCTGACTTCTTCAAAGCTAGATGAGAGGACTAGGTTGGAATTTCTCGTTCGAAATAGCAAACCAATCACGCCCATTGAGTGCTGGTTGTTGGAAGTGCTGCTTATGTAGGTAGATTTATCTTTCAAATCGTATTTGTTACAAAAGCTTAAAATCAAAACAGTGATCATCACTTTCTATGGTATTTTCTCCCACATCGGAGAAATGAGAAATAATTTGGGTGTTTCAAGGAAAGAACTGCTGTTCTTTTAAATATGACGGCATCGATATGTATATGTAGTCATTAGAGACCCAGTCTGGAGAATACGCCGCGTGCTTGATAATTTCCAAGCCCAAGGAGTAGGTGAGGTTTTAAGTTGGTTCTGCTCTAAATGTCGCCGTGTGATGTCAAGCATGCAAAATCACTTTACGGGTTCCTTGATCAACAAGTAGTTTTCATTGATATCAGATCGGCGTGTAGCTGATATCTCAAGCTCGTCTTAAGTTTGGCATGGGTTTATCAAGCTTGAGAGAGAGACTTGAAGATTTTTGTCCTCCAACCACATTGCTGCACCTGAACCAACGTTTTACAACTAAATATTTACAAACGCAACTTCGGCAGCATTTTGTCGCCACACATAACTGAAGGACGTTGACACTCTTGCCTCAATTACTTTTAATTTCCATTAAATTAAATTACTTTAAGTCCATTAAATGACAGCTTGCAAGTCATTGAAATCTTTATCAGATTTAAAGTTGGTCGTTCAAGGATTTACATTCAAGTTTATTTTTTTACGCAGCCAAGTTGAGAGCTCTCATGTCTCTAGGCTCAGGGTTCAGTTCCCTACACGAGTAACTTTTATAATTGATGGCTCCATTCTTCTACAAAACGTCTCTCCAACTTCACTTTTCGGAATCGGCTTGAAATTATTGGATCCCTCTATCGTGAGACTAATTCTACAGGAGTGGCTGCTGTAGAAGTTTGGCCCAGGTTCAACTCGGTATAGCACCATCCATGTACAGGGTGGAACAAATATAAGTTTCTTTTCAAAAATTGACAAAATTAAATTTTGTCCATGTACTATGGATTTACTAGTAAGAGCAAACATTCCCATTAATTATGAAATACAACGTCATTCAAATGGCTGCCTCGGCTGGCTTCACAGTAGCGCATACTGTCGCCACAATTTTCCAAGACCTTGTTGATGGTTTTGGGCTGTAGCTGAAGGATTGATTGCATGATAATGGCCTTTGGTGACTGAATCGTTTCCGGATTATTGGCATAACATCGGTCCTTCACGGTTTCCGACGAGGAAGAGTCCAAAAGGGTCAGCTCTATGGCGGACAATGGACATCGTCAAGACGGCTGATAACTTGGTGCACAAAAGATCGATTGTGGCATGGACTCCATGGCATGGCGCGTCATCCTGCGTGGTCCAAATCCAAGTTTTCAATTTTATTAAAAAAAAAGTCTGTTAGCCTGGCTCCGTTGACCGAAACGCTGTTTCTAGCCTCGAAGAAGGTCCAATGATGCTCACACATGACAGCGAGGCGGCCATGATTGTTGTCCACTAGCATACCAAGCTCACGAACTTTTTGCACAGTCTTGCGTACAGCAGTCGCTGTTTCCTTCGGCCAACATTTTTTTTTCAATAAAACGCACTTTTTGGAATACACAGCACTCACTTTGGAAGTAAGTTTTCAGTATTTAAAGCGACTCGTGCCGAGAAGGTTCTGACTTTCTGTTCCAAGATTTCGAGCGTGAAACTGCTGTCAGTGTCAAATAACCTATGATTTATAAAAGACACTAGATGGCCCACCCTGTAAGATTACAATTTCTGTTCACTTTGAACTCTTACATTTAACAAAAAGCTTGTCATAATCAGGACTGGAACTGAAGTGAGACATTATGACGGTAATCAAAGAAATAATGATTTAAAATACACTCGCGCTGGGTGAATCTGCAGCCCGTAGAAGGTCAGGGCCTAACTTCTACAGCAGCCACTTGTGTTGTGCTTTCGTATGGAAGGGACCAACAGTTTTAGGCCAACTCCAAACGCCCAAGTATGACAAGCATTTTCCAGACAGGGATACATTGTCAGTGACTCGAAAGAGGTGGTGCCGTGAAAATTATTTTTGTCGTACTAGGAATCGAACCTAGGAACCGAGGTTCAGCTATGTAGGAGTCGACACACACACGTTCGACAACGCCACGGCCACCAATATAATCCATTATATTTAGTTTAAATATATCTAAATTGAACTTCGCAACTCTGACAAATATGGCGATTGTCCAGCGACAATTCTGAAGAATGTTATCTTATTTGACTCCAAGTGACAAATACGGTTTCTCATTGCCTTTGCTAAAACCTTGTTTGAACTTGAAAATCATTGTTTGCACCCTTAACATTGTTTGGTAGGAACACAAACAACCAATACAATAATGACACCCTCAAAAGATAACGCTCCTGACCTTGTTACCGAGGGACAATTTTCGACCGTGACTCGTCTGCGATTTCATTCAATAATAAATAGTCAATAAATGACTCGTATCTTTCATTCTTTTTCTGGTAAAATGTTTGCTCTGTTCAATTGTTGATTAAGTGACCCAATTCAATTACGTGGCAACCCTTTGCGCAGTCCTCCTCAGCAGACAGTCAGCGCGATTGTGCTCATCGTGTCGCCTGTAATCTGAAGAATGTAAAATTAACGATATAATAATACGCATCCGGAGGTCAGTTGCAAACCGCCAGTGGATAGATAAGCCCGCCAACCACTTGAACGGCAAGTGTCTACCCGATCGCATAAATTATCTCCAATGGGATCAAAGTTGCTATTTAAAACAAAACCAAAATTCAAAATCATCTCTCGTCGGAAAAACGAAATACATAAATTTGAAATGTATCCTCTGACAATGACCGGGGGAATGCCTTTCCACTGAAGACACATGACGAAGATGAACATTTCGCAAGTGATTTCACTGCGTATTGACTGCCAGAGATTGTTCGCTTTTAATTAGATACAAATTCAAAATATTTACATGGAATGTACTCAAGATGCGCACTCGCAATTTACAAACGGCCGAATGGGCTGTGTGTTTTGATGTTTATTAGAAAAGTTGAAACATCTGTCGCCTGACTGTTATTGAAATTACATGCACGCTCGCCGCTACGCCGCTCGCTAATGCCACCGCGGAGGGAGGCCATTCGGAGCGGGAAATCAAAACAATTTGATCAAAACCGAACACACATCTAGACAAGACACTAGTCCGAAAATAGTTCCAGTTGGCAGTGTTTTATAAATAATCCAAATCCATTTTGTTTGAGGCCAATATTCACCCGTTCAGCATTATAAACATTTGCTGAAAGGTTTATGGGATTTATTGTTATTATTTTATTGAGAAAATTTTGAGGAACAATAACCTTAAAGCGGTGATCTTATATAGCTTCATTGAGGGAGAGTTATGATGTCGTTCGGAATGGGCTACAAATGGGAGACGCATGTATTTCATGGGCTTACGTGCGTGGCGGAGAATTTTTACTGGAAGAAAGTGCGTGCTATATTTTGGGGGGATTTTGCAGATGTTGGTTGCTATGCGTGCGGAAGTCATGATCATCTAATCAATTGAACTTTGTGCTTCCGATCAAATTGATTTTTGTTTCAGTGAATAGGCCTTTGGAATTGGAACCACATGGCTTTTAACATTTTTCTCAGATGTCTCAGAAGAACACTTTGTGGACGAGAATGATTTTTGAATACGCAGAAATAGTTATTTTTCATTGGTCATAAGGGTCTACGATGTAGAGTGAGCTATCCTCACATCTTTGATACATCTTGAATTCTGTCTCGATTTTCTCAATGAAGTACCTTATTGAATGATAAACTCGGATGCGATAAGATCATTGCATCAAAATTATTGTACCAAGCAATATCACTCAAATAGGTGTCATTGACTCTGTAAAGCCTACTCACAGTGGGTCAGATAAGATCAAGGTAACAAAGGTTAAGCTGTAAGGGCGGGGATCTAAATTGGCCCAGGTTTTGCAAACTCGATGAATATCATAAGTCTACAGGAATGAATCATTTTGTCTGCGCTATTTTTGAAGTGGCTTTTCCTTCAGACTAAAATTTGATATTTCTGTGATAAATTATATAAAGATTATATGAATATTTTAGTAGTAAGATGATGCAAACCAAATCTCTGTAAAACAAATTGTATGAAAAACATTCTAAAATTTGTTCCATAAAAAAAAATTGGCTTGTTACATTCTCAGGGCTTTAGTCGCTCGAGAGTATCTATGAGGATAAAACATCGCCGTAATACAAACTTCAAGAGAATATATTCTCAAAACAAAAACAGTCTCCGTTAATAACTATACCCAAGCCACATGCATATGGGAGAACTTGAAACCACAACGGAGATAGTGATAGATTAATGGATTGCAGTGTTTGGGTAGTAAAAAAACGAGTTAGAACTACCTCGACCTATAATCACCAACGACGAGAATCATCTGACGTTAGCGTTTGGACGATGCCATTGAACGATATCGTTGTTTTCTTCACTTTGTCGGTTGGATGCTTCATGTCCTTGCGCTGCGGTAGTAAAAAGTAAGCACTCAATTTAGTTCAGTTTAGTTCGATTTAGTTCACTTATTCTTACTGAACTACATGCATGTAGATTAATGTATGCCTGAGTTTCTTGAACTAGTGAACTAAATGATCTAAGATAAAATGACATTGTAAACTAATTCACTTTTTTAGATTTAAGTCTCAGTAACTCTCAAACTGTATGCAAAGCAAACGATAGACTAAAGATACTGATGGACTTGTATAAAGTAAGTCCATCGAAAAATAGCCATCTGAAAAGTTATACGATAAGAGCTCTGACTGGTGGTGCGGTAGTCTCGGCTATAGGTCAGTTATAACTTACTGACTGCGACCAGTGAAGTTGGGCACTTTCTCTAGACATTTATATTTCGTGGTTATAATCAGTGACTCGAAGAATTAGGAGTATTTGCTGTTGTCGGGGATCGAACCCTTCGCCTACGGACAAGTTTGTTCACTTATGCCTTACGTAACGGCGACCATTAAGTATTAGCCTTAAAGAGAGTACTGACGGCCGATTTGAGGGGTTCATATGGAGAGAAAATATAAAACGTACAACAAACATAACGATTCGCTATACTTTCAACAAAATGTTTCTAGAGTAGTAAGGCTTCTGGCCAGATTTGACCCCTGAGGTGGCACCATTCTCAAGTATGGTGGATGACCCTAAAGAAAAAAATGCAATTTAACCGCGATTTTGAACGATCACAATAATATCTTGGTATAAGCAAACATTTTACATGGTGATTCTGGACAAACCTAAAGAGGAAGTCAACCGTATCAGAGTGCATTTACATACATCAAGATGGGCAATAAGGTAGCGACAGTGAGTCCAGCGACCATATGAATGCGGTAATAGTGGCTTTTTGGGGGTGTATACGTCAGAAGGGACCATACGAACGAAAAGATTTCAAAGCATCACAAAAACACTTTTCCCTTACATCGGTGCGTGAAATATCTGTGACAAACCAATAATTTGCTAAAATCGTAAAATAAGCAAAATAACTGCTTCGAAGCCTTTCCTTTTTTTCCTCGATATATTATTATCTTAGAGAAATCTTTCAGTTTCACGGCCGTATATTATAGCGTGCATAGAGATAAGCTGTATACCGCCATTTATAGTTTCTACATTGCTGTTACATACTGACGCTGTGCATGATGATGATTGAGACTTCTCGTTCCACCATTCAGATTCGATAGCGTACTTAACGAAACATTCAATGCCAACAAATTTTTAAGGAAAGTTGATTGGCTGTCAAACATCCAACTTAGAATCTTAACATCCAACTAACATTTCATTTGCTAAATATTTAGATTTATCTTAATGTGTTCTGACAGCCAGGCAGGATAAAATCTCTGAGTACCAGCAACTTGTATAGGTGCCGGACAACTGTGGCTTTCCATAAAACTGAAGCGAACGATATCGCTAAAAAGGACACTGGTTCCGAACACTTTCGGTATGGAGAACCGCAACCATACCATACCTGCGCAAACAAATCTATTGAAGCTAGAAACACTAACTTACATGAATCATAGATTATCAACAGGCACAGGATGCTTCATCACGAAGGAATTAAGTAATCCTCTTCATCCAAAATGTTCACACAATCCCATCAGAATGAGTAGGCCGAATCTAACAACTCTCATCGGCATATAGCACTGCGCCACTGGAATTCGCAGAAGCTGCAGAGATGAGGAGGAACAATCTATAGTGTATTTTTTTTGTCATCATCACGCCCTCTCCTCCCGATGAAGTTACTTGGATTCCTACTATTTTCACATCATGGCTGAACTAAGAAGCATTAATATCAGTCACCTTCTGGGGAATGGGATCGGCTAGATCAGCGTGGTAACACAATGGACCCACTCTGGCTTCAGTGCGATTGCAGCGAACCAAATCTAATTGGGTAGCAGTGCCTTTCCTCGAGGAACCAGGTTGAACTTGTCCAGTTGCATACCTCAGAGGCATGATCAACATCGAGAGGGAATGAGAAAGCAATAGATCGTTGGAAGAGAAAATGTCTGTGCAGTCGTTGATCCTATTTTTTCAATCCGTCAGGGGCCATCAGGGGCAACTGACAAATTAAATACTTTCGTTTTTTTTCTAAAATTGAGTTTATTTTCCAACGTACATAGTCTCTTTTCATTGCGATGGATGTTTCTTAACGAAATTCCAACTTTTTTTAACCTCTAAAAAGTATACTCCTAGCCTCTGCGAAATAAGAATATGTCGCGCTATTTTGGTCTCTTCATGATCACGTTCGTTTCCTAGAAGACATCAACCTTTTATTAATAATTGCCCTTTATTCAAGTCCATTATTTTGGAACCTTCAGACGACTCCGTTTTTTGGTTCACGATTAGTGAACGGAGCACCAAATCATTTTATCCAGCCTAAATGGCCATCCCGGGTATCATTTGAAATTGCTACAACCTTATCACGTGAAACGTGACTCGGTTATCATCCGACCATCATCCCGATTTTGATGGACATTTCTTTCGTTGTCACCTTACATATATGGACACCCTGGGAGCTAAGCATATTTTGGCCTTGTTTGAGTGAAGGAGCGGTCTTCATAATGTTTTGGGGTTTGGAAACCTCATGCTTCCATTCATAAATATGTATGTAAATATGTATCAGTTTCGAACAAATAAATTTCTTTTTCATATATTTTGAGTCTTACTTCACAAAAACACGGCTAATGTGTGTAAATGCAGTTCGAGGAACCTTTTTATTGCTGAGGACATCATTTGTCCATGAACTGTTACTAATGTGTTCGCTAATTATGTTTTTCTTGCAGCAGGCTAAGTGGGTCGAGGAGGAAGACCTCGGCATGCTTGCGATTGGACGCTTAGCTCGGGTCAGACGGGGTAGTTCTAGTCCACTCCCTCGTACATAACCCAATTGCTAGCCAGTGGCTAGCGAATAAAGAAGAGAGAGAGAAAGAGATAGAAACAGAGAGAGAGAGAGAAAGCCTAATGCACTAGTAGACCACGGACGGACAACTTAGGGCAGGACACAGAAAAAGAGAGGAGACAGGAAAGATGAAGAAGGAAAGGTGTTCAAAGTCTGTGCCTTTACCAGCCAAAAAATGCCTAAACTAACGTACCTAACCTATATCTAAACCTAAGCTAAGACTTACCTTACTTAAGCTACAAAGCTTAGCCTTACATTGAGTCAACGCCTTCCAGAGTCGTTTGGCGATACATGTAGGTTCGTAAAGAACCCGAGAGTGGCTGCAGTTTATGGCACAATTCCTCCAGCCCATGCCTCATGTCGATCATGACATGACCCTTGTTGTCTTATGCGAGATATACTTCGTACGGGGCTAAGTAAAATTGTTAATCTATGCTGCTCTATCAAATTTTGTAATCATAAGTTTGAAAGTGATTTTAGAGAGATGAGGATGTGAGTGTCCTAAAACACGACAGAAAAGATAACTGCTTCACGAATGCCATTAAACCTCACATTTTGTCAACATATTGCCTCATCACACAACACGTTTCTTTTAAGTGTTGAAAATCTATTTAACTTGGTTTTATGTTTATCGAGCAGATTAGTGAATTCTATTCGAAACCTTTTCTCCATCCCTCCATGTCGAGGTTATCGTTTTAATGTGACTGTAATGTCTTCACCATTCCCATTGTTGTTTTCCTGATTGATCTTCAATCAGTTGAACAACCGCACTTAATTCCTTCCTAATGGGGAACACCATTAAGAACCCATTTATAACGGCAAGCTCACCGGTGCATTCAATGAATTGACAACATTCCTTAGGCCCTCGAAATCCGATGATAGTTCGCGCCGGGCTCATTGTGGGCTAGCACTCTTGGGGTTAAGAGAATTAATAAATACGACAGGAAATTAATGTTCACCCTTACACGTGCTTGACACTTCACCCACTCAAAGACCCCAGAGGAGAGGCGTTATAATAACAATTGTATTCCGCCTTACTCTATTTGAATTATCGACCTCAATATCATTCGCCCTGGTAATCTCTTTAAGACCACTTTGTTCGTGAATTGCTGGCCATATCACGTCCATCTGTCAAACACTTAATAATCATTTGCTTTCGTGTTTAGTTAGCGTGTCTTGTTGGCGATAAGCGATGTATTCCACGACGTCCCGTTCCTACTCGGCTCTTTGAGTAATTTCAATTAATTAGGGGACATGCCCAAGATGTACGTAGTTGACGAAGTCGCAAGAGGAAGCCGCTGCCGGTGGTCACTAAATGGAAAATGATGAGCGTTTCAAATCCCCGTGTCATTTGCTTTACATCACGTGTGTCCACAGTGCCTCGTCAGGACAATTGTAGGTAAACAGAGGCCTGGTCACTCGGTGTGCAAAGTTTGCAAAGTACCACATTCTACCTTGCGTCATGTGTGCCGGTGTGGCATGCATATACGACCGGGAAGACACACCACCTGGCCAAGCCTAAATCTTTGCTCGCGCAAAGGAAGGAAGAATTTACGAGCAGACACGCGATATTGTTGACCTTCGCCTAAATCCACGATGCGGCTATTTTTTCAGGCAGTTCAGCACGGAATTTGATAACCGTCCCAAGATAGTAAAATCACAAAAGGAAGACCAGGTGCGACGGCCGGACCATGATGTAAGACTGCACGGCGCTTGAATGTGTGGGTGGCTGTGTGGGGCCGCGATCGATTTGTCATAAATATCGATTTGTTCTCATTTGGATTGTTGCTAATGAATTGCACGGATGGCAGGTCAGGCAGTCAGGTGGTCTTTTATTGGAGAAACGTCCAGAAAATTTCATTAGGAAAGTAGGCGAGGGGGTTTGTGATCGATTGTAGGCAAGGTAGGAATGTCATTTCGAACAACTCAATTTGAAATTCGTTGAATTGTCTGGGTTTTGTCAAAACTCCGAGGTGTGGAGAGGTGGAATTTTGTTCAATGATGTCTTGGAAAATCCACGTCAATAGAAGGAAAGACGTCACAATGCTGTACCCATTATTGACATGTACTGTCGGCGACTACTGGAAAAATTTCAGACATTAGAGGCATTTATTCAGGACTTGAGAATTTTAGATAAATTTGAGCTCCCTCAATGATCTGTGGGCAAACAATTATGAATCCAGGCAAACTTTATCCCCATTCCAAGAGTTTATCCAAAGAAAATTGAATGACAAAACTAAATACAGTCAATAATTATTACTGCAAAGAATTCGACTTGCTTAAGACCTTCCTTAAAAGGAAAACTGTTGAGAAAATGGTCATTCGTCAAGGTTGTATGTCCCTCCATGTGCAAACGAGTAGGAAATTGGGTTAAGATAAAGGACATGACGTCATTAAAGAAGGCGTGCACAATTTCAGAATTTCAGAATTAAAGAAGTGTAATAAAATGAAAAGCAACAAATGATTGCGTAGTGATTGACACTCATTGGTATATTGCTGCCAATTGCCTTTGGGCTGGGTTTCGACCATTTCGATGGTGTATCATGACGGAGAGTTATTTAATGGCTCAAATTGAATGGAATAGTTCTCCCATTTAGCGATTACTTAAATCCTGTATCCTCTCACGGGGCCTAGTGTCTCTACTACTCCTACACGCCATCGTGTGCGGTTTCTCGCAATGAGTTTCAGCTCTCTCCAACTCTTCCCCAGCTGTCGGGACTCCTCCTCTATTGTTGAGCGCCTTGTGCTTCTGGGTCGACCCGTCTTGGGTTAGCGGGTTCCACTGCATCGCATGTTTTGCTATGGCACTAGGGGTATAACCAATCTACTGCCACTTGCGCCGTTGAATAGTGGTGCCTATAGGTTATTGGTCCGTTCTCTGATGCAGCTGTTCGTTTGAGATACGGTTCGGCCAGAAAATCCTTAGTATGTTTCGTAGGCACGGGTTTACAAACGCCTGTAGTATTCTAGTGGCGGTCACTTTCCAAGTGCTGCACCCATAAAACAGCACGGACTCAACATTGGAGCGAAATAGTCTTAGCTTGGTATTTTCTCCTTATTGTGGACAACATACCGAATGCTGACTTAACTTTGGATATTCGGTTTGCGACATCTGCTTCGGTTCCTCCATTGGCTGTGACAATACAGCTTTGTTCTTGACGTGTTGACCTTCAGCCCCACGGCGTTAGCCACCCTCTCCACAGGTCTTGCCATTTGGTGGAGGTCCATTATCCTGTGTGAGAGTAGGCACACGTCGTCAGCGTAGTCAAGATGATTTAAGTGATGATTTCATGTGTTCTCGATGACGGAGCGGAGTTAACGACATCACGAATCACCATTAAAAACAATATTGGGGATAAGATGCAACGTTGCCTGACTCCACTTTGGATTTCAAATTCTTCTGAAAAACTTTCCTCGGTGCAGAACGTGACACTTAGACCAATCGTAAGTCGCCTTGATAATAGCTAGAACCTTATCAAGGATGCTCCCTTTGCCGTTGGGATCAAATTAACGGCAGTGTCACTGGAGTAGTCAATCAGTGGTAGAAGTTTGACCACAGTCAATATGTATCACAATGGTCTAATATGGTCTAAGTGTGAATACACTAGCAGCCCCTCCACCTAACCTAACCTATCAAGGATACTTCTCCTGCGCAAGGCAAGCCAAATATACACTCTTGATACCAGAAATGAAATATTACATAGATAGCCGACTTCACATCTTATTGCCCGCTAGTCCATCGACGAATTTGAGTGCTTTTTTAACAGATGATCATGCATTTTTAACGGTTATTCACGAAATCACGTAAATGCCGCACTCTGATTGGTCAATTTGGTTTAAGAAAACATTATAAAAAACAGTTGTCGACAATTTTAAGGGGCAAGAGAGGTAGAAGCCGGGCGTCTCTGTAATACTTCAATTCTGGTTGATACTGTCGAAAGCTTTCGATGGCAAGTGGAGTGGCGACCGATATTCTGAGCATTGCTCGATGATGATACGCAGGGTATTGATGTGGTCGACACAGGAGAATCCACTGCGGAAACCTGCTTGTTCTTCATCAAGTTCCTTAATTCGCCCTCGTACTATATTCGCTATTATCTTAGCAACCACAGGAAGCACGTATATACCTCTCCAATTCACGCACTGTTTCTTTCACACTCGCTAAAATTCATCGGCGATTTTTTCAAATTCCCTTTTGTGATCTCAAGCTACTTTCACACAGGAAATCTTTCAGTCTCTGCATTTGAGATCTCAATTTTTTCTGTTTCGCACCGTCTCTCACACATGCGTCATCTCTTTCTCACACATGTATAAGATGCTTCCAATACCCAACTTTGAGAACATACGAATAAAGCAACTCGAAGAAAAACCGAAGAGAGATAAAAGAGAATACGGAAAATTCGAAAGTAAACCCCGAGCACACCAGACGCGGGCTCCCCCTAGCACATCTCACCTTCCTTACCAACAAGATGGAAAAATCGCCGACAAAAGTTTCTAGTGTTAAAGCAGCCTTTTCTTTCTTTGGAAGCTTAACGATTATTCCTTTTTTCCACTCTTCGGGCAAAACTTTCAGACTCCCAAGCCGATGTTGTTGGCGTGGCTTGTCCGTCAAGTCCTACCGCTTTGTTGTTTTTGAGTACTGTGATGGCGGCCATGATTTCATCTCTACTTGGAGTCGTGGTACGCATTCGGGAATTTTGTGTTTCGGGCAACTCAGTCGGATTTGGGGTATAACGTCGGTGAATCGTGTATTCGCCGCCGTTATTTAGCTACTTAGGTGGTACTTATTCAACAAGTAGAGTTGAACACTAAC
Organism: Eristalis intricaria; assembly: GCA_964034865.1. Taxonomy (NCBI): domain Eukaryota; kingdom Metazoa; phylum Arthropoda; class Insecta; order Diptera; family Syrphidae; genus Eristalis; species Eristalis intricaria. The sequence goes on from OZ035875.1 coordinate 34,899,217, forward strand.
GTATCCCATAAATGACAAATAGACATAATGTAGACAGCTTAATCTAGTTAGATAGTTTCCACAAACATGGTGGTATCAGGTCAAGAAAGTACACAACAGACCAAATCATCACACTACGGCAGATTTTAGAAAAAAAAACAAAAACAGAAGAAATGCAGATCGATACCTGCCACCTTATCGCCGATTTCAAGGCCGCATAAGACAACAGACAAAGACGACAATGGAGAATTCTGGCTGCTCCATATAAGCCGCAAAGGAGCACACGAGCACACCTCCGTCAGATGTGGCATTAAAATAGGATTTCGGCAAGGTGACGGAGATGTTCTTCAACATCATCCTGGAGCAAGTCGTGCACGACTCACACGTCAAAAATCGAGGCACGATGTTCCAGAATTTAGCATACGCGGATGACATTGGCTTGACTGGCAGAGCACAGCAAGCCGTCAACGAGGTGTTTGCTAACATGTAGACGGAAGCGGTTAAAATGGGTTCAGCAGTGAACTGGACCAAAATGAAGTATATGCTGAACATGCCACAGCGACGTCATGGACGGATCGTCACAATGGGCAGCTATAATTTAGAGGTAGTTAAGGATTTCCTCTATCTCGGCACCGCAGTTGTTTCTATGGCCTGAAGACACAATTGAGTAATGGAGACATCTCTCGAAGTACCAAGCTGACTTTATATAAGACATTCATCATCCCAGTTCTGCTCTATGGTGCTGAGGCATGAACAATCTCAAAAATTGGTGAAGCTGTCCTTTGTCCCCTTAAGAGGTGCACAAGTTCTGTGTTCAATTTTTGGTCCTGTTGGCGTTGGTTGAATTTGGAGAAGAAGATTCAACAACGAACTTCACGGGCTGTACAGCGACATGACTACACTCAGACGCCAATAAATTTAACGCCGGACAGCACTCTAGCATGAAGAGTCTTCGATTCCGAACCAGAAGGACAACGCAATAGAGAACGCCCACAAAACCGATGGCGCATACGAGTGGAGAACGACCTCAGCCAGCTTGACTAAGTATTGTGCCAGCCAGAGAGGGTTATTGGCCGAGGCCCCCTCCTAGCGCTTTACAGATTAGTAGTGCTTTATATGCTTAGCTTTATAGTTGAGGTTGGTTAGTCAAGCTCCGTGAGTCCACTTCCGGCCTATTTAGTGATAAAGGTTTCTTTTAAAGAGTTATTTTTTGTCTTTACATCTGTTCAACACATTCTATCACTTGTTTTAGGGCGCTTATAGATCCACCAAGGTCTACGTGCAGTACTGGGATGCTTGCTTGATTTAAAATGGTATCTTGGTGGTATACTGAGTCAATTTAATCTTCTCCCAAAACATATTATCCAATTGAAGAATTAACAATCGCATTCTTTGTTTCCAAAACATCTTTTAACCTTAAAACAACTTCTTCTTGTTCTTTTTCAGATGAAAGTGCTATGGATTGCAGTGATATTACATTTAAGTCAGGTCTTTGCCGAGGACACGTGTTGCGAGGAGTACTGCTTTGGGCAGGATAAGGAGCGCCTACAAACGTTGCGGTTTACGTCGAAAACTGCGTACCAACTAGCGAAGGGTTCTGACCCCGAACAGGCCATTCCCAGTAAGTGAAGTCAAATCAGTTAACAATGCTCTCGTTATTCAACTCGCTTCTTTTAGAATGTTCACCAACAAAAATGTGGATGCTTAGTCGACATGGCACACGACTACCCTCCGCGAAAACAATTGGAATGGCCAGTGACCTTGAAGCTGTAAGGCACACAACTGATCTCAAAAATGGGTGCACAACATTAATTTCTTTCTCCATTCCAGTTAAGAGATCAAATCACAAACAACTACAGAGTTCTTAAGACGAAACCAACGACCGGTGCGTTATGTCTCGAGGATCTGTTCTCCATTCAAACCTGGAAGTTTAACTCGAGTATCACGCCGGAAATGGAAAATCATTTGACATCTCAGGTAAGATTAGACTTAACAAGAAAGTGTTTTGCCCTCGAACGCGTTACGTAACTCGATCGATGACATTGTAATCAAGCAAATAATAGGGTCGATAAGTGCTTTGTCTTGATCAGTATTTTGAGGGATGTCAAGTTGTGTTCTTATCCAGCTTGTCACTTCTGATTAGAGTGGACTGTGACGTCTAGCTGTAATGCGTAATGATTTTAATCAATTCGAGGGGAATTTGATAAATTCGTACCTGTTCTCGGAAATATACTTTAGTCTCTATAATCTTGGCGCTACACTTATTGAGTATAAAGATTTATAGCTGCGATTAGAATGAGCAAGTGACTGTTTGGATTCACGTGATCAATTGCCTTTCAGCTAAGGGTGCAGAAGCACTGAAGCAGCACGTTGCGTTGATATCAGGTGAGTTCATGGTTCTGTCCATAAGTAGTGACCTTGGTGAAGTGCGGGTGTGATCTAGAGTCGCACACGACCGACTTCCATAGTCGTCATGAACTCCAAATCCATTGTATCATCTCCATTTGTTCACGCGACCTTGGGCTCAGCTAGCACAAAGCTCCCAAAAGGGGATCCGACCAGCACCAAGTACAGCAAGTGCCAGGATCTCCTGGCCACCCGGGGTTCTACCATTGTACTACGTGCTAGGTATCCTAACACCGAGGACTAGGGGCATGATCCGATTAAGCATAGTTAATGGAAATAAATTTGTCTATTATCTTTCGGAACAAAGTTCTGATCATTGGAGTGGGCTTTTTCCATGTTGCTGGTCAATTGTTTGCCTCAAATGGCTACCCACTTGTTCGTAGGAATAAAAGTCCTGGTCTTAAAATGTCTGTTGCATCGACTGTAGAAAGTAATAAGAGTCAAGTCTAGTGAATACCATGGGCCGGGAATAGCTCTTCTTCTGATGGTCTAGGCATCAACTAATAAACAAGCCCCTCCAGCTGAACCGAGCTTTCGCCAGCTGCCTTTTATGTGTTAAATCCGCTGACGAATGGCTGATCTCTCATATAACTTATCCAAACCCAATCAAAACCAAAGATTGAAGGTAGGTCTTTTGTTTAGAAGAGACCAAGGGCTTCTTCATCTGCTTTTGAGATTGTCCATGTTTCCGCGCCATAGAGCAGGACAGGGATTGTATAATGTTAGCTTGGTCCAGCGATTGGCAAGAGTTATTCTGCGTTTAATCTCGGTACTGATGTTGTACGTCCTGTTTAATTGGGAGCCGAGGTAGACACAGTCCTTCACTACAACGATGTTTTAGCGGCCTCTGATGACTTTCTGGTTGAGTCGTCGATGTTGTGTGTCCTTTCCTTCTTCGTTTCGCCCTCGTTCAACGCTAAACCCATTTTGGCCGTTTCCGTTTCAATAACAGCAAGCGCTTCAATCACGACTCGGTGTTTACGACCAATCACGTGAACGCGTCCGCGTATGCTAACAATTTTACGGACATTTCGAAGATCGTGGCTCTTGTGTTGTCAAGAGAGTTCTGCACGGCCTTCTCAAGAATACAGCGCGTCGCTTTGTTTAAACCTGTTTTGACATTGAAACGGCAAAGACAATTAGGAGACTTATCCCTCGGTAGTTAGTGCATGATTTCCTCCCTCCAACTATGTCCAACGGATGAGCTGGTGCATGCGCCCAAGGGGATCATCTGCAGCTGCCTTTTCAGCGGACAGCCCCTCTGCATCTTGTTAGCTATCTTGACCGCTTTTAAGTCGGGGGCCGAAACATTCTGCCTGAAAGTGGTATTGGTGTCTTCCTCGTCGCTTAGCAGTCTAGTGAAGTAATCTTTACCGACTACAAGTTCTCCATTTTCGTCCCGGCAGGCTTCTATCCGAACCTCACATCGAATGGATAAATGTTTCATCCTTTTGGTAAGACTCTCGCACATCATTCCTATCGTAGCACCTCTCCATTTCCTCGATTGCTCGCTTCTATTGCTCTTTCTTTTTCCTCTAGAGAAGCTGCGGCTCATCCCTTCATCTTTCTTCGTGGAGCGCACGAACAGCTCTTGTTGTTCGTTGCAGCGTTGCTTTGTAGGCTTCCAGCTTCGCTGCATGTGTTGCCAGCACTCGTTGTCAAACCATAGGTTTTTTTCTCGGTGGTGTTGTTAAACCCAGCTTATCATTGGCAGCTTCCTTGGTGGCTTCCTGACAGCGCCTCCAATCTTCTTAGATTGTTTGCTCAGGCAGCGTCGACCTTGACGGAGATCCTGGGAGACTCGATTGGCAAATATCCTATCAGTCCGTTGCGACTGTAGCATTCAGACGTAAAACCGTGGTGCTCTTTCTCGACTCAACCGTTCTTTTGATATCCGAGTTCTTACATTGGCTACAACAAGGGAATGGTCCGAGTCGACATTGGCTCCGCGGAATGTTCGGATCGCAATGTGTTTAATCTGGTAGACGGTTGATTGACCAGGGGACCACCTGGTGCCTTTGTGAATGTCGAGGTGAGGAAACCACGTACTGGGTGGAGAGAGGTTTCACCCCGTCACCAAATCCAACAGCCTGAGTTCGTTCTCGGGCGTGTTGTCACGCGGGCTGTGTCTAGGCTCTAGGAAAGATTCCAGCTTGGCGTTGAAATCTCAAGGAACGATCTTTTGTCATAATTGGGGAATTAACTGTATGTTCTTTTTAGCAGATCGTAGATAGAAGTTATTCGTTTCATTAGCCTCCGTTGGATCCTGGGCGCAGATTAGGTTGGTTTTGTCGAAATTAGCCTCAATGAAGATTGTTAGAAATTAAGACTCCTTGCTAAACCAGCATCAGAACGAGCTCGGCCTCCGCTCTCTGCCAAATTGGCTTTACCATAGAAAATGTCGTAGTTTTTTAACCTTTTATTGCTCGGCACATTACAATTTGCGGTGATGTTTGGCTTGTAGACTTCTAGGACATACGCAAGTTCATTGAATGCCCCTTGAAGGGGCTCGCTTTCCACGCTCAGAGTCGTTCAACGGTATCCGAAATAGGTGCGGTTCCTATATTAAACCCCTGGTCAGAGGGGCTGCTGCACACATTACTACGCCTCTAAGAATTTTCTGTAGAGCCTGTCAGGACTACGGAGGTCGCCACGATGAGGTTCAATGTCAAATTGACCCGTACATTTACATGGATCTTAGCTGGCATCTCACTAGGTTGAGAGGAATCCATAACTTTGTCCTTGATGGAAGCACATACCCACGCTTCCGATGGATTACTTAACAAACAATAAACCCGGATTACAAAACATACTTTGTAAAAAGAACCACTGCATACATTCGATATAAAATATTTGCATTTTCAGGGCTGGGACGACTTAAAACTGCTTGCCAAAACATACCAACGCTTGTATCCCGATATTTTAACCAAGGAATATAGCTCTCAGAACTTCTTGGTAAGCTTCGTCTCCCTCATTAAAGAGGGCTGGACTAATCCACTTGTTTTATTCCACAGTTCCGTCACACAGGCATCCAAAGGACAGAAGAGAGTTTTAAAGCATTCAGCGAAGGACTTTTCGGCCCAGACGCCTTCAAAAACGTGTACCTGTCCAAGCCCGAAGGCAATGACACTCTGCTCAGACCGTATGACTATTGTCCCCTCTGGGATGAGAACAACAGTCTAAAGGACAACAGCACCGAGTACATGAAGTTCAGATACTCCCAAACCATGAACAAGACCATCTGGGACATTTCTCAGAGACTCGGGTAAGTCATCAGCTGACTCGTCCTGATTCGTTAAACTGATTTTCTTTCCCTTTCTCTGATAGATTTCAGTACCCCTTGGAATTCAAGAGCGTCGAGCTAATTTGGGACATGTGCCGCTATGAACAGGCTTGGAATCTTGATCGTACCAGTGCCTGGTGTGGTGTAAGTTCTCCTCTCTGTAGTCCGACCAAATTGCTCAGTTGTTTCGATTTGTTTAGGCTTTTACTCCGGCGCAACTGACAGTCTTGGAGTACTACGACGATTTGAGGTACTATCAGAAGTCCGGGTATGGCCACGAAGTCAACTCTCATCTGCCATGTGAACTCATTAAGGACATGCTCCTCCAGTTGAACAGTAAGACCCAACCCAACGCCATGGTTTACTTTGCCCACTCGACTGCCATACAGACAATGGTCACGGCTATGGGACTTCTGAAGGACTCCACCGCACCCACGGCCAACAACTACGATTCCATGGCCGATCGGAAGTGGAGGACCAGTATAATGGACCCCTTCGCCTCGAATTTGGTCGCTGTTAAATATGAGTAAGTCTCTCCAATCTCTTGGCTCCAACCGCAGCTCATCGTGAACTGAATTTCCCTCCTTACAGTTGTCCTGCCGAAGCCGAAAGTGACAAAGTGATGTTCTACCTCAATCAAAAGCACGTCGATCTGGACTGGTGTAAGGTTGGACTGTGCAATTGGTCGGATGTGATGAAGCAATACAAACACTTTTACGATGCCGATTGCGGAGAATACTACTGCCGCACGGGCGGTGCTGGACTCGCTAAAGTTTCAACAATGTCCCTCTTGATTGCTGCCATAATTTACTTAATTTATTAGAAATTTACAATTTACATATGTTAGGCCTTCAGATACAGTCCCTGTTGATGGATGAACGGTGAACAAGTCTTAGCGGTGTATCATAAGTACAAGAACCCAGTTATTCAGAGAACATTTTGTCGCTTTAAGCATGAATCCTTAGTCATAATTCGTGTACAATCATAATAAACGAACTTAAACGGACTTTTTTTCTACGATATCAAATTTAAATTTAAAATCCACTATCAAAGAAGTTATAGCTTTATTGTATGTAATGAACCAGTACCGAGAATAAAGGAGAGCACTTTTTATTTTTCAATGCGACTTGTTTCCTTTTCTGACCAAACGTCGGAGCGTGCAGCAGAGGGCATAAATATTCTGAAGTAGCTTGGAATACCGTAAATACATATATTTTGTTTATCGAATGTGTTTAAACTCTTCACTGGAGCACTCAGACTCAAAAATTCGGCCATTGTACTGCCAGGCAGCAACCTACATTTGATGTAATTTCCTGGTCTTCCGAAGGAAAACTGATTGGGAGTCATCAGCTCTCACCACATCAGTTTCGAAAACCTGCCACCTGATCCGAGCGAAAATGGGACAGTGCTTTGCAGAGTCGTCTTCTTCTCCACAGGCGTCGCAGAGGGTTTCATCGCTTAAGCCAAACCCACTTAGATGTTTGAGGAAGGTGTAGTATAGTTAGAATACCTGTAAGTCGAAGAGTGCCCCGGGTTTCTTAGGGAGCATGCGCTTGGTCTGTCTGCATCCTAAAGTGTCATGCCACCTTCAATTGTGTTCCCTAGACGACGCATAGTACTAGCGCAGGTTGAGGTCCTGGGATGAGACATTCATCTGATCCTTGTCTAGGAAGTTCATCGGCGATCTCATTTCCCGTGGGGACCAGGGACCCAGACAAGTGTAAATGTGACTGCCAATCAAATTCAGAGAGGTCTTGCATTCCTGGACTACCCAGGAAGTGGTTAAAGGCCTTAAGCACAGCTTGCCTGTCCCTACAGACACAAATACTTCGTCCCTTACACATGTTCTTCACAATATATCTCGTGGTTATTAGGATCGCATATGTTTCAGCTTGGAAAACCGACAAATTTACCTAATACGATGTTCAGTCTAGTGTTGTCGCCCTCCACGACGGCGCTAGTGTCAGACGCTTCACTGGTTTTGAAGCCATCCAAGATTCGACTGCATTCCTTTTCGGCCTCCGATTCCGGCCAGAGCAAGTCCTGAGTGCAGGGAAAGTCGACTTCGCATGTACGCAGCAACTTCTGGCAAATCCATAAGACTGGGGTCAAATGAAATGCGGTCCTCAAAGTCCTCGAAAATCTAGTGCGGATTGGACAGCTCCCTGGTGATTTTTCCCAATTTTTTTTCCCAGAAAAGTTTTCTACCTAGAACCAGATATCTGGCTTCATCGGAGAAATAGAAATGGTGACACCTTGTAGTTTCAGTTGGGTCAGACCAGTTAAATTCCTCCTCCTCGTGAAGAGAATAACTTCTGTTTTGAACCCGAAAGCCCATTCCTGAAACACCAATCGTCGATCAAGTCCAAAGCTGCCTGCCCTTTTGAACACACATCTGCTGCGCACGATCCGACAGAATAACATTGAATCGGAGGCGACCAAATTGGTTCGCACAGTACCAAGATTAAACTTAGAATAACTCTTGTCCATCGGTGTTTTTTTAGCGGTCAAGAGGAAATCGAATAATAGAGCCCCCCTTTGGAAGGATTAAGCTGTCTTTATGTAGGTAGGTAGGTAGAAAGTGCGATTAATACACTTAGACCAAGAGATCAAGAGGATTGCCGTGATTTTTAACAGCCAGCCAGCTTTCTCAACAAACTTCACTAGTGCGTTGACCGGTATTTTTTTGGGGTCGTTTAGACTATCAAGTAGGCGCATGTAGTTGCTTTCCCAATTGAGGCAAGAGCAGGACAGTACCGAGGAGGTGTTGGATGCTTTCTTCCTCCTTTTCGTCTAAGCACGTCCGGCAAAAGTCGTTTGAGAATAGGTCTAGTCTTTTTGCGTGAAGGCCTAGGAGACAGTGTTCTCTAATTATTCCCACTGCTGTGCTGATCTTTTTGGATCGAGATGTGGCCAGATATGTTTTGAGATTTGACAAGTGATGCCTGTCAACCGTCTGACATCCGTTTTCTTTGCGTAGAGATAATTGAGCTGGAACTTGAAGGTTACTATAGGGGTACCTATGTTACATGTCCGTCCATCAACTGGCAGTCTAGTGACGCGTTTTGCGAGTTCATCAGCTTTACAGTTTCGTGGAATGTCCCTATGACTTGGCACCCTGCACAGGCGAATGTTGAACTGTTCAGAAATCTCGTTACGAGATGCGCGACAGTCGCATATATATTAGAGATTACCGAGAACGACGCCCAGGATTTATTTGCAGCTTGGCTATCCGTGAAGATACAGATATATCAGGTGGATATCACGTTCCACCTTAGCCAGGACATGACTTCGCTAATCGCCATTACTTCCACTTTGAAGACGCAGTGATTGGGTAGGCGAACGGCTTCTCTCCTACTCCCTCATCCGCCTTGGTTCCATCTGTGCAAAAATGTATGTCTCTGCCATTGGTGCCGCTATGTCACAGGTACCTTTCCGGAACCAGGGTTTCGACGTTGTTCTCTGAAAATTATGGTGAAGTGTAATCCAAATGTGTGAAGAGTCTTCGACTCCGAACTCGTAGGACAACGCAACAGAGGAGGCCCGCGTTTATGATGGCGCACCCAGGTGGAGAAAGACCTCAACCAACTTGGCGTGCGACACTGGACACAGCTAGCCAGATACCGTGCTGGCTGGAGAGGCTTGTAGGTTGAGGCCCAGGTCCACCCTCGACTGTAGCGCCAAATAAAGAAGAAGAAGAATTCAAATGTAACGAGGTGAGGTTTTGTTTGTGAACAATTTTGGCGTGTCCATGGCTGTAATCACACCATTGAGAGCAAGCCTTTGGACGGACTTCGCAGTTAGTTGCTGTTTGCGTGCCAAAGGTATCTAATGGGGTATGGTTCAAGAGAATTCGCAGTGCATCAGTGGGAGTAGTTTTAAGGGCTCCACTGATGCAGATGTAGGCTTATCTCTACAGCCACGGTGAGTACGGGCCACCAAACTACTACGTCGTATAAGAAGATAGGTCTGATGACAGCTATAAAAAGCCAGAGTGTTATATAAGGTTGAAAATCCTATTTTTTGTCCAATGCCTTCCTTGTTCATGGCTGTAATGGCCTTCCTTAGTCTTTTCTTTTGTGTTGAGCTTCGATGTGACTGACAAAGCCCTCATGGGTACTTGCCTCGCTTGGACCTTGAATGTCCGTTGTGCTGTCACTATTCGGCTTTTCCCGCCACTTCGTTGACCTACTACACTCTTTCTCACTTACCTCTTTTGGTGTGTGTAATTATACCTATAACCAGTTGGTGGTTTTAATGAACTTGAGGATATCCTTTATGTTGGTAGTTGCTAGATCCTCAAGACTATCGAGAAAGTAGATCGCCATGTATTTTCTTCTTGTCTCTGCAATGGCTCTGCAGGTTCCGAGGTAGCGTAGAACAGTTTCCTTTTCCTCCTCATCCATGCAGCTTCTGCAGAAGTCGTTGTAGGGTGCGCCAAGTCTTCTGGCTTGGTTGCTAATTAGGCAGTGGCCAGTGATTACACCTACTACTTTACTAATTTTTCTCCTGTCCAATTCTATGAGAGATTTTTATTAGTTTTTATTATGGCTTGTTATTATCGCTCTCATAAGGGGGTTAGGTGTCTCCTGATTTTGCGCCAGTGGTAGACTCGCCCCATCGCCCTTCTTGCTAATTGGTCGGCTGTTTCGTTGCCCGGAATACCCATGTGCCCAGGGACTCAGCCCAGGGTAAGGTTGCATCTGTCCGCTATCTCCCTCAGAGATAGACGGCAGAGTTTAACTATCTCAGAGTTGATCGATGATGTTTCCAGAGCCTTTATGGCTGCCTGACTATCTATGTAAACCGTACCGTAAGCCGTATTTTTAAGTAAATCGAGGCCATGTTGCATTAAAGACGTAAGGTTATTTTCCTGAGAAGGTTACGGCAACATTCTACGCATAGGCAAACTTTATGCATTCCATCAGCCAGGTTCCAGAGAAGCTGGAAAAGTACTCTTTCTTGAAGTGTACACGTCGAACCTCGTGTGTCTTTATGTAAATTCCTAATCATTGCTTTCCTGCTCTATAGCGCAAATTCATGGACAATCTCAAGAACAGATGCAGAAAATACCAACATTTTTCGAGAGAAAGATTAATGTCTAAGCCTTTTTGTTGACTGGATTTGGAGAAGAAGATTTCAAAAAGAATCTTTGTGGGCTATATAGCGATATGAGTCTGTGGGTCATGCCAGGTTCGAGTCCCCAATTTACTAACTTTCACAATTCACGACTCCACCTCTTTCGAGTCACTGACGATGCTCAAAGAGTACTACCGTCTAGAAAAAACCTCTCAACTTGGCCGTTCAGAGTCGGCATGAAACTGTAGGTCCCTTCCACTTGTGAGAGATCAGTAGCACGCACAACACGAGTGATTGCTGAGAAGCTAGGCCTAGGTCCACTTCGGACTGTCGCTCCACCCATATTATTATTATTATTATAGCGATCTGAGTCTAGCCAAGAGTCTATGGATTCAACACGTAAAGGACAGCTTCATAAAGATCATGCGAGCTTTAGAGACTTGTTGACCATCAAAAGAAGAATAAGAGATAATCCCGGCCCGCTGTATCCACTAAACTTGACGCCTTCTGATTAGTACTTGCTTTGGTCGATGCAACACACATTTCCGAAGAGGACTACCTATCATTCTTACGAGTAAGAGAAGAATGGTGCTGATGACCATTTGAAGCTAACAATTCATCAGCACATCAGCATGGTTAGCCATTTGAGGCTAACAATTCATCAGCACCATACATTGATGGCACCAGTATTGGCATCAAATTCATCAATTGCAAATAAAACGATGGGAAAAAAAGTGTATCATCGTCGAGCTCTAGTCGTGGTGTCTGAAGCCAGCTTGAGCAAAAGGTGTTAATAATAGATTCTCACATGGCAAGTGTTGGCATCATGTCACAATTTCCTAGAATAACATCGCGTCATTCGGAAAGTGAATCGGAATCAAAGTGAAACGAGCGAAAATCAATTCAATGGATAAAATCATTAAGCAAGTGTACCAGCCTTCGATAATTATGGCAATAATAAAATGTCTAACTTAAAAAACGTTACAAATTGAGTAAAAAAGTAAATTATCGTGACTTTTATTACTGGGAGTTAGTTATGACTTCTTTTGGACCCTTAGGTTAGCTTAGGTAGTGGGGCTTCTAGTGAATTGACGGGCACACTTCGACCATATTGGTCCATTGTGATACCCATAGTAAGACTACTACCACTGATTGACTACTCCAGTGATAGTGTCGTTAATTTGATCCCAACGGCAAATGGTGACTGGACCAGATTTGAAAACCAGATAAAAGCGTATTAACTTTGCTTTCACTGGGATTCGAACCGGGGGCCCCCCTGACCAGGGGCAGGCACTCTACCAACTGCTCCATTCAGTTGTGGATCCTTAGTTAAATTGTACATTCTTATCGCTCGAGCTGCCAATGGCTTTGCCTTAGGAAATGTCCCCACTCCAATGCTCAGTCCTTAAAATGTTCTAAAAGCTAATAGACAGTTTATTTCTTTTGACTATGCTCAATCGTATCATATTTTGTTATTCATTAAATGGAAAAAAACATTAAAATGGCACTAGTCCTGGGTGGTAAGAAATTTAACAGATATTTACCATCCGGTTGCAAAAGCTTGACTAGAGGCTTTATTTTCCGCGCAACCCCGGGTGGCCAGGAGATCCTGAGACTTGCTGTGCTTGGTGCTGGTCGGGTACTCTTTTGGGAGCGTTGTGCTATCTGAGTGCAAATTTGCGTGAACAAATGGAGATGATACAATGGACTTGGAGTTTATGACGACTATGGAAGAGGGTCGTGTGCGACTCTAGATCAACCCCGCACTTCACCAAGGTCGCTGCTTACGGACAGAACCATGAACTCACCTGATGTCAACGCAACGTGCGAGTTCAGTGCTTCTGCACCCTTAGCTGAAAGGCAGTAGATCACGTGAATCCAAACAGTCACTTGTTCATTCTAATCGCAGCTATAAAACTTTCCACTCAATAAGTGTAGCGCCAAGATTATAGAGACTAAAGTATATTTCCGAGAACAGGTACGAATTTATCAAAACTACTCTTTAATTGATTAAAATCATTACGCATTACAGCTAGACGTCACAGTCCACTCTAATCAGAAGTGACAAGCTGGATAAGAACACAACTTGACATCCCTCAAAATACTGATCAAGACAAAGCACTTATCGACCCTATTATTTGCTTGGTTACAATGTCATCGATTGATTTACGTGACGCGTTCGAGGGCAAAACACTTTCTTGTTAAGTCTAATCTTACCTGAGATGTCAAATGATTTTCCATTTCCGGCGTGATACTCGAGTTAAACTTCCAGGTTTGAATGGAGAACAGATCCTCGAGACATAACGCACCGGTCGTTGGTTTCGTCTTAAAAACTCTGTAGCTGTTTGTGATTTGATCTCTTAACTGGAATGGAGAAAGAAATTAATGTTGTGCACCCAATTTTGAGATCAGTTGTGTGCCTTACAGCTTCAAGGTCACTGGCCATTCCAATTGTTTTCGCAGAGGGTAGTCGCATCCCGTGTCTACTTACCATCCACATTTTCTTTTTGATGAACAATCTGTAAGAAGAGAGTTGAGTAACCAGAGAATTTTTAACTGATTTGACTCCATTTACTGAATAACCTTCGCTAGTTGGTACGCAGTTTTCGATGTACACCGCAACGTTCGTAGGCGCTCCTTATCCTGCCCACTATTCTTTGCGACCAGACTTAAATGTAGTATCACTGCAATCTATTACGCTTTCATCTGATAGAACAAGTATGCACACGTTTTTGATGAATTTATTTTAAAACGAAATGATTGTGTGCGTGATTCTTAGCCCTTTCGACCCGGAATGCAGTCAGTGAACTTACATCAATAATTTTTTGTTTATCTGTTCAAAAGGCTTACCTTCTTCTAATTCCTCGATTATATCATCTCTACTGGGAGACAATAGGGGCTGAGAATGACGGTCAATTGAGGTCCATATTCGTTGTCCAGATAATTTTGTTTTGTAAATAGGTACGTATGCATTCATAAATGTGCACATATAATATAAACAACCCTACAGTCTAAGACTCTGGCTGAAATGAACAGGCGCCATGAGAAAGTGCACTAGCCCTGTGCTTTTTCCAGTTGGAGATGTGTCACCCGTGCCAATCACTACCGCAAAACATCTACTGAATGTTGAAACAATCACTGCCAATGCAACTAACGTCTTTAGATTGGGTCTGCCGTATAATGACTTCTGTAGAATCTGCAGAGACAAGTCGCCTAGAGTAAAATGGCCTACGATAGGCATTCGGTGCAAACTGTACTTGGTGGTGTTTGTTATTGTCCAAACCTACTCCCAAGCCTAAGCATCCCGTTATGTTGCTGTGCATTGAATGAAGGACGATACAGGCAAGCTACAAACGAAACAATAAACTCTCTCTTTTCTTCATATGTGTACAACCTACCATTTCTGTTTTGTTTTCATTCTGTTATTAATGTTGATATTGCCTTAAATTAAGTCTTATCAGTTTTCTTTGTTGAATGCTAAAAGCTGATCCATCTTGACCAATCCTACAGGATAGCTAAGCATTACTCCTTCCATCACTCGTGAAGAAGACTTCGAGATACTTAAACTTCTCCACCAACTTCAATGGGACTGCAGTAACATGTAGAATGGATTGAACGGGTCTTCTGGGAATTGCCGTAACCTCTTATTTGTCCATGTTAACCTTCATCCGAGGATCAGCACATACGGCCACGCGCGCTGGAGTTCCGTCTGGGAAGATTTGAGATTAACTAAGTCATCTGCAAAAAGAAGATGACTTACCCTCAACTCTTCCAAAGTGAAACATTCCTCGCCTCGGCTGTGCTGCAACTGAGTCCATATAAACAATGAAAAGGAGAGGTGAAAAGACGAAATCCAAATGCCCGAGATGAAAGGTGTTGATTGAAAGTGAGTGAAAAGCTCGTCGGTTGAACTCCTGCCGGGACGAAATCTGCACTGTCCCTGGGTTTGACCATAGCTTAAGAATGAGCTTCCAATACCTTAGCGTAGACTTTCCCTTCTTCTTTTTTATTTGGCGCTACAGTCGCGCTGGGTGGACCTGGGCCTCAACCAACAAGCCTCTCCAGCTAGCACGGTCTCTGGCTAGCTGTCTCCAGTGTCGCACGCCAAGTTGGTTGAGGTCCTTCTCCACCTGGGTGCGCCACCTTAAACGCGGGCGTCCTCTGTTGCGTTGTCCCACAGGGTCGAAGTCGAAGACTCTTCGGGCCGGAGCTGAGTTGTCCATACGCTCTACATGGCCTAGCCATCTTAGGCGTTGGATCCGAAGACGCCTGACTAGACTCAAGTCGCTGTACAGAAGTTACCCGTACAGTTCGTGGTTGAATATTCTCCTCCAGAAACCGTCAACGCAAACATGACCAAAGATCGCACGCAGAGCTTTTCTCTCGAAGAGACCAAAGACCTCCTCTTCCCCTTTTGAGATTGTCCATGCCTCCGCGCCGTACAGCAGGACTGGGATGATCAAGGCCTTGTATAAAGTCAGCTTGGTCCTTCGAGAGATGGCTCTACTACTGAATTGCCTCCTGAGCCCATAGAAACAGCGGTTGGCAAGAGTTACCCTGCGTTTGATCTCGGTACTGATGTTATTTTACTATTTACTGCGGAGCCGAGGTAGACGAAGTCCTTCACTACCTCGAAGTTATAGCTGCCAATTGTGACCCTCTGTCCAAGACGTCGATGTTGTGTGTCCTTTCTTGATGACAGCATATACTTCGTTTTGCCCTCATTCACCGCTAGACCCATTTTGGCCGCTTCTGCCTCAATGCCAGCAAACGCCGAATCGACGGCTCGCTGTGTTCTGCCAATCACGTCAATATCATCCGCATATGCTAGCGATGTACGGACTTCTGGAAGATCGTGCCTCTAGTGTTGGCGTGTGAGTCTTGCACGATCTTTTCCAGGATGATGTTAAAGAAATCACATGACAGCGCGTCGCATTGTCTAAATCATTTTTTGACATTGAAGGTCTCGGTGAGTTCGTTACCGACCTTGATGGAGCAGCGAGAATTCTCCATCGTCATCCTGCGAAGCCTGACGAGTTTGGCAGGAATGTCAAAACTAGACATGGCGTTGTATAGTTCGTCCCTATGCACGCTGTCTTATGCGGCCTTGAAATCGACAAAAAGGTGGTGGCACCTCTTGGGTCTTTTCCAGGATCTGCCGTAGTGTGAAAATCTGGTCGATGGTGGACTTCTCTGGCCTGAAGCCACACTGATATGGACCAGGTTATTTATAAACGGCTTCAAGCGAGTACACAAAACGGCAGAGAAGATCTTGTAAGCGATGTTCAGGAGACTTATCCCTCAGTAGTTGGCGCAGTCAAAGGGGTCTCCTTTCTTGTGGATCGGACAAACGATACTGAGATTCCACTCATCGGGCATGCTTTCCTCCGACCCGGGGAGACTTAAAATAGATATGCCCCTGTAGATGGGGCATTCTACTTTGTGCCCCATTTTAAAAAGAGGGACAATCACCCCAGTTTGCCAATTGCCAGGTGTCTCACTGCGTTCCCATGCAACCTTAGTGTTAAATAATAAATAGAACAAAGTTAAGTTTTAAGTTTTTTTTTTTGGCCATCAAGACTGGCTCCCAAACACTCGGAATAGGATTCTTTATTTTTTTATTCTTCATTCCTCTTAAAAATGAGGATACAAATATTTTGAGTTACCTGTGAAGCTTTTGCTTGTCTGTAGGTGATTTGATAAGTTCAAGTTTATCTTTTTACAATTCTTAATTTTCATTACCGTTCACTGTAATTCAAAAAGAAATTTCAAAAATAAAGATTCAAAACAAAAAGAAAACAAAGTTTGCAAATGTTATCAGTGAAAGGTTGTAATGTTCCATTACAAGATTAATGTTAAGGAAATACATTTTTAGATATTTCCTACGGGTGTTGAATTTGATTAAGATCTGCCGGTAGTGAATTTAATATTGTTGGTACGACGTAGTTTGGATGTCTTCTGCCGGGGATGTTGAAGGTTTCTGATAGTTCTAAAAATCTCTAAGCTCGTCTCCTGGTATTCTGATTCTGACGTATTCTTTGTTGGTAGCGTTGAACATTCTAAATCTTGTTGCAATAGTGTCATTTTCAAAATGCCGTTTACATCTAAGAACTTTATATTTAGACTGTTAGTTTTCATATGTTTAAACAGTCTATGCTGTAGATTTAATAATTTGCCAATGTGGGCCTTCGATACATTTCCCCAAGCTAGTAATCGGGACTCATCTAGTTAAAAGTCCACCTGTTTCTGCACCTCATCGCAAAAAAATACTCTCCTTAATTGCGTCCGTAACTTATTGATATGTTCACCCCCATAAGAAGTGAACCTCAATTATTACTCCCAAATACTTTATTGTTTTGACTACTTCAATAGGATAACTTCTTGTTGTTATTGGACAGTCTTCATTTTGGTGATATATTTTGACTCAAGTTTCATGTTGAAGTGGCATGATGCGCATCACCTTCCTGTTTGCACCATGCCTAACCAAACCTTCATTGTGATACCATTTCTAGATTCTATTAAGTTCTTCTTGCATTATTGCTTCTGCAGTATAACGACATTTGTGTTTAACAATAATTGCAATGTCATCTGCGTATGCTAATGTAAGGCTGTAGTTTTCTTAAGTACACGAAGAACAGACAAGACAAAAAGGAGTGCACCCAGTTTTGAGCCTTGTGGCACACCAAATAAATTGGGGTTTTATTGGCTAAGTTTGTTTCGTACTCTTACCCAGTGCTTTATAAAATCAAGTACAAGTACAAGTACCAGTAGCAGTACATGGAATTGTACTTGCACTGCAGTACCTCTTTATTGGAACCAAGTACAAGTCCTTTTTATTAAAGTATTTGAGCAGTATTTTTAAGTACTTGAGCAGTACATTCCAGTAAATACTTGAAAGTACTTCTAAGTACTGGTCAAGTACTTAAGACCTTATTTATGCACTTTAGTACGTACAAATTGTTACTTGTGTGGAATAATGGAAAGAAAAATAAGTACCAATGGACTTCAGTCTTTTCAACTACAAGTACCGCTGTACTGAAGTACAAGTATTAGTACTTGGTGCATGTACTTATAATGTATTGAAGTTAGATAGTACTGAAGTACCTTACAGCTCTGCTCTTACAGCTCGTATTCGAATATATCCGAGTGGTAACAGAACACGATCGTGCCGCATCATAATACACATCCATATGTGATGCACTCTCCAGTTTGGTTCGTGCAATTCTAAACCGGCTCCGGATTTCGGCAAGGAGATCATCTGCGACTGGAGAGCATATTACGACGAGCGGATGTAAACAAAGAATACACTGTTTTTACTGTCTATTATACATTGGGTGGGTGGGTCGCCGTGGCGTAGTGGGTTAGTGCGTCGACTCCTACGCAGAGGGTGCCAGGTTCGATACCCGAATTTACCACCTTTCATATTTCACGGCTCCACCTCTTTCGAGTCACTGACAATGCTCAAAGAATATTTCCTGTCTAGAAAAAAGCTTCTCAACTACGCCGCTCGGAGTCTTCATTAAACTGTAGGTCCCTTCCACGCGTGAGAGAACAATAGAACGCACAACACGAGTGGTTGCCGAGAAGGTAGGCCCTAGCCCTCTACGGGCTGTAGCGCCACCCATATTATATTATTATTATTATACATTAGTCCAACTATTGCTATTCGCAGATGACGTTAACATCGTCGTTATTTAACAGCGTGCCAGTGGTGAAAAATTGATTTCGAATAATTATTAAGAAGACAAATACGAACGAAAACAAAAGACTTAATTAAATCGGGGTTCTGATAACTATGATATTTTATTAAAGAGCACATAGTGTCCACTGCTTAATAATCATTCTTGATAAACAATATCATTCCCAAGAAGTGCTTTGCATGTGTGCATCATGCTCTAACATGCATTTTTGAGGCATTTCTGTGGTTCTCTAAATCTCTTAACATACATACAGAGGAAGCGAAACGATTTCTGTTATCTCGATTTGTTTAAATGTACTTACATACATACATTTGAACTCATAGCATTTTCACGCATTTGTCTTGAAGTGACTATTATAGCCAGATAACACTTGTTTCTGATAACTTCCACAAGAAATCCAAGTTCTAGGATTTGTCCTTGAAGCTATATATGTTTAAAATAAGAAATAGAAAATATTTTATTGGTGCTCCAGTATACCTACGGTATTGTTTTTTTTTAATTAACCTTTTTCGTTGTAGAGGGTGTGGAGATAAGAATACTAGGAAAGGAAATTTAATTAAAATAACAACTGTATGAGATGTACAATGGATTCTGGTTGTTTTAGAATGCAAGTTGATTGCAAGGAAAAGAAAGGAAAAAAAGAAAACTGGAAATCACACGTTATAATTTTACTTGGCGTAATAAGCAGGAGCAACGATGTGCATTACTTGGCGGCTGCTATCAAAAAGGAATGAGAAAAAGAGTATTGAACGACTCATCGGGTATGATCGCTTACTAAAAGCTGTGTTTTTTTGCAAGCGAATCTACGCTTAACTGTCAATTTGCATGTAAAATACACTAAAAACAAGTCCTATATCCGCTTAAGTTACTCATCATATCTATCGCCGCTTAAGAAATAATAATAATAATAATAATATGGGTGGCGCGACAGTCCGAGGTGGACATGGGCCTAGCTTCTCAGCAATCACTCGTGTTGAGCGTGATATTGTTCTTTCACGAGGGGAATGGACCTACAGTTTAATGCCTACTCCGGACGGCGAATTTGAGAAGCTTCTTCTTCTAGATCTTCTAGACTGCATTTTCTCGAATTAAAAGTACGGTACAATTTATAATCCTTGTTTCGTTATTCTTGGGCTTGCTCAGAGAGTGGTCCAACAGGCAATGCACAATTTTTATTGAATTCTTCCCCAAGGATAAAAAACTCATGTTTCTCAACAAAAAGTTCAGTATTACTCCTCCCTACACCCGAGATACTTAAACTTCTGGAGTTGAAGGACTCCATTAATATGTAGAGTGCATTGAACAGGCGTTCTGGAAACTACCATAACCTCCGATTTGTCCACATTAACCTTCATCCCAGAATCAGCATATACGGCCACAAACCTATGGAGTGCGCGCTGGAGTTCCGTCTGGGAAGATGTGAGGATAACTAAGTCATCCCCAAAAAGAAGATGGCTTACCTTCAACTCCCCCAATGTGAAACATTCCTCGCCTCAGCTGCGCTGCAACATCCAGTCCATATAAGCCATGAAAAGGAGAGGTGACAAGACGCACCCTTGGCGAAGTCCAACGCCCACGGAGACAGGTGTTGATTTAGCACCATTAACCCGAGCACAGCTGCTACAGTTTGTGTATAGAGATTGAATGGACCTCAAAAGAGGACCCTCAATTAATCGGTCATATGCATTTTCCAAATCTACAAAACAGCAGTAGATGGGTTTGGCATACTCAAAACTGGTTTCGTTGTACTTCTGCTCGGACGAAAGCCGCACTGTTCATCCCCCACCTTTGACTCGACCATAGCTCTATAACGCCCTTCCACTACCTTAGCATAGACTTTCCCGGGGAGACTTAAGAGGGATATTCCACTGTAGCTGGAGCAATCTCTTTTGTCCCCCTTCATAAAAAGGGGGGCAATCACCCAAGTTTGGCAATTGCCAGGTGTCTTATCGCGTTTTCAGGCCACCTCCATAACACGAGAGAGCCATAAAACTCCCTCTTTACCCATTGTCTTAATAATTTCTCGCGGATTTCATCTACACCGGCGGATTTGTCAACTTTTAGAAAATCTAACGCCAAATTGACTTCCTGCACCGTAGGACTATTCTCCGCCTCACTTAAGACATAGGGTCTGTCATCCTCAGTGCCCTGTTCGGGATTGAACAGCTCCGAAAAGTGCTCGCTCCATCTACGCAAGATGTCCTCCTCATTGGAGAGCACCACACCATCTTTGGAATTGACTCCTTCGAGGATGTTGAATTTCCTTCCTCTGAGTCGGCGTATGGTTTGCCAAAACACCTTTTTCGCAGATCTATGGTCGCTTTCCAACTTCTCCCCGAACTCCGTCCAAGACTGCTCTTTAGCTGTTCGCACAGCCAATCTGCGAGTTATTCGCGCCTCAGTGTACCGGTCACGAGAAGCAGAGCCCCCAAGAGAATCCATTCTCGGTAGGTCTTCTTCTTCTCTCTGATGGCTTCTTGAACTCCGAGATTCCATCAGGTAGGCGGCGACTTGGCAGATCCAGGATGACATGGTTGGGCCAATCCCTTTAGAGGATCATGCGGGTCAGAAGGTAACGATGCCACTGCTTGAATTGGTACTGGCATAAGCTGCAGAAAGGTTCTCAGTGGTGACTGGATTTGTTTCGAATTCGGCGGTGAGCGGCACAATTAATCTACCGCCCAAGGGGCATCCAGATCTGAGCAGCCGCCCAGAAGAAATGTGAGCCTCCACCAGCAAAAAAAAAAAGAAATCATCCATTCTTTCTAATTTATAATCGCAGCAGTAGGATTTCGTACAAGAAAACAAAATACAATTCTTAATCAACAAAAAACGAAACAAACGCATCTCGGAATGAATTGGATGAGTCCGGCAATTCACATAACTAATCCTACTCATCGTCCTCTTCTTCCTTGAGGATGCCCAATCGCCTGGCAACCTCTTTCACATTGGCTATGAACTCCTCTTGGACCAGATTGAAACTCATAGCCAGCAGCGCGATGCCAAAGAGTAGATACAACGAGCACAACGCAATCGATTCCTGTGAGTTTTCCTTGACACCTCTGGCTGGAACGAAGTCACCGAAACCTGAAAAGGGATTAGTCTCAAGCAATGTCACTTCCAGCGTAGTGTACTCACCAATTGTGGTCAGCGTGATGAAGCAAAAGTAGGCCGAATCAAGGAAGGTCCAGTTCTCCCATTGGTGGAAGAGGAATGCCCCGGCGAGGATATAGCTCACAACCAGGAATACGCACAGCCATATCGGCACAGGGCGGTCCTTGGGTGAGATGTCACCATAGTCCCACTCCTCCTCCAGGTATGAGTCATCGTCATCGTACACGGGACGCGCTCTGGTCTGGCGGCGGACAGCAAAGCCCATTGGGGACATGATTCTCGGGGACGGCGGCAGTTGTTCTGAAAAGACGTCGACGACGATAACAAATGAAGGCACAAAGAAAACCAACACTTACGTTGCCTTCCTCGGCGAGGCCGTCGATCTCGCTCCCGTGGAGCTTGCGTTGGCAGGTCGTCATACCCATTGTCGATCTCATCGAACTCCTCCTCATACTCGTCGTACCTGGACGTTCTCCGAGCTTCGGACGCTGCCTTCTGGTTTCTGGGCATGGGATTAACGTCTGGGAGCTCTAAACGGTTTCCATACCTCGACGGGGCGGGAACATTCAGGCTCCCTCGTCGCTGAGTGCGCGGCGTTGTCGGCGCCTGCATTGGTGGTTCGTTGTAGTTTTTCTGAGGCCGAGGCATTGACTGTGCTCGCGGAGAGTTCTTATGCCGACGATGATCACTAGAGCCCTGTCGGTCCAGCTCATCAATTGCATATCGATTGCAGAGGATTGGCGTTTTCCTAACCACCTCCTCGTCCACGTCTTCGTAGTGAGCGGACGATCGCGGGTCCACAGATTTGGCTCGGATTTTCGGGGCATTTGGCACAGAGCGCCCGCGGGCATTCGTGGGCAGAGTCTGTGAATAGATTCGACTCATCTCTCGCGGGTTGTTTGGCGAACGCATCGATCGAACACTCTGCGCTCGCTTCTGTATTGGCACGTCCAGCTCCTCGTTTGAGTCAAACTGTTGCCTGGGCCGCCCTATATTCCGCTCCCGCTCTACGGTGTGGCGATCTCGCATGCGGTCCCGATTTCTCTGGCGGTTGCTGAAACGTGAGTTCCTATTAATTGGCTCCCGCTGCTCGTACTCTTGGAAGTCTTCATCCTCCTCGTTCATCATCTGCCGACTTGCGCGAGGGTCTCGAGGCGGTGGGCCGCGCACTGCATGCGGATGGTGGTGGTGGTGATGGTGATGGATGTGGGTGCTTCTATAAGGGTCTCTGTCATCGTCCATCCTATCTAGGTTCCTTAGCTCAGGGTCAGAGTAGGCATGAGAGAGACCCGGCTCGTAGTTGCT
This sequence comes from Eristalis intricaria, assembly GCA_964034865.1. NCBI lineage: Eukaryota > Metazoa > Arthropoda > Insecta > Diptera > Syrphidae > Eristalis > Eristalis intricaria. The sequence continues at coordinate 34,922,083 of OZ035875.1, forward strand.
GAAGCCCGAGTCAGCCGAACGCGGTGATATTTTCATCGACCTTCGAAATGGCGGTGGCTGCGATCGCCCTGAAAATCTGTGATTGCCTCTCGATCGTGGCCGAGAGCGACGGTTACGCCGTGGTTCGCGTGTGCACACGTAACAACAGACGCGCCAATAGATAAATCTTTAAGAGATGGTTGCTGATTAGAGTTATAACTTGGGTGCTTTTAAAGACTTACTTACCGAAACGATGTTGCCATGACATCGCCAATATTCGATAGACAAAGCAGCATCAAGGGTATGCCCACAATGGCGTAGAATATCGTGGTCACCTTTCCCCAATCAGTTCTGGGAGATATGTGTCCATATCCTGGAAGGTTGGAAAATATGACATTATTCAATTATTTTGTACTCTTAGAATTGGACGGCACATGGTCGTAAAGCTAGTGTAATGAAGAATGATGAGGAACGGCCGGTAAATGTAAAAGACACCGATTATCTTAATGACAGTGAAGTGGACTCTGGAATGTACAGTGCAATTTTTAAAAACGTTATTTTGAATTCTTCTTCTTTTGCCACCTCTAACCACTTAAGACTAAATATTTTACATATTTTTAATGCTTTTGTGTGGACAATAAATTAAGAATGTTTTTTCTACAACAACCCCTAGACTCAATGGAATAGGTCTGGCCAGAACTTGTATGGAGAAACATATTTATTTCACATTTCATCCGGAAAAAAAAAACTCTTTTTACCCAAGTCCGTCAAGTAATTACAGTGCATTACGCTTATAAGAAACTTCAAAATGCCGAAACTTTTTTTTCTTTTAACCGAGTTTTTCTTATAACCGGTGTACGGATATAAAATATATGTTTCTTTTAAAAAAAGGGGTTTTTAATAAAAATCTTTCTTTCACGAAAAGAAACACCAGTACTGGCAATGAAGCTGAGGATATTTAACTAAACTGCATATTGTTGCACTTTCTGCAACAACATTGAACACTTTTTCAATTAATTTCCCGAATTAATGCCATCTTTGTTTGTCTTTTTATTTAAATTTTAACATTTATTTTCGTCTTCAAGGCTTTTTGTTTTTACTATTGACTCCCACATGGAGCTTCGTGTAATTTGAAATTTTCCACATTTCATTTCATTCATTATTTCTAGTTTCGTTTTTAATGGAGTTAATCCTCATTCCTGATGCAGACATTTTTCTGTAAGTTTCGAATACAACTTAAATATATTTTAAAATAAATATTAACTGAACTTCACTATAAATATCAAACTAACGTTCGCTTTTTCTCTATCAACTATTTTCCTAACGGATCTATAACACAATTTGCATTCACAGGATTTGGAAATATTTTTCTGATGTATGGAACTTTATAGGGAATATAGAAGGTTGGTTTGGTTGGAAATATATAGGTTGGTGACATTACAACGGTTTCTTTTACCCGGGTTTTTTTTACGAACGTTTTTCTCTTAAAATATATATTTTACATTGGTATGTATTGGAAGGGACATTGGAGCTTTTCTTTTAAACGAGTTTTTCCTATAAGCGTGTTTCTTATAAGCGTAATTTACTGTATTAGTTTTGTTAATAAATTATTATGTCTGACGAAATAAACGCATTCAACTGGAGCCAAATGATCTACGAAGAAAGAGAAAAATAAGTTAGCACGCTTGGCGAAGTAGTACAAGAGCGGCTCTGAAGTAAACGATTTTTGTGGCGATGACGATGAGGACTGTGTTCCCGATGGAGATAATTCTGATGCGGAGTTATAGGGGGAATATCTGATATAAAATATGGTGATGACGAGGAAGACCTGGAAGACTAACAAGCAGAAAACGATCGAGTTCGCTAAGAGAAAGAAGGTCAATACCCCGAGGAATACTTTTAGGCCGTTATGGAAAAAATGGTACCAACAACACCCAGCAACAGTTCGTCTAAGTGCGCACAATCTCATTGGAGGAATCGGTGTTTGCGCAAAACGAGAAATGCTTACTAGGAATGCCTTTGTATTTTCAAGACAATAATATCAAAAGATATGCTGGTTATCATCATGCGAGAAAATAATAGAACGTTCAAACAAGAAATTCTAAAATGTGGAAGGAAAATAAACCGAAAAAGCAAATAGCTTGGAAATCTGTTAGGTACTGAAGACTATAAGTTCCTGTGTGGCTTTTTTTGGTCTTTGTCTTGGCACTGGTGTAAATCACGCCAACAACGTCGACGTCACGGATCAAGCGATGCGCACTAGTTTTTTTTTACGACACGATGGATGTCGCAACATTAGCATTTTTCATAATTTAAGAAAAATCAAGTGATATGAGCAACGAGCAAAACCAATGCACATCTATGCAATTTATGCATTTTTTGATTGAGCAGTTAGTGACACCGGTCGCCGTGGCGTAGCGGGTAAGTGCGTCGACTCCTACACAGAGGGTGCCAGGTTCGATACCCGAATTTACCACCTATCATAATTCACGGCTCAACCTGTTTCGAGTCACTGACAATGCTCAAAGAGTATTCTTGTCTAGAAAGAGATTCTCAAATTCGCCGTTCGGAGTCGGCATTAAACTGCAGGTCCCTTCTACTCGTGAAAGAACAATATCACGCACAACACGAGTGGTTGCTGAGAAGCTAAGCCAAGGTCCACCTCGGACTGTCGCGCCACCCATATTATTATTATAGTTAGTGACACCTCAGATCAGAGTAAGGATGAACGATCCAAGGATAAATTAAGGTATTTTCTCATCGAATCCTTCTTCGGAGAAACATTTTCATAGGACTCCACAGCCCAGTGGCAGGCAGACATCAACGGGCCCGACAATTTGAAGAATTTGCAGGAGACAGTAGACATAGATTTGTAAATCAAAAATATAAAGTGTGGTCCAACCACAATGCACGATGTTAATAGAAAGTTTGATTGCCCAACTTAATTTGGCATTTCTTTGTTTCAGTGTTTGATAAATTCAAACATGAAAAGGTACACCATTGTGCAACGCGTTAAGATTTAAAATTTCAGCAAACCGGGTCCGTAGGAAATGTGAAAATACCTGTGCATACTCGCCCAATTCGTTCTGTGGAAAACATTGCTGTTGTGTGCTACACTGTGGTGGTGTTATCTCAAGTCGTGGCGATGTTAATTGGCTTTTTTAGGGGATATTTAAAAGAAAAAGTGTACGTCAATAACAATTCAAGAGTTAAAGGGTGAGATAATTCGGCACGTTAACGACATTGAACCTCAATAATGTCTCAGAGTCATTGAAAATATGGACCATCGGATGGAGGTATGCCACTGAAGCCGTGGCGAGCATTGTACCAATATTTTGTTGTCATAGATCCGTCTAGCATAATAAAAAGGTATTAATATAATTCTCTGAAAACTTTTGTTTTTTTTACAATTACCGTCGTGCGTTTTCGTTGGACCACCCTTTACTACGTAATATTAATGTTATGTAAGAAAAAAAGTTTAATTATAAATAAAAATAATAACATGTCTAGAATAACAAAACAAACTTAAATTGTTTCATTGAGTTCCTGTCAATTGTCATATAAAACGTATGGTCCAGCCAGATCTATTCCATTTATGGAAAGGTTTTAAAACATCCATTGACAGAAGTGGTAAAGGTAAGATGAAGTTCTCATGTGCAAATATGGACACTACGAAATTAGATTATTCTTCTGTATACTTTTCAATTGATTTGTCGTTAAACAGTTATATACTTTGAGCATCTTCAGAAACTCCAAATAAATCGTATTAAAATTAAAGTTATTATTCATGGATACGAACCCAGATATTCAGCGTATTAGTCGACGGACATACCCGCAACGTTCCTTATTTCATTAACTAAGCATATTCTGGTTCGGTAAATTACATTGTAGTTTATATAGTTGTAACCAGAGTTGAACATTTTTTATGGCAATTTTTTTATCACCGATATAATGCCACTCAGAAGGAAAAATAGGCATCAGTGGACAGCAACAACAGTCGAGAAAATCACCGGCGTCAAACATGAGATAATGTTAAGGACCATCAACCAGTCTTAAGGGAACATTTCTAAAACAAAGTCGTAGCTAAGCAAATGAGAAGGGGCAAAGTTTAATCAGTTAAAACCAGACGCTACGTCTAGTACAAGGTTTATCACTGAGTTCACCAACAATCTTCAAGGCACTTCCTTCTTCCAGCCGCTGACAATGTTCAAAGCAGAAATGAAGTATTACAGAGATAGCCGACTTCACAGCTGATTGCCCCCTAGTCCACCGACGAATTTGAGTGCCTTTTTGACAGATATTCGTGAATTTTTGACGGTTATTTACGAAATAACGTAAATGCCGTGCTCTGATTGGTCAATTTGGTTTAAAAAAACGTTATAAGAAACAGTTGTCAAACATTTTAAGGGGCAAGAAAGGTAGAAGTCGGACATCTCTGTAAAACTTCATTTCTGGTTCAAAGAGTAAATCTATCTGAAAAAAGCTTCTCAAAAATGTACATGCATCATTTGAAAATACATTATGTAATGACCCGTGGTCTATCCAAATCAAATTAAACACTCTACTCAATAGTTCAAGAATAATGCTTTATTTTTTTTACTTTATTTCCCCACACCTATTGACACTTATTGCTCGGTGACTACTTGATTGACTCCCAGCAAGTGTGCGCATGTCAAGTGTATGTGACAAGTGTCTGTCAAGTATGTGCCTGATCAGTGTGGTTACTTGCAGCAGGCTGGTCATCATCGGGAGTTACAGATCTCCACACATTATATAAATTGACATATGCCAAAAGTTTCTTTCTCAAAAATGTCATGTTAATGACTTCATATATTTATAATAGTAAGGTGTAAGGGACGCGCAGATGAACCCATCGATTCTATAAAGTTTGTTAAAACTGTCGCTCGGAGGAAAGTTGTTGGAACATTGAATCCCTCTCGTTTCTGGTAGCAATGTGAGATGTTGTCGGCGCCTGCATTCATGGGCCATTTTAGTTTTTCTAAGCCCGATGCAGAAACGCTCGTGGAAAGTTGGCAGCCGTCTCTCTAAACATTTTCAAACACAATTGTGTGTTAACATCGGCCTCACATTATTCTGTAAATTTGAGCTAGGTGTTGACTGACTGACTACGAGCATAATACAAGAATTTTATAAAATAAAAAGGTAAAAGTCCGACCGCAGGCTTATGTAAAGACGAGGCTCTTAGAAGTTGTGAAGGTAAACTTGTTATCGACAAAGTGGGAATACTGGATGTATTTATATACTTCAGGAACAAATCTTATAGCTACTTATGGAGCACAGATTAGCGAGCGTCAAAGGAAACCAAGAAATCTCAACACTACTTGATAGAGTCTTCAGGCTGGTGGCAATATTCCGGTAGGGAGCAGAATTTATTAAGACGAAAGCATCCCCAAAGAGTGGAATATCATCCATATGCCCGATTCATAAAAATGGAGATCTTACCTCTTCCACGAACTAAGGAGAGAGAGTGTATTCCTGCTCAAAGTCGTGATATATATATATAGCGTGAACAAATCCAAATTTCAAAGGCTTGAAAATGACATTTTGAAAAAAAAAATGCTCATAACAAAGTGAACTTCAATGTGTTCCGACAAAATAATGACAATATCATAGCGTCGCGGTTGTTACAAATCATTCTCTCTCCGATAATGTTTAGGTTGGCTATCTCCCAAACAAACAAAACCGCGAACAAAAAAAAGTGAATGCATAAAGCACAACGTTTCGTTGCACCGGTGTGATGGTGAGGGCTGCTGTAAATGAGAACTTTCCTTATTCTTCGGATTGTTGACGAAACAAATAGGTCACAACGCCTTTCCCTGATTTCTTGTGATTCTAACTCACTGACATTTTAAATAAGATGTAAATTTGTGTGCAGTCAGAATGGCCTTTGGATGACTGCCTAAACAGCTTGCATCTGAATTGAGATTAACATGATGCAAATGCTTTCTATTTCTTTTTTTATAAGTCACTAAGAACCAAACCTGCTCCGCTTTCACTGCATACTAATTTCACGTTCATCAATTAATGATTCAAAAAGTTCATCTCTATTCTCTATACTGTTGTATCGCTTCATTCGATCATGATCATGACGGCATTTCTCGGCGACGTACGTCGCCACGCACGAAACAATTTCATGCAATATTGTAGTTTCAATAACACTCCGTAGCATTGAACTTTACACATGAGTAGTTTTCCACTTTTGGGAGCCCCAATTACATCAGCCAGGGTCACCGCGTGTGCGGATACTCTTCCGCGAATAACAACACACAGAAACCCTAGCAAATTCTCCCAAACAACAAACCCACGCATTTACACGCAAATTTCCACAGATTTGCTCACACATTCAGCGGGCAGTCGTTAATGAGAGCACCTGAGGAACGAGCGTATTGCATTTGCACACAAGACAATAGGTGGATTCCAATTTAACTGTGACAAGTCAGTCAGCCATCCACTCAGTTTCATAATCGGCGTCACAGTTCAGCGATATGTCTTTTGCGAGGCATCCTCGGTGGTTGAACTGCAATCGTCGGCCTCGTAAATTGCAACAATGACTGACTGACTTTCATAAGCTGCCCGCTGATGGACGGGAAGCAACTGATGAGAATCATCCCATCCTATCGCATCATCGCGTCAATGTGTCGACTTGTTGAGTGGGTGAATTGTTGTGATTTTGAATTACAAAAACTAGATAAAAATGGCATCAAAGTAAAAGTTGGTTAAGGCCGGTCGTTTACGTTAATGGTGGGGTTTACGTGGTCTTTTAGGAAAATTAACTTTTACGGCGAGTTCACGTTGCTAACGTGCTAAATTTTGTCAATCGAAGCGAGAAATGAAAAAACACCGCATGATTCATGGTTTCATGTTTGAGTAGCCTTAGAGATCTCGCAGTTTTCCAAATTTATATGCAAAGCGTGTGCATGAGGTTGAATGTCGTGTCTAAGATGATTTCCTATAAATAACCGAACGCATGTTTATGTACAGGGAGTCAGAGAATTTTCAATTTTTATTTGTATTGCTTCTGTTAGGCATACTAAAGGGGAAAGCTGGGACTCCTAACATTTTGACATTTCTCTACTTTTCAGGGAACGTGTTTAAAGTTTCCAATCGGTCTAAAAATGATTGAACATTTCGGCTAGTTTTAAATTGTTATATCTTCTAAAATTTGAGCCCCAGCGACGTAGAAAATTGGGTATCTTGGGTATTATCTATATTCTATTAAGAGCACAATGGACCCATCTTGTTGGCCTAAGTGAGCCACGGGCATTAGGCCGTAAGGGCACCCATGCACGTATCTATTATCAATAACTCAATTTCGTATAAGATCGACTTTAGCGGTTATAATTTGTGGCCACCGATTTAAGAACCTGAGGCACTGACAGCTCTGCGTTAAAAAAATTGTCACCAATTCAAACTATGTTCAAACGAATGTCAAATCCGACTAAATTGTCAAGTCCACCAATTTTCTGTCAGTAATCTGCAAATAAGTTCACGATTGTGTAACGTATACAAAGAATTAAACACAAATACGTCAACAACATTCACAGTTTTTTCCTTTATTATACTATTGCTCAGATCGACGTCTCTTTATTAAGCCCATATGGCAAGGATACAGAAAAAACTAGATCATATCAAGATCGAGGTCCTCGTCAAAAGAAATCTTTTTGCACGAGCATATCAATGTGCGGTCCTCACGAAAACCGATTCGAATATTAAAACAATGTACGTACTATACCGAATTGGAAAGCCAAAAATCTGTTCTTTAATATAAGCAATTCGCTTTCAGCAGGCGGCGGGTCCTCCTGACTCAACTACTTCCCTCAAGCTAGGTGGTTTTCGCCTATGTTTTCAGTACACTTCATCTACAGTACTCATCCATCAATAAAGTTCACATTAATGACAAAGTTTTACCAATTCGCATTATAGAAAGTTCACAATTCGGTACATTACATCATTGTTAGTGTTGCCGTTTGTTTGAAAATAGACTTCCATTTTAAGTATTTTTTTCTTTCTAAAATTGCCCCTACCTCATAAACGTGGTGAGAGGGACCCTCCTCCCTTCAATGGTGAAAAATGCTTGGTTTTAACCCCTCTACAAAATACCGTTATCAGTTCTTGGCACAAAAGTTGTCGTCAGACGAATTTAAAGTTATGTTTGTTTAACAAAATATTAATACCAAATTTTAATAGTAATTGTTTGTTATAATAATTATCAAAGTGCTGGTATCCCCTCACTGGCGGTTTGGACAATCTCAGTCGTAGGCCATACAACATGGAATACCAACTCAGTATTTATTCCAACTCTCACCTATGGTCATACAATTTGGGCAATGACCGAAAGAATAAGATTGTGAGTACAAGATGCTGAGAGGAGATTTCTTCGTGCTGTTGTGGGAATTATTCGCTGGGATAAATTGAGATAGACGGCAGGACGCGGGGAACACAATGTTGAGCAGCTCCTTCTTTAAATGGAGACACCTATATTTCGACAGCTTGATCACGTGGCAGGAATGTCATTATCATCACGATATCATCACGAGACGGGAGATGAATGCGATCTCAACCGATAGGCGATCGCTTAGCAGACCCAGGAGGAGGTGGTTGGACCAAGTCCTGGTTACACTTGGACATAAGTCCTAAGTCCTAATGAGTTAAAAACAATGTCGAATGATCGACTTGCTTTAGAGCTGTGCCCCCTTAAGTGGGTCATGCGGGTCAGAAGGTGATGATGATTTCGAGTGGGTCCTTGGTTTATTTACTGAACATAAATACCTCCTCCTTTCTGCTACATTCCACCGTCTCTCTGCATATCGACAAAAGAGCAAGAGTGTTTCAGATAAACAATTAGGTAGGTAGTTTAGGTAGGGGGGCTGCTAGTGCATTCAGCAGCACACTTAGACCATATTGGTCCATTGTGATACCCCTAGTCAGACTACTACCAATGATTGACTACTCCAGTGATAGTGCCGTTAATTTGATCCCAATGGCAAATGGTAACTGGACCAGTTTTGATAAGCAATTACAAATAATAAAAATTGTACACCTTTGTATTTACTTGTACCTTTTACAAGACTCAATTCTTGAAACGAAATTTAGAAACCCTAGAATGGTGCCTTTGTTTACCGGGGCGTTACTCCCTCTCCCTGATAGCCACTCATTGCCTCAGGATAAATTCGTAAAGGACCAGTTAAAATTTAAACTCGCTTTAGCACCATGATTAACAAATCATTGAAAAAAATCCTGTAGTTCCAACGAACACAGTCTCACACGTAAAGCACACGTACCACTTTATATTGTAAAACATTTGATTTCTGCAAAAAATATTTATGGCTACTTTGTAGTGAACATCGGTTGTTCCTTCCAATTTCATTCTTCACTAAGAAAACCAAACAAAATAAAAAAAGCGATAAATTCGTTCGTCGATCGTTGTTCAATTCGACAAATAATTCTCTGATAATTAAAAAACAGAAATGAAGTATTACAGAGATGCCCAACTTCTACCTCTCTTTCCCCTTAAAACTTTTGACAACTGTTTTTTATAACGTTTTCTTAAACCAAATTGATCAATCAGAGCACGGCATTTACGTTATTTCGTGAATAACCGTCAAGAAATCACGAATTTCTGTCAAAAAGGCACTCAAATTCGTCGGTGGACTAGGGGACAATCAGCTGTGAAGTCAGCTACCTCTGTAATACTTCATTAAAATCAGAAATGAAGTATTACAGAGGTAGCCGACACAAGAGAGGCGGTAAACCCCACACCTTAAACATTGACAGACTTCACAATTTGGTGCAGTAAGAACGGGAACAGAACTATTAAATGCTTCTGCATACGTAGCAAACGTCGGCAAAGACATAATTGTATGTTCAGACAATTGCCCGTTAACTGTTTTCATTGGCTGATAATTCCTGCAAATATTACCCGACAAGATTGAAAGATATTTGGGACTTTTTCTGGCGGCGCGTTCATCCAAAGTGTTTGGTTAGGAAGTTTGGCGTAGCCCCGACGATAAAATAATTTTAATCAATTGCTGAACGCTCGGCATGAGATCACATAGCAGCAAAATTTCTCCTTTACAACTTCGAGCGATGTGTGGTCGTCCTGTTGGAAGCTTCTTTTTCTACCTCTTCTTCTTCCTCTTGACTGACGCTACAGTCCCGGGTTGAGTCCCTTACCAGCCGAGTGCACCACCGGAGGCGTGGTCTTCCTTTACAGCGTTGTCGCTCGGCGATGGAGTTGAAGACTTTGTGCTGTTGGAACCAAAGCTCGGATAAATCGATGTTGTTGAACTCTGGCCACAGAAAGGCGATTAACATCTGTCTATACCTAAGGTCATTGACGGTAACGGCCTTCAACCGAGGAGATGATTATTTGCTCAATATTCGAATTTCCCGCCAACATTTCTACCGCCCAATTAGAGAACTCACAGCGTTGTCTATGATCTCCCGGCTTCAATTATTGCGTCAGTATTACGCAAGAGACTCTCTTGCGATGCCCAGTTCAGCTGCTCGGCGGCAAAACGGCTGTCGAAACAATCTTTGGCTTGCAAGGTCCAAAAGAGTCCAAAGAGAGCAGGACTTATTGTTTGCGACGAATTCCTAGTCACCCTGGATCCTGGTTTCGATTTCCCAGAGATATCTATAAACGGATGGAAGCATGTGTATGAAGATTTCAGATATAAAACTGAAACCAAACTTATACGTATGTTTTGGAGGATGGTACAAGAATACTTCACTCTTATTCAGAGCCACAGTCGCACACAAAATCTACCATGGTGGAGATTTGTACTCATCGTACTGGTTGCTATTATCCACACCACCGGACTCTACCTCATTCACTAAAAGTAACTACCCCCCACCGTTGAAAAAAAATTTTTCTTTTGAATTTTTCGACTCACTGTACTACCTAGTCGAACAAGTCTGCGAAACAATTTGTCGGCGTCGAGACCTTGCACGAGACGAAATAGCGAAAGACAATTAAGCAAATTCACAAATCCATTGTAAGTCACTGAGGTCAGCACTAACGGACCAAGTTATTTTCAAATTTTCATTCGCACATCATGCGGCCGGTGCTCACCAAAGTGTATCTGCATCCATATCGTGAGCAATTTTGACAAGCGCCTATCGCAGATCTGAGTCCACGAACGCTTTGATTGTGACCTGTATTATTTTCGAACTCAATTTGGGCGGTGTTTTTTGTTTATGATTATAACCGTGGGATGTAGGTCACTGGGAATGGATACCAATGGAATTCTTGGCGGTAGTCAAACTGCGTGAAGATGTTCCAATGAGCCACCGACCGTCCCAGACAGAGAGAGGGAGAGAATTGGTGCGCACCGTGGGCGATTGACTGAAGTTATATATGAGGTGACCGTACGCCGACTGCAGGTTATTCTGTGGCGACCTTTTCAAGTGGAAACATCGCGTCGCTCGGCATCATCTGTGGTGGAATTTTCGAACGCACAAACGCACACACAGTTCTAGTTGGAAAATAAAAGGTGAAGTGAATATTTTATTTCTGGTGCAGTGGTTCTGCTTGGGGAAAGGTGAAAGTTTCTGTATTTGTAATTAATTCAACAACGTTTCGTTCTACAGAATGCATCGGCTCTCGACATTCATCGTGCTCGTGGCGGTGGCCAGCGTAGTGGTGGGCGATAGCAAGTGGGTTTGGGAGAAAAACCATCGAAATCACAGAGCTTTCGACAGCTCAGACGGGGATAAGTACGGCAACAACTTCTACGATAGGGAAAAGGATCGAGAGCCAACTACGAGGCGACCGTCAACTTCACAGCCAAACGACGAGGACCTGCTCAGCCCAGATGACCTGCGGAATTACAATGGCCCATTTGGGTATCCAGCTGCAGGAAATAACTATCCACCAGGATATGTGCCGCCAACAGGACCAAGTGGAGCGCAGACCTATCCAAACCCTAACCCTGGATATCCACTGCCGAATGGGCAAGGACCGCCCAACTACCCAACAGGGCCCAGTGGCTACGGGTATCCAGGACCAGGGGGATATCCGCCAGTCAATGGGTATCAAGCCCAAGGCGGGTATCCAAATCAAGGTCCTGGTCAGGGGTATTATCCGACAGGACCCTTCCCGGCACAGCAAGGGGGTGGGTATCCGACTGGATTCAATGGATATCCCGGATTTGCGAACATTTTCGGGCTCGGCGGTGGTCCTCAGGGACAAGGCGGTTTTCCAGGTCAAAACCCAGTCACAGGACCAGGTGGTGCACCGAACTTGAGTGGAAACCCAGCCGGGCAAGGTGGTTACTTATACCCGTTCGGACCATATCCCAGCCCGGGAGGGGTGTTTCCAAATCAGCAGGGCATTCCCGGCCAACAAGGATACCCAAACCAGCTAGGGATCGCTGGACAGCAGGGCTTCCCAAACCAACCAACCGCGCCAGGCCAACAAGGCTTCCCAAACCAACCAACCGCGCCAGGTCAACAAGGCTTCCCAAACCAACCAACCGCGCCTGGTCAACTAGGTTTCCCTAATCAACCAACAGCGCCTGGTCAACAGGGTTTCCCAAGCCAATACCCAGCAGGCAACTATCCCCAATCGCAAGCAGGACAGTTTGCAGGCAGTCAGTATATCAATTGTATGCAGTACGGGTTTCCCCTATGCCCTGCTCCGCAGCAGGGGCAATTTCCACCCCAATATCCTGGGCAAGGTCAATATCCAGGCGCCCAGTATCCAGGCGCCCAGTATCCAGGCGGCCAGTACCCAGGCGGCCAGTACCCAGGTCCAGATCCCAATGTGTCCTACAACACCAACCCCTATGGCATCACACCCTACAATCGAGGTAGCGGATATGCAGCTGCATTCGATGACTACGACGAGATGACCAAGAACGCCACAGTCGGTGCGAACAGAGCCCTCAAACCAGATGGAAAGTCCATCAACACAAGCACGCCGGCCTTTCGAACAAGCAACGACAAAGGACACAAGAAGACGTAAGCAAGGCCATGTGTGTACTTTTAGTTTCTGAATATTGTAGTGTGATAAAATTAGGTCATTTAGTAGTAGTGTTAAGGCGGATTTTCTTTTGTACGTACCAATAGTTGTAATAACGATAATCGAATAAAATAGTGCTCCGAAGAATGTCCACTGGGACTGATTTTCATTCTCGTCGCCGTCCCAGCCGTGGGTCTTCATTGCAGTGAGGATCTCCTTTTCGAATGTTGCCAGACGCTTTTTCACCTCGCCAGTCCAGTCTTCCTCCTCCAGCACATCGGTAGCTTCAGTCATGCTCCAGATGTAGTTTGTGACGTTTAGCCGCATGTCTCTGATGCCCTTTTTTACCTGAAAATGAATGGAAATTATTGTGGGGATGTACAGAGTTGGTTTCAGAAATACAAAAGGACAGATAGGTAATTTAATTTTGGAGATGGGAAGCCATGCAGTACGGACCTCTACGTCAATAGCAGTGACGTAGCTTTATGAGCGATTGGTTTTAACTATCAGACGGTGATTCACTAAGTTCATTTAAATTGTCAAAGAAATAGTAGTCCATTATGGCTTTCCTGATTGAGGCGAGTGCCACCTGCAGAGAACACCTTCACTTTCCTCCTCTTATTCATCTAGACTCCTGCTGCAGAAATCATTTGGAAATAGTCCTCATCTTTTTGCGTTTAGACGTAATAGGCAGTGTCCGGAAAATATTCCCACGACGGTCCTATTTTGGGTCTCTTAAGGAAATCAAGCTATCTAATCTTTTTGGATCGAGACAAGTCCAGATTTCCTTGGAGATTTGGCATTTAATGCCTATCAGGCATTGACATTTTGTTTACTTAGTCGAGGAGTAACTTGAAGGTTTCTAAGGGAGTACCTGCAGTGTGGTACACAAATGAGTACATGTTTGTGCCAGTAATTAATCGTAATTAATAGAAGTAATAAAGTAAGTTGAAATCTTTTTATTTTGCACATTATTAATATGTTCAATTCTACACAAAACGGTATATGGTACATAAGAGAATTTTAAATATTGTCTTATAATATAGCAGGTCTCTTTTGAAAATAAGTTCCTACACTACGAGTGTAAGTGGATACCCGCCACAAGACGTTATACAAGAGGAAGAGCCAGAGGAGGATGTTGTTTTGGTTTTAGGAGAGTTTTATAGTTTCCCTATTAGATATATAGGGACAATAACTGAAAATGAGACATCGAGAATCTTCAAGAAGCAATAATATGCTGTGATGAGCAGAACGTGCTTATAATTGCAGATTTGAATGCGCGAGTAGGAGAGACATGTGGTGTGGAAAATTATGAAGCCGGGGTAGAACGACAGTCCAAGGATTCGTTGTGCAATGACAGAGGAAGGAGGATTAAAGAGTTCTGGGATTATTTTGGTTTTCGGACGCACTGGTACCATGTGCCTAAGATGAATGAGGCGAGGTGACGTTAATTGGAGGTTGTGGGACATCACTTATTAATTACTGCTTGGCAAGTGGAGATTGGAACTTCCGTGCAACTGATTTGGAAGTGAAGCAAGTCATATACATTCATCATTTACCTGTCATTTTTACGGTTGCTGGAGGGTATGGGCCTGTGCATCCAGGGCAAAGTTGTTGACTGCTCTCAATTTGGCGAGATGCCAGCAACGATCCCTGTTAAATGCACAGGTCAAGTTGACATACAGCCTCCTTGCGGCGCCCTCTGGATAGCCATTAAAGTAACCGCTTAGAGGTGAACTAATGTATGCAGCCCCCCTTGTCCAGGGGTTTAAACCAGGACCCGGTCCTCCAGGTTCGGTGGTTGCGCGTGGGGTTAACTTCTCCACCGTATAAAAAACTACTAGTTCCGAAACGACGAGAAGCCTCGGATACGGATGACCCTACTGCTGACGACCATGGACAACGACTTTCGGTTCTGCACGTGGAATGTGAAGTCCCTGAACAGACCACGTGCAGCCGCTGAACTTCGAAGCTTATAAGCCAGATATCACCGTCATTCAGGAGGTGCGGTGGGATGGGGACGGGCAAAAAGAGGATGAAAAACTGCGATATTTACTTCGGCGATTGCTACAAAGAGCGAAGGCAGCGCTTATTCGGATGCGGGTTTGTTGTTCGAGGCACACTTAAGCGAGCGCTTCATAACAATCCGCATCAAGGCTACATTCGGCAACATCAGCCTGATCTGCGCCCACGCCCCAACGGAGGATAAAGATGACGACAGCAAAGATGACTTTTACGATCTCCTAGAAAGAACAAACGATCAATGTCCCAGCTACGACATCAAGATCGTTCTAGGAGATTTCAACGCAAAGCTGGGCAAGGAAGACATCTTTGCTAGAGTCATCGGAAAGCACAGCCTGCACTACAACACGTAGTGCATATCACACCAGATTGATCCCATTGCAATCGACGTCAGACACTCTTCTAGCATTCTCGATGTCCGAACATTCCGAGGAGCCAACACCGACTCGGATCACTTCCTTGTTGTAGTCAAGGTAAGAACACGGATATCGATAACACAACGGAGTAGAGCAAGACCAAAACAGTTTGACGTCGGAAAGCTACAATCGCAATTGACCGCTAGAAACTTTGCCGATCGAGTCAGCTCTCAGAGAGTCCAACCCTGCCAGGCGAAACAATCGACCAACAATGGAACCGTTGTCAAAACGCCATCAGAAAAGCTGCATCTGATATGCTGGGTTATAAAACGCCACCCCAAAAAAATCCCTGGTTTGACAACGAGTGCAGGCAGGCACATTCAGCGAAGCAAGCAGCAAACAAGGCGACGCTGGACAGAAGGACGATAGCGGTTCGTGAGCTCTACGAACTTAAAAGAAGGGAAGAGCACCGGCTTCTCAAAAAGAAAAAGAAAGATCATGAGAAGCGCGATCAAGGACATGGGGAGGTGTTACGGCAGAAATGACGTCCGAAAGTTCTACCAACGGGTAAAACGACTATCCAATGGATACAAAATTCGGACAGAAGCCTGTCGTGACGCAGAGGGACAACTCGTAGTAGATTCGCAGTCGATACTGAGAATCTGGAAAGATCATTTCTGTAGACTGTTAAACGGGGAGGAAGACTCCAATACCGCTGTCAAGCAGTATGTTCCACTCAACGCAATTGGCGATGATCGACGAGAATTCCGTCCCCCCGACCTAAACGAAGTCAAGATAGCGATATCGAGAGACTTCGCCAACTACCGAGGGATAAGTCTCCTGAACATCGCTTACAAGATCTTCTCTGCCGTTTTGTGTACTCGCCTGAAGCCGTTTATAAATAACCTGGTCCATATCAGTGGGGCTTCAGGCAAGAGAAGTCCACCATCGACCAGATTTTCACACTACGGCAGATCCTGGAAAAGACCCAAGAGATGCAGATCGACACCCACCACCTTTTTGTCGATTTCAAGGCCGCATAAGACAGCGTGCATAGGGACGAGCTATACAACGCCATGTCTAGTTTTGACATTCCTGCCAAACTCGTCAGGCTGCGCAGGACGATGATGGAGAATTCTCGCTGCTCCATCAAGGTCGGTAACGAGCTCACCGATACCTTCAATGTCAAAAAAGGATTTAGACAAGGCGACGCGCTGTCATGTGATTTCTTTAACACCATCCTGGAAAAGATCGTGCAAGACTCACACGCCAACACTAGAGGCACGATCATCCAAGAGTCCGTACAACTGTGAGCATATTCGGATGACATTGACGTGATTGGCAGAACACAGCTAGCCGTCAATGAAGCGTTTGCTGGTATTGAAGCGGAGGCAGCCAAAATGGGTTTAGCGGTGAATGAAGGCAAAACGAAGTATATGCTGTCATCGAGAAAGGACGCACAACATCGACGACTTGGCCAAAACGTCACCATAGGCAGCTATAACTTCTAGGTAGTGAAGGACTTCGTCTACCTCGGCTCGCAAGTGAACAGTACGAACAACACCAGTACCAAGATTAAACGCAGAATTACTCTTTCCAATCGCTGTTTCTTTGGGCTCAAGAGGCAATTGAGTAGTAGAGTCCTCTCTCGAAGGATCAAGTTAGCATTATATAATGCGAATTCGCCTTTAAAAAATATTAATTGGAAGATAGCTGACCTATCCGCAATCATTATGCAACAAATTTCAAAATGTTGTGGGTAGCTCGGGGAAGTAGAAGTAAGAACGATGAAGGAACGAAGGATGATGCGATAGCAAAATGTTTGCTATTGCATAAGTGAGCAAATGGATGGTGAGCCTGCCTGCTGAGTTCGAACAGATTAAGTCAAGTAAACATATTAGAAGACCAAAACATATTTTTTTATATAAACAAAGTAAATTTATTAAAAAACACACAATAAGCTTGATGTTTTGAAAAGCCAAAAGAGAAGAAAACAAAAACTCACCTTAAGCTCATGTGGCTGTTCCAGATGTTGAAAGAGCAGCGCTCCACCGATGCAATAAGCCACCACAAGTGATACCAATGTGACATGTGACACAACACACGTCAGTACCTTCCAGGAGAAACAAATGGCTGTAACACATCGTCCACGTGTTGGTTTCTCCATGATCTGCGGCGGAAGCGGGTGCCCTCTCCGTCCAGACATGATTCAGCCGATGTATGCGATACGATCCTAAGGTCAGAGCGTCGCACACAACCGCGCAGCAAATCTTCACTTCGAATATCGAATAAACAATGTTCTTTTTTTCTTCTTCAAAATAATCATCACGTCTCAGTGCATCTGAATGTCATGCATAAACACACAAAGGCACAGTTATGTGTATTTTCACAAATTTACATCACTGCATTCGGAAAACTGAAATTTTTGTTTTCTTTTTTTGTAAATATTTGTTTATAGCAATTTTTTTGACATTTTTTGGTAAATTTTCGAAACGTCAACCGTGAGGAGATATTTTTAAAATCATGTGCAACGTGCGACTAGCTTCCCAACAAGCAGTCTGAGGCGAAATATCGGCGTGTCCCGTGGCGCTCGTTAAAACATAGTTTTCTGTTTTTTTTTTATGACCGATGAGTTGGCGGCTATTTTAGTTGGGGACCATGCCACAGGAGTGCTGATAGATTCATATAAAATCGAGAATTTGTAAAGAGCAGACTTTGAAGTTTGTTTACTTCTACTGGCGAAAATCCAACAATTATCTGAAAAAACGTGCCTCATTGACTGACACATGTGAGTGTCAGGAATTATAGAAACACGAGTAAACATAGGAGTGTACACATGAACACATGAAATTTCCCATTTAAGTGGCGATCTTCAATTATGTGGAACTAGTGTTTAGTTGTCGCCGTATAGTGGCACCCCGGTCGACTCATATGCCGGGCGGGGGTGCCAGATTCAATCTTTACCATGTTTCAAAATTCATGGCTCCACCTCTTTCGTGTCACTAACAATGCTCAATTAGTGTTCCTGTTTGGAAAAGCTTTTCACGTCGCGTACGGAGTCGCATAAAACTTCAGGTTACGGATGTTCATACAAGGCTAGGTTAGGTTAGGTTGAGGTGGCTGACTGCCGCGCATACGGACAGCAGACACACTTATGCCAAGTATAGGCCCATTGTGTTACCATGCGGATCCTAGTCTAATTTGTGCTTTTGATAAAGCGAAGAAGAGGGCTGATTCTCATGCTGCTCAGTTCGGCCAGATTAACAAAGAGATGGATGAGAGAGCACTGCAATTACATAGCAAGTGTTCGATGGTTTCTTCCTCATCCTCGCCCATGCAGCTTCTACAGAAATCATTATGGGGAGGGCCTAGTCTATAGGCGTGATTTCCGATGGCACAATGCCCTGTTAAAACGCCAATAACAGATCTGAGGTTTGGCCTGCTTAATCTGATTAAGCTAAGCGAGTTCGTCCGCTTCGCAATTCTCTGGAATGTCACAGTGTCCCGGCACCCACCTAAGTTGGATGTTAAAGTACTTGGCCATCTCGTTAAGAGGTAGGCGGCAATTAATCTTGGAATTAAAGGTGACTGAATCCAGAGAAATCCAGGTCGCTGCCTGGCTTTCGCAACAGATGATGATATCTGTGCGCGATATTACATTGTTGATGTTCATACAAAAAAAAATACATTAATGTTTTATTGGATTACTCAGACTAACCACTACATGCGTTTACTTACTCGTATTGCAGAATATTGTACCCTCTTCTTGGAAACAAATTGTTGGTGTCGCAAAAATTAAAGAAATATACAGAAAATATGTTTTTGTGTATTTAATCAACTTCAGAATATCAGACGAGGATTAACACAAGACGAATCACAATTTATCTTTAACTCACATATCAACATTAAATTCATGAACTCCCGCAAGTCCGTGCAAGTGCTCGCATATGTCGAGGACATTGACAAGCTAAGGCTTTTACCACAAAATCCACTTACGCCGGAGGACCAGAGATGGCGAGTCAAAGGCTTGGTTTTTACTTCAGAAAAGTGCGAATCCAATCTAAAACGTCTTGCTGACCTTGACGTCGCAATACCTACCTACTCTATTTATATCACGAATGATCATCAGAAAGTGATGCTGGACATGATGTCCAGCACTCGCAACTGCCAAGCATCAAGTTCTGAGATTACCTTTGGGGTCGTTTTGTTCACTATTGCTCAACTAACTGGGAGTTGATCAACTTCGGAGTTGGTCTCAACTCGTAATTTAACCGAAGAGTTGAAAATTGGTTTTGTTCACAATTTCAACTCACAGTCTGAAGTTTAAAATCTAGAAATTGTCCAACTTTCAGTTTTTAACTTTTCCCTGGGATATGTTTTCAAATTCACACACACAATGCCATTTTCAACTTTGAATTTACGGTGTGTGCTGTTCGTGTGCGCTATGAGAAGGAGAATTGGGAGCGAACGTTTTCATCAGATATCCCTATCCTCCGGAAGTTGAAGAGACAAATCCCAAAGTTGTGTTTAACTTTTGGTGAACAAAATTACCCTTAATCGAATCTCTCGAGGAAATATCCAGGATAACCATCAAGGGTTTAAAATAATAATAATAAGGCGGACCTGGGCATAGCTTCTCAGCAACCACTTGTGTTGTGCGTGCTATTGTTCTTTCACGAGGGGAAGGGACCTACATTTTAATGCCGACTCCGAACGGCGAAGTTGAGAAGCTTTTTCTAGACAAGGATACACTTTGAGCATTGTCAGTGACTCGAAACAGGTGGAGCCGTGAAATATGAAATGTGGTAAATTCGGGTATCGAACCTGGCACCCTTTGCGTAGTCGACGCACTAACCCACTACGCCACGGCGGCCCACGCCGTTTTTTTAGTCTAAACTAAACTCTACGAGATGGTTCTAGTCTATATCTTATAACCCCCATTTTTCCTCCTTTCAGAGCTGTGCTATCAAATCGACAAAAATTCAATTGAATTGCGTTTGAACAGGCTGTAGTTTGTAATTTGTGGTCGATAATTTTTCAATCTGCAAATGACCGTGCAGAATTCGAATGATGGTATCATTTGAAATTGCTACGATCTTTACGTTCACACCAATTCGCGGATTTTGTTGCCCATTTCTTCCAATATACCATCATTTGGACCTACTGGACCCTTGTTGGACGCATTTTTTGTGCTGGTACAATCGCAACGAAATTCAGGGAACGGCCTCTCCTCTTTCAAGTCACGACAATGCTCAAAGAGTATAACAGTCTAGAAAAGGCTTCTAAAAATTAGCTCCGTTCGTAGTCGGCAAAAAAAAAAATTACAGGGTGATGGCATGTAAGGTCAGCCCCTTCCAGTAGTCGGCCGTAGACACACATTCATATTTTTTTTTCCAAAAGTTAAAGAGTTTTTCTGTCTGTAAGCAAAAGGTTGCTGCAATGCACCTGCTAGTTTCCTTACTTAAATTATAACTTTGAGCCAAGTTCTTATTTGAAGTGAAATTTTGGGATTTTGGTAGAAAAAAAATAGTGGAGATGCTTACAAAAATGTCTTGAGATCAGTGAAATATTGACAGAAGTGCGTTATATTATTATATTTGTCTTATAAATATGTTCTTTCTACTGTTTATGGAACACAAATCTTAAATTTTCTTTTTTTTTAACAAAAAAGAAGAAGCCGACCTAAGAAGACCATTAAGCCCTGGGATGGCCTGGAACAGTCAAAGTATGCGTGTAAAAACTCAGCCCGACTGCTAAATACTTAATTGGCAGACTTCTCAAGTAGAGGGGGCCGCCTACTCAAAAATTATGTTTTTATTAACATTTTTGCAAATAATTTGTTTTAGGTAGTAAATACACTAGAAATGCCTTGAATTTCATAATTAACACATTCCAATTAAACAGAAATGATGAACATTATACTCTTTATTATAATAACGAATTTTTTAGAGCAAATTAAACGTAAAAAAATAGTTAAGGGGCCGACTACTCACTTCCATTCATAAGAGAACAATAGGACGCACAATATGTATGCTGTAGAAGCTAGTCCCTCGCCCTGTACGGGCTGTAGCGCAACCCATATTATTATCATGTATTATGTTATTAAAACACGAAACTTTTTTCAGCTTTGGCCGTTGCAAAGGATTAACGGATACGAGCGACAAATCTTTGAAATGTCACAACGACGTCAGTGGGTAAAAAGATCAAAGAAATATTCGACAAATGTTCGCCACACTCTATGAAAATTAATTTCATAATAATTTTCGTGTTATAATTTCGAATCTAAATTCAGTCTCTCTAGAATCACGGAAACATGAACAAGAAACACTTGATTCTACAAGACGTATTAGTTATTCGTGTTCTATTGTTAGTTTACGAAATCGTGCCTTGTGAGAAATGATTAATCGACAAAATTGACCAACGAAATATTCTATTAAGCGTCTATATGAGATTTTAACAATTTAGTAGACAGTTGTTGCCGTCACAGCGGGTGAGTAAGAATAATTTTTACATTTGGTTTTTCCTCTTAATAAGTGTAAAAAATATTGCATCATGATATCCCTAATCGAAGGAACAAATTGATTTACACACGATTCAGTTGCGGTTGAGAAGAAATCGCACGTTTTTTGCGATTTTGATTAACGTTTCTTCTAACTTTGATTAATCACTGAAGCCACAGTTCGAATCCCAGTGAAAACAAAGTTAATACGTTTTATCCTGTTTTGAAATCTTGTCTTGTTCTTCTTGAAATCTTGTCAAATTAACAACACTATCACTGGAGTGATCTATCAGTGGCAGTAGTCTGACTGACACAATGGTCTAAGTGTGCTGGTGAATTCACAAGTAGCTCCTTTTCCTAACCTAGTCTCGGTTGCTACTACAAGTTCCTGGCTGTAGCGGAAAACACACTTAAGGCCAGTTTCTCAGAGAAGGTTTAAACATAAATTCAGCTGAACCTTAAACCGAGTTGAAATGTTTGTCTTAACTCGTTCGGTTTTACAGTGAAATCTGAATTTCATTTTAGTTGAACTTGGTTTGTGTAATGCGATCGAACAAAATATGACAGCCCTTCTATCTGGTGCGTGTGATAACTTCAATAATTGAATTATTATTATTGGATTTTGATGTTTGCAGCTTTTGTAGCGCCTCTGTGCTCTTATCGGTAAACGGAGACATACAAAATCACTTCAGACAATCTATCCCTGATTTTGAAAAGTGAAAAGCAAATATTCAAATGTCGAAAATAAAAGAAAGTTGTATTGAGAGCAAAATGTTCTCGCCTTCAAAAAAGCGAAACAAAATGCAGGTGTATTGCTGAACTGAGGTTTAAGCGGGAGCACACTCTGGTTTAACATAAACTACAAATAGAACTCAGTTCAAGGCTTACACGACACTGTGAAACCGAATAATTTTATACGAAAATTGGAACTCAAACGCGCGCTTTGAAACTGGGCATTGATTCAAACATGTACACAAATTACAAGTCACAAGTATACTCATAACTAACTTTGTGCGGGAATTAGGGGATTGAAGAGATTCATGCGAAGCGAAACCGCGCAAGACGATTAGAACCAGTGTTCGAACTACGGGAGTGCAACCGCTGAAGCAGTTCACATAATTCAGGTCATACAGAGATAATCAGAAGTGCGAGACTACCAACGCATACAGATTATACAAGACCCGCTTTAGATTTCGAGTTTGGGTTCAAAACACTCATCCCAGACAGACAAGATTGGGAAAAAACATCTGGTAAGAAAACCAGGCTGCCTGGAGATCTACACAGATGGCTCAAAACCAGACGAGGGCACCGGACTAAGAGTACCGCGAATACTCGCCGGACATAACCTTTTCCCTGTCTCTTCCACTGCCCAACCATTGTAGTGTATTCCAGGCAGAAGTTTAAGCTATCCAAGCAGCTGCCCGCTTACTGTCAATGAATCCGATAGACGGGCTTCATCTCCGTTTACATATGTAGACAGTCAGGCGGCCATGAAGCATGAGGCAACGAAATGGCCGACGAGTTAGCAAGAATCGGGGTGGGACTGCTACTAGCAAATAATCAGGACACCCCATATTCGGAGATACATGTAGGACTTAGAGGCTTATTTGGCCTTTACTAAATCCAAACAAAGCAAATACACTCCTGAAACTAAACAGGAATGTAATAAGGAACGTTATGGACATTATCACCGGCCACTGCCTTCTCGGTATCCATGCCCCCCCCCCCCCCCCCCCCTCCCTACTTTTTCAGTAACCTAAGAGGAAATGTCACTCCCTAAGCTAAGTTTATCCGGAATACTAATTGGCTGTAAGTCAGCACATAAGTGGACTTGTCAAAATAAGCCACTAGAATACCATTAGGCGGTCTCCAGGTATATTTTCTTTTCTTTAGTGTAGTAACTTTGAATCAAAGAGGAGCCGGTGTAAGTGTTAGCACAAGGGATCCAACCAGGATCTAAGTGGGCCACAACTGCTATAGTAGTGGCAATCACCCTAACCTAACCTAACCTAGTGTTCGGACAAATCACATTTCGAAGTAGATGAAATAAAATAGCGAGGTGAAACCAAATTTTTGGAAGTAGATTATCAATTTTAATCAAACGAACCAATTTTTATAATAGTAGTAGAAATTGTAGTTAATCTTGGGATTGCTGTGTATTGTGTTTGACTGGATGAGTTTGAGTGCGGGGTCTTATGCTCGCTATTTGCTTGTGTTTTTTTTTATTTTTCCCCAAATAGGCGATAGAAAATAGTCAATAGGAAGAGAGTACATTTTTCGCGTAGTGTTTTGTGCAACCGAGCTAACACATACTCTCAGTTGGCATTTTTTCGACAAAAAGGAGTGGTGGAGTAGAGTTAAAAATATTGCGGTTAGCGAAGCGAATATACTCATTTTGGAGTAATGTCCCAACCCTGGTAAGAATGTCATGGAAAATGAGGGGTTGCGTTCCTGAAAAAAGACGACATATAAAAACCGACAGAAATGTAAAACGTTGTAGCTAGTTTTTCATAATGAACTAGCTGCTTCTCATTTAAGCACCAGGGGCCTATTTCACAGATCATACATCACATACATTTCATACAACATACAAAACTCTACACATCATACAGTTTTCTGTGTCTCTCAGATTCCACTGGAAGTGTTGTATGATATCTGCTTTGTTGTATGCAGAAATGAAGTTTTACAGAGAAGCCGGACTTCTACCTCTCTTGCCCCTTAACATTTTTGACAACTGTTTTTTATAGCTTGTACATAAACCAAATTGAACAATCAGAGGACGGCATTTACGTTATTTCGTGAATAACCGTTAAAAATTCATGAATATCTGTCAAAAAGGCACTCAAATTCGTCGATGGACTAGGGGCAATCAGCTGTGAAGTCGGATATCTCTGTAATACTTCATTTCTGGTTGTATGATTTGTATTATTTTAACGTTTAAATTTTGAATGACAAATTTCATTGAAAACTAAATAGTGTTGTGAATTAAACCCAGGCACCATATACATAAGTGGATTACAAACTAAACAAAACTAAATAACGGAGTTCCCCAATAATGAAGAAAGATACGTTTTCAAAATTATTGAGATTAATTCGACTGTGTTTTCAAATAGTACATGATTTTTAATAAAAATGTCTTGAAGAACTAGCATTCTTTGATCCTTACATGTCTAATTTAAAAAAAAAAAAATGATGAACAAAAATTCGTTATTCAGAAATTATAAACCCAAAAATTCTTATTTTTGTGTATTTTCTCTTTTGAAAACTTGTGTTGTGACTACAGCAGTTTGAAGTGCTGTATGAAATGTATGATAAATTTGTAATAAAACTATTGTATGATGTGTATGATATTTTTCTGTGAAACAGATTCATACAACTTTCCCATATTTCCAGTGTAAACTTTAGGTGATACATGTTGTATTACAGCGGTTGATACAACAAATCTGAGTAACAGAAACCATACAGCAGATGTATGTGATATATGATTTGAGAAGTAGGCCCCAGGCTGTGAAGATTTTTCAATCTTTTAAACTTGTCAAATCAGCCTCTACTCGTCAAAGACTGTTCCTCTGTAGACGAAGATGGAACTTTTATTCTTAAGTGCTAATACAATTGCAATGTATTTTCTTGAATAACACCTGTGCACAAAAGCATTCGATTGGATGTCTCCCGTTGTATCCACGCAGCTAAGATACATTCCCTCTTCTTAATCAAAATGGAACGAACTCCCGATGTTGACAACCCACTTGCGTAGCGTAGCAGTTCGTTCTTTATTTGAACTTGTTCTGGGGATGCTCGAATCATTTTCCTAAAGCAGACGACTCCTCCCCGTCTTCCAGCTTCCTGATTGTCTCTATCAAACTCACAACATTCTTTTTTGTTTGAATTTAACTTTCTTCTAGAAACGGATGCAGAGCGAAGTCGCGAAGATCGAAACTGGGAGTAGTATCTACCCATATGTATTTGAATATCGCGAAAGATGAAACCGCACAAAAGGAGAACGCTCAAAGCGAGATATGAATGTATCACACAATTTTTTATGAAGCAACGACGCAGCGTTGTTGAGGTGTTGGGTGTTCAGGCTTTGACATTTTAACGGAAATGAATCTCATGGAGTGAGTTGAAGAAGGGTCTACCAAGAGCTCGATTTCTGACTCTAGGACATAAAGGAAATGTGTTAGGGTTTCCCTCCCAAATCGGACCAAATTTTCACACTACGGCAAATCCTGGAAAAGACAAGCTAGTTTCAAATCGATACACCGTACCTCTTCATCGATTTTAAATCCGCATTCGCCAGCATTCATCGTAAGGAACTAATCGAAGCGATGGCCGAACTCGGGATTCCGGGAAAATTGATCCGATTGATAACTCATACGCCATGCAGTATGCAGCTCGGCTCAAGAACTTTCTGTTTGAAATCAGGACCGGATTTCGTCACGTAAGCACGGAAGGGACTATCTTCTACAAGTCAGTCCAATGGTTGGGTTACATCGACATCGTAGCGAGCTCCCTGCAATTGAAGAAAAGGCGCAGCAAGCTGGTTTTAAATTCAATGAGGCCAAAACAAAATATATGCCGTTCACCAAGAAACGATCAATGACTATCGACAGCTACAATTTCGAGCTATGAAATGAGTTTGTCTACCTCGGGGCTAAAGTGAACTCCGCAAATGACATTACAGTGGAGTTCCGACGTAGGAGCGCCCTTTGCAACCGATCCTGCTTCGGTTTGTCGTAACAACTGGGCTGAAAACTCCTAACTGGAAGGTTGGTGCCTTACAAATCTCTTATTTTGCTAGTCCTGCTATATGGAGCCGACAGCTGGACGGTAAGCAGAATAGCAGAGCTTATTCTTGGTGAATTCGAAGGAAACATTCTATTCGATTTATGGTCCTGTCTGCGAAGAAGGTGAATGGAGGAGACGGCTCAACCGCTAACCCTACGAGCTGTACCAGGATGTGGATGTAGTCCGGAAGGCAAATATCCGCCGACTGCACTGGCTCGGCCACATAGAGCGCATGAACACCAACGATCGAGCTAAGAGCGTCTTCGAATCCGACGCTCCTGGTTAGAGATGGAGAAGACGACCGAACCTCCGGTATAAAGACAAGTCATCGCCGATGCAAGGGCGGTCTTGACGACTGGAAGCAGCGTGCTTTGGACCGTCAGCGATGGAAGGTAGCAATTGCTCAGGCTCGGAACCTCCATGGGTCGCCGGCCTGATAAGTAAGTAAGTAAAGATCGAAAATCGGAGATCTCGTGACTGCGGGTGTCTATTCTAAGGATCTAAATTTCCAATTATACTTTCATTTACCGAGTCACTTTAAAGTCTTTCATGCAGAAACTAAAGCAATAAATGAAGCTCTGTCTTGGGTAAACAAAACAATGTAATATCAAGTACCATTACCGTCAACTCTTTTGATAGAAAGGCAGCGATCAAGTCTCTGAATGTAGTCACTTTTATCTCAAAGACTACCTTGAATTGATCACTATCTCTCAACGGCCAAGTCCAACTTATTTGGGTGCCAAGACACTGTGACATTTCAGAGCTTTGTGAAGCGGACGAACTCGCTACTTAGGGCAACGGTTGCGAGCTCTTTCCGGATGGAGATCTGCCATCGATGGCAATAACTACTGCAAACCATTTACTGAAGCTTGCATTTACTTATAGTAGATTGTCAACTGGCTTACTTCACTTATGGCTTGCTCTCGATCCAAAGTCTAATCGGTGTCGTAGCCGGGTACTGCACCATCGGAACGTACGCCTCTAGATAAGAAAATGCCTTGGAGTTACCTCATTCAGAGTCGTCCCAAAACTGCTTCAAAATCGAACGTTAAACTTCATTGAGAGCATTTGAAAGCAATGAAGCCATTTCCTCATTATAAACATTTATTTGTACGTATTTTTTCGGAAAACTTGAGCACCCATCCGCGTGCTTGTGTGAAATTAATGAGTTTTTTTTTCTAGACGTCAGTGTTATTCTAAGAACAGATTGATCAACTTGAAGTTATCTTGCAATCGGCGTCTCCGAGGAAAAACAAAACACTCAAGATGTTACCGTAACCCACTGAACAACAATGATCTCTGTTGTATAGAATCAATGAACAATCGCCACCGCAACCACTGAATCAAAAGCACGAACAAATCAAATAACGAGTTCATAGCCCTGAGTACGATGGGATTCATCACTACGGAAATACACGTGTAAATCAAAAAAACCACTCTATTCATCGGATATTGAAAAACCGTCTACAAGACGTCTTTTTTTTTCGTTGTTTTGAAATCGTATTTTTATCGAAACGTCGGCCGTTGTCTAGAGAGTGAAGATATTTTAAGAAAACGCTGAACCAAATATTGTCGATTTCCACTTTAAGAGAGTATGCTGGGATGCATATAGACACGCACAACCGCCAACGAAGGAGGAGCGCAAGGGACTTGACCGCACATTGTACATGAATAATCGTTCCATTCATTTTTTGTAAGTTTATTTTTGGTTATTGAAAGAAAATTAACCAAAAAATGCGATATTTTTTTGTTCAGAAAATCTCTCGAGAGCCATATGTTAGCGATTCAATGGCGATTATCTCACATTTGTTGCACTATAAGCGATTCACTAAGTAATTTATTAAAAACAAGCTCAAAACGTTGAGCTAATATTAATCTTATTGTTTTCTGTCTTTGGATGCTTGTCTCTTGATGCAAAGGAAACGAAACAAAAAAGAAAACGAATTTAATTGCCGACAGTTCACGGGTTTTGGATCCACTTCGGGGATCTTTTGAATGGAGACTGGCGGAAAATTTGAGTACATTTTCATTGGAAGCTCCGAGGATCTCTGAGAGGAGAAATCTATTCATGGATTGATGTTTTGGATGTTCTCTTCGAGTGATATCTCTGTTTTTGAAAATGTGCCTTTTTGGTTTTCGGGAAGCGAAGAGATCACTCACATGGGTGCAGGAATTAGTATCGTAGAGGAGATGTGGGATATCAACGAAAGCTACAAGAACGCAGACATATGAGTAGGGATGCAGTTGATTTTTAAAATCGGTTGAAATGACCAAGATCCAATGTGAAGCTGAGCTATAGAGCTGCACAAGTGGATAGTGATTTTCTTGTTTCAAATTATGACTCTGGTAGAATCGGATACCTCCAAGTACTCACATATTTATTTATTTACATAATATAATAATAATATCGGTGGCGCTACAGTCCGAGGCGGACCTGGGCCTATCTTCTCAGCAACCACTTGTGTTGTTCTCTCACACGTGGAAGTGACCTACAGTTTAATGCCGACTCCGAACGGCCAAGTTTGAGAAGCTTTTTCTAGACAGGAAATACTATTTGAGCATTGTCAGTGATTCGAAAGAGGTGGAGCCGTGAAATATGAAAGGTGGTAAATTCGGGTATCGAACCTGGCACCCTCTGCGTAGGAATCGACGCACTAGCCCACTTCGCCACCGCGACCCACAATTATGCATATTTATTTATTTATTTATTTATTTAAGGAAACTTATATTTTTTGTGTTATATTTTTATAATATACTAGATATCGTACCCGGCTTTGCCCGGGTTTGTTTCTTCAACCGGTACTTTACCTGCATTATTACCACACTTTTCAATTTAAAACAATAATAAGACTGCTCGAACCAGAACTCAGAGAAGAATTTGAATTTTCTTTTGTCATTGATGCCTATCCCATCTCTTATTCACATCCCTACTCATAAGGAGTACAATTCGTTGACTGTGTGCATACATGTTAAAGTTTGAATTATCAATGTGTGCTGCAGCAAAACGGACGGAAATTACGGTTTTTTCTCAACCATTTACACACAACGTGGAGGGATAACAAGCGATTCATAAAAAAAAAGTTCTTGGAAATCCCGTCTATGTACCTGCGCGAAATAAATAACTGAACTTCGTAATTTTTTTTTAATATATTCTCTTTATTATATATATTCTATTATAATTACGGTTTTAGTTCTTTATTTACTATTAATAATACGGCCGCTGTCTTAAGCAGGGCTGCACCGTACTATCCGGATGAGAGTTTACTATGAACTACCACTCAGATCGAATCGAATGCCCGAAGAAGGTTTTGTTATTTTTAATATTTCAACACGGTCCCCCAATTGACTTGATTGGGCTTACATTCTTCAAGAGGTCAGCCGACTGCATTGGTTTTATTCTCCCTATTTCTCAATAGGTTAACCGAATGCATTGGTTCACTTTCCTTGTTTACTCTTTCGGTCATCGTTACTTTTATGGGTCACATAAAAGTGATGACGATAAGAATTTATGGTGTGCAATTGAAGAATGCAAACACAAGCAAGTATGGTGACACATTGTATATTTTTATTTTTAAGAATTACGACCAATACTTAACTCGCGCGATGTTCACTTGTTGTGCAAATTGAAGTCAAACTTCACACATTATGTAATTAGTCTAGCTCTGAAATTTTATCTAAGTCGGCCATTCAGAAGTTCAATATTCACAATTTCAGCAAAATTGAATGATTTGTGTGTATATTGTGTGTATATGTACATGCATAGATAGTTTGGGTATGACAAAATAAGAAAAGTGCGAAAATGTTTATTGTTTCTTTTTCGTTTGGTGACTCAGGCAGTCGTTCGTATATGTTCGATTGAGACGTAGAAAAAAATGAATGGTTGCACCAAAGCAAAATATGAAAAATGTGTGTGTATATATGGAAGTTACAACACACTGGGGGATGATTGATATCCACGACTACGCAACCTGAAATGGTTTCATACCGGATGGATGCACCCACCCTTATTTTGAGAATCTTATTCCCGTTTAAACAGTGCTCGTAACTTGGGAACCGTATGTCGTACCGACTTGAAAATGATCACATTCAGCATCTAAATTTTAGAATGATTTTTTTTGAAAATTTTCAAAGCTCTGCGACGTGTAGTTTCGGAGCCTTTGTCGGTCAGAAACACAAACTTTCTGCTTTATAGTTAAGATAAATAATATTTATATATTTATATTTTTATATTATACTTTTATTATTATTATTATTATTGAGGGTAAACCGCACCGCGACCTTTAGATCTATTGTTCTCCCCCTGCATACCTTTGCTTTCTTAAGAGCTCCTCTTCCATGCAACCCTTTTCAGAGTTGTATTGAGGGTTACATGCTCCTTTTGCGCGAAGGTGGAAGAGATTTAACCTAGTGTATTCTTTCTAAGCCAGATGAGAGCTGGTCCTAGTGTCTTCAAATATTGCTCTAATATTAGGTACTTGGCCAGATTTCGTTGTGGCCAGGGCTAAGTGGTCATATCTTACAGGCTTCTTAGTACTACCTGCACCTATGGTAAAGCCTATCTGCACTGACAGCCAAGCAGCCAAAAGGGCCATCTCCTCAGTAATCACTTCCTCTAAATTGGTGTAACAGTGCAAGAAAATAGGGCAGTGGTAAGTACAAACTCACTCTCCTGTGGGTTCCAGGCCATAGCAACATAGATGGAAAAGAGAATGCCAACCAACTGGCCAACGAAGGGGCTTCCGACAACGTTCGACAACGTTGAAATGGGGGCCTCCAATTAACCACCAAAAAGACATCAATCATCATACATCATCTACCTAAACTTCCTTAGCTAGTTGAAGGTAGACTAGGACATCCACGTATAAATTCTCTAGGAAAACTTGGCTCTCCCACACGAAAGGATGGACTGATGATTTCCTCAAATGAAACCGCTCTGAGTTTGGGCTGGAACCACAGGCCACTAGCCCATAGGGGATTGACTCAAAGGATTGCTAATACCCTTATGTGTCCGGGGTCAAGACACAGCACGGGCCGAAGGTATAGAGGGAGAAAGGGAGAGGAGGTACCTATGCACATTGGTCTTAAATATCTGCGGGTTGTAGTCTGTGGGAAATAGGTTGGGAAGAGCATTCCATATTCGTGCACTGCACGGCTGAAGAACGAACGAGTACCTGAATTTAACTGTGCGTCCGAAAGTAGGCTAAAGGGTATACTGATGGGCATTCCTGGCGAGACGAGTATTGCGGGTGAATTCATGGAGAGGAGAAATGCAGTTGGCTAGCTCACTTGAGCATCGTTTGTTGAAATAACGATAAAACATGGACAAAGAAGAATTCGAAGATCCTCTTAGCTGAAGCGTTAGTGTTCATGCGCTCTATGTAGCCGTGCACGTGCAGTCAACGGATTGTTGCCCTGCGGAATACATCCATATCCTGGTACAGCTCGTATAGTTCGCGGTTGTGACTTCGCCTCCATTCTCCTTCCTCGCAGACGAGACCATACATCCGAAGTAGAATTTTTCAGTGAAAGGCACCAAGAAGCAGCTCTGGTTTATCGTCCTACTTTCGGATTCTTTTCAATAACCACCAGTAGCATCAATTAGCTCAATTGCTACACTGTGAGTATCAATTCCCACATTTAGTTTGGCACTCATGTCAAACTCGCCAGAATGAGGGTGGAAAATTCTCGCTATCATGTGACTTTTTCAACATCGTTCTGCAGAACATCATGTAAAACTCACACACCAGCAAAAGGTTGTGTCTCTTGTTGAAAAAGTGGGTGACATTGATGTGATTTTGGGAAACACGGCGGGCCGTCAATTATGTAGGTTTTTGCTTGCATTGAGTCTAGCGATAACGGAGTACAAAATTGACTTCAAAGTACACATTATCGACAACTTGGCCAGAACCCTATCATAGTCAGGTATACTTTTGAGATAGATACGGATTTGGTCTCGTCTGCTTCGATTACGTAGAGTAAATGCTCAAAGCCATAGAATCCGTTGCGTGCGCTGCGTCATGTCCAAAAATTACAATTCACAACTTCAAAGATTTTATGAGAGTGAGAGAGACAGCAAATGTGATATTCACCCACAAGTGATATTCACCACGGCGAACGGAATTGGTCAACTTTTAACTTTCTGTGCGTTTGAACACGTTTAAAATTGTTTTTGAATAATTCCTAATAATTCTGGAACTTGAAAATTTCAAATTTCATAGATTTATACAAGAGTGGATTTCGCACGCAACGTACGTATTGGGCACCTCTTTGCAATCCGGCAACTACGATTCTTGTGGATTCCAAAAGACCAAACGGGTTTGGGCCTTAACACTTTAGTCGCTACGGAGATTTCTTTTGAGCTTAAGCAATTGAGTAGTGGAACCTATTTTTCGAAAGAACAAGCTGACTTATAATACACTGATCATCCCAGTCCTGGTCTTTGGCGCGGAGGCATGGACAATCTCAAGAGCACCTTGTTTAAGGGCGATTCATATGAGCTCACTACGAATCGCGAACTTCGCAAACTCTGACACTGTATTCATATGGAGTGAGAACACTCGCAGAGAGCAATGGCTACAATTTGGTCGTGTATTTGGGGATCGCGTTTACCTCTCTTGTGTATTGATAACTCAGCTTGACCGTTCGCAAAGAGAATGATTAATTAGTGGAGAAAAAATTTAAAATTGTTAATAAGGATACTTAACCCTTCATCTCATCCCAAATTGCGCGTAGATTTCTATGCATGACGATAAAGAGAAAACAGATCTCTTCGCAGATCATTTGGAAGCAACTTTTAAATGACGCAATGGACAAACACCTCCTGTATACTCCTACGATTCAGACTCAAATAATGACAATTTTTCTGTAAGAAATGCTACTTTGACAGAACCTAAGGAAGAATGGAAAAAACTCAAACCCAAGAAAGCTCCTGGTTATGATTTAATCACAGGAGAAGTTCTGAAAGAATTACCTCAGAAAGCGCTTTTTATGTTTCTCTGCATTATTAATACGTAGTCAGTGAAAAGTAGCGGAAATAATAATGGTGGCGAAACCAGGTAAACCCCCAAGAGACAAAACGTCTTATAGACCGATTTCACTTCTTCCGACAATGTCTAATGTGTTCGAGCGAATATTACTTATACGTTTAAGCCCGGTTGTAGATTTATCAGGAATGCTTCTCCTGAGCAAGACACGCCAGATAAATTCCCAATCGACACTATCGAACGCCAAACAGGTCCCTTTGTGAATGTTGAGGTGATGGAACCGGGTACTCGCTGCAGAGAGGTTTTGCCCCGTTACAAAGTCCAAAAGCCTGAGTCCGTTCTTGTACTAGGTGTCACGCAGGCTGTGTTTTGCGATAACTCTAGCAAAGATGTCTTCCTTGCCCAGCTTGCGTTTAAATCTGCTACTAACGACCTTATTGATCCTAAGTCACTTCTAGGAGATCATGAAAGTCATCCTTGTCATCTTTATCCTACGTTTGGGCGTGGGCCTTGATGCGGATGTTATGTCATCTGGTGAGTTAAGTAATGCAAGCATGCCTTAACTAGTTAATAAAAAGTGTGCTCGTCAAACCGCTCGAAATTTTCTCCGACAAAACTCATAGTAATATTCGAACTCGCCAAGTTTCAGAAAGAGGGTTGCATTTGAGCTCTCCTCCTTGACAACATTCGTGATCCCAGGAAGGGAACCCTCAGGCCACAGCTGTAACTAACCTATCCGTCTACCGCGATATCTCGACCTGATACACACATCAAGTTTTCTGCTTGTGTTGCGGCAACTATGACGGGGGTATCATCTGCTGCTTTGTCTCACAGGTTCGGACTCGCTTCTTACAAATCGCAATTTGTTTCATTTTCGTGTTGCAATACAATGACACAACCACACGAATTGAATCTTCACGAAGAATATCTTCTTATCATTTATTCAACGAGAAAACGAAAACATAAGCAATATCTTGAAAAATATTTATAAAATCAAACCATAAAAGAGCACAGTAACTGAATCTCGCGTCGTACTCCTTTGAATGAAAATGCTTCACTGAACGTTGGATTGGGTAAAATAAAATAAACGCGAACAAACAGTATGCGTTTGCATTGCAACAAACAACGAATAAATGCTCGCCTTATCAGGCTAACTTTGGCAGTGGACTCATGTCGAGGTATTTACTTCTTGATGTGGGCGCAATGTATCGCCAGAACATTGAGCTTCCGCGTTTAAGTTCACCGCGTGCCTGCAGATCATTCCAGCAGTCCATCCAGCCGTTGTATTCAGGCATCACTGGTGGGCGACCAGCCACAATCCTTCAAAGAGAAGTCGACAAGATACATAAGATGTGCTGGAAAACAGAAATACGAAAGACTGTACCTTGATCCTGTCACAATCATGCATGTGGACACAACTTGGAGGGGGTAGAGGATGCTAGAGAATGCAAACTGAAAAAACACGTTCAAAATATACCAAGAGGATGTATTATCATTGTAGCAAACCTGAGTTCCTCCAGCGAAGTAGTTTCTAACAACCTTATCCTCAATCAAGTATTTACTGACGACGAATACAGTGGAGCTCGTTAGAACAAGGCACGCTACATCACACAATAACTTGGGCATGAGTCCCGAGAAAAACCCAGAAATTCCTTCGGTCCGGAAAATTTCTACTATCGAGCCGACAATAGATTTATACAATGACTCTTTGCCGACGAACTGTGCCATCATTCGAACGGAAATCACGTGGAATGGATGTGACACAATCAAGCCACTGACGCTAAGGATAATGTCACGTTTCAAGGCTGTTTTGAATTCTTCATATCTGTAAAAGGCGAAGAGAAAGAATGAAGTAATTGCGCCACGCTGACTTCGAACTCACAATTCTTCGTCGGTAAGTTTCACTTCGACTTTTGTTCCACCGGGCGTATCGACAATCACATTGTCCATTGCAGGTGGTAAACCCAATTTTTCAGCAATTTTTTCACTGCAAATCATTCCAACCACAGATCCCACCAGTTTAGGAGTCAATCCACGATACATCCCAAAAAATCCATCCATTCGTCTTATGTAACCGGCTAGTTGTGAGAGTAATAAATGAGTTCATTGCATTAGTAATAATCCGTCAACACAGTGAACACGTCGAGAAAACAAACCATATTGAAAAATGTTTGGCAAAAAATAGACGCGTTTTCCTAGAAGTGATGTCCCTACCACAGGGGCGATTGGCTCATAACCCAACTGAAAAAGATAACAAATCAATTATGTTGATAGCGATTATAGGGTTTGATGTATGTTTTGGCACTCACTTGTATAAGAACTTTGGAATACTCAAACGGATGCAGGGCTGCACTGACACCCAATCGCATACCAAAACGAATCCATTCGTTTATCTCCTTCTCGTGTTCACCGATGGCACTTTGTAGATCCATTTTGATGTGTGTCTTTTTGATTTGTTCGCTGCCTAGAAAATTATGTTGTTAAATGCAATTTCTCTGGTATTCCTCAGTATTTTTTTTTCGTTCGAACAATTTTGCAACCGGCCGGGTTCAGAAGTGAAAAAAAAGTTTGTCACTGCTCATCATTCTGACATTTCTAATGTCAAGATAAATTCATTTTCGAACAGTTTGAAGTTCAGGCGTGTGACGGTTATAACAGTTTTATGTTATATGTTATATGTCTTACGATAATCTAATATAATTTTACGATATTCTATGATTTTCTGCTGTGGAATAACAATATTCAAGGTGCGAATGCGAGAGAAGAATGAAGAGAAAAGTTAATAGCGTGGCCTCCCAATCACACCGAAAGTAAATCCGACTTGGCAGCTATTGCAACATATTTCTTCAAGTCTGCACCATTATTTTGGACTGAACTGAAATCGATCGAATCATTGGGGCTCATCCCAATCGATAGCAACAACCGTCGGAGTTCATTTTCGAAAGGAATGAACTCACACAAGACCATGTGTCAGATCACTTGTCAAGTCGCTCAATAAATTTAGTTGAAGAAATTCAATTTCAGATATGAATAGATATTTATTAAATATTGCTTATATCGGTACGAACTTTAGGTAGATTTATCAATAAAACTCATCTCGATACACATTTTCAAAGCTTAATTCATTGATGACAATTGCAGAGGAGTTCAGAAAACAGTGATAAAGGCCCAGCCAAAATTGGACACAACAACAATCCAGGGCAGCTTAGAGTTAGCTCTACAAGTGTTTCGTCCTGCGAATTACATTACAACTCATCTCTCTAGCCGGTACAACGTCCTATCTTATGTCAATCGTATTTGTCTCAACAAATCTCTCTTCCTCTTCACAGGACAGATGCGGGAGTGCATGCACTGCAATCAACCATTCACGTTGATCTCGAGCGGAATTGTGGTTTGCCATACGATGAAGAGTCATTGACATGGGTTCTAAATAAAGCTTTGGACAAGCAAAATCTTCAAATTCGTGTTCTGAGTACTTTACGGGTTCCAGAATCATTTCATTGTCGATACAACGCGAAGGGACGAACATATCTTTATCGATTTGCTGTTGCTAAGACCGCACCACCCGGAGACGTTTTGAAGAATCGCAACTATCAAAGTTTCATTCCAATCGAGGAAATTAAGAGGTGTTTCTTCCTTCAGTAAGCAGCTGGGTTAGTTTGCGCACTGATTCTCTGTGACTCACTTTGTGATCATTTGCAGAGATTCTCGGTTCGATATAGAGGCGTTAAAAGAAGCGACGAAACTGTTCAAGGGACGCCATGATTTTCGAACGTTCATGAGCACAAGCAAACATGTCAATGTAAGCAATTTGTTTTGCATTCCCTTGAAGTGAAAAATGTGAAATTTCGTCTTTTCTTTGTTAGGAAAAGGGACCAATGTTTACTATAAGGACGATATCAGATATAAAAGTTTATCAGGGGAAATCAATAGCAATTCACTCAGACGCAGAGAAGGCTGAAGCGTTATACAATTATTGGAACGTGGAGGTCACCGGCAAATCATTTCTTTACAAACAGGTAGGATAACATCCCATCAGAGTATACAAAATGCAACACCATCTAGAACAACCAGCGTCTAACTGTTGTTCCGTCACCTTTTTTCTTTTCAGGTTCGCCGAATTGTAGCAACTCTAATCAGTGCTGCCTATAATAGAATCTCATTGAAAGAGATTTATGAAATGCTTACAATTCCATCGAAAGAAAGTTGGAACCCACGAATTACAATAGCACCACCATTTGGTCTGTATCTCTCCAAAGTGCATTACGACGAAGCAGATTTTCAATTCAGCCAAACTGAAGAAGAACCAAACGCTACCCTTGACAATGAGTCTTCTGCAGCAACTTCAAGCGAAAAAAAACAAGCTCAAGCCAACTAACACGACAGTAACCACAGCAGCGGGAGCTAAGTACATCGAGTCCTCAAATGGCGAACTCCAACCAATCGCGGAACGATCATTTGGCTTTGTTGTTGACACAAAGCCTGATCTAATTCCTGCGAGCATTCTTGACGGTTTCTTGTATTTGGGATCTCAGGATGCTGTAAATTTTGAAAATATAAACAAATATAAAATTACATATGTCTTGAGTATTGGAGTGTCGCCGCCTCCGATTGAAGGAAACCTCCCGCATGAGTTGGGCGGTAGATACCTAGAGTGTTTAGATTTGCCGGAGTTCGACTTAATCCAGGCAGTTCTGCCAACTGCTTGTGAATGCATTGATGCACAGAAAGGTATCGGAAGGGTTTTAGTTCATTGCAATGCTGGTGTTTCGCGTTCTGCTTCAGTTGTTATTGGCTATTTGATAACAAGGTGTGGGTACTCGTTTCAAGAGGCGTTCAACTTGGTCAAATCGAAGAGGGAGTGCACTCAACCAAATATTGGATTCATAAGACAGTTAAAGACCTTATAGGTCTAATTGTTATCAAGGAAATGTTTGCACAAGCCCCACAGAACTTTTGTATACTAATAAATTATGCGTAAGCGTAAGCAGATCCACTAACTCACAACTTCGAGCAATAAATCGAAACTAATCTTATTGTGTTTAATTCAGTATGATTTCCTTATTTCCTTCGAGTCCCACTGCAGAAAATGAACATCCAGGCATCTCCTCTGCATTGTACTTTTCCAGTTGTCTCTAATACGATACCGTGCTTCCTTGCTCTTTTATATAAGGTCTGGTCATTAATCACACTGATTAAAGCCAATTTTTACTTGCTATGAAGCGGTTTAACTACCGGACGCTGATGTTGGGCACTTCAAGCAAGTTAGACTGGGCACAGTGTCCGGTAAGGACTCCTATTAGTGTTTGCACTTCTTTGCCACTGATCAGTGATATTGTTTTTTGTTTAGCGTTGGCCACAGGGCCCTTGCTATTGTTCCATCTTCCAGATTGAGCCATCAAGTTTTTACTCCACCCAGAGCTTTGTCTTCCAGTTTTCATTTTAAAGAGCTAAACTTAGTGAGCCTCAGGGATTGCCCGACATACACCCAGCTCAAATCCATTTCTGGCAAGGTTGTCCGCTTTTTCGACATGGACACCACCTATAACATCACGTTTGCCAGGGATATTTTACTCACGCTCTGTCTAGGTAAGTAGGTAGGTAATAAATGGCTTTAAAAAGAAGGTGGGGGATGCACTTACGTCGTTGTACTGCCACATGAGTTAACACAGAAAGGTTGGGGCGACGCGGCGTGATTACTACGACAGCCAGCAAGATTTGTCAGTGAAGTCCAGTATCGATCTAACTGGGTTGTTAAACAAGTAGGAGCCCAGAGTGGAGTTCCTTATCGAGGCGAGTGCAGGGCAGCTGCAGCGAAGGTGCACTTTCCACCTCTTCTTCATCAGCTTCTGCAGAAATCATTTGAGAATAGTCTGTCTTTTCGCGTATAGACCTAATAGGCAGTGTCCGGTGATTACACCTGTTCTGATTTTTGATCAGAATCAGGTCTTTTTGGTTCGAGAGTGGGACAGATTTGCTTAGTGATATGCTTAGTCCTTATTAGTGCGATTTCAGGCCGGGGAAATCCACCATCGACCAAATCTTCACATTACCGCAGATTCTGGAAAAAAACCAAGAAATGCAGATCGACACCTACCACCTATTCAAGGCCGCATATCACAGAGTGCATAGAGACGAGCTGGACGACGATGGACAATTCTCGCTACTCCATCAAGGTCGGTAACGAACTCACCGAGACCTTCAATGTCAAAAAAGGTTTTAGACAAGACGACGCGTTGTCATGTGACTTTATTAACATTATTCTTGAGAAGATCGTGCAGAACTCACACGCTAACACAAGAGACACGATCTTCCAAAAGTCCATACCATACACGGATGACATTGACGTGATTGGTCGAACACAGCGAGCCGACGAAGTATATGTTGTCATCAAGAAAGGACGCACAACATCGACGTCTTGGACAGAGCGTCACAATGGGCAGCTTTAACTTCCAGGTAGTGAAGGACTTCGTCTACCTCGGCTTGCAAATGAACAGTACGAACAACACCAGTACCGAGGTTAAACGCAGAATTACTCTTGCCAATCGCTGTTTGTACTGACGATAGCTTGTCACACTAGAACCAGAGTGACGATAGTTAACCAGTCTCGTTAGTCTAGCCGATAGTCTAGAGAGTCTTTATTAACGTCACTCTAGATACTGTCTAGTTTTCACTCTAGGAACTGGAGTGACGATAGTGATTAGAGTGACAAACTAGCCACAATCTGTCATCGTCACTCTAGTTTCTAGAATGACACTCTAGTTGACGATATTTAGTCACGCTAGAAACTAGAGTGACGATAGCTTATCACGCTAGAAACTAGAGTGACTAGAGTCTACAGTGCCACTCTAGAAACTAGAGTGACTATATCCCGTGATTTCTAGCCCTAGAATCTAGCCCTAGATTTCTAGCCCTAGATTCTAGCCCTAGATTTCTAGCCCTAGATTCTAGCCCTACATTCTAGCCGTAGATTCTAGGCCTAGAACCAAGTTTCTAGAGAAACTGCAGTCACGATTTCTAGTTTCTAGAGTGACAAACTACCGTCACTCTACTTTCTAGCGTGACAAGCTATCGTCACTCTAGTTACTATCGTCACTTGTTACTATAGTCACTCTAGTTACTTGAGTGACAACTAGACAGTATCTAGAGTGACGTTAGTAACGATCTCTAAACTATCGGCTAGACTAACTATCGACACTCTAGTTTCTAGATTCTAGAGCGACAAACTACCGTCACTCTAGTTTCTAGTGTGACAAGCTATCGTCACTCTAGTTTCTAGTGTGACAAACTCCCGTCACTCTAGTTTCTAACTATCATACTCGTTACTGCCGTCACTCCAGTTACTAGAGTGACAACTAGACAGTATCTAGAGTGACGTTAGTAAAGACTTTCTAGACTATCGTCTAGACTAACTAGAGCGACAAACTACCGTCACTCTGGTTTCTAGTGTGACAAGCTATCGTCACTCTAGTTTCTAGCATGACTAACTATCGTCAACTAGAGTGTCACTCTAGAAACTAGAGTGACGATGATAGTTTGACGCTAGTTTGTCACTCTAAAAACTAGAGTGACTAGAGTCTAGAGTGTCACTCTAGAAACTAGAGTGACTATAGCTTGTCACGATAGAATTGCTAGAATATAGCCCTAGATTTCTAGCCCTAGATTCTAGCCTTCAAATCTAGCAGTAGATTTCAAGCCCTAGAATTCTAGCCCTAGATTCTAGCCCTAGATTCTAGCCCTAGAATCTAGCCCTAGATTCTAGCCCTAGATTCTAGCCCTAGATTTCTAGCCCTAGAATCTAGCCCTAGATTCTAGCCCTAGATTTCTAGCCCTAGAATAAAGCCCTAGAATCTAGCCCTAGAATCTAGCCTTAGATTCTAGCCCTAGACTTCTAGCCCTAGATTTCTAGCCCTAGAATCTAGCCCTAGAATTCAAGCCCTAGATTCTAGCCCTAGATTCTAGCCATAGATTCTAGCCCTAGAATCTAGCCCTAGATTCTAGCCCAAGATTCTAGCCCTAGATTTCTAGCCCCAGAATCTAGCCCTAGATTCTAGCCCTTGATTCTAGCCCTAGATTTCTAGCCCTAGATTCTAGCCCTAGAATATAGCCCTAGAATCTAGCCCTAGAATCTAGCTAGAATCTAGGGCTAGAATCTAACTATCTCGAGTTACTATAGTATAGCCCTAGAATCTAGCGCCAGAATCTAGATCTAGATAGAAGAATCTAGAACTAGCCCTCTAGGGCCAGATTCAAGCCCTCCATTCTAGCCCTAGATTCTAGCCCTAGAACCAAGTTTCTAGAGAAACTGGAGTCACGATTTCTAGTTTCTAGAGCGACAAACTACCGTCACTCTAGTTTCTAAGTATCATACTCGTTACTAACGTCACTCTAGTTACTAGAGTGAATAACGATCGTCACTCTAGTTACTAACGTCACAACTAGTTAATCACTCTAGTTATTATCGTCACAACTAGTTAATCACTCTAGTTATTATCGTCACTTGTTACTGCCGTCACTCTAATTACTAGAGTGACAACTAGCAAGTATCTAGAGTGACGTTAGTAACGACTCTCTATACTATCGTCTAGACTAACTATCGTCACTTTAGTTTCTAGCGTGACTAAATGTCGTCAACTAGAGTATCACTCTAGTAACTAGAGTGACGTTAGTAATGAGTATGATACTTAGAAAGTAGAGTGATGGTAGTTTTTCGCTCAAGAAACTAGAAATCGTGACTCTAGTTCCTCTAGAAACTAGATTCTAGACCTAGATTCTAGGGCTAGAAATCTAGGGCTAGAACTCAAGGGCTAGAATCTAGGGCTAGAATCTAGGGCTAGAAATCTAGGGCTAGATTCTAGGGCTAGAAATCTAGAGCTAGAAATCTAGGGCTAGAATCTAGGGCTAGAATCTAGGGCTAGAAATCTAGGGCTAGAGTCTCGGGCTAGAATCTAGGGCTAGAAATCTAGGGCTAGAAACTAGGGCTAGAATCTAGGGCTATATTCTAGGGCTAGAATCTAGGGCTAGAAATCTAGGGCTAGAATCTAGGGCTAGATTCTAGGGCTACCGTCACTCTAGTTTCTAGCGTGACAAGCTATCGTCACTCTAGTTGCTAGAGTGAAAAACTACCGTCACTCTAGTTTCTAGAGTGACAAGCTTTCGTCACTTTAGTTGCTAGAGTGACAAACTACCGTCACTCTAGTTTCTAGCGTGACAAGCTATCGTCACTCTAGTTGCTAGAGTGAAAAACTACCGTCACTCTAGTTACTATCGTCACAACTAGTTAATCACTCTTGTTACTATCGTCACTTGTTACTGTCGTCAC
Source organism: Eristalis intricaria (assembly GCA_964034865.1). Taxonomy (NCBI): domain Eukaryota; kingdom Metazoa; phylum Arthropoda; class Insecta; order Diptera; family Syrphidae; genus Eristalis; species Eristalis intricaria. Next base: position 34,965,014 of record OZ035875.1, read on the forward strand.
TCTAGTTACTTGAGTGACAACTAGACAGTATCTAGAGTGACGTTAGTAACGATCTCTAAACTATCGGCTAGACTAACTATCGACACTCTAGTTTCTAGTGTGACAAGCTACCGTCACCCTAGTGTCTAGCGTGACAAGCTATCGTCACTCTAGTTGCTAGAGTGAAAAACTACCGTCACTCTAGTTTCTAGAGTGACAAGCTACCGTCACCCTAGTGTCTAGCGTGACAAGCTATCGTCACTCTAGTTGCTAGAGTGAAAAACTACCGTCACTCTAGTTTCTAGAGTGACAAGCTTTCGTCACTTTAGTTGCTAGAGTGACAAACTACCGTCACTCTAGTTTCTAGTGTGACAAGCTTTCGTCACTTTAGTTGCTAGAGTGACAAACTACCGTCACTCTAGTTTCTAGTGTGACAAGCTATCGTCACTCTAGTTTCTAGTGTGACAAACTACCGTCACTCTAGTTTCTAACTATCATACTCGTTACTGCCGTCACTCCAGTTACTAGAGTGACAACTAGACAGTATATAGAGTGACGTTAGTAAAGACTCTGGTAGTCCTAGAATCTAGCCCTAGATTCAAGCCCTAGATTCTAGCCCTAGATTCTAGCCCTAGATTTCTAGCCCTAGATTCTAGCCCTAGATTCTAGCCCTAGATTCTAGCCCTAGATTCTAGCCCTAGATTTCTAGCCCTAGATTCTAGCCCTAGATTTCTAGCCCTAGATTCTAGCCCTAGATTCTAGCCCTAGATTCTAGCCCTAGATTCTAGCTAGATTCTAAGGCTAGATTCTAGGGCTAGATTCTAGCTTGATTCTAAGGCTAGATGCTAGGGCTAGAAATCTTGGGTTAAAAATCTAGGGCTAGAAATCTAGGGCTAGATTCTATTGCTAGAAATCTAGGGCTAGATTCTAGGGCTAGAAATCTAGGGCTAGAATCTAGGGCTAGAATCTAGGGCTAGAAATCTAGGGCTAGAGTCTCGGGCTAGAATCTAGGGCTAGAAATCTAGGGCTAGAATCTAGGGCTAGAATCTAGGGCTAGAATCTAGGGCTAGAAATCTAGGGCTAGAGTCTCGGGCTAGAATCTAGGGCTAGAAATCTAGGGCTAGATTCTAGGGCTAGAAATCTAGGGCTAGAATCTAGGGCTAGAATCTATGGCTAGAATCTAGGGCTAGAATCTAGGGCTAGAATCTAGGGCTAGATTCTAGGGCTAGAAATCTAGGGCTAGAAATCTAGGGCTAGAATCTAGGGCTAGAATCTAGGGCTAGAATCTAGGGCTAGAAATCTAGGGCTAGAAATCTAGGGCTAGAATCTAGGGCTAGATTCTAGGGCTAGAAATCTAGGACTAGAAATCTAGGGCTAGAATCTAGGGCTAGAATCTAGGGCTAGAAATCTAGGGCTAGAGTCTCGGGCTAGAATCTAGGGCTAGAAATCTAGGGCTAGGTTCTAGGGCTAGAAATCTAGTGCTAGATACTAGGGCTAGAAATCTAGGGCTAGAGTCTCGGGCTAGAATCTAGGGCTAGAAATCTAGGGCTAGATTCTAGGGCTAGATTCTAGGGCTAGAATCTAGGGCTAGAATCTAGGGCTAGAATCTAGGGCTACCGTCACTCTAGTTTCTAGCGTGACAAGCTATCGTCACTCTAGTTGCTAGAGTGAAAAACTACCGTCACTCTAGTTTCTAGAGTGACAAGCTTTCGTCACTTTAGTTGCTAGAGTGACAAACTACCGTCACTCTAGTTTCTAGCGTGACAAGCTATCGTCACTCTAGTTGCTAGAGTGAAAAACTACCGTCACTCTAGTTACTATCGTCACAACTAGTTATTCACTCTAGTTACTATCGTCACTTGTTACTGTCGTCACTCTAGTTACTTGAGTGACAACTAGACAGTATCTAGAGTGACGTTAGTAACGATCTCTAAACTATCGGCTAGACTAACTATCGACACTCTAGTTTCTAGTGTGACAAGCTACCGTCACCCTAGTTTCTAGCGTGACAAGCTATCGTCACTCTAGTTGCTAGAGTGAAAAACTACCGTCACTCTAGTTTCTAGAGTGACAAGCTACCGTCACCCTAGTGTCTAGCGTGACAAGCTATCGTCACTCTAGTTGCTAGAGTGAAAAACTACCGTCACTCTAGTTTCTAGAGTGACAAGCTTTCGTCACTTTAGTTGCTAGAGTGACAAACTACCGTCACTCTAGTTTCTAGTGTGACAAGCTTTCGTCACTCTAGTTTCTAGTGTGACAAACTACCGTCACTCTAGTTTCTAACTATCATACTCGTTACTGCCGTCACTCCAGTTACTAGAGTGACAACTAGACAGTATCTAGAGTGACGTTAGTAAAGACTTTCTAGACTATCGTCTAGACTAACTAGAGCGACAAACTACCGTCACTCTAGTTTCTAGTGTGACAAGCTATCGTCACTCTAGTTTCTAGCATGACTAAATATCGTCAACTAGAGTGTCACTCTAGAAACTAGAGTGACGATGACAGCTTGTGGCTAGTTTGTCACTCTAGTCACTATCGTCACTCCAGTTACTAGAGTGAAAACTAGACAGTATCTAGAGTGACGTTAGTAAAGACTCTGGTAGTCCTAGAATCTAGCCCTAGATTTCTAGCCCTAGATTCTAGCCCTAGATTCTAGCCCTAGATTCTAGCCCTAGATTTCTAGCCCTAGATTCTAGCCCTAGATTCTAGCCCTAGATTCTAGCCCTAGATTCTAGCTAGATTCTAAGGCTAGATGCTAGGGCTAGAAATCTTGGGTTAGAAATCTAGGGCTAGAAATCTAGGGCTAGATTCTAGGGCTAGAAATCTAGGGCTAGATTCTAGGGCTAGAAATCTAGGGCTAGAATCTAGGGCTAGAATCTAGGGCTAGAAATCTAGGGCTAGAGTCTCGGGCTAGAATCTAGGGCTAGAAAACTAGGGCTAGAATCTAGGGCTAGAATCTAGGGCTAGAATCTAGGGCTAGAAATCTAGGGCTAGAATCTAGGGCTAGATTCTAGGGCTAGAAATCTAGGGCTAGAGTCTCGGGCTAGAATCTAAGGCTAGAAATCTAGGGCTGGAATCTAGGGCTAGAAATCTAGGGCTAGAATCTAGGGCTAGAAATCTAGGGCTAGAAATCTAGGGCTAAAGTCTCGGGCTAGAATCTAGGGCTAGAAATCTAGGGCTAGATTCTAGGGCTAGAATCTAGGGCTAGAATCTAGGGCTAGAATCTAGGGCTAGAAATCTAGGGCTAGAGTCTCGGGCTAGAATCTAGGGCTAGAAATCTAGGGCTAGAATCTAGGGCTAGAATCTAGGGCTAGAATCTAGGGCTAGAAATCTAGGGCTAGAAATCTAGGGCTAGATTCTAGGGCTAGAAATCTAGGGCTAGAAATCTAGGGCTAGAGTCTCGGGCTAGAAATCTAGGGCTAGATTCTAGGGCTAGAAATCTAGGGCTAGAAATCTAGGGCTAGAATCTAGGGCTAGAATCTAGGGCTAGAATCTAGGGCTAGAATCTAGGGCTAGAAATCTAGGGCTAGAAATCTAGGGCTAGATTCTAGGGCTAGAAATCTAGGACTAGAAATCTAGGGCTAGAATCTAGGGCTAGAATCTAGGGCTAGAATCTAGGGCTAGAAATCTAGGGCTAGAGTCTCGGGCTAGGGCTAGAATCTAGGGCTAGAAATCTAGGGCTAGAATCTAGGGCTAGAAATCTGGGGCTAGAGTCTCGGGCTAGAATCTAGGGCTAGAAATCTAGGGCTAGATTCTAGGGCTAGAAATCTAGGGCTAGAAATCTAGGGCTAGAATCTAGGGCTAGAATCTAGGGCTAGAATCTAGGGCTAGAAATCTAGGGCTAGAGTCTCGGGCTAGAATCTAGGGCTAGAAATCTAGGGCTAGAATCTAGGGCTAGAATCTAGGGCTAGAATCTAGGGCTAGAAATCTAGGGCTAGAAATCTAGGGCTAGAATCTAGGGCTAGAAATCTAGGGCTAGAAATCTAGGGCTAGAGTCTCGGGCTAGAATCTAGGGCTAGAAATCTAGGGCTAGATTCTAGGGCTAGAAATCTAGGGCTAGAAATCTAGGGCTAGAATCTAGGGCTAGAATCTAGGGCTAGAATCTAGGGCTAGAATCTAGGGCTAGAAATCTAGGGCTAGAAATCTAGGGCTAGATTCTAGGGCTAGAAATCTAGGACTAGAAATCTAGGGCTAGAATCTAGGGCTAGAAATCTAGGGCTAGAGTCTCGGGCTAGAATCTAGGGCTAGAAGTCTAGGGCTAGATTCTAGGGCTAGAAATCTAGGGCTAGAAATCTAGGGCTAGAAATCTAGGGCTAGAATCTAGGGCTAGAATCTAGGGCTAGAAATCTAGGGCTAGAAATCTAGGGCTAGATTCTAGGGCTAGAAATCTAGGGCTAGAATCTAGGGCTAGAAATCTGGGGCTAGAAATCTAGGGCTAGAAATCTAGGGCTAGAATCTAGGGCTAGAAATCTAGGGCTAGATTCTAGGGCTAGAATCTAGGGCTACCGTCACTCTAGTTTCTAGCGTGACAAGCTATCGTCACTCTAGTTGCTAGAGTGAAAAACTACCGTCACTCTAGTTTCTAGCGTGACAAGCTATCGTCACTCTAGTTGCTAGAGTAAAAAACTACCGTCACTCTAGTTACTATCGTCACAACTAGTTAATCACTCTAGTTACTATCGTCACTTGTTACTGTCGTCACTCTAATTACTAGAGTGACAACTAGCAAGTATCTAGAGTGACGTTAGTAACGACTCTCTAGACTATCGTCTAGACTAACTATCGTCACTCTAGTTTCTAGCGCTATATTATAGAGTGACAAGCTACCGCCACTCTAGTTTCTAGCTTGACAAGCTATCGTCACTCTAGTTTCTCTAGGCTAGAATCTAGGCGTAAAATCTAGCGCTAGAATCTGTGGCTAGACTCTAGCGTAGTAATATAGCGCTAGAATGTAGTCACCCTAGTTTTTAGAGTGACACGCTATCGTCGCTCTAGTTTCTAGCGTGACTAAATATCGTCAACTAGAGCGTCACTCTAGAAACTAGAGTGACGATGACAGCTTGTGGCTAGTTTGTCACTCTAGTCACTATCGTCACTCCAGTTACTAGAGTGAAAACTAGACAGTATCTAGAGTGACGTTAGTAAAGACTCTCTAGACTATCGTATAGACTAACGAGACTATGTGACTTTATTAACATTATTCTTGAGAAGATCGTGCAGAACTCACACGCTAACACAAGAGACACGATCTTCCAAAAGTCCATACCATACACGGATGACATTGACGTGATTGGTCGAACACAGCGAGCCGTCAATAAAGCTTTTGCTAGTATTGAAGCGGAGGCAGCCAAAATGTGTTAAGCGGTGAACGAGGGCAAGACGAAGTATATGTTGTCATCAAGAAAGAACGCACAACATCGACGTCTTGGACAGAACGTCACAATGGGCAGCTTTAACTTCGAGGTAGTGAAGGACTTCGTCTACCTCGGCTTGCAAATGAACAGTACGAACAACACCAGTACCGAGGTTAAACGCAGAATTACTCTTGCCAATCGCTGTTTGTACGGGCTCAAGGGGCAATTGAGTAGTAGAGTCCTCTCTCGAAAGACCAAGCTAACATTATATAACACCTTGATCAACCCTGTCCTGCTCTATGGTGCGGAGGCATGGACAATCTCAAAAGCGGATGAAGAAGCACTTGGTCTTTTCGAAAGAAAAGTTCTGCGTTCAATCTTTGGTCCTGTCTGCGTAGATGGTTATTGGACAAGAAGATTCATCCACGAACTGTACGAGCTGTACAGCGGTATGAGCCTAGTCGTCTGGGCCATGTAGAGCGCATGGACAACACTACTCCAGCCAGAAGAGCCTTCGACCCCGAACCAATGGGACAACGCCAATGAGAACGCCCACGAAACCGATGACGCACCCAGGTGGAGAAGGACCTCAATTGACTTGGTGTGCACAGTTGGAGACAGCTGGCTAAAGATCGTGCCAGCTGCCTCGGATGCCTCGGACTTTAGCGCCACTAGAAAAAGAAGAAGGCTGTCTGTAAAGATGCAAATGTCGCGGCCGGATATCAAGTTCCACCTAAGCCAGAACAGTGCTTTGTTGATCACCATTATTTCGGCTTGGCAGACACTGCAGTGATTAGGGAGACAAATTGATTTATTTAAATTAAGCTGTTGAGAAAATACCACCACTACTAAAAGTGATAAACTCCTACTTACTTGCGTTCCAAAGACGGTTTTATTCAGAAATCTGTTTTAAATTAAAGAAACGCAGAAAAGGTTTTATTTTTTAATAATTTTTTGAGGTTGTTTTCATTTTATTGTTATTATCATTAATAGTAATTATAATCATTTCATATTTCATTTTGATTGTAATGTGTGTGTCTGTATATAATAATCATTTGCTTTGTTTCGTTTTGAATTATTTTTCTTTTTGTCTTTAATTCTTTGTTTGGATTATAAATTCGTACTCTTCGATGTGTTAATTAAAATTTTCAATAATTAATTATACATTACATATATGAATTTACAAGTTCTCAAATTTCTTCATTATGAATATAATCATAAAAAAAATTATGAGGAAATAGGAAAGAATAACAAAACGATGTAAGTACAAGTGTTTGCTTGTACGGAATGTATTTCTATAAAATTCGGGACTAAATAATGTTAACCTGAATTATAATGGAAGAACAATTATTTATTATTATCAAAAAAATATTTCGTTTATTATTTATATCATTTGATTTTTCTATTCTTTAATAAATGCTCATTTTGATTATTCTCGAGGGTTTTTGAGAATCGTTGCTTTGACACTGATTGTAGAGTTATGCTCTTTAAAAAAAGAGGCCATACTGTGAATCGAAGGCATTCAAAATATAATATTTAGAAAAAAAAGGCTTGAATAAATCCGACGTGTCTGAAAACAGTGGCATTTAAATGTTTCATTCGATCAACAAAACTGAAGCGGTTGTGAGTTAAGTAAGTTTCGATTTAATGTTTTCATAGGCAGTACTTTAGTTATCGACTTGAAAATAAAGTATTTCTTTTGTTATGTGCTTATTTTGAAAAGCAAAATTAAATTTTGTTTGATGTTGATTCAGAGTATTTTATTTTTTTATTTTTATTAAATTTTTGTTTTCCTTTTTTTTCAATTTGTAATACTAATGGAATGTGTAATTCCTTTTTTTTTCTTCTGTGTATTGTGGTAACATTTACATTTTGTTTGTATAATTAATTTATTTTAGAAATAGATGATTTACTATACAATATTTTCAATATATATATATATGTATATATATATATTTATTTTATATAAATTTCTTATAGGCAATGTTTGACAATAATAACTTTTAAAATTTGATTATAAATTGTTTAGTTACATTAACATTCTTTATTACAATTATTTTGTTTAGTTATATTTTTTCTTTTTTTTTTTGTTGGTGTTAGAAACGTGGCTGTTTCTTGGTGTTCTTATTTTTAATACCAAATTATTGCAATTTAATATTTAGTTTGAAGGTGTACTTGTGTAGATATTAATTTAGTAGTCAGAAATCAATTTCAAAGCACGACTGTTTCAAATTTGGGGCAAAAACATGGACTATGACCAAAATAATTTACGGTCATCTATAGGCATGAGCGTGCAAGATTATTTATATTCCGACATTTCATGCTTATCAAAATGTCGTAGACTCTATTATAGGGGGAGTGTGTGTAATCGCTCACTCCACCCATGCGTGTTTGACACTAATTGAAGGACGCTCAAGCCTATCATACCTAGTTGGCACTTTAAGTGATTGAGTTTGAAAGAGCTTTTGTATAAAAATAAGCAAACATGTGAATGTACTAGAATTCAATGGAGTATTTGAATCAGTGAATGGTTTGCGATGAATCTCTATTGATACTCAAGAGTCAAGAAAATTTGCTATAACCACAAGACCAAAAGACAAGACAAAACATTTTTTAGTTGCTCTAAGTATAACCATGGAAACCATGGAACTGTTTGAGAACCTGCAAGATTCGTTGCGTAGCGGGTTGGTTTGTCGTTTCTTCAATTCTTGAGCCAGGCAACTTACATATTTCACGGCCTAACCTCTTTGGGTCGCCGTGGCGTAGTGTGTTAGTGCGTCGACTCCTACGCAGAGGGTGCCAGGTTCGATACCCGAATTTACCACCACCTTTGATAATTCACGGCTCCACTTCTTTCGAGTCACTGACAATGCTCTAGAAAGAGCTTCTCAACTTCGCCATTCGGAGTCGGCATTAAACTGTAGGTCTCTTCCACTCGTGAAAGAACAATAGCTCACGAGTGGTTGCTGAGAAGCTAGGCCCAGGTCCGCCTCGGACTGTCGCGCCACCCATATTATTATATTAACCTCTTTGGAATCACTGACAAGTATTATCTGTCTAAATATATCTCCTTAAAGTTCGGAGTCAGAATAGCACTGTAGGTGGTCCCATCCAATCGTGAGAGAACCAGTGCAAATCAAGGACAAGTGCTGTCGCAGGTATAATTATTATTAGTTAGTTAGGTTAGGTTGTTGGGCTGCTAGTGAATTCACCAGCACATTTAGAGCATATTGATCCATTGTGATACCCATCAGACTGGGTCAGACTTCTACCACTGATTGACTACTCCAGTGATAATGCCGTTAATTTGATCCCAACTGCAAATGACTGGTGGTGAATGGACCAGATTTGAAAACCAGATAAAAGCGTATTAGCTTTGCTTTCACTGGGATTCGAACCGGGGACCCCGCTAACCAGAATCAGGCACTCTACCAACTGCGCCATCCAGTGCGCCCCATTGAAAACGTCGCAAGCGTGCAGATCTGACAAAACATTTTCTGGGTTTGGGAGTCTTTAAGAGAGTTTTAATTTGAAATTCGAACTGTCATTCCGGTTATCTTATCACTATATCGTCTTTCAGGCAAATAAATGAAGCTCTATCCTGGCTAAAACCTGGGCACTGGGTGCAATCAGATTTAACTCCACGACGTCCCTTAAATGCCGACAATCCCTTAACAAAATGGCTAAGTATACAGTGACATTCCAGAGAATTGCGAAGCTGAAGTACTTGCTGGAATATCTGTCAAAAAAGCACTCAAATTCGTCGATGAACTAGGAGGCGATCAGCTGTGAAGTCAGCTATCTCTGTAATACTTAATTTCTGCTTGAAACGCTTACTCATACGAAACGTAGATGGTCTCTTGGTACTGGGTGCCCCATCGCAAAATAATTATAATTATGGCCTACTATTGATCCAAAAGGCTCACTCGACATGATCAGTGTGAGTAGATCGAATCTCAGAAACCGGGCACTACGCCATTGGTATTAACGCCTCCAGACTAGGGATAGAAATAACGATTTTTGCTGAAGTTGCCTAGATGAAGAGGAGGAAGAAATTATTTGAAGTAATGGCAACCGTCGTGAAGCATTCCACGTGTTGGCCGCTATCATTTTCCCTGATTGGGGCTGAGTTGTACATTTTTTTTGTTGAAAGTAGAGTATTTTATGGGTCTGTTCATTTCATACGTCTGAGTTTCATATTAACTGGAAAATTGATGGGAGTGTGTCGTCCCATGTACACGAAGGGACTGGTCAGGTTCTAGGGACACCGAATTTCCGTAAGTAGACACTCACGAACACACACTGCTTGTCTGGTCTGGACCGCGAGAATATTGTGCGACGGGCAGATGTAAGCACGGGTGAATTCTATACTTTTTTTTAACCCGATTCAGCTGCTTGGCTACCGAGATGACATCGAAATTGACAAAAAAAAAACGATAAGAAAATCTTAATGCGTGACTTTTTGCCTTATGGCTTTTGAGCTATTCCTGATATTTGTCAACGTCAACCATGCTCAGTTTGGATTTTCATCTTCAAACGACTTTCCACTGCGCCTAATTGGCGATGAGGGGGCCTTAGAACAGCTGGAGGAAGATTGGCTTCTTTATCGAAAATTGTCTTCAGCGATGGATCTCATTTCTGGTTGAATTGGTATTTTATTGCGCGTAAACACTCACTTATGCCTACAAGCCAAGCATTAGGTGCAGCCTTGGAAGACAGCATTGCAGCTAGGTAGACCGTAAAAGTGATTCAAAATTAGATTTAAAAATATGACACAATGCGCTTTGAGTGGGAAAAAAATCCTACTTGGATATTTGACCCCAATTGCGAGGAAGACAAAGCCGGAAGAATGTCTACTAAATTGGTTCGTCCAAGGATCGTGCGTGTGATCATAAGTATTTCGGTCAAGTCTTTGAATTCGCACACCCTGGTTTGAGAATGATAACGTAATCGCGGATGTTAGGCACCTATTGGTAAAAGAATTTTATGTGAATCATGATCGGGTCAAAACGGATAAGGTAATGATAGACATCGGACTGTTGACCAAACAAATATATATATTAAATGAGAAATGGACACATTAGTGCGATTCTTATGAATTTTCTATGTACAAAGTTTTCGAAGGAGGAAACATACGCCCACGCTGCCGTACTAGAAAGCTGGATAGCACAGCAGAACATAGAACAAACCGATATTCTTCCGCCAACCTTTGCTCCGAAAAAGAGTTTCTATCCCGACCGGGAATTGTGGAAGGAACGAGTGGCGACAACAGAGGGGAGATCGTCCTATACCCTGTTGGCTCAAGGACGAGCGCTGGTACAGGGGCAGGGATCTTCTGTGACCCCTTCGAAAAATCCATGGCTCTAAGTGACAGCTTTCAAGTAGAAGTGGCTGCTATACATTAGGCAACGCTCGCGCTGAAAGACCAAAGCGTTACCGGCGATCGATCACCATCTTTTCTGATAGCCAAGCGGCAATAAAGCCATAGCATCAGACATTCTGGCATCTGAGCTGATTGGACTTTGCAGACAAAGTGTCAACAAGATATCCTTGGAGAAGTCGGAGACCCTCTGTTGAATACATACGGGAATCCATTGTAACTAAAGGGCTGGAAGCCGGGAGAATATTTGGCAATCCCATGCGTGCATACGCCACTCAGCCCCATAAAGACAATGCTTGTAGACGAGGCCCTGGATATGGCAAGTACACACAGGCTTAACCTGAATACTGCATTCACAGCATGGACTATGGCCGAAGCTGAACAAGAAGAGATCAACATCATTGATCGGCTTAGTCGCAGAGACGTACGGACGTTGATAGGAGTCCTTACCACTGTACCATAGGTACACATGCGTTGCGACTGAACTTAGCACATAACGACTTTTTTTGCAGAAGCTACTGAGACGAGGAAGACATAAAATCTATCCAACATCTGCGAACGCCCAGACCTAGCAGTGAAAGGGGTATTTTCTAGGAAAACACTTATACTTGGTGCTAGAGGACTTAAGCGGCTTTGGCTTGAAAAACCTCCTAAGATTGGCACATAAATCTGGCTGGTTTTAGAATTGCAGTAGGTCTCACGGTAGTTTAATATTCCTAAATATGGGCACAATGGACCCAACATGTTGATCGAAGTGAGTCGCTGCCAATTGGCAGTCAGGGCTCTCAAATTAGCTACATACCTAGCATATATATAGTGAATCAAAAGACACGATTTACATGGTGTATTATTTTTTGTAATTCTTCACAAAAATGTGCAAAAATATGAACATTTTCGGGGGTTCCAGATTGACTGGCAGAAAATGCCTAGTTATCCATCAAAAATTTTGGATCTGTCAAGCGGCGGCGAATTACATATTTGATTTCTGAAGTTTCTTTGTATCGTAATTTGTTACTTTTGAAATTTTTCTTCATTCAAATTCTGATTTCCAAGTCAGCGATCCTTATTATTACTTTTATAATCAGGCTTAAACATCGTCTAACGATAATAGAATGGAAAATGCGTGCCAGAATAACACGATGTGGACCTCGGAATGTCAGTGGATACATGCGAAGGGTTTTAAAAATGTAATGGATTCCGCTTTGTCGAGACAGCCGCTTCACTGCAACAAGTGAAAAATAACGGAAAGATCGTTTTTTTTTTCTTCGTTCTTTCCTCCCTTCGTATTATTGGGACGCCTTATTGGGGCAACAAAAGGGGACCATCAGCTGCGAAGTCGCTCCTTTAAACTGAGGAGTGCTTTAACTATTAAAGGTTTGAAGAAAGTCGATTAAATGATTCACAACCAAGCGGATGCATTTTTTTTAGAAAGACAAAGAGATAATAAGAACGTTGCCGTCAACTCACACAGCACACTGAAATTTTTGGAGGCTAATGGCGTGGCATTTCTGGCCACAAAATTCGAGGGCTGTTTGGTGTAATCCAGTTACTTTGAAGTTAAATACTTCTTTTTCAAGATTTAAGCATTTTTCAACTGTCAGCGCCTTCTAAATAATATGACTTCTCATACGCGTAAGATGCATTTAAGGTCCTTATACAAAACTATATACTCAAGACTTGTAAGCGCAGAAGACAACACTAATTGTTGGTTTATCTAAAAAAAAGTAATGTAAGCCAGCAGAGTGTCCAATCTACATGTTTTAGGCTACCAAAACTTAGCTGCAGATAGTGAATGAGAATCGGAAATTCATCAGGTCTTTCTTCACCCTCTGATGGGCTTAAAAGGATGCTATTCTGTCTGGAATCCCATAATGGACCATCAGTATAGTGATCGACAGATTTTCATATTTCATGTTAAAAGAAGTAGGCTCAATTACGAGGTCGCCGTGTCGTGTGATGTCCAGATTCGATTCATGGTATGATCAACAGATTTACTGTCTTGAAAAATGTTCTCAAACTTAGCCGTTAGGAGTCATCATAAAATCTGAGGTCCAATACCAATAGCACGTACATCACAAGCGGTTGTGGTTGACGCTAAGCCTGTCGCTGGCCCTCTGAGGGCTGTAGTGCCGCCCATTTTACTATGTATTTAACAGCCAGCCGCTTCAGTTAGGTGTAGACTTTGGTGTGATGTTTATTTGTGCTGTGAGTTTGTTCTTCTGATTTGCTTCAGTTTTAATAGCGACCTTTACTACCCAGTCCTTCTAGGTGGAACCTGAAGACTTAAGTGCTGTCGCCTAAATATGTATTTAATACGTAATCTAGATGATACACGTATAAATAGATGTTCACAAGATCCCCCTCTCTGTCTCTGGCTAATTACATCTTATATTTTTGGGGTGACACGGTATACCACTGGAACGCACAGACGAGAAGTACACAGCAACTTTAATGCCCAATATCTGAGCTTCTAGTTTCAAAGTTCCACAACAAATTGCTCTGAGTCTAACCGGGAACTGGTTAGTTTGTGAGTTTAGTGGCTTGTGAAGCATATACTTGGAGGGCGCGTGTAAATTCCTCCCCTTGTAAAGTTTAGGACTCAGTTATTGCCTCCTTTCGTTTTCGGGGAATGCTTTCATCTGACATTCATTTCCACTTCATTTACACGCGGAGTCTTGATCTCGCTCACGTTCTTGAAGGCTAGGAGAGGGGCAACGTAATTAACGTTAAAAACTACACACAGGACTTTCTTCTGGCAACATTTTCAAAATATATTCCAAGACTCGTGAGGATTAAATTAACTATGTTAATACTTGAAGGAAAATGTAAATAAGAAGCTTACAAGGCAGAAAGCGCTAAGAGTTCAAAGAATGAATGATCCTTAAAACGATGGTTTATTTTTTTGCAATAGGATGCGTTCCTCCCCAATGTAGCGCTACGAATAAGAATACGAAGAAGGATACATTATTTCCCGCTGCAAAGAATTAAAAAAACAGAAAATTGATCTTGTCAAGCAAGTAATTCGTTCGAAAATACATTACGTATGTGTGTATACACCCCAAGTAAGTTCTTATTCTATTTCATTTAGTTTTGCATTTGAATTGAGTCCAATATATATTGCCTCACGAATTCGATTTAGAAACGAACCACACAAAACCCTTATTAACTTTGGCATCTACTTATTGTTTTCCTATTTATGATATAATTCGTAAGTTTTTGCTTTTCGGTTTTGTATAAGTTGAATTTAGTTTTTGTTTAATTTTTATTCTAAGGACCACATTCGTATTGATTTTTGTTTTTTGTTTCATTTTAATTTTCATTGTAAATCCAATTTTGACATATAGCTTAGTTATATTTTCTTTTCTTCTGTTTTTAAGTTATCACCTACTACTTACATTGAATGTGTAAAAAATGTTTTTCGTCTTCCTTCTATGTTTTGTTATTTTCCGTTTTTTTCTTCATTTTTGGTTTTAATTTTAAATATGTATACTAATTTTGAATATATAGAAATATATATTTATATAATTTTGCTTTATTGATAAAAATCGAGAGTATAACTATATTTTTTAAAAAACAAAAAAATATTGTATTTGTATGATTCTTCATATTTTGAGTTTTATTTTTAAAAATTTTTCAAAATTTTGGCACATGGTTTCCGAAACGGGTGAAAAACTAATTTTCTGTTTTTCTTTTGTTTATTTCTACATTTTTGTTTTTTTTTTTTATTCTTATTTCTGTTTGTAACATTCAGTTGGATTTGTGTTTGCTTATTACATTTATTATATGTATCAGAGACGTTAATTAATTTTATTTTTCTACAATCTTTTTGTTTACTTATTTATTTGGCATTTATTAACTTATTTGTTTTTTTTTTCTTTTTTGTATACGTGTATACATGTTTTCAAACAAGAAACTAACAATTTGAATAATATTCTATAACTACAATTTATTTGATTTAAGTTTGTTGGTTTTGTTCTTCTTTGTTTGCTGTTAAGTTTGTCGTTTTCATATTGTTCGTTTTGTTGTATTTATTTTGGTTTGTTTTGGTTTCGTTCTTTAATTTATTTCTTGTATGTTACTAGTTTATTTTGGATAGACCAAAAATTCACATTTGAATGTGTATAAAAAAATATAAATATACATTAGAAAAAGATACATAGTTACTTGCATAAATCAGTTCAGTTAAAGTTGTTTATTATGTTTTTTTTTGCATTTTACTTATTTTTATTTTTTTTTTTTTTGAATAGACTTTCGAAGGATGGGTATTTGACGGGTTTATGGATTTGGGTGGAAGGGGGGGTAAGGATACTGCGGAGGGAAATGAATCAATGTGAATTATGTATTATATGTATATGTAAGTTATGCTGTTAGCTTGTGACTTATTATTTTGAAGTGAAAATGATTGTCGAAAATTTTGAATTATTTTTTGTCCTAAAAGGTTTTGCCAAATCTTTTTTTCTGTTTCGCTTGTGATGGTGATAATGATGTGAGATTAAGAAAGAGAGAGAGAGAGAGAGTGAGAAAAGTAGAGAGAATAGAGAACTATATGAAAGTAGAAATAAACTGACTTTAGGAGAAAGCTAACTTTTAAGGCTCAATCAGTAAGATGGTGGCATTAAGACCTTGCTGCAAATGATGTCATTCATTGTTGTCCAAATTTCAAATCTTTAACAATTTGCCTTAAAGAATCAGTCTTTCTATCAATTTTGAACAAACTTTTTGAACCACGTTTGTTCCAAATTTTAGTCGAAAAAATACCTTTTTTTACCTAAACATATTTTAATGAAATTGCTGAAGATAATTTGAGTGGCGAATGTTCAAGTTTTCAAAACGAAACCTTATGTTTTAAATTTTGAATTTTTGACCCAATTTATTTTAAAATTTTTGTATTTTCGGGGGACTTTCATGAGATTTTCGAGGACCATCATGAGATTCTAGAGGACCATCATGAGATTCTGCAGGACCATCACAAGATTCTGGAGGACCATCATGAGATTCTGGAGGACCATCACGAGATTCTGGAGGACCATCATGAGATTCTGGAGGACCTTCAGGAGATTCTGTAGGACCTTAATGAAATTCTGAGGAACCATCATGAGATTCTGCAGGACCATCATGAGATTCTAGAGGACCATCATGAGATTCTGCAGGACCATCATGAGATTCTGCAGGACCATCACAAGATTCTGGAGGACCATCATGAGATTCTGGAGGACCATCACGAAATTCTGGAGGACCAGAATGAGATTCTGTAGGACCTTAATGAAATTCTGAGGAACCATCATGAGATTCTGGAGGACATTCAAGAGATTGCCTGGAATGTGCAGGAATTTTCAACGTTTTTGATCAGTTCATAATTTTGTCATTCAACTTTAGCAATTCTTATAAGCCACCATCTAAACGAAATTCCCTCGCAAGCAAAAACCAAATGAAAACTGAAAGAGAGTGACGAACGAAAATGCCTACGACTGATGGTATAGTGTGGGCTAATTTAGATCACATCTAATGATCGGCTCATACCGCTATTGAATAGTCAGAATGACGTTTTGCGGGTAATCCTTGCGCTTGGTGTGCTTGCTCTTGTTGCAGCTGTTGCTGTTGTTGCGCCGGATGGTGTTGCTGTTGCGGATGTGGATGTTGCTGGGGTTGAGTTAATTGCTGTTGTGGCTGATGTTGCTGTTGTTGCTGCTGTTGCTGAACACTGTTGACAGTTGATGATGGTCGCGACCATAATGATGATCGCATACCCAACTTTAATTTTTTTAAAGTATCAATATCGCACTCGGCTTCTGAGAGTTCCGGCCTATCGGGTGTACTCCCCTCGATTGGTATTTGATGGAAGCCACTGCCAGCTCCGATGCTGCTGGCAAGATTCTCTTGTAACTGCAGAGGCAGTAGTGTTCGCATTGCGCCGCCCCTGTTCGGGATAAGCAGCAGTATATTCGTATCTCTCATATCAACTCAACATCATTTACGTTTTTTTTTTTTTTTTTATTTATTTTATGTTATTGATTTTATCATAGACCTTAAGATGGCAGTGTAATTATTTTATTCTTTTCTTGAGTACTTATTTTTTTTTTTTTTGACTGAATGAATGATACAAAGATGACACTACAGAAACCGTGTTAACGTACAACAAAAACGTTGAGCCCTGGCCGAATCACACCGGGCTCACACCTAATAACATATCATATCGGTTTCGATAAAACTAAGTGAGCGCAGCTGGGTGACCATCAGTTATAAAGTTATCAAAACAAAAACTCGCTTATTTGGGCAATGTTGTCGCAGAGAAGAATTTCGACGACAGTGGTGCCGTGGAGGGATTCAGGATTGTGTCTGTGTTGGATGGGATTGTCTTGTGAGGTATGGGTCGGAATTGTGAGGCGGGATTATTACTATCTAACAAATCGATTTTAGTCGATGACGGCTTGGGGGCAAGCAGCAGTGGCGGCAATGGAGGCGGTAGATTGCCCCCACCGCCTGGTTTTGGTGTTATCGGTGATTTGACTAATGTCGAGATGTTACACTGTATGGAGTCTTGTGACTTGAATGTGTTTGATAGTTTTAAATTGTTGTTACTACGTGGTGATAGAATCGATTTGCTACTTATCGGATTCGTGGATTTTGTGTGTCTGGGTGTGGTGTTTGTCGTAAAATGATATTGCTGATGATACCTTGATCTGCCGCGACGTGGCAATGACTTTTGTTCTGACATTGGTGATAGATCGGAGGATGTGCTTGATTGTGCTCCATGGTAGATGATACCTGAAAATATTATACATGAGTTTATGTTTTTCTCTTTTTTTTCATTGTGTGTGAAACTATTCGAAGTGCAAAATAAGATCATGCTAAAATAATCCTCAATCAATTTATTTCAAAGTCAAGATTCAGATGATCTACTAGTTTCTTGCAGTTTATGCTGTGATCGCATCTGCCTATGATTCGAGGAACAGAATGTAATTTATGAATTGTTGAAATGGATGATGGGGAGAATGTAGTTCGTGTATTGTAACGAATTCAATTCGAGCAGTATATGATCTATAAAAATGGATTGATTACAGTCCGCTCCAATTCCGCCCAACTTAGAGCCGTCGTCGGTGGAAATTACCCAGTTCAGATCCCAGCACCGATCCTTCGAGGATTAGAGTATCGCGATGATACGAAATCTGTATGACTAAAGGGTTTTGATATCCCGCACCTAGACTCTCTGACCTTGCTGACACTGGGCTCTGCAGTCGCTTTAATGTATAAATTCAAGTGTGGAAGATGAAGGAGTCGACCGTTGAGCACCTATGAATGCCTATGCATGCATGTATTGGAGATATTATATTTTTTCAGCCTACATATGTTAGAATCGGGAGAACAGCTGCATTTTTCCTACTATCCAATGTTGTGACAATTATCAATGTTCGAGTATCGACACTTGCTATCGGGGCGAGTAGCTCTCTCATAACTACGCCATCAGATGCATTAAATAAATAAACTGAACAGTAAAAATAAACTTTATTTCGCAATAGTAGCTTGGTCATTAATTGTCGTTTTTCTTTCGACGTGGAATTCCTCATCCCACCCGGAAACTTTTACCGACGGCGACAGTCGTCGCCAATCAATTGATTTGGCAAGAAATTAAACCCTGAACATTCCAAAGATCTCCTACCCCTAGATAAACCCAATATTAGAGTCATGGGCGACATTACTGGCAGTGTCTAAAGGGAACTAGCAGGCTAGCACGCCACGAGGAAGAAGTTGAGAGTCTACGCTAAGGTACAGAACATTCACCTTTTCAATAATCTCTGCGATATCGCTCTGATACTGGCTTCCGAACCAGATTAATCAATTGATTCTGGGTGGTATTGCAATGCACCGAAAGGTCTAAGTGTACTCTTAAAGCCACAACTAGACAACCTACCCGGGAATCTGTGTGGAAGAGAATCTACACTTTAACAAACATGTGCTTTAGGTGTCCGAAATGATTACACCTTAAACATAAATCGTTTTATTAGCCTAATATGGCTATAGGCTAGCCATATTGGGCATTGAATCCGTAAACGCATGGGTGGATTTTTGTCGGTCATGATTTAATCATCTTGATAAGTTCGTGCAGACCTCACATGCTAACACGAGAGGCACGATGTTCCGTACAACTGCTAGCATACGAAGATGATATTGACGTGATTGATCGAACACAGCGAGCGGAGGCGGCCAAAATGGGCTTAGCGGTGAACGAGGGTAAGACGAAGTATATGCTGTCATCAAGAAAGGACGCAGAACATCGACGACTTGGCCAAAACGTCACCATAGGCTGCTAACTCGAGGTAGTGAAGGACTTCGCCTACCTCGGTTCGCAAGTGAACAGTACGAACAACACCAGTATCGAGATTAAACGCAGAATTACTCTTGTCAATCGCTGTTTCTGTGGGCTCAAGAGGCAATTGAGTAGTAGAGTCCTCTCTCGAATTACCAAGCTAACATTTTATAACACCTTGATCATCCCTGTCCTGCTCTATGGTGCGGAGGCATGGACAATCTCAAAAGCTGATGAGGAAGTCCTTGGTCTTTTCGAGAGAAAAGTTCTGCGTTTAATCTTTGGTCCTGTCTGCGTCGGAGAGTGGAGAAGAAGATTCAACCACGTACAGCGACATGAGCCTTGTCAGGCGTCTACGGATTCAATGCCTAAGATGGCTGTGCCATGTAAAGCGCATGGACAACACTGCTTCAGCCCGAAGAGTCTTCGACTCCGAACCCGAGGGACAACGCAATAGAGGACGCCCAAGGAACCGATGGCGCACCCAGGTGGAGAAGCTGGAGACAGCTGGCTAAAGATCATGCCGGCTGGAGAGTCTTGCTGGTTGAGGCCCTGGTTCAACCCGGACTGCAGCTCCACCGGAAGAAGAAGAAGGATTTAATCATCTCCAAATGCTATCAACGCAAAAATGACCAAAGATTGAAGGCGAACATTTTTTCTGGAAAGGACCAATGGTCGATGAGAAGATAGTTCGCAGCCAAAAAGTCGACGCTCGTCCAGACAATCCCCATCTAAGTATGACCGTATGGTTTCAAGTATAAGCAAGATCGGAGAAAAGGAGTAAGGTATACGATCTAACTGTTACTACTTGGGTACTTCATTTATATAAGTGGATGAAAAAAACGCCAGTAAACCACATGAAGTGCTGTAGACTCCCAGAAGTCTTGTGAGCCGGACTGACAGGTGGATCCACTGACCCGAGGCTCTGACAACTTACATTTTGTTTTAATACTAGACTGTACCCTGTAAACCAACATTGAAATCTGAAAACATTCCGATAGCAATGAAGAACAATTGAACGTGACGATGACAACAAATAGGACAGGACTTTTAAATACTCAAGTATGCAATACTCGTATATTCTCTCCACAGTGTACATACGTCATCATACACTCACATACACAGTGTACGTCATCATTCTCCGGTCTCCGGTCCGGTATGTGCTGCTGGTGTCTGAACGAAAAGACTGAACAACGAACTGTATGGGCTGATCAAATGAGTTCGAGTCTCTTTTCTCCGATGGCTAGAGCATGTAGAGTGAATGGACACCGGCGTCGTCGGCTGGGAAAACGCATTAGTGTAGACGCTTCCAGTGGCATACACAATCGAAAAGGGACCTCATATAGAAGAACATTGTAGCTGGAGGCACAAGACCGAGCTGGATGGAGGGACATGCCAGAAGTCATTATGAATCCAAAGAAAAACAAATTTCTCTGTTGCTCAACTTGCCTTGCATTGTATTCAAATGTAGCTTCATTAAATGATAACTCTTTATAATGGACACCTCTCTATGGTCCCTGAAGGAGCATTTCATTTATTTCAACCCCTTTACAACAGACCCGTTTATAGCGGACACGGACATAAATTTCAGCCCCAATTGGGCAGTTGTACCCCTAAATAATAATTAACTTACGTCTACCCCTCTAGAACGGACACCTCTACAGAGCGAACAATCACATTATTGTCAAGAGAAGTTTCACTGTTCTTACATCGGTTTCCCTGAAATTTGGCAACAAATTCTGCGTCTCTAACTTTCAACTGATTCTTCATGAAAGACCAGTTGCTTAAAATAAGTGTGAGGTACACCAAGTGAAGCTCGAACATTGAGGACTGCATTTCTAATTGGATGAATTTACTAAGTGCCTCATGGTTATCAACTAATGAACATGTCAACTGAGGTCTACATAAAATGACATACAAGTGAATTTAGCTGACAAAGCACTTGTTAACAAGCGCCCCTTTCAATGGGCATGCACTCAACACATCAAATACTTACTGTGCTTTATCTTGGCCTCGTGCTGATTCGAGGACTCGGTTCGGCTGGATGTCAATTGGTCTGGGTCCGACTCAGATTCCTCGCTCTCCGGCTCCGTTTTACGCGAATGCCTCCTTCGGTTTTTTGATGTCTACACGGAAACAAAGAGTAGAAAAAAAAACAAGAGGTCCTTAAGAGAACACCAACTGCGCCAATTAAATACTACACATAAGCGACGCGTAAGTCAAAACAAAAACAAAACTAAGGTATTAAAAGGATAAAACAAATACAAATACACACACCAGTCGAGCAGAGTAAGCTGAATAAAATAGAAATGAAAATAATAAATATCAAGCGCTAGCTACTCCAACTAGCATCCAACAACAGCACGAGATAGGCCGTGTAGCTGAGAAGAACAACAATTGGAAAGTCACATAATGAAGCGGCCAATTACGATTATGCACGAGAGTTGAAAAAATGTAAAAAAAAAATATACACAAACTCAAACCAAAAACAATGGTATAACGCACAATATTGTAATATGGTGAGGAGGAATTGTGTCGGGTGGTTGATTTATGTACCGCGGGTGGTGGTGGTGACGAGCAGCCCTCAGCCAGAGCTCGCTCGTGGTACATGAACGAGTGCAGCAAGGTGTTGGCGGGTCCGGTATGATGAGGCTGCGCCAGTGTACTGGCCTCAGACAATTGGAACGTCGCGTACGGCGAGATGTCTTCGGATGTCTCTGCAGGAAAGAATAAATTAAAAATGAAAAGCGTTGAGTGTCGTCTGTTAGCTGATGCTGTGCCCCCGCGAGGCAATTACTACGAACGCCACGCGTTCTTCTAAATGCATATAGACGTATGATGGGAATCCATACATACTCGTGTATACACATTTTCGTTTTTTTGTTTTAATTTACCAGGAATTTTTTCATTGTTCTGCAGGGACACTTTATGAATCGTTGCATAGTAGCGCTCACGCTGTGCAGCTTCGTTGTTCTGTCGATTTTCCAAGGACTCCTTTTGTATTCGATTGCTTTGTTCTGTGCGCGGGACGAGACCATTAAAAAAAAAAAAAGACAGAAAAAATGGAAGAAAAAAAACGCTTTTAATACACACGCATACGAGGCAACCGTACGAGAGACTTTTGAAACTTACTATGCCTGTAGCACATGACTACCAATGCAACGGTGCATATCATGCCAGAGATGGTCGCTATGCTGGGAATTAGTAGATTGATGTTGCTGTAGAATATGTTGGAGCGATGACCGCGCTGCACAATCTCTGGTGGTGGTGGGTCACCATCTTTGGTCAAGGTGACAAATGTGAAGTCAGCAGTGGATACTCCGGCTACGTTGTGCGCTTCCATTTTCATCTGATACAGAGTCGAAGGGGTTAGTCCGGAGATGGTGAATCTTCGTTGTGGTTTAAGAGCATTTGACACTGCAAGGTGGCAAGGGGAAAAGTGAACAATTTAACATGTGGACATTGTTATGAAACCGGGTTAAGAAAAGGTCATCTCATGTGTAACACATTTGAATCCCTGGCACTGGCTTACTTATGCTTGCAACTGAAGTGCTTTCAAATGGAATTTAACATTTAGAAATTAATGAGTGGAGACCATGACTTGGTTTAGATTCAGTTCGGTTTTTTTTTTTTTTTTGAAAAGAGTTCCGTGTATATGAATGTGGGTTGGTTAAATTCTGTTGTGTATGTGTTTGGTGGCGGTTCAAGGGCACTAAATTAGGACTGAGTGCACTAAGATTTGATACCACAGTTCTGATGGAAATGTGTTGTAGTGCATTTCACCGCCGTTAACAATGCCATCCTCTGGCAAGTCAACTCGGAGCAACTTAGCCAAAGAGGCGGTGTCTTTTAATGCAAGTTCTCTCTCTCTCTCTCTCTCTCTCTCTCTCTCTCTCTTTCCTTAACCAATAGCCACTACCAAGACCAACGACAAAAGAAAGATGACTCTAAAAACACTCGCAATTAATGAACCGTACAACATCACATCATCGTATAGGCCTCTCTGCATGCTGGATATAATATATATATAATACAATAAGTAAAATGCTGGAGCGCATAATAAGCGTCAGACTGGACAGTGCAATTAATGAAGCAGGAGGCCTCACACCTTCCACGATCGACGCCATCGAAGAGCTCATAAATATAGCCAAAGATTGAACGCAGAACTTTTCTCTGGAAAAGACCAAGTGCTTCCTCATCAGCTTTTGAGATTGTCCATGCCTCCGCACCATAGAGCAGGACAGGCATGATCAAGGTGTTATAAAATGTTAGCTTGGTAATTCGAGAGAGGACTCTACCACTCAATTGCCCCTTGAGCCCACAGAAACAGCGATTGATAAGAGTAATTCCGCGTTTAATCTCGGTACTGGTGTTGTTCGTACTGTATACTTGCGAGGCGAGGTAGACGAAGTCCTTCACTACCTCGAAGTTATAGCTGCCTATGGTGACGTTCTGGCCAAGTCGTCGATGTTGTGCGTCCTTACTTGACAGCATATGCTTTTTTTTGCCCTCGTTCACCGCTAAACCCATTTTGGCTGCCTCCGCTTCAATACCAGCAACCCATCTAGCGAAATCATAACGAGTTTGCCGAAGGAAATCGTTTTTTTTTATCGGTTGTATTTAAGCCATATTTTTCTTGAAGGAAGTGCGTTAGAAATTAGTGATGGGCGCATTCGAATGGTTATTCGAGTGAAATTACATTCATACAACATCTCGAGATCATCTCGATGATCGAAATCATTCGAATGACTGCTAACTAACAAGAGAATTCGATAAATGTATCTCACCAAAGTCATTTGAATGAATTCGATTTTATTTTATTAATGAACCGAGAAGTGGAATAGTACTTGATTTCTTTTCCTTTGCACTTTTCTTTCATTGTAGCTATGTTCCTGATTAGTATTTCTCGACGAGGACTATTTGTTACTTGTTCTAGCACTGAAGTGAAACGCTTACCGCGATAGCTTCCGTTAGTAGTTAGTAATCATTTGAATGATTTTGAGACTCGAGATGTTGTACTGATTGATTATCACTCGAATAAGCATTCGAATGTGGCCATGTCGAATGATTATTAAAATGTCTCGATTGAGCTTAAGTCTCGTTTCTTAAAATCATTCGTTTATGTCCATCATTAGTAGAGGTATTGGCCTTGACTGCTTTTAGTTGGATGCGTACTTCCTCGGCAAGCGAGCACTGAAGGGCAGCTTCCTTCCTAGCCAGTTCATTGGCCTTCTCATTACCTGGGATGTCAAAGTAACCTATAATCCAGATGTGGGAAATTTTGGGCTGGCCTTCTAACGACTTTATCTCACCCCGGCATTCCTGTACTCGTTTGGTTTAGTTTTCGTTTAGCAGAGAAATTAACTTTGGCTTCTTAGCTTTCAACGTATATAGCAACCTTCTGCCTAGGCAAGGTATTTGGGTGTATTTTGACCAGAAGACGAGCTTCCCGAATTGAAAAATAGTTCTGTCCAGACCACACTGGAATTTTCCGGTATTCTTTAAACTGAGGAAATAGTCAGGAACGCGGGTGTGACCGGCTGGGTCTGACGGAATAGACTACAGGAAACATAACTAACAACATTATTACGCAGATCAAATGCAGAACAATTCTTGTCAACTTCAATTGTTTTTGGTTCTTGGAACTTAAGCACTCTAATTCGCTCTACGGTGATTGAAAATCCTTTGGTCATGTCGAGACATTACTTATGTGAAAAATCTATGATTCTAGTTGTGTTCATTGCTAATTATTTAGAGGAGAACATTCAACCACCACAGGAATCCGGCCAGAGGTCTTCGGATCCAATGCATTGGAGTGCATTGACAACTTGACTCCGAGTGGAAGAGTCTTTGATTACGAGTCAGTACAACAATGTAACAGATAACGTACTCGTTTAAGTGGTGAAAGGCCTCAATTCAACGTGATGCACAAAAATGGCAACACCCCGGATTGTTGCGAGCAAAGTCTTAGAAAGTAAAAATGAATCTTCTTTTCGAATATTCGTGTTCAGTAAGCTGTTAAGCTAAGGGTTGTTGGTTTAATATGAGATGCATTTAATAATAATATGGGTGGAGCGACAGTCTGAGGTGGACCTAGGTCTTACAGCAAATACTTGTGTTGTCCGTGCTATTGTATTATCATGAGTGGAAGAGACCTACGGCAAGATTTGTCTAGTGGGGAATACTCTTTGAGCATTGTCAGTGACTCGAAAGAGATGCAGATATGCATTAAGACAATTGCAATATTCAGGGATTGGACCCAGGATACCTAGTGTAGGAATCAATGCACATTCTTGAATGGCATAATTGGAGTAAGATGAAAAGGCCTAATTCATTCTCCGGGTGCTATTTTTTTTGGTTTGTGAACATTTTTGAAAAACTCTTATTAAAACGCATTCAAAAATTTACCGAAGATAAGCACTCGACAATTCACCAGGTATACAGAATAACGAATGAAATTGAAGGATCATTCGATGAGAAAAAGATCTGCTCCACAGCCCTTACTTGACTTTTTCCAGGCCTTCGACAAAGTCTGCCATGAAGGCCTAAAATACAAATTAAGCAGGCTTCTATCGACAAGCTTGTAAAGATACTAGAATCTTATCTCAATAACAGGAGTAGAGTGAAACACGGAACTGAATACTCCGATTTTAAAGAGATCCGAGCAGGAGTCCCTCAAGGGAGTGTCCTTGGCCCTACATTGTACCTGTTGTACACTAGAGACATACCTAAAACTGAGGGTACACTTGTGGCTACATTTGCGGATGACACAGCGTTCCTGGCAACAGGAAGTTCAGTTGAGTTCTCAACTGAAGAATTGCAACAAGCTCTGGACAAAATAAACGAATGGTCAAAACGCTGGCGTATTGCTCCCAATGAGACCAAATCAACGCACATAAATTTTACTCACAGAAATATTGAAAATATACGAGTTTTCATTAATTCTGTACAAATACCGTACCCTAATGAAGCAAAATATCTTGGTGTGACACTCGATGCGAAACTCAAGTGGAAGGCCCACGTGAAAAAGAAACGGGATGAAGTCGATCACCTTTATAGAGAAATGTACTGGTTACTTGAACGGGACTCCAAGTTAAGCATGTACAACCAACTGCTATTATACAAGCAAGTACTGAAGCCTATATGGACTTACGTCATACAACTATGGGGTTGCAACAATGCAAACAACAGAGGATTTATTCAGTCCTTTCAAAATAAAATTATACGGGATATTGTGAAAGCTTCCTGGTATCTCAGGAATTGTGATTTGCAAAGGGACCTAGGGATAACTACCGTGAAGAAATAACAAACTCCGCTCGAAAGATAAGAATCAGAATTCATGGTCATTGTAACAATGCCATCCTCCAAACTTAGGACATGAGACGTTTAGTACGCCGATTCCAGCGTACGAGACCGCTTGAACCGAAGGGGAACCAAAAGGGAAGGGTGTTTTTAATCAATAAAAATCTGACACTTCTATGTGGACACGGGTCACATAGTGTTTTGATGAAGATTTACACCAAACCAAAAAAAAAAAATAAATAAAATTACTGCTTGATTATTTCATGTAGGGATTTTACTTTGATGTGAACTTTTAGTAATTCATATTTTAAGTTTTATTTCTTTATAGTAACTAGATGTACCGAATTGCTGTTTATGTTTTTTAGTTAATAAGAAGCATGTGCTTTGATTGCCGCCATCTTATTTGAGTGCCGGGACACGACGACATTTCAGAGAATTGCGAAAAGGCTACACTATTTCCAGCTGAAGACTCACTCTCCATGCCAAGACGAGTTGCCAATCGCTACTACAAAGCATCTGCAGAAGCTTGAAACACTTGAACACTTGGATGCCTAATCAGCAAACAACTCTGAACTATGATCGTTCCTAAGCTGCAGTCCTCTCTCTTCCCACAGATTCAGACGGCTGGGGCCTCACTACTTGGATAATTCGCCTGAACTGAGCAACATAAGAGTCAGCCATTTTCTTCGTTTTATTAAAAGTACTAACTGGCTTACACAATGGACTGCTGTCCCTCTGCGCAGCTGTCAGCCACTTCAACCTAACCTAACCTAAGAAGCATATTGGTATTTACTTAAAATAAAAAACGGACTTCTGAAGGCTTAAGGGTATACTGATGGGCATTCCTGGCGAGACGGGTATTGCGGGTGAATTCATAGAAAAAAGGAATGCAGTTTGCTAGTTCACCTGAGCATCGTTTATTGAAATAACGATAAAACAAGGGCAAGAGACGGTATGGGCAGAACAAGGGCAGAAGAGACGGTATGTCGATGTTCGAGCGAGTCTAATGACTCTGCGATATAATTGCCTTCTATAAGTTTTATCGCTCTTTTTTGGATTCCATCAAGTAGGTGCAGGGTGGTATTGGGGGCACCAGACCAGATATGAGCGTTGTACTCAAGCTTAGGGCGGATGTACGCCTTATAAATTAAAGACACATCAGAACGGGTGAAATATTTCTTGCGTTGATTAAGGAAACCTAAGCATTTCGGCGACCTCAAATATGGTCGACCAATCCTTGGTATGTGTTGTGTTGATACACATACCAAGGATGGAAAGTTTGCCGGTTTCATCGACACAAGCGCCATTCATGGATAATGGCTGATTATCAGGGGTTCGCTTGAGTACCAGCAGACAGCATTGAGTTTTTGAAGCATTGTATTCCACTCTATTGTTTTTTCTCCGTTCCAATTCTACGGCCGAAGGGCCGTAAGGTCGTGAGTCTTGGAACGAATATGAAAAGCTGAGGGTGCTCTCATCAGCGATCCAATCCATTCCGGATTAGAAGTAGCAGACAAGAGATCACTTATAAAAATGAGAAAGAGTGTCGGACACAGAACTGAGCCTTGGGGAACACCAGCATTTATTTGGTGGATATCAGACTTGAACCCATCCAAAACAACTTGAATTGAACGGTTCGAAAGGTAATTTCTAATCCATAGAAGAAGAGATTCATGAATACCATAGACACACATTTTCGACAAGAGCTTGATGCCAAACTCTGTCAAATGCTTGAGAAATATCAAGCGCAACGATCTTGCTTTCGCCTGTATTGTGCAAAGACTGGTTCCACTTTTTGGTGAGATAAGCTATCAGATCACCAGTGGACCTGTCGCTGCGAAAACCATATTGTCGGTCCTTAAGAAGCTTCCGCTATTCAAGATATTTCATAAGCTGGCGATTTATCAGCGTTTCCATGACCTTAGAAAGAAGGGACGTAAGTGCTATGGATGGGTACGAGGTTTTTTGTAGCTCATGACTTGATCTAGAGGATGGCATTGGAAAATTTACAAAATTACCGCCATTTGGGCAAATTTTTGAAAAAGAACAACGAAATTTGTATCTCTGGCGTAAATTATATGAAATTTTACATCGGCTTTGAAGGAAGGTCAATCTGAATTGTTGCTCTTGACGTGAATTTACATTGTGCGAGTTTTCATCACTCTCACTCACCGGCGAGGCGATAATTTACATTATTTTACAACTTAAAGTCCCTTATTCATTAAAAATTATACCTTTATAAAGGCATATTTTTCCGTTCTCCTATACCATTCTCTAGATCAAGTCAAAAGCTACAATATCGGCCTCAGTCACTTTGCTATAGGACGCACGGTTTTTGAGATATGAGCAAAGTAAGGCCAACATTCATGATTTTTTCAATGCAGAAAAATCGACATCTGTAGGGGTTCTGGTGGCTCGTATGGAATTTTCGACAGCTTATATCTCGAGATCGGTGCGTCCTACGAGAAAAAAGCAGTATACTTTTTTGTAGCTCATGACTTGATCTAGAGGATGGCATTGGAAAATTTACAAAATTACCGCTATTTGGGCAAATTTTTGAAAAAGAACAGGGAAATTTGTTTCTCTGGCGTAAATTATATGAAATTTTACATCGGCTTTGAAGGAAGGTCAATCTGAATTGTTGCTCTTGACGTGAATTTACATTGTGCGAGTTTTCATCACTCTCACTCACCGGCGAGGCGATAATATACATTATTTTACAACTTAAAGTCCCTTATTCATTAAAAATTATACCTTTATAAAGGCATATTTTACCGTTCTCCTATTCCATTCTCTAGATCAAGTCAAAAGCTACAATATCGGCCTCAGTCACTTTGCTATAGGATGCACGGTTTTTGAGATATGAGCAAAGTAAGGCCAACATTCATGATTTTTTCAATGCAGAAAAATCGACATCTGTAAGGGTTCTGGTGGCTCGTATGGAATTTTTGACAGCTTATATCTCGAGATCGGTGCGTCCTACGAGAAAAAAGCAGTATACTTTTTTGTAGCTCATGACTTGATCTAGAGGATGGCATTGGAAAATTTACAAAATTACCGCTATTTGGGCAAATTTTTGAAAAAGAACAGGGAAATTTGTTTCTCTGGCGTAAATTATATGAAATTTTACATCGGCTTTGAAGGAAGGTCAATCTGAATTGTTGCTCTTGACGTGAATTTACATTGTGCGAGTTTTCATCACTCTCACTCACCGGCGAGGCGATAATTTACATTATTTTACAACTTAAAGTCCCTTATTCATTAAAAATTATACCTTTATAAAGGCATATTTTCCGTTCTCCTATTCCATTCTCTAGATCAAGTCAAAAGCTACAATATCGGCCTCAGTCACTTTGCTATAGGATGCACGGTTTTTAAGATATGAGCAAAGTAAGGCCAACATTCATGATTTTTTCAATGCAGAAAAATCGACATCTGTAGGGGTTCTGGTGGCTCGTATGGAATTTTCGACAGCTTATATCTCGAGATCGGTGCGTCCTACGAGAAAAAAGCAGTATACTTTTTTGTAGCTCATGACTTGATCTAGAGGATGGCATTGGAAAATTTACAAAATTACCGCTATTTGGGCAAATTTTTGAAAAAGAACAGGGAAATTTGTTTCTCTGGCGTAAATTATATGAAATTTTACATCGGCTTTGAAGGAAGGTCAATCTGAATTGTTGCTCTTGACGTGAATTTACATTGTGCGAGTTTTCATCACTCTCACTCACCGGCGAGGCGATAATTTACATTATTTTACAACTTAAAGTCCCTTATTCATTAAAAATTATACCTTTATAAAGGCATATTTTACCGTTCTCCTATTCCATTCTCTAGATCAAGTCAAAAGCTACAATATCGGCCTCAGTCACTTTGCTATAGGATGCACGATTTTTGAGATATGAGCAAAGTAAGGCCAACATTCATGATGTTTTCAATGCAGAAAAATCGACATCTGTAGGGGTTCTGGTGGCTCGTATGGAATTTTCGACAGCTTATATCTCGAGATCGGTGCGTCCTACGAGAAAAAAGCAGTATACTTTTTTGTAGCTCATGACTTGATCTAGAGGATGGCATTGGAAAATTTACAAAATTACCGCTATTTGGGCAAATTTTTGAAAAAGAACAGGGAAATTTGTTTCTCTGGCGTAAATTATATGAAATTTTACATCGGCTTTGAAGGAAGGTCAATCTGAATTGTTGCTCTTGACGTGAATTTACATTGTGCGAGTTTTCATCACTCTCACTCACCGGCGAGGCGATAATTTACATTATTTTACAACTTAAAGTCCCTTATTCATTAAAAATTATACCTTTATAAAGGCATATTTTTCCGTTCTCCTATTCCATTCTCTAGATCAAGTCAAAAGCTACAATATCGGCCTCAGTCACTTTGCTATAGGATGCACGGTTTTTGAGATATGAGCAAAGTAAGGCCAACATTCATGATTTTTTCAATGCAGAAAAATCGACATCTGTAGGGGTTCTGGTGGCTCGTATGGAATTTTCGACAGCTTATATCTCGAGATCGGTGCGTCCTACGAGAAAAAAGCAGTATACTTTTTTGTAGCTCATGACTTGATCTAGAGGATGGCATTGGAAAATTTACAAAATTACCGCTATTTGGGCAAATTTTTGAAAAAGAACAGGGAAATTTGTTTCTCTGGCGTAAATTATATGAAATTTTACATCGGCTTTGAAGGAAGGTCAATCTGAATTGTTGCTCTTGACGTGAATTTACATTGTGCGAGTTTTCATCACTCTCACTCACCGGCGAGGCGATAATTTACATTATTTTACAACTTAAAGTCCCTTATTCATTAAAAATTATACCTTTATAAAGGCATATTTTTCCGTTCTCCTATTCCATTCTCTAGATCAAGTCAAAAGCTACAATATCGGCCTCAGTCACTTTGCTATAGGATGCACGGTTTTTGAGATATGAGCAAAGTAAGGCCAACATTCATGATTTTTTCAATGCAGAAAAATCGACATCTGTAGGGGTTCTGGTGGCTCGTATGGAATTTTCGACAGCTTATATCTCGAGATCGGTGCGTCCTACGAGAAAAAAGCAGTATACTTTTTTGTAGCTCATGACTTGATCTAGAGGATGGCATTGGAAAATTTACAAAATTACCGCTATTTGGGCAAATTTTTGAAAAAGAACAGGGAAATTTGTTTCTCTGGCGTAAATTATATGAAATTTTACATCGGCTTTGAAGGAAGGTCAATCTGAATTGTTGCTCTTGACGTGAATTTACATTGTGCGAGTTTTCATCACTCTCACTCACCGGCGAGCCGATAATTTACATTATTTTACAACTTAAAGTCCCTTATTCATTAAAAATTATACCTTTATAAAGGCATATTTTTCCGTTCTCCTATTCCATTCTCTAGATCAAGTCAAAAGCTACAATATCGGCCTCAGTCACTTTGCTATAGGATGCACGGTTTTTGAGATATGAGCAAAGTAAGGCCAACATTCATGATTTTTTCAATGCAGAAAAATCGACATCTGTAGGGGTTCTGGTGGCTCGTATGGAATTTTCGACAGCTTATATCTCGAGATCGGTGCGTCCTACGAGAAAAAAGCAGTATACTTTTTTGTAGCTCATGACTTGATCTAGAGGATGGCATTGGAAAATTTACAAAATTACCGCTATTTGGGCAAATTTTTGAAAAAGAACAGGGAAATTTGTTTCTCTGGCGTAAATTATATGAAATTTTACATCGGCTTTGAAGGAAGGTCAATCTGGATTGTTGCTCTTGACGTGAATTTACATTGTGCGAGTTTTCATCACTCTCACTCACCGGCGAGGCGATAATTTACATTATTTTAACACTTAAAGTCCCTTATTCATTAAAAATTATACCTTTATAAAGGCATATTTTTCCGTTCTCCTATTCCATTCTCTAGATCAAGTCAAAAGCTACAATATCGGCCTCAGTCACTTTGCTATAGGATGCACGGTTTTTGAGATATGAGCAAAGTAAGGCCAACATTCATGATTTTTTCAATGCAGAAAAATCGACATCTGTAGGGGTTCTGGTGGCTCGTATGGAATTTTCGACAGCTTATATCTCGAGATCGGTGCGTCCTACGAGAAAAAAGCAGTATACTTTTTTGTAGCTCATGACTTGATCTAGAGGATGGCATTGGAAAATTTACAAAATTACCGCTATTTGGGCAAATTTTTGAAAAAGAACAGGGAAATTTGTTTCTCTGGCGTAAATTATATGAAATTTTACATCGGCTTTGAAGGAAGGTCAATCTGGATTGTTGCTCTTGACGTGAATTTACATTGTGCGAGTTTTCATCACTCTCACTCACCGGCGAGGCGATAATTTACATTATTTTAACACTTAAAGTCCCTTATTCATTAAAAATTATACCTTTATAAAGGCATATTTTTCCGTTCTCCTATTCCATTCTCTAGATCAAGTCAAAAGCTACAATATCGGCCTCAGTCACTTTGCTATAGGATGCACGGTTTTTGAGATATGAGCAAAGTAAGGCCAACATTCATGATTTTTTCAATGCAGAAAAATCGACATCTGTAGGGGTTCTGGTGGCTCGTATGGAATTTTCGACAGCTTATATCTCGAGATCGGTGCGTCCTACGAGAAAAAAGCAGTATACTTTTTTGTAGCTCATGACTTGATCTAGAGGATGGCATTGGAAAATTTACAAAATTACCGCTATTTGGGCAAATTTTTGAAAAAGAACAGGGAAATTTGTTTCTCTGGCGTAAATTATATGAAATTTTACATCGGCTTTGAAGGAAGGTCAATCTGAATTGTTGCTCTTGACGTGAATTTACATTGTGCGAGTTTTCATCACTCTCACTCACCGGCGAGGCGATAATTTACATTATTTTACAACTTAAAGTCCCTTATTCATTAAAAATTATACCTTTATAAAGGCATATTTTTCCGTTCTCCTATTCCATTCTCTAGATCAAGTCAAAAGCTACAATATCGGCCTCAGTCACTTTGCTATAGGATGCACGGTTTTTGAGATATGAGCAAAGTAAGGCCAACATTCATGATTTTTTCAATGCAGAAAAATCGACATCTGTAGGGGTTCTGGTGGCTCGTATGGAATTTTCGACAGCTTATATCTCGAGATCGGTGCGTCCTACGAGAAAAAAGCAGTATACTTTTTTGTAGCTCATGACTTGATCTAGAGGATGGCATTGGAAAATTTACAAAATTACCGCTATTTGGGCAAATTTTTGAAAAAGAACAGGGAAATTTGTTTCTCTGGCGTAAATTATATGAAATTTTACATCGGCTTTGAAGGAAGGTCAATCTGAATTGTTGCTCTTGACGTGAATTTACATTGTGCGAGTTTTCATCACTCTCACTCACCGGCGAGGCGATAATTTACATTATTTTACAACTTAAAGTCCCTTATTCATTAAAAATTATACCTTTATAAAGGCATATTTTTCCGTTCTCCTATTCCATTCTCTAGATCAAGTCAAAAGCTACAATATCGGCCTCAGTCACTTTGCTATAGGATGCACGGTTTTTGAGATATGAGCAAAGTAAGGCCAACATTCATGATTTTTTCAATGCAGAAAAATCGACATCTGTAGGGGTTCTGGTGGCTCGTATGGAATTTTCGACAGCTTATATCTCGAGATCGGTGCGTCCTACGAGAAAAAAGCAGTATACTTTTTTGTAGCTCATGACTTGATCTAGAGGATGGCATTGGAAAATTTACAAAATTACCGCTATTTGGGCAAATTTTTGAAAAAGAACAGGGAAATTTGTTTCTCTGGCGTAAATTATATGAAATTTTACATCGGCTTTGAAGGAAGGTCAATCTGAATTGTTGCTCTTGACGTGAATTTACATTGTGCGAGTTTTCATCACTCTCACTCACCGGCGAGGCGATAATTTACATTATTTTACAACTTAAAGTCCCTTATTCATTAAAAATTATACCTTTATAAAGGCATATTTTTCCGTTCTCCTATTCCATTCTCTAGATCAAGTCAAAAGCTACAATATCGGCCTCAGTCACTTTGCTATAGGATGCACGGTTTTTGAGATATGAGCAAAGTAAGGCCAAAATTCATGATTTTTTCAATGCAGAAAAATCGACATCTGTAGGGGTTCTGGTGGCTCGTATGGAATTTTCGACAGCTTATATCTCGAGATCGGTGCGTCCTACGAGAAAAAAGCAGTATACTTTTTTGTAGCTCATGACTTGATCTAGAGGATGGCATTGGAAAATTTACAAAATTACCGCTATTTGGGCAAATTTTTGAAAAAGAACAGGGAAATTTGTTTCTCTGGCGTAAATTATATGAAATTTTACATCGGCTTTGAAGGAAGGTCAATCTGGATTGTTGCTCTTGACGTGAATTTACATTGTGCGAGTTTTCATCACTCTCACTCACCGGCGAGGCGATAATTTACATTATTTTAACACTTAAAGTCCCTTATTCATTAAAAATTATACCTTTATAAAGGCATATTTTTCCGTTCTCCTATTCCATTCTCTAGATCAAGTCAAAAGCTACAATATCGGCCTCAGTCACTTTGCTATAGGATGCACGGTTTTTGAGATATGAGCAAAGTAAGGCCAACATTCATGATTTTTTCAATGCAGAAAAATCGACATCTGTAGGGGTTCTGGTGGCTCGTATGGAATTTTCGACAGCTTATATCTCGAGATCGGTGCGTCCTACGAGAAAAAAGCAGTATACTTTTTTGTAGCTCATGACTTGATCTAGAGGATGGCATTGGAAAATTTACAAAATTACCGCTATTTGGGCAAATTTTTGAAAAAGAACAGGGAAATTTGTTTCTCTGGCGTAAATTATATGAAATTTTACATCGGCTTTGAAGGAAGGTCAATCTGAATTGTTGCTCTTGACGTGAATTTACATTGTGCGAGTTTTCATCACTCTCACTCACCGGCGAGGCGATAATTTACATTATTTTACAACTTAAAGTCCCTTATTCATTAAAAATTATACCTTTATAAAGGCATATTTTTCCGTTCTCCTATTCCATTCTCTAGATCAAGTCAAAAGCTACAATATCGGCCTCAGTCACTTTGCTATAGGATGCACGGTTTTTGAGATATGAGCAAAGTAAGGCCAACATTCATGATTTTTTCAATGCAGAAAAATCGACATCTGTAGGGGTTCTGGTGGCTCGTATGGAATTTTCGACAGCTTATATCTCGAGATCGGTGCGTCCTACGAGAAAAAAGCAGTATACTTTTTTGTAGCTCATGACTTGATCTAGAGGATGGCATTGGAAAATTTACAAAATTACCGCTATTTGGGCAAATTTTTGAAAAAGAACAGGGAAATTTGTTTCTCTGGCGTAAATTATATGAAATTTTACATCGGCTTTGAAGGAAGGTCAATCTGAATTGTTGCTCTTGACGTGAATTTACATTGTGCGAGTTTTCATCACTCTCACTCACCGGCGAGGCGATAATTTACATTATTTTACAACTTAAAGTCCCTTATTCATTAAAAATTATACCTTTATAAAGGCATATTTTTCCGTTCTCCTATTCCATTCTCTAGATCAAGTCAAAAGCTACAATATCGGCCTCAGTCACTTTGCTATAGGATGCACGGTTTTTGAGATATGAGCAAAGTAAGGCCAACATTCATGATTTTTTCAATGCAGAAAAATCGACATCTGTAGGGGTTCTGGTGGCTCGTATGGAATTTTCGACAGCTTATATCTCGAGATCGGTGCGTCCTACGAGAAAAAAGCAGTATACTTTTTTGTAGCTCATGACTTGATCTAGAGGATGGCATTGGAAAATTTACAAAATTACCGCTATTTGGGCAAATTTTTGAAAAAGAACAGGGAAATTTGTTTCTCTGGCGTAAATTATATGAAATTTTACATCGGCTTTGAAGGAAGGTCAATCTGGATTGTTGCTCTTGACGTGAATTTACATTGTGCGAGTTTTCATCACTCTCACTCACCGGCGAGGCGATAATTTACATTATTTTAACACTTAAAGTCCCTTATTCATTAAAAATTATACCTTTATAAAGGCATATTTTTCCGTTCTCCTATTCCATTCTCTAGATCAAGTCAAAAGCTACAATATCGGCCTCAGTCACTTTGCTATAGGATGCACGGTTTTTGAGATATGAGCAAAGTAAGGCCAACATTCATGATTTTTTCAATGCAGAAAAATCGACATCTGTAGGGGTTCTGGTGGCTCGTATGGAATTTTCGACAGCTTATATCTCGAGATCGGTGCGTCCTACGAGAAAAAAGCAGTATACTTTTTTGTAGCTCATGACTTGATCTAGAGGATGGCATTGGAAAATTTACAAAATTACCGCTATTTGGGCAAATTTTTGAAAAAGAACAGGGAAATTTGTTTCTCTGGCGTAAATTATATGAAATTTTACATCGGCTTTGAAGGAAGGTCAATCTGAATTGTTGCTCTTGACGTGAATTTACATTGTGCGAGTTTTCATCACTCTCACTCACCGGCGAGGCGATAATTTACATTATTTTAACACTTAAAGTCCCTTATTCATTAAAAATTATACCTTTATAAAGGCATATTTTTCCGTTCTCCTATTCCATTCTCTAGATCAAGTCAAAAGCTACAATATCGGCCTCAGTCACTTTGCTATAGGATGCACGGTTTTTGAGATATGAGCAAAGTAAGGCCAACATTCATGATTTTTTCAATGCAGAAAAATCGACATCTGTAGGGGTTCTGGTGGCTCGTATGGAATTTTCGACAGCTTATATCTCGAGATCGGTGCGTCCTACGAGAAAAAAGCAGTATACTTTTTTGTAGCTCATGACTTGATCTAGAGGATGGCATTGGAAAATTTACAAAATTACCGCTATTTGGGCAAATTTTTGAAAAAGAACAGGGAAATTTGTTTCTCTGGCGTAAATTATATGAAATTTTACATCGGCTTTGAAGGAAGGTCAATCTGAATTGTTGCTCTTGACGTGAATTTACATTGTGCGAGTTTTCATCACTCTCACTCACCGGCGAGGCGATAATTTACATTATTTTACAACTTAAAGTCCCTTATTCATTAAAAATTATACCTTTATAAAGGCATATTTTTCCGTTCTCCTATTCCATTCTCTAGATCAAGTCAAAAGCTACAATATCGGCCTCAGTCACTTTGCTATAGGATGCACGGTTTTTGAGATATGAGCAAAGTAAGGCCAACATTCATGATTTTTTCAATGCAGAAAAATCGACATCTGTAGGGGTTCTGGTGGCTCGTATGGAATTTTCGACAGCTTATATCTCGAGATCGGTGCGTCCTACGAGAAAAAAGCAGTATACTTTTTTGTAGCTCATGACTTGATCTAGAGGATGGCATTGGAAAATTTACAAAATTACCGCTATTTGGGCAAATTTTTGAAAAAGAACAGGGAAATTTGTTTCTCTGGCGTAAATTATATGAAATTTTACATCGGCTTTGAAGGAAGGTCAATCTGAATTGTTGCTCTTGACGTGAATTTACATTGTGCGAGTTTTCATCACTCTCACTCACCGGCGAGGCGATAATTTACATTATTTTACAACTTAAAGTCCCTTATTCATTAAAAATTATACCTTTATAAAGGCATATTTTTCCGTTCTCCTATACCATTCTCTAGATCAAGTCAAAAGCTACAATATCGGCCTCAGTCACTTTGCTATAGGACGCACGGTTTTTGAGATATGAGCAAAGTAAGGCCAACATTCATGATTTTTTCAATGCAGAAAAATCGACATCTGTAGGGGTTCTGGTGGCTCGTATGGAATTTTCGACAGCTTATATCTCGAGATCGGTGCGTCCTACGAGAAAAAAGCAGTATACTTTTTTGTAGCTCATGACTTGATCTAGAGGATGGCATTGGAAAATTTACAAAATTACCGCTATTTGGGCAAATTTTTGAAAAAGAACAGGGAAATTTGTTTCTCTGGCGTAAATTATATGAAATTTTACATCGGCTTTGAAGGAAGGTCAATCTGGATTGTTGCTCTTGACGTGAATTTACATTGTGCGAGTTTTCATCACTCTCACTCACCGGCGAGGCGATAATTTACATTATTTTAACACTTAAAGTCCCTTATTCATTAAAAATTATACCTTTATAAAGGCATATTTTTCCGTTCTCCTATTCCATTCTCTAGATCAAGTCAAAAGCTACAATATCGGCCTCAGTCACTTTGCTATAGGATGCACGGTTTTTGAGATATGAGCAAAGTAAGGCCAACATTCATGATTTTTTCAATGCAGAAAAATCGACATCTGTAGGGGTTCTGGTGGCTCGTATGGAATTTTCGACAGCTTATATCTCGAGATCGGTGCGTCCTACGAGAAAAAAGCAGTATAATTTTTTGTAGCTCATGACTTGATCTAGAGGATGGCATCGGAAAATTTACAAAATTACCGCTATTTGGGCAAATTTTTGAAAAAGAACAGGGAAATTTGTTTCTCTGGCGTAAATTATATGAAATTTTACATCGGCTTTGAAGGAAGGTCAATCTGAATTGTTGCTCTTGACGTGAATTTACATTGTGCGAGTTTTCATCACTCTCACTCACCGGCGAGGCGATAATTTACATTATTTTACAACTTAAAGTCCCTTATTCATTAAAAATTATACCTTTATAAAGGCATATTTTTCCGTTCTCCTATTCCATTCTCTAGATCAAGTCAAAAGCTACAATATCGGCCTCAGTCACTTTGCTATAGGATGCACGGTTTTTGAGATATGAGCAAAGTAAGGCCAACATTCATGATTTTTTCAATGCAGAAAAATCGACATCTGTAGGGGTTCTGGTGGCTCGTATGGAATTTTCGACAGCTTATATCTCGAGATCGGTGCGTCCTACGAGAAAAAAGCAGTATACTTTTTTGTAGCTCATGACTTGATCTAGAGGATGGCATTGGAAAATTTACAAAATTACCGCTATTTGGGCAAATTTTTGAAAAAGAACAGGGAAATTTGTTTCTCTGGCGTAAATTATATGAAATTTTACATCGGCTTTGAAGGAAGGTCAATCTGGATTGTTGCTCTTGACGTGAATTTACATTGTGCGAGTTTTCATCACTCTCACTCACCGGCGAGGCGATAATTTACATTATTTTAACACTTAAAGTCCCTTATTCATTAAAAATTATACCTTTATAAAGGCATATTTTTCCGTTCTCCTATACCATTCTCTAGATCAAGTCAAAAGCTACAATATCGGCCTCAGTCACTTTGCTATAGGACGCACGGTTTTTGAGATATGAGCAAAGTAAGGCCAACATTCATGATTTTTTCAATGCAGAAAAATCGACATCTGTAGGGGTTCTGGTGGCTCGTATGGAATTTTCGACAGCTTATATCTCGAGATCGGTGCGTCCTACGAGAAAAAAGCAGTATACTTTTTTGTAGCTCATGACTTGATCTAGAGGATGGCATTGGAAAATTTACAAAATTACCGCTATTTGGGCAAATTTTTGAAAAAGAACAGGGAAATTTGTTTCTCTGGCGTAAATTATATGAAATTTTACATCGGCTTTGAAGGAAGGTCAATCTGAATTGTTGCTCTTGACGTGAATTTACATTGTGCGAGTTTTCATCACTCTCACTCACCGGCGAGGCGATAATTTACACTATTTTACAACTTAAAGTCCCTTATTCATTAAAAATTATACCTTTATAAAGGCATATTTTTCCGTTCTCCTATTCCATTCTCTAGATCAAGTCAAAAGCTACAATATCGGCCTCAGTCACTTTGCTATAGGATGCACGGTTTTTGAGATATGAGCAAAGTAAGGCCAACATTCATGATTTTTTCAATGCAGAAAAATCGACATCTGTAGGGGTTCTGGTGGCTCGTATGGAATTTTCGACAGCTTATATCTCGAGATCGGTGCGTCCTACGAGAAAAAAGCAGTATACTTTTTTGTAGCTCATGACTTGATCTAGAGGATGGCATTGGAAAATTTACAAAATTACCGCTATTTGGGCAAATTTTTGAAAAAGAACAGGGAAATTTGTTTCTCTGGCGTAAATTATATGAAATTTTACATCGGCTTTGAAGGAAGGTCAATCTGGATTGTTGCTCTTGACGTGAATTTACATTGTGCGAGTTTTCATCACTCTCACTCACCGGCGAGGCGATAATTTACATTATTTTAACACTTAAAGTCCCTTATTCATTAAAAATTATACCTTTATAAAGGCATATTTTTCCGTTCTCCTATACCATTCTCTAGATCAAGTCAAAAGCTACAATATCGGCCTCAGTCACTTTGCTATAGGACGCACGGTTTTTGAGATATGAGCAAAGTAAGGCCAACATTCATGATTTTTTCAATGCAGAAAAATCGACATCTGTAGGGGTTCTGGTGGCTCGTATGGAATTTTCGACAGCTTATATCTCGAGATCGGTGCGTCCTACGAGAAAAAAGCAGTATACTTTTTTGTAGCTCATGACTTGATCTAGAGGATGGCATTGGAAAATTTACAAAATTACCGCTATTTGGGCAAATTTTTGAAAAAGAACAGGGAAATTTGTTTCTCTGGCGTAAATTATATGAAATTTTACATCGGCTTTGAAGGAAGGTCAATCTGAATTGTTGCTCTTGACGTGAATTTACATTGTGCGAGTTTTCATCACTCTCACTCACCGGCGAGGCGATAATTTACACTATTTTACAACTTAAAGTCCCTTATTCATTAAAAATTATACCTTTATAAAGGCATATTTTTCCGTTCTCCTATTCCATTCTCTAGATCAAGTCAAAAGCTACAATATCGGTCTCAGTCACTTTGCTATAGGATGCACGGTTTTTGAGATATGAGCAAAGTAAGGCCAACATTCATGATTTTTTCAATGCAGAAAAATCGACATCTGTAGGGGTTCTGGTGGCTCGTATGGAATTTTCGACAGCTTATATCTCGAGATCGGTGCGTCCTACGAGAAAAAAGCAGTATACTTTTTTGTAGCTCATGACTTGATCTAGAGGATGGCATTGGAAAATTTACAAAATTACCGCTATTTGGGCAAATTTTTGAAAAAGAACAGGGAAATTTGTTTCTCTGGCGTAAATTATATGAAATTTTACATCGGCTTTGAAGGAAGGTCAATCTGAATTGTTGCTCTTGACGTGAATTTACATTGTGCGAGTTTTCATCACTCTCACTCACCGGCGAGGCGATAATTTACATTATTTTACAACTTAAAGTCCCTTATTCATTAAAAATTATACCTTTATAAAGGCATATTTTTCCGTTCTCCTATTCCATTCTCTAGATCAAGTCAAAAGCTACAATATCGGTCTCAGTCACTTTGCTATAGGATGCACGGTTTTTGAGATATGAGCAAAGTAAGGCCAACATTCATGATTTTTTCAATGCAGAAAAATCGACATCTGTAGGGGTTCTGGTGGCTCGTATGGAATTTTCGACAGCTTATATCTCGAGATCGGTGCGTCCTACGAGAAAAAAGCAGTATACTTTTTTGTAGCTCATGACTTGATCTAGAGGATGGCATTGGAAAATTTACAAAATTACCGCTATTTGGGCAAATTTTTGAAAAAGAACAGGGAAATTTGTTTCTCTGGCGTAAATTATATGAAATTTTACATCGGCTTTGAAGGAAGGTCAATCTGAATTGTTGCTCTTGACGTGAATTTACATTGTGCGAGTTTTCATCACTCTAACTCACCGGCGAGGCGATAATTTACATTATTTTACAACTTAAAGTCCCTTATTCATTAAAAATTATACCTTTATAAAGGCATATTTTTCCGTTCTCCTATTCCATTCTCTAGATCAAGTCAAAAGCTACAATATCGGCCTCAGTCACTTTGCTATAGGATGCACGGTTTTTGAGATATGAGCAAAGTAAGGCCAACATTCATGATTTTTTCAATGCAGAAAAATCGACATCTGTAGGGGTTCTGGTGGCTCGTATGGAATTTTCGACAGCTTATATCTCGAGATCGGTGCGTCCTACGAGAAAAAAGCAGTATACTTTTTTGTAGCTCATGACTTGATCTAGAGGATGGCATTGGAAAATTTACAAAATTACCGCTATTTGGGCAAATTTTTGAAAAAGAACAGGGAAATTTGTTTCTCTGGCGTAAATTATATGAAATTTTACATCGGCTTTGAAGGAAGGTCAATCTGAATTGTTGCTCTTGACGTGAATTTACATTGTGCGAGTTTTCATCACTCTCACTCACCGGCGAGCCGATAATTTACATTATTTTAACACTTAAAGTCCCTTATTCATTAAAAATTATACCTTTATAAAGGCATATTTTTCCGTTCTCCTATACCATTCTCTAGATCAAGTCAAAAGCTACAATATCGGCCTCAGTCACTTTGCTATAGGACGCACGGTTTTTGAGATATGAGCAAAGTAAGGCCAACATTCATGATTTTTTCAATGCAGAAAAATCGACATCTGTAGGGGTTCTGGTGGCTCGTATGGAATTTTCGACAGCTTATATCTCGAGATCGGTGCGTCCTACGAGAAAAAAGCAGTATACTTTTTTGTAGCTCATGACTTGATCTAGAGGATGGCATTGGAAAATTTACAAAATTACCGCTATTTGTGCAAATTTTTGAAAAAGAACAGGGAAATTTGTTTCTCTGGCGTAAATTATATGAAATTTTACATCGGCTTTGAAGGAAGGTCAATCTGAATTGTTGCTCTTGACGTGAATTTACATTGTGCGAGTTTTCATCACTCTCACTCACCGGCGAGCCGATAATTTACATTATTTTAACACTTAAAGTCCCTTATTCATTAAAAATTATACCTTTATAAAGGCATATTTTTCCGTTCTCCTATACCATTCTCTAGATCAAGTCAAAAGCTACAATATCGGCCTCAGTCACTTTGCTATAGGACGCACGGTTTTTGAGATATGAGCAAAGTAAGGCCAACATTCATGATTTTTTCAATGCAGAAAAATCGACATCTGTAGGGGTTCTGGTGGCTCGTATGGAATTTTCGACAGCTTATATCTCGAGATCGGTGCGTCCTACGAGAAAAAAGCAGTATACTTTTTTGTAGCTCATGACTTGATCTAGAGGATGGCATTGGAAAATTTACAAAATTACCGCTATTTGGGCAAATTTTTGAAAAAGAACAGGGAAATTTGTTTCTCTGGCGTAAATTATATGAAATTTTACATCGGCTTTGAAGGAAGGTCAATCTGAATTGTTGCTCTTGACGTGAATTTACATTGTGCGAGTTTTCATCACTCTCACTCACCGGCGAGGCGATAATTTACATTATTTTACAACTTAAAGTCCCTTATTCATTAAAAATTATACCTTTATAAAGGCATATTTTTCCGTTCTCCTATTCCATTCTCTAGATCAAGTCAAAAGCTACAATATCGGCCTCAGTCACTTTGCTATAGGATGCACGGTTTTTGAGATATGAGCAAAGTAAGGCCAACATTCATGATTTTTTCAATGCAGAAAAATCGACATCTGTAGGGGTTCTGGTGGCTCGTATGGAATTTTCGACAGCTTATATCTCGAGATCGGTGCGTCCTACGAGAAAAAAGCAGTATACTTTTTTGTAGCTCATGACTTGATCTAGAGGATGGCATTGGAAAATTTACAAAATTACCGCTATTTGGGCAAATTTTTGAAAAAGAACAGGGAAATTTGTTTCTCTGGCGTAAATTATATGAAATTTTACATCGGCTTTGAAGGAAGGTCAATCTGAATTGTTGCTCTTGACGTGAATTTACATTGTGCGAGTTTTCATCACTCTCACTCACCGGCGAGGCGATAATTTACATTATTTTACAACTTAAAGTCCCTTATTCATTAAAAATTATACCTTTATAAAGGCATATTTTTCCGTTCTCCTATACCATTCTCTAGATCAAGTCAAAAGCTACAATATCGGCCTCAGTCACTTTGCTATAGGACGCACGGTTTTTGAGATATGAGCAAAGTAAGGCCAACATTCATGATTTTTTCAATGCAGAAAAATCGACATCTGTAGGGGTTCTGGTGGCTCGTATGGAAT
The DNA here is from genome assembly GCA_964034865.1 of Eristalis intricaria. Lineage (NCBI taxonomy): Eukaryota > Metazoa > Arthropoda > Insecta > Diptera > Syrphidae > Eristalis > Eristalis intricaria. The sequence continues at coordinate 35,009,362 of OZ035875.1, forward strand.
TTTCGACAGCTTATATCTCGAGATCGGTGCGTCCTACGAGAAAAAAGCAGTATACTTTTTTGTAGCTCATGACTTGATCTAGAGGATGGCATTGGAAAATTTACAAAATTACCGCTATTTGGGCAAATTTTTGAAAAAGAACAGGGAAATTTGTTTCTCTGGCGTAAATTTTATGAAATTTTACATCGGCTTTGAAGGAAGGTCAATCTGAATTGTTGCTCTTGACGTGAATTTACATTGTGCGAGTTTTCATCACTCTCACTCACCGGCGAGGCGATAATTTACATTATTTTACAACTTAAAGTCCCTTATTCATTAAAAATTATACCTTTATAAAGGCATATTTTCCGTTCTCCTATACCATTCTCTAGATCAAGTCAAAAGCTACAATATCGGCCTCAGTCACTTTGCTATAGGACGCACGGTTTTTGAGATATGAGCAAAGTAAGGCCAACATTCATGATTTTTTCAATGCAGAAAAATCGACATCTGTAGGGGTTCTGGTGGCTCGTATGGAATTTTCGACAGCTTATATCTCGAGATCGGTGCGTCCTACGAGAAAAAAGCAGTATACTTTTTTGTAGCTCATGACTTGATCTAGAGGATGGCATTGGAAAATTTACAAAATTACCGCTATTTGTGCAAATTTTTGAAAAAGAACAGGGAAATTTGTTTCTCTGGCGTAAATTATATGAAATTTTACATCGGCTTTGAAGGAAGGTCAATCTGAATTGTTGCTCTTGACGTGAATTTACATTGTGCGAGTTTTCATCACTCTCACTCACCGGCGAGGCGATAATTTACATTATTTTACAACTTAAAGTCCCTTATTCATTAAAAATTATACCTTTATAAAGGCATATTTTTCCGTTCCCCTATTCCATTCTCTACATCAAGTCAAAAGCTACAATATCGGCCTCAGTCACTTTGCTATAGGATGCACGGTTTTTGAGATATGAGCAAAGTAAGGCCAACATTCATGATTTTTTCAATGCAGAAAAATCGACATCTGTAGGGGTTCTGGTGGCTCGTATGGAATTTTCGACAGCTTATATCTCGAGATCGGTGCGTCCTACGAGAAAAAAGCAGTATACTTTTTTGTAGCTCATGACTTGATCTAGAGGATGGCATTGGAAAATTTACAAAATTACCGCTATTTGGGCAAATTTTTGAAAAAGAACAGGGAAATTTGTTTCTCTGGCGTAAATTATATGAAATTTTACATCGGCTTTGAAGGAAGGTCAATCTGAATTGTTGCTCTTGACGTGAATTTACATTGTGCGAGTTTTCATCACTCTAACTCACCGGCGAGGCGATAATTTACATTATTTTACAACTTAAAGTCCCTTATTCATTAAAAATTATACCTTTATAAAGGCATATTTTTCCGTTCTCCTATTCCATTCTCTAGATCAAGTCAAAAGCTACAATATCGGCCTCAGTCACTTTGCTATAGGATGCACGGTTTTTGAGATATGAGCAAAGTAAGGCCAACATTCATGATTTTTTCAATGCAGAAAAATCGACATCTGTAGGGGTTCTGGTGGCTCGTATGGAATTTTCGACAGCTTATATCTCGAGATCGGTGCGTCCTACGAGAAAAAAGCAGTATACTTTTTTGTAGCTCATGACTTGATCTAGAGGATGGCATTGGAAAATTTACAAAATTACCGCTATTTGGGCAAATTTTTGAAAAAGAACAGGGAAATTTGTTTCTCTGGCGTAAATTATATGAAATTTTACATCGGCTTTGAAGGAAGGTCAATCTGAATTGTTGCTCTTGACGTGAATTTACATTGTGCGAGTTTTCATCACTCTCACTCACCGGCGAGCCGATAATTTACATTATTTTAACACTTAAAGTCCCTTATTCATTAAAAATTATACCTTTATAAAGGCATATTTTTTCCGTTCTCCTATACCATTCTCTAGATCAAGTCAAAAGCTACAATATCGGCCTCAGTCACTTTGCTATAGGACGCACGGTTTTTGAGATATGAGCAAAGTAAGGCCAACATTCATGATTTTTTCAATGCAGAAAAATCGACATCTGTAGGGGTTCTGGTGGCTCGTATGGAATTTTCGACAGCTTATATCTCGAGATCGGTGCGTCCTACGAGAAAAAAGCAGTATACTTTTTTGTAGCTCATGACTTGATCTAGAGGATGGCATTGGAAAATTTACAAAATTACCGCTATTTGTGCAAATTTTTGAAAAAGAACAGGGAAATTTGTTTCTCTGGCGTAAATTATATGAAATTTTACATCGGCTTTGAAGGAAGGTCAATCTGAATTGTTGCTCTTGACGTGAATTTACATTGTGCGAGTTTTCATCACTCTCACTCACCGGCGAGCCGATAATTTACATTATTTTAACACTTAAAGTCCCTTATTCATTAAAAATTATACCTTTATAAAGGCATATTTTTCCGTTCTCCTATACCATTCTCTAGATCAAGTCAAAAGCTACAATATCGGCCTCAGTCACTTTGCTATAGGACGCACGGTTTTTGAGATATGAGCAAAGTAAGGCCAACATTCATGATTTTTTCAATGCAGAAAAATCGACATCTGTAGGGTTCTGGTGGCTCGTATGGAATTTTCGACAGCTTATATCTCGAGATCGGTGCGTCCTACGAGAAAAAAGCAGTATACTTTTTTGTAGCTCATGACTTGATCTAGAGGATGGCATTGGAAAATTTACAAAATTACCGCTATTTGGGCAAATTTTTGAAAAAGAACAGGGAAATTTGTTTCTCTGGCGTAAATTATATGAAATTTTACATCGGCTTTGAAGGAAGGTCAATCTGAATTGTTGCTCTTGACGTGAATTTACATTGTGCGAGTTTTCATCACTCTCACTCACCGGCGAGGCGATAATTTACATTATTTTACAACTTAAAGTCCCTTATTCATTAAAAATTATACCTTTATAAAGGCATATTTTTCCGTTCTCCTATTCCATTCTCTAGATCAAGTCAAAAGCTACAATATCGGCCTCTCTATCTAGCTCATGACTTGATTTAGAGGATGGCATTGGAAAATTTACAAAATTACCGCTATTTGGGCAAATTTTTGAAAAAGAACAGGGAAATTTGTTTCTCTGGCGTAAATTATATGAAATTTTACATCGGCTTTGAAGGAAGGTCAATCTGAATTGTTGCTCTTGACGTGAATTTACATTGTGCGAGTTTTCATCACTCTCACTCACCGGCGAGGCGATAATTTACATTATTTTACAACTTAAAGTCCCTTATTCATTAAAAATTATACCTTTATAAAGGCATATTTTTCCGTTCTCCTATTCCATTCTCTAGATCAAGTCAAAAGCTACAATATCGGTCTCAGTCACTTTGCTATAGGACGCACGGTTTTTGAGATATGAGCAAAGTAAGGCCAACATTCATGATTTTTTCAATGCAGAAAAATCGACATCTGTAGGGGTTCTGGTGGCTCGTATGGAATTTTCGACAGCTTATATCTCGAGATCGGTGCGTCCTACGAGAAAAAAGCAGTATACTTTTTTGTAGCTCATGACTTGATCTAGAGGATGGCATTGGAAAATTTACAAAATTACCGCTATTTGGGCAAATTTTTGAAAAAGAACAGGGAAATTTGTTTCTCTGGCGTAAATTATATGAAATTTTACATCGGCTTTCAAGGAAGGTCAATCTAAATTGTTGCTCTTGATTCGCCCTTTTTAGGGACTGGCTGGAAAAATGCTGTTTTCCATCTGCTCGGAAGGAGACCTAAAGAGTAGGATAGAAAAAACTGACGCAGTGGTGCAGAAAAACACCTCTTCAGAAATATTGCGCGAATATCATCTGGGCCAGCAGACCTGTGCACGTCGAGTCCTTTGAGTACTCCTACAACTGTACGAGTGCGGAAGTGGATTTGTCCCATGGTGAAATTAACGCTCTCAAGTACAGGTGGAGACATATTGGAATCTGGCAGTTTTGAGCTGGTTGCAAAATGAGCCGCAAGCAGATTAGCTTTGTCTTAGGAGCTGACAGCTCGAATGTCATTGTAAATGAGCGTGGGAATTGAAGACGAGGCGGAATTCCTTATGTTTTTTACAAATGACCAAAAGTTTTTGCTACCCTTGGGACATTGTAGCACTTTTTGCCTCAACTTTTGCTCATAAGAGAATTTCACACGTCTGATAGTTGCATTGCATTCAACCACGAACTGTACGGGCTGTACAGCGACATGAGTCTAGTCAGGCGTCTTCGGATCCAACGCCTAAGATGGCTAGGCCATGTAGAGCGTATGGACAACTCAGCTCCGGCCCGGAGAGTCTTCGACTCCGAACCCGTGGGACAACGCAACAGAGGACGCCCGCGTTTAAGGTGGCGCACCCAGGTGGAGAAGGACCTCCGCGTGCGACACTGGAGACAGCTAGCCAGAGACCGTGCTAGCTGGAGAGGCTTGTTGGTTGAGGCCCAGGTCCACCCCGCACTGTAGCGCCAAATGAAGAAGAAGAAGATAGTTGCATTGCAGTCATTTCTGTCCCGTTTAAACTCGTTCCGGTTTTCCTCAGTAGGGTTGGCTTTGTATGTTCGGAAGTTCAAGTCTCTCATCCTGATTGAGCTCTTTACAGCTCGAGTCATATCATGAGTTGGCTTTGGGCTTGATAATCTTGACTCTGTGAGGAATGAAGGTTCTCATGCCCAGCAGAAGAATATTTGTGATCATGTCAGCAGCGGCATCCACGTCACCATCGAGGAAGCAAAGTGACCAGTTAAAATTCCTAAAGAAGTTGTTAAGTTTGTTCCAATCGGCTTTCTCGTAAAGCCAAACTGTTCTTTTAGGAATTTGTTCTCTAACTATGTGTGGTGATAACGAGAATTTTGCTGATACGACACAATGGTCCGACGAGCCTAGAGGTGACAGTATGTCAACAGAATATCTCTCAGGATGAGAGGTGAGAAACAGGTCCAGAGTGTTGGCGGAACGAGATGCAAAGTCAGGTATTGGTGTGGGCTCATTTACTAGTTGGGTCAGATTGTTTACCTCAGCAAAGATTTCGACGTAGTACCTTCCTTCGGGTGTTATTTGGCCTAATTGTCGAATCCAATTAGAAGAGTGTACATTGAAATCGCCCGCAATGGCATGTGCGAGAATACAGGGATACAATTCTTGAGATGGAATCGGATAGCGCATCAAATTCGTTAAAAGTTGAACTGCTATCCAAGCTTGGACTTCTATAAATAAAGCAGCAGTGGATAAAGTGCTTACGCACATGGTGTTTTAACCACAGAAAATTAAAATCCGGATTGGAAAAGAGGCCGTATTGTGGTAAAAAGAAGAGCGGCACCAAGCTATATCCAGACAGGTTCAAATCCGATAATTCGGTGTTCCCACCTACCTGTATTTCACTCAGCGCCAAGACAGCTGGTATGTAACGGGATAGGTGGACATACACAGCGAAGAGATTCGCTCTAAGCCCACGCACATTGCTCACATCAACCCTAAAACTTCCCATAAAGGACAAAACGAAGATATAAAAAAACCAACTCCGACTGCGAGTGGTGAAGCAGAAATGAGAAGTGCAAATTCAAAATTAGCTTCCCAACAACAATCGATGCAGGTGTTATAATTCACACTTCTAAGATCCGCTCAGTCAGATGGTACGTACTCTCAGTCATTGCATCAAACGGGACTTGTGACCGTGAATGCGCAACTGTGGCTTGTGATGGAAAGGGGCGAGAGGGAGCCGACCGGACGCACTCGACACCGAAACACACAAGTGCACCCGTCGGAGGATGGCACAGAAACTCATTTGATTTTTGACAGCAACCATGCTCATGAATGCCTTTAAACGTCATTTGAAATTCGCACTTCGTCACAAAAATTATCTAATGGAAACTGTAAACCAAGTTCTTACCAAGTATCCAGTCTTTTTCCAAGCCATCTGTCACTGGTCTGTATTGCAGTACAAAATATAACATAGGACAGCCATTGTCCGGCCAAGTATGCAGTCTTATTACAACCGATGTCGAGTTCGGCGCTAGTAAATTGGCAGTTGATGGCATACCAGGCGATTGTCCCTGAGTTCGAACGTGCAGAGTGATGCTGGCCGGCGATGCGCCGACCTTGTTGTGCGCGGTTAAATGAATCTGATATGTACTTCCGCAGACGAGACCTTTCAGCTCATGACTGGAGGCGTGCCTCGAGAGGTGCATCTCATCCAGGTTGCCAGAGGTTCGTCTGTAAAACAGTGTGTATCCCGTTATCGGCGCGTTTCCATTAAATCCACATTTCCAATGCATCAGAATGCTGCTGGATGTCGCACTGGTTACGTATAGGACCGGTGCTGATGGAGGAACTTGCACAATCAGTACGTGTGTCAAGCGATCAGTGCCGATCCCGTTGTCAACTTGACAGCTGTAGTTGCCGCTGTCGGCTACTTGGAGGCTCGAGATGATCAAGTCCCCGGAGTCGAGCAGTTGTGTGTTGTGCATTCCACCCTGCCTGAGGGGGACGTCTGATTTGTACCACTCCCGCTTTGGTTTTCCCACAGCGGTGCAGGGCAATGTAACAGTTGAACGCCACGGACGGACAATTGGACCGCCGAAGGACACAATTCGTGCAGGAACTCTGTTTGTGGTCACTTGCGACGCTACCCGCGAGCTCTTGCCCTCTCCCACTCGAGTCGAGGCAGTCACCCAGAACTGATATTCGATGTGCGGATGAAGATTTTTCGCCTCGTAGTTGGCTTGCTGTGAGGGAAGGCTTCGTTTCTCGTTGTTGAGCTCCTCGCGGCCGTTCACTACCCGGGTGTAGAGATTGTACTTGGTGATGACGCCGTTCGGCTCTGTCGGTGGTAACCATGACACGTAGAGAGACTGCGGGGAGCTGACAACGACTTTGATGTCAGCCGGCGCTTCCGGAGCATCCTCCTCCGTGTGGCAGTAGAGTGGGTTGGAAAGGCTTCCGTCGCCCATGCGGGTGTGGGCCAGAACCTGAATGCTGTAGTTTGTATATTTTCTGAGCCCGGTGAGAACGGTGGTGAGTGCGGTCGTCTTGCGACTCTCCACTTCGTCTTTCGTTGGTGAGAAGTCGTCGAGGATTGGCTCGAAGAGAAGTTTGTAGCCTTGAAGCAGTCCGTTGGTGTGATAGATTGGCGGTGGCTGCCAGGAAACTTGTAGAGACTGGGAGGTAAGGGCCGCGCAGCGAATGTCCTCCGGTGGGCGACTAGGAACTGAAATTGAGACCATCAGAGCCTGTTGCTTGACTGATAAAATGATTGCAGGAACTTACCATCTTCCATTGTTTGTGCAGAAACTGGTTCGGATAGTGGTCCTGGCCCGACCTGGTTGAATGCCTGGATGACAATGTTGTAACGTGCGTACTTCTGCAGGCCACCGAGAAGCAGCTCCCCCGTGCCCCCTTCACCGTCGCCAGAGACGGATGTAAAGTTGTATGAAGAGCTGCTCGAACTGGATAGCTTGTAGCCCACGTTGTAGCCCTGGATGTCGCCATGACGCAGCTCCACCAGAGGCGCTACCCAACTAACCAGCAGTTCGGTGGATGAAAGCGGCCTAACCGAGAGATTGAGCGGTGGTCCTGCTGGTCTTTGGGGCTCGGTTTTGATGGTCAACTCCTGGCTGGGTGCACTTCGGCCGGCAGTGCCCTCGGCGATGATCCTGAAGGAGTACCTCGTTGCGGGCTTCAGGTTCTCAATCAGCGCTGTGAACTGCGGTGGGTCAGTTACTTCCATTTGCTGCCATTGCTCGATGAAAAGCGCTGAGGGTATATTGAGAACTTAAAGGGAGATAGGCAATGCAACTTGATGGCATCCCACTTACGGTCAAGTTCCTTGTACTCCACAATGTACTTTGAAACTTCGGCTGTGTTTGTGTTCTTCGGCTGCCACTTGAGGCTCACCGATCTGCTGGAGACCATGGCTGCTTCCAGCACAGTGGGTGCCTGTGGCGGTTCCTGTACCTGCAACTGGACTAATTGCTGGTCGTTGCCATACAAATTGCTCGCTCGACAAAAGTACGGTCCACTATCTGTGGCCTCTACGCTCCGGATTTGCAGCTCGGCCGACACCCCATCCGGTGTGGCTTCCTGCTTCACAGAGATCCTGTAAATCATACAAACGATTACGTTACAAGGTTGCTCTGGTTACGGCCAGCTCAACCCACTTGTAATTGGTCGATGGGTTCAGGGTGTTCTTCCCGGATCTCATCCACACAATATTGATTGGCTTGTCCCCACTGACCGAGCACTGCAGCAGTGCTGTGTCGCCCTTTTTCACTGTCACTGACCTCGATGTGGACGAAAAGTACGGGGATGCTGCAAAAGAAAAAATGTACATACAAAAGCCCTTAACATGATACGAGTGCGTGCACCCTCCAGCATCGAACACTCACAATTAACTTTAAGCTGAATGACCTTTCCGATGCCAGTGCCGATGCCATTGTTCGCCTGACACAGGTAGAACCCCTCTCGGTCCTCTTTCACATGTTGCAACAGCAGCGACCCGTTTCCGAGTAATTTGGTGAATGGTCGCTCCCTAACCTCCTCGTATTCCCCCGACTTACTGCCTGCATCCACATGAAAGTACACAATGCATTTTCGTTTATTCAACAAATCGAGGACATGCACCCGTACCTGTCGCCTTTTTCCAAACAATACTAGGCGTCGGTACACCCTGGGCCTGACAGTGAAGCATTATGTGTCGGTTGCGTTCCACATTAACATCGGCTGGTTCGACAATCCAACGTGGCGGAACTGTGTTGTCCATGTATCGAATTTAAAACATACATATCGAGTTTTTTGTTTTTTTCAAAAAACAGGGAAGGGGATACATAAGAAAAACAAGAAATTCGCATGAGTTCAATGCCGAGTGACGAATGAAATAGGAATTGTTTGTCATTTTGGGATATCTTTTCTCTTTTTTTTTCGTTCTTAAAATATCTAGCTTAAAATGAACAATATTATGCAAAACAAAAACACGTGTATTTTTTTCATTTATTTCAAAATAAATAAACTGAAACAGAAAAGAAAACCTAAAATGTTCGTCCAATTAGATTCATTTTTGTCGCAAAAAAAATGTACATACAATGGTTTTGTAGTAGCTTTCAGTGAATTTATTTCATAAACAAATGTGTGCAACGATTTATGGTAATTTTGAGGTGAACTTAATTTGTTTACTTTGACTGTATTTGTGAAAATACAGTGGTGATGTATCTGTCTGTTCTGGTTTGACATCATATTTTTTATATTTTTTATCACAACACAGGGACCAAAGTCTATTCAGGCAAGTTTGAAAAACAAAAATACTAAAGCTCCTACGTGAATCTATGTGGCAGTTTGTTTCTGAGGTAAAGTGTGCATTGTTTCGATTTTTTTTTTGTGATATTCGGATGGGTTTAGCTGAGTCTTTTCTTTTGTTGCAAATCCGACGAACTGTCATCTATAAACTTGTAGCCTGAAAGTTCAATTTTACTACTTTAAAGCGCTTAATAAGACAGTCAGTTTTTGAATAAAAAAAATTAACCACTTTATAAACATCCAGTCGAACTTGGATCACTCGAATGTCGTGATAACTCGAATAGATTATTTGGCGTCACCTTCGATAAGTCGAATTCTGAAGGGAAATTCCCAAATTCTGCGTACTCCACAAGTTCGTTTTATAAGGAGACACAGCGTTTGTATTTTCCTTTGACTTATAAACAAAAATTGTGGCGTTGGTGAATATTCTAAGCGAGAGGAAGAAAATAAAATTTCTTAGATTTTCAGAACTAAATCCTCAATCGAAATAAATGAGGGAGAAATTTAACTGCAGATGGAATTTCAAGCAGCTTGAAAAAATAACATGTATGCGTCTAATGATTATCTACAAGTGGATGACGATATTGTTAATAATTAATTTCCCACAGATGAAGGCATTGTAGAGATATTTAGATGTGAATCCGAATCTGCTCAGATCGAACATCAGTGATGTAATAGGGAAAGACTAGGCGATGATTGAGTATGATTTCAGTCCACCACCGTCAAACGATTTGGTTGCAAGATTATAACTTTGTTTTGCGTTCATATTTAAGGACTCATGAAACAACAACCGATTCTGTATGCATACTCCATTGAAGATAGTTTTTGAAAACCAAAATAAATGACTCTTCAGTCATGACTATTTTAAATAATAATTATGTTCTGTGTTACTAGATTTCGTACCCGGCTTTGCCCGGGTTTGTTTCTTCAACCGGTACTTTACCTGCATTATTACCGCACTTTTTAATTTAAAACAATTATACGACTGCTCGAACCAGAATTCAGAGAAGAATTTGAATTTTCTTTTGTCATTGATCCCTCATACACATCCCTACTCATAATGAGTACAATTTGTTGACTGTGTGCATACATGTTGAAGTTTGAATTATCAATGTGTGCTGCAGCAAAACGGACGGAAATTACGGTTTTTTCTCATCCATTTACACACAACGTAGAGGGATATCAAGCGTTTCATAAAAAAAAAGTTCTTGGAAATCCCATCTATGTACGCGATGTTCACTTGTTGTGCAAATTGAAGTTAAACTTCATGAACTATGAAAAAAACTAGCCTATCTTGTAACACATTATGTAATTAGTCTAGCTCTGAAATTTTATCTAAATCGGCTAATCCGTTCAGAAGTTCAATATTCACAATTTCAGCAAAATTGAATGATTTGTGTGTAGCTGTGTATATGTACATGCATAGATAGTTTGGGAATGACAAAATACGAAAAGTGCGAAAATGTTTATTGTTTCCTTTTCGTTTGGTGACTCAGGCAGTCGTTCGTAAATGTTCGATTGAGACGTAGAAAAAAATGAATGGTTGCACCAAAGCAAAATATGAAAAATGTGTGTGTAAATATGGAAGTTACAACACACGGGGGGATGGCTGACCTCCACGACTACGCAACTTAAAATGGTTTCATACCGGATTGATGCAACCGCCCTTTTTTTTTTTTTTTTTTTTTTTGTTTTACATCAACCCTAAAACTTCCCATAAAGGACAAAACGTAGATATAAAAAAACCAACTCCGACTGCAAGTGGTGAAGCAGATATGAGAAGTGCAAATTCAAAATTAGCTTCCCAACAACAATCGATGTAGGTGTTATGCCCACACATCGAAATTGTGGGTGGTAAGCCGCTGATTTCAAATGTTTAATACAATGAGTTTACAAAAATGTTTGTGTTCATAGGAATTAAATGGCGGGCCATTATCCGTAACGCATATTACTGGAAGGCCATAGATAGATAGATAGTTTATTTCCGTATAAAAAGTTTACATTTGATTTAGTTTATCGCACAATATATATTACAGAGATGTGATGGATTATGCATCTTTCTTCTGAAAAACGTTTATATTTATATTTTAAGTTATTTATATTTGATGGAAACTGTCGAAAATTGAAGGAAAATACGAGAAAAACCTTCAATAAGAGAGAAAAAAAAAAAAAAAAAAAAAAAAAAAAACCGCCCTTATTTTGAGAATTTTATTCCTGTTTAAGAAGTGTTCGTAACTTCTGAACCGTATCTCGTACGGACTTGAAAATGATCACATTTTTGTTGAAAATTTCAGAGCTCTGCGACGAGTAGTTTCGGAGCCTTTGTCGGTCAGACACACAAACTTTCTGCTTTATAGTTAAGAAGATATCGCAAATAATTAGATATTTATATCACTTTTGTATTTTACTTGATAACTCTATTTTTTTGTTTAGTGGTTCGATTTACCGATTAATGTTTTTATTTTCATTTTGTTATATGAGAAATAAATAAGGGTTTAATTTCAAAATTTGCATTTTCTCAATTCATTTTATTCTCTCTCAGTAATCGGGTTTCTCAAGGCTCTCAAAATAGGCATTCGTTGAAGTGATGGCCGCTTCGGTCGTTTCAAATCTTCTTCTTTTCTCCATGTTTGAAATCAGACAATATACGCAGTGAGTGTGGGTGTGCTGGGTGCGGTAGTAGTTTAGTTAAATGTATGTATTCTTACCACTCCTTTGAATAGGTCACACGGTTGTGCTTATGGTCGAGTGCGAGAAATCACCCCGCTCATCGCATGAATAAATTTTTTATATCAATGTGATGTGTCCACTCAGTTGATTTGTCTACAGTCTCAATCACCTCACGCACTTTAATGACTGACACACAAAGTTGCGATTCTGCTATCATCGAATTTCAGTCAATTTTCTAGCAATACGAAAATGAAAAGTAAATGAGAAGATATTACGTTATTTTCCAAACGTAAAAACGAAGAACGAACGCAATCAGCATTAAAATTTTTTTACAAACTGAGGGTTAAAATTTTATTCTTATTTGAGTTAACTAAAATGTTCATCATTTGAACGTAGCTATAATAGCGCAGCTGTAATTATCTGATCGTCCTATAGAGTGACTACATCCTTTTAGGCGACATGAACTTTATACGCGTACGTATACTTTCTACGTGAGCCATTCTGCCAAACATGAATATGGATACAACGATGACATGTTTAACAGTCGGAAAGGGTAAAAAAAAACAGTGACTTGTTACAGATCTTCACAAAAACGAATAAGCATCTGTTACAATATGGAAAAAAAACAACAAAAAATGTCTGTTCGATAAGACCATCATTTTGATTTAAGATGGATGTCGGATTGTAGAGACGATTCTTTTTTTAAATATTTCTTTAATCCAAACAGAACTGTTAAGCACTTTTTACTGCCACGTGCGTAACTTTGGTTTCTCAGATTTGCAAGAATTTCGAAAAAGGGAATTTTTCGTGTGATACCTTAGGTTAGTCGAAAAAGTCGTTTCGTATTTTGTCAATGGATGTCGTTGGAGTCGTCTATCTCCAGTGCTATCAATCACATTGTGTCATATCATATGGTGTTGGAAAGGTGACATTTTAAGCTTCATTTAACCAAAAAAAAAGTTACAGCTGTTAAAAATGAGTGAAAATAATGAAGAAATTCGCTATATTTTGAAATTTTTGTATAAAAAAGGGAAGACTGCCACGCAAGCCACCAATGAAATTTGTGAAGTTTACGAAGGACGATGCTGTATCAGTTCTTGTATACTTTTGTCAGTGACTCGAATGAGGTGGCAGCCGTGAATTATCAAAGGTTGTAAATTCGGGTATCGAACCTGGAACCCTCTGCGTAGGAGTCGACGCGATTACCGGCTAGGCCACGGCCACCCACTCAATTCAACTGAACTTCTTTCTCCTATGCACTTTTTTACCCGACAAGTTCTTTTCGCAATTCTTTTTTTATTTTCCAAAATTGTAAGAATAATATCAGCAGCCACTTGCGAAACCATTGTCACAACAAACTTTGAACGCGCACTAAAATTTTCTTGGGTTTTGCAAGTGCTTACGTAAGCTCAACTTATACAGTCGTGCAAGTGCTTACGTAAGCTCAACTTATACAGTCGTGTAAGACTTAGGTAAGTCGAGAAGCCTCCGCTATTCAGAATATTTCTTAACTCACGACTTCTCAGCGTTTCCATGAACTTAGAATGAAGCGACGTAAGTGCAATGGGTCGGTACGAGGAGGGGGACAAAGCTTTTCCTGGCATTTTCAATTTGAGTTTAAAAACACGAATTCTAAATCGAAAAAGATATAAGAAGACAATTTGAACCCAGAAACCAACTTCGGCAGGTTTTATTCGTAAAACAGAAGATGGTGATCTGATGCAGAGGATGGATCTTACATTCAAATTGTCTTTCGGAATCCTGGTACGGAATTGATTACGCGTAGACATGTGTTATGTTCTGTAAGTTTTTCGGATGAGTCAGAGTATGAGGCAAATGTTGTTTGTCATAAAAAAAATTGTTTTTGACTCATATCCATTAACAGTTGATTTACTTACACCGGCTACAGCGTTTCTCGCTTCTCAAGAGTGTTAACTACCCCGTGAAATGCATTTACCATTAAATAAAGTCAATCTAACAAACGTAACTTGAAACAATCGAGTTGACTCGATACAATCGTACATGGGTAGCACATATTTTGGTTCAATCGAGTATCCTCGATTGTATCGTCAAAATAGGAAGCATACAAACTCGAATATGACGTTTGAAACAAACGTTTCCAGTCGATAGAAAAAAGTTACCGAGTACAAGAATCGTCCGTTGAAATACGTTCTGTATTTAGTTTATATTAGGTCGTCAGTTATTTTAGTAATGACGAATAATTATACATGTAATTATAAAAGCAAACGTTTTTTACAAGAAATTTGTAATATTTATCCATCTGCATACATGTACATATATATAAAAATGAATCGTTATTTTCCTTGGTCATGCCATAACTTGAGAACGGCTTTACGGATTGCATTCATCTTTTTAAACTAAGTTTCTTAATACTTTTTAGAAGGTTCTTACGAAGAGAAAAATTAAGAAAATTTATCAGGAAATTGGATAGTTTATATATATTTTATACGCCGACTACTCTTGTTCATCAGTGTATATAAAAATGAATGCCTGTTTCCCTTGTTATCGATAAATAGACAACGACTTTCTTTGTGATTCATCCTTTTCTAAAGTTCCTTACTTTATAATTTATAGTATCTAGGATCTTACGGGTATCTATAATGTATGTACGTAATAATGGATAGTCTTTGAAAATGATTGATTGACTTTGCGCGTTTTATGAATGTGAATATAACGGACAGGAGTCTTTCTTGTAAAAAATTGTCTATTAATTTTTTAATAAATGACAGATTTCTGCTAAATTGATAATCATAGCGTTTGACAGCTCGTGCGCCGAAGCAATTTTGATATAGAAATACAAATGCGAAGACGTAGGTATATTGGGTGCCATGACGGCCTATTGCCCGCTGCTCGCTTAGTGCCCATATTTAGTAGACTTATTCCAAACATACCTATGCTATGATTCCAGTGCGGCTTGCATCTGCAATGTTAACGTTCAAACTGAGCGATTGACATTCCGTTCCAAGGAATATATTATGCTATCGATGCTGACAGAAATTCACAGATTATCCGCAGAATGCAACATAATGTGCATCGACTTATGCATAAATAATATGCTCATGATCCTAGTTATCTAGTAGTTAATATATTTTGAGCGTTTCTTGACAAATTATCATTTTATGTTTGAATCCTTAATTACTTCGTTTTCCGTTCTATTTGTAAATGTATGTCGAGTACAACAAACATTAATGGTTCGAGTTCGAGTAATAGTCTCCGGGTCAAATCTTGGTTTCCGTTCATATGACAAGCACTAACTGTGCCATACTCAGCAACACATTTGTTCTAAAATTTGCTTAATAAGTGAAAAAAAAACGCATTTAGTTTTGTTGGTAGTTGCTTAGTTTTTACTCCCCATTTTCACTTTCCGAATCAAAAAATATCCTATTTCACACATTTCTTCTCAAAATTAAACTAATAGGCTTCAAACAATAACATTTTTACATTACACTTGCGATTTGACATTACACTTGTAGGGAATTTTGAAATTAGCACTTTTGTGCACCACTGTCGTAGATGTTCAACTCATATTGTGAGTCAGTTATTTAGCTGCAAATGAATTATGTATGTTCGATCATCCGATCAGGTGAACGGCCTGAGAACTCTCCACTCATTTGTACATAACAAGTGCATAAAAGATCTGCCAACTCAGCAGCAGCGCCCATTAAACGGATTACCATACACTCGTAGTGTTTTGTTGTTTCTTTTTCTCCACATACGCCTACACACTTTTTAGTCCACAATGACTTTTATAATTACAATTCAAAATTAAACTCGTTTCAATTGACATGCTGCCAGAAAATATTTGTTTCGCGTTGAGTGACGATGAACAATGCTCGACGTGCTGCCACCTAAAACTTTTAAAATTCATATGCACAAGTTGGCATTAGGCAAAAAAAAAACCGTATTTGTTGGATCCAAACCCAAAGCACACATTTGAATGTCTTCATGGAGACACCCATTGACTTTCCTAATTTTACCATAAACTGCCACATATGAAAGTTGTGTCGTGTTCGTCTATTTTAGTTGTGTTTACCTACTTAACTTGAAGAAAAAACAGTAGTTCGTCCCCATTTGATAATTGATTTTAATTGTTTATGCGATGTACTTAAATACTCTTTCTGTATTGATCGTCCCTTGATTTGTAATGAGACCTATTTTATACCATATTGGATGGATGTTTTACTGTATTACTGTGACAGGAGGGGGGTTATAACATGCAATGTTTACAAAGCGATTAAGCAGTTGGAATACATTTGATCACCACTGTAACGTTATAGCGAAGAATGCCAATTTGAATAGTAAAACCGTTCGTGCACGTTCATCAGATTTTACTGATCCAAATGGCACCTGGCCAAGCAGAGGACACGGTCTTTTGAATACGCAATAAGAAAAAAAAAAACTTTTTCAATTAAAAATTATTTAAGCTGGTTATAAGGAAAAAAAGCGTCTGGACTTAAGCATACAGAAGCTCATTACTCGTTGCCGCGCAGGGGGGGAAAATGAACAAAATAAAATGTATATATGTATGTGTTAACAAGTCTATAAATAAAAATCATTGCACACAATGGCGTCATGAAAGAAATAATTTCTTTGCTTAAAATTCGTATCCAATTGAAATTTTCTTTTTATCAAAAAAAGCATAAAAAAACGAAAAATCGAAAAACAAAAATTTTAATTAACTATGTATCTAGGGTTGCAGATGCAGGTGAGATGTGAAGTTTAATTCATATGCAAAGAAAAGTTGTCGGGTGCAATTAATTATTAAAAAAGGCATTCCTCCTTCAAGCCATGCAAGAGAATATTTCAAAAACCAAACAAAAATTCGAAAGCTTATTTGTTTTTTTAATTTCCTAAAAAACAAGAAACAATTAAATAATAAATGACAAAAATTGAAGAAAAAAAATTTAAATATATTTATATACAGTTTTTTTTTTGTTGGATTATTGAACAAACACTGGCGGGGATAGCGAAGCTTCAAACAGAGATATATATATATACGGTAGTAAGTATAAGGCAGAGTTTCAATATCGTGGCTTAATCAGTACAAGTACAATTTGTCACTATTATCAGCAATTAAAGAAGAAGGCGGATGGTTATTTGAGAAAGGATTCCAGATAGATACACATCCGGAATCGATTTCTTTCAAAAAACAATTCACTAAGCACAAAAAAGGTATCGGTTTAAAAGGCGGCTCGGACTTAAGCTGTGAGTGGTAGAAGTAGAGAAGGGCGATCTTAAGAGGGGCAAGTTTGGAGGGAGCACAATGAGATTCTCAAAACGTTGTCATCATCAGAGAACTCACCATTTGAGGATGGTGGTGTTCAGTTGAGAGGTGGGAAATCAATCTATTCCAGTAGTTTTTTTTTTTTGTTACTTTCTATTGTTTTTTTGTTTACACAGATCATGCACAAGCCTACATGGGTGCAAAATAAATAAATTAAAAGGTAAAACAAATCTCTAAGGAAACAAAAAAAAAAGAAAATAAAAAAATTAAGAAGTTATATAAGTTAAATATAGTTTTTGTGTATACCTTTTTAATTCCTACTTCCTAATATGTATATGCTGTATATTACAGATGAT
This sequence comes from Eristalis intricaria, assembly GCA_964034865.1. NCBI lineage: Eukaryota > Metazoa > Arthropoda > Insecta > Diptera > Syrphidae > Eristalis > Eristalis intricaria. The sequence continues at coordinate 35,026,917 of OZ035875.1, forward strand.
CTCACTATTATTTTGATGATCACTATCATACAAAATATTTATTACCATCTTAATACACTCAATTCTCTCTTAATGCGGTAGATAGGTTTCAAAACTAATCGCATAAAAAATACACTAATGTAGTGTAAAAAAAGGAATGTGTTCCATTATTTTCAAAAACGCATAAAACCAAAAAATCATATAAAAAAAAGACATTAATTACATTACATAATTAGGGATACGTTTCAAAATTTTTAAAAAGTCGCGTCTTTACGCAACGAAACCATTAGCTCAAGTGATAATTCATTCTTACACAAATGGCATTGAGCATATGTAACTATTGTTTGCTTGCACTGTATAGAAGAAATATTTAAAAAAAGGAATCCCATCCAAATTCTATAGAAAAACAGCGCATAACTTCAAAATCTTGTACAAAAAAATCAGCTTTGATTCTCGGGGAAAATAGCATAACTTCAAAGCCGCATAAAAAGAATTCGCATAAAAGAGAGTTGAGTGTACGTATTTGAAAACTTTAAGTACTCTCCTTATTTTGTTAAGAATTGCATATTTTAATCTACAATTTTATCAAACAACTGGATGGCAAAGTTGGTAGAGTGCCTGCCCCCTGGTTAGCGGGGTCACTGGTTCAAATCCCAGTGAAAGCAAAGTTAATACGCTTTTATCTGGTCCTCAAATCTGGTCCAGTCACCATAAGCCGTTGGGATCAAATTAACAGCAATGGTAGAAGTCTGATTATGGGTATCACAATGGACCAATACAGTCTAAGTGTGCTGGTGAATGAACTAACAGCCCCCAACCTAACCTAATCTACAATCCTGTGTTACTCTATGCAATTTAATTACACATTAATATAGTCACTCATATTTCTCCTGTCGAATGTTAACACATATATCAAGTCGTAGCAGGAGTCGTTTTGCATCTGTTTTGTTATCGGGTAAGGCGATTCGACCCCTTTCGACAAATCACTCATCTATGACGATAAGATCAAGCGCCAATCGCATCCTTGAAAGACAACATGACTGACTCAAAATTGGTTCGTGGTTCACATTTACATGAATTAGTCTTCAAAAAGTAAATGGCAATCATTGACTTATTAAAATAAGAAAAAACTGTTTCCTTGTTGTCCCATTCCATAAGCTGAGGATGGTCAGCTGTGGTATTACAAAGGAAGGGTGGAATTACTTTCATTTTCTGCAGGATGACATCATTCACATAACCAAGGATTCTAAGCTCCGGTAGCTTCCACTAGTCATCCAAGAGTTTGGGTTGCGGATTACTATAGTCAACTTCTCCAGATAGAACGTGTACCATGGCTAGACGAGTATTATTGTCTCTGTGACAACTAGCCGTGATGAGCTATTTTTTGCAGCTCCCTTGACGCGCTCCAAGTTGGACCTTGATCTTGCCTGAACCAGTCGAGGGCTTTACGGTTGCGGCCTTGGATGAGGTGAAAGGAAAATTTCTTTTAAGAAATTTCTGGATGTATTCCCAAAAACAGCTTATGTGTGTCATAAAATCATGATGATGAATGTGAGTTGTTTTTATCAAATAATTTGGCATGTTCTTTTAGTTTATTTGTTTATTTATTTAGTTATTTATTTATTTATTCATTAATTTAGTTATTTATTTATTTACTTATTTATTTTTTTTTTAAATAATTAAAATTAATATTATAAATAAATAAAATAATAAATAAAATTATTTTTATTTTATTTATTTATTTACTTATTTATTTTCTTATTCATTTATTTATTTATTTACTTTTGTGTTTTCCAAAACATTCTAGTCAGCTACTTGAAATCAAGGCTAATCACTTCTCTCTTCCCTTCAAAGGAATTAGGAACTTTTGTTGCCATGACTTTTCCTTCAGACTAAAATCTAATATTTCTGTGATAAGTTATATAATACCAATCTCTGTACAACAAATTGTATGCAATCCAATGCAAAATTTGTGCCACAAAAAAAAAATGGCTTCTTACATCCGCAGGCTTTTAGTCGCTCGAGAGTATCTTTAAAGAGAAAACATAGCCCTAGTACAAACTTCAAGAGAAGATATACAAAAACAGTCTCCGTTAATTACTATACTCGAGCTACATTCATATGGACGGACCAACCATAACGAACACATGGGAGTACTTGAAACCACACCAGAGATACTGTCCAAATTAATGGATTGCAGCACTAGTGTTTGGGTAGTAAAAGAAAACGAGTCAGAACTACCTCGACCTATAATCACGAACGACGAGAATCATCTGACGTTAGCGTTCGGACGATGCCATTGAAGGATATAGTTACGTTGTCTTCACTTCGTCGGTTGGTTCATGTCCTTGAGCTGCGGTAGTAAAATATAAGCACGCAATCTACATGCATGCAGATTAAGGTAAGCCTGAGTTTCTTGAACTCCTGAACTAAATGATCTAATTTAATATACTCGAGCTACATTCAAATGACATTGTGAACTAGTTAACTTTGATGTTTGAGCTCTTTATGTCAGATATTTGTCTCAGTAACACTCAAACTGTATGCAAGGCAAACTATAGACCAACGATACTGATGGACATGTATAAAGTAAATCCATCGAACAAAAGCCATCTGAAAAGTTATACGATCAGGGCTCTGGCTGGTGGTGCGGTAGTCTCGACTATAACTAAGTTATAGCTGATTGACTACGACCAGTGAAGTTGGGCACTTTCTCTAGACAGGTATATATCGTGGGTATAATCAGTGACTTGAAGGATTAATAGCATTTGCTCTTGTCGGGGATCGAACCCCTCGCCTACGGACAAGTTTGTTCACTTATGCCTTACGTAACGGCGGCCATTAAGTATTAGCCTTGAAGAAAGCACTGACGGCCGATTTGAGGGGTTCATATGAAAAGAAAATATAAAAAGTACAGCAAACAGAACGATTCCCTATACTTTCGACGAAATGTTTCTAGAGTAGTAAGGGGTGGCATATTTTTGCATACGATTCTCAAGTATGTAAGTATTCTGATATTGAATGATCACAATATTATGTTGGTACAAACAAACATACCACGGAGTGATTCTTGACAAGCCTAAAGAGCAAGTCAACCGTATCAGAGTGCATTTACATACATCAAGATAAGATATCGACAGACAGTCCAGTGAGCATATGAGTGCGGTAATAGTGGCTTGATCCACAAGAAAAGAGACCCCTTCAACTGCGCCAACTACCGAGGGATAAGTCTCCTCAACATCGCCTATAAGATCCTCTCTGACGTTTTGTGTGAGCGCTTGAAACCATTCGTCAACAACCTGATAGGTCCCTATCAGTGCGATTTCAGGCCGGGGAAGTACACCATCGACCAAATTTTCACATTGCGGCAGATCCTGGAAAAAACCCAAGAAATGCAGATCGACACCCAACACCTATTCGTCGATTTCAATGCCGCATATGACGGCGTGCATAGGGACGAGCTATACAACGCCATGTCTAGTTATGACATCCCTGCTAAGCTCGTCAAGTTGTGCAGGAGGACGATGGAGAATTCCCGCTGCTCCATCAAGGTCCTTAACGAACTCACCGAGACCTTCAATGTCAAAAAAGGTTTTAGAAAAGGCGACGCGCTGTCATGTGACTTTTTCAAAATTATTCTTGTGAAGATCGTGCAGAACTCACACGCTAACTCAAGAGCACGATCTTCCAAAAGTCCGTACAACTGCTAGCATACGCGGGTGATATTGACGTGATTGGTCGAACCAGCGAGCCGTCAATGAAGCTTTTGCTGGAATTGAAGCGGAGGCGGGCAAAATGGGTTTAGCGGTGAAAGAGGTCATCAAGAGTCATCGAGAAAGGACGCACATCATCGACGGCTTGGCCAAAACGTCACCATAGGCAACTATAACTTGGAGGTAGTGAAGGACTTCGTCTACCTCGGCTCGCAAATAAGCAGTACGAACAACACCAGTGCCGAGGACCATTGCCCAGACGCAGAATTACTCTTGCCAATCGTTGTTTCTTTGGGCTCAAGAGGGAATTGAGTAGTAGAGTCCTCTCTCGAAGGACCAAGCTAACATTATATAACACCTTGATCATCCCTGTTCTGCTCTATGGTTTTGGAGGCATGGACAATCGCAAAAGCGGATGAAGAAGCACTTGGTATTTTCGAGATAAAAGTCTGCGTTGATGGTTATTGGAAAAGAAGGTTCAACCACGAACTGTACGGGCTGTACAGTGGCATGAGCCTAGTCTACGGATTCAACGCCTAACTTGGCTGGGCCGTGTAGAGCGCATGGACAACATTGCTCCGGTCCGAAGAGTCTTCGACTCCGAACCACGCAATAGAGGACGCCCACGGAACCGATGGGGCACCAAGCTGGAGAAGGACCTCAATCGACTTGGTGTGCGCAGTTGGAGACAGCTGGCTAAGGATCGTGCTGGCTGGAGAAGCTTACTAGTTGAGGCTCAGGTCCACCAATGGACTGTAGCGCCACCAGATGAAGAAGAAGAAGAAGTGGCTAGATAGTGGCTTTTTAGGTAGTATACGTCAGAAGGGTTCATGCGAACGAAACGATTTCATCACAAAACCAATTACATCGGCGCGTGAAATATCTGTAACAAAAATAGTAGAATTGTGGCAAAATGAACAATATAACTGCTTCGGAGCTTTTCATATCAGAAAGGAACAATATAAGCCTGTATAATAGAACCGCCTCTCTTCCCTTGTTTTCATTTTTTTAAGTCTAAATCATACGTGTTGTTTTTATTTAATAAGAACTATTACAGTATCAATTATTTAAAGACGTATATATTGTTGTTATAAAGCCCTAATCCGCAATAGCTGTCGCAGTCAAAGGACAGTCTTCTCATGAAGGATCTCCTTGCCCGAAATGGCAATAAATATTAAATCAATTAAGAATGCTGTTCTATAAATATTACACGGGACACTCAAATTGATTTAAATTCACAATTACCTCTTTACCATGATATGAAAATAAACGCATTTTTTTCTATAATAATTATGGCAAACCACAATTTATAAAATGCGGAATATTTCGTTGACATTAATTGCAGCTTGATTTCCTGGAGGTAATAATATAAATAAGATATTTAAGCCCCACAATATAACAAACATTTTTTTTGCAATTAAAGCGGCCACGGTGCAGACGTAATTTAATAAAAAAAAATTAAATTCCCATTCGACAAAATGATCCCTTTGTTTCGTTGTCAACAAATAATTTTGCTTTGGCATCGATATGAATGTTTAATGACCAATAATAGGAAAATCTCTGGATTAACTTTTTTTTTTTAATTATTCATTTGTAATTAGTTCACATCGATGGCGGCAATAATTCGAAACGCAAACCAGATAACAACGTGAACCTCAGATTGAAATCGTATTGTTCCGATGATAGCGGCGGTTTGGTTACATTCTTTTTAATAATCGATCCCAGGACATTAAATCACATTTTTCAGATTATCAATTTCCTCTTGTCCAAGTGCATGGTTGACCTAAATTTGAATGCCATGTGAAATGTGGCAACAGCAAGCCACCCATCGTGGTCGCACGTTTTTATGTTCAAACAATAACGCTTATTGGCGAATGGCAGCAATATAATCTGTTCTTTGCATGCTCTGCCAACCATTCAACCATACAACCACCTCCCTCGCTCTACACTGTCATTGGCAGCCATTTTAATTTGCTCAATTAAATGTTTATTGATAACGAGCGAACTGGGCGACGCAAAAAGGGGAGTACCATACATATATACGGAGCATGAAAATAAAATGACGCACCAGGACTTTATGGGACACAACTCAGCCCGAGACTGTCGTTATTAGTATTGTCATTTGCAGTCGAGTCGAGTCGAGTCGGTGGTTAATCAAAAATTGTTGACGATGGTAACGACAGGGGCGCCACAATTGTCAAGATGAAAATATGAAAAGCTTAACTTAATCGCTGGAGTTACGTTAATATTTTCATGACTTTGACCATTCGCTGGTGGCGAGTAGACGGAGGACTCACAACTCTCGAGGACACATTCTATAAAAACTGCGGATATTGCTTGCAATAAAAGAATGTATTTTCTCTATACCGCAGCAGAGACGGAGAATGTCCTTGTCCGGGATTATGATTCCCGAAGTGAAGTTGAACAACAAAATAAAAAAAAAAAAAACCGAGAAGTTTCCTTTAACTTTGGATGACGTTTCAATCAGCGTTGAGTGATGGGGAAGGAAGAAAATCTGCGAAATAATTGACTGAGTGGTTTACAAGTCCACAAACTTTGATGAAATAAAAAACGCGGTTGAGACATGGTTTGTGGTGGTGGTTACATTTAAAGTTAGTTTTTTGAAGCGATTTTCGAAAGTTGAAAGAGTTCCACAAACGTCGAGGGAATCTGTTCAAATACCGAACGGAAGCCACTATTCGATGTTTACAGACCAACAAAAGAGGGCTCCGACAAAATATTCGATTGTTCGATTGTGAGGAAATTAATCGGAAGACATTGTGTATGGAACGAACTTTTATTTGAACATTGATGTGGAACGGCAAGAAAATTGCACGGAAGTAATGCGACCAAAAGGGGCATTTTCGGTTGAACGGGTTAAATTGCACTTGTCATGGCTCTGACTGATCGGAACACGAGCACGTTATTTGAAGTACATCGGAGTTGTCTTACCATGAGCTACATGGCATTGTGAGCTTTGTGTTTGACGGACCTCGACGGGTCAAGTAGATGGAACAAGTACTCCATCTGCATTTGATTTAGTTTTCTTGATGGATGAATTGAAATGAATAGCAAATAACTTAGCATTAGTCTCCCTATAAGTCTCCTACTGTCCACGGATTGTAACAACTTGCGATCCTGCAAGAGAGCAGTTGTGAGTTTTTGACACTCACAACTCAAGATGGACTGAATAGTCTATTATGTCCAGTGTTTGTTGGAACCAATGCAGTAACTAGGGCGATTCCAGCGGTGCCCAAGCACAAAGCACTCGTCAAGGAGGGACCAAAAATGACCAGGACCCACTTTAATTACACGCATACGAGGGGTAAATATAAAAGCTTGCAACGGGCGAATAAATGCCTAGATACACCACTGGTTGGAACGTTATATCAGCTCCTGAGCTCGAATTTTCATGGAGAGTGATGCGGTAATTGCATTGGAAGTGGTTCCAGGATCCCTGGGTATTCTAAATTATGAGCAGACTATCACTCGTCTTTATATACCGAAACATAGTGATGAACATGCCAGCGATGCGCCAACATTGTATCTATAATATAATGATGATCTCATGTCATATCATCAATCACCTGCATGATCCACTAAAGGGATGCCAGGGGTCAATTATGGGATTGATCTCCAGGCCACTCGATCCTCCGCCATCGACTCTAACTCATCAGGAGTTTTGCACAAGCGAAAAGAGTCGAGTTTTGGAAAGTGGGTCTTCCAAGAGGTGGCCTTCATAATGGAATCACATTCAAGGCACGCCGTGGATGTAGTGATGATGCGAACATTCGTGCCACGTGATCAAATCATCTTTCCAAATTTCATGACCATAAGTGACAGAGAGTTGGAATAGATACTGAGTTTGAAACCTCAAACTTGGCTTCGACAAGATCGGCGTCCTGATTACGAACAAGTAGTTTCAAAATTTACTCAGCCTGACCAATCCTACAGAAAAGTTCAACATTACTCCTACCATCACCCGTAAAAACTACCCCGATAAACTGAAGCGCATTCAACAGACCTCCTGGAAAAAACCATAACCTCGGATTTGTCCGAGTTAACCTTCATTCAAGCATCGTTGTATTTTGTACAGTGCAGAATGATCTGGTTTACATCTGGTCTCCACTGGACATAATGTGAAAAAAATCTAGTGGGGACACAAAAATCCATGTCTACACAAGCATATTGTCGGAAAATTTCGATCTCACGACAGGGCACGTTCTCTGTTCAAAATTTGGGCATGGTATGGTATGGTGTAAGGGTATTTGACGTTTTCCTAAGTGTGCAAGATTTTGATTAAGCGGAGTGGTAATCAAAAAAGGTGGTTTGCCCGCTTTTTGATGTTGTCACTCTGGCAGCCAACCTTGACGTACGACATGGCATATTTTACCCGCAAAAAAAGAGTACGGGATGTGTATCGTTGAAAAGGCGCGTTAGGTCTGCAAAAAGTTGTAGTCCTTAAAAAAATTCATATTTAAATCTGGAGCAGATATCAACACAAAACAGAACATATGAGAAAACTTGACCATAATAGCTTTCCTTTCAAATAACACCTCATGATGGTTGTTCTTATGTCTGTTGGATGTTCATATATACTCGTATCATATGCTGCTATTCCTCGATATATTTAGGGTAATTTTGTTCACCAAAAGATAAACACAACTTTGTGATTTTTCTCTTCAACTTCTGATATTGCTTTCATTTACTGAAATTTTATGGTTTAAACTTTAAATTTACAACTCATGAGTTTATCAACTCCTCATTTCTTCAACTTACGGAAATAATGGAAGTTAAGGGATGAAATAAGGGATTTTTCTCTGTCTTTTCTTCCATTATCGTAGTTGTCTGCCTCCCTGCCTGTGGTTGACTGTAATTTCATTTATCATTTTCTTCTTTCAAAGCGATCGAACTAATACGAAATTCACTGCCGTGAATCGAGAGAATATACTCGCCCTTTCGATTTGATTTGAAATAATGAAGTGTTTGACAGATTCTTTTTCATTTGTTAACAGACCCCGTGAATTTTGGGCAATGACTCACTGACCAATCATATTACAATATTATGCACTATAATCAATTCCAGAGACGAATGCAGAATTTATTAATGTAAGCATTACAAATGTGCATAGTCGCATAGCGCATGGTGCTAGTCTCCATAACATAGTCGGCAACAACTGAAAACCAGAGATATTGGAGGATAGAGATATGCAACCATTATCTCTGCTGAGAACGTTCGTTCTCAATTCTCCGTCTCATATCTCGCACGGACAGCACACAACGTAAATTCCAAGTTGAAAATGACATTGAATTGTCAAAAATATCCAATGGAAAATTTAAAAATTGAAAGTTGGACAACTTCTGGATTTTAAATTTCAGAACAAAACCAATTTTCAAATTTTCGGTTAAATTACGAGTTGCGACCAACTCCGAAGTTGACCAACTCCCAGTTTTCTGCCAAGTTGAGCAATAGTGAACAAAACGACCCTTAATCTCTCTCTTTTCTTATGCAATTCTTCTATTAATTTAATTATAACAATATCGTAAGACACTGGCAACAAAGTTGCTGAATTCAGCTTTCTTTTTTTCACTACATCAACATTACCATTCTAACTTTTTACAACTTATTAAATACTTTCAAATATCAGGTAAATATGAGACAAAATAGAAAATCTGTATCGTTTTCTTTTATTTTATTTCGCTGAACAATCGTTTGTGGCGGAAACCCAAACAACTTGATTTGAGTTAAATTTAAGGAAATGGGGCGAATATAACAATCACATTGCACTGCGACCACAACAGATCCTTTCTTGATCCGTTTAACGATCAAGGGCTTTAAAGCCATATTGACAAATTTGATAACTGATGGAATGTCCTGATAATCTATTCCTGTTATGGTAGTTCTGTTCATTAGATTACATATGCATACTGTCAGATTTAAACATTAAAGCAACTCACATAAAGGCAGCTCAGTTACCAGACTGACAATGATACTAATATTACGAAATCTACGCAGGCGTTCCACTGGTTTTAGTTTTTCGACTCCTCATGTGGCATTAAGTGTACGACGTAGTTCTGAAACTGACGCTCCAACATGGAGTCAACTTTATCTTTTTTTCGCAACCAAGAACATCCCCGAAGTGGAAACCGCCACCAACGAAGCAATCGCTAGGACCTACAAATGGGCTGGAATCTTCCGACCTTGAACTAGCTGACCACAAGACAGATCCTATTTTAATCAAGAAAAAAAAAAAATACTGTGGAATACGCAAACTTCCGGGTTGGTTCCCAACTAATAAAATCCAAGGCAGCTCCGAAATACCTAGGAGTGATGCTCGACAACCGACTTAGCTTTAAAAGCATGTCAGCGCTTTCCGGTATGTTGCCGAACATCGGACGATGATGAGAAAGGTCCTGCTTTCCAGAGTCCTAAGTTCAATTCTCATATATGCTGCGCCAGTCTGGGCGAGTTGTCTCTCTATAAAAGAGACAGCATAGACAGCTTTCGTTAGCATACAGACTCTGCACCATAAGAATGGGTACGATCCCCATCGTAATTCTTGCGAGTCTACCTAAAGCGAATGATAAACAGCCTAGAGACTGGCGTGAACAGGATAACAAAGGAAGAAAGAGCAGATGGCAAATGGGACACCTCAAGCAAATGTAGATGGACATAGACTGATTCCAACAATCGAAACGTGGGCAGAGAGAGCATGCGGCAACTGCAATTTCCACTTTACGCAGTTCCTGTCGGTCCACTGGACCTATCGAAAATATCTTCATAGGTTCGGGCACCAGAGCTCTCGCCTGTGTCCACAATGCGAGGACATTGATAAAGGCGCAGAACACACGATTTTTTACTGCAGGCGATTTGAGGGGGCAAGAAAAACCCTATCAACCATGGAGCTCCTAGTCGGTCATATCAGTCGAGATGTAAGACGAAATCTATTCTTTTGTATCAGATAAGCAGACCGAACTAAGAAGGATTGAAAGAGAAAGCGACACGAACAGGAAAACACAGTGCATTCACCTTGATTCGCTAATCAGCCCGAAGTAGAAGTCTAAAATAATACCAATCTGATTCTGAATATAGACCGATTGCAATCCTTCCCTTACTATAAAAGTGTTTGAATATATTATCAAGCAACAAATGAAAGAGTTTATCAAAGATAAAAACCTTCTCACGCCATTACAGTCTGGATTTCGCTCTGGTCATAGCTGCACCTCTGCCATATTAAAAGTATCAGATGACATTAGACAAGCAATAGACTCTGATCTTTAAACTGTTCTAACATTACTTGACTTCTCTAAAGCTTTTGACTGCGGTAATCCTAATTAATTCTGTCATAAACTGACGACTCTCTATGATTTCTGTGATACAACTAATAAACTGATTTTTTCATATTTGACTAATCATCTGCAAGCTGTTTCATCTAATTCTCAACTATCTTCGTTCCTCCATGTTAATAATGGCGTTCGACAAGGATCTGTTCTTGGCCCATTGTTGTTTTCTCTGTTTATTAATGATTTGCCTTTTGTTGTTTCCCACTGTCAACTGCATATGTATGACAAGGATGTACAAATTTATGTCAAATGCCCTATTATAGAAGATAGAAGATGCTATCGTTACATTAAATGTAACGATGTAACATTATGATATTTGTTCTATTACAGAGTGGTCAACGCGAAATGGTCTTAAGCTCAATCCAGATAAGACCGAAGCCATCCCTATTTCCAAACATCAACCAAACTCTTCCGACTTTCCTCCTATTCTCTTAAACTCTTCAAAAGTTGAATACGTTTCCCATGCGACAAGATCTTGGAATAATATTCAACAACAATCTAACATGGGATATGCAAATTAACTCCATTACCTCAAAAATATATGCATCGCTACGCTGGTTATCACAAACAAATGCAATATAACCTAGTGTTGTGAAGTTTAAGTTAGAAAAGCATTATTTATACCAATTATTTCTTATGGCTTCGATACCTTTGCCAATGCTGAATACCGATCGCTCCAAAAACCAAAAACTCAATGTCGCATTCAAATCCATTACGCGTTACGTCTTCGGTCGTCGTAGATTTGACCAAACCTCTATTGAAGCCCGTTAGTTACTTGGATGCATCTTGGACGCTTTCTTCAAATATCGATGCTCTGCATTGCTTTTCAAATGTATTCACAAGAGAGAGCCTAGGTGTCTCTTTGAGAAAATAATGTTATGTTAATCTAATCGTGGTATCGTGTTACGACCGACTATCTCTAGTAGGCCTACCTCTAGTAGGCAATTTTTCGTTTGGAATGCACTCACAATCATGTGAAGTCTGAGGTCTGAACCTTACAGAAGGTTTCTTAGTGTCTGTTTAAAGCACTTTTCCGCCTTGAGATAGCTTCCTTTTTAATTTTTTGTTTTTAATTTTTAATCTATTGTTTCTAGTCTTTTTCATAATTTTTAATTTTATTATACACCTAGCTAACTACTTCTTGGTCTTTTTATTTCCTAAGATCCTATTGTAAACATATATCCTGTATTAGTTATAAATTTATACTTGATGTACAGCATTGCTTAAATTAAATACAAATACTCGGGTCTACGAAACGTGCATATTACTAGCACGGCCAATGTGATAGCATTGGCCAATGTGATAGTTGCATAAGAAGCGCCATTAAATAACTTCATTTAATAGTGCGTTAGTAGAAATATAAACTATTCCATTTTAAATAAACTCATTATCCTCTATTGCAGTGATTACACGTTGATGCATAGTCTCGAGATTGAAAAATCTTCGAGAAGGTATTAAGCATGGACTCTTTCGTCTATTTTTTCTTATTAAACCTGAAATAAGGTACAGTATCTTCTACGTAATTTTGATTAAGCGAGGCCTTAGTTTGCACCTCTTTGCTTGAAAAACCATTCTTACAAATGCAATTCCTTTCCTGAAAACTCGCTCTTGGGAGGTGTTTTGCTTTGCTGCTGCAGAATACATTTTAGAAGTTAATTATTTCATATTTCTACTTTTTATATATTGCCCGTAGGTAGTAAGCTTTATGACATCATATTTGTTTGCAGGGCAGGCACAAGCGCTTTTCTCTTTTTACTTGAAACAATTTACACTGCGACTTGATTACATGAAGTCATAGTGCAAAAATACTAGCACGAGTTCAGCAAATTTCAGTACACAAATTTATCAGTTCATATATTCGAGTAATTCTTATTATCGCGCGTTTATATAATCGAGTCTCTACTGTATATACTTAAATTTATAAGCTATCCCTCTCAAAAGGTATACATAAATTCCAAATTTTATAAATTATTATATTAAGGTAAATAAAAATATTAAAAAACTAAAAAAAAAAACAATAAATAAACATATTTCAAAACAAAAATCAAACAATTGTAAGCAGTGCAAATAGGTTACCTGGTGATCTGCCGCAAAAACCCACTGCGTGCCAAAGCAACTGGGATGGGGAGGACACATTTTTTTTTTTTTTTTATAAATATTTTTTCTTAATTTTCAAAGTTAAAATTTCCATATTTTTGTTTACGTTTTATTCAAAAACTCGTTTAAATTTATTTGTTATATCAAAAACAAAATTGTTCTCAATTAATTGTTGAGGTATAATATATAAGAAGCGTATATGTTGATAATTTTCTTTGGATTAAAGTCAATAAAAATACAGAGTCAGAGATTCGAAAACGGAAATTAGAAAAAAATGATACAACAAATGATTACAATTCAAATAAAATGGGGGGGCTTTAGTGGGAGAATAAGAAGCTGGATTTAGAAAATTTATTTCAAATCGATTAGTTATATATTTTCCTTTTCTTTTTTTTATATTTTTTTTGTGAATATTGTTTGTGATTTTGGTGGCGTGTTTGGGGTGGAAGGGTAAATGTGTAACAATGCATGTGTGTGAGTGAGTGTGTTTGTGTGAGGAAGTGTGTAATGTTTGTATTTTGATTTTTGGATTTTTTTTCTTTGATTTTGCATATACTATACCTTTAACCTGCAGCAGAGCTGTGTATTTGATTTCGGCTGCTGGATTAGTAGCTACACACGTGTATTCACCGGAGTGTGACGCCGATAAGGAGGGAATACTAAGGAGTGAGGAATATTGATCTAACAGTGTAACATTGGCCCCCAAAAGTGCGGGCAATGGCTCACCATCCTTGAGCCAACGTAAGGTTAGAGGAGGATCACCCCTAGATACCCCACAAACAGTACGCGTTCGCATACCCTCAGCCAGTCCGTCTTGGAATGAAAATGGCTCTATAATAGGAGGTACTGTAATGGAATACAAGACGAGAGAGAGAGAGATAGAAACAAAAATAAAATAACACAAAATAAAACGGATATCACGAATTGGAAAACAGAAAACAAACTATACACAATAAAATGATCTCAACGCATTCATATACAGTGAGAGCATACACAAAATGACGTTAATTTCCTTCATGTCATTTCATTTCATTTTTCATATCCGTGTTTGATTTTGGTGACTATTTATTCTGTGTTTGCATTGTTTTAATCCATTTAATATCGTGCGCAGTTTCGTTCCATCCAGTAGTTGCGATTGAAGTTGATTTATATATACATTACAGATTTCTTACGATTTTCATTTAAAACTAAGAACACAAAACAAACAAAACTAAACTGAATCAAATCAAGATAGAGATTCAACTAAAACGATCTACTTAGTCTCCACACTTTGAAACATACACATAATTGTTTAATATTTTATATAATATATTGTTTTTTTCTTAATTTTAATTTAAGAGAAGAAAACGTTTCCAAAGAAGAACACACAATCATGTAAAGATTTTTATAAAGGGTGAAATAGAAGAGAATGAAATATATTTGTATATAGAATAGTGGAAAATAGCATTCTCTCTAAACGAAATATATATATTTATTTATATATTCAGTATATAGGTGAAATCATAAACAAATTTACAATAGTTAAGGGTATCTAAGGAAAATTTATAGATTATGTTTTTTTTTTTTTTTTTTTGGTTTATAAAATCAAACTTATTCAACACAGTAACTCTAAGAAGTTTAGGAAAGGATAACCAAATAACAGAAGAGAAGAGAATTATGAAAATCAAGATAGAAAAGAAAACCAAACAAAAGAAAAAAAAAATCTTATTTTTTTTAAAGTGTTCATTCTTGTTTTGTTTTTTTTTTTTGAAGATGAGTGTAATGTTTTGTAGTAGAAGAAGAAGATCCATGTCGTTACCATTGACCAGTAGAGCCTGTGAATTTTCCACTTCGGCAGCAAGATTACGAACAACGCACGAATAGTTGCCGGTATGATCGGAGCCAAGATTTTCAATCACCAATATACTGTTGTATTGATCGACTTGTTTAACGGACATATGCTGGGATGGATCAATTGGTCGATTATCCTTACGCCAGGTGATTGTGATGGGTAGATCTCCCTTGACAACGGAGCATGTCAAGGAGGCACGATCGCCCATGTTCAATTGGAGGATGGATGTTTGAAATGGGCTCAATTTTGGTGGAACTGGAAATTAATGTTAAAAATATTTTTCTTTTCTGTTTTCTTTTGTTTTATAATCTATTTGCTGTAAAAACACTGTGCGACACTTTGATGTTGCTGTACTGTAGTGCGAAGATCGGGGACAGTGGATGTTAAGAGTAAAGCATATAATTTTCTGTATTCATCGACAGTGAGTGTAGATTGTACTTTTAGTCGAAAAGGGGCATAAACCTATACCCAATAACAAACCTGGTACAGTCCCATTTTCCGTTGGGATCAAATTAACGGCACTATGGGTATCACAATAGACCAAAATATTCGAAGTGTGCTGATGAATTCACTAGTAGCCCAACTACCTAACCTAACCTACCCAATACTTGGTAATAACGACATGAGCTGAACTTGAGCCGAATTTCTACAACAAACACTCCTGTTGTGCGTGCAGTTTTGGAGGGGCATACAGTTCTATGATGGATCATTTTCGTTTTCTGGATTTGTATTCTCTCCGTGTATCGTCAGAGGAACTGCAGATGAGCTGATTAATATTACACGCCGAGGCTGGTTTGTATTCTCCCGCTCATGCTGACGGAGAAACTGCCAAGAACTCAGTTGCGTCCTTGATGGTTTCAAGTCGACAGGTATCGATGTCGTTGAACCAGTTACTGCCCATTTTGAAAAGAGTTTTTGCAGCCAGTCTGGCAAAGGCCCATAACCCCCCCCCCCATCCCCTCTCCCTCCCCCGCGCACAGCTAGGCACAGAAGACCGATAAATTCAGCAAGCAAAAGTTGCTGCCTGGTAGTACAATGGACCAGTTTCTGAGTCTGAGTGCTCTAGTGCAGAGTTAAAAACTGGAAAGTATAAACATCGACTTAGGTGCATAGTTAATATTTTATCGATTTTTTATAAGACACTGAAGAACGTCTTTTCCTTCCAACAAGAGGCAAACGAGGGCAAACAAATGTGAGCTGTTTTTAATTAATTAAGTCTTAAGGTTGCACATTATCGAAGACTTGGCCAGGCTGTCACAATGGAGAGCTATACAATTCAATTTCGTTAATCGGAGTGTACAAGGCTTTAATGACTCCGGTCTTTCTATACGACCCAACAGATAAATCTAAAATGTCCGATAGAGTCCACTGAAGTAACGGTACAGTAAGACAGCTCTAAAACGACTGGATGGCGCAGTTGGTAGCGTGCCTGCCCCTGGTTAGCGGGGTCCCCAGTTCGAATCCCAGTGGAAACAAAAGTTAATACGCTTTTATCAGGTTTTGAAATCTGGCCCGGTCACCATTTGCCGTTGGGATCAAATTAACGGCACTATCACTGGAGTTGTCGATCAGTGGTAGTAGTCTGACTAAGGGTATCACAATGTACCAATATGGTTTAAGCGTGCTGGTGAATGCACTAGCAGACAGAAAGAAACCAAATTAGCAAACTCTTAGACTTAATAACTGGCCATTGCCTCATAGACATTCCAGGCAAACGAATTAAAATGCCCTGCAATGTCTTCTATAGAAGCTGAACGGACAAGGATGAACATGAAAGACTACCGAACTATGTGCCTCGGCAAAAATCAGACATCTGTTAAAGACAACAACCTTTAAAATGAGGAGTCCTGCAGTAGGATTAACGAGGAGGCCGGATTTCAGTGTTGGTGACAGCACAATGGACCCTAATGAGATCATCCGAGTTGGAATAAATACTGAGTGGAAGCTAACTTGGCTTTGACACATAGCTCGGTCTTCCTGATTAGAGATCTTCCAAGCTGTTTCAAAACTGATCAAGCATGGCCAAACCTACAAGGAAGTACAGCCTTGCTTCTCCCATCACTCGTGAAAAGACCCCAAAAAAGATGTCCACCCAGTTCAATCGAACCCCACTACAATGTAGTCTACTTTTGTCGGAGCTTGGTAGGCAAATCCTGGGGATCCAGTCCAAGCATCCTAAGATGGTAGTTGTACGAGTATATATGTAACTTTGTTAGACCAACAATCACACCGTAAAACGGGAACTTTGCCAACTGCTGTCACGGAGATGCTATTGAAGCTGATTCCCTTGCTTCAGAATGTGCAAACAAAAGAATCGTGATAATGGCAAAAGAAGGCAGAGACAGGTGCATTACATCGACACAATTCGATGCACTAGTGGAAAAGCTACCACTCTTGGTCATTCCGAATAATGACGTGATTAGGAAATTCAATTTCTAAAAGAAGTTTACCATCAAGTTCAGCACCAAAAAGGACTGGAGCATAGTCCACAGACTGAGCAGTAATATGCTAAAATGGAATACAGACAGACAAGATGTGATGAAGGAACAAGTGGCTGGGTTATGTGGGCGCTGGACAAAGTACTTTGAACCCGTGGGTAAATCCACCATCATCCTTCAAGCGCAAATGTATTACATAGATAAATGCGTTCAAATTAATCTTAACATTAAATAGGAAGTCGGTCGCTCTCTTGATACTAGACTGCTATACCATCAAACCAAGCTTGTGTGGGAATGCCTGCAGAGGAGCTTAAAGAGTTGAGCAGGTGAAACAGTGTAAAACTCGAAATGGCCGACTACCTAGCTGTGTGGTTTCACTTGTCACTTTTAGACGACCTGCGATCAAAACTAGGTCGGCAGCATCAGATGCCATGTTTTTTCACGAACAACCTCGGTATGCTGACAGGCTTCCTAACAGGGCACTGCAGACTCCGGGAGCACCTAAAAAAACTAGGGGTGTCAGAAGAAGGTGTCTGCAGATTCTACGGAGAATCTAATGAAATTCCAGAACATGTACTAGTATTCTGTGACGCCCACAAAAAGCAAATATATCTCAGCAAGCACTTAATGTCAGTGAAAGAATTGAAGTCCCTAGAAGTATCTCCCATTGTCAGATTCTAAACGAAAACTGGCTTACAGAGAATGGTTGGTCTGTTTAATTGGCTACTCGATTTGGCGCAATCTGGGTACAAGTAGCGCGATTGTGCGCCATTTCGATGCCAAACCTCGTAGAAGTGGGTCTGTAAAGTTTCGGAAATATATTCGTTATACTTTGGTTAGCGACCTCGGAGAGGTCATTAAAGAAGAGTTTTCCGAAGGCGATATATGACACAGTCACAGAGAAAGTGAGGCAGAATTTCCTCTGAGTGGGCGAAGAGACAACTGCGAGCGACAATGTGGGTTGAACGATATTCGATCCTAGCAGCGTGGATGGGCCACGCCACTGGCTTACACCCACGAATCTAGCTATTTCGGAACGATTTCCCTTCCATCTACTCCACCTTCTTCTAGCTAAGGACATGAAGTGTTGGTACATGATGTATTTGAGATGGTTGATTGGGGGATGGAATAGAGAAAAAAGAATACTCTAGAGTAAATCTCTTCCACGAACTGGAGTCCATATTCTGGAAATATTCTCCAAATGAAACTATTATCGGATTCGTCTACATTACTTAACCATGATATGGCCACAAACCTATTGACTGTGCACTGAAGTTCTGTCTGGAAGGGTCATCTGCAAAAATATGATAACTTACCCTCAACTCGGCCAATGTGAAACAATCCTCGCCTAGGCTGAGTTGCAAACATCCAGTCCATATATACAATGAAAATGAGAGATAACAAGACGCCCTTTGAAAGCACACAGATCGGCTTCATTCACATTCTTTCAATTTTATTCAATGCCAGCGCCAAGCAACTACAAACATTTTCAATTCCCAAAGAAAGGTGAAGGACGTAACGGTAATCACAATAACCATGCCACTCGATTACCTGGTTGCGAGGGCACAGCCTAAATCATACAAGAAATGAAAGGCACTCGAATTGTACGTACGTGTGTAACAATAAAAGGACTTGACGGAAAACACTACAGGCTTAGTACTCGATAAGTGTCACTTGTTACAAGGACTTCTTTCGCGGAAATGTCAAACGTCTACCGATGACGCCAAATATTTAAGGATCCTTGATAACAAAGGAGAGTAACTTTTTTTTTAAACACAATTTCTAAAGCAGAATGCAACAGCTGGGCTAAGTAATTTGAAGAAGTAAGCGAATTGAAGTGAAAGTTGTATGTTCTGGCAAGAGAAAAGAGGACGTGGTCGTGTAACATGTTAATTGAGCGATGCTAAGAGATGCAATTCAGTTAAAGGCCTAACACAAGTAACAACATTTTGAGCTTGAAATCATGACCAATGAAAGGTCGGCGTCACAACATGACTGGTTCACGCTTAAACGTCTCGATTGTGAATGAACCAGGTTAGGTTAGGTTCAGGTGGCTGACTGCCGCGCATAAGGACAACAGACACACTTAGGCCAAGCCAATGCCCATTGTGTTACCACGCGGATCAAGGGTACCTATCCCACAGACCAATTAATAATAATAATATGGGTGGCGCTACAGTCCGAGGCGCACCTGGGCCTAGCTTCTCAGCAACCACTCGTGTTGTGCGTGCTACTGTTCTTTCACGAGTGGAAGGGACCTACAGTTTAATGCCGACTCCGAACGGCGAATTCGAGAAGCTTTTTCCTAGACAGGAAATACTCTTTGAGCATTGTCAGTGACTCGAAAGAGGTGGAGCCGTGAATTATCAAAGGTGGTAAATTCGGGAATCGAACCTGGCACCCTCTGCGTAGGAGTCGACGCACTTACCCACTACGCCAAAGCGACCCACAATTGACAGGAATGTAGAGATAAAAAACGTTCCAATGTCTAGCAACGAAAACGCTTTTGATTTGGTTAAGGCAATAGGTGATGTACTGGATACACAATTAACAGAATCCGACTATACACATATAAAGATAAAAAGAATCAACAAATGAAGAACATTGTAGTAAGTTTCACTCGAAAAACTACAAAAGCGACTTTCTTGGACCGAGCAAAACAAAAACGGAATCTGAAGTATGGTCAACTGTGCACCAATTTACAAAAAGAATACAACCCGGTGTATTTTTGATTATCTGGTTAGCAAAAAATAAAGCAAAATCTGCAAACTGGAAGTTTGTTTGGTTTAGGAACAACTAGGTTCTTGCGATCTGCTCAGACAATGCTACATGGGCTTGGTGGAATCACATCTAAGATATGGCATATTAGCATGGGGAAGAGCGTCTCAATTGCAACCGCTACAAAAAGTGCACAAAAGTCTACAAAAGCTTGTGCTGGAATCAGGAAGTACAAGAGAAGTTCAACAACAAGGAAATCAACCAACACGTATGCTCAACATCTGCCAAATGTACAATTCGGAAATCCTGGCCAACTTCGGAACTTCGGTGACGAGAGCACATATAGAAGATTCAGACACAGCATATGGTGAATACTAGAAGACGGCAGCAGCAGCTACGTGAAGTTCCGTGGAACGAATATGGTCGAAGGACATTTAACGTGGTAATTCTGATGATCCTTAACGAACTCCCAAGGTAAATTCGCAGCCTACCGAATATAGATATTATTAAAAAAGTAAAAGAAATCTACCTAAATTCTTCAAATTAAAATATCAAAATGTAAACCTCAAATCCACATTTTTTAACTGTAACTTGAAATACTTTTTAATTGTTAATCGTACTGTTTCATAATTTTTTAACTGTTTTAAATACATACAATTAAAATTAATGAATTTCAACTTTTATAATTGTGAAGTGCTATTGTGATTAGTTATCTGCAGACAAACCATTCTGGCTTTGCAGATAAACATGTGTAAGAAATACCTAAATGAATTATAAATAAAATTGAAAATTGAAAAAAAAAAAATGTCCCAGTCGGTGAGAAAGCACTCTTCTTTTTGGTTGCTTTTTAGTTTAGTTTTTAAAGTAGGCCACCAGCCAAACAGATCTTGCAACAGTCAAAATCTGAAATGAAGTATTACAGAGATGTCCGACTTCTACCTCTCTTTCCCCTTAAAACTTCTGACAACTGTTTTATATAACGTGTTCATAAACCAAATTCACCAATCAGAGGACGGCATTTACGTTATTTCATGAATAATCGTCAAAAATGCATGAACATCCGTCAAAAAAGCACTCAAATTCGTCGATGGACTAGGGGGCAATCAGCTGTGAAGTCGGCTGTCTCTGTTATACTTCATTTCTGGTAAAAATAATAGCAAACATAATTCTGGAGCGAATTGTACAACACCTCGAAGACGCGCTTGATACCGAACAAGCAGCTCTCCGACCTGGATCTTCCTATGGAAACCATGTCAAAACATTGCGAATTATCACTGAGCAGTGAAAGGTGAATACAGATCTCCGCTTCACCTGATGTTCACCGATTTTGAAAAAGCATTGGACCGCGTAAACAGAGATTTCATTTGGAGTAACCAACGCGGGAGGCAAATTCTAGATAATTACGTGTCCCATAGAGGTTGGGTGACAAATGAATTCGAGATCCGAAGTGGAGTAAAACAAGGCTGTACTTATCTCCGATCTTATTCCGTTTGGTGCTAAATGTTGAACATTGAGCACTCGACTCTTACAACATAACCCAAAGCAGACACCAGAACTACGCCGGTGATGTGTATACTTACTGCCACTTTTTCATGGACCTCCAGAAAATTACATCAAGTGTGAAAGGGCAATAGCACGCAGGAGTAGTTGAGACGCTATGCCCCACAAGGGGATACAGGAACTAAAGAAGAAGAAGGTGAAAAGATGGTGCAGAGCTCACTCGGCAACACTAGAAGGACGATTTTCCAAATCTCCCTTCACCTGTTTGCATACGCGGATGACATCGATCTGACTCAGCAAATGATTTGACACGATCGTAATCGGACATCTTTGAAAGCAGAATTCAATTCAGAATAATGCGAATGAAAGTGTCAGCGTTATTGAACAAAAGGTTTAGCTACATTTGATTTTTTGGGTGACATGAGAATTTGTTCTAAAATTTAATGGCATTGGCCATTGAAAGCAGATCAGGCGGGACGGCCGATGAACCTCGACCCAGCTTCTACACAAACTATTAGTGTTGCCGGTGATTTTGTTCCGGCTACCAACGGCACCGATTGAGAGCCTTTTTTAAGCCACTGCATAAGCATTTCTCGAAGGACGTAATTAAGTGAATTATAGAAGTTGATAAATTAGGAAGATTGAACCCAGAACCATACGGCAATATCGTAAGCGTACTCAGGCCTTTTGACATTTGTGAAGCATTTTTTTTAAATTAATTTCTCAGTTCGAATTTTTTCAAGTTATTAATTTTTTCTGAGTTTGAGAGTCGCCGTGGCGTAGTGGGTTAGTGCGTAGACTCCTACGCAGAGGGTGCCAGGTTCGAATCCCCAATTTCTCACTTTCATAATTCACGGCTTCCACCCCCTCCGAGTCACTGACAATGCTCAAAGAGTATTCCCGTCTAGAAAAAGCTTCCCAGCTTTTCCGTTCGCAGTCGGCATAAAACTGTAGGTCCCTTCCACTATTCCTTATTCCACTAAGTACATACTTGTAGATAAAGCACTAATTTAAATCCTCAGTGAAGCCCACAATAGACGTAAATTTCCTGCGGCTATCTAGCCAGATGCTCTCAATTATATTCCAATAGAGGAAACACGTACGAAAGAACTCTATGCACCTCGAGTTCTTGAGCTTGGGTTTGCCAACTGTCGCCTCTCTGATGGAATCGCGTTCTAGGCATATCTCGGAAGTCGTGTGGCTAAGGATATTTATGGCATGTGACCAAACCATCGAAGCATAGCCCTTTCCATTCGAATCAGCTGCTCAACACTGAGCTCCTCGAATACTAGCCCAATCCAGCATATTTTTTCTTTTGGGTCTACCATAATTGGATCATTTAAAGTCCCAGCACTAGTGGTGATCAAGAGGTATGTCGCACCCAAGATGGAAGCACACAGAGGAACTCTCCTTAAGTTCCCCTATCTTCTTAATGTCGCCATTAGACTTTCAGTCAAAGAAATGATAAATAAACCCGGGAAACTGGTAATTGACAAAAAGGTTTCTACACCAACATCACTTATTCCAGTAATGGCTTAGGTATTCGAAGAAGATGTTGCTGCTGCTGCCAGCAAATTTAACCGCAACTCAACGCACTTCATTACCCAGCAACGTATCGTTGGATACACACTCATCAGGAGAATTTGGCATCAACTTTAAAGCGGCTCTGTTCACCCTAACAAAACAGGAACTAAAGTGAAAACACTTTAATGATGATGTCATAGCCAGCGGCAACCAAATAAATACAGAGAAATAAAATATTAAACTCTGATGGTGTCAACACTCTGCCGGTGACAGTGGTCGGAAATGAGTTTTATGTTCAGATTTCGTTTGCTTTTCTTTTTTTTCTGTTTTTTTGTGTGTTCTCTGTGTGTGGCTGTGGCGAGGACCTTTATTACTAAATTTTGAAATGTTGTGTGCCCACATCTGTGGGCGCAGAGCGATCTGAAATATTAAATCTAATAAATTCCTCTCACAGTCACAGTCACCTGGTATGTATGTGAAATCAAATTTAATAAAAAATGAGACATTTATTTTGCTTGTGTAGAGAGATGTACAACTTCGCAACTCATTGTTCCCCAGTCCACCGACGAATTTGTCGGATAGTCACAAATTTGTTGATCGT
The DNA here is from genome assembly GCA_964034865.1 of Eristalis intricaria. Taxonomy (NCBI): domain Eukaryota; kingdom Metazoa; phylum Arthropoda; class Insecta; order Diptera; family Syrphidae; genus Eristalis; species Eristalis intricaria. The sequence goes on from OZ035875.1 coordinate 35,050,662, forward strand.
TATTCACCAGTTCTTTGACAGTTAACCACGAACCAGCGAACGTGGTCCATGTTTACGCAGACATGAGAGCAAATATCAGTACAACATGCAAACGATTTTTTCTCTGATTGGTCTAAAAAATATGAAAAACGTAGTCATCAAAGTCTAAGGGGGCGAGGAGGTAGAAGTCGTCAATCGATTAATTTCTGCTTCTCTTTTTGTTGTCTTTTTATTTTTAGTGAAGTTAATCGAAATCAGTTTCCGTCACAGGTTTTATTCATTTGATTTTTATAAAAGTTCCAAATCAAAGACTTTCAAATCGCAGCGACGAGAAACTCCTGCAGTGAGCAGAAATCGGCTTCCTGTTTCGGAAATTGCTTCTTCAGTCAGTGGAACATTTGTTAACATTCAAAATACGACTGTCGTTTGATAATTCGGTGATGTGGCATTTTGAATATCCGGCGCAGTAACTTTAATACCCATATCGCTACGGCGCGTTCAAGCGTTCGGGCTTTGACATTTTAAGCAGGATACATGTAAGTCATGTGTTAGGGTCGAAATGGCGCGGTCGCGCGATGAAATTTCACAGAACGTAATATCGTAAGCGCGAGCACAAATTTCTGGTGGAGCTACTCCCCAGTCGGCTTTTTGGCATTTGTGAAAACATTTTTTAGAGGGCATGGGCCTCTGCATCCATTGCAAAGTTGTTGACTGCTCTCAAACTTGGCGAGATGCCAGCAACGATCGCTGTTAATTGCACAGGTCAAGTTGACATACAGCCCCCTCGCGGAGCCCTCTGGATAGCCTTTAAAGCAACGGCTTAGAGGTGAACCCTTTGGTTCCTTATGCAGCGGCCCCCTTGTCCAGGGGTTTAAGCCAGGACCCGGTCCTGCAGGTTCGGTGGTTGTGCGTGGGGTTAACTTCCCCACCGTGTAAAAAAAGAATAGTTTAGAAACGACGAGAAGCCTCGGATACGGATGACCCTACGGCTGACGACCATGGACAACGAAATAAGGACAACGATTTTCGGTTCTGCATGTGAGGCCCCTGAACAGACCACGTGCAGCCGATGAACTTGCGGAAGCCCTCGAAGCTTATAAGGCAGATATCACCGCCATTCAGGAAGTGCGGTGGGATGGGCCGGGCAAAACGAGGATGAAAAACTGCGATATTTACTTCGGCGATTGCTACAAAGAGCGAAGGCAGCGCTTATTCGGATGCGGGTTTGTTGTTCGAGGCACACTTAAGCGAGCGTCTCATAGCAATCCGCATCAAGGCTACATTCGGCAACATCAGCCTGATCTGCGCCCACGCCCAACGGACTCTCCCTAAGTCGAACGCTCCCTTGCTACATTTACATATATTTCCCTCAACTTTCCAAACAAAAACCACTCTCTAAGTCAAACTCTCTCTAACTCGAACAAATTTTGGTATCCCGTGACAATTCGACTTAGGGGGAGTCCACTGTATTGTTATTCGTTCAAAAAATACAATAACAAAAACCAATAGAAGTCGCAAAATGAACTCCACAAATGAAAATACTCGTGAATGCAACGCAGATAGTTTCTTCACATAGGTTGCTTGTTCATTCGAGCATTCACATTGCTCAGGAACGATAGATCGCTTAAGGTATGATGAAAAGGTCGAATCATAGCCTTGATAGGCCGCCCATCGAAACTCGTTTCAAGAGATAAAGTGGTCCAAAAACCATTTATAATGACTAATAACGTTAGCCGTCAACTTGAATAAGTTAATAACACCTAACGCATCTAGAAAAAATAAGAAAAAAACGGTTGACCGAAATGTTCAATCAACAGATTGAACTTCGTATTCGCAAAGGTGTATGTTAATAAGTCGCCAGACTTCTGGGGTAATGTTATCTTCTCCGACGAATCAAAATAAGGCGTTTTTGGGTCTGACGACAGTTGGAGGGCATGGAGGCACTAAATCGAGCCCTTAAGCCTTTCACCTTATTGTTGTGCATTCTGCAGTTTACCCGATTCTTGAGGAAACTAATGTCTTACGCCGACTACAAAGGACTAAACCCCTTGATCTCGTGAGATAGTCTACACCCGCGCATGGTTGCGGTGCCAGCAGGAACTTTCGTTGGAGAGTAACTTGCCGATCAGTACCTGAATCATGAAATACAAACTACTGGTTAAGTGCTTCACTTATTGTAGTCTTAATCAAATCAGAGAGGTGGTTTTAGTGAGTAAAAATCTCACACTTCTATGTGCGAACGTTCGCCATAGAGTGTTGTCAAAGATTTCCACCTACCCCCGGAAAAAAAGCCTTGTTTTATTGGAATATACCTTTCAAAAATATTCCAACACAGTTCTTTTTTTCTAAATTGCAATTTTGTACGGAAGCACTATAGTACTCAACATATACGACAAATGGCATGCACTCCTTAAGGGATACGTTTCTCTAAGTCGAATTTAAAGAGACCAGAAAATCAGTTGAAGTTGTAGAAGAAACGCAAAATGTACGAAAATAAAATTATAAGTTTATCTATGAAATCGGGTAAAATGTTTTTACGATAATGATCTCCACGTACCGAGTCCGTTGAACCAATTTCAGCACAAATCGTTTTTTGGGCAAAGAAATGCAAATGTCCCAAAACACTCGCAAATTCTTTGTTTTTTTCTTATGATTCCACAATTTTATTACGAATCTTGATTACCCATTTGATTATAGCTTCACAAATATCGTCATATTGGCAGCTTTGAAGTCTTAGTATTTTCTGCCACCACCATGGTCTTTCTGGTTTTTAAGAAGAGCAGAGTTTTCTTAAGTTGTTGATAAGGTATTCGGGGGAATACCAAATTGTGCAGCCATATCCGTTGACTTCTCAGTACTTTTTCCTAACTTTCTTATTGACAAGTTTTTTCCAGAAAAGACAATAGGGATACCATATTTTAGAAAACTTCTTTATGCGTAAGAATGTTGAACAAAAAAGAAAGTATATTCAACGTTCTCTTCTGTACTTTTGTATGAACGTATACTCAACGAGGCGAGCGTCAGATAATAGATGACAGTGTGTACATTAAACAGAAACGTAAATACGGTTATGTTTTTCAACGAGTGATTACGTTCAGTGGGCAATATGTACAAAAATACAAATAAAACTTAAGCGCATGGTCTTATTTTTATTTCTGATGACATTTTCAATTATTTCAGTTGAAAGATATACTGATACATATCACATCTCTGAACTGTAAATTGTGTGGTGGCATACCATTGTAATATTTAAGAACAAAATAAAAATCTTAAAAAAACATAAAAAATTAAGCGCATCGTGCGTCACGGATAGTAATATACTTTTAACTTGATAAGATTTTTTGACCTTTTGGGACTTGACGGACAAAAGTCATTTTTCCGGTACTGTCCCGTGCCTGGCCCTAAGTAACAAACAATTTAAATGTCCTTTTGCCATCGTTGTCTTCCAATTCTTTGTATATTAAATATAAAATAAATAAAAAAATTATAAGTCGCTTGTACTATATTTATTTTATTCTGTATATAAATATTCCATTATTATTATATGGAGTTTAAATAATAATAAAGACTTCTACGCTTCTTACAAAACGTAGTTCAGTGAGTAAATTCGCCGAAATCTTCGAGTTTCGATTGGAATTTCCTTTTCGATTGGGCTCATTTTCTTCATTTAACAGCTCTTACGTTTATTTCATATGTTCCAATTTATATGCTCAGGGATGTAAAATAGCAATTATATAATAAATGAATTGTAGATACCTACACACATTTTTAAAAACACAGGGAAATGTGGGACAGTTATTGCTGGGGGGACAGGGACCTCAAAACTAAGACTTTCCCGCTAAAAGCGAACGTATGTTCACAATGGTCATACAGGCCGTAAAGCAATTCAATTACATCATGAGACATCTGCAAGCTAGAGCTGTGTCAATCGTGATTGATTCGATCGCTTTGACCCGTTCATTCAAAAGTATTGGTGATTGACACAACTACAAACCAATCAATCATATAGTCAATACTTTAAGAGATTTGTTCGGAGCTAATATGAACGAACCAAACGATATGAGCGACTGAAATGCAATGAATGACCGATACGATGTGAACAAACGAAACCATTCAATATTTTTGTTCAGTTCGTTATATTCGTTTCTGTTGATCATTTGTTTTGTTAGTTCATATTGGTCCGAGCGAAAAAAGCGGGATGATTTTCTTTCGTCGTCATCTAGGAGTAGTTACTTGTTTCGCAATTCTATTTTCTTCCTATTAAATTGTTCAAAAAAGGGCCGAAGGCATGCACACATTAGTACATAATGTTCGAGTCAGATATTACTCGTTTATATTACTGTGTTTATAAACATAACTATAGTTCTTCCTATTTCTGTGTGTATGCAGTGAAAATTATTTGATAAAACAAACAATCTTCTAACATATGAGTCCTTTCGTATACCAATACAATGAATCTGTATCTGTTGTGCAAACAACGATCGATTGGTTGCTGTCTCTAATCTTGAACGAATGCAACACATCGGTGTCTATCTTTGAATGACTGATGATTGAAATGAACGATCGATTGTAATGACCGAATCGTTTTTTTAAACAATACTTGAATGATTCGTTCGATGGTTTTGAACGATTGACCCAGCTCTCCTCCAAGAACCAAACGCGATTACTTAACCCGGTTGGACAATGTATACTATCCACGATTTTTTGGATGACATCTTTGTTTTCTTCTGGACATAAACAATCAAAATTAAATTGATCTGCAAGGTTTTAGCTTCTTGATAGAACTTTGGTTTGTGAGATTTGGCCAACATGAAGAAAAGTTTCCTATTTTAATAAGGCGCTACTTCTTGCGTGGTAAATATTATAGAGACCTTGCCCTGAATTTCCTTGCTGGCTCAAAATGCTGGTCGCCCGGTACGTCCAAATGAGGAAGAATAATGAAAGAATAATGTGGAACGACCGCCAGAAGGTTTAAAGTTAGCTAATACCACGAAACCGCGAGTTTCGGCAGAACTTTTACTGAAACCTCAATAGGCCGTTTCCACTGCGGTTGTAGTGGTTTCGCTCTCAATTCTCAAGTCATTCGCTTTAAATGAATAAGTTCCCGCCAACAAATCTCAATTGCTCTCAATTTTTAAATGGCCGCCATAACAGCTGTTTGTTGACAAGAAATAATTGCCTGAGAACACCAGCAGATAGAAAGAGATAGAATAAGAATATGATCACCAAAAAAAATAAGTTCACTCTGTAGGCTTGTTTGGCTTAACAATCTCTCTTGGACGGATGATGAATTGAAACGGGGCTGCAACGAGGTTTATCAGAAACCGCGGGGTTTGCAGACCCTGAAAATGTATGGCGGAACCTGCTTGATTCGGATAAAATTGATGAAATCTCGCGGTTTCGTTCGGTGGAAACGAGGTATAAGCACCCCTATTCCCAAATCCGCCGGCGGTAATCGTCCACCGATATCGAAAATTTTCGATTCTGAAATCCTATCGAAGTGAATTGTCCGCTTGTCGGTAATGTGAATTGAGATTCACTGCATTCTTAAATTCGATCGAATCGAATGGCATCAAAATCGTTGCGGATTCCTTTGAGTTTTGAGTAGATTGCTGGTAAAAAAGTAGGTTATTTGTATTATTTTTACCATTATTTTAATAAATGAAATTCTAAGAAGAAAACTATTAACACAAGAACAACTCAACGGGCAGGAAAGAAAAAAAAATATCCCGGCATAGCAAAAACCATGGCAAAAATACGCCATAATATATAATAATATGGGTGGCGGGACAGCCCGTAGAGGGCCTAGCTTCCCAGCAACCACTCGTGTTGTACGTGCTATTGTTCTCTCACGCGTGGAAGGGACCTACAGTTTAATGCCGACTCCGAACGGCGTAGTTGAGAAGCTTTTTCTAGACAGGAGATACTCTTTGAGCATTGTCAGTGACTCGAAAGAGGTGGAGCCGTGAAATGTGAAAGGTGGTAAATTCGGGTATCGAACCTGGCACTCTCTGGGTAGGAGTCGACGCACTAACCCACTACGCCACGGCGACCCATAGAAGTAAAATGAAGAAGTAAATTATTCTTGAGAAAATTTGCGATGAAGTTTGATCGAAAAAGCGTGAATCAGAATTTTTGTCAGAAAGAATTTTTGAAAGAAATACAATTTTATTTATTCGCTACTACGTATGTATGTATGTATGTATGTATCCAACTTGCTTCCTATGAGTCAGCTTGCTCACTTTCAGATACTGACTGGCCAACAGTTCTCCTTGGACATGATCGTACTGTTAATTTGTTCACTTTTGTTTTATGTCATCAAAAAAGCGAGCACTATGCATTATGTTTAATAAACAAACAAATTTGGAACGAAAAACAAATCGAGGACCAGTTGATTTCGAAAAGAGAGCAGTGATGTCGATAATTTAGTGCATCCGACGGATTCAATGATAGTACGAATCCGTTCACGTGAATCGAACGAGTGAAGCGAATCTCCGATCCGTCGGATTTGGGAATAGGTCACGTTAATTTCAAATGAAACCCAAGTAATGGCGGTTTCATTAGAAATTAACGTGACCGAGTTGAGCAACATTGAACAATGCTCGATTGTATCAATTTACATGCTGCCTCGGGGCATGTACAAATTATCGCCAAGATACATATAGACCAAATGGACCAAGAAAAACAGATTCGTTCGAAGATTACACAAACAGAAGACAGAGGCAGAATTTGGAAAGAAGAATCGCAGCAGTGGCGGCCATCGTGCTCCAAGAAAGCCACAAAGGTGCAACAATGTTTATAATGTTCTATAATTTAGATATTTTTGAAAGGAAACTACCTGAAAAATTAATATAATATTAAAAACAACGTCACTGACTTTTCGAACAACTATACATTCTTGCAAGAGTCTCGAAAGTCGTAGAACCTATTTGTTTTTCTCGAGTGCATGAGGTTTTTTCATGGTGTACCGAGTTCTTGGAAGAATTGCTCACATATGAATAATAGCTAGTAACAAAGTGGCAAGGGCATGTACAAATCTCGCCTGTTCAATCTAGAATCACTCTAAACATTCCCTAGATAGGCTCATATTTATATCAAATTAAAAACTGACAGAGGTTCTCTCAACGGGTCCCAGTCACCGAATCAATTTGAGATCAATTCCCTTCTGAATCTCTGCCGTACTTCGCAAATTAAAAAAAAAATACGGAGCTCACCCGGGGAATTCCGCACCAGTAAATTCATGCGTTTAGGTCGAGCGCAAAGCCTTAATCGCATGTACATCGCCATGTAGCTCATAAATCACGACACCCCGTGGACATGGATGAGGTATGAACATGGACAGGGTATTCATGGCCGGATATGATCCCGCATAGAGTTCATCTAATTGTTATTGTCAAAATGGTCTCATCTAGATGAAATCAAACACAAAGCATTCCTGTGAGAGCATGTCCTGCTCACGAATGTCTATTGTTTGTCGGAGCGGGATTATACCACCGAGGCTGTCATGGGATCCACAAGATGGACTCCAGACATCCGAAAGCCCAGTTAAGTCCCAAGGAACTCGCCTTTGTGCAATACTTAGCGCCATACAAATATACCATGTAATAGGATAAGCTGGGGTAGTCTGTCTCACAGTTGCGTTCATCCCTGGTGGCCGCACAATTTAAGCGGCATGCAAACCACAGTCGTCGTCGTCGCCGTCGTCCTCGCCCGCCCCGCCGGGGAGTGAAATCGGGCCCGCATGTACGAACTCAAACTAAAATTTAAGTGCATCGTCCTTTATTTTTGAATTGCAGAGCAGCGTCGAGCGAGAACAGAAGGAATTATGAAAAAAAAATCTTCATTCATTCATCAAGTCAAAAAGGAGGCCGGGCGCAGAGATGAATGTGCGAGTATGTACCAAGACCTCGCAAAATAAAAGAATTATATAAAAAAGCTATTTTTTTTCTCCGTTGATGTTCCTGCACAGTATGCAAGAGGAAATAACGAATAATAAAATAATTAAAAATGAGAAATAGAAGAAAAAACACCGGCCAGCAGAGGCAGAGCTTGAATGTGCCTACAGACGCTGCGATGCAGAGAAGTGGCAATGGCGTTCGAGGCGTAAAAGAGCCAACAAACTGAAACGAGAAACGTGCTGAAAGAAGAACTTCAACTTCTCTCCTTGTACACAAGCACAAACGGATAAGGCCGAATCAAATAAAACTTTTCATTTTCGTTCACCCATTCCCACTCGGAGTGGCCGGTCCGACTTGATGTACATATCTCCTGTGCTTTCCATTTGTATTGTGTAACTCATCGTTGGTCGGGCGGTCTTTTCGTTTCGTTTTTCCTTCTTTTAGTTTTTCGGTTTTCTTTGTTTGACTTCTCTCTTTCAAGGAGCTCTTCGCTGTGAGGAAGAATTTTTCTTGTTCGCTTCCCGAACGAGGTCCGAGATGAAGAAGAAGAAAAAAAAAACAGTGCAACTACTTTACAAAATGATTTTTTATTTTTGCCATTTAAGTTCTCTTCGAGTGGATCCTCACGCCGAGGGGATTGCACTGGGGGCAGGAACATGCATACATATTGAAGCAGATTTAAACGTCTTAAGTTGAAAAATCTGGGCGCATGGATGTTTTGGGGAGCGGGGCTCTTTTTGTTTATCTTCGTCTCACCGCAACCTCACAGACTTCGCACAGAGTCCTTTTGCTCCGAATCCTGATACAATGATACTGTGTAGCGGATGGAGCAGATGGGGAATGCTGAGTGGAATGCAGACAGAAACTAAAATGAGTGCATGGAGAGGGGGCATCATCCTTTCGGATTGAATTTTTATAAGGAACTGCATCCTGCTGAAGTGTGAATTATGCAATCTGATGGCATTGTTGGCTGATGTCGTCTGGTTGGGCGTGTCCGCATCATTGTAACGCAATAACTAACCGCAAGCGGAAATTCCGGTCCCTCGCAGACATCATGCACGCCGACTACCGACTGCCGAGTGGTGAGTGCTGAGGCACAATCACGGAAATTGACGTAGGAAATGGAATGACTGTGAATGTGTTTTCCTATGAATTTGAATATGGAAATGACAGGAAATGAAAAAGAATTTCCTCTCGCAAAACGCAGCGAGTGTCTCAAAGTGAGCCCGGCGAGACGTCATGAATATCATTTGTCGTCGTGTGCCATAAGTGCTTGCGGTGCGCGGTGGCATCCGGTGTGATGAGGTGGCACAAGGTGACGACGTCTCGAAATTGAAATATATTCAAATAATGTCTTTGCTTTCAAAAGATTTTGGTTTATCAGTAATCGTTGCGAAGTGCTTGGATGGCATGTTATGTTTGCTTGCGGAAGTTGGCCGAGTGATTTCTTGGTTTAGATGGCTTCTCGTGCAAAGTGTGTCGCGGTCAAACATTTGCGTATCCAAAAACATTGGAATGGTTTTTGTTGTGTCCACATTGAGGTGACAGTGAATGGACTTTGGAAGCAAGGCACTGCAGTCGACAAAGAGACAAAAGACAGTTCATCTAGAGGAATATGTGACTCCTTTTAGTATCTCTCTAAGTCTAAGTGATGAGCGTACAATATACACTTCATTTAGACTGCGATGGAACCATAAAGAGCTCGTGCATAGTTTTCGGAAGAACCTTAATTTTAGGTCTTCTTTGAGAAAATTTGACTGACTTGATTGACTCTACATAATGGATGATTAATAATAATAATAATATAATAATATGGGTGGCGCGATAGTCCGAGGCGGACCTGGGCCAAGCTTCTCAGCAATCACTCGCATTGTGCGTGCTATTGTTCTTTCACGAGTGGAAGGACCTACAGTTTAATGCCGACTCCGAACGGTGAAGTTGAGTAGCTTTTTCTAGACAGGAATACTCTTTGAGCATTGTCAGTGACTCGAAAGAGGTGGAGCCGTGCTTAAGAAAGGTGGTAAAATTCGGGTATCGAACCTGGCACCCTCTGCGTAGAAGTCGACGTACTAATCCACTACGCCACTGCCACCCACATATTTGGGATGATTATAGAAGAGAATTCCTACCACCCGATTAAGACGAAGTCAAGACAGCGATATCGAAACCAAAGTCGAGTGAAGCTGCTGTCAGCAGCCTGCTGGTGCGGACAGAATTCTTAAAGGAAGCTGGAGATGAGCTGGTAGGGTACATGTACCAACAAATCTGTAAGATATGGTCAGAGGAAAGCATGTCCGAGGAGTAAAATGTCAGTATCGTTTGCCCGATCAACAAAATTGGAGTCCCCTTTAACTGCGTCGGCTACAGAGGGATAAATCTCTTTAACGTCGCGCTTATAAGATGTTCTCCGTCGTCTTGTGGGATCGCCTGAAACCATTCGTTTATAATCGGATGGCTCTTTTTCCTTTCAATGTGGTTTAAGGCCGGGGAGGTCCACCATCGACCAGATCTTCACACTACGGCAGATCCTGGAAAAAACTCAAGAAATGGTGATCAACACACACAACCAGTTCGTATATTTCAAGGACCTACACGACTGCGTGCATAGAGATGAGCTGTACATACAGCCCCATGTTCAGATTTGACATTCTTTCCAAATTCGTCAGACTGAGTAGGATGACGATAGAGAATTCTCGTTGCAAACGAACTCCCTGAGACCTTAAAAGAAAAAAGAATCAAGACCAGGCGACACACAGTGGTTCCCTTTGAATGGGAGCGCAGCAATGAATATGTCACTTTTGAACAAGTGGAACGATCTTAATGATGGTTGGTTTCAAAAATTGAAAAAATTCACTTTTTAACCACGAAAAGATTTTTTGGCACTTGTATTATATTTCAAATTTCATTAGAATCAGTCCACGGGTTCAAAAATTACATATTTATTACTTCAAGGATCTTGTATTCTTCTCCGCTTGGTAATTACAATCCAATTGCCACTTTTTGCAGCTTAGGCCAATGTATTGCTACACTCAAAATGCTCTTGCGGCCGGTGGTCAGTAGGCGTAATGAAAACGTGCAGAACTATACACATGGGTTCTTGTTCTATTTCAGCCATTCTAATTGTACGAATTCTTTTACTGAGACATCTTTCCATTCAGCTCTGGAAAATTTAATCGAATCCGTGGCAAAGAAAGGAATTGTATTGATGGAAAACCACAAAAACTGAAATGATGTATTCAGGTTTCTTCATCACTGTAAATAAAACAACAACAATTGATTCAGATTTGATTTCCAGCTAAATTCATGTCATTATGTTTGACTGGCAATGTTTTCAGCCGTGCGTCAATTTTGTGATGAAACGGTCCAATATGTGCGGCAATAGTGTCTCGAATATAGACATAGTGCCCACAAATAGTGGTTGGATCGATAAGTTGATAAGGGCGAAGAATTCCAGGTAGGCCCAGAGAAAATAATCGACTCGTGTCACGTCACATGATCCAGGCGGGGAATTTAAAACCACTCGCAGTGATATCATATATGTCCAGCTCTGTCCACAAAAAGTCGACTTACATCGAATCATGCCTGAGACAATCGACGGTAACGGTGTCAAATTTCAGTAAAAGATAATGCTACCAAGTCATAAACATATAAAAAAGTCATTACTTGTGGATGCATTTATGGTTGATGGACCACTTGTGGATAGTCGCTGTACCAAAAATGTGCGTCTTTGGAGAAGATGATTTTTTTTAGCCAAAATCCTACAGTGCGAAAAAGTACTCCATAAAAACAAAAAGACTGTCGTATTGAGCAGTATTACTTAGAAATTGTAGATACCTTTATCTTAAATCAGTCCGTAAACTTTTGGTCTCGACTGTGTATTCTACTGGGCATTCTATTTACTTCATAAATAGTGCCTTCAGTACATGAAATACGTTCTTTATTATAATTGTCATAGGACTACATGATCGAATCCGATCTATCCGATCTGATCGTCCTATAGTGTGACTACATCCTTTTAGTCGACATAAACTTTATACGCGTACGTGTAGTTTGTACGCGAGCCATTCTGCCAAACCTGAATATTGATACAACGATGACATGTTTAACAGTCGGAAAGGGTAAAAAAAAACAGTGAATTGTTATAGATCTTCACAAAAACTAACAAGCATCGGGAACAATATGGAAAAAAACAACAAAAAATTTGATGTAAGATGGATGTCGTATTGTAGAGACTTAAATAACTTGACGTGGAATACATTTGTCATGCAGAACTAGGTAGGAGTGGTAGGAATGGCTGACTGCACTTATCCCATTGTGATAAGGCATTGTCTAATCCCAGACTTGAACTTATGACAAAGTGGTGACGCCATTTATTTCGCTGAAATTTTCATTTCAAAAGAGCAGACCCCTAAATGTGAATGCCTATGTCTGGCCAGAGTGCTACACGAGCAGAGAAGGGGATTTGTGGTTTCTACCTCCTCTTCATCCATGCAGGTTCAACAAAAATTATTATATGGGAAACCCATCCTGCGGGCGTGTATGCCAATGACATAGTTTCCGGCGCCGCTAAGAGCCCTGTATTCAGTATGAACATTTATCGGGTTTTCTGATGACAACTAACAATTTTTTTCTTGTATAAGACTCAAATCATTTGAGGTATGCGTTGAATGCGATTGCATCTGGCAGGCCCAAACAGAACTGTTAAGCACTTTTTACTGCCACGTGCGTAACTTTGGTTTCTCAGATTTGCAAGAAATTCGAAAAAGGGAATGTTTCGTGTGGTAAATCTATTAACGCACTTTGGTTAATCAAAAAATTCGTTTCGTATTTTGTCAATGGATGTCGTTTTGTTCATTCAACAAAAAAAAAGTTACAGCTGTTTAAAAATTAGTGAAAATAATGAAGAAATTCGCTATATTTTGAAATTTTTGTATAAAAAAGGGAAGACTGCCACGCAAGCCACCAATGAAATTTGTGAAGTTTACGAAGGACGATGCTGTATCAGTTCGTGTAGCACAACAAAGGTTGTGCTCGCTTCCGTTGTGGAAATTTCGATGTGAAAGACGCACCTCGCTCTGGTCGATCTGTCGTTGAAAGAGTCGATCAAATTATGGAAAAGATTGACCAGGACCGTCACATCAGCAGCCATGACATCGCCGAGTAACTAAACATTCATCATGAAACGATTTTGAACCATTTAAAAAAGGGTGGCTACGAAAAGATATTTGGGTACCACATGAATTGTCTGTGAAAAAAGTTTGATTAGAACCCGTTACCCATTATATATGCAGTCAATAAAGAACATTCGAAGCAGCCGAGTATTTTATTTGCCATCCTCTCGAATTAACCTACGAAATCTTATTAAAATGAATGAGAAATGTGCAATATCCATAGAGAAATCTTATTTATTCTATTTAGACAATCTTATTAACTGCTTTTATGGATTTTCTCATTTATTTTGCAGGGATCACCGGGTAAATTCAAGTTAATAATGAGATCTCCTTTTTACAACCATAAGACAAGGTAACATACTAATACTAATATGTATACAACCAATACTACAAGCGCAAAATTAGTGAATTAACAGCGATGGCTATGGTCATCTGACTTCCATTACTGCATCAGCACTGTCTTATACTTATTTAGGCCCAAATCCAACATGAAAATAAACTGTATTGACTATCTGGCGATGTTCAAAAGGCACCGAATAGATATTTAGCCGGTACGGCCAAGTTCGTCTGTTTGTTAGCTTTACTCGCGCCCAAACGAAGTGACTGCTGACTGAAGCCTCGACCGTAGTCAGGACGAAATATTGGATGTATTTTAACAATTTCTGCACGTTCAGCTTAATACTATGACAGCTGAACAGTAGATAGGTTACCATTAGAGCCTTTCAATTCCAGTGGCGATGGTCTGTTAGGAAGCATGCACCAGATCATCTGCAGGATTTGGGAAGAAAGCATGTCCGACGACTGGAATATCAAGTCGTCCAGCATGTAAAAGACGGTTTGCACCGCACTTATCGGCAGGTACCAGTGCCGCAAATCGACTATAGACACAATTTCCACACGAAGGGGGTCATAATGTCAATGAGAACAGAACAAATAAGGTGACCAAGAAACGTTCCGTCACACACCACCTAGAAACTAAACAAAAAGATCAGCAGCTACAGTTTCGAGGAGCTGTTCCAAGATGTGGATGAAATCAGGAATGCAAAAATCCGACGACTGCTCTGGCTTGGGGACATGATGGTATGCTAAGAGTGCCTTCGAGTCCAAAGATCCTTATTCGAAAGGAGCGTAAAACCAAATCTCGTGTATAAAGACAAAGTGATCGCGTAAGGCGGCTTGATCCTGATGACTGGAAGCAGCGTGCTCAGAATCATCATCGATGGAAGGTAGGCGTTACACAGGCTCAGACGATGGAGCAATAAAAATTATGTCTAGGCAAAAGCACACAAAGTATTCGACGATTTCTTTGGGAACAAAAGTGGATACTTACTCGCTTTCTTTGACAGTACTTGTTTGCATCTTTTTTGTTTTAAATTATGTTAACAGGGTTATGTGTCGAAGAAGATGTCATCCTACATATTAACACTCGTGTGTACATAAATAGATAAAAGGGAATGATTCCATTCTCTCACATTTATTTGTAAATCTCTCTAAGGGGCTCTGCTACAAGGTTTCGCCTCGAATCAATTAGAATCGAATCGGACAACCAAAAGAGTTCTCTCTAACTCAAAGACACCATGTGTGTGTGTGTGTTCTGTGTAGGAAATTCTTTGATGTACGCACCAGTTGTCTAAACTGGTGCATTACTCGTCCCCTCAAACCTAAAGAGGCAATTTAACAGATATAGTTTGCATTGCGACCATGTACATGTGACGCATGTACATGAGTAGCGGATGTCTACCAGTCCTTCCAACTTCCAATCTACATTCACTGCAACGACGAAACTGTGAGTGTATCACATCCCCCTTCAAGACCAAGTACACACCATCGTTGTTCAATTAAACGCGCTCCACTGTCCCACAAATTCAAATCACACTACATCTCCATTTGTGTCAGCACTTGTATAAGCCTTCAACTTATCCCCTGACACAGTCTGAAATCGAAAAGTATCTATTCAATTCGTGTGACCTGTAAATTGCTACAACAAAATTAATTTTAATTAATTAAATCTTAAAACAGTTGCTTCATGGTATGGCAAGACAACCGAGTTGTAATCTGCACACACGAAAACGTGACGTGAAGGTGTTGTATACTAACCTATTACGGTGACCTCGCCACTCCTTCGCGCACTGTGACCCTGCTTATTACGTGCCCAGCATGTGTAAACGCCAGAATCAGCGTCTTTCTGAACCGGACTTATGACCAGCGATCCATCCGGTTGCACCCTCTGCCGTATATCATCAGGTAACTCCCTGCCGCTGCGCTCCCAGTGCGTCTCCTCAATGGGGTATCCGGCCACAGGACATTTCAAATTTAATGTCTCTCCAGCAACCGCAGTGACTTTTGGAATTAAACGAATGTACGGGAGACCTGCAAAAGAACAGAACAACAAAAAGTATGTACATACAATGTAGTCAGTGTGTGCAAAGAATTTGAGGTTCACACATTAGGGCTCCTGCGGTGTCGTCACTCTAAGGACGGCCCGGTTTTTGAAGATACACAAGATGAAAAAAGAAACGCAAAAATACGAAACAGAGCACACACACACACACGCATGCTCGCAAGTCGTATTCCATGTAAAGGATGGGATAGGGAATTAAACACACTCTGAAATGAAGAATGAGTTGGCTAACAAACAGAAAAATGGGGGCAAAAAAGAAAAATACGACAAGAATTCTGCAGCAGAACATTTTACATCCTTTTGGCTACATAACAACCAACATCCTGTTCAGCATGTGTGTGCGTGTGTGGGCGCTCGTGTGCCTATGAATACGAAAGGAACAAGTTTCGCATTTAGATTTACATTTTAAATTCCGCAGTCGAGTCGTGCTCACTGTTTGTTGGTTTTTGGGATATGAAATGTGCATTAACAGGACAGCACGGGTAACGTGTACACGATATGATCGCACGCCCTCTTACCGGGTGATACATCCTCTTCAGCAATCCCTGAAAAAGGGCCGGGAGATACATCCTCTTCAGCAATCCTTGAAAAAGTGCAAAAATCTGTGAGAGACAGTAGATAAAGGGAGCACCTATAGCGTGGGCCTCCTGTCAGAAGGTATTCCTAATTGTTTGTAGTGGGAATCCCGAAAAATGGAAAAAAAAACTTCCGCTTTCAACAGCAGTGCACCATGGGTTTCTTGTTTGCTTTCAATGGATGCCATTAACTGGCGGCGAGTGATTGGTCTGCGGCCGTGCAGTTGAAGGTGGAGGTGATAGGTTCTCGGAAAAGTTCCTTTTGCTCAGAGTGAGCATACTTCACTGATTTGCTTGCACTGGGACCGGAAATAGTTTCGAGTCTCGTTTTATTCAGATTTTCTTCTAAATTTCTTCATAACTTCAAAGGGGTGGAGTACCATCGGATTGAAGTTTCGGACACGGTGGCAAAAAATGTAAGCCTTCTGCATGCAGTACTGTAGTTTGGATGAGACGATACGGAGCCAACCTTTTTGTGGTTACAAAGGTAAATTGAAATAAAACATACAGGGTGGGCCAGATGCAAGTTTATTTGTGAAAATGCAATAAGATGAACAAACAAGCGGTGTCCACTTCCATAAAGGGACCTAGCGGTCGCCTGATCAATCAACCGTCAACCAGATCACGTTGCGATCGACGTCAGGGACTCCCCCAGCATATTTGATGTCCGAACTTTCCGAGGAGCCAATGTCGACTCGGATCATTTCCTTCTTGTAGCCTTGTAGGTAAGAACCCAGATATCAAGAGAACAGCGGTCTAGAGAGGAAACCACTTTTTGATATCGAGAAGCTACAATCGCAACGGACGAAAAGTCTTCCGGAATCTCTCTCTAGGCTCGACGCCCTTGCGCAGGCGGCGTCGAAGGACATTGGAGACGTTGTCAAGAACTCATCAAAGAACCTGCCACTGATGTGCTAGGTTTAACTACACCACCTAAGAAAACCCCCTGGTTTCATGACGAGTGCAGGCAGGCACATGCATCAAAGCTAGAAGCCTACTAGGCAACGCTTCATCGAACTACGATAGCGGCTTGATCTCTACAAAAAGAGACGAAGGGAAGAGACCCGTCTTCTCAGGGGACAGCAGAAAGAGCACGGGAAACGCGCGATCGTGGACATGGCGAGGTGCTACGGCAAGAATGATGTCCGAAAGTTTTACCCAAGGGTAAGACAGTTACCCAATGGATATAAGGTTACGACAAAAGCCTGCCGCGACGAGAATGGACAACTAGTAGTGGAGTCGCAGTCCCGTCCCCCGACCTAGACGATGTCGAGAAAGTGATATGGAGACTGAAGTCTAACAAAGCTGCCGGTGCGGACGGATTGTCCGCTGAAATGTAAAATGGTCGGTAGAAAGCATGCGCGACGAGTGGAATCTCACTATCGTTTGCCCGATTCACAAGAAAGGAGACCGCTTTGACTGCGCCAACTATAGAGAGATAAGTTCTCTGCCGTTTTGTGTACTCGCCTGAAGCCGTTTATAAATAACCTGATAGATACAGATTTTCACACTACGGCAGATCCTGGAAAAGATCCAAGAGATGCAGATCGAAACACACCACATTTGCATGGGACGACCTATGTCTAGTCTAGTTGTGAGATTCCTGCCAAACTCGTCAGGTTGTGCAGGATAACGATGGAGAATTCTCGCTGCTCCATTAAGGTCGGTAAGGAACTCACCGAGACATTTAGTGTCAAAAAATGATTTTGATAAGGTGACGCGTTGTCATGTGACTTCATCTATATCATCTTTGAGAAGATCGTGCAAAACTGACTGGCCTACACAAGTGGCACGATGATTCAAAAGACTTTACAAATGCTGGCATACGCGGACGATATTGAATTGATTGGTCGAACATAGGGAGCCGGCGATGAGGCGTTTGTTGGCATTGAAACGGATGCGGCTAAATAAGTCTGACGGTAAACGAGGGTAAGGCAAAGTATATGTTGGCATCAAGAACGGACGCACAACATCGACGACGCGGGCAGAACACCAATGTAGGCACTTATAACTTCGAGGTTGTAAAGGACTTCGTCTACATCGGCTCCGCCGTAAACAGTACAAACAATGTCAGTACCGAAATTAAACATAGAAGAACTCTTTCAACCGATGCTCTTTGGGTTCAAAAGGCAATTGAGGACTCTCTCTCGAAAGGCTAAGTTGACTCTGTATAAGACCTTAATCATCCCCGTCCTGTTCTACGGCGCAGAGGCATGGACTATAGCCAAAGCGGATGAAGAGGCTCTTGGTATTTTCTTCGCGCAATTTTCGGTCCTGTTTGCGTTGATGGCACTTGGAGAAGAAGTTTCAACCACGAACTATACCGGCTGTACAGCGACATAATTCTAGCCAGGCATCTACGGATCCAACGCCTAAGATGGTTAGGCCATGTAGAGGGACCCAAAGATTCTTCGACTCTAAGCTTGCGGGACAACGCAAAAGAGGACGTCCACCTACCAGGTGGCACACACAAGTTGAGGGGGGTCCCCCTCAACAGTCGGCTTGGTGTACGAAACTGGAAACAGCTGGCGAGAGATCGGGCCGGCTGAGGCATGTTGGGTGAGGCCCAGGTCCACCCCGGACTGCAGCGCCATATGAAGAGGAAGGAAGGAAATAAATTTGATCCGTGTATTATGTATTAAAATTTACGCATTAGTTATGAAATACAGCGTTGTTCAAGTGGCTGCCTCGGCTGGCTTCGTTGTAGCGCATTCTGTCTCTCCAATTATTCAAGACCTTGTTGATGGCTTGGGTTTACGCTCACGGATTGCGTGGACGATTTCGGCCTAAGTGCTTGAATCATTGCCGCATTGTTGGCATAACATCGGTTCTTCCCCACGCAATCGACTTCCAAACAGGATCAGAAGTCATTAAGAGTAAGGATGCGGTGAGGTATTTGGGATTGAGGCTCGACACAAAGCGAACTTTCTGGCAACAGGTAAAGTTCGCAGTGGAAGGAGCCTCTAGAGTTCCAACATCACTCAGTAGCTTAATGGCGAATATAGGTAATCCAATGTCAAGCAAGCGCTATTAAGTGTCGGCAACGCATGCTATTCTCCTATACGGAAGGGAGATCTGGGTAAACGCGCTTCGACAAGAAAAATACCGGAAGCGGATGGCAGCAGTGCAAAGACGTGAAGCTCTGCGCGTGGCTAACTCTTACTGAACGATGTCGGAACCAGCTGGCCTTGTAGTCGCAGAAGTGACTAGCTGCACAAAGGAAGTACGTCCACGACAACAAGGTTGAAGTCGGAGTGGAGTGGAAGTGGCAGAGCAGCAAACGATATGGAAGTGGCAAGAGCGCTGGAGCTCGAAAAGAAGAGGAAGGTGGACAGGTAGGATGATGAGGAAGACGGAAACACGGTGAGGTCAACTACTTCGTCACCCAGCTCCTCACCGGACATGGCCATTTTAGCACCTTTCTCCATAGGATCGGCAAACAGGATAGCCTAGCCTGCCAGTACGGCGACACCCCAACAGACGAAGCACATTTCCTGCACAAGATGAGGTGCCCAACGCACAGTCCTGGAAAACAGCATTGGTGCCTTCAACCCCGAAAAAATAGTTGACAAATTTCTGACGAGTGACCTAAATTCGAGAAGAATTCGACAGACCAATACCGGGAAAGCACGTGAGCCCCAAAGGGGCTAAGATGACAGAGAAGCCTCAGGGTTGGGTCTTAGTCCGTATCATCCGAAATCATGCGGAGGGAGCCGGACACGCGGGGATGGTCAACGCCAAAATTCCTACATATGGTGTGTAAGGCATCTGTTCCATCAAAAAGGAAAAAAATTGGTTCTTCAGGATTCGGCATGGTGTCCAAGGGTGTTAATTCGTAGCTATGAGGCGGCCAATTGATATCGCCAAGATGGCTGATAACACGATTCGGGAATTTTATGAACAAAAGATCGATTTTGGCATGGGCTGAGTGGCATGGCATGCCATCCTGCATGCACTAGTCCATATCCATGTCTTCAATTTCAGTAAAAAAAAAAATCAGTTAACATGGATCTGTAACGCCCACCGTTGACCGTAACGTTGCTTCCGAAGAAAAATGGTCCTATGATGCTATCGACCACAGCAGTAACATTCTCATCTGTGCGCACTGTACGACGACGGGGACCATGAGCGTTAGTGTTGTCCACTAGCACCCCAGTCTCACGAGAAACTTTTACACACACCTGTGTACAGTAGTCGCAATGGGTGTTGCATTTCCGCAAAAACTTTTTTTCAAAAAACGCACTGTTTTGGCTACACAGAGAAAAATCAGACAGAATTCGTTATAAGCGATTGTTGATGTTGATTTAAATGATGTCGTTGTAAGCGATATGTTATTTAATATAACTATAATGGACCTCAGTCGGGACTTAAGAATTTGGCCGTTACAACCGATGTCGTCATAAATGCTCTTGAATATCTCACTGACGCTTTATCTCCATAACCTGTCCAGTTTCGATGTCAAAATGTCCGATGGTATGGCTTTTATTACCGCTTGGCTATCAGAAAAGAGGGTCTTCGAATCCGATGCCCTTTTCTAGAAGAAGATCGATAGAGGCTCATCTCGAACTTAAGACAATTTCGTCTTTATGCCTAGAAGTAGAGCGACCAATAGCGTTAAGAATGGGATTCCGATTATTTTCCGGACGTGAACCTTAAATTTGTTTTAAATCGATAACTGATTATAATCTAGCCTCCGAGATTCCAATTTGACATTAAAATCCCTAGTGTCTGGATTTCGGCAAGTAACGACTGTAGTCAATATTTAAGGGTTGACTAGGGTCATGTCGCTTTCCTGCCCAGTTCGTGGTAGAATCATCTTCTGCAGATACCATTAACACAAACAGGATCAAAAATCGCAAGCAGACCTTATCCCTCGGCCAGGCCAATGACTTCTTCATCCGCTTTTGAATCCGAGATTGTCCCCATCTCTGTGCAACCTCTATGACACCTCATGTCCGATCATGTACACCAGGTTCGGAATTATCAATGTCATAAAAAGTAAGCTTGAACCTTCGAGGAACAGCTCTGTTACTCAATTGCCTCTTGCCAATGAAGAACGATGTAGCTATCAACGAAACAATGTTTTCTAAGTACGTGAAGTTCAGTCGTTGAGAAAATATATTTCGGATTCAATTTTGATACCATTCCTCCCTTGATCCATGCGACAGAAGCCAACATAGACAACACAGATGTCAAAGTTGTGATATGATGCGGGAATTTTGCTGGTCATGGTGCGGCGGTTCTGCTTGTGGTTGAGTTAAAAAGCCGCATTTTCATCATCCTCGTCATGCATCAACTAATTGAATTCGCTAAGGAAACCCCACTCGATAAGCCAACATTTCCTCTCTCCAGCATTCGTGATGCCGGATTCAATTTGAATTAAATGCAAAAGGCCTAATTCGAAACTGTCAATTACATCCGTTGAATGCAACGCACGGGGCATAAATGGAATTCGTAAAACTTTGCCCACATCCTTCCGGCACACTCGACGCTGAAAGCTTTCCTGTACATGACAACCCGCAGGCCGAGTCCTTCCTGTGCTGCTGCACACTCCCTCGTGTTATTGCATTCAAATTGAATTCTAATAATTTATCATTTATGAGAATCGTCCCGGTATATGTCCACAAGCCTACAAATGAATACAAGTACCTCTTCCTTCCGAATCCATATAACCGGCCGGATAGTCCTGCATTCGACGTTGACCGCCGAACAAAAAGCGGGAATGAAAAAAAAAAAAGACCTCAAAATGGTCAAGCCACCAGGAAAATGAAGTTGTTATTCAATTCAACGAGCAAGCACAAAACCCGAGACTTGACTGGGAGATATACGATACGGATTCCCGTATCTATTTGGGTCAGTATAACGTCAATGTGTAGCCCGCATATTCAGTCGCCAGCATGCGACAGGGGGTACATGACCATGTTCAACAGCGGCCATTCCCTTGAATTTCAAATTGTTGTTCTTCCAGCTCTGCCCACCCTTTAGTCTCTCTCACTCGGGTCCATCCGTTTCGGTCGATGTTGTGCGAAATTTTTAAATGCAAACAATTCTTTCGTTTCCCGGACACAATGCAATAAGCCCTTCCGCAACGGAAACCCACAATGATATCCATATCTAAGGGGAGTGCAGGCAGCAATCTCCCTCGCTCGCACGACGACGCCTAACGAGCACGTCACAGTCATGCCAGTGAATTTTTCAATAGGCATGTCCGTTATGCTTTCATTTATGCGGATTGTTTTCGTTCCTTCTTCTGTGTTTTCTTTTAAAAATAAAAATAAATATGTATGTACAAGTGACGCTTGGATTAAGGCGAATTCACAAAGAGTCGAGTGTGAAACGGAGAAAAACAACGAAAAACTCTCCGAATGAAAATGAATTGAAAATCAAAACCGAGAGGAAAAACGAAAGCACCAAACGACGGCAGGGATTCGAAAACAAAAAAAATAAATATATGACAAAACACAACACAACATCATCGCATAGTCGTGGGTTTGGCATCACTGCCACACTGAGCCAAACACCCGATGCTGCCGTTGCCGTCAGAAAACCAAGAGAAATGCCAACCGAGTGAATGAATGATGGAGGAAAACAGTACAAAATCTCAGCTATTCATTGGCACAATGCGTCGTGATATGTCGGTGGTGGTTCGGACATATAATAAAAATCCAACCAAAAGCCAACATTCGCTCGCTGCGAATATCGCGTTCGTCTCCTCTCCCAGTGACAGCAGAATGCCAAAAACAAAAACTCGGAAATTGAGTGCAAAAAAAAAAGAAAAAAGAATGATGACATTTTCTCAAAATTACGTACCATAAATATTCAGGCGTGCTGAATGGTGGACTTTTCCAGCTCGGTTCTCAGCGCCGCACGAGTATTCACCACCATCCTCGACCATAACGTGGCTAATATTAACGTGACTAATTACATCGCCATGGACAGTGATGTATTGTCCGATCATAAATCTGTATTTGAAAGCAGAGAAGAGAGAAATAAATGAGAGAAAAGGGATAATAAAGGATACATCGTCAAGGGAATAAATATAAAGGCGGCAATAATAAGAGGGATTTGTTCGTGTACAGTGTCTGTGTGTAAAAAGGATTATGCGAGGGATCGGTCTTATTTCAAGCAACAGACTGTGCTTTCCACCAGCAGTTGGGCGGACTTAAAGGCGCAAGGTTCACATCTTTTCTTTCGGTGACGATGTTAAAGCAGATTGTCGCAACGTTTGGAAATTAATTAAGACAAATCATTTTAGACAGAAAGGGATTAAGTGAAATTCTATTTTCCAAAAATATCACGGCCAATGACGGTTGTTCTAGAGATTTTCTTCAACTGTTGAGCCGAAATGTGTTTACGTAGAAATGTCCTTAGGTTTCAAATGAGGACTATTGAGTGACACTTCAGACAACTGGCTTGGATTCTAAATTGTCTTAAGGGTCTCGCTGAGTGCCCTTCGAGGAAACATCGTAGGCATAAGGAAACATAATCAGGGGTGGAACACAGGAGCCGATGAACTATTGTTTCAACTGGTAATGGATTGGTGTTGGTCCAATTGTGTGCAAGAAGGGACGAATAGATCAGCATAGGAACGTTATGGGGACTGAACCACACTAAACCTCTGCCTATAGAGAGAAGTTGATTGAGGTAGAAAAAATTAGGGTTCTCAAGGAATGGTTAGGTTATGTTGAAGTGGCTGATGTCTGTAAAGAAAAACAGCAGCCACACTTAGGCTAGCATAGGCCCCTCGCTATAAGACTATTCAGCAATGCAGTTAGGTTAGGTTAGCTAGGGAGGCTGCTAGTGCATTCACCAGCACACTTAGACCATATTAGTCCATTGTGATACCCACGGTCAGACTCCGCCACTGATTGACTACTCCAGTGATAGTGCCGTTAATTTGATCCCAACGGAAAATGGTGACTGGACCAGATTAAAAAACCAGATAAAAGCGTATTAACTTTGCTTTCACTGGGATTCGAACCACGAACCCCGCTAACCAGGGGCACCAGCAAGACAGTTAGTATTTCAGGCATGATATAGAAATACATAATAGGCGGCCCGGTGTATTTTTCTACGGGAGGCGAGAACACTGCAATCGCAAAACAAATGTGTAATAGTTTCTTCCTCCTCTTCATCTCTGCCGATTTTCTTTGTAAGGAATGCCTCGTCCAGAGGCGTAAGTTCCTAGTGCTCAATGCCCAGTTTTTAACGCCGATGAGAGTTCTAAGACTCGGCGTACTCATTCTGATCAGGCTAGCGTAGGCCAGAGTTTTATGATAATGAGGCATCCTGGGCCAGTTGACCATCTACGATTTACTTGAGCAAGTGTTTGCATCTTCAAAAGACGTTTTATAGTAACGATTGGCATGTATTGCAGATCACCATCTGCACAGAGCACGGAAGTGGTACCCTTACTAGCGAGTTCATCAGCTTCGAAATTCTCTGGGATGTCAATGTGTCCCGGCACCCAAATAAGTAATAATAATAATAATATGGGTGGCGCTACAGTCCGAGGCGGACCTGGGCCTAGCTTCTACAGCAATCACTCGTGTTGCGCGTGCTACTGTTCTTTCACGAGTGGAAGGGACCTACAGTTTAATGCCGACTCCGAACGGCGAAGTTTAGTAGCTTTTTTAAGACAGGAATACTCTTTGAGCATTGTCAGTGACTCGAAAGAGGTGAAGCCGTGAAATATGAAATGTGGTAAATTCGGATATTGAACCTGGCACCCTCTGCTTAGGAGTCGACGCACTTACCCTCTACGCCACGGCGACCCACATAAGTACGTATTCACGTCAAGAGACATATAGGTACGTCTTATAGTTAAATATGTCTTCCCTCATCGATTTGTTGTCTGGCTGTCGGAACAGATGACGTACTGTAGTGATGTAGACAGATATTAGTTTTAGCCTGAAAGACGGGATAGTGGTTCGGTAATCGAGAAGATCCTTGTATCCTTAGAATAGACGCCAGCACCCACACCTGCCTCCTTCCAGTTTATGGAGTTCCAGTTTATGGAGTTCAGACTCCCAGTAAGATGTGGAGAAGATGCTAGTTCAGATTTTCTTCTCGAAGAGGAACTTAGGTATGATGAGCTCAGTGTCTATGGGTATCGATCAATCGAAGGAGTTGAGAAGTATGGGGGTTGTCTTTATTGTCTATGCACTCTGGCGATACCATACAACAGTATGGGTCTGACAACTGATACAAATAGCCTATGGAATTTCTATAGCAGTAGAATCCCGTGGAGGCCTCTTTGACACGTTCCTGGATCTTGAGCTTCCACCTAAGCTGCGTGTCCAGTATAAGACCCAATTTTCCGCTGTCATTCAGCTTCAAAAGGGATCCCACATATTGAGGGAGGTTAGAAGTCTTGGATTTTGTAGGTATTTCCTAGTGATTATGACCAGTTCCGTTTTCTGTGGATTGACTGCTAGGTCGCATTCACTAGACAATTCCCTAGCTAGACATTTCCCTAGCTTGAATAGGGTCGATTGCATAATGTCAATGTCTTGAACAGAATTTCATTGAGAATGAAATTGAATTTGTGGTCTGATGTGAAGAGATGTTTGGTATCAAAATTAGTCTACATTATCCAACAATCTTTGACCAATAGCCCACCAAAACGATGTCAAAACTTGGTAGCTATTCTCGGAGTATAAGTCGTCATTATTCCTGCCTGCGGTCGAGTTTAAGGGCCTTCCGATTTATGTCGCATCCGAAGATTGAGAAGGTTTTTGTGTGATGGCTAAGCTCTATTAGCATTTTTACTCATTCGAGAGAGGTGTCTTCCTCGAGAAGGAGGACGCTTGCAGTTTCGCCGTGCAGATCATCCTATGGCCCGATATCCGATAACTTAGAATAAAACGGGTGTCGCTAACTGAACTCTGCCAGGCAATAAAAAACTTGAAAAGTAACAAAGCACCTGGTCTATGATTTAATTACCGGACAAATCCTCAAGCAACTTCTAAAAAAAGCTATTATTAAGCTTCAGTATTTAATAAACGCTTCGTTTAGACTATCATCCGTACCAGATTCGTGGAAAGTCGCAGAAGTGCTAATGGTCCCGAAACCGGGTAAACCACCAAATCACTTTTACCTATAACATCAAAGCTATTCGAGAAACTTCTACTGAAACGAATACAACCACTAATAGAAGAAAAACGCCTTATCCCCGATCATCAATTTGGATTCAGAAGAGTCATTCCACAATTGACCAAGTATTTAGAATAACCAACGAAATCAAAAGAGCACTAGAGGAAAAAAAGGTTTGCTCCAGCGTTTTCCTCAATGTTTCCCAGGCCTTTGATAAGGTTTGGCACGACGGATTGAAATACAAACTTAGTGGGATATTTTCGAAAAATCTATATTGAATTTTATAACCCTACCTCAAGAATAGGATATTTAGAGTCAAGCACGAAACGGACTACTCGGAATTTAAAGACATTGCCGCCGGGGTTCCGCAAGGGAGTGTCATTGGCCCTACTCTGTTTCTGTTATATACCCGGGACATAACACAAACTGAGTGCACAATAGTAGCTACTTTCCCGAAACGAAACGGCTATTCTGTCTATGGAAAGCACAATCGAGTACGCTACCGTAAAACTGAAGCACTCTGTAAATAAAACTTGCGATTGGACAAAACTCTGGCGCATTGTTCTAAATGAAACCAAATCCACGCATATTAATTTTACCTACAAAAAAAATTGACAATATACCCGTCTTCATTAACTCGGTACAAAAACTGTACACAAATGAAGCCAAATATCTCGGGATGACGCTGGATTCTAAGCTTTAGTGGCAGGCGCACGTAAAGAAAAAACGTGAGGAACTTGAGAATCGATAAAGAGGAATTTACTGGCTACTCAGACGACATTCCAATTTAAGCGCGTATAACAAACTGCTTATATATAAGTACGTGTTAAAGCCTGTGTGGACCTACAGTATACAACTTTGGGGTTGCACTAAAGCAAGTAACAGAGAATTCATACAGTTTTTTTTTTAATTCAATTTTATTTGCGTATTCATGATATAATTAAATACTAGACAAAAATGCTTAAAACTACTTAGACGAACAATAATGCCAAATGTAACAGAATTCATACAGTCATTCCAAAACAATGTTATAAGGGCTGTCGTGAATGCTCCCTGGTATCTACGAATTAATGATATACAAAGAGATCTAGGGGTCGTGGACGAAGAACTACTTCGCGAGGCAGTTCAGAGTTCGACTTCATGGTCATTGTAACCATGTCATACTCCAAGCACTGGACATGAGAAACCTTCGGCGCCGTCTCCAACGAATGAAACCGTTGGATTTAGCGCAATGAGTACAGGCCGCTATAAACGGTTCTAGCAGGTGATCTTATCGAGAGTCTATCTGCCTCACGCGTAAAAATAATGAAGTTAAAACTACTGGATAGGGAAACCTAGTTGTAGTAAAGAACAAAAACAATAGGAATGGTGTGTAAAAAAAAAATAAAATATAAACCTTTTGGCCCACTTCTATGCCACTCTTCTTCTTCTTCTTTATTTGGCGCTACAGTCCGGGGTGGACCTGGGCCTCAACCAACAAGCCTCTCCAGCTAGCACGGTCTCTGGCTAGCTGTCTCCAGTGTCGCACGCCAAGTTGGTTGAGGTCCTTCTCCACCTGGGTGCGCTACTTTAAACGCGGGCGTCCTCTGTTGCATTGTCCCATGGGTTCGGAGTCGAAGACTCTCCGGGCCCGAGCTGAGTTGTCCATACGATCTACATTGACTAGCCATCTTAGGCGTTGAATCCGAAGACGACTGACTAGACTCATGCCGCCGTACAGCCCGTACAGTTCGTAGTTGAATCTTCTCCTCCAAAAACCGCCAACGCAAACAGGACCAAAGATCGCACGCAGAGCTTTTCTCTCGAAGGTACCAAGGACTTCCTCATCCGCTTTTGAGATTGTTCATGCCTCCGCGCCGTACAGCAGGACTGGGAAGAGAGATGGCTCTACTACTTAATTGCCTCTTGAGCCCATAGAAACAGCGGTTGGCAAGAGTTACTCTGCGTTTGATCTCGGTACTGATGTTGCTTGTACTGTTTACTTCGGAGCCGAGGTAGACGAAGTCCTTGACTACCTCGAAGTTATAGCTGCCCATTGTGACGCTCTGTCCAAGACGTCGATGTTGTGTGTCCTTTCTTGATGACAGCATATACTTCGTCTTGCCCTCGTTCACCGCTAGACCCATTTTGGCCGCCTCCGCTTCTATGCCAGCAAACGCCTCATTGACGGCTCGCTGTGTTCTGCCAATCACGTCAATGTCGTCCGCGTATGCTTACAGTTGTACGGACTTCTGGAAGATCGTGCCTCTAATGTTGGAAGGATTTCCAGGATGATGTTAAAGAAATCTCATGACAGCGGTTCGCCTTGTCTAAAACCTTTTTTGACATCGAAGGTCTCGGTGAGTTCGTTACCGACCTTGATGGAGCAGCGGGAATTCTCCATCGTCATCCTGCACAACCTGACGAGTTTGGCAGGAATGTCAAAACTAGACATGGCGTTGTATAGCTCGTCCCTATGCACGCTGTCATATGCGGCCTTAAAACCCACAAAAAGGTGGTGGGTGTCGATTAGCTTCTATGCCACTCATTAGCAAAAAAAAAAATCAAACTCGTGCCTATAGCGTACTAACATAGGAAAGAGAGCAAAAGTAAGAAAGGAAAAAAAATGATTCATACCCTAGCAGATGGACAGGCAACCAAAGACAGGTTAAAGAAGAGAAAATAGAAATTACATAACAGTGAGACAACATTTTACACTACATGAACATATATGAAAGGTTTGAGTGAATTCTAAACTCGCAATTAGAAGAAGAATGGTGACTTTTTTCAACAGTTGTCAGGCTGAGAGTAGCGCCTCGTGGTGAGATAAGAACTGCGTGGTTTACAACATCCGGAAGCCATAAAATAACACGTAAAAAGACCGGATGCTCTTGGACGACTCTGCTTTTCATGACTAGTAAACGGTTGCGATGAACTTTCAAATTGGCTGTGCAAGTAGCTGGAATGTCGGCTTGAAGTTCGAAAACGACCACAGAAATAAAAAATTGGTACTCTGGCAAACCATTCGCCGACTCAGAAGAAGGAAATTCAACATCATCGAATGAGTCAAATGCAAAACTGGATGGAGTGCACATTTTTCGGAGCAACTCAATCCTGAACAAGGCACAGAGGGTGGTAACCTCTGCTTATTCGCAGAACATACTGACCATTCAGTTAATGAAGCGTCTCCAGGCATTGAGATGGGAGTGGCTGAAATGGGTTTAGCGGGTGATAGGCAGCCCTGAAGAAAGGACATACAACATCGACGTCATGGCCAGAGCGTCGAAATGGGAAGATATGATTTCGAGGCAGTCAAGGACATCGGCTACCTCCGCTTCGCAGTAAATGGTATGAACAACATCAGTACCAGTATAAAACGCAGAGTATTGCTTGCCAACTGCTGTTTCTAAGGGCTCAAGAAGCAATTGAGTAGTAGAGGACCAAGCTGGTTTTATATAAGTCCTTGATCATCCCTGTCCTGCTGTATGGCACAAACACGGACAATCACAAAAGCGGATGAGGTAGTCCTTGGTCTCTTCGAGAGAAAAGTTCTGCACACACTCTCTGGTCCTGCTTGCGTTGACGGCATTTGGAAGAGAAGATGCAACTACCAACCCATACAGGTTGTTTGGCGACATGAGTTTAGTAAGGCGTCTACGGATCCAACGCCTAAGATATATACGATACGCCTAACAACTGGTACAGCAGACTTTAATCGTGGTGCCTTTCAAAGATGAAGTCTAGATGGAGGAGAAGGCATAACACTGGACTCAATGAGCTGTGCTAACAAATGGATTGTATATGGATGAAAGTGTCTTCTTGTTCGACGCTCCTACTCCGAAATGGAGAGGAAAATCGAAACCCCGGTATAAAGATCAGCCGAACAGGTTTTTCTTTATGACTGAATGCAGAGTGCTCTACATATTCAATGGAGCAAGGCTAAGACTCCACATGCCTCGAAGGCAACCAACACCAATCGGACCTTCTGTTGAATCCCAGGCAAAATTTTGTCAAGCGAAACACTGATCAACAAATTGTTCTGCCACTTGATGTCCTATGACCCACAAGGGCATACAGGAACTAAATAAGAAGAATGCCGTGCAAGTTCCGACACTGGAACACAATCAACGATTGCTACAGACCTTTTGATTGTCTCCTATCAGCTATTCGCATGCGTAGCTTTTGAGGAGGTGCAGGATCGGTTTTATCCAGTCCACCAAACGCAGATCCAACTCACTAAGCGTAGCCGCATAAAATCAACAAAACCAATCCGCTCTGTGCACAAAGTATTTGGTTTGGAACATAAATGTCGATGGACGGAGGCATGGCTGTTTGTCACTGGCACTCCGTGCGCCGTTATTCGATTACACAGTAAATACGATTTATTTCGACTCTCATTTCACCGCTCGATGGGATTCAAATCCTTTGATGGATATCTCCACTATTGCGCACAATTTTCGAACGACGATATTCCGTGATGAATGAAATAGAATTCACCGCAAAATTGTGTTCATATCAAACTGAGTACTGCATCAATTGAAAATCGACAAAGAACGTGCTCCAATCCTCCCTCCGTGTGTGCCATCGTGAGCGAACGTATTCCCGGGTAGAGACCTGTCGGTAATTAATTGTGAACAAACTCTGCAATTCGTCGCTCGGATGTATCTCTCACTAATGAAGCGACCAGGTTGCAGGTTGCCCGTCGCTGCGGAGCACTGAGCTTCACTCACGAGCCTCAGTGCACAACGCTTTTATTGCTCATTCTGTGTAATTGTGGAATAATTCCTCTAAGGAGCAAGCTTGTTTCTTCATCTTCTCCCCGTCTCCATGACCCTTTCCAAATCAAATAATCACCACAACCACCACCACCCTGCACATGGACAATTTGTATTTGTTAGATTTCGTTTGGCCATGCTATAAATCGCACTCATCGCAGCGGACGTAGTTCCGGTCGCCGCCGCCGTGCCGTACCGGTACGAGTCCTACGCGCACACATACGACACATAAAGTGACATCCACTAACTATGCGGATTCTTTGGGCAGAAGCAATTTATATCCTTTGTGTGGCATGGCCCATAGAATATCTTTGATGTTGTTCACCAACACCCTGCAGAATCTGTGTGTGTGTATGGGTGTAGGTGTGCCGTTGCTGAAGGCCGGCTGGTGGCATCGGTTCGTCGAAAAAGAAGGTCGATCTCAGTTTGCAGTGCCAATGGGAGGGACTCCATTGAGTGTGACTATTCTCGTGCTGATGCTCCCATATCCTTTCATTTGAGCCTTGCTGTGTTGGCCCACAGCTTGAATGGTGTTATGGGATGCTGTTGCGACAGATTCTCATTCCCGGCAACACACCAGAGGGACGAAGAACACGCTGACCTAATTTCCAGGAGTGATTTCAGACCAGAAAGGATACCTAAGTACAAGCAAACTGCAAGCAAAAAATGGAACAAAACTGACTAGGGAGAACGAGAACGAGATTCCCAGTGGTTGATGCGAAAGGTTTGCTGTGTTAGAACTTTAGTGGAGGAACTTAAAATCCTTAATTGATTTAAGTTTGATTGTGGGGATTGTCATGGATCCAGGGCGTCGAGTGTATTTGTGCTCTCCTCTCTGAAAGAGGATTTAAACTTTCGGATACTTAATCGTTTTCGAGCGCTAGTGTTCCTCGTGCATTAATTGATTCAAATCAATCGCTCCTGATGCAAGAGGAGTTCATTTGGCTTACCGTAACGTCTCCATGGGAAGTGAGTGAGTTTGAATTGACTGTTTGGAAACGGCTTAGTCCATGGAGGTGATGGTGGATCTCCTAGGCAGGACAATGACATCGAATAATGTCTGGGTTTGATTTGATTTTCTCTTTTTCCTCTCTCCCTCAACTTCTCATCTACTTGGGAGTTTTAATGAGAAAACCGTCTGAAAAGATGCTTCATCGTGGTTTAGATAACGTTCTGGGGATATTGCAAAAGCGAAAAAAAATATATTTTCGATTGATTGTGAAGAAGTGCTTTAATACTTATAAAACTACCCCGGATCGTTTCGTCAAGACTGTGAGATTAAAAATGAAGGCTAACGCCCAGGGCTCTCGTCGCGTGTGTTTTCAGGCGCCCCTTTGTCCAAAAGCCGCAAATCAACAACATTATCAGCTTCGTGTAATGGTCCTACGGAATCATTGGCTTGTTTATTTTCAACGATGACCGTAAGACCAACGTTAGTGTCAGTTGTGCCTCCTATAGTTCAATGATTCCTTTTTTCTTTTTTCAAGAAATCCGTCCCGGGCCATAGAGACATTCTAAGAAACTGCGAAGCTGACGAACGCGAAAACACAACATTGCCAGATGATGGAACCTTCTGTAACTTGGGACTCATTAACCAAAGTAAACTAAAAGTCAATGCCAAATGGAATACAGGCAATACGTGCCTAATTGCCAAACAAATCGGGCGCAGTCTTGATCCCAAAAGATCTGATGGTTTCATTTCCTTAAAAAGACCTAAAGTCAGAACGGCAGTGGGAATATTCCCCGGACACTACCTTTTCGGGCGACACGCGAAAAGACTAAGACTATTTTCTAACGATTTCTGCAGAAGTTGCCGAGAAGAGAGACAAGAAAAAAGTGTGCAACACCTTCTCTGCAATTGCCGTGCACTTGCCTCAGCTAGGAAAATCACTTTAGGCTCCTACTTCTTCGATAATCTAAGCGATCTTAGAGAGACACATCAATCAAATCCCTATTGGAATTCATTGACAGATCTCTCTGGCTGTCGTAATAATCACGCCGGCCCTACCTCTCTCTTTTAAACACGACTGGATGGCGCAGTTGGCAGAGTGCCTGCCCCTAGTTAGCGGAGTCCCCGGTTCGAATCCCAGTGAAAGCTAACTTAATACGCTCTTATCTGGTTTTCAAATCTGGTCCAGTCACCATTTGCCGTTGGGATCAAATTAACGGCACTATCACTGGAGTAGTCAATCAGTGGTAGTAGTCTGACTGTGGGCAGCACAATGGGCCAATATGATCTAAGTGTGCTGGTGAATGCACTAGCAGCCCGCCCACTTAATCTAACCTAACCCCTCTCTTTTTAGGCATACTCACGTGGTAGTACAACGAGCCTACTTTGGCCTAAGTGCATCTAAGCCACTTACTAACTACCTACCTACCTACCCGAAATGCACGAGTTGAAATTAATCGATAAGTGGTTCCAGAGAAACGGCGACGCGGTTGTACATGTCACACTGCACGCAAATCGATGGACCAGTTGAAAAATGAGTTCGGTGAACAAAGGCGTCGCTTGACGAATTTCTGGAAGATCGTGCGTCTGGTAAATGGTGTCTCAATGGATTATTAATATGCTCAGAACTTGAAACATACAGGTCACGCTAGGAAATTGCGATTTATCCAACTCAGGGTGGTGTTACATCTCCCCTTCTCTGGCTTATAGTGATGAATAAGGAACTAGATAGGGAAAGGATTCGACCTGACGATACCAGTATTAGGTAGTTTCCTACCGTGATCAGTGAGATCATGGAAATTGCCTGGAAAAATGTTAGCACCTGTGCTACAAACTGCTGCCTAGGGAGAAACTCTTGGAAAACGGAAATGATGCTGTTCATCAGGAAATATAAGACATCCACCTTAAACCTCCCGTGCCGGAGCAGTCAACGATTATTACTCTCAACTAATGCTAGGTACTTAGGAATCTATCTACTTAGCGAGAACATTTATAGAACAGCGGACTAAGAAGGCATGTGTAGCTTTCTATACTTGCAATAAGAATTTTGCAAAAAAGTGAGACCTGAGACCAGCCCTAAAACGATGGTTGCACACAGCCTCACTAATGGATCAGTAGTTTGTTGTCCGGCCTTTAAAACAAAAATATTACATTGTGAAGCTCAACAAGATACAAAGAGTGGTATGCATACACACACATTCTGCAGGACATCCCCTTCTGACGGTGACCTTCAAATTCAAAGTTAAGCGACACACATATATTGCGGTCAGACTCAGAAAGTCTCGCATGTGGAGCTCAAGACCATATTGTCACAGCTGCATCCTAGATTCGATACTTAGAGAACTTATTCGGTTTCGTACAGACTACATTCTACCTAAATTAGATTTTTCAAAATATGTATACGTACTCCTCGCTAGAGGAGCAGACTGTGATAGCAAGCGTATAGGCCTCATCCCCAACATGAGTGTATACACAGACATGCCTTTTTAGTCCGCTGTTCTATTAATGATAAGCTAACTAGATAGATTCCTAAGTACCTAGCATTAGTTTGAGGGATAATCGTTGACCGTTAAGCACGGGAGGTCGAAGGTGGGTATTTTGTATTTCCTGGTGAACAACATCATTTCCGTTTTACCAGGGTTAATGCCTAGGCCACAGCTTGTAGCTCCATGATTACGGTAGGAAGCTCAAGTGATACTAATAACACGATTTTATTCGCATAAGCAGCTACTTCTCTATCTTGTTCTAGCAGTACTTTATTCATCACCATAAGTCAGAGAAGGGTTCAAAGATGGAATGCGGATTGGTTGCGGGTGTTTACTCAGAAACTCTGAGCATATCTGCAGCCTACAGACACCCATGTTACGACAGCACCTTCCAAGCGGAAATCCTCGCCATTGAGGGGGCGTGTCGTCAACTTAAATCCCATCCCGAAGCCAGAGTACAACGCATCATAAATTATCGATCGTCGAAATAGACCTCGCACCGATATTGCTAAGGTTACAGCGATAAGTATGTGACACTGGCCGATAGGAGATTCCTTATAACACACACTGCCGTAGTTGTAACAACTTGGCAGAAGCGGAATCTTGAATGGTGTCTGTGTTGTTCACGATCGTCTGAAGATCTTTAAAGACATAGATGGAGCAGCGGGAATTTCATATCGGTATCCTGCACAATGTGACTAGTTCGACGAATTTGAACAAAAAGATAAAACTCGTCATATGTATGATTTGGAGAATTGCGACCTTCCCTGGCTTGAAACTACATTGAGTTATAGCGAGAAGTGGCCCAAAATGGTGCTATGGTGCAGCTCCCCTTCCTCGGATTTCCATGATATCCGATTGTGCCCAAGCAGTTCATCTTAATTCACCAGTTCGCCCCAGCACACAGTGTTTCGTCTAGTAAAAGGGTCATTAAGTGTTTTTTTTTCTAAATCATAGATTATTTTGACACTGACACCTGTTACCCGTTCGAAATTTTATTTTTTTTTATAATTTGCGCGCGCTTCTTGGTTTTTTTTTTTTTTAAATTCATTTTTATTGTGGAATTCATAACAACTTATATACTAGACTAAAATGCTTAAAACTAGGTGTACGTACATTGTTACTACTTCTAACTTACTGGCCCTAGGCGGGCACTCTAAGCTAAACTTAACCTTATTCTATGTCTTTCGACCTAATCTTACGGAGTGAAATATAAATGAGAATTTAAAAAGAACAACTTACTATTAAGAAACAATTTGAAAACTTAATGACTGAACGGTTTATATTAAAACTTACAAGCTAACTTACAATCTACCTTAAAATAAAACTTACAAACTAACTTAAGCTAACCTACGTATATATGCATATACACCTGTCTATACCCCTATACACATGTGTATACGCATATATCCTTAATATACACAATGTATACATGTATCGCGCGCTCCTTGGTAAGTGTTCCCTTATTATACCCTTAAGTGTCCAGGCTCAAGATACAGCACGGGCCAAAGGTATGGAGAGAGAAAGCTTGACAGAAGGTCGGTTGAAACACCGCGGCTGCTGTACCTAAGTTTGTGCAAAAAGTTCGTGAGACTGGTATGCTAGTGAACAACACTCATGGTCCCCGTCGACGCACGGTGCACACATATAAGAATGTGACTGTTTGGCCGAGAGTATCATTGGAGCATTTTCCTTCGTAAATGATAATACCGAGAGTTATAAACGGACTTTATTTTTTACTGAAATTGGTTGATGCGGGATGGCGCGAGTTACGTGCTCTTGCAATAGCAGAACACGCCAGATCCAACATTCATCCGTGGCGTAGTGGGTAAGTGCGTCGACTCCTTCGCAGTGGGTGCCAGGTTCGATACCCGAATTTACCACCACCTTTGATAATTCACGGCTCCACCTCTTTCGAGTCACTGACAATGCTCAAAGAGTATTTCTGTCTAGAAAAAGGTTCTCAACTTCGCCGTTCGGAGTCGGCATTAAACTGTAGGTCCCTTACACTCGTGAATGAACAATAGCACAGGTCCAGGTCCGCCTCGGACTGTCACGCCACTCATATTATTATTATTACATCATTCATTATTGCCACGTGCTGACACCAAGCGAGGTGTAAAGGTTGGATGTATCAGAGCTAAGACTCACTTTGGTGTGAACATTTGGAAAGTGAAGCAGTATTGTGAACATTATTGAGAAAAAATAAAGAAAGTTAAAATTATAAATTAAAAGAATTGTTATTCCATTTCTGTTGTAACTCGCGCCATGGCACACAGTTGTCACAATCGACCATTTGCGCAATTGATCGCCTGAGAATAAAATAGAATTGACATATGTGAGAAAATGGTGCTAGCTAAAGATTGGTCCCTTGACAAAATACACTAGACTGGGCCCTTCATCGGATGTAGTGTCGTTCTGAATGACTTACCATTAGATCGGGAGCTGCCTGATCATTAATTTGAATGAATCTGAACAGCTTGATTAAGTTGCAATGCTTTTTTCTTAGTTAAACTAAAATCCCCTTTTCTCTTTCGATTGCGAAGGATTCGTGTCGCATCAAATGTAAATGTTGACGAGTACGACAACTTCTTCATTCCATGAAATCAGCAATCTTTGCTCACTAATGCAGTCCTCGTCAAGACGTCTTTGTGAAATCATCCATTCAAAAATCCCCACCTTAGCCATTCCAGATAACATCCGAGCTCACGGGGGATTTCATTTGTTATCCGCGTCTATTGACTTGCTATCTGCAACACTTCACTCTTCATCCTCTCGACGTCGTCACTAAATCGGTTATCTTTTGAGTAAACCACCCCACCTCTCGTTGTGTAGTTCCTTGGAAATATCAAACAAGTGCTTCTTCTGAAAACTTTCACAACGAACTGAGTGCAATAAAACTTTCTTAAATATCCTCGTTACATTGTGCAGTTATAATTATTGTCTGTTCCCTTGAACTTTCACAATTCCCATCAGACTTTCGCTGTGGCCCCCCGTGGCAACGAGGGACATCCCATATCGAAGATTCAACGAAATGCTGCCTTTATTTCGAGAAAATAAACGTCAGCTCCTTATTCTCTGCAGTTGTTTACCGTTCCCTCATCAAATCACTTAAGTTTGGTAATAACCAAAAACTGCATCCTCTCGTATCTGCCCCATCTACCAACAGTAGCAGCTCATTATGATTCGTCTTGCGCTTGCATGTGCATGGGGTGTGATCCACCCTTTAGCTGCGATTAAGATGAAGGAGAGTTCTCGGGACTTGAGGAAGCGGGCGCGATAAGTAGTAAAAGTTTTAGACAACCAAGTGAAGTCAACACTGACGAGCATTCAATTAATCCTTCCGGTGGGTGGGTGGGCGCTTATGCCGTTCACCCGCCGCGACCTACAACCAGCTTTGAGATACACTCGAATATTTACCACTCCCCAAGGCAGTCATGGAGAAAATTGTAAAACTTAAGCGAGCAGCTTTGCGTAGGGAAAACGCCATCGCGTCCAGTGCCATCGATCGTAACTAAATGCCAAACAACCGCCGCACCGCATTAGAATAACTGACTGAGTACAAGGACTCTCCGCAGCCACAGACGTACGCGCACCACTTCGATGCGTTGGCCATCAAGTGAAATGTAGCACTGAGCAATAAACTTATTCATGCGGAATAACTTTTTGGCCCTCATAAAGTGAGTTAATACGTCAAAGGGGGTGTACGTTACCGGGAAGGAGGGCCAGTCGAGATAACTTAATTTCCCATCCGATACTGGGGGAGAGATGTGCTGCGAAATTGGAGTCACTCCACTCGGGGCGGGGGTTCTATCACGCTCGCATGTTATGCTCACACAACTATTACAAGGGTAGCTAGTGTGAAGGTGTCCGCTTCGGATGCGTACTTAGCAGCTCATAAACATCAAAACGCTCCCCGAAAGGATGCGGTGATGGGAATCTGCAGCACCCATCCGGACGCATGACATTTTATGTGCCACGACGTTGTCAACAGCAGAAGGGTGGGTCTCAGAAATCATAAGAGAAAACAACCAATTAGCCCGAATGGGGGTAATTATTGTAAATTACTTTATTTACTGGCACCCAGCACACACAGGCACCGTGCGTCGTCGTGGGTTGACACAGGATTTTGTGTAATCATTATCACCAAGTTCAATGGAATTGAAATAATTTTTCTTTCTCCTTGGATGCCCGTAGGATGTGTTGCCATGTGTGAGGGGATTTGTTTTCAACCCCCCCACGTACGCAAGGACGGAGAAAAGTTGTCCACTCTGACCTTTGATTGGAATTTAGCGCCCAACAAGCGGGTGAACGGGCTCGGAGTGTGCGTGTGTCAACAAAGTTATTGATGTCTGTTAATTACTACGGTGTTTGGCCGAGACTATTTCGTTGCCTTGACATTTGTTTTCTATTGGCTAATTGCCGTTTGTAATCGTGTAATGGCCCGGACGAGGATGTGTAGGGTTATTAGGTTGTTTGCCGAGCTTAACGCCTCACATCCAGAGTTGGGCATGCGAATTTATTGGGGTATCCTTGACGTCGCCGGGGACATGTAAATGTATTGATTTATGAATTGCCAGAACTTTCGACTTGGTTACCATATAAATGAGCCAATCTATTGGCCTACGAAAGCACATTCGGAAGGAAGTTCGACTATCAAATGAGATTATCATCGGAGTGGTATAATTGAGCTAAAAGTCCATGTCGGCTGACTGTAAATGTTAACGAGAAATGCTTGGATACATGTGTGGGCATCGGTGTCTGGTAAATGTAATCCTTGTCCCTGTGTTGTGACGAATTCGAAAAGCGAAGATATATTGAACGTTGAGACAAACTTCGTTGTCAACTGTCACTTGTGCTGATACAGGGTGGCTCAATCACCTCTGTTGTTTTTTTTATAATTTGCAGACTATTATTTATATTCAATGAAAATGAATAATTGTTATGGTCCAACTCGAATTTGGATTTTGCGCCGCAATCACGCAGTGGAGTCGGTTGTTTCCGTGCTAAAGTAGTTTCGGCGAAGGTATTGGCTGCATTCCGCCGAGCAGATGGACCAGCATGAAGTTGATAAACTCTTTTGCCGAGCGTAGGACAGTTTCTCAAAGGCCTTACCACCAAAATCCTCGAGTTCATCAATTTCATGTGGATGCAGTGATACTGTCACATTCCAGGGAATGGTTGATGCACTCGCCAGTAAGGGAACTAGTTCAGCACTATGTATCTTCCCTCACTACTGCAAGCCATCTGTTGGTGATCAAGCAGCATTTTAGGCTAGGTAATGGCCTGGATAGCCTTTAAAGCAACCGCTTAGAGGTAAACCAATGTATGCAGCCCCCCTTGTCGAGGGGTTTAAACCAGGACCGGGTAATCCAGGTTCGGCGGTTGCGCGTGGGGTTAACTTCCCCACCATGTAAAAAAAAACTGAGTTCAGAAGCGACAAGAAGCGTCGAATACGGATGACCCTACTGCTGACGACCATGGACAACGAAATAAGGACAACGAAATAAGGACAACGATTTTCGGTTCTGCATGTGGAATGTGAGGCCCCTGAACAGACCACGTGCAGCCGATGAACTTGCGGAAGCCCTCGAATCTTATAAGGCAGATGTCACCGCCATTCAGGAAGTGCGGTGGGATGGGCCGGGCAAAAAGAGGATGAAAAACTGCGATATTTACTTCGGCGATTGCTACAAAGAGCGAAGGCAGCGCTTATTCGGATGCGGGTTTGTTGTTCGAGACACACTTAAGCGAGCGCTTCATAACAATCCGCATCAAGACTACATTCGGCAACATCAGCCTGATCTGCGCCCACGCCCCAAAAGAGGATAAAGATGACGACAGCAAAGATGATTTTTATGATCTCCTCCATACGATCTCCAGAACATACGATCAATGCCCCAGCTACGACACCAAGATCGTTCTAGGAGATTTCAACGCAAAGCTGGGCAAGGAAGACATCTTTGCTAGAGTCATCGGAAAGTACAGCCTGCTCGACAACACGTCCGAGAACGGACTCAGGCTTTGGACTTCGTAACGGGGCGAAACCTCTTTGTATCCAGTACGCTGTTCCCTCACCACAACATCCACAAAGGGACCTTGCGGTCTCCTGATCAATCAACCGTCAACCAGATTGATCACATTGCGATCGACGGCAGACACTCCTCCAGTATTCTCGATGTCCGAACATTCCGAGGAGCCAACATCGACTCGGATCACTTCCTTGTTGTAGCCAAGGTAAGAACACGGATATCGATAGGACAACGGAGTAGAGCAAGACCAAAACTGTTTGTACGGGCTCGAGCGGCAATTAAGTAGTAGAGTCCTCTCTTGAAGGACCAAGCTAACATTATATAACACCTTGATCAACCCTGTCCTGCTCTATAGTGCGGAGGCATGGACAATCTCAAAAGCGGATGAAGAAGCACTTGGTATTTTCGAGAGAAAAGTTCTTCGTTCAATCGTTGTTCCTGCCTGCGTTGATGGTTATTGAAGAAGAAGATTCAACCACGAACTGTACGAGCTGTATAGCGGCATGAGCGTAGTCAGGCGTCTTCGGCTCTAACGTCTAAGATGGCTGGGCCATGTCCAGCCCGGAGAGTCTTCGACTCCGAACCACGCAATAGAGGACGCCCTCGGAACCGATGGGGCACCAATTTGGAGGACCTCAATCGACTAGGTGTGCTCAGTTGGAGACAGCTGGCTGGAGAGGCTCACTGATTGAGACCCAGGTGCACTCTGGACTGTAGCGCAACCAGAAGAAGAAGAAGAACATGTTCAATTTGAGTATTTCGCAGAAGGGTGGTTCGTGTTTTTGATGAATGATGGACATTTTTAAACGATAATTAGTTGCACTTTTTTGAGCATTGATCAGCTAATGCAAAAGGATGGTTGATAGCTAAAATGAATAAGGCAATTTTTTAGTTTTTCAATCCGATAAGCCTGTGTAAAGATGAAAAAAATGCGGTTTTTGCCACATTTCCCCCTTAGATCCGGAATAAGTAGACTAAGTACATCTCCAAGATCAAATCTATCTCTCTACCAAATTTCATCAAAATCGGTTCCTTGGTTTAGACGTGAAAGGGTAACAGTCAGACGGACAGAGTTACTTTCGTATTTAGTATTAGTAAGGAAGTAAGGATTATTATTATGTACTACCACAATAAGACAAGGTCTTGTAAGTCTGTGATAGACTTAAGGTACACTACAATTTTTGTTTAACATGAAGAGGTATCAGGGTCATTTTGTCAGAATAGAGTTACGTTAATTATTCAATAGGGTAAGAAAAGAAAAATATTTGTAAAGAAAGAAAAAATAAGTGTAGAAAGGAAGGGTAGAGAGTGTGCTGTAGGAGTGATGCGGGAGGAGAAAGAGCATTTTTTAAACTTTCAATGCTGCTTCGGTCTCTTATATACAGTGAGAGAGGGAGAGAGTTCCATAGGCGCAACATAGCAATAAAAACTTGTCTTTCAGATGTGATGTCAAAGAAGTAAGCCTAGGCAAAATTAAACAATTCGACCTGTCTGATAGTGGAAAACGGAGTAAGATAGGTAAAGATAGCTTGGTATATGGAGTCGCAGAATTTTAAACAAAAAGGATAGTGCTCTGAATTTTATGGAATTTTCGAAAGACATACTTGGGAGGTTTCTCGTCATTCATACCTTCTTAGACCATATACCTACCGAACAATTCTATAAAATGCGACTTTAAGTTGCCCAAAACTGCGGACATAGCAGGTTACAAATACTGTGCAGTTATATACCAGCACAGGAATTGCTATTGTTCGAGCAAGTGGCAATCGAATA
Organism: Eristalis intricaria; assembly: GCA_964034865.1. Classification (NCBI taxonomy): domain Eukaryota; kingdom Metazoa; phylum Arthropoda; class Insecta; order Diptera; family Syrphidae; genus Eristalis; species Eristalis intricaria. The sequence continues at coordinate 35,092,775 of OZ035875.1, forward strand.
CTAAGTGGGATGTGTTGCTGCCATAGCCAGAGACTTCGAAGAATGCCATATGTTTTCCCGACAGCCCAATTTATGTGATCATTCCAGTTTAGACTTCTATTAAAAATTGCTCCTAAATGTTTTGATGTGTTAACGCATTCGAGAGGACAGTTATTTAATATAAAATAGTAAGTCAAGTGTTAATGGATTTTTTTAATTAACCAAACATTTACATTCGCCCATTTTTCAGTGCCCAGTCATATATTTTAAATTTATGTTGTGGACACATTTCTCAATAAGTCCAAGTGGACAGCTTTGATATAATTGCATATCATCGGCATAAATGTGAGTGAATGTTTACTTCACTATATTGAGTTTCCAATTAAGTTTCCTGTCTAAGATTGCACCAAGGTTTGGTTGTGTTCTTAATGGTTGGCACGATGAACGGCGGAATTACCCCCTTTTTGGTAAACATGACCACCTCTGTATGGGTTATTCCCAGCCACAAGATTTTGCCCACCATGTGAGGGTATTTATTGCGTCTTCAACAAGCTAGCTTACGTTAGGTTGAAGTGGCTGCCTGCTGCGCGGAGGGGAAAGTAAACACACTTTGGCCAGCATAGGCCCTTTGTGTTAACACGCGGATATAAGGATGGGTACCTATTCCGCAAACCAGTTTGTGCTTTTAATAAAGCGAAGAAGATGGCTGACTCTCATGTTGCTCTGTTCAACCAAACTATCGCAGCAGTGGGCCTCGAGATGTCTGAATCTGTGGGAAGAGAGAGCACTGCAGCTGCATAGGAATTGTTCAATTGTTTCTTCCTTATTATCGTTGCTGCAGTTTCTGTAGAAATATTATGAAGAAGGCCAAGTCTTGATACGTCGATGGCACAGTGCCCTGTAAAGACGCCGATGAAAGATTTGACATTCGGCCTGCTTGATCTGATTAGGAACGATCGTGAGCCAGAGTTGTTTGGTAATGAGCCAACCTGTGCCCGATGTCCATCCGCGGTTGTTTGAGCAAGCGTTTCAAGCTTTAGCGGATGTTCTATGGCAGCGATAGGCATTGAGAGTGGATCACCACCCGGAAAGAGTACAGACGAGTATTGCTTAGTTGCAATAGATGACATGCTATCTGTGCTTGATATTGAATTGTTTTTTTAGCCATTACAGAGCTTCCTTAATCGATATAGTTTCAGCCTGAAAGACGTTACAGAGGAACCTGGATGTTCAGATCCTTGGGATAGACGCCAGCCTCCACATCTGCATTCGTCTTCGATCCATCTATGAAGATTCGCAGTGGACCGTCCAAGTAGGTCAGCTGTTCAGACTCCCAGTAGGATCTGGGGGATGGTTGAGACATTTTTTCCCGAAAATGAGGTTAGGTATAGTGAAGTATGTATCTCTATATGTACCTGCTAAGGATCAATGAATATCCTGACCGAAGTTCTTTCCAGTTATGCAGCAATCTTAGTCTGATCTCCGTACTAGCTGCTATCTATCTGCCAATTAGCTTATCGGTGGCAGGTTAAGGAGTGTGTTAAGCGTTTTGGAGCAGGTAGTCCTTATCGCTCCGCACGCACGCCATCCTCTGCACTCTACCGAGTGGTGTGAGGTTGATTCTATTTTCGAGTGCGGTCCACCAAAATAAAGAGCAGCGAAGGCCTTCTTGGAACGTTCCTATATATTTAAATTTCAGCTTAGCTTCGTGTCTTATATAAGCCCAAGAAACTTTGCACTGTCGTTTAGCTGTAAGGAGGTCCCGCATAGTGTGGGAGGGTAGTAGTCGAGGATCTTGTACTTCCTAGTAAAAACGACGAAGTCCTGTTTGTGGATTGACGCCTAGGCCCAGTCACTAGCTCACTAAAAGTCGCGAGAAATTTGCCTCGAGCTATTATCACTTATATCATCTATTATCGATTAGATCATCGGTGTGTACAATTGCCTGGGTTCCCGCATATTTGGGCTCTTCAAGAACTTAATAACTAGCATTCCGCAGAAGGGGAGAGATGACCCTACCTTCAAGGGCCTATAAGCTCTTAAGGCTATAACTTAGATAGTTGATTCACTTGAGATTGAAACGGAATAGTTCCTTTGCTGAACAGACTTACTATGACGGAGGGATTGCTCAAATTTAGCCGTTTCAAGAGCAAGTTAAATTACCTTGGTATCTTCATTGTGGAAGGCCCTGTCGGTGTCCATGAGTGCGGCAAGGGTTTATTCTTTGAGATCTGGGGCCTTTTCAATCACTCTTACGATATCGTGCAGTGCGGTTTCTACCCCTTTACCCTTCATGTATGCATGTTGTGTATAGGAGATAGTTTTCTGCTTGAAGTTTTTTCAAAAATAAGCGACTTTAACGATCTTTAAGATTTCAGTCAGAGGTCTGTTTAAGACATTTAATTGCGTACCAATAGTATCTTCACATGAACTCTCATTCTATTTCTACCTAATCCTTTCCACTCCTACTTCACAGTCCACATCTTCACGTAGTCCACAAGCCCCTTGATGATGCATTATACTTAAATGCGATCCAGCTTACAACACCAGCTGTACTTAACCATTCACGGCATAATGTAATTCTCGCACTCGGGCGAGTCTTTAAGGACACGACATGGCATTAGACTCAAACTATGCAAAGCAGCATAAACATTTCCAGCGAAAACGTAATCCCGTGTAGATATCCAAATCCGTCTGATGTCGTAAAACATTTACATAAACCAGCACTCACTGATTGTGCCGCGCTTCCATCGGCCTGCTGTGACTGTGACTGAGGGAGCAGCAGTAATTACACGGAACGTAATTAGATGCTTAGGTACTTAGAATCCGAGACGAAACGTTGTTCATATCGACCGAATAAAAATACCAATTACCCCCCGCAGCTGGGGTGGCTTTCCAAATCCCGCGTCACACGACCGAAACAATTCGCTGTAAGCAAACGGCAAACCGTCACCATTAATACTTTGGCTGTTGTAGTTGTAGCGCTGGCTGTTCCCACTGGCTAAGTACTAGAAAGTTTTTTTGATTAATTAGAAGTCGCTGCGAAGCTCCAGCTCCAGCTCCAGCTCCAGCATCAATCGAAACTTCGATAATTTATTCATCCCCATCCCCATTTCCCCGATGAACGATAAACATCATTAATTCATCATACACACCGGGGCATGCAGCTCGCCGTGTATGGGGGCGGCCCCTCAATTCTCATAAATCGTCCAGCTTTGGCCGCCTGGCAAAGAGATGACTCCCCATCCAATTAAGTCGCTCGACCTCCAAATTGCAAATCTCAATCCATCTGTCCCGAAAGACATAGTGCTCGGTTAACGTTTTCAGATTGCTGCCATCCGGAGGAGTCCCACACCTCTCGAGTGCCCTCCTTCTCCTCATCCTCCTCCTCCTCCTCCAGGGACAACGACGACGACGACGTCCACAGACAAGAGAAAGTTCTCCGGGGGGTGGTTAGGCCGGGCTCAGTTCAAATTGGTCATTTCGTATTCAGGTGACCTAAAAATCGGAGTCGAATCGTTTGAGCAGGGTCGTTGGGGGGCAAATGGCGCTTTACGGTTCGATTTTTTTTCCCCAGCCACAGCGGCACAAAGTTCAAATGAATTTCGCTATACGTATTCGTACATGTATCTGTCTGTGGCTGGGTGGGCCAGATGACGGATGGGGTGTGCAAACTTTGACATTTATTATGCTCGGCGGCGGGACGGTACCCATCCGTCATTCGAATCGGTCGAGTCTGAAAGTGGAGAAGGGCGCTGGGGTTGCTGGCTGCAATTAGCTTGTCAAATCTTTCGAATTAACTGTCTAGAAATTAAATTTCATTCACGGACGCCCGAGGAGCCGGTTGCTGGGTCGAAGGGTCTTCGGGCGCAAATTGAGATTGTTTCGGAAAAGTTATTTTGATTACAGCCGGGTGGGTGCGGTAGTGTGGCTTCGTGCCGACCTGTCGCGCTCAATGCTTCCGTTCACTGTAATTACATTGTTTGGCTGCCAACAAGAGGACCTCCAGGTTCAGAGTGCATGACATTCACCGTTTGACTGGAGACGATTGCTTGTTTGTTTATCCATAGACTGTTGGCGGCCCGGATGCGGATGAGAACTTCATGATGAATGCTGTTCGGAGCGGAGCAGTGGCTAAGGTTAACGTGCGAAGACCAGCTAATGCTGATCGTAAAGTCTGGAATTTTATAAAATTGAATTCCAACAGAGAGGAATTTGATTCCGCCGCTGCTGCTGCAGCCGAGCGTACTTGTCGGTGAGCAACAACGATGGTGAGTGGATGGAATACCGACGGCGACGTTGAGACTAACATGAAATCCAATTATAAGCAAATTTTCGCTGCGCAAATGGCTGCAGGATAGGAGCAGTAAATGAGCGACGACATTACGAGGTATTAGAGAAGTGGATGGATGTGGAAATTTCAGTGGGGCCTCTTGCGAAGCACTGGCTTGTTGGGTGTGGATGTTAGCATTCCACTTGGATGCTGTGCGTCAGAGATTTTGATCTGTATGCATGTGAAGCTCCTGTCTTGTCGTTTCGTTTTTAATAGTGAATATGAAAATACATACAGTCACGGACAAAACATTAGGACCACCGAATGACTCTTTGTTCTCATTCAAAATCTCTGAGGTCTGTATAATGCGTTTATTGGGTGCCATACCCACCTCTTGCTCACCAAATTAAGCTTTGTCTCACCGGAATAAAGAAGATTTCGTAATTTTGTTTCCTTTTTATCCACCTGTCTAACTTAGATGTTCTTCTACAAATTTAGGATATTGTTTTCTGTGCTTTTTAGTACAGACCGGCGCTACTCTGGGACTTCTTCCGAAGAAATGTTGTTCTTCAAGTCTTTTTTTATATTGTTCAACAGTAGACTAAAGTGAAATGCAACCACGATCACTGCAGCTTACCTTAAAGGTGCGTTTTCAGGGATTAGCCTTTAATTTCGACATTATCTTTATGGGATATGTTTCGTGTTTTTGAACGTACAATGAGTTTGAACACATCTCGCTGCGAAATCCCTTCCTTCTTCAGTCTTAGTATTCAGATGTTGTTTATTTTTATTCTTATAATTAATAATAATAATATAGGTGGCGTGACAGTCCGCGTCGGACCTGGGCCTAGCTTCTCAGCAACCACTTGTGTTGTGATCGTCAAATCGCACGATCAAGTCGGCCAACTAAACGTTGCCCAAAATACACGCCAAAGGCTTTTTTTCAAACTCAAGAGACAATTGAGTAATAGAGCGTACTCTCGAAAGATCAAGTTCACTTTACATAAGACACTGATTTACCAGCCATTTTTACCATTCCAGATGGCGCAGTTGGCAGAGTGCCTGCCCCTGGTTAGCGGGGCTTCCGGTTCGAATCCCAATGAAAGCAAAGTTAATACCCTTTTATCTGGTTTTCAAATCTGGTCCAATCAGCATTTGCCGTTGGCAAATTAACGGCACTATCACTGGAGCAGTAAATCAGTGGCGGAGTATGACCGAGGGTATCACAATGGACCAATATGGTCTAAGTGTTCTGGTGAATGCACTAGCAGCCCACCTACCTAACCTAACCTAACCCATCCCAGCGCAAAGGAATTAACAATCTAAAAAGCGGCTGAAGAAGATCTAGGTCTCTTCGGGAGAAAATTTGTTTTGTCATGTTTCGGTTGATGGATTCTTATTTTCATTATTTAAGATTAAATATAAACAAGATTATATTTTTGTATATATATGTCTTCGATGCCCCAATTATCCGGCGGATACCTCTGGAACTGAGTAACAGTGCAAGGTCTATAGGCCTCATTCAGGACGCGAAGATTAGCTGGAAAATAAACATCCAGCAACGTGTCAAAACAGCCCGAACGGCTCAATGTTGCTTTAAAAAAGATATAGGGTGTAACTGAAATCTAAACCCGTGTTTGGTTCACTCGTAATTTGTGTCAGTAGTCAGACGCATACTACTGTAAGGCATCGCGATCTGCTGGGTCGCGCTTGACAAAGCCAGTACTTGCAAGCCGCTGGGAAGGATGCAACGGGTGGCTTGGGTATGCATCAGCGGAGCACTACGATCGACCCCTCCATAGCCTTAAATACACTCTTCAATGTTCCGCAGATAGATTTCTTCGATGGGCAGGTCGCTGCCAGCACGGCAATCTATACTGTATCGAACTTCATGAGTATATAACTCAGCAATGGATGATTTTGTTTGTGATGGTGTGAGAGGATTTTTGAAAAGACTTAAGGAAGGATAGTGTAGAAAATAATTCTGTAACGAAGAGCGCCGAGTCTAACTCTGATTGTGAAGGAGAAAAGTTTATATTTCTGACGGAATAAAGTCACAGTGGGATTATTTTATGAATTTTCCCAATATAAAAAGTCTCGTGTTTTATTTAATTGTTTCATCTAGAGAAGGAAGATGGTCCCCTAATTCTGAACTAAAATACAGGAACTTAGCTCCGGGCACCCTACTTTTTTTTTGCAAATTCGAATCCTTACCAGCTCACGACACCTAAATAACTTATTTTAGAGAAGAATTTCTCCACCACCAGAGTACCCTCCAGATCCTACTGGGCGCCTGAACATAAGACGGTGGACGGACGAATATGTGCGAAGGAGTGGGTGAGGGAGTCGACTCTAAGGACATTAATTTTCAACTGGCGTTCTGACTACCAAATCATTGTAGCGTCTTTCAGACAGAAACTATACCGATGAAGTAAGCTCCTTCCTGGTTAAAAAAAATGTGTAATATTAGGCGCAGATCTTGTCATCAGTTCGGCCAGCCAGGCAGCTATAAAATCTCTTAGTGGAGTCACATTTAGCTCCAAGATGTCGCTCAGCTACCGCATATCTCTGAACGAGATGGCGAAGTATTTCAATGACCTACTTATGTGGTTGTCGGGACACAGTGACATGTCAGAGAATCTTAACACACTTTCCGTACGGGAAAATGCCGTCCATGACTATCGCTATTGAAGCTCGAAATGCTTATTGATACCAAGCGTAGATGGTCTACTGGCACTGGGTGCCTCATCACAAATAAAATTTAGACCAACTCTCGATCCAAAACGATCAAGCGACCTGATTAGTGTATGTATGCTGAATCTCAGAAATCTCATTCGTGTTATAACCGGGCATGGCGCAATAGGTACTTAAGCGTCCAGATCCACTATAACGACTTCTTTAGAGGCCGCAGAGGTGAGGAGGAGGAAGAAACCATCGTTCATGTGCTATGCATTTGCAATGTCCTCTTCTCTCGTAGTCTACTTTAGACGTCCTATACTTCAACTACTTGACAGAACAAAGCAGAATTATTATAAGTCATCCTCGTCGTTTCATTAAAACCTCTAAATGGTTTGTGGAACTTGATCAACTGGATGCTCTTGGTAACAAAACAGGCCTAAATGAGACTGCTACTCTTGGCAGTCAGCCGCTCTAAACTAATCTAACCTGTATGATCCTCTTTCTGTATATTGGTTATATTTATTCTATTCATTGCTATTCCTTGCTTCTTTACCACTTCTCACAAATGACAAAGAAATGTTAAAACTAACCGCTGTGATACAGGAAAATGAGGAGTTGTTCCTTTTTTTAAAGCGTTAACGTAAAACGCTGTATTTCTTTTTTTTTAACGATCAGCCACAATTCTGGTGAATCTACAGTCAGAGTCAAAATTGAGTGATGATGCACACTCTGTAGGAGTACTGAATGACTGTAGGTAAAGAATAAAAAAAAATTTAAATGCAGTTTTCTTAAGCAATTAGTTATGGACTTAAAAAATATGAGCATATCTCAGGATATCTAACTGCGGTCCATCAGGCAAAGACGTAACAAAATATAATAATAATAATATGGGTTGCGCTACAGCCCGTAGAGGGCCAGGGCCTAGCTTCTCAGCAACCACTCGTGTTGTGCGTGCTATTGTTCTTTCACGAGTGGAAAGGACCTACAGTTTAATGCCGACTCCGAACGGCGAAGTTGAGAAGCTTTTTCTAGACAAGAATACTCTTTGAGCATTGTCAGTGACTCGAAACAGGTGGAGCCGTGAAATATGAAATGTGGTAAATTCGGGTATCGAACTTGGCACCCTTTGCGTAGGAGTCGACGCACTTACCCACTACGCCACGGCGACCACGTAACAAAATGTAGGTTAAATATAGGTCACCAATAAATGAACACAAACGCGGTTGGCACAAGTTACTCTTCAATGGCCACGTTCAAATGGCCACGTTAGATGCTACCTGAAAAATCAAAATTCGTGCAGATTTCCTATGTTTTTTTCCATGTTGTACACTTACTTTTGAAATGTGGATTTCGCTTAATTTTGTTGGTTTAAGACACGCTGTGCCTACAGTTTTTAAGATATCTTGATATTCTGATTACTTTAGAAAACTGTATTTACGATTTTTTTCTTCGAGTCCCGTTTGACATTATTTTTCTTGATGGGAAGGTAGGTACCATTCACTTTTGACGCTGACTGTATGTAACACACTTTGAATATTGTTACATCCTTACTGGACATAGTCGTGAGAGTAGTTTGCTATGAGTTTTATTCTCGAAATTCGTTTTTTTAAATCACTCGCAAGAAGACACATGTTAACACATGTTAAGCGCCAACGGAGATAATGTCGCTAAACTAGAATTAGTATTCCTAAGTGTACACGCACTTGCGCGTCTCTCAAGGTAATCATTAAAGCGGTGTGTCTTTGTCTGACGCTTTCACTAAGCCCCTCATCATGAAAGCTTACAGAAGTTATTGAAGGGTATTTTAAGTCTTCTTGCATGTTCGCCGATCATGTCGATAGTTAAATAAGTTACGGACATCTGATGGGAGGTACGATTTTCATAGAGCACTTGAGATCCAGCTCGTCGGCCTATACGATGAGCATTAGTTTAGTTTTAAGCTCCTGAATTCTCCTCCTGAATCGTAACAGTTTACAGAAGCTATTGAAGGGTATTTTAAGTCTTCTTGCATGTTCGCCGATGATGTCGATTTCTTCGACGTCGATAGTTAAATGAGTTGAGGACATCTGGTGGGAGGTACGATTTTCATACAGCACTTGAGATCCAGCTCGTGGTGCCTATACGATGATCATTAGTTTGGTTTTAAGCTCCTAAATTCGTCGCAGCTCCTCTGATTTTCATGTATAAAGCTTCGCAATCTACATGAACTGGGAGTATAGCCTCTGAGGCGTATACGTAACATTTTACGCTGTCCATTAATGTACGAGGTAGAGATGTCTCTTGAGATCGTAGTATTGTGCACAGGGACGTGCAACTGTGTAAGGAATTGTCTAATAAGACTGGGAAGTTAAGGTAACATGATGCAGCAGATGTCGTAAGACCGGCATATTAAGTCTAGTTCTGATTCAAGAGACGTGGTTATAACTAGCCTATCCATCATGCTGGAACAATTCCCATTCTGAAGAAACAGCCTAGCTCACGAACCTACATGCCTGGAGAGTTTGTACAGTTCACAGCTACCTGGAATGTCTTTGTAGCCCGTTGGTGTCAAAATCTATTCGCTACAAAAACAGGAGAAGCGTGAATTCATTCGGCTAGTTCTGGTTACACGGTTTGTTACAAAAAATGATCTGATCTTATTCAAATACCTGAGCTCGACAGAGACTACATCTTAAATTGAACAACTCTATTTAACAGTTCTTACTCTTTTTAGGCTCGTTAACAAATTCTGTTCCGTATGTTTTCCGGTAGATGGCACAGCAACGTCCAACGTCGATTGCATGACTTAAAAAGTTCACCTATACCTTTGACTACCAGAATCATGCACCACCAGATTGCAAGATCAGTGCTAAAATAGCCTCAACAGCTTCTACACTCACCACTACCCAAGGAGTACAATAGTATCAAAAAATCGCTTAAAATATCCATCATATCGTCACCCTGAAGGACCCACTGTCTGTGACTGTCAGCCTTTTAACAACATTGAATACGGACACAAATTCTGTTTTAAGGGACGAATAACATGAACCATCGTCGTTTTCGTTGGCAATGGCGGCACCACCAATAACGCAGTAGTAATAGAAGCTCTGAAGGTGCTTCAGGCAATAGTCGATACGGTAAGTAACAGGGTTTGAATCAGGTGCAAGCGCTGCATTGCCCCACATCCTCCACCACTAGGATGAAGGAAACCCTCAAAGGAATGTTTTCCTCTTTTTCTCTTCATGGGGAAATGGAGGTTTGTGCATCGCGTAATGCAATACCGGCACAAGTTGACAGATTAAACGACGATAATGATTACATCCACACCCGCATACACGTACACACTCCTCCATCAGCAGAAACTTTGTAGCTTCTCTCCATGTTAATTATTTACATTTTAACAAATGCAAAGTATTGTCGTCGTAGTCGTCCTCGTTGTCGTTGGCGGCACTGATGGCGAATGAATCCAATGCGCACACATTCACACGCAGACTCTTGTTTTAAACAATTTTTCCTCGGGAATCCTTCAAATTGGTGATTTCATCCGCTGGAGGCACTGCTCCCTGTAATTGTTTAAGTTAGGAAAATTACCGCAGGGACGCGACTTGTTTTTACAGTTTTCCTTTAGTTTTAATCTTATGCAAATGATGAAATGAAGCGTCCAGACTCTACCGGATGTCGTGTTCTGCTTAAGCGATTTGTGTCAATTTTCATTTGATCCAGGCACCCACGAGGACATTGGCAGCCAGGGGCCACATAGTGAGGAAGGCGAGTGTTTCAAGCGGTTTTCTCTCCAATTTGGATCAATTTGGTGTTGGATTTTCTCCAACACCCGAAATCAGAGCTTTAAAACGTTTTCGTTTCAATTAAATTTTTCGAAACGGTTTTATTGGCATGAGGACTTTGATTAAATTGCTCCTTCGTTTCATGTTTGTGGGCTCAACTGGGATGCGATTCCATGCGTTGAGGGCTTCGATTTAATGTGCCATCATCTGGAGCCGTGGAGCATGTGTGTGCGGGGGAAAATAAAAGCAAAAGGGATTACAATTAGGGAATGACGGAATGTTCAGTGCACGGGACCGTGTCAAATCATGATTTGACATCATTCTTAGTCGTTAAAGTGGAACTGGAATTCGGGGAAGAATTTTCTTATTTGAAAGGGATTTTGGAGAGTAATTCTTGCGACGTTGCGGCACAACGAACAAAGTGGGAAGTTTGAGATGAATGATTTATTTCAGGATTTGGTTGTGAGAAGTGCTTACTTAGGAAAATAAGACGATATACAGAATTTCGAGAAGGAAATAATGTAGTCGGTAGGTAAGCAGGTAGTCCTTAAATTGATTGAAGACATGACATGGATGTCGCACCAGTGGAAAATTGTTTTTCCATATTTATTTATATTTCACTGTGATCAGAAAATATCCGTATTTCGGATTTCTTCTAAATATATCTAATCGCCTTCGAGGTACTCTCCTCCGGAGGCAAGCCACTTATGCCTACTTATTCCTAGAAATCCTCGAAACAAAGCCGATTTCCGGAATGGACTTCAATTCCATTTTCATCCCCTCAATCGTATAAATATGGTGTCCGCACTGGAGACGCGAAACGGACTCTTAATCCAGTAGTCACAAAACGAAATGAGTTGAATTTTTAGCGTGTTGGCTTTGAAGAACAATTGCAGTGTGGGATGGTGCATTATCGTGGTGGAAAAAAAAAACCCAGAGTTTGCTTCCCATAATGGCTTCGAATTATTCCAATAAAACCTCAGAAATGTGGCGGCCGTGGCGTAATGGGTATGTGTAGCGACCCACCGGTACGACCAAAAATAATTTTTATGGTTTCCCCTCTTTCGAGGCACTGACATTGGTCAAAGAGTAAGCTTCTCAAACTTGGCCATTCGGAGTCGGCATAAAACTGTAGGTCCCTTCCCCTCATGAAAGGCCAATAGCACGCACAACACGAGTGGTTGCTGAGAATCTAGGCCCATGTCCACCTCGGACTGTCGCACCACCCATATTGTATTATTATTATTATTACATATCGTTAGCTTAGAAAATAGCATGTAATGTTTTAAATTTTAAAAGAACTGGTAACTAGCGCCGTAATTTTAATACCTTAATTTATTATACATTAATAAATAATAATAATATTTCCCAAATAATCATATCGACTGTCCGACATTATTGCTATGTTGCAATTGATATAGTTCCAGTCAAGATTGATGTGAGCGCATTTGTTTTTGGCATAGACTTCTGCTTGAAAGATACTGGTGCATTTGCCTATGGATTCGTGGGACTTTGTCCGGAGTCCAAATAGTTCTTGAGCCATCTGTATACCATTTCACCGTATTGCTGGACTATGGACTCATTGCCTCAGTCTTTTAAGGTGCTGAGCTCGGTAGTAAACTCCTTTTGGAAATTAAATTTCCGAATAACGTCATCTTTCGCAATGTCCAAGATTGGTAGCTGTTTGACTAATACATTGAATTGTTTCGATGTAATGCACCTCTCCTTTCGTATCCCCTATAATCAAAGGAAAAAGCAGAAACTTCAAAAATCAAGCTGCCAGCGGCAGATGAATTTAGTTTGGGTTAATGCATTTTTTAGACGTTTTCACATTTATTGGGTGAGTGAGCACGCTCTCACACTTTATGGCGAATTTTTTCGTCGTTATCTATTATCGTTGTGAGTGTACTAGGGTGCGGACAACATGTAGTGTCATATGGGCTTTTGGAAGCATTCAGAGCTTCCCTTATGTATTAAATTTCTGCCCGGCGACTGACTTTTTCAAGTCTGAAAACAAAAAGAAGCTGCACGGGTCCACGGCCGTAGCGACGGTGGCGGAGGACAACCGGTTCTGCTTGTTGTCCGGAGTTAGCAAACGCGTAACCCATCGCCCAGACAGTTGTCTCATGTCCAATATATCATGCAGGATATGATCTGCGCGGTCTTTTGAGATGCCTATTGTCTCAGCAAGCAGGCGCATCAATCGGCGGTCTGCCAATACGAGATCGCAGTCTTGTCACAGACACCTGTGCGTGACTTCTCAAAAACTGCGACCACGTTGAAACTCGTTAAACGAATTTTTAACAGTAGCCATCGAAAGAGAGGAGTCACTGTACATAACACCGACTTCCCTTCCAAAAATAAGAATCGAATCAACGACCGATATTGCTCTTTTTCTATTTCTCTAAATTCCGTGGACACGAGTCCAATTCGGCTGAATTTTTGAGTATGTACCACACTATAGTAAATCTCTCTTGCGATAGACAGACCACCTCGTAGAATCCAAGTCAATGAAATGATTATCCCCCGCCTCTCGCTCTCACTCACACAGATACCGCACAGGACTCAGCGCTTATCAATGTTTATCCCATTCTGAGAAAATCATGAACATCTTCTCCGATTCAACCTCATTTCCACAAGACAAACTCGGAAACAACTTCCAGTCAATCGACTAAACTGACAAAACACAGCAATCGTTTTATGAGCTCCTCCAACCTCGGTCCTCGCCATCGAATGGCTGTTTGAAACTAATTAAAAATTCTGCTAATCCACTACCGAAATCCAAATCAGAATCTTTCGATTTCCCTAAGCCTATGATTCACGCTCATAAACTGAACTTTATTGCCGCCCCATCTTGTATCGGACCGCAATCCATATTCTTCTTCTTCTTCCTATCTTCTTAACGACTCCAGTAAGTAATTTAGAATGAAGCAAATAATCCCAGTTCCTCAAAGCACCCAATTAAAAAAAATAAAATGAAAACCGAACTTCCCTCTCGCCGGCACTCCATTCGCCTTGAGGCCCGGCCAAGGTCGTCGGCCATTTTCGAAATTCCTTATCTGGGATTATTTACAAACCGCCTGCGTCCTTCATCACATAAATAATTTTTAATCACACTACACACAGAGTATTAGCTGAGCACGCTGGTTTGTTGGTCTCCAACGCCCTCGCCCCCTCCTCAGTCGCTGGATGCTGGCCAGACGCGGCTCGGAGCAGCCGTGCTCTGTTGAATCATCGACTCTTCGGATGGAAGTTGTTCAATATCATAAACTTTCTCGGAAACTTTATCTCAGACATCTATTGAAATCGAGATTTAATGAAAACCAACTCCTGGCTGGTTCTCCGCGTACCGCAACAATGCGCCCCGAATAAGGCCAAGTTAATAGGTCTTGAATATGTCTGGGGGTATTCTCAAGCCAGAGCCAGTTGTTTTCGAAGCGAGCAGTTTTGAGATTCCTCGCCTGCCCGGTCCCCCACCACTGCTGCTCCGACTGAAATTAGCATTCCTCATGGTTAGCCTATCTCCGATTTGAACGTCAAAAGGAAGTGCCCCACAAGCGGATACATTCCCTTCGTGCAATTGTCGAATACATTTCCGTTGTCGATGTCGTTGCTACCCCCACCACTGCTCCCACTGCCGCCGCCCCCTTCCGTCATCATTGCTTAGTCGGAAGATTTATAGCAGTCATTTGGAAAACATTTGTCTTGCGAAGTGTATTCAATTTGAGGACACGCCGTAAATGGTGAAAGTTTCCTTAAACATGTCACAGGAATTGGCAACTTCGATGCTCGATGTGGGCGTGGGGACTGAGGACATTTGTAAACACTTTTGAGACACCTTTCCAATGGGAAATGATGAAACTTTATTTATCCATGGTGTGCACACATGTGTACAAAACACGAACACGCACTCCCGTGTGCCGTTGCTGTAGTCATGTGTGCTTGTGGGCATATGACCCCCTGTTCGTGGGGAAGTTTTGCTGGAAACTTTTCGCAAAATATTGACAACTACGATGACAGAGAAAAGGAAATAATAAACATACCCAAGTCTGTAGTTTGTGTTCGACATACAGAGAGGATAAAGTTGGTCGTATCCTTTGGCATCCCGGCACGGCTGACTGCCTCTGCTGGGCTTAGAGGTTTTAAGCACTTGACATTTATTCGATTTGAACACTCAATGGAAGTTAATATGATTTCGATGCGGTGTAGTCGATTCAGTTGTGATCAGTTTTACGGGTGATTCGATTGTTCTTTGGAACAGGTGGGTGTGTAATTGGGAATGTGGTGGTTGACACGTGGAATCAGTTATGAACTCAATGAAGCGTACAGCCCACACTCTGTCTTGAAAGTCGAGTTGGGGAGGGCTTTGAACTTTCCATCGGTGAGTGCGTGCCATGTCGGGGATGGAGGGATTTGTCAGAGTTTGTTGCAAATGGGCTGAGGTGGTGCTGGTAATTCAGTTAGAACAATCAGTATGCACATTTGAGCATCTTGTCTGATCAAATTACACTGTTTGCACGACAAGTAATCTTAATACTGGCTATGCTGGGAGCAGTCCTTCAGTGCTTCAGCCCGTCATCGTCGAGTGTGTAATGCGGTGGTTGGTTAGTAGTTACAAGGCTGCACCAAAAGATGGAATTCTTTCCTTGGTTCAATGGGCTCTGAATCGGATTTCAATCTCTCTCCAAAGATGTGAGGGTGTTCCTTTTTAACAATCCACTGAGAATAGTAAAATTATTTAAGCAGGACTTCCACCAGATACTTACAAATGAAGTAGTACTCCCACCCAGGTTTGAAGAAGCAGACACAGTCTGTTGGCTTTTCATCAGAGCTCCTCCAGTCCGATGATGATGTTCTGGTAGAGAGCATGCATCAGATTTACGGCAGAGAATGTCAACAACAACCCCATCCAGAAAATGGCGATTATAGCTCTTAGAAGCAACAGCTATAGAGTTGAATCCCTGCTCAACATCGTCGTTCGCATAAGATCCTGTCCAGTTCCTTGTTCGCTCCAGCATCACAATTATCAGCAGAGAGCTTTAGATCGAGACGTACCATCTTTTTATCCATGACCCATGATGGCCGAATTCAGGATCCTGGTTGTCTCTCTC
Organism: Eristalis intricaria; assembly: GCA_964034865.1. Taxonomy (NCBI): domain Eukaryota; kingdom Metazoa; phylum Arthropoda; class Insecta; order Diptera; family Syrphidae; genus Eristalis; species Eristalis intricaria. Next base: position 35,108,581 of record OZ035875.1, read on the forward strand.
ACACTCGGTGCACTGAGCAGTTCGGTTCAAGGACTTCCGAACCGTTTCCAACCTCTACAGGAATTCGGCAATGAGTTGCGCTGTCATGTGTAGACACGGAAGGCACTATCTTCCTCAAATCTGTCCAAATGTTGGTTTAAACAGCGGACATGCTTTTACGGCGTTTGAAGAACAAGCAAAGCTATACTACGGTCTATGAGGAGAAATCATAACATACGCTGTCGAACAAAAGTCGTTCCATTAGACACCTGGGACCTGTTTGCATTACGGTCTACGGATTCAATTTTCAGGTAGATTATCCACCTTGAGGGAGAAGTAAACACGAAATCTGACATTCGCCCTTGCCAACTGTTTCTATTACAGTTTGTCAAAACAACCACTGACGCGAAAGATCGAATTGATGTTCTACAAAACTTTTATTTTGTAAGGCTCCCTGTATGGAGCAGAAGGCTTTGTAATACGAGTTGATTATTGTTGCCTGAAAAATATCGCGTTGAATTTATGGTCCTGTCAGCGAGAATGGTGAATGGGGGATAATGCACAAACACAGACTCTACAAGCTGTAGACCGGAAGCCAAAAATTGTCAACTGAATTGTGTTGGCAGCATAGATCCAAAGTCCTTCAAATCTCTCCACTTGAACAACGGTAAGACGCAACTGTTCAAACTGCAGCTTCATGCTATATGCATTTCCGAATGATATACGCAAAGTTTGCATTTCCGAATAGGCCCTACCTTACTATTTAGACATCTTTCTATGTCGAAGAAAAATAGCATTGTTCTTTTTTCGTCATTCTATCGACTCATTACGTCCTTTCTTTTTAAGGCCATGAAAACGCAAATAAATTATGAGCTTCAAAAATGTCTCGAATGGCGGAAGCATCTTAATGACCGGCAGTTACCTGGTGTTCCCCAAGGCTTTGTTCTGACTCCTACACTTTTTCTGATTTTTAAATGATCTTATGTCATCTGCTTCTAATCCAATTAACTTCTTCGCTGATGACAGAATTATACGTTTTTCATCTTCGGCTATGGAATTAGAACGGCAGGGTGTGCTACACACATTAACTGTAAACTATTACAGAAACCGTTAATGAACAGTAATTTTCCATAAATGGTGTATATGCGGATGAAACTGAATAGACTTGATTGAAAACATACATATGCGTTGCGTCTTCTTTAATTCACAAGAGATTGCAAGAGATACTCGAACACGGTAGCCAATGAGACAAAGCATTTTTTCAGTAATATAATAATATTGGTGGCGCGTTAGTCCGATGCGGACATAAGCCTAGCTCCTCAGCAACCACTCGTGTTGTACGTGCTATTGTTCTATGACGAGTGGAAGGCACCTACAGTTTTATGCCGACTCCGAACAGCGAAGTTAAGAACCTTTTTCTAGCCAGGAATACTCTTTGAGCATAGTCAGTGACTCGAAAGAATGAATTATCAAAGGTGGTCAATTCGGGTATCGAACCTGGCACCCTCTGCACTTACCCTCTAGGATTATAACAAGTCAATCCGGTAGACGGCTTTTAGCCAAACCATATAAAACTTAGGATAAACAAAAACTAAAAAAAATAAGTTGTTAATTATAAAATAAAGTTTCTATAAACAAACTAAACTAACTAGTCCGGAAGATACAACACCCTGATCGGATGACTGGCTGCTAAGAACCCAAGACCGTCAACATTGGAGCGTCTGATAAGTAAGAACTGGCTTGGGCGTCAAACAACTTGCGATTTCGTGCAAGCCGCGTCAAGCTTCGCACGTGAAGTTTGTTATGGTCATTCTCTTTCGGAGACTCGTCAGGCTGGCCCGACCATCTTTTAGGCACTTGTTTCATAGACGCCTGACTAGGCTCACGTTGCTGGATATCTTAAATAGATAGACATCAAATTACACTCTTAACGCGATTCCTAAACAACTAATTCGTCATCAAAAATCGTTCCGTTAAATGTCAAATGGTAAGATTTGGTAGAATGACGCTTTTGACGCGTCTTAGAGTCAAGTTTGGGGTTTGAAATTTGTATTACCATTTCTATGACCCCCGCCAGAGTCACTATACGATTTGGGGATTATGTGCATATACATTTTGATTAAGTCTGAAAACTTGTAAAAAAAAAATAAAAGAAAAGGCTTAATCCGAATTGAAGTCTAGGCGAACTTCGCATCAGATGTCATTCTAACCTACACGATCAAATATTTCTAAATGGATTTGATTCAAAGGACCGGGATAGGCAGGAAGTTTGTGTGAATGAATGTTTATTGTTATCTTTGACTCCACAGACCTTTAAGGTTCATTGTGCTGTCAATTTTCGGCCTTATTGCCCAAGTCCTCGTTGATATCACTTCATTTCGTCTGTTTTTGAAAGACTGGTCATACTAAGATGCCTCTTTTGGCCATTTTACAATCAGTTGATGGTGTTAAGATATTATAGGATAGGATTGATATTTGAGTTTCTTTGCCAAATAATAACTACTTAGCAATATTCTAGTTTCTGCAAGGTCGGCTGTTCTCAGGTAGTACTGTTTCCATTTCCTCCTCATCTCTGCATAATCTACAGAAGTCATTGTAGAGACTTGAGAGGGAGAGATAGAGCCCTAGTCTTCTGGCTTCATTACCTATGAGGCGTTATTAGGCTTACCTGTTTGCTAATTTGCTTCACGTATAACTTGAGTGAGCTTAAGTTTTTATTAGGTTCAGTGCAGGCAACATCGTTTTCGATGACTTACTAGTACCTATATCCGCCCATCTACGGTTGGTGTTGTTTATGGTGTTTGCCAGTAGCAATTGCTTTCAGTTGGGGATTTGGTGTCTCCAGAACGTCTGCCAGTAGACCTGCCTATTATTATTACTTCATCGGCTCTTTCATTGCCCAGAATACCCTTGTGTCTAGGAACTCAGCATAGGGTATGGATGCACATGTCCTTAAGAGAATTGTACCATCTCTTGTTGATCGAGAGGCCCGTCTATCGGACTCATTGTCGTCGGCTGGCTTAGGTACAGCTGCTACTTCTGCCTGGAATATACCTAAGTGTTCTGGTAGGCGAAGGATCACACAGTTTGGCGACCTACCGTATAAGTTAACACAAGCTGTGTTTTTTTGCTAGCGTATATACGCTTAATTTTGAAGTGCACAAAAAATCGGCGCTTAATGATTCATCATAAAATCTTGGCAGCATTATTATTACATTAATGGGCACAAACTTCGTTTTGTGACTGTGTAGCGTGACCATAAATTTAAAAGCAAAAACACTTAATAATTATAAAATAAAAAAAAATGTACATCAAATCAAAAGAATCGCTTACGAAGCGAAAACGGAATATATAGCAGAGACACTCTGAGTATACCAAAAATTGCATACTTATGGATGCCAACAAAATTAAAAATGATCTAATACATCAACCAAACCTGCAGATGTAAGCCACATACAGCAACCTAAACAATGAAAGAATAAATTCAGGAATGAACACACAGAAATTAATGATTGGAAGCATTGTTCTAATCCGCGCTAATTTCTTAAGCGGCGATAGATATGACGAGTAACTTAAGCGGATATAGGACTCGTTGTTAGTGTATTTTACATGCAAATTGAAATTTAGGCGTATAACGCAGCTAATGTATTTATTAGCAGGGAAATCTCCTTCGGTCAAACATAAACACACAACCCAATCCGAAAGTGATATCGACGGATGTTAAGTAAACATGGTCCTGCAAACATGAAATCATCACATTCCCGATAGCACGATGCGATACGCCTTATCGCCAACAAACAGATTGATCGGGAAAGAATCATATCTCCTCTAGGGTCAGTGCAAACAAATGATAAAGGCACTGTTAGTAAACAGTAGAATAGTATAAAAGTAGATGTAAAAATAACGTTAAGTCAAATTTAATGAAGACGACGTCGCGCGTTGTACGTTTAGCAATAAAAATATAAATCTTAACTATAAAGCAGAAAGTTTGTGTGTCTGGCCGACAAAGGCTCCGAAATTACACGTCGCAGAGCCCTGAAATTTTCAACAAAAATCGTTCTACAGCTTAGATGCTGAATGTGATCATTTTCAAGTCGGTACGACATACGGCTCCGAAGTTACGAGCACTTCTTAAACGGGAATAAAATTCTCAAAATAAGGGTGGTTGCATAAATCCGGTATGAGACCATTTCAAGTTGCGTAGTCGTGGATATCAACCATCGCCCAGTGTGTTGTAACTTCCATATATACACACACATTTTTCATATTTTGCTTTGGTGCAACCATTCATTTTTGTCTACGTCTCAATCGAACATATACGAACGACTGCCTGAGTCACCAAACAAAAAGGAAAGAATTACCATTTTCGCACTTTTCTGATTTTGTCATACCCAAACTATCTATGTATATATACACAGCTTCACACAAATCATTCAATTTTGCTGAAATTGTGAATATTGAACTTCTGAACGGATTAGCCGATGTACATAAAATTTCAGAGCTAGACTAATTACATAATGTGTGAAGTTTGACTTCAATTTGCACAACAAGCGAATATCGCGCACAGGTACATAGACGGGATTTCCAAGAACTTTTTTTTTATGAATCGCTTGATATCCCTCCACGTTGTATGTAAATGGTTGAGAAAAAACCGTAATTTCCGTCCGTTTTGTTGCAGCACACACTGATAATTCAAACTTCAACATGTATGCACACAGTCAACGAATTGTACTCATTATGAGTAGGGATGTGAATGAGAGATTGGGATAGGCATCAATGACAAAAGAAAATTCAAATTCTTTTGAATCCGGTTCGAACAGTCTTATTATTGTTTTAAATTAAAAAGTGCGGAGTAAACATTTATTCAAAATCGTCTTCAGTGCCTCTACAATGGAACACTTTTCTCCACATTTTTATTAATAATCACATTATCGCAAAAATGCCGAGGAAAAGGAAAACTGTTTTTGATCCTCAGCAAGCATGTGTGAAAAGACGGCGACTTCTAAGATCTGCACAATCTGAAGAAGTAAGAGTCCAAGTTCGTGAAAATGACAACATTGCACAGGCTGCCAGAAGAAGTAATTAAGTAATAGAAACACAGTATGAAAGAGAAAAACGGAACGCAAGTAATGGATTGGCTCGACGTAACCGTTTATAGATTGAGACTTCTCAAGTTCGCAGTGTTAGACTCCAGCAGCAGAGAACTAGACAAGGTAAGTTACGATCTAACAATTGGCTGTGTATGAAAGAATAAGCATTCAACTAGGACCCACCGTTTTCTTTCGGCTTGCTTTTGGCTTTGCGTTCGCCATGGTCGCTAATGGTAACTGGACTTGACTTGACAAATGCATGCTTCTCACACGGCCAATTGTGCGTTGCAATGTCGAGGGGAAAGGATCCAGGGCAGTTATACATTGTCGTAAGAAATGTAGTCTACAAACAAGTTTTATAATGAAAAATAATAGAAAGTTTAATTTTCTTGACGTTTTACTATTTTTAACACATTTCTTCAGGACATTTTGAAAAAAATATATTTTCGCTACAGGTAAAGTACCGGTACCCGGGCAAAGCCGGGTACGAAATCTAGTTTTTTTTTTTTATAAAACCAAAAAAGTGTTTTTAATTTATTCATCTGAACCTGTTTTGCCATCCGATCCGAATGAGTTCCATTGCAGATGGGTAAAGGACTTTGTTTCCGTTGCCTTTCGCATTTGCATTTACCTTCGACCGGGATACTTGCCTTTGCCTTTACGGATTTGACTAGTGCATTCTATTTTTCACTTTCCCAAGAACCCTTTTGAGATGTCTCAAGAAACTCGGATACACACTAAAAAGTTAGCTCCTTTCACTTGTGTGAACATCTGTGGTAAGACACCAAGAAAATATGATCAACACAGGCAATTTGTATTTATAAGGGATAGTTACCCGGCTCGCCGCTGTATGTTACTCAAACTTACTGCCAAAATTGCGACACGTCTCAGAGAACATCAAATTTACATTCATAAGCGATGAGAATCGCCCGTAATCCAGCCAACTTCCGACGTGGGAGTTTAAGACTCAGTTTGAGACTCATACAAATTCCATGAAGCACACCACTTCCAGCAGTTCCGCTGTGCACAGCTGGACAGAGGGTTATGCTTGTGCCACAAGAAAAAGTTCGTGTGTAATCTTCAATTAGACTGCGATTTCCCTATTCACCTAGTCACTAAGTTATGCAAGAACATACGCCCGGCTTAGAATACCCCGTCTCATAGTTCGAAGGAAGGCACCACAGTGCCAACTGTTCCGTGTTTGAAATGATGAAAAATGTATTTCCACAATGCTGGTGGCTCGTCTAATTTCCATCCTTTTGAGATTGTCCCTTCACCCACCTCACCGCTCCGCACTCATATCGCCTGCATCCACTTACATCCCAGCGCAAATGACTTGTAAGAAATACCGCATTTCTCTCACGTAAAAAGAGGAGAGAAATCTCAAAGCACCAACTTATCCCATGACGAATACAAAACAAGGATAACGCATGAAATATCCAACTGCAAAGTGAGAAAAACACACAGACTTTCGACAAAAAAATCTCTTAAAACATTCATACACCGCATGGGTAAAAAGCAGTTAAGTAACAGTTTGAAAAATATATGTAAGCCCTTTAGAGCAGGTCTAAAATATGGACTGGGAAAGAGGACTGAAACAAAAAGAAGATGAAACGTAAGGAAGAAAAAAACAAACCAAGAGCACTTCGTTCAATCGCCTCACCGCACGTAGTACGTACTTGGAGGAGTACGTATGTACATCCTGACGGACGTTTCCCGCCTTTTTCCACTTTCGTTTGTTTTATGCATGAGCGACAAATTGAATATTCCTCCCGCAGATGAAGGATATGTGCACAAATACGAGTTGTGAGTGCGAGTACGTTTGTGTTTATCCACATTCATCCCACACATCCGTTTCTTTTTTTTTTATTTTTTTTGTCTTCTTCGAGTCTTTCCTCTTCTTCTCTTGGCGTTTTTCCTTCGCTCTGTCACCGCAAATATGTGGGTATGCAACTTCACTAACGAAAATTATCTTCTCTCGAAGTTGCCGCCGCATGTCCCCCGCAATCACCAACCCACCAACACCCCACCGCAAGTGCACAACAAAAAAAAAACGAAATGATGGGGAATGGAAGAAAAAAAAAACAGCAGCGAGATGGGATCTCCTTTCGAGGAACTGAATTATTGTTTAAGGACATTTGTCACACACGTTGTGGTTCGCTCTGTTGTGTGATGTGAGTTGTGGGGACACAGACACGACAAGACAGTGCTCGTGTATGGATTGGTAACAATTTCGTGAAAATTTATCAAATGAAACAAATTTCGTGTTTATTTGGGATGACAAGTTGAATTTATTGCACACTTTGTGGCATCCCACGCTAGTCCAGATGTGTGGGATAAGAATTTATTGCTATTGCAAACTAATGGCGTATCTTTGAGACAATGAACTTTGGGAATTGAAATGGAATTCAAGAAGTTATTAACTGACGGCTCGTTTATGATAAGTTGATGTTAATTATTAAGCGGCTCGGGGGCAGGGGCGACCGACGACGTCGCAATTTATCAAGTATGATTCCAGACTTGTTGTTTGGATTATTGGCAAGCAGGCAATAACATCTTTAGAACGCCTAATCCGACATTAAGCTTGTTGATTCACGTATGGTTCTACTTCCAGACGATTTGGTGGTCACTACAGTGGAGCGGTGTCTTCGGAGAAACTATCATCATCACAAAATTCCATCAAGTCTCTGGGACTGCGCAGAGAGTTGACAGTTGTCTGACTATTATCACACACTTCCATCAAGTCTCCGGGACTCAGAGAGTTGACAGATGTGCAGGCATTTTAACTGGACAATCTACACTGAAGGCTCTATTCCAGCGTGTTCCAATCGGAATTATTTGCAGTCCGATAGGTTAGGTTAGGTTAATGTGATTGCCACAACTGAAGCAGTTCTGCCCCACTTAGATCCTGATTGGATCCATTGTGATATCACTAATCGGCAGCTAACGTGCCGTTTCCTCTTTGGGTACTAACCAAAACACCGGAAATTACCTAGTGGTATGCTAGTGGCATATCCTGGATGATGCACTCCTTTGCTGGGTTACAGCCAATTAGTATTTTTTATAAATGTTGTTATGTCCAGAATTTTTATGCCAGACAGGCTATTGAATGAATAGCTGCCCAGCGTGTTTTCCTTGTCCTTGCAAGTGATGGGCAGGTGCCGAGGTAGTGAAGTATAGTTTCATCTTCCTCTTCGTCCCTACAAAAGTCATGGAAGGGGGTTCCCATTCTCCTTGCGTGTGTGCCAAATAGGCAATGACCAGTAATAATGCCAACTACATTGCTGATTTCCTTTCTATTTTGTTTTAGGAGTGTGCTTGTTTTTTGGAACTTATTGAAGGCCATATTAGCCTTGAAGTCATGCAAGTATGTAATTCCATCCATCTCCGATTGGCGGCTTTGATGGCATCTGTAAGTAACAAAGTGTTTATTACTTGAAGAGAGGGGTATGGGGTGTTTTGATTGCTTGTCGGCCCTTTCGTTGCCTGGAATACCACTATGCCCAGGGACCCAGCATAGAGTGAGGTTGCATCTGACCGCTATCTCCCTAAGAGATAGTCGGCAAGGTTTTACCATCTTTGATTTGATTGATGGTATATCCAGAGAATTGATGGCCGCTTGACTGTCTATGTATATAACGATATATAGCCCGTCATTGACAGTAAGCGGGCAGCCTCGTAGATAGCTTTTACTTCTGCCTGGAATATACTACAGTGGTTGGACAATCGACGGGACAGAGAGAAGGATATTTCCTGCGATGACACAAATACTCCTAGTCCAGTGCCTTCATCCGTTTTGGACCCGTCTGCACAGCCCGATAAGCATGTCCTGAAATAAATAAGAAAAAATCACCCAAATATCTTGCCAAGGCGGAAGGTTGCCATGTGCATTGATAGCCAAGCAGTCATCAAAGCTATTGCCTCCTTTGCTTCACATTCAAAATTAGTACAAGAATGCCGAGCTAAGATAGTTTCGTTAGTGAGTTCCAGGTCACAATGACATACCCGGAAATGAAAGGGCTGATGAACTTGCTAGACAGGGATCTGCCCTTCAGCGATCGCTTTCAGAGGTGGTATTCATCTCATTACAAGCAATTAAGACTTATACATCTTCACACTTCCTTGAAACAGAAAACCTTAGATGGGCCGCGAGCTGTGAAACATCAAGGAAAATATGGCCCGAATACAAAAATCTAAAACAAAAGATCTAATTCGGCGAACTCGTTCTCGTGTACTGGTAACTGGCCGATTGGAGATCATGCCGTTATACAATTGAGAGAGGGTCTCCCTCTACAAATTTCTTTAGCTACCGTTGGCTCTTGATAGACGCAGACAGGAGCGCTTGGTAGACCTTTTTTCGAATGACTCTACAAAGGTAGGGGTAATGTACTCCGTGGTAGTTGGGCTAAGCAACTAAGCCAGGCTGGAGTTGCAGAACTCTGCTAAGGCCAGGCGGTCTCGCTGATCAGCCTCCCGCTTCTCTAACGACGTTGCACATGAGAAGTCCGTGGGTGCTAGGGTTAGGTGCTCAGGCAGGAGTTGCAGAGCTCTTCTAAGGCCTGACGATATCGCGGATCAGCCTCCCGGGTGCAAGGGTTAGGTGCTCAGGCAGGAGCTGCAGAGCTCTTCTAAGGCCAGACGGTCTCGCTGATCAGCCTCCCACTTCTCTAACGACGTTCCACATGAGAAGTCCGTGAGTGCTAGGGTTAGGTGCTCAGGCAGCAGTTGCAGAGCTCTTCTAAGGCCAGACGGTCTCGCCGATCAGCCTCCCGCTTCTCTAACGACGTTGCACATGAGAAGTCCGTGGGTGCTAGGGTTAGGTGCTCAGGCAGGAGCTGCAGAGCTCTTCTAAGGCCTGACGGTCTCGCGGATCAGCCTCCCGCTTCTCTAACGACGTTGCACATGAGAATTCCGTGGGTGATAGGGTTAGGTGCTCAGGCACGAGTTGCAGAGCTCTTCTAAGGCCTGGCGGTCTCGCGGATCAACCTTCCGCTTCTCTAATGGCGGTGCACGTGATTACAGACTTGATGTAAAGGTCCAGAAAAGGAGCACGTTCAGTGCTTCGGGGAGCATGATCTTATCGCCCTTGAGGTTCCGACTCATGCCGATCTCTACAATTTGTTGAGTTTTTCTGAGTTATATGTTTTGCTTAGGACGGTCCACCGTACTAGTTAGCCGAGAGCGTGAGAATGGGACGGACAACAGCTGTGTACATACGAAGGGTCAGCCAGCAACAAGAATTCAATTTTTTAAGTTAGAATTGCTACCACGAGTAAACCAACGACCGTACCCTTTCGCCCGATCGTTGGGAACCCTTTCTTTCACTCAAGAGGGTAGTTTATGTTACTGGTTGAGTCGGTGGAGGAAAGGGATCATTTTTATTCCTCGTGCAATATCGCTCAACAATTTATTGTTATCAGCCGTAAGAGTGGCGAGATAACCCCGCCTTGAGGTATACCTCGGTTAACTGATTTGGTAATTGGACAGTTACCCAGTTGCGACTGGAAGATTCTGGTTCCTAGCATTGCCACAATCAACTTGCGGACGAAACCCTCTATTCCCAGCACATCGAAGGAATTGTTGATGGAGTTGTTGTTAAAGACACCTTCGATGACGAGGAAGGTCGCAAGAATTGTGAATAGATATCCACCGTACCACCCCCTTCAGTGCTATTTCTGTGGATTTGTCTTTGATGTATGCGTGTTGAGATTTTGATAGGACGTTTGCTTTCAAACACACTCGAATGTGCGAATCAAGCACGCTTTCGAAAGGAAGGAGGTAAGACTGATAGGACGGGAATCCTTGACCGAATCGTGCCCTCTTTTTTCCGACCTACTGAATTTACCTACCTACTTACCTGTTAAATGACTCCGATTAGAGAGCGTCCATTGATCTCTCCGAGTTTAATTTGTTTTAAACTCTCCTCCAATTCTCACCCATCTTAAAGCCGTATCTGGCCAACTTAAAGTAAATCAGAATCGAGAACAAGTTTGCCAAACAACAAACAACAATTGCATGTGTCCCAAGTCGCCTCATTTAATGCTAGGCTATAAAAACAAGGACTACACAGAATATCACTTTAAGAACAGCCATCACTTCCGGATAAAACCCTTGGGTTACCTTTAAGTGCTTCAACTTGACGCTCGTATATATGTTAGTTGATACTTTAAAAAAAAATAAATGTGTATGCGTTCACCAGAGCTCATAATAAAGATATCCTTGCTGAGCACAACAAGAGCGTGATGTGTGAGTGAAGGTCTTACAAAGGTATTCGCACTCAACTTGAATACAAATGCACACGAACCCCAATGGCGAGGGTAAACAATGTATAAAATATGTGCGAGTATGCATAGTTTGATGGCAGTTTGCGAAATTCTTTTGCTCACATTTAATTCGCATAAAAAGTAAACCAGAAAAATGCTCGCTCCGAAAAAGAAGTGCACAGTTACAGAAAGGGAAGGAAATTTGAGTCTTAAATGGAACTATGAATTGGATTTATGTTTTAATAAATAATGATGGGACTCTGAAGCACATCGTTCCGCTCTGCATGGAAATTGGTAGAACCCGACGTTCAGTCTAGACCTCATTCACAATTCATTCGCATCGTCCAGGAACTTGGCCTGATGTTGCATTGGAGAGGAGACGAAAATTGTAATCCTTCAACTTCAAGCCTATATAAATAGATTATTTAATCATCCCTTGATGGGATTGATGGAATTGGGAATTTTCTTATTCCGTTGCAGTTTTGAAGTGCAAGCGATTGCTTACTTCCGGTTTGTAATTGTGGTGGTATTTCGATTAGGGTTTGACACGCAGAATATTCAGTTATATTTTTTTGGTTCCTAGTCATTTTCATGCGATTGCTTCAAATTGAATTCCTGCATTTTGATTATTGGAGTCTTCGAATGAGAAATTCTCTGTCGGATATATGATCCCATTTGCGAGGAAGGTGAATAGACACAACCGCGAAATCAACGAGCTGTAACAAGATTTGGAAGAAGTCTGGAAGGCAAAAATCAGTCGACCGCACTGGCTCGGCCACATTGAGCGCAGGGACACGAACGATCCAGTTAATTGAGTCTTCGAATCCAGTTCGAAGAGGGAGACCGGAAATGCGGTATAATGATGGAGTTATAGCGTACGAAAGACAGCTCGGTCTTGATGACTAGAAGCAGAGTGCCCAGGGCAGTTACCGTTGGAAAGCAACTTATGCTCAGGCCTTCCATATCCCTCCAATCCTCCGTACTCGAATGATATTTCGAGTTATAAATCATTAATAAAACATCTCGATTATAAAAATCATTCGAATGACTACTAACTAACAACACAAGAGAACTCGATAAATGTCTCTCATTAATATCATTCGAATGAATTTAAGGAAACCCCAACCATATGCTGCCTCAATTCGGAAAACCAGACCTCTTCGCAGATCATTTGGAAGCAACGTTTAAATCATGCGATGGACAAACACCTCCTGTATATTCCTACGGTTCAGATTCAAATAATGACAATTTTTCTATAAGAAGTGCTACTTTAACAGAACTTGAGAGAATTGAAAAAAACCCAAAGCCAAGAAAGCTAATGGTTATGATTTAATCACAAGAAGTTCTGAAAGATTATCTTATGTTTCTCTACCTTATTAACGCCGCCTTAAGATTAGAACATGTCCCTAGTTAGTGGAAAGTTGCGAAAATAATAATGGTGCCGAAACCGGGTACACCCCCAACAGACAAAAAGTCTTATAGACCGATTTCACTTCTTCCGACAATGTCTAAAGTGTTCGAAAGAATATTACTTACACGTTTAAGCCCGGTTGCAGATGAAAGACGACTTATTCCTAACCACCAGTTCGGTTTTAGAAGCAGGCATTCAACTATTGACCAAGTACATCGCATAACTGATGTGATAGAAAAATCGTTTGAACAAAAACAATTCTGCTCAGCTGTATTTCTCGACGTTTCTCAAGCCCTTGACAAGGCTTAGCACGAACTCTTGAAACACAAGCTTCAACAATTCCTCCCGAGAAAACATTGCACAATTTTATCGAACTATCTATCGGATAGAATCTTCCGTGTGAAATATGGGAAAGAATACTCCCTATTTAATTCTATACAATCTGGAGTACCACAACGAAGTGTTCTTGGTCCTCTCCTTTACTTATTTATTATAGCTTCGATATACCGCAGGACGTAGGCACATTTACTGATGACACCGCCATTTTTGGTAACTGCCAAAATGGTCGAAGAATCAACTAGAAAATTGCTATGTGCTTTAGACCGGATACACGAATAGTTGCACACTCAGCGAATTCAGCTTAACAAAGCTTAGTCCGTTCATATAAATTTTACTTATAAGAACATGAATAACTTGCCCGTTTTTATAAGTAATGTTGAAATACCCTTCGACAATGAAGCGTAATACCTCGGAATGACTTTCGCTGTAAAGCTTTAATGGAAGGAGCACGTCAAAAAGAATTAAGATACAAAGAAATATACTGGCTTATTGGAAAATATTTCAAGTTCAGTACTGACAACAATGTACAACTATAAAAACAATACGAAACAACGATATCCACAGAGATCTTGAAATTTCATCAGTCCAAGATGAAGTTAGTACATATTTAGTAATAAATATGTAGTCATTCGAAAGATTTGGAGAATCGTCATTTTCTACTAATCGATTATCACTCGAATAACCATTCGAATGCGCCCATCTTGAGTGGTCATTCGATTACTGAAAAATCTCGATTACTAAAGTCTCGATTCTTAAAATCATTCGATTATGCCCATTACGAGTAAGTATGTAAGTAAATCACTTGAATACAACGTCCTTATCTGAAAATATACAGCGAGTAAAAGGATAAAAATCAGTTCTGGGGAACCAGTGAATAAAAGACTTCACTTCTTAGGCAGCAAGTCTCTTTCTCTCGTAGAGTCTATATCAACTATAAAGTAAAAATATGTAAGCAATGAAAGAAGAAATGTCTCAACTCCAGAGGAAATAAAACCATCAATGAATGCATGATGCGACCATAAGACATTAAATTCAATCCGGGTAAACCGTAAGTAAGGCCGGACAGATACAAATGAGAGACATTTTCAAGCCCCACGTGAAGCATTCCACTCTTCGGTTTTGGCAGATAACTTTAGGAAACCAACTCTTCTGACCAAAACTTTATCAAATTTTTGTATAACGTCATTATAGTCTAAGGACTTTATTATTTTATTTATTTATTTATTTATTTAAAAAAGCTAACAAATAATAGTACAAAATTACAAGTTACCTGTAAAGAAGAAAAATTAAGCCTTATGCTATAAGAACTATAATAACTCCCTTTATATTGACATTATAGGTGGACTCAAGATGTTAGTCGAAGAGAGGGCACCCTTCATTTCTTCCTACCTACCATGACGTTATAGAAAAAAACTACCAATTTTTTTGCCTAAGGTAATTGTAAATCAATTATCTTGCTTTCAGAATTTCATTCTCCTAAAGCTACTACATTGACAATTTGCCTAAAATGGATGACACTATCTACATTGCGAATGAGATCTTCAAGACGTGAGCTAAGCATTCAATTTAACACTTCTAAACATGAACTCTCTAGTTTTACAAACAGGGATAGTGATTAAAATTTTAAGCAATTCAGCCTAGTCTAAATCTTCAAAACCAAACGTTTTGCAAATTGAGACGTCTCATCTCTTCTTCAATGATCCTCCAACGGAGTCGCTGAGGCAAAGCACGCATGATCTCCAGGTTACTCGGAGTTATGAGTTTATAACCAAGCGTAACCAGGCGATTTTTTGTATTTCAGCCTGCCCAGAGGTCGCCTAACTTATGGAATTGCATTCAAGGCACGCTGCGGACGTCGTAATGACGGGCCTAATCGTGCCACGTGACCAAAACATCGAAGCATAGTTCTTTCCGTCCGAAGAAGTAATGAGTTCCTCGCATACTGTCTCGTTTCTCACATTATCCCGGCGACTAACTCCCACTACAGCATGAAGAAATCGCATCTCGGCAGCTTCCGATCTTATTTTCGGGGGTGGGAATTTCATGCCACTGAACAACGGGCAATGGCATCGGTGAATAAATCAATGTCTTTCTTAAATGTATCAGATTGAATTTATGGATATCTCAAAAATTCAAATACGGCCACAGAGCTGTGGCACTAAGATGGCACATAGTGCTGATTGGGTTCTCATCGAATCAACACTTCTACCGGCCTAACTACCCTCCCTCTTCCCAATAAAACGGTCATTCCTCAATTCCGACATAACACACAAGGATGAAAGCTGAACTTTTATGAACCACGAGATCTAGTGACACACGTACTATGTTTTAAATTTCTCAACGGATTCAAAAGTTAAATATTTATTCCCGCGCTCCGTATACAAAGCGAACCACTGTGCGGCTAGGAGGCGTATACGCAACATTTTTTTCAAAAATTAGATTTTTCTTATGATTAATACTGCGACGATATGATATTTTTTATTAGATACAATAGCTGTTCTGTCCGCCTCTTACACAAAATACTCTCATAGGTTCTAGGTTCATTCTTGCATATAGATACTTGATACAAATACGATGTAATCAGAAAATCTGAACTAAATCAGGGAAGTAAGAAGTTTCATTGGCAAGTTGGTGGCCAATCTCTAGGATGCTAGGATGGCAGAAGACCTAGCAGTCCAAGGTTGGCGGAGGCAGTGGGGGATGATGCAGAAATAGAGCTCAGACACACATTGTGGATAAGCGTAGTTAATTATACTACGGCCTATAAGGGAAAACAGATTTAAAGAAGGTGACCTTGGTGTTGACTCTTATGCTGGGGGTTCTATGTTCAATCCCCTAACGGTGGAAGTTCACAATTACAATGAAATCGGTGACTTTTAAGATCCATAAAGATCGCTGCCATTTCATCAGCTGACTTCATATTCCCCAATCTACTGAGTCGGTGTTGTAATTAAATTTGTGGCCGCCGCCATGTGGTTTGGTGCATCGATTCCAACGCTAGTCGCTCTGTTGTTGATTATCCACCTCGGACTATAACTCCACCCTTATTAGTATTGATTAAAATTGAAAGGAAAACAAACGTTATATCGCGGACACTGATATTCTGATAATCCAACGGATTGACATTTCCCCCTTGACTGACTCTCGGTTGGCGGCCCACTATTTCGCCTGAAGGGCTGTTTTTGATTAGCTTTTGTTTCCTTTCAAAGAGCGAAATGCCAATTAGCGTTCTGGCGCTGACACATTCCGTCAGAAGTGAAAATATGGCCATCAACATCAATCCGTCATCAGCATACCTGCTTTTCGCCAAGGAACCAACACAAAAGCATCGCACTCACCGCGGCTGCACAAAAGGATCAGCATTTTTGCCAGTTCAGTCCGGCAAAATACGAAAAAGCGGATTGTTCACAACTCCCTGCAAAGCAGTCATTATTTACCGCCGCACCCGCTGTCAGGAACACACAAACAGGCAGAAAACTACTACAGTTTGGAACCGATGTCAATACATGCAAGGCTATGTAAATTGTCTGCTTAGTATTTTCTCTCGATTCGCCAACTCGATTGTCAACTATTTTATTTGCTTAACTTTGGATATCAATCGAAGCTGAAAAATACCCATCGTCTGTCTGGTTTTGTCACGAAGTGTCAGGTGGCACGGATACTGGACGCCAGAGGGTTACAAAAAATCCCTCTCTGTCTCTCTCTCTCTCCAACCATATCAGACGGCTGATGTTGAATGAAAAATCTGTTACGGAAAATCATCCACACACACGAGGATTTGTTCAATGAGTTGGACTCGGGAAAAAAAGTGGCACATGCAGATATCATCGATGGACGAGGGCGAGGGCGACAAGATGCACTGAAGATAGAGTTTGAAGGGTTCGGTTAACTTCTGGATATTTCTCCTTTCTTTTTCTATAAATGATTCGAATGCTAGACGAAAGCAAGCGAAATGAAATAAAATGAATGAATATTCAAGCACACACACATACACACAGAGGCACCATGGCACAGACACACATTTGCAAGAAACCTCCCGTCAAACAGTAGAACTTTATTTGCTTATGTTGGGTTCTGGTTTTTTCTTTTTTTGCAAACCCTTTTCAATTCAGCACCACGTCTCCACAACCGCCATCAACATTCCCTCGGTCGGTGTTTTTTATTTTTTTTTTTTTACATGGTCATAGGGGGTGGACCGCGGGAGCAGAAACATAATACGAACAGCGAGCGACAACGAGAACGACGACGATGAAGATGACGCTGCCAATGCCGGCGAGGATTGCCATACCAGGGCATGCTCATAGTATGCCAATGCAACCATCATACCAGTCGAGTCGAGCGTCGTCGCTTCGCAATGGAATGAAGGTACTTACACTTTTTAATTACCTCGTTTACTTCTACTCAGGGATAAGTTTTAATTAAAATTATTTTTGTTTTTGTGTGTTTCATTGGGGATTTGTTATGAATTTGTATGCAGCAAGGCGGGGGTTGTTTTTTTTTTTTTTTTTGTATTTTTTCCAACTTGCCATCTCCCTCTCAATCATTCGAATTGCATTTTGTATCTAGAATGTACATGGCAGCGGATTGTATAGCAACTACACGGGAATAACCTTAACTACATCTATAAATTGGATTGTAATGATGACGGGGGAGTTGGAGGATTGTGAATTTGTGTGGGTGTGTGCGAGAGTGAGAGAGAGAGAGAGAGAGGGAGGGGGAGAGAGTGTGAATGTGTGGATTTTTGAGTTCAATTACCTTCCATTCGATGGGAGCGGAAATCCATCCAATGTCCATGATATTTGCGGCGTTGGATTTCCGGCTGCTGAGCATTTCAAACTAACTGCCGGTCCCGGCTGAAGTGTCTGCTCGATAAAGCTGTACAGCAATACCGGTGGAGCATCTGCAAATGAATGTTTTAAATGCGTTTAATATACACATATATGTATGTTGTGCAGTTGAATTTTTTTCCACTTCTTCACTAGATAAAATATAATTGCCACAGCGGGGAGAAAAAAAAAAACAGAAGCCGGCAGGAATCTACACCGGATGTAACAGCAGGACCATCAGAAACAGGATAACAACAACGATAACGATAACGATGATGCTGCTACTGCTGCCGATGATGATGATGATGATGATGACTGGCAAACAGCGAAGATAATTTCAAATTAAAGGCAAAACTGATGAACGTCCAATGGGACAGATAAAAGAGACATTCTCTCTGTAGGCGCGCACATGGGCGCGGCGCGGCCCAAGTCAGCACAGCAGCACTCGGCTGCACTCTGCACCCCGTCTGTTAATTGAGTTTGAGAGCCTCTGTAATGGAGTGAATTCAATTAAAGTTGCGTATTCGCCCCTCCGGCTCTGGCTCCAGCTCCGACAGCCGGGACTAGCGTCGTCCTCGTTAACAGACTATAATAACTAACTTTTCGTAATGGGTGTATTGGTCGTGGTGTGCTAGTCCACCACGATGTCTGCTTTTCCATGTGCAACTGCAAGTGATTAATGAAGTGCGACCAGGGAGCGAACGGAACAAAAAAAAATTAACGAAACACAGCCAACTTTTTTTTCACTTTAGATCTCTGTTCATTTTCGTGTTTTTTTTTTTTTTTTGTTCGCATCATTTTTCGCTCTGAAAAGACAAATTGTTAAAGTTTGTCATGGGCGTACGCGCACGATGCAATCTGTTGAAATCATTTGAGGCATGAAATTCAAAATAAGTTTTAATTAACTTCTTGACAAGTAGTGGAAGTTTTCCGCTCACAGCGAAATGCTGGGTTTAGTTGGTTTCGGAAGGAAGACACCAGGCCACGATTTGGACGCGCTTTGCTACTTTGTTTTTTGTTCATCTGGATTTTTGTTTTACTGGATTTCAGCTTCATCTTTGAGCGGACCCAAGTTTAATTAGATAAAATGAACCACTGGCTGAAGTGTTATGGTTGGGAGGGGTGCAATGTGGTCACCCATTTATATGTTGCATGATTTTTATTACAGCATTGAAGGCGACGCTGGAGCGTACGACGAGGGCGGCTAGTGAACTGTATGAATTTAAAAGAAATAAAGAGCACCGGCTTCTCTAAAGGACGAAGAAAGAGCATGAGAAGCGCGCGATCGAAGAACTGGAGAGCTGGTACGGCAGAAATAAATAATTTACGCAAGTTCTAGAAACTGATAGAACAACTATCCAATGGGTACGATATTCGGGCAGAAGCCTGTCGTGACGAAGAGGGACAACTCGTAGTAGATTCGCAGTCTATACCGAGAATCTGGAAAGATCACTTCTGTAGACTGTTAGCCGGCGAGGAAGACCCGAATACCGCTGTCAGGCGGTTGGTCCACTCCACACAATAGAGGATGATCGACGAGGATTCCGTCCCCCCGACTTGGACTATGATCGACGAGGATTCCGTCCCCCCGACTTGGACTATGATCGACGAGAATTCCGTCCCCCCGACCTAGATAGAGTCAAGACAGCTATATGGAGACTAAAGTCGAATAGAGTGTAGCTTTTTAAGGCAGCTGGAGATGAGTTTTTAGGGTACATGTACCAGCTCATCTGTAAGATATGCCCGACGAGTGGAAACTTAGTACCGGTTGCCCGATTCACAAAAAATGAGACCCCTGCAACTGCGCCAACTAATGAGGGATAAATCTCCTTAACATCGCGTATATCATCGTCTCTGCCGTTTTGTATGAGCGCCTGAGACCATTCGTCAATAATTCTGGAAAAAACCCAATAGATGCAGATCCACATCCACATTTCAAGACCGCATATGACAGCGTGCATAAAGACGAGCTATAGAAAAACATGCCTAGTTTTGAAATTTTTTTCGTAGTAAGACTCACACAGAAGCACTAGAGACATGTCTTCCAGGATCCTTTATAGCTGCATACACGAATGAAGTTGACTTGCTTGGTAGAACACAGTGAGCAATTAATGATGCCTTTGCTGGCACGCGATGAAAACGAAAGACCTGTTGTCCTCAAGAAATGCCATTCAACTACAATGTAATGGACAAAGTGTCACATTAAGGTTCCATATAATTTCGAGGTAATAGACATCGTCTACCATACCGCGGCACCGCTGTGCCATCCTAACTCGTGCCAGTAACTCTTTGGGTATTTGAGTACTGTATACGAGACCAAACACAAATTATTGACGATCACCTGTTGGGGGCTGCTAAAATACATCTACTCGGTGGCAACTAATAATAAGTCCACAATTTTGAATATCCTGGATACATTGTGTAGGTACATAGGTTCTTTTTTTTGTGTATGGTTTGCGCCAATGGATGTGGAATCTTCTTCAAGATACTGGTAACCCATGTTGCCAGCATGAACGATTCACGGGATATTCTTCTCCTTTTTCCTCGCGCCTACGTCCTAAACAACACCTCTGCACACTTCTACCACTCTCACCGCGGAACTGTCTTTAGGTATTACTTCGCGGGGCTGGTTAGCATATCACGCTATGTGATCTATATTTGCCAATTCGGCCTTTCTTTCTCATTCCAGCCATCTAAGCTCGATCTGCACTGCACCCTTGAAATAAAGGAACAGGTCACCAGCCATTTGTCAGCTGACTCCATCATATGGCTAACTAGGAGTTCGGGAGTTGGTAGACTTCCTCTCGCCACGGCAAGGCGTCTGCAATGGAATAATGCGTGCTCTGCGTCTTCTTCTTCGCGCGCACATTCTGGACAAGTGGGTGAGCTGTCGTGACCGAATCTGTGGAAGTATTTTCGGTAACCCCCATTGCCCGACAAGAACTGCATGAGGTGCTAGTTGCAGTTCTCGTGAGCTCTCGTTGTCCAGGCTTCTATTCTGGGCAGCAATTTATGGGTCCATCAGCCTTTGGTTGTGTTGCCCTTTCTAAATTTTTTAGACCTCTTGCGCTAGTCTCCGAGTGATTCGCAGATTTTCGTAGGCTGATCCTTTCCAGAATGTCGATCGTTACCATACCCGCAATGACGCTGGCTGCTTCGTACGAAATTGTTCGGAAACCGCTGATTGCTCTTATCACGCAGAGCCTGTATGATGTCGAGAGCTTCCTTGCTGCTTCCGTGTTCGCCAGGGCCCCCGCCCATACTGGTGCAGCGTATAGAAGGATTGAGCTTACCACTGTGGAAAGCAGGATCATTCTCTCGTATCCAGGTCCTCCGATGTTGGGCAGCATTCCTGAGAGCGCTGCCTGCATCCTTGCTGCTTTTTTGCTGCAGTACTCGACGTGAGTTTTAAAGTTCAGCTGGTTGTTGAGCATTACCCCTAGGTATTTCTGAGCCTCCTTCGATCGAATTATCTGGGAACCAACCCGGAAGCTAGCGCTTTCCACAGTCTTTCGACTGGTTATTGAGACAGCCTCAGTCTTGTGGTCAGCTAGTTCTAGGTCGGCGGATACCATCCAATCCTTGATCCTAGCGATCGCTTCGGCTGCTTCCACCTCGTGGATGTTTTTGGCTACTGTCACGACCGCGATGTCGTCAGCAAAACCGATCACCTTGACTCCATGTGGTTGCGTTAGTCTCAGTACTCCGGCGTACATTATGTTCCACAGGAGGGGTCCCAAGAACTTAACCCTGTGGGACGCCTGTCAAGACTTCTGTCACCTGTCGAGTTTCCTGTTGGTGAAATAGCTGACGATTATCTTCCTCAAGTACTGCGGTGTGCTCATCCTATTCAAGGCTCTCATGATGTAGGTAGGTACATAGGTGGATGTGGTGGTTCGGTGGAATCCTAAATAGTTATGTGTGCCGTTTTAATGTTACAACTATGTTACCTTGTGTATTTTTGAGAAATCGCTGACATATTTAAGAAAAGCATAAGTAAAAATTCTAAAGACAGCAGCCCTAGACCAAAAGAAGATGGTCCCATAGATCTTTATGGTTGCAGTACAAGTGTCTTTATGACACACCCCAAAATTTAAAAAAACACACACGATACAGTTCCAAGTCTACTGCCTTAAGAGCGGGGTCGTGAGTCTTGTAAATTCATTACTAAAGCTGAGAAGGAATGAACTGGATTAGAAGTAGCAGACAAGAGATCATTTATAAAACTGAGAAAGAGTGTCGGAGACAGAACCGAGCCTTGAAGGACACCAGCATTTATTTGGTGGATATCAGACTTGAACCCATCCAAAACAACTTGAATTTAACGGTTCGAAATGTAATTTCTAATCCATACAAGAAGATACCATGAGCACGCATTTTCGACAAGAGAGCTGGATGCAGACACTCTGTCAAATGCTTTAGAAATATCAAGCGCTACGATTTTGTTTTCACCTCACTGTGCCAAGATTGGTTCCACTTTTCGGTGAGATAAACTCTCAGAACACCAGTGGACCAGTTGGTGCGCAAACCGTCCTGCCGGTTATTTAGAACTATGCGCGAATCAAGGTGACGAAGATAAGCCCTCTTTAGAGACGGGCTGGGGAAATGTTGTTTTCCATCAGCTAAACAGTATGTTGAACGATATTGCACGAAGAATAAAAAATATCCCTTTCCTCAACCGACTCAACCAGCAACATAAACCAACCTCTTAAGTGGAGGGTGGCCACAGATCGAGTGAATCAGAGACGACATGCATTGGCAACCGTCTTTCGATCGCGAAAGGGTACGGTCGTTGGTTTACCCATTTCGCCACTAATAAGTAGATTAGATGAAAAACCACTGCGTAGTTTTGCCATCGACGGAGAAGACCTCTTCAGAAATATTGCGCGAATATCACCCGGGCCAGCAGACTTATGCACTTCGCGATCTTTATACTCGAGTTAACCTAAGGGAATCACTGTTACTCCCTTGGGGCTCCACTCAGACATTTTTTTCGAGAACTCCTCTTCTGAGAATATTCATCAATTAATGTAACTAATTTAAATAACATGGAAAACACTTTGTTGCACAATTCACTGGCTCGACATCAATCTAAAGACCCTCCACACTTTCAAGGACCCGCGTGCAATTCCGGTCAATTATATTAGCAAAAGTCCGCCCAGTGCACTGTTCAAAAATGTTGCCGAACTCACTGCAAACTGCGTTTAAACTTTTATCGCAGGAGTTCGGCAGGAATCAACAAATATTTCCATTGAACCCTCCGTACGCCCAGTGAGTGCTGCTGTTCGTGGGTGCTACATCGAGAAGTAAAAAGTTTCCCAAATTCATCTTAAATCCGTCAGATCTGTTCTCAATGCCTCAAGTGGACCACTCAACTGAACTTTTCCCATCAAATATTTAAAAAGAAGCGTTCTCTCTCTTCTCCCTTTGTACATCGTTTTTCTTTCCTGTGCTGGCCAGGCCAGTGACCTCAACTTGAACCTACCACAACCCATTCATCAAAGTCAATTAACCAATCGTCCAGCAATTTACGGTTCAGTTAAGAGTTAACAAACTGGTAAAATTGACTAATAGTACCTGGAATGTTGCCCCCTTTGTAATCGGCTTTATCAACCCACCACCCTGGCGCCGCGCCGTTACAATCGACTATGACTTGCAAAGCAGCCCGGCACGCTGGATGACTGGTGGGATTTGCAGTAAATTCATATGTACACGGTGCGGCAGCATTTGATGTCTGCAAGGGATGGCGCACGTGGAATACGCAATGTTGGGGCGGAGTTTGAGGAAGAAAACTTTTCAATATATTTCCCAGGAGATTTAGACGTGCTGAGACTTTGGAAAACTTTCAACTATACAATATTCCTGAACACCCTTTATTAGTCATCGATGGGATCGCCGGCAGTACAGGCACCTGCTTCCCTTTCGCACGTGTGCCAACAATTTCAGGGCAATTGCTGGCGGAGAAGTGCATGCACACATGGATTGTTCTGCTCCAACTGCTAATTACACACCGAGTGAATTCGCAATCAAATTTGAACGGCGAATGGCGAATGAGAAGAAAAAGAATGAACGAGGAAAGGACAATTGTAGTGCTCCAGCACAGTAATCAAATTAAGGAAATGTACATATGTCCAATTAATTGGCTGCTCCTCTGATGGCAGGCAAATAGATTCGACTAGCCACATGCTAAATATTTAATTTGACTAGTTGACAAAGTAATTAACTTGCCGGTTCCGGAATATGAGCTATCGCTGAAGGCAAGGTTGTGCCAATGAACTCATTAGGTGAGGCAGAAGCTTATTCACGCGTGAGCTAGACATAAGGACGCCAAGACCACCCTCCACATAGATTCCAAAAGCAAGCAATTAAGCTCATTTAGGAGACAGCTGGAGAAGTCAATAGACTCGTTGGAGGCTGCGACGTACTGTGTCTGCATTGTCAAACAGACGATGTTCAATTGTATTTCTCGCATTCCTAAGATGTCCAATTGTATTCCTCGCATCCGTGAATTCACCCGAAATACCCATCTCGCCAGAAATGCTCATCAGTTTACCCTTAAGACCGCTTTCGAACGTACAGAGACTTATTTTTTTCCAATAACATGGAGTGCTGTCCTCAGACTAAAATCCACGGACATTGAAGACCAATATGCACAGGGACCTCATCTCCCTCTTTGGTCTACCCTTGGCCAGTGCTTTGACCTGAACCCAGACACTTAAGGATATTCGCAAACCATTTTGCGCTTGCAAATGAAAAAAAAAAAGAAGAAGGGCAGTTGGTTGGTAACAAGGAATGTTTGGAGCTCTTATTGGCAATCGTCGTGACAAAATCTCATCGAACAAAAAAGAGCCTACTTCTTAAGCTATACAGGGTTACACATTACACAACGCCGGCTATAAGACCCCTTCCAGCGTTATGTGTGAACCCCTCTATCAATGATTAGCGAGTCTAAAATGGGTATACACAGAACTTCTTTATCGATCTCAAGGATGCATCCAATGTAATGGTTACTTAGGTATCCGGACAATTGTGCTTGGATTTTCCAGTTGAAAAGATGTCCTGTCGTGTGCAGTGGGAATACTTCAATCTGGTCAACAGATGACATAGAAATCTCAATGCATTCGCAACGTGGCGTTCCTCTGACCTGGATTAGGTCGCGATTATTCAAAAGTCTGTAGGTTCTACAATGGAACTTCAGTCAACTAGTAACCACATGCAGCCACTGTACACGCTGATGATCTTACGCTCGGAGATCAGTCTTGCGTCGTAATACCAGTTGGCGTACGTGTGGGAAGTGAGATAGCATAGATATGAAATCGGCAAATTAACAAACAGGTCCACAGGAGTTAGCGATAGCTACAAGCTCAACATGCTTCTTAACCTCTTGCTGGTGGGAGACTGGACCTTGAACACCTTCCCATACAAGAGATCACTATCTGCACGACGAATAAAAGTTATCCCTTTCCTCGACCGATGCTTGATCAACATAAACTATCCTCTTGAGTGAAATGTAGGGTGGCCAACGATCTGGTGAATCAGAGAGAGCATGTATTGGCAATCGTCCTTGGATCGCGAAAGGGTACGGTCGTTGGTTTAGGTTAGGTTGAGGTGGTTGACTGCCGCGCATACGGACAGCAGACACACTTAGGCCAAACATAGGCCCATCGTGTTACCACATGGATCTTAGGCTACCTATTCCGCAGACCAATCTGTGCTTTTGATAAAGCGAAGAAGAATGCTGATTCTGATGCTGCTCAGTTCAGCCAGATTCTGGTCTTCAGATTTATGGATCTACGGGATGAGAGAGCACTGCAGTTACATGCAGCTTCTACAGAAATCATTATAGGGAAGGCCTAGTCTAGAGGCGTGAGTTCCGATGGCACAATGCCCTGTTAAAACGCCAATAAGAGATCTGAAGTTTGGCCTGCTTAATCTGATCAAGTTAAGGGATGGTGTGGGATCGATCGTAGACAGATCGGAACAGATGACGATATCTGTGCCCGATATGAGCCAGGACAGGGCTTTCTTAATCGCTATAGTTTCGAAAAGATAGCTGGAAATTTAGATCCTTGGAATAGACACCAGCACCTACACCTGTATCCATCTTCGATCCATCTGTGAAGATTCGCAGTGAACCTTCCAGCGTCTGGTGTTCAGACTCCCAGTAAGATCTGGGGGGTATGCTGGTTGTGAAATTCTAGGTCGAGTGAGTTCTGTATCTAAGGGAATACAGGCATACCTGCGTAGGATCGTTGAATATCCAGCCTGCAGGTCTTTCCAGCTGCTCAGCGATCTTAATCTAATAGCAGTGCTAGCTGCTGTCTGTCTGGCAATTAGTTCTATCGGTGGCAGCATGTTTAATGCTTCGGCGGAGGTAGTCCTTAGCACCCCGCTAATGCATACACATGCCATCCTCTGTACTCTAGCGAGTGGGATGATGTTGATTCTCTTGTCGAGTGCGGTCCACCAAATAGCAGTATGGGTCTAACTACCGATGTAAATAGCCAGTGGGGTTGCAGTCCCCGTTTGCACCCAATGGCCCTTTTAAAAGCAGAATAAAGCAGAGGAGGCCTTCTTGACACGTTCCTGGATATTAAGCTTCCAGCTCAAGTTCGTGTTTAGTATAAGGCCTAGGAATTTACCGCTGTCACTTAGCACTAAGGGGGTCCCGCATAGTGTGGAAGGGTCAAAGTTAGGGATTTTATACTTCCTAGTAAAGAGGACTAGATCTGATGCCTAGTCCGCTTTCGTTGGTTTATTCAACTCGCTTAGATAGGGCAGATTACATAATATCCCTGATCGTGGATATACATTTCCCAGACACTGCGATGACAATATCATCTGCATAGGCAATGACCTTAAACCCAGTCCCCTCAAGTTGCACAAGCAGTTCGTTGACCACTATGTCCTCAGTAGAAGGGAGAGTACTCCACCCTGCGGTGTACCTCTGTTCACAGATTTGTGAATCGTGGTATCACCAAGCTTCGAGCTTATCGCACTTATTGAGAAGCCGGTGAATAAAAGTCACTATAGGCTTTTCGATCCCAAGTCTGTTGGCTGACAACCCATGCAGCGTCCGAGCCTGAGCGATAGCTTGACGGTCCTGGGCACGCTGCTTCCAGTCATCAAGACCAAGCTGTCTAGCATCCCATTATTAAGAATATATTAGGAAGAACTTTAGTTTTGTTCTAAGATCATTGACAATATATTAGCTTGAATTGGAACAGACTCCCTTGTAGGAAATCTGCGGATTTCGCCTTAATAGTTGTGAAGTTGTGAAGGTACAGGCATTTCGAACCAAAAAAGTGTTTGATGCTTAGTTCGAAACATGGTTTGTTTTTTGTTTGAAATAGAGTGAAAACGTAATACTGGCATTATTCAAAGAAAAATTACCCTGGGGGATTCATCGGGAAGCTCATCAGAAAAACAGTATAAAAAGTCGAATTTCGAGGTCGGAGTAGGGGGAATTTCACTCATCACATCTGTCAACACTGGTAGTAAGCTGGTTAGAAGAATTGTGTTCTCTTTCCTTATTCTCCCTTTATCGTTTGCTGAGCTTGACTCCTCTCTGTGCAAAAAAATTACTCGCTTTTCATCGACTTAGGCTGCTTTCACACTCGCTAAAATTCGTCGGCGATTCTTTCGCATTCCCTTTTGTGAGCTCAAGCCACTTTCACACAGTAAATCTTTCAGTCTCTGGAATTGAGATTTAAATGCTGAACTTTTTCTGTTTCCTACCCCCTCTCACACATGCGTCATCTCTTTCTCAGACATATACAGCAGGCTTCCAATATTCAACATTGAGAACATAAGAATAAAGCAACTCAAAGAAAAAACGAAGAGAGATAAAAGAGAGAGAGAGTACGCCAGACGCGGGCTACCCCTAGCACGCCTCACCTCCCTTGCCAACAAGATGGAAAAATCGCCGAAAAAATTTTTCTGTGTGAAAGCGGCCTTATTTGCTGCATCTGCAAAAAGGTTTCTTTCGAAGCGACTTTAATTATACTTTAGGTTCATTGCAAATTTTACCTTTAATTACTTGAAGTATATAAATTTGACTTGAATTACTTTACTTGCATGTGTGACAAGTAACTTACATTTTCAAATCTTTCCCGCCACGCCACTGGTAGGTAGGATGTTCTAAGTAACCCATCGACAGTCATGAATCTCGATCTAAGGAAATTTTTGAAATTTGAGGTGGGCATAGAATTAAGATCCTCGGATTGGTCTCTCGTTAAACCAAAGGCAACGAATGATATGAATTAAGACATGCATATTGACGCTCGGGGTGAAGCTCGAGGCGTTTCAAATCAGTTTTTCAGACTCTGTGTGTAAAGATGGTGGTGGCAGGCAATGACGGCATTGAAAATTCTTACACACAACACGGCGTAGAAGAACAAAATAAAATATTTTTTGTCTATTCGCCACTTGTCAGCTAGAATAATAATAATAATAATATGGGTGGCACGACAGTCCGAGGTGGACCTAGGCCTAGCTTCTCAGCAACCACGTGCGGTGTGCGTGCTATTGTTCTTTCACGCGTGGAAGGGACCTACAGTTTAATGCCGACTCCGAACGGCGAATTTGAGAAGCTTTTTCTAGACAGGAATACTCTTTGAGCATTGTCAGTGACTCGAAAGAGATGGAGCCGTGAATTATGATGGGTGGTAAATTCGGGTATCGAACCTGGCACCCTCTGCGTAGGAGTCGACGCACTTACCCACTACGCCACGACGACCACTAGAATAAAGAATAAAGAATGAAAATTGATAGCTACAACGTTTAGTCAGTTCGAGAATTTAAATATCTCTATCAATTGAAATTTGAATAAATAACGTGACTGGCAAGCGTTGCAGTTTCCGCTTAACTCCTGACTCAGTCGACCAGACTCATGCTCTACAAAACCCTCTGTTCTGACACCTTTGTTATTTGCAGCTAACAATAAGAAGATTGACAAGGTTTCTTTCTTGATGCCTCCAAAGAAAACTATTTTGTTGTTGAACGGAGGGCAATACGCTGTACGAAGCTCTGGATGTAGTCCTCCGGAGGGCAATGACTGGCTTGGCTGTGCATGTTAACCAAGAGACAGGTCTTCAAAACCAAAGCTCCTCTGTAGAAAAAGACAAGAACTGAAGACAGAACTTCGATTTAAGACCCAGTGTACGCAAAGAATTTGATAGTGGTGGCAGAAAGCACTCTGCTCTGGATCAAGGTCATGCTGAGACGATGCCTTCATCGCTACAGAGTCGTGATGGATTGGCTGCTCCACATTGATTTGCTGTCGATAATAAGACCGGAACATTTTGAGCGGCAGTTAGTGACAGTTTAGTGCCACACAGTCAGCGAGGGTGAGATGGGAATTGTTTTTGTATTTTCTGTCCACTTTTACTCCAAGGCCAGAGACTAAAATTGGCAACTGTGGCGTGAACCAAGTTCAATTCATGAATTTAGGAACTTTAATAGAGTACGACTCCATCCTCTTTTTTGATGAAAATAGTCTAGGAGTAATCACCCCTTCCCTTCGCCATCCGGAGTCACCATAATATTATTAAAACACGATTGGTTGATGTAGGAGCTTGGCCCATGCCCACCTTAGCCAATTCATTATTTCTAGATGCTAATGATTAACAACAGAGACGAATTCTCCAGATGCCGCTAAGGCAATGACCCTATATGCAACATTTAGGCGATTATTTGCTACGATATACCATAGAATGCGAGAGTAACGTTCTTCCCTTCGGAGTGCCTCTATTATGTCAAGGTGATAGCAATTCAAAGATTTTGTGCAGCAAAATGCATCAAATGGTCGACTATCGTTAGTTGCTCAACCATTGCCCCGCCACATGGTCCCCCAATAGTAGAAATGAATTCCATCTACCTCCCTGCAGCACAAAAGCTCCCAATCCAAACAATATGACAGGGAGAAAGATCTGACAAAACCGGTCAGCTGGCGAAACACAAAACACCACCTCGCTTCAGCACTGGGTTATGTGCAAAGCAAAAGTGAAATAAAAAACAGACAACCATCGTCCTTTTTCTTCACAAATTGATTTCATTGGGATATTTAACTTTGGAGATGCTATTCACATACACACACAAGCCATGGTCTGGTGGTGTGGGAGAATGAGTCTTGCATCATCCTTTATCAAATGTTAATTTCTCGCAGAGCTTACATAATACGCCTTATCCATCCATTCATGGACCGACCGACAGCGGTGCCGAAGTTCACTGTCAGTGCCGGATCCGACAACAGCCGGGTGAAGAGGATCAAACGAGGTGCGAGGGCGTTCCGGATCCTGGGATTCATGTTGAATGTGATGAATGAGGAGAATATTGAAACTGACAGGTCTTATTATTTAGGGATTTGCAATAAATTGCTTGCCATTGTGGATTACAACATCTCGCCTGCTCGCCCTTTCGCCCCTCACCCATCAACATCATCACCATCATTATCAGCAGAAGCAGTGGCAACGGCAGCAGCATCATCATCATCGGCATCGTTGTCATCGCTCGTTGGTCGTTGGTCGTTGGTGGTTGTCCCTCCACTCAGCTTTATGCAGCATTATGGCCAGCAATTTGAGTGAATGGACAGGGAAAAGGACGACACGAACGAAGAGAGAGTAGTCTACTGAAATCCGTACTAATTCGCACGTCACTTAGAGCATAAGATACAACCGCAGTTTAATCGACTTGAACTCTTTACACGGACTCACGGTAACGGTTTGTAGATTTTATCTGTGCAAGGATATCTGCGTTTCATACATAATTACCTCCGAGTTGTAGTTCGGCTGATGCCTGGAAGGTATCGCCCTCCGGTCGGCGTACCACGCACTGATACATTCCCTTGTTCTCACGGCTGACCCTCGTTACCACCAGTGTGTCCTCGATGCGTCCCGACGTCGGTAATTGCCGCCCATCCTTGTACCAGAGGATATTTTGCATACCCATCGGACTGCCATTGCTAGTTACAACGCAACGAAACTCAGCAGTGCCTCCCATATGAACGCTGAGGACATTCGGAGAGATTTCCACTTGAACTGGAGTCGCAACGGTTAGACGCAATTCGGCACTAGCTTCACCGCCCACGTTGCCTGCGGTGCATTTGTACACTCCGGAGTCCTCGGCTGTGACCGCTTCAATTGCGAGTATGGGTCCAAGCAGACGTATTCGTGGCCCCGTAAGCACGGGCACCGGTCCGGGTCCGTTGTGCGTGTACCAGCTGAAAAGAAAAATAATCAAACATAAGCACTTGCCGAAGTATCTGTGAATACATATGTATGTGGGTTGGGACATAAGTGTGAAATGCATGGAAAATAATTCAAAATTTCGATTTTGGATACTTCGTGAAATGGGTCGGGGGGGGGGGGGGGGGGGTGACATTCTGGAATGCCATGGCCTTTCCCTGAATCTGATTTCGTCATTCAAATGAGCTCGGAATCCACTTGAGCATGTTAAATCCTCCGAAATGTGGCACGTTTTGGTTCACTCAATGGGCTTACTGAGGGAGGACACACAGATTCCATGCTGTCCCTCGCTACGCTTTGAGTTGATATGTGGACCGAGGCTTTGGGGTCTTATTTTATGGAAATGTGGCTAAGAATGTTGTGAGCAGTTTTGGGTTAAGGGGTTGCAAGTTAAAGGGCGATCGTCCGTTTTGGAAGAACTAGGTGGGACATGAGTGCATTCTCGGAGGTGTGAATTGGATGGGAATCGGATAAGCTATTCTGTATCAGGACTCGTCGAAAACACAGCCGCCATGGAAACATTGCTTCTTCTCATGGACATCTATGGGAAGCTGGTAGCTACCAAGGCAGCGCTGGACCATTTCACAAAGCTAAGATCGCATACAGATTATACAACACCCCCATTTGACTTCGAGTTTGAGTTCAAAACACTCATCCCAGACAGAGGAGATTGGGCAAAAGATCTGGTAAAAAAACCAGGCTACCTGGAGATCTGCACAAATGGCTCAATGACAGACGAGGGCACCGGGCTAGGAGTATTCGCGATATCGCCGGACATATCCTCTTCCCTGTCTGTCGACTGCCCACCCATTGTAGTGTATTCCAGGCAGAAGTTAAAGGTATCCAAGAGGCTGCCGGCTTACTGTCAATGAACCTGATAGACGGGGTATCTATCGCCATTTACATAGCGGCTATAAAGGCTCTTTACCGTCTATCTCTTAGGGAGATAGCGGTCAGATGCAACCTTACCCTATGCTGGGTATCTGGGCAACTAAATTGACGACGAGTTAGCAAGAAAAGTGGTGCGACGGCCACTGGCAAATAATCAGGACACCCCACATCCCCCACTCCAAGTAATAAACACCCTGTTACTTTCAGATGCCTTCGACTCCGATAATCGGAGATGGATGGAATTAGATACATGTAGGACTTCGAGGTTTATTTGGCGTTCACTAAACCAAAAATCCACTCCTAAAACCAAACAGGAATGTAATAAGGAACGTGGTGGGCATTATCACCGGCCACTGCCTTCTAGGTATCCATGCCAGAAGAATGGGAGCCCCCTCACAAGACTACTGCAGAAGCTGTAGAGACGAGGAGGAGGAAGTGGCTGAACTAAGGAAGAAAATACGCTTTAACTCCTCGACACTTGTCAAGCTCTTGCAAAAACTAGAAAAGATATACCAGTTAAACTAATTTTTCCGTAAGCTAGAGGAAATGTCACACTTAAAGATACAAGACATAGCTAAGTTTATCAGGAAAACAGATTGCCTGTAAGTCAGCACAGGAGTGGACTTGTCAAAATAGGCCACTAGAATACCATAAGGTGGTCTCTAGGTTCATTTCATTTTCTTTAGTGTAGTCCCTTTGAAATTAAGATGAGCCGGTGGAAAGTACCGGGTAGTGATAGCACAAAGGATCCAACCAGGATCTAAGTCAGCCACAACTGCTACAGTGGTGGCAGTCACCCCAACCTAGCATCCATCTTATGTATGTGCCGGGACACTGTGGTAATTCAGAGAATTGCGAAGTGGCAAACTCTGTGACCTGCTCAGTTGGCGATCCAGCCTCCATGCCTATCGCTACGATAAAATATCTACTAAAACTAGAAACGTTTGATCAAATGAATCGTAGATGGTCAACAGGCATAATATGCCTCATCACCAAGCAACTCTGGCCTACGATCGAACATAAGCGATTGCTTGGACTGATTAGTCTGTGAAGACTAAAACTCAGAACTCTCATCAGCGTTATAAGAGGGTTGTAGGCCGTAGGAACTCATGCCTCCAGACTTGGCTCCAGACAACGACTTCTGCAGAAGCTTCAGAGACGAGGACTGCAGTGTTCTCTCATCCCGCAGATTTAGATTTCTGGGAGTATACTATTTTGATAGCCTAGCTGAACTAAGCAGCTTCAAAGTCCGTCACCTTCTTCGCTTTATTAAAAGCACTAACTGGTTTGCGGAATAAGTACTCATTGATCCACGTGGTAGCACAATGGGCCTATGTTGGTCACTTCTACCTAACCTTACCTAATGTCATGGACGTTGTTCTAGGTTTCTATCCAGTTTTTTTCCTTTCTACTTCCCTGAATTCTTCTCTGAGGACATGGTATCCTACTGCACAGAATGAATCGGGGACTATAAAAGGTTCCGACGCTCCTTTCGTAGTTAGGAAGAAGGCAATTTCATTGCCTTCTATACCTTTATGGCCAGATATCCAGCAGATTCTTACTCTGTTTCTTCTGCACAACTCCTTAAGCTTCTGTAGGCTTTCCCCACAAGCTTCGATTCGATGATGCTTTATATTTATCCGTGAACCATACACCAATGCTCTTGTTTTGTTACCATTTTTCGGTATTGATGTTCAGTCTATGGACTCTATGCATTCATTTTTCCAGTCCTGTTTGGTGCTGAGCATAATGGCAAACGTCTTTAAGAAACTGAATTTCCTGATCACGTCATCCTTCGGGATGGCCAAGAGTGGTAGCTCTTTAGAGTAGAGCATCGAATTGTCTCGATGTAATGCACTTGTCTTTTCCTATCCCTTCTTTTGCCATTCCCATAATTATCTGTAAGGACTAAATGCAAGAGAGGCATCCCCCATAGCACCTCCATGGCAGCAGTTGGTTCCTGTAATACAGGGGCATGCCAACCTTTGAACTTCAGGTTAATTCTTTTGGACCATGCTATTGCACCGTATGCAATTGATGGTCTAACAATAGTTATATACACCCAACTTAGGATGCTTGGACTGCATTCCCAGGATTTGCCCGCCAAGCTCCAAGAAATCATTACAGCTCGCGTCGTTTTCCTGGTTATCCTGGATATGAAACTGGCATGCACCGACCGATAATCTACTTCGACAGGGACTATCAGGAGATGTTGCATGTGTCGCATGCATCTCCCTTCAAGCAAGGGCACGCCAATGTGAACGGGCACTAAGCCTTAAGCTGACTTCAGGAAAATCAATCTTAATTCCAAGCTCTTAGAGGTAAATGTAAACACAAGAACCAAACTGCAGGCGTAGCGGTTCAGGCAGCTTAAGAGCTTGCCCACCTCGGGCCCCATCACGACTGGGCTGTACGTTTAATAGGATAAAAATATAAGAACGAGCGACGAAGAACTTTCGATGAAAAAAAGCAAAGAATTTCAAAGAATTTTCTTTTCAAAGTCATCGTTTAGTCTTGCACTCAATTCGTAATGAAAAGGACTACACAAGTGCAATCGGTTTCCGTAACAAAGTGTGAACAAAAATGAGATCAAATTTCTTGTGCAGTCACAGCTGAAAGCATTTGTCGAAGACGAGCACTGAAATCCTCTCATTCAATACACGCGGGGTTGAGTTCATTCCTTTTCAGTGGCCCCCAGCACAACGTGGTCGACTTCGTATTCGCCGGTTAAAGGCCTCAGCACCCACACATGTCTGACTGTTCATCATTTTTTACGTTTCGAGTTTCAAGTTTTCAGATTTCAGTTCGACTTCCATGGCAGCAAACTCAAGAGAGCGTGATCAAGCGGAGACGTGCGAAAGTGAAACGAAAACACTGAACCATTTCCTTACACGTACCGCCAAGTCAAGCATTCGTTATCCTCTATTCATAAGGATAGAGCATTTTCTTCATCTTTTTTTGTTCGCCACTTCCTTTTTCTTGAATTCATTCATCTATCCATGGGATGTGTATTTTTTTTTTTTTTTACGTAATTCCATTGAAAATTATTACGTGGAATGTGCAGGTGATTGCGACAGTGCTTCCGGTGCACGAGAAAAGAAAAATCTTGTCAACGTGAAAAATGAGCATTTTTCTTTGAAGAAAATCTCTCATTCTCTAAATGACGAATGATTGCGTCGATTCAGTGCGACACAAAGGATTCACTTGAAGCGCTAGCTGCCGGGAGGAGTTTCATTCAAAAGTAGCTTAAGTTGGATCAATTGATTTGAATTGCGTAAGGTGCACTGGTCACGGGGGAAGGGCAGAAAAAT
The DNA here is from genome assembly GCA_964034865.1 of Eristalis intricaria. Lineage (NCBI taxonomy): Eukaryota > Metazoa > Arthropoda > Insecta > Diptera > Syrphidae > Eristalis > Eristalis intricaria. The sequence continues at coordinate 35,143,935 of OZ035875.1, forward strand.
GGTGTATACACTTGAGCCAATACGGGGTGGTACTACATTGTTTTTTTGATTTGAAAACTAAAGTAGTAGACAAATTTCAAGTTTGAATATTTCTGATGTGGTAAGGAGAAAATGTTCTGGATTATAGGACATCCCTTCATCTTCATCATTTCACCGAATTCATTGGCAACTATGCATGGCTTTTCTTTGGAATGCACACAAGAACCTTTTTTGATAACGTGACCAATTGAAGACAAATATTCAGCAGCCTTAGTTTCATATAGGGAATCTCTCAGGTCCTGCTTCTTCCAATTGGGGGAGAGGGCAATTATTTACATGTCCGATGTAAAGAATTGGCCGGCTCCTCGAACAGCGTTAATCAGACCAATTGAAAGTTGTAAATGATAAGTACTAGTAGAGAAATATTGCTACCACGGGTAAACCAACGACCGTACCCTTTCGCGGTCCAAAGACGATTGCCTATGCATGTCCTCTCTGACTCACCCGATCGTTGGCCACCCCCTCTTTCACTCAAGAGGGTAGTTTATGTTGATGCTTGAGTCGATTGCGGAAAAAGGACCATTTTTATTCCTCGTTCAAGGTCGCTGAACGTAAGTAATATTCGATTTTGGCAAAGGAGAGTTAAAAAAAAACGAATCCGTTGGATGATTACGTTTTGATGAGTACGTTTCTCGTGTTCATTAGTAAGACAAAGTGTAGAAGACCAGAATGCTCAGCCCTTAAAATTTGGATATTTCGAAACGTTGATTAGTCTGTCCAACGTTTCGAAATATCAAAATTTAAATTACAAAAAAGATTACCGGACGACGACGATCTTCTAAATTCTATGGCATGTCTCGATGAGTAGACAAAATGGTATGAACCTTTGCAATTCTTAGATAAGTTTGAAAAAATTTAAAAAAAAACTCGTGCAGCTTATAATTTATTATGTAATTCTTATAATTATAATATCAACAAATGTTTCAGGTCTAACATAGTCAAACCTTATTTGAGTAGTCGCGAGGATAAAACGTGAAGCACAATGCAAGTTTTTCAGAAATAGCATCTGGAGATACTGTAGGATGAGGAGCGTTTTCCTATCCGTTTACGTTTAGAGTTTTGGGGGTGAAGTTAAAAAGGAAAAACTGACCACCAATTTGATGCCTGAGTATAAACGACATGAAACTGTTAATGTTTATTCCAATAATTATGCGAGACCCAGCAGGCGAATGTGAATGTTAAGCAAAAATTACTGTTTCGGATTCAGCATCACCCTGTCGCTCAACGAAGGCTTGTTTGACATTTTGTGTGTGTGTAGCAGTACCATACGGCTCCCGAACCACTGCAGAATTTTCCAGCCAGAAGTAACAGCTAGCCAACGACTAAATCTGCATAGGCTGTGGAGACGAAGAAGAAAAAGAGGATTCCCCTCCTTGCCACTGCCCAGACTCTGCCAGTTGAGATTTAGAGGACAGGGAGATTATTTTTTTCTAGATATCCAGGATGTAATAGAAAACTCACTAACATCTCTTTTCAGATTTGTACAGATTTCACGATGGCTGTGCAACACACTAACATGACGGTACGAGGAAGATGAAAAGAGGAGAATAATTCTCTGAACACTCAACACGATGGGTCCAAAGAGATAGAGAGAGAGAGAGAAGGGAGGGAGAGGACGCCTGGCCTAACGTCACTGTCCTGATTTAATGGCTATCTCACATGAAAGGCCTTGAAGTTTTTGCAAATAACACATTCCCTTTGTTTGTCAGACCGCCATGACCCTGTCCACGAAAGGACCTTATGAATGAATTCCATGAACTCAATAGACTTTGTTGGCACACTTAACACACTTAATGATTGCAATAGGTGCAAATAATCTCGAGTAAGCTGCGTAAAGAGGGCACCATGACTCAGAAGCATTCCCCTTCCATAAGCACAGAGTGAAGAAAACAAAAGAGGACAAATCTCGAAGTGGCTACAAACGTCTACCACGAGGTGTTGAAATGTCTCAAAACACGCACGAAATTGAATATTTTATGTGTTCACTTTCCTCACTTCAATTTGAGCTTGACAAGCGCTCATGCCCCGGCAATGATAAAGGGTCACTTCATCTCCCATGTCTAAGCATCAACCATTCAAAATTAATATCTCTCAATAACCAACCCACAATTCAATAAAGTAATTGAATTGATACGCCTTCATTATGATCACATTACGGACAGCGCCCCATGTTCCCCCTTTCCGGCACGCGGCACTCTGTGGCACGTTATAACGATCCCAGTTGGGCAAAAAAAAAAACATATTCAATTCAATAAAAAATTACATCGGCACACTTATTTCAGATGAAAACATCCGTCTTGAAACCCGAACCCGAACCCATTCCGCTTGACCCCAAACTAGACTACGCTGGCCCACAGGCACGCACAAAGGTCAGCCGACAACAAATTGGAGATGTTCCCAGCCCCCGTCGGAGAAATGATGGATTACGAGCATTTCTTACGCCAGGACACAGCAGAAAAGTGTTAACTCAACACAAAATGTCCGTGCTTTCGTTCGTCTCCGTCCAGCATAAGTTGATATTTGACAGCCACGAGGGGATGGCCCATCGTTCACACAGCCCGTGGGGAGTGGGTGGCGAGGCCGGTTGAATAAATAAGAGACAACTACACCGAAAACGTGGTCCCAAGGCAAATAAAATCGAAGGAACCCAGCGATAAAAAAAAGAAGAGAAAACTTTCAAAAGTGACGATAATGGTGGAAAATTTTCAACTTCTCGACGCCTTTGAAATGGCCGAAGAGTGAGCGAGGAGCCCAACCGAAGAAAAAAAAAAACAACAAAAGCATCGACGAACAAAGATAGCATTGGAAGGCGGCCATTCATGAAACGGCACAAATGGAACTCGATGGGACGAACTTTTCTTTGACTTCCTCGGGCAATCTTAAAGCGTTAATCGCGCCCATCCTGCTGTCAACACAAGCATCATCCCTTCGCCGGGGCAGGGCACACGAAACGCTGTGATTTCCAACCTTTGCGCTCACTGCTCCTCCCTAGGGTAGTCCCGCGATTGATCTCAGGGGATTTGCTCGAAAGTTAATGAATTTTTTCCTTCGACTCCTTTGAAATTATTTCAGCCAGGCTGTGTATGGGAATCTGGGAAGAGATGTGATTTGAATATTCCGATGGAAGGTCCACGTCGGCAACTCATTTAGGCAGATAGAACCAATGCAGGTTTGTACGCACGATTCTTGGAACCGAAGTCAATGGGGTCTGGGACAATGAAATGTTAATCACAACTGACTGAGCGCGCACTTGGAGGTGGGGTGAGCGTAATGGAATTTCTGGCCCATTGGATATACGGAATATTGCGTGGAACCCACGCTTGTTTTGGATGGGACACAGTCGAAAGGGTACGTTTCATTGGAATTGAGCATGTCCAAGCGGGGGCGGTGGGGCACCTAATCTTCTGGTCTTGAACCGTCTGGCTCATTGGGAGCAACGCTAATGAATGCTTCTACAGAGCACGACAGACATTAAGAAGGGGAATTGAACACAATTGAACCTGGAAATTGGCTTGGGTCGTAAACATACGCATGTTAAGTGGAATGAAAACGGAAACTCTGCCTTTGCGGGACTAAGCAATTAGCCAGCACTACCGGCGTACTGACTTGGGCTTTTGTGGGGAATACAAATGCAATGATCAAGCACTAATTTATGGAAGTATTTAAAGGATTCGCAAATTTTTGTTTGCAAAAACACAATAAACAGCCTACAGCAGGAGTTACGTGCCGCAATACTTCCCACACTTCTGCAACACACATAGCAACATAGTATCCGTTACATGTTGTAATGGCTTCAGGCCAGGAAAGTCCACCTGCGATTGGCAACCTGGGGTGATTGTCACTTTTCACGAAGGATGAAAAAAGAGACCTCTTTTAAGCCTTCCGTCGAAAGTTTACTCCAAGGTATTGGAAGCGCGTTCTAGAGCTGTGAAAGAGCCCAGGATGGGAAATTAATCAGTGCAGCTTTTGTCCCGGCAGAAGCACAACTACCCAGCTTTTCACTCTAAGCTAATCTTGGGAGCGCGCCAAACTCATCTAAGGCTGTTTTGCAGATTTAAAAAAGACATACAAACGTGTTCCTCGAGGAAACTTTGGAGTGTTCGGCACGGGTAAGGGATGTATGGTCTTCTTTTGAGGGCCATTCAGTCGCTATACAAAACCTATAGCAGATGTGTTTGGGTTAACGGTGCTAAAACAATAACTTTAACCGTGAACGTTGGATTCCGCTAAGGCTGTGTCTTGTAACCTCTCCTTTTTCATTATATGTATGGACTGGATGTTGCAGAGAATTTGGAAAAACCATTTCTGCAGACTGCTAAACGGCGATGATGACACCAATACCGCTGTCAGGCAGAATGTTCCACTAAATACGGACGATGATCGACGAGAATTCCGTCCCCCCGACTAAGACGAGGTCAAGATAGCAATATGAAGACTGAAGTCTAACAAAGCTGCCGGTGCGGACTGTCCGCTGAAATATTTAAGGCAGGTGGAGATGATCTGGTTGGGTGCATGCACCCGCTCATCTGTAAGATATGGTCGGAGGAAAGCATGCCCGATGAGTGGAATCTCAGTATCGTTTGTCCGATCCACAAGAAAGGAGCCCCTTTTGACTGCGCCAACTATAGAAGGATAAGTCTCCTGAACATCGTTCACAAGATCTTCTCTGCCGTTTTGTGTACTCGCCTGAAGTCGTTTATAAATAAGGTCCATATCAGTGTGGCTTCAGGCCAGGGAAGTCCACCATCGACCAGATTTTCACACTACGGCAGATCCTGGAAAAGACACAAGAAATGCAAATCGACACCCACCACCTTTTTGCCGATTTCAAGGCCGCAGATGGCAGCCGCATATGGCAGGGACGAGCTATACAACGCCATTTCTAGTTTGGACATTCCTGCCAAACTCGACAGACTGAGCAGGATAACGATGGATGGAATTCTCGCTGCTCCTTCAAGGTTGGTAACTTAATCCCCGAGACCTTAAACGTCAAAAAGGTTTTAGACAAGGCGACGCGCTGTCATGTAACTTATTTAAAATAATCATTGAACATACCGTGCAAGACATTCTGGCCAATACAAGAAGCACGATCTTCCAAAAATCTGTATAATTGATCTCATACGCGGACGACATTACTGAGACGGAAGTGGCTAAAGTGGCTCTACTGGTAAAGGAGGGAAAAACTAAGTACATGCTCATCAAGAAAGGACACACATCACCGACGAATCGCCGAGAAGGTCACCATAGGCAGCTATAACTTCTGTTCAGCGTTTGATTTCGGTACTGACATAGTTTGCAATGTTGGCCTTCATAACCTCGGCTTCGCGGTCAACATTATAAAACAAACAGAACTGATCATCCACAGAACGTGAAGGATGAAGTCGGCTCCGCGGCCAACATTACAAACAATGTCAGTCCCGAAATCAAACGCTGAATTCAAATTCAAAAGATAATTTAGTAACAAAGCCCTCTCTCGGAAGACTAAGTTGACTCTGTATAAGACCTTGATAATGCCCGTCTTGCTTTACGGCGCAGAGGCATGGACTATATCCAAAGCAAAGCGATTTTTGGTCCTGTTTGCGTTGATGGCGTTTGGAAAAGAAGGTCTAAGCACGAACTATACGGGCTGTAAAGCAACAGAGTCTAGCCAGGCTTCCACGGATCCTTCGCCTAAGATGGTTAAGTCATGTAGAGCGTATGGACAACTCATATCCGGCCCTCGAACAACTTGACGTGCGACACTGGATGCAGCTAGCCCAGGTACACCCCGGACTGTAGCGCCAAATAATGAAGAAGAAGTTGTAATTGTTTATGAATCTGTGAGCGGTAACATACTTTCCGAATTTATCCCCCCCCCCACCATTTTTTGTTTACGCGAAAGCGTCCTCTTAGATTTCCTTTTGAGATCTTGCTATTTGTTTACATGCTGTAATAGTTTCAATAACTGTGCAATATATGCTAGATGGCTATAAAAAAGTAAGGCAGTCGATCTTGGACCACCTTCAAATCAACATATCAATTTTTCTTTGGTTAATATTGAATATGCAAATCATCACTTCCTTTTATAAAAGGAAGTTAAGATTTGATGTATATATGTATCTGACACAAAATCTGCGAATCTACCTAACGGATTCGAGCGCAGTTTCCTCTTCTTCTTCTTCATTTGGCGCTACAGTCCGGGGTGGACCTGGGCATCAACCAACAAGCCTCTCCAGTGTCGCACGCCAAGTTGGTTGAGGTCCTTCTCCATCTGGGTGCGCCACCTTAAACGCGGGCGTCCTCTGTTGCGTTGTCCCACGGGTTCGGAGTCGAAGACTCTCCGCAGAGCGCAGTTTCCTATAGCTTCATAATTCTTCTGCGGAGTTTTTTCTATACCACATATTAAGTTTTTTTTTCAACAAAAACCCTTTAAATAAACATGTTAAGTAATTAATTTGATTTTTTCCCCATTTTTCGGTGGTTCATCTCAACTTCTCTTGACTCTTAGAGTCAGTGTAGAACTTTCATTAACGAATCCATTGGTATACATGTTATCTTTGTACGTTGTCTAAGAGAAAAGTTACAACATAAAATATATATTATTTGCATTGTTTTGCGAATAAGATGACTGGAGGCCATTGCCAATCTCAGTGCGCAAGCGGCGTACGTATTTATGCGTGTTCATTTATAGAACACGAACTACGAGTGTATTCATACTACTGACCATTGCCAGTTTTGTTGCCCAAAGAGCGTTCGTTGATGTGCGTGTTCATTCTAAGAAATATATGTATGTGTATTCATACCACTTGAGCTACATATGATATTGTTATTTTTGATGATTTCCACCAACGTAGTGGACACGTTGTGAAAACAAGAATATTGATAACAAGAATTAATAAATAATAAAAAAGTGGTATTTAACACAATGTATGTACATAAATCTGAATGTGGTTATTTGAGGTATGTATATTATAGGCGAGTGTATACAGTACGGTACAAGAAGAAAATGGTAAAGTTACTTTTATCCTGAAATGATTCAGCGTCCAGAATCAATGAATTCATTTCAAGCAAGATCAACGGTGACGCACAAATTTATCGATCTATTGACACCGTTGTAAATACGGATGATAAATACATTTTCCAACAGAATTTTTAAATTCTACGAATCCAGTAGGACTACCAGGGCACATTATTTTCTTAAAAGTTGGAGTGCCAATAATTTTGCTTAGAAATTTGTGTCCTCTAAAGCTGAGCAATTGAACAAGGTTACTGGTAACAGCTTTAAGACCTAATGTAATTGGAGCGATTATTATAACTGGACCAGGCACAGATGAGAATGTATTTATTTTACGAATACCGATGATACCTTCGGACTACCCATTTCTTTTTAAAAGGCTGCAGTTTCCAATTAAGTTATGTTTTGCTATGACTATCAATAAGGCTCAAGGTCAAACAGTTAAATTTATCGGTATTGATTTGAGCAATGAATGCTTTTCCCATGGACAACTATACGTAACCTGCTCACGAGTAAATAAGCAGGAAAATTTGCATATATTAATTATTTATTTAAAAAATAATGGTAACATATGTTTGCCATTTATTTAAATCCGTTTAAGGCTAATTCTAAGGAAAATTTGCACACTTACTGTTTATGTTTGTACTTCATAAAAATGTTCTCAATGTCAATACTTTGTTTGTGTTTTTACTGTTTAAAATTCCTTTCGTTACGTGGGAACGGTTCCCATAGTATCTCTTGCAGATTTTCACCTACCCTCGCACAAAAAAAGAAAAAAGCCAAATGGATCATCACTTCATCAAGTTAGATTGTCGGCATTGAATTGTCCACCAGTTTTTTAAATATATTTTCGTGGGAATTGCAATGACGAAATTGTTCAAACGCGCACCATCCTCGAGAAATAATTGCTGACTTGCAAGTTTATTTTCATGAGCATAACGGATTGCTGACTGCTTAAGACGGCATTGGACAGAATGCCGTCGGACGATCATAGAATTGTCATAAGAGCTGACAAAATGCCTGCTGGACTCATAAACATGAACGTAATCTTACCAGGCATCGCGTCAGGAAATTCCAATGTCTACGCGTACGAAGTCGCGGGTACAGCTAGTCAAATATAAAATGTTACTTAATAGTGTCTTCAGTATTGTTGTTTCTTATCTGTTCGTCGTCGTCCTGGAACATAATTCAGGCATTTTAAAAATATGGCCAGCATGCCATGATCGGCCCGCGAAACAAATAATTACGAGCCCCGAAATCAACTCAATCAAGTGCTAATTTCATGTGTGTCTCATTTCAATTACTTTCGGAACACACCTAATATGTGTTTTTTAATATCTATGGATACAATTTCCAGAAAGAATAGACTTATCCTGTGTAAGCAATTTTTTGACTATCTGTGAATACAAGTTAAAGACAAAGACCGTTTTTTATTTTATTTTCCCTCTATAAGGGACTTTATTTAAATTCAAATCCGATCTTGCTTCGATCACTGCTTTCTTAAAACTAAACTACTTTCCTTAACCTATCCTAATTGCTCGATGTCCATGAGCAATGACCTTGACACAATTGCGTCCCACCTAATGTGAGAGCGTGTTACCTTACACACTACTCCGAAAAGAACAAATCAAAAAATAATTGAATAGTACAGCACTGTTTGCTGACTGCGGACAGTATTTACAGTACTCCCCAAATATAAGCAACCCCTTCAATAGCAAAACCCTTTAATAAGAACAAATTATATTCCGCGGAGACTTACTAACGCCATCCTAAGCCCACCTAAGGTCCCCGCTTGATAGGAATTTCATTGAAAACTCGCTTATAAGCAACATAATCTTATGCCTAAACGTATGTGCTATTACCCGAGGAGAACTGTGACTAATTTGTTTTGTTTTTCCCTGGGAGGAGGAACCACACCAGATTCTTGATTGTGTGGTACCCACACTTTTTTATATGAAGTTTTTGTCAGAAGAAAAAGCGGGTCGCGGTGGCATAGTGGGCAATGCGTCAACTCCTAGGCACAGGATGGCAGCTTCGATACCCGAATTTACCACCTTTCATAATACTCGCCTCGACCTCGATTTTTCCTGCCTAGAAAAAAAAAAGCTTCTCAACTACGCCGCTCGGAGTCGGCATTAAACTTTAGGTCCCATCCACCCGTGAAAGAACAATGGCACGCACAACACGCGGGGATGCTATAGAAGCTAGGCTCAAGTCCGTCTCGCTCTCTGTTCCGCTCTCGTACGTGGGTGTGACGTTGTGAGTATGTGTGTCGCCCCTACGCAAATTAGCCTCGGTGCCTGTAATATATATAATTTTCTAATAACTTTCACAGTCCCACCTCTTTCGAGTTACTGGCAATGCTCAAAGAGTTTTCCTTTCTAGAAAAATGCTTCTCAACTTCCCCGTTCGGAGTTGGCATAAAACTGTCACTTCCACTCATGAGAGAACAATAGCACGCAAAACATGAGTGGCTGCTGAGAAACTAGTCCCAGGCCCTCTACGGGCTGTAGCGCCACTCATATTATTATAATTATAGTCACTTACGACTTGTTCAATTTGCAATCAATCCAATACACTTTGCCAGTGGGGCGCGTCAACCAGCAGCTTGACTGGCTGATCGTCTGCATATAGAGATCAAGTGGAAAAGGTTCTATTAAGACCTCCAAGCCCGCCGTTTTTCTTCTTCTTAGTGCGCTACAGTCCGAGGTGGACCTGGGCGTCAATCCACATGCCTATGCAGTCGTCCCGATCTGATTTCACCTGTCTCCAATTTCGCACAGCCAGTTGAGCTCCCCATCGACTTGTGTGCACCACCCTCTACGTGGACGCTGACATCCTCTGTTCTCTCAGCTCAGTCGAAGATGGAGGATAGGCTCTAAACGGCTCATCCACCTTAGGCGTTTGACCCGTAGACCCGTAGCCCGTATAGTTCGTTGTTGAACCTTTTCCTCCAAATGCCATCAACGTGAACTGAACAGAAAATTTCTCTTGAAAAGACCAAAAGCCTCTCCATCCGTTTTGGAAATAGCCCATGCCTCTGGGGGACGGGGATGGTCAAGGTCTTATACAGTGTCAACTTGGTCTTCCGAGAGAGGGCTGTGTTAATCAATTGCTTTTTGAGCCCAAAAAAGCAGCGGTTGGGAAGAGTTATTCTGCGTTTGGTTCCGGTACTGACATTGTCCGCTGAGCTGAGGTAGACGAAGTCCTTCACTCCCTCGAAGTTATAGCGGCCTATAGTGACGTTCTGGCCGAGTCATCGGTATTGTGCGTCCTTTCTTGATGACAGCATTAACTTTGTTTTATCATCGTTTACCGCCTGACCCACTTTGGCAGCTTCGGTCGCAGTGTCAGTAAACGCTTCATTGAGGGCTCGCTGTGTTCTGCCAATCACGTGAATGTCGTCCGCGTATGCCAGCAACTGTAAGCATTTTTGAAAGATCGTGCCCCCAGACCTATCGAGAGAGTTTTGCACGATCTTCTCAAGAATGATATTGAAGAAAAGAAGTCACGCCGTTGGAGTTGTGTCAATAGCTTCTTTGACGCCGGGGTATGGAAGTCTTGATATTATATCCTCTGAACACCATCACTCAAGGAAGCTTCATATCGCACTCCGGAGTCGAATTAAGCGTTTTAATTCCTCTTTATAGAATCTACTGCGTGTTCTAAAATTGTGAAGGACTCGCGACATGTGTCCAATAAATCTACTTATCGCCGAAGCCCAAGTGGCATGCTTTATATTCCCTCAAAATGCTTTCTTCTCCTCCACAGCTTCGACAGAGATCGTAGACTACTGGAAAAAAGTTCCCAACCTATTGTAATCTTCTTGGTCAAAGTGAACAAATATTTTTTAATGGTCCATCAACAAATTCCTGTTCATGGCTTGTTTCTCTGCTAAAAAACAAAAGTTTCAATGTTGGCTGACGCAGCCTCCAGGGATGGAGCGAAAAAAAAAATAAAATAAAGTTGCTGTCCCGACAGAGGAAGGCACAGAGCTGTCATGATAAAGGCACCTGGTAGTAAAGTACACGCCTCAGGGGGCCAGTGTTTACCACTTAAGTATCGCAGGCAATTGTGTTGGAGTGCATGTTTTCAGTTGTTACTTGGATTGGCGAATAGTGAGAGGATTCATGCTGCAATTTCTTTAGACTTTTCAAAGGTTCGGGATCTGCACATGGTACTTCTCGATCCTGAGGTTGTTAAGCGCAAGCAATATTGCCCTGCGTTCAATGTTGGTCAAGGTGTTGCCGACGACAAGAAATGCCGCGGGTGTCCTATCAAAAAGTGGTCACTGTGGGTGAGCGCTTGTTGAAAGCATTCTGGGCAGTTTGAAGTCTGCACGTTAGATTGATTTGCCTGATATGTTGGTCCATTAATTTCCTCACGGCTTTCAGAAGAAAGAAGTGGATCTAAGGTCCTCCGGTTTGACATGAGAGCATTGTCCCGCTTTGGGAATTAATACTAACTTCACTCTCTTCCAGAAGCTGGAAACATGAACTACGAGCATGCAGCCTCTGAAGATGTTCACTGCCCATGGGATGATAAGATATGCTGTCCTTTGAAGCTCCGCGGGGAAAAAGCCGTGAGGTCCTGTTAACATGAAGGGCATATTCTCACATGATGTGTGGATGGAAACTTGGTGATTTGGGGATGATGCCTGGCTCCACTGAGTTCGTCGGGCCATTCTAACTCCGTTTTGAAAGTAATGAGATTTGCTTGTTTTAGAAAAATCATTTCTGTCAGGCAGAACGGTCCGCTCCAAGCAATAGTAATACAAAAGTCGAATAAAGCTGCTGGTTCAAACGGATTGTCTGCTGAACTCTTTAAGGCGTCCAGCTGTCTTTAGTTAGTAGGGTACATGCATCAACTCATCTGTAAGCTATGATGGGAGGAAAGCATGCCCCATGAGTGGAGTCTCAGTCCCGCTTGCCCGATCCGCAAGAAAGGAGACCCTTTCCACTGATACCCTAAGTATGGCTGTTTTATGTGAGCACTTAAAACCATTCGTCGATAGCCGATTGGTCCTTATCAGTGCGTTTTCAGGCTAGGGCAGTCCTATCGACAAAATCTTCACATTACGGCAGGGACTGGAAATGCAAATTAACACACACCACCTTTTCGTCGATTTCGAGGCCCTAGATGACAGCGTGCATAGAGAGGAGCTATACAGCGCCATGTCTATTTTGGACATTCCTGCCAAACTCGTCCGACTAAGGAGGATGACGATGGAGAATTATCGCTGCTCCATCAAGGTCGGTAACTAACTCACCGATAGCTTCAACGTTAAAAAAGCTTTTAGACAAGGCGACGCGGTGTCATGCGACTTTTTTAACATCATCCTGGAGAAGATCGTGCAAGACTCACAAGCCAACACGAGGCACGATCTTCCAAAAATCCTTACAATTACTCTCATACGCGGACGACATTGACATGTTTAGTCAAACACAGTGATCCGGCAATGAGGCGTTTGTTGGCATGGGACCGGAAGCGGCTAAAGTGGCTCTGGTGGTAAGCGAGGGCAAACCAAAGTACATGCTGTCATCCTGAAATGGCACAACGTCGTCGACTCGTCCAGAATGTCATTGTAGGGAGCTATAAATTCGAGGTGGTGAAGGACTTCGTCTACCTCGGCTCCGCCGACAATATCAGTACCGAAACCAAACGCAGAATAACTCTTGCCAACCGCTGCTTTTTTTGGGCTCAAAAGGCAATTAATTAACACAGCCCTCTCTCGGAAGACCAAGTTGACACTGTATAAGACCTTGATCATCCCCGTCCTGCTTTACGGTGCAGAGGCATGGGCTATTTCTAAAGCGCATGAAGTGGCTTTTGGTTTTTTCGATAAAAATGTTCTGTCCGCGATATCTCAAGTTTGCGTTGATTTCGAGAAGAAGGCTCAAACACAGAGAGACATGAGTCTAGCCAGTGGCTCACGGATCCTACCCCTAAGATGGTTAGACCATGTAGAGGGTATGGAAAACTTTGCTCCGGCCGGAAGAATCTTCGACTCTAAGGCTGTGGGACGACGCAACAGATGACGGCCACGCACAAGGTGGCGCACACAAGACGAGGGGGACCTAAGCCGGCTGGGTGTGCGAAAGTGGAGACAGCTGGTGGGTCATCGGACCGGCTGCAGAGAAGAGGCATGTTGGATGAGGCCAGGTCCTCCGCGGACCATGAAAAAGAAAAATAAGAAGAAAGCATCCTTGTAGAAGTCGCAGTCTGTAGCATTACGAGATCTTCGCGCTTAGTTGTAAAGCTTTCTGTACTCGTTGCGCAGATGACTTATTTGCAGGTTCCAGAGAGGTTTGGATTTACCTCTTTACCTGCTAATTGGACAAAATAACCGTTGTGTTGTTGGATGTTTTTGTGAGCATGTCCGCCGTGTGGTCAAGAGTGGTCAGATTGTAAGCTTCTTTGGTCATTCGAATAATTTTGAGAATCGAGAAGTTCTCGAGATGCTGTTTGAATAGATTATCCCTCGAATGCGCCCATCACCAATGTCCATGACTTTCTGTCTATTCCCAAAAGTACAGGAGGCTCTATTTTTTCAATGAAGTGTCGAATGTTGGCCCCCATTACTCAGTTCTTCGACCACTGACCGTCAATATCATTTTTGAAGAAACAGATATAGACCAACATAGACTCCGAATGATGACTTTCTCTGGATGTTATGGTGTTTCATAGCTTTAGGTTGAGTTTCTCGAATTGGACAATATTTTTGCAGAAAAAATAATGTAAGAATTTCTAAGCCTTGATCCGCCCTGAGTGTATACATGTCAACCCTCTCCATTCCAATTCAAGATTGAACGTACATTTCTTGTTCAAGAGGAAAACAATCGCATGGTTAAGAAACAACCTTCATTCCCAAGCCTTTGTTCCCAGCCCAGATTGGATAGACAAATGCATTGGATGACCTGCACAAAGTGGAACGAAAAGTTCTGCAATTAATAATCGTAGCAACAAAAATTCATAATTGAACCCCACATTGACCAGGAGAATAACTAAAAAAAACTACAACTGGATGCGAAAAGAAAAAGAAAATTAGCACGTCTCCTCTTTAACCCCCCCAATCCGACCGTGAACACGGCCAAGACCTAGATGCAGTCGAAAGGATAAAATTGCAGCAAAAATATCCATCTACCCCATTCAAAATCCAAAGGGCACCAAACCACTGATATGGGAACAGAATACGTTTTTAATCGAAGCACAAGAAGAAGAAAAAAAAAACCAACCCCAACAAATGAATAACCGACGACAGGGCCGCCCTTGTCCGTGCACTGAATGCTTTCATTTATTTATTCAGTAAAACAAGAAAATGGGAAAAAGAGATCCAACAAATAATGGGAATCCCATTTTATGCTTTTAACTGTGTGTGGAGAGATAGGCACACAAAAGAGTGGATTTCATCAACGGTCGTGCGTATGGGTGTGTGTTCGAACGCCCCCACAACGTACGAGCAGTACTTGAAAACTAACAATAAAAATTCATAATTTAGTTTTTTACGGTATACAGCTTCAGCTGGTGTGTTGGTTTAAGGTGGCAAGGCAGGGCCTGATGGTGAGTGCACACCAACATTTAGGCTGATACGTGGTGACTTTTCATTCGAATGAAAGCACTAAAAGCCGCGGAAATTCGCCTCGCAATGGTGGCATATTGCATCGTTCTGAATATTAATACTCACTCTTGGGCGGGTTGCGTACGCACATACGATACAAAATCTATCCATATACGAAATACGTGACGTGAAGAATATCTGCTTGATAAGCCGTTGTGTTCCACACGTTGCCGCACCCTTATTGTGGAGCCCCTGCGGATCCATAGTTAAGGCACAAAAGCAACAATGCACGCGGACGATGACGACGTTGTGTCGACGGGCGGTGGAGGAGATGGGGGGAAAGGGACGATACTGCTGCTGATGATAATTACGGTGATGAAATATAAGCAGGAAAATATAAAACACAGAACACACACACACACACACCCGAGCAGAGAGACTCTCAAACAGTAATTAATGACAATGATTATGAGTTTTTGTCCGTCGAGCAAGTCTGCAACGACACGACACGGATAGGGGAAACCACTGCCATCTGGAATCTAGACGGATAACTTGCAATGTTGCACGACTACTACATGCCCGTACATTGTACAACCACTATTACTACAACTTTTCTACGACCGCCTTACCGCCCGTCCGCCCATCCACCCACCAGTGCAATGGTCGTGATATCGTCAGACTCTCCAGCAAGTGGAAGTGATCCATCTACACCCACCCACCCACGCAGACTTCCACCCACATTCTGCAAAAATCCCCCGCAAATCATGGCTCGCCTCTCTCTCACTCACTCACTCCCGTGGTTTCTCTTTCCCATTCGTGTGCTTTTATTTTATGCCATTTTTCATTTCAATCCTTTTACCACCCGTTCGTCTGCATACTAATTGTGTGGGGAGTTCCCTTAAAGGTTTTTTCCTCGTGTTTTTATTTTTTTTTTCTCTCTCGTATTATTCTGTTTTTGTCTCGTGTATGAGAGGCTGTGCCGATGGTGGGGGATCAGCTCGGTTTGGTTATTACCTTTTACGTGGCGGGGGCTGATGGTCAGACGGGGTGGGGGTTGTGGATCGCGCGGTGGAGTGCAAAGGAACGAATATTCTCAACATAAAATTATTGCGATAATTAAAAAAAACGTACCCATAAACACAGTCGAACGCATATTGAACGTTCGCTGGGGATTTCTCTCTCATTGGTGTTGGCGCACTGGTGGTGGGTGTAGTTTTCATTTTTTTTTTTTCATTTTCAAAGGACACTTCAGCGTATAATGTATTAAAGGATTAAAATGAATACCATCACTGACAAGCAACATTGCACGGGGCACTGTACGAGGATAATATGAGCGTCAAGGGATGCCAATGCCAATAGTGTGCTTGTTGCCTTCCGAGAATATCCAGGACCTTTGTGTATGTGTGCAGATTAATGTGCGGTCCTTGATGGAGTGAGGGGGTTCGGAGGCTATAACTTATTTGTTTTGCAGATGCAGATGATACACAATTCGCTTGAAGTCGTTTGTATATCACTCTGCTTGAGGTCACCATTGATTGTAGAAAATTACATACTAACAAAGCAAGGCCCATAGACATGAATTCATTTGAAACAGCGAGTCTATAAAGTGCGTTTGTGATGAGTATCAATTCAAAGCTAGGATTAAAATGTACGAGTAGCTCTGAAGGCTGGCCAAAAGTCACTAAGCACCTGACACGAGCTTATCAACAGAGTCGTAGAGGCGATAGTTTTGTTGTATTAGAGTCAGGTCGACCGTACCTTCAGCATGCCGTAGCCACCTAAGACAAGTCGAATACAGTGGAATCTTCCCATCAAATCGGCATCAACTCAAGCAGATACACCCAGCTCCAACTTAAAGTTTGACATTGGAGATATCAAGCGATAGAGAAACTTATCCATTAAAGAACATGTTCGGTATTGGGTGTAGCAAGCAGCCTGATCATGGGCTTATGACAAACAAAAAAATAGTACGTATACGCCTGTTTCATCATAAATTTCGTTCTATGTTAGTTTCTATGTCGTTTGTGTTGCTTCGCTCTTGCAGCATTTATCTCATGAGTAAGTTCCTATAATTGGATCTCAATTAAGAGTAATACTGCTTCTTGTTCAGCTCAATCATACTCATAGAGGCCCTCTATGCATTTGTTAGCCTTTCTTCGTTCTCTTCTGTCAGCAACCACGAAGCGCGAAGCATCGTAGACACTAGAAACAAGCTCAAATTATGCTTTGATGCCATTATTAAAATAAATTATAACGTGTTTTCTTAATAATTTGCTACGCTCCTATTCTGCAACGCCTGTGGTGCTCTTAAGAATAAGTCCTTAAAATTAAAATGCATTGTCATTATTATGTGGCCCCTGCTCGTTGACTTGAGAAACAAGTGCTTGTGGTGGAAGATAAGTAAAAGGTTATTCTAAGAGAGAACAAGATGGGGGTCGCATCACTTCGCCAAATCACATCTATTCCTTCGAACTTTGGAACTTGACAGAGTTTAAGGAACTTAATACCATCCTAAGATATAATAATAATAATATGGGTTTCGCTACAGTCCGAGGCGGACCTGGGCCTAGCTTCTCAGCAGCCACTCGAGTGGAAGAGACCTACAGTTTAATGCCGACTCCGAACGGCGACGTTGAGAAGCTTTTTCTAGACAGGAATACTCTTTGAGCATTGTCATTGACTCGAAAGAGGCGGAGCCGTGAATTATCAAAGGTTGGTAAATTCGAGTATCGAACATGTAGGAGTCGACGCACTTATCCACTACGCCATGGCGACCCACCATCCTAAGATACATTTTGTAAAATGCGTTGAAAACTGAAGGCCGCTACTAAGGTAGACATGGCTATAACCATTTTTGTAGATTAGGTCAGCATCATTGTGGACATTTGCCCTCTTAAAAGCAGATCAGAACGGAATCATTCTCTTTTTTTATTAACGTAACGTTTGTGATTGGAACTGGCTGCCAAATAAAAAATATACTAAAATCCAAGAGTACCGCAAGACAGGCAGCATGGTTGTAGGTTGCGTGTTTTATTCATTAAACCTTTTTTTTGGCGCGGCTTCTCACGAAAGTGCTTCTCCAAGAATACCTGTCAGACTGACGTTTACAGCTTAGCTGTACAAAGAATAATCGGATTAATTCCGCAAGTTTTCTAAAAGCCATGAACTCATTTCGAACAGGACTATGGTATACACCAAGATAGCCGCTGTCAAATCGTACACATTCAGCATGTTTTATGGGACAGTTTGAATAGGCGCCACCCACTACTGTATATGCATGATTCAGCAACCTTAGGTGTTAGACCTGTAGACAAAAATGTGATTTTTTTTAATTTTTACCTTAATTTTAAAAAATTTGCATATTGCAAAAAACATTGGTTTTTCCTAATGCCATACTTAAATTTAATATTGAAATGAAAGGGCAACCCTAAACCTAAGCTAGTAAATCAATTTAAGAGAACTAACCAATATGATATTCTGACACATTTGCTTCAATTTTGCAAACTCGAAAGTTAAAAAAGGATGCTGGCACCCCTGGGTCTGTGCAACTAACTGCATCCCCACGACAAGTTGACCAAATTCAAGGCGGAGCAGTCAGTCAGAAAGCGGACGCGTGACTCCACGCCTCATATTTTTTTCTTTCCATGTTCCTTAATCATATCAGTGGTTCTTGCATATTGTAATTATTCTTTTCTTTAATTTGTTTCATCACAATTTCATTCAATTCCTTTGTTTTGTTCAATTTTAATATTTGCGAAGTACTTTGGTTTTTTTTTGTATTAAAAACATTGAATTTTGTTTAAAAAGTTTGACTTTATCGATTTTCATGGTGTACTGCATTTATACCTTGAATTGAAATACTTCCCATTGCTAAAGTAAGGAAATTAAAAAAAAAAATTGTTTATCGTTTCTTGTTATTTGGGTATTTGATTTCTAGCTTAGCAGTATTTTTACTAATAAATAAACTATATTTACTTACTAACAAAAAAGAAAATGTTTTGACTTATGTCCAGCTACGTTGTTCTAAATCGACCACTGTTCGGCGTCACCATTGATCAAAGTCAAATTAGCGTCATCAATGGCTCGTTAAAATCAAATTTAATACGTCATCCGTAGCATTAAAGCAAAATTGACAAATACGTAGAAGTGGTCGAGTCGTAACAAGGGCGAATTTAAGAGTTCTAGTCAAACTTTTCAAAATGAGTGCTAAATGATTTTTTTTTCTTAAGAAAAATAAAGTAAATTTAATTAATAAATAAACATACCACATAAACGTACCACATTCGAATTCGACATTTCAAATGAAAAATCAAATTTGCAGTATGTTGTTCTGTCAAAACCAGCCCATATTAGCGAATGCATAAATTTGTGCCACAATGATTAGTTTTATTCAAATTAATTAAATTTGAGTTTTTATTAAAACCAATTTATCTTACTTTTTTACTACTTGTGAGGGTAAACTTGTTACTGAACCGCAGGGAATGGTGGATGTGTTTAAGCAGCACTTCCAACAGCTGCTTAACAGGCCTCACCAGGAGAGAATGTTAGGAAATCAAGAAATCCCAACTCCAGTCGATGAAGCAGTCTTCCCACCTAGCTTTTAAGAAGCCGGCAGAGCCATTAAAAGGCTGAATAACAACAAAGCCGCATACACAGATGGCTTTCCATTAGACCTCTTCAAGACCGGTGGCGATGTTCTGGTAGGGAGCATGCACTATATCATCTGTAGAATTTGGGAAGACGAAAGCTCGCCCGACGACTGGAATATCAGCTCCATCCACAAGAAAACCGATCCTACCTCTTGTAACAACTGTAGAGGTATATCCCTGCTCAACGTCGCGTCGCCCACAAGATCCCATCCAGCGTACTGTGTGAACGTCTAAAGCCGTCTTGCACCGCACTAATCGGCACGTACCAGTGCGGGAAATCGACAATAGACCAAATCTTCACAAAAATGCAAATTCTGGAAAAGACCAGCGAGTTTCAATTCGATAGCCACCCTTTCTTCGATTTTAAAGCTGCATACGACAGCATTCATCGCAAGGAGTTATTCGGTGCGGTGGCCGAATTCGGGATCCCGGCAGAACTGATCAGGTTGAGTCCCACGCTAACAAATATGCCATGCACCGTGCAGTTCGTTTCGTTTTAATCCTGCACCGGATTTCGGTAAGGAGAAGCTCTGTCGTGTGATTTCTTCTATTTGGGAGTGGAGAAGATAGTGCGGCGGGCAGCTGTAAACACGGAAGGCACTATCTTCTACAAGGCAGTCCAACTGTTGAAATATGCAGACGATATTAAAATCGGTGCGCATTCTCAACGTGCCGTAGTGGAAGCATTTATAGAAATTGAAGAAGGGGCGACGGGAGCTGGTCTTAAGGTCAACGAGGATAAAACAAAGTATATGCTGTAGACCAAAAAACGATCCGTCAGACACGAACTAGGACGAAATATCACAATCTACAGCTACAATTTCGAGGTAGTAAAGGATTTTGCCTACCTCGGGGTAAACTTAAACTCCACATATGACATCACTGTAGAGATCCGATGTAGAACCGCCTTTGACAACCGGTGTTACTTCGGTTTGTCAAAACAACTGGCATCGAAATTCCTGACTCGAAGGACTAAGATCATGTTCTACAAAACTCTTATTTTGCCAGTCGTGCTAAATGGAGCCGAAAGCTGGACGATAAGCAAAACTGCGGAGCTGATTCTTGGTGCCTTTGAAAGAAAAATTCTACGTCGGATATATGGTTCCGTCTGCGAGGAAGGCGAATGGAGGAGAAGACACAACCGCTAACTCTACGAGCTGTACCAGAATGTGGATGTAGTCCGGAAGGCAAAGATCCGTCGACTGCAACTGGCTCGGCCACATCGAGCGCTGGGACAACAATGCTCCAGCTAAGAGGGTTTTCGACTCTGAGCCTCCTGGTTCGAGTAAGAGAGGAAGACCGAATCTCCGCTATAAAGACCAAGTAATCGCGGATGCTAGATAGATGGAAGCAGCGTGCCCAAGACCGTCAAGAATATAAAGCAGCTATCACTCAGGCTCGGACCCTGCCTGGGTTGTCAGCCTGATAAATAAGTTAGTAAGATTTATTACTACGAAAACTTAAGAGTAAACTAGACACATTTAACAAAATTCGACTTTGGGAGCGACTTTACGAATATAAAGGGTGGATGACAATTATGTGTGATATAAAATATCGGTTAAATGCTCGCCACGGTCCATATTTTCAATAACCTTGAGACAAAATTGAGTTTCAATGTTGTTAATCTGCCGAATTATCTCATCCTTTAGAATTGTTCTTGGCTTATTGACGTACACATATTCTTATAAATATCCCCAAAAAAAAGAAGTCCAACGGTGTCAAAAACATGGTTATGGCGGCCAAAAAACACGGCCATTGAATTTCTCGCGCAAAAGAGCCATTGTTTCGTTGCCTGTGTGGCAAGTGGCACCATCCTGATGGAATCACATGTCGTTGAGGCGCATATCCTCAATTTCTGTCGTTTATCATCTCGCGATAGAGAACATCATTCACGGTAACTGCTTGGCCAACCTCATTTTCGAATAAATACGGCCCAATGACGCCACCAGCCCATAAACCAAACAGCTACTCTTTGTGGATGCATCAACTTTTCAACAATCACGATCTCATTTAACCAGGTATTTTCACATTTCCTACAGACCCGGTTTGATGAAATTTGAGCACAATTCTACTGATTGTGGACACATTTGGTCGATTGTGCTGAACAAAAACATGACTAAGGGCACGAAATGCATTTAGAACCCCTTTGTAATGCCCATTTACGCGTTGCTCAATAGTGTACCCTTCCCTGGTTGAATAAGGTTTGACTCACAATTAATATCGTGCATTATGGTTGGACCACCCTTTATTTTATTTAAGACCTATGTGTTCTGTCAATACTTGCAATGTAACAAAATTAGAATGACTACTCCTGGGTGATCGTGACCAATGACTGAATGCGAAATTAATTGATCAACACGTCACGTGATAGTTTTTAGTGAATACCACACTGATGCGTCCTACTGGCAAACTCTTGCAAAGCGTTTTCAAGTTTTACTCATAGCGCCGAATATATTCTAGGAATCCCCAAGGACACAGAAAGAGGTACCGTCATCGTCAACAGCACATCATTCAGTGGATTGTGTTATCTGACGTCGAGTAACTTGACGTATACCAAATGCCACTTAGCTTAACACACGCGCCGGAGTATGACTTCTCAAATTCTGATTTAATAAAAAATTGAGAGAGAGATGTACGAATATTTTAAGACATTTGTTCTGCCTAAGATGGAGTACAAATCAGAGAGCAGCTGAATTGAATGGCACCAATTCGACTCAAATCAGTGGAAGGACTTGTATTATAAAAAAAGATACTCAAATCAAGAATAATGCTGACAATTGCTTTACACATTCGTTCTGAAACCGTAGAGATGACTGAAAATCATCAAGAGTTGATCCAGTCAAAGTGTTCCCGTTTCTTGTGATTTGAAGCGCAAATGCATCAATTGCAAATGAGATTAAGGTTATTGGAGTGAGTGTCGACAGATAAATGAATTCCACCTCAAAGGGTGCTCTTGGCACTCTTGACATACATTCCCGCTTCACGCAAATCCATTTAGGAGATTTTAATCAAATATCCGTCACTATTGTTACGCCTTAATTGCAAGATATTAATTATCAAAAAGAGTAATTAAAATCCTCCTCTCAAGGCCCGGGAAACAAAATAATGATGAGAATGGGTACTGGGCTGGCAAAACTATGCTTAATGTCGTTTTTGAATAA
Organism: Eristalis intricaria; assembly: GCA_964034865.1. Classification (NCBI taxonomy): domain Eukaryota; kingdom Metazoa; phylum Arthropoda; class Insecta; order Diptera; family Syrphidae; genus Eristalis; species Eristalis intricaria. The sequence continues at coordinate 35,166,336 of OZ035875.1, forward strand.
TTTTTGATTCAATCTCAAATCTCTTTCTACTGCCCTCGGAGTATTGACGTGACTCCTAGGCTTACGTAGAACCAATGCCACTACCGAGCAATGATGAGGGGACTTGAGCAAATTTAATTCAGGGACACCCAACCCGTGGAAGTGGAACTGTTAACAATGTGCACCCATGGGCTGGATCTAATTGTTAGGCGACCCGTTCCGATGATATGATTGGGTGAGAGAATTTTTAAATATCGCGTCGCAAAGAGGCCATGAGGTGATCTATGATGCTATTTTGAATAGAGCATCACAATGAGCGGCTAAATAGTGGTGACCAAATTATACTGTGTAGGGAGTAGTACCTAAATTGAAGGTAGAATAACTATTGCCAAACGCCATTTCATTGTATTCAAAAGGCACTATGAGGCACCCTTGTGATCAAGCTGACTTCATACCAGACAGTGATCATCTCAGTACTACTCTACGTCGGAGAGACTTAAACAATTTCAAAAGCAACTGAAGAAGTCCTTGGTTGAGTTCAGTCAGGCTGTAATCGTATCCAACGCCTCGTTGCCACGATCCATTTGGGGTGTGGGTAACTAAGCTAAATCTCCGCCCCGAAGAGTCTTTGACTTCGAGTCTTTAAGGGGTCTAGAACATAGGGTCTATGTCTAATTAATGCAGAAATGCGCTAGGTTAAATTAGGTAGAAGTGGCTGAATGCTGTACGGAAGGACAGCAGCCGCACTTGGGCCGAAATAGGCCCATTGTGCTACCACGCGGATTAATGAGTACCTATTCCGAAAACCAGTTAGTGCTTTTAATAAAGCGAAGAAGCCGACTGAGTTTGAAGTTCAGCCAGGCTATCAAAATAGTATGTTCCCAGAAATCTAAATCTGCGGGATGAGAGAGCACTGCAGTTGCATAGCAAGTGTACAAGGTTTTCTTCAGAAGAAGTCGTTGTATGGGAGGCCATGTCTGGAGGCGTGAGTTCCTATGGCGCAATGCCCTGTCGTAACGCCGATGACAGTTCTAAGTTTCAGCCTTCTCAAATTAATCAGACTAAGCGATCGCTTATGGTCGATCGCAGGAAAGAGTTGTTTGGTAATGAGGCATCCTGTGCCAGTTGACCATCTACAATTTATTTGATCAAATGTTTCTAGCTTTAGTGGTTGTTTCATGGTAGCGATAGGAGGGTGCACCCGGGCAGAGCACAGAGTTTGTAGCCATTCTGGCGAGATCGTCAGCTTCGCATTTCTCTGGAATGCCACAGTGTCCCGGCACATACATAAGATGGATGCTAAAATACTTGCCCATCTCGTTAAGAGATAGGCGGCAGTTGAGTTGAACGTGACAGAGTCTACAGATTTGATCACTGCTTGGCTATCGGAATAGATGACGATATCTTTTGCTTGATATTGCATTGTTTTTTATCCATGAGAGAGCTTCCTTAATCGCTATAGTTTCAGCCTGAAAGACGCCACAGTTATTCGCTAATCCGAAGGATAGCTGGATGTTTAGATCCTTGGAAGAGACGCCAGCACCCACACCTGCATCCATCTGTGAAGATTCGCAGTGGAACTTCCAGCGTCTGGTGTTCTGACTCCGAGCAAGATCTGGGTAGTTTGCTGGTTGAGAAGTTTTTCTCGAAGAGGAGTTTAGGTATAGTGAGGTCTATTATAGATATTTAGAACTATACCTGCTGAGGATCGATGAGTGTCCATACCGAATTCTTTCCAGTTGTACAGCGATTGTAGTCTAATCGCCGTATTAGCTGCTGTCTGCCCACCAAACAAGCTCTATCGATGGTAGGTTGCAGTATGTGGAAAGACGCGCTAACTGGAAAAACTTCTTCGTTGAGTCCGCCCCGGATTCTAACTTGTTTAGTGATTGAAGACGAAAGAAACCAACGAAAGGAGTGTGCATCGATACATAAAAACTGTGTCGAAAGGCCTACATTCATCTCTAATTCGAATCAGAAAAAATAATAAGTTCATTTGCAAAATGTTACGTATACGCCCCGCACCTGTAACATGCAACTCTTAACTCAACGTTTTTCAGTAAAATGTTATGTATACGCCTCCATGGCTATAATTTCTGCATCGCATGGTATATATTATGCAATAACATTTGTTTCAGAAGACGAGGAAGATACGTGTACGTAGAGGGACGAAAACATTAAAAGTACTCAACTCGCAACGCTGTTGTGTATATCTACAAAATAAAATACAAAAGTAATAAAATAAATACCTTCTCGTCAACATCAGCATTGTCTCGTATAAACGATTAGTGGCGTGAGTTAACCATTTAAGAAATTGCTAAATCAAAACTACAGGCCAATAAAACCTATCATAGACCAGGCCTGTATATTACTACTATCTTACGACCGTATAAGCGCAATGCGCTTGGAGCAGATGAGCCCTGCAGTCCCGCATCAAGACTCAGCGAAGGGAGAGTAAAATACTTCACTTATTTCTGTCTAGAGAAGAAATAGTACAAACAAGCATAAGATTCGTCTACTTGTTGTTTTTTCAACAGCAAACGGGTATCCAATCCAATCTGGCTCTTCTTTTGAAATGTTCCTTTCCTTTGTGAAAACATTTGATTTTGAGTATCAATTCCTGATTGGTCTCGTGCAGATGTTAAAATCATTTAAATAAGTGGTATAAAACGAAAATTTGGACGAGCAAAAAGTAGAGAATATGTCTACTAAGGTAGGTTTATAAAATAGTTTATTCTATACAATAACTAAAGACAACTGTCTACTGAATGCAAATCAGCAATCATTGCAGCATTTAACAATGGCAGGCTCATGAAGGATATTGCTCTCGAGTTTGGTGTTGCAACTTCAACCATTTCACGAATTGTATCCCGATTCCGTGAAGATGTTAGTGGGCGTCCTCGCAAAACAACTCCCCGACAAGATCGTGAAATAGTCAAGCAAGTCAAAGACTGCCGTTGAACATACAGACTACGTCAATGAACATCTTCACCTTAGTGAAGGCGTACACACTGTTAGGCGACGACTAAGGGAGTCAGAACTGTTACAATTAATAGAAAGAAACGGCTGGGTTTAGCGAAACGCCACATCCATTGGACGAGAGAGCAATGGGCGTAAGTTTTATGGAGTGACGAGAGCAAGTTTAACATCTTCTCATCAGACGGTATTCGCTATGTTCGAAGACCTCCGGGGAAAAGATATAGTTCCAGATATCAAGTTCCAACCATCAAACATGGGGAGGATCTGTATTGGTGTGGCGTAAGCAATCTTAAAGGTTCTTCAAGTTAGATTTCTAGTAAAACTTTATTTAAGGTTCATTCTCTCGTCAAGGAGTTGGTCAGTTGGTTGAAATAAGCGGTCAGATGAATGCCAAAATGTATCGGAGAATATTAGAAAACCACATCCTTCCACATTCTGAAGACTGAATGTTTGAAGACTGCTTATTTCAACATGACAATGATCAAAAACACACCAGCCGGTTGGTCCGAGGGTTTTTGGACAACGAAAATATTGATGTTCTAGCATGGCCGCCGCAATTTCCTGATCTCAATTCCATAGAAAATTGATGCGACCTTGAAGATCGAGAGATAAGAAAGGAGAAGACATCCAATAGAAATGAGCTTTGGGAAATAATAAGGTCCGAATGGGAAAAGATCTCACCTGACCTACTGATTTCCTTGTTAGTCTCAATGCCCTCAAAATTGCGGGCCTTTTATTGCTTAACAAAGGTTATGCAACGAAGTATTGAGCCTTTAATATTATTTTGCTTATTTATTGTGTCCAAAAAAATGAACAAATTGGTTATTTTTGTATTTTTTAAGCATTTGCATTTGTTTTGGTTGTCCAAATTTTTGTCTTATATTAAACTGATACTCAAATTCAAATGGTTTCACAAAGGAAAGGAAGATTTCAAAAGAAGAGCCAGATTGGATACCGTTACAGGAAGTTACGTAGTATTATTTCTGATGTTGTAAGCGTTTGCATTTTGTTTGCTCGGTACTGTATCTATCCGATATATCAAGGCAAAATGTTGCATTTTTTTTTTCAAACCTTATACAGGATCGTCAACCAGAGGAAAAAACTTTGCCTTGACTAAAGTATTTTATTTCAAGTCCTCTTGAGCTGTGAAAAATTAAAAACAATTGATGTTTATGACATGTTTTAAAAACAGTGAGATGCACTGTGCGAAATTAGTTTTGATTTAATCCACATATCATCGAATTAACACAAGTCAGAGAAAAGAGTTCAGTTACTATTGAATATCGAAAAGCACAAGCCGTCAGCACCGCGTGTATACTTGGAAAGTGTAGAAGGGAAAAATATATACATTTGTGTTGTATTTCATGCTTTGTTCCCACCGAAATCGGAAGGATTGGGTAAACTCTTACTGAAACCTCAAAAGCCCGTTCCCACCGAGCTTAAAAAACTTCGTCTACCTCGGCTCCGCAGTAAACAGTACAAACAACATCAGTACCGAGATCAAACGCAGAGTAACTCTTGCCAACCGCTGTTTCTATGGGCTCAAGAGGCAATTGAGTAGTTTATACAAGACCTTGATCATCCCAGCCCTGCTGTACGGCGCGGAGGCATGGACAATCTCAAAAGCGGATAAGGAAGTCCTTGGTCTCTCCGAGAGAAAAGCTGTGCGTGCGATTTTTGGTCCTGTTTGCGTTGACGGTTTCTGGAGGCGAAGATTCAACCACGAACAGTACGGGCTGTACAGCGACATGAGTCTAGTCAGGCGGCTTCGGATCCAACGCCTAAGATGGCTAGGCCATGTTGAGCGTATGGACAACTCAGCTCCAGCCCGGAGAGTCTTCGACTCCGAACCCGTGCGACAACGCAACAGAGGACGCCCGCGTTGAAGGTGGCCCACCCAAGTGGAGAAAGACCTCAATCGACTCGGCGTGCGACACTGGAGACAGCTAGCCAGAGACCGTGCCAGTGGCTGGTGAGGTTTGTTGGTTGATGCACCCCGGACTGTAGCGCCAAATAAAGAAGAAGAAGAAGAGAGAGAGAGAGAAACAGAATGAACATTAAAATTACCAAAATAAACTGAAGTTCACGTCCTGTCATGGACGGCTGAACTCAAGGGATTTCAACTAGTACAAGGTCTAGTTTGAATTCTCTTTGAGTTGTGAGTAGTGCTGACTTCCTAAATGACTCTGGTAAAATGTCCTACAACGATGTTGATTTGTTGGACTATCTCAAGAAGACGTCGGTCGCCGTGGCGTAGTGGGTAAGTGCGTCAACTCCTACGCAGAGGGTGCCAGGTTCGATACCTGAATTTACCACCTTGGATAATTCACGGCTCCACCTCTTTCGAGTCACTGACAAGGCTAAAAGAGTATCCTTGTCTAGAAAAAGCTTCCTTAACTTCGCCGTTCGGAGTCGGCATTAAACTGTAGGTCCCTTCCACTCGTGAAAGAACAATAGCACGCACAACACGAGTGGTTGCTGAGAAGCTAGGCCCAGGTCCGCCTTGGACTGTCGCGCCACCCATATTATTATATTATCTCAAGAAGATCATTCATTTTTCTTTTCAGTTAGGGCGTTTCTTTCTGTAAGTGCGTGAAAGCAAGCAAAGCTGATGTTGGCAGATTGTTATGAGACGACATCCAAACAAGCCCCTTTCTCTTTTGTAATCACTGAAGAAGATGTCCGGATGTCGCCGCCTTTGGGCGATCCTATGATCAGCGCCTTCGCTTCCAACCTTAAAGAGAGATAAGCCCCGTCACAGGTTCACACTCCCCTCTCTTTGGTTTGCAGCCGCCTTAAAGATTTCAGCACGTGAAGGTGAGATGAGGGCTTCATTTACAGAGGCTGACTAAAGACGCTTGTGTCTAAATGATTGTGTATGGGGTGGTTTGATGGCGCTACCTGGTTTCAAACACGGTTATTTAGTGAATCAGCTTCGCAGAACAATCTAAGTGCAATACAGATGGACTCGCTCGGCATGTCACAGTCACAGTACTGCTCTTATCTGAAGCTTTTGGAATCGTCGGTGTACCGCTAGCTACTGGTAAACTGTTGCTTAATAAATAATAATAAGAAAATAAACACCTCGAAAGGCGAACACGACAGAAGATCACCCAAACCACGGGTCATACAAAGGCACTGAAACTGAGACGGCTCTAATCCTAACGACCAACATTGATTGATTGATTTGTATTAAAATTCCACATGAAATGTAATTCACAGAATTCAACTATACAAAACTCTGGAAAAGCATCTTCTGATGACCTTCCTTTTTGAAAACCGAACTATGCCAGATGAAAAAATTCGGTCCATTCAGCGTACCTCACTGAGGTTGCATCGATATCAGTGTAAAATGCACCCACAATACGGCAATGGATTGGAGAATCTGCAGGTTTATCACTACCTCGGTCTTTAGCGTCACCCAATACATACTTGAAAAACCGAAACGAAAAGTTGCCTGGAACTCATGCAGAACTGTCAAGGATGTGGCCTAATAAAACGCAACCAAATGCCCTTCATCACTTGGACTGACCAGAAAAACCACCTCAATGATGACCTGTCAAGATAACCCATTGAGTCGTTCGCCAACTTCAGCAGCTACGCAGAGAAAAAACAACTGACAGATCCTTAACTCCGAGAGAGAAACGAACAAGTTGCCACGATGACAAAGTGCTGCACAAGCACGAATGCCAACACTTTTACTTGTCAATTTGTTGCTCCATTCAACGGCAGACCGTTCTGCTTATTATTCGTCTTTCATTTTGAATTCATGCAGCGCAATGCATGGCACAGGCACCCCTCTGCAAAGCCACATCGTAACCATAAATTTAAAGTGGTTCCTCGTGCAGTAATAGCACACTGTGTTGGTGCAGGGCTCATTCACAGGACTTCCACTCAGCGGCATGATTATGCGGCCCCTCTTGCCACGGTCTCATTGTCTAGGACATGCAAGGTGAACATACGTCCCTACGAACTCGTTGACTTCTGCCATATGGTGGATCTATCTCTGCGTACACTACGTAACGTACTCTCGTGACGAACACACAATTACGGTGTAAGATGAAAATCGTGCACTGCGGCTACAACTGGTGCTTATTGCAACAACGTAACTGCTTTGTTTCAATTTCGCAAATAATTGCGAGTGCGGTCATGTGTCATATGCTCGGTTTCTCGTGTTTTGTTAAGCAGGTGTGCCAAAGTACCCATTTGCCACCGCCAGCGTGTGATCTTTTAATTTATTTACTTAACGTCTCTCCCTCTTCACTTGCAACCGACGAGGGGTGGTGGGGCGGCGTACGTCACCATCCAGCATCCACCACTTCGTTAGCCTGGATTGGTTGGTACATGAAAAGTGAACCGAGTGCTGCACAAATGGGTTTTATTACACATTGGCAAGATGTTTTATTAAAATTAGTGAGAAACACAAACTCTCTACTCTCACGCTCAGCCCTGTCTCTCTCGGTCGTCCTTGGGTTGCGTGTGGGGCTTCGAATGAGTTACGAGTGCGGGAGGGTCTAGGTAATTATGAACATTTCATGTCGTTGCTTGTTGCGGATATATGTGTCGTTCTCATCGAATAGGGACGCTCATTAGGGGTTTTGCGCTTAATGTTACGAGTGCCAAATTTTGATATTTTCCTTTATGCCACACCCAAGGATGGGGATTACAGATACACGCAAAGATATTAATCCCCAGGGATGTGTCTTATCAAATTTTATATTCCATGAAACACATTTATTACTGGAGTGGCGTAACACACATGTTCTTGTGAGTGAACTAATGAACGGGTGGGGAATGTTGATCCCCTCACTTTGTTGATTAATTGTAATTGTGCCCGCCTGTTCGAGGCCGGCGGGAGGGTTTATGTTTTAATCAATTTTCTGGCATCTTGAGGCGGGAAAAAATCAGTTCAAACTAATCCATGCGAGAGAAGCGTTGTCGATTCTGACTTAATTGGATCTGTGTTATCCATTGAAGGGATTTACTGACACTTCTGTGACTCTGAGGACTATCCCGTAAATAGATAACTTAACGGCATCATCCTTGGTGTGGTTAAGCAACCATACACAATTAAGAGTGTCTTAAAATGAACATCAGTTTTGAAATAGAAACCACCATTTTTAGTGTTTGGATTGTTATTTTCTTTATTTAATCATAAAGCATAGAGGAACTATGAACTTCAACTGACACTGGAACAGACAAGGTGCAAGGGGCAATGATGTTGCCATCACGGTCTCTTGGAAATTTATATCCACGATAAGGGATATCATGCAGACGGCCATCGTCGAATAAGAAAAATGGACTAATGTATGCTCTCTAAGTGTATTTAGTTCAGTTTAACACGAAATACAAAACTTCTGTCTTTGGTCGTCCAACAATTTTTTTTTATAATTTGCGCGTGCTCAAGGGATTGCTAATACCCTTATGTGTCCGGGGTCAAGACACAGCACGGGCCGAAGGAATAGGGAAAGAAAGGGAGAGGAGGTACCTGTGCACATTGGTCTTAAATATCTGCGGGTTGTAGTCTGTGGGAAATATTAGGCTGGGCAGAGCATTCCATATTCGTGCAGTGCGGCTGAAGAACGAGTCTCTGAATTTAACTGTCCGTCCCAAAGTAGGCTTAAGGGTATGCTGATGGGCATTCCTGGCGAGACGGGTATTGCGGGTGAATTCATGGAGAGGAGGAATGCAGTTGGATAGCTCACTTGAACATCGTTTGTAGAAATAACAATAAAACACGGACAAAGAAGAGACGGTATGTCGATGTTCGAGCGAGTCTAATGACTCTGCGATATTACTGTCACCTATAAGTTTTATCGCTCGCCTTACTATTCTATCAAGTAGGTGCAGGGTGGTCTTGGGGGAACCAGACCAGATATGAGCGTTGTACTCAAGCTTGGGGCGGATGTGAGCCTTGTAAATTTAGGCCAAATCAGAAGGGGTGAAGTATTTCCTGCATCGATTAAGGAAACCTAAACATTTCGCAGCATTTTTGGCGACCTCAATTATGTGATCATTCCAACTAAGTGTTGTGTTGATACACATACCAAGGATGCAAAGTTCTCCGGTTTCATCGACACAAGCGCCATTCATGGATAATGGCTGATTATCAAGGCGTTTGCTCGAGTGACAGCAGACAGCATTGAGTTTTTGAAGCATTGAATTCCACTCTATTGTTTTTTTCCCCAGTTAAATATGCTGTCAAGATCGGAATTCAAAGTGCTTAACATACGCTGCCGTTCCAATTCTACGAAGGGCGGGGTCGTGAGTCTTGGATCGAATCTGAAAAGCTGAGAGTGCTGTCATCAGCGAAGGAATGGATTGGATTAGAAGTAGAAGACAAGAGATCATTTATAAAAATGAAAAAAAGAGAGTCGGAGACAGAACTGAGCCTTGTTGAACACCAGCATTTATTTGGTGGATATCAGACTTGAGGAAGGGGTAGTTTCTAAGGGGCACGAATTTTCGTTAAAAGAGCTTGATGCCAAACTCTGTCAAATGCTTTAGAAATATCAAGCGCAACGATCTTGCTTTCGCCTGCATTGTGCACAGACTGGTTCCACTTTTCGGTGAGATAAGCTATCAGATCACCAGTGGACCTGTTGCTGTGGAAACCATATTGTCGGTCATTAAGAAGCTTCCGCGATTCAAGATATTTCCTAAGCTGACGATTTATCAGCCTTTCCATGATCTTAGAAAGAAAGGACGTGCTATGGGTCGGTAAGAGGTGGGTGACGAAGATTCTCCCTTTTTAGGGACGGGCTGGACAAATGCTGTTTTCCATCTGCTCGGACAGAGACCTAGGATAGATGAAAAAGCTTACGCCGTGGTTTTGCCAGCGCAGAAGAACACCTCTTCAGAAGTATAGGGGGAATACCATCCGGGCCAGCTCGTCGAGATCTTAGGGGGATCTTAAGGGGATCCCTCTGAAACTGGGCAACAGTACAAAATTCCTGGGCCTCATTCTGGACGCGTTGTTAAGCTCCAAACCCACCATCTAGGAAGGTATCAAAAAGGAATGTACGGCTGCATACTGTTCGAAAAGCAAAAAAGAACAAATGAGGTCTCTAAGCGTGTGTGTTTCAGTGGATATTTGTCGCAACAGTCATACCCTTGCTACTGTCTTTCGTCGTGAACTGCTGGATCGCGATAGATATTTGAATTTCAAGCCTCCTGAAACTGTGCAACGGATGGCATGGGGATTGTGTATGCATCAGCGGAGCACTACGATCAAACCCCTCCATAACCTTAAACACACTCCTCATCCTTCTAACGTTAGATCTCTGCGGCAGACAGGACGCTGCCAGAATAGCGCGGCGTTTGGATTGAAATTGCTGCTTATATGGAAGGAGCTTAGGTCCAGATACTCTGCCATTTTTGACAATTTTGGATCCTTACCAGGAACCACCGATCTCACGATAACTTAACTCATCATCGAGAAGAATTTCTCAACCAGCATACCTTCCAGATCTTACTGCACTTCAGCACTCTTTGCAGACGGGGAACTGGCGCCCATGACTTTCGCTACTGCAAGGCATCTACTAAAGCTCGAAACGCTTACTCATACCAAACGTAGAGCGTTCTCATTGTAAAATTATTATTAAGGCATACTCTAGATCCAAAACGATCACGCAATCTGATCAGTATAGCTAATCTCGGCACCCTCATTGGAGTTATAACTGGGCATTGGGCCATCATTCTTCCAGTCAATTCTGATCATCGATACGAGAGTGTACCCGACCGGAAACCCCGACAGGAAATGTCTAACGTAGCAATTGAACGACTATATACGGTGCAACATGCCACATCTGGTTGATTTCCCATATTGGCCACAACAATATCAGCAAATTTCGGCAGAAAGAACTGTTGTATTATGTTGCGATATCGGATTTGGACCTTCAATTCGGCTAACCAGGTCATTCTCCACTTGGATGCGACATCGGATCAGTAAGCATCCTCTATTAAGTTATCCAGCTGGTGCGGGCTGGAGATTATTTGTCCATGAGCTCAACATGGCCTGGTCACCTTTGACGTGGCGTGGCTAGACTCATGCCAATGTACAGTTCGTGGTTGAATTTTCTCCTCCATAAGCCATCAACACAAACAGGGCAGGATCTCACGCCCAGAACTTTTCTCTTGATGAGAGCAAAGCTTCCTCGTCAGCTTTGGGATTGTTCGTGCATCATCGCAATAGAGCAGGACCGGGATGATCACAAGTCAGCTTGGTCCTTCCAGAGACGGCACTACTAGGGTTGCCGATATGTGAATTTAGTCGCAATTAATCCCTTTTTGACTCCAAGGGACCTTAAAACACCTCCTTTTTCACACTTCTTATATTTTCTTTGGACAGCGTGTTCAGGACCGTCAGCGATGGAAGGCAGCAATTGGTCAGGCTCGACCCTCCATGGGTTTCTCAACTTACTTATCAGGCTGGCGACCCACATAGGGTCTGAGCCTGAACTGCTTTCCATTCTTGACGGTCTTGGGCACAGGCATCCTGATCAAGCTTTAGCATCCGCGATTACTTGGTCTTTATAGCGGAGATTCGGTCTTCCTCTGATTCCCGAACCAGAAGGCTCAGATTCCAAGACCCTCTTAGCTGGAGCATTGTTGTCCAAGCGCTCGATGAGGCCGAGCCAGTTGCAGTCGACGGATTTTTGCCTTTTCGTTCACACTGTACGCTGGACAGGATCTTGTGGGCGACACGATGTTGAGCAGGGATATACCTCTATAGTTGTTGCAAGAGGTAGGATCGCCTTTCTTGTGGATGGAGCTGATACTCCAGTCGCCGGGCGTGCTTCCGTCCTCCCAAATTCTACAGATGATCTGGTGCATGCTCCCTACCAGAACATCGCCACCGGCCTTGAAGAGCTCTGATGGCAAGCCATCTGTGTATGCGGCCTATGCCGACTTCTTAAAAGCTAGGTGGGAAAACTACTTCATCGATTGGAGTTTCTTGATTCCCTATCACTCTCTCCTGGTCAGCCCGTCAAGCAGCTGTTAGAAGTTCTGCTTAAAAACATCCACCATTCCCTGCGGGTCAGTAACCAGTTCACCCTCTCAGTTTCGAAGAGCCTGGGTGCCTTTCCCAAAGCCAGCGGCAACACTTTTGGCCGTATTTTATGTAGAAGGCCTGTATTTTATGCTTGTCCCCCGACTCTTCGATATCCTTGAGCTGGGTGGCTGCCAAAGACCTTTTCTTCAGGCGTAGAAGCTTTTTCTCCTCTCTTCTCCTAGCCCGGTACTCCTCCTGCACTGCTCTAGTTTTTCTTTGCAGCGCCTTGGGGTTTGCCTCGTCAGTTGCACGTTTTTTCTGCTCACACTCGCCATCATACCACGGGTTTCTCGTCGGAGCCTTAGATGGTTTCGGCTACCTCTTTGATGGCCGAGCGGCAATGTAACCATGGGTCATATACCTGATGTATAAGTAAGTAAGATTATTGCATTCAGGTCCATTTGCGAATCTTAAAATTTCTCATCATGAGAACCTCCTTACAGCTCGAGTTATACCATGTTTTCGGCTTGGGCTTAGTACTGCACGTTAGCCATCAGGGATCATCTTCTGTAGGCCTCAGGAATATCAAGTGGCATACGAAATCCTCACCCTTTTTTCTGCTGCTGAGTATTCTGCCGTCTTTGCGCCACCAAGTCGTGCATCGTTCTGGTGACGGACTAGTGATCTCTGAAATCAAGTCTGGATGTAGCCTCGTTGAAAATCACCTCAAACGAATTAGTATGCATCGAAAAAACATTTTCAGACGCTTCAGGGAGAAAATTGAATCTGTCCATCACTCGAAGGCGCCGCGTGGAAAGGAGAAAATAAATTTTCCCATCATGTTCATCCCAAGAGATGCATTTGATTCGGATACACGAGTGGATTTTCTCCGTTTCTCCTCAGCGTCTGTGCACACAGGCAGGAATGAATCATGTCGCACGCCATGCGAAAGGGTGAAAGCGAAAGTTTCTTCTCTTCTCAAACTTCCGTGCGAATTTTTAAGGAATCTTCGTCAAGTATCCGAATTCAGACCCACCTGCTGTAAGTCTTCAAGTTTTGTTGACAAATGAAGGTTCAAACAAGCACAAAGTCAAATTTGTCGCAAAATGAAAGCCAAACAAATTGCTGTCCGCCCCGCAAGCATGACAGGACAGGACTCGTGTGAGGAACATGTGTAAGGACTTTCGTCCCGGGCATTGACAGCCGAATTGATGAATTCATCATTTGGTGCGCATAATGTCCTCAGAGGCAAGTCATCCTGATCCCAAATGAAACACACTCTGGCTTTGTATACTCGGGTAAGAGGATGCATAAAAAAGTATCTTGTCATCCAAAATCCGCTCGTATAAATTTATACAGCGTTAAATTATATGGTTTTTCCATTTTTTAACCACCCTCTCGCCTTCCTCCCATCATTCACTCTTTCCTTCCTGGTTTTAAGAGATTGGTGGGGCTGTCGTCGAAGGATACCCGTGACGAAGTTGATCACTATCTACAGGAATGTGCGGTGTGCTGCATATGTACGGGTGCGCACGTGTATTATTTTTAGTTTGTGTTGATGTTTGTACTCTCCCTGTCCTCTTTCATATTTTTGTTCCTTCTTCTTCTCAATGCGAACTGAAATCAGAAATGCGAAACGTATTTGAGTAGCAGGCAAGCCTAGAGTGTAAAATCTCGCCTGGGGAAGGCACACACATATCTTGGTTGTAATTTTTTTTTTCGCATTTATTTTTTTTTTTTTTTTGCGCCATCGCCATAGCCTTTTACAACTGAAGCCTTTAGCGTAGAATTTCTCTGTCATGTGCAGTCATGCGGTAATGTTGAGGCATATTACAGATTTCTCTGCTTTTTACATCTCCCATACATATCTCTGATATGAGGGCACTCATTTGGGGGGCGGGGGCGTGCTGCGTGTATGTAACTGTCATTAAACAGGCGCGCACATGCAGGAAAGGAGTGTAGATGAGTGGGCGCCCTTCCCCCTCCGCGCGACGATGGTGTGGAAAACGCCAAAGTGTTTAAATATGTAGCAAAGTAAAGTATGTGAATGTCATGGGACAAATAATAATAATGAAAAAATGAGATAGATAGAGTGCCAGTGAGAACGACAGAGAGAGCGAGAGAATATCATCAACACAACTGAACAACGGCTTTAAACAAAAGCTTTAAGGAAGGGCATGAAATGAAGAAAAGCATAAAAAGGCATGACAAAGCACCCCTATGCCTTTTACAGGAGCAACTTTTCCCCATGTAGTAATGGGCAAATTTTGTGGGGTTGGGCAGACCACCCACCGCCGACATCAACACGTCGACGTCCCTCATCGGAGGGAAACCTTGTGTGGGTGTGTGAGTTTGTCTGTAAAATTTCAAACGTGCTGATGCATAAGTTAATTTTACAAAAGAGCGAAAAACGCCCCACACAAACCAAGTAATGAGCGATATATTTTCGCCTCTTCAATGTTGCAGAGAATATTTTCGTTTTGTTTATTTATTTTCATCTTTTTCCATATTTCACACAGGACACGTCGATCCAGTAATATATTTGAAATGAGAAGAAAAATCTGACAGGGAAACAGATTTGTGTGACGCTGTATGTGCGTGTGTGTGCGCGTTTACAGGGAGGTGGGCTTAAAATCCATTTTGCATCCCCTCCTCGTCGAGATATGATGGATTTTTCCAGATTCATTTTACATTTAATCACTGAAAGATAATTCAATAAAATTTTCTGATGGATTTGCAATAAACTTATGGGCTGCTTGTTTCTCATGCCCCCTTCCACCCTCATCGACATTCCGTCGTAGCAAATGATGGGTGAAAAATGTGAAGATTTTCTAAAGTTGGTGCGGCGTGGCGCCAGAAATTTTTGTCTGTTTTGCCGTTGTGCGGAAATCTGAAACGAATGACTTATTTAGGGGCTGGATGATTAGGCTTGGTGAATTGTGTGTAACGGAAGTTGAACAGGATGTGATTGACGAACGAACGAAAATTAAGATTGAGTCTGTTTTACAATTATTCAATGTGCGACTGGGATTTTTTGATGAATGTTGATGTGGGGTGTTCTAGGGAAAGTTTCACTTTGCTGGTGTTCTAGGGAAAGTTTCACTTTGTTGGTTGGTTGATAGGCTTATCTTAATTACCAAGTGACGAGAAATTGGATTTTCAATCTTAAGACAATGTCTCCCATGCCAAGGGCGCAGACCATACTTTCTGGTCTGCTCGTCACAAGGTCGCGTGGTTATTGGATCTGTTTGCATCTTCTAGACAGACTTGTTTGTGATGAATCTGTAGGGGGCTGGTGAGTTCGAAATCGATAAAAAACCCATACATCATCATCAAAATGCAAATGCCATGCCTTGTGCCTCAAAATTTTAATTTGATCAGCATCTCTCAGTTAATACGGTTCGAGGTGTTAGCGAGGTATTTCAATTTCGATTTTCAATTTCAATTTGATTGCATTTGGTACAGTTAATTAATCCTTTATACCGAAACACTGAGGCCATTTTGCAAAAGTGCAGAATTGGATTATGTTCTGTATTAAGAAATGGTTGAACTTTGGAAAATTTTAAATTTTTGCCATTTTGGTATTTTTAGTATAAAGAAAAAAATCAATTTTATTTTATATTTTAGTGTAAGTTCTGGGTGTACAAATTTGGTTTAGTGGTAATGAACACATTGATGTTTTATTTTATTGGTATAAGTAATAATAATAATAATATGGGTGGCGCGACAGTCCGAGGCGGACCTGGGCCTAGCCTCAGCAACCACTCGTGTTGTGCGTGCTATTGTTCTTTCACGAGTGGAAGGGACCGTTTAATGCCGACTCCGAACGGCGAATTTGAGAAGCTTTTTCTAGACAAGGATACACTTTGAGCATTGTCAGTGACTCGAAAGAGGTGGAGCGGTGAATAATAAAAGGTGGTAAATTCGGGTATCGGACCTGGCACCCTCTGCGTAGGAGTCAACGCACTTACCCACTACGCCACGGCGACCTCTTATTGGTATAAATGGTTGTTTTTAATTTAAATTCAACCTACTCAGTGTAGAGTTGTTCAACGCCTTTTTTGCAGATATGAAATAATTTGGGGGACCTTGTGCTAAAATTCGAAAATCAAGTGCTTGGAGATTTTTCCTGACCATAATACTTTCGATCATTTTTGAGGTCTTAGGGGACAGTTAAAAAAAAAAAAACGATTTTAGACTATTCTAGAGTGCCCTTACCCCTTGAGGCAAACTCCTTTTCAACAAGTTTCCATAAAAAACGTTTGCATATTCTCATGCATCTCCAAATTAAGTGCAGATCGTAAAATGTTCCTCAATCTGAATGTGTTCTCGAACCATAGTATGGACTCATGAAAAGCTTCTTGTCTTTAATCAGAAAAAAATCAAGCTTCGTACTAACTATGTACATATATACAGTGGACTCTCCCTAAGTCGAACTCTCCTTAAGTCGAAACTCCCTCTAACTCGAACTTTTTCGCCATATTTTACATACATTTCCCTCAACTTCCCATACAAAAACCTCCTTCTAAGTCACACACTCTCTAACTCGAACAAATTTTGGTATCCCGTGACAATTCGACTTAGGGGGAGTCCACTGTATGCACTATTCGTATATAGCTTCCAGTGAAAATTAATCAATCACCACGTTCCCAGCCGTTCGGTTGAAGACAGTGAGTCAACAAGGAGCCCCTCTTTCACAGAAAAAGCTTCACCCATCCAGTAATTTGAATGAAATAAAGTACACCGCTTATATGCATGAATTCTTCTTCAACTTCAGTTGGCCAATATACGTACTTTTCTGAATTGATTCAACGACATCCTGTGAACGATGTTATATTTCTTTTTAATTTGATAAAAAAAATATATATTAAAAATATATTAATTAAAATGCAATGACCATCCATTCCCTCCCCGTATGCCTCCCTGCCGGGGCACCCACCGGGAAAAGCACTGTCCGATGGAATCAAATAGTACTTACAATTAAATCCACAACGACAGGTGCACGCTCCACTCACAACTGCGCCGCGCCTTCACCCCCTCACTCATGACCCATTCTAGTAATCCAATTGAAGAATGAAAGCGCTTCGGAAAAATATAATTCTATATTGACAAATGGTCTGATCGCCTGGAACCGAGCCAGAATTTTAAATGTATGTGTGTGAGGGGGAGACACGACTGATATAATAATAAAATTAATAATGAATAAATACACACATTTTCCGATCCCTGCGCACACAGTCACAGCTGTGCGACCGGGAGAGTCTTTGCCGCGCGGAACGCTTCATCCTTCACCTGTGCTCTATATTTAATTCAATAAGCATTCAATGATGAGCGTACGTGCCTTCCTGGTTCGAAAGCGGGCGGCCACTCGAATTTGTTTGTGTGCGTATGTGTTCTCTCCAATAACTCAGTAATTACGTGGGAAACTCTCTACCTGTACCCGTCTGTATGTCTGTCCAAAGGTATTCCTACAAATGAATGTGAGATGAGAAGTCCTGGATGAAAATAAATATAAAAACCAACCATATCCCGGGAATTGTATTTATTGGAGCGTTTGATTAACCTGAAACCGTGTGGCGTTTTTCGTCGCATTCCACCAACTCCCACCCACAGACCAACCGTTTTTTTTTTTTAATTTCAATGGCTTCGGGCGGCTTACAAAGAGCGATATGAAATGAATTCAAAGGACGACCACATGGGGACGAAATTCGAGATTATGAAGTGCATCTAGAATATCAATCATTTCGCAAGCCAGAACTGAAAAACACAGTGCACACAAACGTACGACTTTGTCGTCAGTTAAATTTCGATTGCAAGGGTATTTATTGCAGCACAAAGAGTGACCAGATAGCACTGATAGCTTTTGCAATTCTTATGTTTCAGCAGCTGTCAATGTTACCAATGACATCCAGCTATTAATATATTGCGTAAGGCTTGCCAGTATATCGTGCCCCGGTTTGAGCGTGCAAACAGTCTTTTTCATCTTATCCCATGAACCAAGCAGAGATTGGTGCAAAATTAAGAAAACAAGTGCCGTAGCGGCCAACATCGAAAAAACTCCAGAAATGTCGATTCAGAGCTGATCGGCTGAGTTGAACATCGCCAGAAAGCCAGCCTGGTATTTTATGGGACTAAATTTGGGCCAAGATCCGCGTAAGATTGTGCTGATACGCAAGTATTGAAGCCGGGCGAACATTGGCAAAGCCGTGAGTTCGCTAAGATGACGCTGGAAATGTTGGCCAGCAATCTGAATTTCGGACAAGAAATCATCATCTCGGGGAAGGCCCATCTTTGCCTCAGCGGTAAGGCCTACAAGCAAAATTGCCGTTATTGGAGTGAATACAATCCACAAGTGTTCGACCAAGGTTCATCTATCCATTTGGGATTAGACCTTGAAATCAGAAAGAAAATAACATTTATCAGAAGTATAGGACGAAATTAACCGACTTTCTGTGGACTGAGCTTGGTTCCCACAAGCAACGCTCACAGTGGTAAAGGATCAAAGCCGTGACCGCTCGACTTGTCTGCGCTAGGAAGCCGAACACTTTGAAGTAAGTTCGAGGCCAGCAATCGGCATGCTTCTGACCTAATAACGCTACTCTCGTTGCTTGCCTACTTTTCTGGTAATTTTCGCTGACGTTAACCATAAACAACACTACTCCCGCCAATAAATAATAATGTGGGTGCCGTGACAGCCCAAAGTGGACCTAACGATTGAAGAAGGAAGGAAACTGTCCGAGACTGTAAGTAAAGCAACTGAGCATCACATCTTACATGAATATTACACTCGACGGTAAGTGCAACAGTGTTTGTCGATATTCTACCACAATCCGAACAATTTGCATTTGCCACGTTTTATTACTGAGGACGAAACATGGATTCATCACCAAGGGACAATCAAAACAGCCGGTTTCTCCGAGTGAATGTGCTCCAAAGGATGTCAAGGTGGATCTGTCGGCCAACAAGGTCACGGTTACATCTGAAGAAATGGTAAGGTCTATTTAACTAACTCCCATATTGAGAGCTTTAAGAAAACCAATTATTTGGAAGGAATAAAAAAATTTGGAAAACTCTCAACTCACTGTTTCTAATTATCAAGAAACTGTTGAGATATAAAATACTTATTTGCCAAAAAAAAAAAAGTTTTACTCACAAAGTTACCAACTTAAGATTAACAAAAGATCGGCCAATGTTTACTTAGGAACCAATGTGTGGCGTAGAAGAGAGCGGGGCAAGTTGAAACAGGGGTAGGAAATAAAAATCAAACACAACAGTGTTCCTATCAAAATCAGGAAACACGCAAACGAAGAAAAATTGTTGTTTTCTCCAAAACTTTCGAGGTGTCTGCTGCAATTGCTCATTGAACGTCGAGAAGACAAGATCTGCGATGGATGCCTAAAAAATGCAGGTTTGTACATTTTTCCTTTTTGTATTTCTGGTCTCCCTCTCCCCACTCAGATATGCCGTCTTCATTGATTCTTTGTATAATGCCATGTCGCTTGGTTTTAATTGTGTGTGCATTTTTATACAGTGAACCCTCGATATAGTAAAATATCAATATTTTATACAAGCTATTTTAAGAAGTGAACAAAACTTATCTCGATTTTATAGTGAATCAATGTTTTTCTCATTTTCATTTAACATTTCGACATGCAAGAACACATCTAAGACTCATTTGTGTGATGCCGTGACCAGTATCCATACAATCGCCCAAATTTACGGTTTCTTCTACTCATTGTGGTGTACAAGAATCTTGCACGATTATGTTTGCAGATGTTTTGGATTCTTTGTAGCTCAAATACAAGGTGTTTGACGCAGCAGCGTGAGACAATTACCGCAATTCAGTCACTGGGAAATGTTGTAAAAATGTCCAATCAATTTTAAGGAATTGAAAAAAATAAGAAAAAAATGTAATTCTATTCTATTTTGATGAATTGCACATAAAAGCATTCACATTATGATGAATTTTGCTTCATAGAGTCCACGAAGTCTCCTCACCATCTCCCATAAGATCCTCTCTGCCGTTTTGTGTGAGTGCCTGAAACCATTCGTCAACAACCTGATCTTACCTGGTCTTTATCGGGGCGGTTTCAGGCCGACGAAGTACACCATCGACCAAATCTTCACATTACGGCAGATCCTGGAAAAAAAACCCAAGAAATGCAGATCGACACCCACCACCTTTTTGTCGGTTTCAAGGCCGCATAGGACAACGTGCATAGGGACGAGCTATACAACGCCATGTCCAGTTTTGACATTCCTGCCAAACTCGTCAGGTTGTGCAGGATGACGATGGAGAATTCTCGCTGCTCCATCAAGGTTGGTTCGTTACCAACTCACCGAGACCTTCAATGTCAGGGTTAGGTTAGGTAAAAGGGCTGCTTGTGCATTCACCAGCACACTTAGACCATGTTGGTCCATTGTGATACCCCTAGTCAGACTACTACCACTAATTGACTACTCCAGTAATAGTGCCGTTAATTTGATCCCAACGGCAAATGTTGATTAGACCAGATTTGAAAAACCAGATAAACTCGTATTAACTTTCCTTTCACTGGGTTCGAACCGGGAACCCCGCTAAACAAGAGCAGGTACTCTACCAACTGCGCCATCCAGTCGGCTCAACCTTCAATGTCAAAAACGGTTTTAGACAAGGCGACGCGCTCTCATGTGACTTCTTTAATATCATCCTGGAGAAGATCGTGCAAGACTCACACGCCAACACTAGAGCTACGATCTTCTAAAAGTCCGTACAACTGCTAGCATACGCGTGGTTGGTCGAACACAGCCAGCCGTCAATTGAGCGTTTGCTGGTATTGAAGCAGAGGCGGCCAAAATGGGCTTAGCTGTGAACGAGGTCAAAACGAAATATATGCTGTCATCAAGAAAGAACACACAACATCGACGACTTGGCCAAAACGTCACCATAGGCAGCTATAACTTCGAGGCAGTGAAGGGCCCTTCTTCTACGTCGGCTCGCAAGTGAACAGTACGAACAACACCAGTACCGAGATTAAACGCAGAATTACCCTTGCCAATAGCTGTTTCTTTGGGCTCAAGAGGCAATTGAGTAGTGGAATCCGCTTTCGAAGGACCAAGCTAACATTATGTAACACCTTGATCAACCCTGTCGTGGTCTATAGTGCGGCGGCATGGACAATCTCAAAAGCGGATGAAGAAGCTCTTGGTATTTTCGAGAGAAAAGTTCTGCGTTCAATCTTTAATCTTTAGCCCTGTCTGCGTTGATGGTTATTGGAGAAGAAGATTCAACCACAAACTGTACGGGCTGTACAGAGACATTAGCTTAGCTAGGTGTCTACGGATTCAGCGCCTAAGATGGCTGGGCCATGTAGAGCGCCTGGACAACACTGCTCCAGCACGAAGAGTCTTCGACTCCGAACCAGTGGAACAGTCCAATAGAGGATGCCCACAAAACAGATGGCACACCCAGGTGGAGAAGGACCTCAATCGACTTGGTGTGTGCAGTTGAAGACATCTGGCTAAGGATCGTGCCAGCTGGAGAGGCTTGCTGGTTGAGGCCCAGGTTCACCCCGGGCTGTAGCGCCACCAGAAGAAGAAGAAGAAGAAGAAAGATTCCACGATCGTCACAGTGAACAATTTCGTTACAATGAAATGCACGGTTTTTATTAGTCAAGGGTCTACTGTATTTTGGTCTTTTTTGTGTAAAATTCCATACTGAGCGAGTTGTTACACGGTAACGTGTAAAAACGTACCCCATTGCTTTTTTTAACCGAATTCTATAAAAATGAGTTTAATTTACCAAGTCCATAGTTAAGCTCTACTATTAGCTTATTTCAATCCTGAGCAAATATTACTAGGAAATCGAGAAAATCAGCTATGTGTATTAAGAAAATAAAACAGAAAAACAACAGTCAGTGAGATTAAGGCCTTTAGACTCCTCACCCGTGGACGATGATGAGCCTCATCTGTTGCAAACCATTTTCTCAAAGTTCGCCAGGAGTTTAGAGATGCATTACATCATGCAATACGTGGACACACATCGCATGAAAGGATTCACAAGCAAATAAATAGATGTCTGCATTAACAACGTCGACTCTTACGCAGATGATGCCCGGTTAGATACGCGAATTTACAAACTTTCATAATTCACGGCTTCATCTCTTTCGGGTCACTGACAATGCTCAAAGGGTAAACCTGTCTAAAAAAAAAGCTTCTAAAAATTCGGTGTCTGTAGTTGGCTTAAAACTTTAGGTCCCATCCACTGAGGGAGCAATAGCACGCACAACACGAGTGGTTGCTGTAAAAGTTAAAAAGGCTCATGTCCGCATCGGACTGTCGCGTCACCCATACTATTATTATTAATAATAATCCTTATAAAAAATATATTTTGCGGGGATATACGTTATTAAGGATAAGAATTCAGAAAATTCGGAAAGTGTGTAATTAGTGGTTTTTGAAAAATATAGGAACAAAGGTTGTGTTTGCGTAGTTTTTTACGCATGAATGAGAAGAAGGTTCGCAAGTTCTTGCTATTACGTACCCCGCTCTATGTTACAACATGCCCCACATACGTGATAGGTTGCAACAGCTGAACTTATGTATTTTCCAATACTGTTTCCGGAGTTCGTTTTTGATTATTTCATGATTTGTAGTTTCAATTTAAAAAAGGTTTGGTTGAATTATATACCATATACCACCAAAAGGAGCAGCATCGATTTTAGTAAAACTGTTAAGGTAATGTAGGTAATTTTTGCCCCAATCTCCTCTGGCGTTCGACTTATCGAAATGCATTTTTTGTTGCTTTATACCTTTTTATATTTTTTTAATAGGCTGAGGATTCTAATTTCTTTTTGGAATTCTTGAAGATAGCTCTTTGTAGCCGTATTTCATTGACACCCCGTCAAGAGAGTCAAATAATATAAGATATGATGAGCAATACTAAATGCTTTGATCGGTGTCAATACAGATTCCCTCTCGATAACAGGATACTTAGAGTTAAACACGGAACTGAATACTCCGATTTTAAAGAGATCCGAGCAGGAGTCCGTCAGGAGAGTGTCCTTGGCCAGACATTGTTCCTGTTGTACACTAGAGACAATCCTCAAACTGAGGGTACACTTGTGTCTACATTTGCGGATGACCCAGCGATCTTGGTAGTTGAAACTGTAGTTAGATATCTTGACATTTGGTTGGATCATTTTCTGTATTTTAACAAACATATAGACAAGGCTTTGACCAATGCTAGAAAAGTCTTTGCTGTGGCAAGTAAGCTGTTTTACAGCAGCCAACTTGATACCAGAGTGAAGGTAATCTGCTACATGGCCCTCATAAGGCCAGTCATGGTGAATGGTTGTACCCTGTGGTTCAACGTGAGTCCTTTCCAGATGGAAAAGATGAGGGTGTTCGAGAGACGGTGTCTTAGAACACTCGAGTCTGAGTACAAGAAGTACTATCCTAACGAGGTCCTGTACAACAGGGCAGACGTGAAAAGGATAGACAATTTTATCATTAAATTAATGAGAAGTCACATTACAAGAAGTATGACTTCTACCAACAGTCTGATCTTCGGGGCTTACTATCCCAAATATATGTACCATGAGAGGGTGCACCACAAGGGCTTTGTCCCACCTGAAGCGTTCCTTTATTTCGATTCGGTCGGCTTGATCCAGGACACGGAAGGATGTACTGTAATCTACCACATTACGCGCCGAACAGTTGACAGGCGACTCCTCTACGAATCGGATGTCGTCCGCGAACACGAAGATCTTCTCCGGTTCAGTAGAACGATCCCTGCTCGAGACAGGAGAGAGAGTGATAAGGAGCGGCACTTCTTTTGGTGGTAACACCAGAACCAGTCTCCGCCTTCGCTGCCCCCGATATGATATTAATCGTTTAGTTGGTATAACGGCCCACTTACCTAGTTGTAAGGTAGATTAGAAAAAAAAAAGGTGCACAAGGGTGTGTGGATTATATATGTTACGCATATGCATAACATACACGCCCCTGTGTACACGTCCGTAGTATTACGGACATAGATTAAGTTAGATTAAGTATTTTTTAATAGGTAATAGGGTTTAGATTTAGATTTAGGTTAGGTAATAATAAGAATGTATAGAGCGCTAAGTTTTTCTTAGTTTTCTTGGTCAGTAGGTCTTAAACAATAAAGTCTGCCTTAAGGACAAAAAAAAAACAGTTTAGACGCCGAAAGGGAAATAGTTAGTTAGATTAGAATATTTTAGAGTACCCGCGAAGGGTCAGTAAGATAGAATTAAGTACATGAATTGTTAGATATTAAGATAGATTTTTATGTCATTTCTGTCTAGTATAAGTTGTCCTGAGAATTAAATAAAAATGAAATAAAAAAAAACCAGTTGAGTGACCAATTGAGTCCTCAACTGAAAAACTGCAACGAGCTCTGGACAAAATAAACGAATGATCAAAACGCTGGCGCATTGCTCCCAATGAAACCAAATCAACGCATATAAATTTTACTTACAGAAATATTGAGAATCTACTAGTTTTCATTAATTCCGTACAAATATCGTACGCTAATGAAGAAAGATATCTTGGTATGACTCTGGATGCGAAACTCAAGTGAAAGGCCCACGTGAAAAAGAAACGGGATGAGCTCAAACATCGGTACTACAAGTTAAGCATGCTATTACACAAGCAAGTACAGAAGTTACTGCATACAACTATGGGGTTGTACCAAAGCAAATAACAGAGGATATTATTCAGTCCTTTCAAAATAAAATTATACGGGATATTGTGAAAGCTCCCTGGTATCTCAGGGATTATGATATGCAAAGGGACCTAGGGATATCAACCGTCGACGAAGAAATAACAAACTCCGCTCGAAAGCCAAGTATCAGACTTCGTGGTCATTTTAACAATGCCATCCTCCAAACTTTGGACATGAGACGTTTGGTACGCCGACTCTAACGTACGAGACCGCTCGATTTTAACAATGGTTATGGCAGATGATCTTACCGAAGATCTACCTGCAACACGCGAAAACATCTTTAAAAGTTAACTACAAGATAAGGAAACTTAGTTGTAGTAAAGAAAAACCAAAAGGGAAGGGTGTTTTTAGTAAGTTCAGTAAAAATCTGACACTACTATGTGGACACGGGTCACAGTGTCTTGTTGAAAAAAACAGTGTCTTATTGAACGTACGCTTCCTCCAGGATATGCTACTGCACAAACTGGTGTAGCAAATCAAGTACAATTCCAGGTACTCATACCGGTACTTGTACTTGATTTGGTACCGGTACTTTATTTGAACCAAGTGCAAGACATTTTTATTATTTGCATATATTTATACTTGTAAGTACTTAAGTCCTTATTTATGTACTAGTAAAAACTAGTAACATTGGACTTCATTCTTTCCAGCACAGGTACCGCCGTACTGAGGTACAAGTATCAGTGCTTGGGCCGATAATACTGAAGTACTTTACAGCCCAGTCCTGCGAACGAGTCATTGAAATTGCCTCGAATAGAACAAAGTGCCTCGAATAATGATCAATACGCCAAAAATGAGAGGAATTATAGTCAACAGCCACTGTTGAAGGCTGTACATTGAAACATTCCTTTTGAATCACTCTATCTATTGTTGAAAACCGCATTAAAATCCGTCACGTAGGTTAAAAGATCTAAGCGTACATAACTCAAGACCACAATTGTGTTCTACTATCTAAAGACAAATTGACTTAATAATTCACCAAAGAATCGCTCGACTAATGACACTTAATTCGAGAGAAATTGTTCTTTTTTCTGAGAAGAGACAAGGACTCACTAGACCAACCACTCGGCAGGAATTCACTTAAGCTCCCAATAGTTCCCAGAAATTCGCTCTTAAGCCTTATTTTGAGGTTCACAGTAAACTCTTCTTTGGTTGCAGTCATACAGAACATATTTTTGATATAATATTGCACCAGCTTCCCTTTCGTTACAAGCCGCCTGACATAACTGCCAAACGATAGCTTCTTTAATGGCATCGAATATTTATGTACCTTCCTGGAAATTGATTTGATGAATGTCATGACATGACTCAAGTCAAGAAAATCCATTTAATTACCAAAGCTCCCTGCTGACCTCGTGATGAAAGCAAGTTGTGATATCGTTTTGATGAGTAATAAATTTAATTTCGAAATACCTATGTGAAGGCAAAGATGAGATTCATTGTGACTTACCTGTATTCTGGTGATGGACATCCCTGCGCCACGCACAACAGGACAGCGCCCTCATCCTGGGACACAGCTACATGCGAAGTGTGCTCAACAACGCTAGGTGATATTATCCCACGATGAGCTGTAACAAGAGTATGCATTGAATTAAATGAATTTTAAGGAATTACAATTTATGATATCACTGGGCACTGGGTGTGGTCTATATCTCACTCATACACACACACAAGTATTCACATCACTCATCAGGAACACAGGGACATCAATTGTGAGGAAACAATGCATCATAACAACCACAGGGCGATTGTAAGAGCCTCATTCGCATCCATGTCTGTCGTGGGACAACATGTGCACATGTGTGCGGGGGGGGGGACACGTGGCCAAGCAACGCAACACCACTTACTGGCAGAGTACCCCACGTGTTCGCATACAATTAAGCTGTACGCAAGGCTGGGGAAATGTAGTTTTCGAGTGTTGAGCAAACATTTAACATGACCACACTGCAATTATTCAATGCAGGACTGGAATTGCTACTGTTCTGCAATACTGACAGAAGGGTAATTTAATATTGTCTACTTAGGGAGCCATCCGAGAGAAGAGAGGTCGCCTTGATTCCCAGGATCGAAGCGCTTGTTTACCGTTTTGCGGAGCGAGAGGATTCAATTTAATCTTAAATGCTGAAATACGAGATGGAACGTTTGCAAATCTTTACCGAAAATGGTTCAAACAAACACGAATGGTCGGAGAGTGGTTTTTGAAATCTGATAGATAAGACCGATGACGTACGTCGTGTACTGTCTCAAGTGCTGGAGGGGTGATTCGAATTCAAAATGCCCGGAACAATGGAACGCGTCAATGGAGCAAGGTCAAGCATTCCATATTTGCATCCATCAGGGAAATGGTTGCCTTAGGCCAGTTATGAATTGGCCGAAAAGGATTGTGTGCAATTGATGGAAGAAGTCGACTTGCGTTTAGAAATGACGCTCAAGCTTTTGCAGGACGAAGGCAGCATTTTTCATGAGGACATGGTTTTTGGCCCAGAAAGGTTTCATAAAGGGTGTTCCAAAATTAAGGTCATATTTGAATTAAATGGAAAACAAAGAACTAGGGAACAGTGAGGTGCGACAAAATTTTGCACGGCATGCATCTGAAACTGTTCCATTGCAAGTGGATGAGCACTTTTCGGAACTGATCAATCCCGAACATATCGCATATACCTGCGATTGGCAACCTGGGGTGATTGTCTCTTTTCAAAAAGGATGAAAAAAGAGACTGCACCAACTAAAGGAGCATACCTCTTTTAAGCCTTCCGGGGAAAGTCAACTCTAAGGTATTGGAAGCGCGTTCTAGAGCTGTGAAAGAGCCCAGGATGGGCAATGAACAGTGCAGCTTTTGTCCCGGCAGAAGCACAACTAACCAGCTATTCACTCTCAGCTGATCTTGGGAAGTGTGCGAAACTCATCTACGGCTGTTTTGCAGATTAAAAAAAGACATACAAACGTGTTCCTCGAGGAAACTTTGGAGTGTTCGGCACGGGTAAGGGATGTATGGTCTTCTTTTGAGGGCCATTCAGTCGCTATACAAAACCTATAGCAGATGTGTTTGGGTTAACGGTGCTAAAACAATAACTTTAACCGTGAACGTTGGATTCCGCTAAGGCTGTGTCTTGTAACCTCTCCTTTTTCATTATATGTATGGACTGGATGTTGCAGAGAATTTGGAAAAACCATTTCTGCAGACTGCTAAACGGCGATGATGACACCAATACCGCTGTCAGGCAGAATGTTCCACTAAATACGGACGATGATCGACGAGAATTCCGTCCCCCCGACTAAGACGAGTTCAAGATAGCAATATGAAGACTGAAGTCTAACAAAGCTGCCGGTGCGGACGGACTGTCCGCTGAAATATTTAAGGCAGCTGGAGGGGATCTAGTTGGGCGCATGCACCAACTCATATGTAAGATATGGTCGGAGGAAAGCATGCCCGATGAGTGGAATCTCAGTATCGTTTGCTCGATCCACAAGAAAGGAGACCCTTTTGCCTGTGCCAACTATAGAGGGATAAGTATCTTGAAAATCGCTTCGTTTTGTGTACTCGCCTGAAGTCGTTTATAAATAAGGTCCATATCAGTGTGGCTTCAGACCAGGGAAGTCCACCATCGACCAGATTTTCACACTACGGCAGATCCTGGAAAAGACATAAGGAATGAAAGTCGACACCCGCCACCTTTTTGTCGATTTCAAGGCCGCACATAACAGCGCTCATAGGGAAGAGCTATACAATGCCATGGATGACGATGGAGTATTCTCGCTGCTCCATCAAGGTCGGTAACGAACTCAGCGATACCTTCAATGTCAGCTTTGGGTTAGGTAAAGGAGCTGCTAGTGCCATTCACCAGCATACTTAGACTATGTTGGTCCATTGTGATACCCCTAGTCAGACTACTACCACTGATTGACTACTCCAGTGATAGTGCCGTTAATTTGATCCCAAGGGTAAATAGTGATTAGACCAGATTTGAAAAACCAGATAAACTCGTATTAACTTTCCTTTCACTGGGTTCGAACCGGGAACCCCGCTAACCAAGAGCATCTAGTTGTGCGCCATCTAGTCGGCAAAAATGGTTTTAGACAAGGCGACGACCTCCCATGTGACTTCTTTAACATCATACTGGAGAAGATCGTGCAAGACTCACACGCCATCACAAGAGCCACGATCTTCCAGAAGTCCGTACAACTGTTATCATACGCGGATGACATTGACGTGATTGGCAGAACACAGCGAGCCGTCAATGAGGCATTGACGCGGAAGCGGATAAAATGGGATTAGCGGGGAATGAGGGCAAAACGAAGTATATGCAGTCATCAAGAAAGAACACACAACATCGACGTTTTGGACGGAGCATCACAATCTACCTCAGCTCCGCAGTAAATAGTACAAACAGCATCAGTACCGAGATCAAACGCAGAGTAACTCTTGCCAACCGCTGTTTCTATGGGCTCAAGAGGCAATTGAGTAGTGGGACCATCTCTCAAAGGACCAAGCAGACTTTATACAAGACTTTGATCATCCGAGTTCTGCTGTACGGCGCGGAGACATGGACAATCTCAAAAGCGGATGAGGAAGTTCTTGATATATTCGAGAGAAAGCTCTGCGTGCGATCTTTGGTCCTGTTTGCGTTGACGGTTTCTGGAGAAGAGGATTCAATCACGAACTGTATGGGCTGTACAGCGACATGAGTCTAGTCAGGTGTCTGCGGATTCAACGCTTAAGACGGCTGGGCCATGTAGAGCGTATGAACAACTCAGCTTCGGCCCGAAGGGTCTCCGTTTACGAACCCGTGGAACAACGTCACAGAGGACGGCCGCGTTGAAGGTGGCGCACCCAAATGGAGAAGGACCTCAATCAACTCGGCGTGCGACACTACAGATAGCTAGCAGAGACCGTGCTAGCTGGAGAGCCTTGTTGGTTGATGCCCAGGTCCACCCCGGATTGTAGCGCCAAATGAAGAAGAAGAAGGATGTTGCAGCGCTCTCGAGAAGTGGAATGTTTCGCATTGGAAGAAATGAGGATGACAGTTATCCTCACATCCTCCCACTTGTAACTTGCTGAAGCAAATCAGAGGTTATGATAATTTCCAGAAAGCCTGTTCTATGCACTCTGCTTGTTATTGAAGTCCCATAGAAGCGGGTGGAGAAATTCAACTATCTCGGGGTCTTTTTCACGAGTGATTGGTGATGTAAAACAGTAGGGCCATGTAAGGATGGTTTTGAAAAAACTTTGAAGATCTGTAATCAAGAGGCGAGTTTGGTGTCAAAGCAATGCTAGCGGTCTTCAACTCATCTATGGTCATGAAAATTCGGTAATGACCCAAAGAATAAGATAGCGACTCCAAGCTGATGAGATGGGATTTCTTCGTGCTGCTGTGAGCACGCTGACGGGAAGAGTTTCGCTTGGATGGCTTGGTCACGTGGTACAAAGAAAACACAGTCGTTTAGTCTTTAGATTGTTGTGTTTTTTTTATAGAATCATAAAGTACTTAGGATTGGGTCAATTGGGAATAACACATCGGGCAAATGGTCTTCACAGCTTTGCTGGTACATGCGAACTCTTTTGTTGAAATTTGGCATGCCATTCTGCATACATGTGGCTGAATTTTCTTGATGCAGTCTGCAATGCACGGGTGTTTGATGACCTGTTGCCAAAGACCTTTGACTTCAAGTAACCCAATAGAAATAAATCCAGTGGCGTTAAATCACACGATGGCCCCAAGCCAGTTCTGATCTCCAAAAGAAGAACGTGTAGACTAGGCAATAACTGAATTGTTTCAGGAATTATTTTTGAACGAAATTTAAAGCCGTAATTAACGAAGTAATATATGGTTTTAGGTCAAATATGCGTTTGTTTATTTGTTGCCATTTTAATGATACTGTCGTTACCCCTATCTCGTGAAAGCCCTCGACCCTGGCGAAAAACTAAGAGAGGCTAGTTTCTCAAGCATGTCTTGGGCGAGCTTTTCAGCAGCAACCAGCCTTCGTCATGAACAGGAAATCGTGGAAATCACTTGGTGGGTACGAACTATAAGGCGGGTGCATAGACCTCTCAAACAAGCTCTGACGTGGCGTTATCAGTACGTGTTGCATGGCGTTCTCTTATCAAGCCTGGCCTTCAGACACATAGTAGAACATTCCCACCAAACACAAAGTAAGACCTTCCTGGCCGACGATCCTGGTTTGGTCACCGTTTGCGCCGACTCACTAGGATTCGAACATGACCGTTTTCGCTTGGCGTTCTAGTAAGTGATCCAATTCCTGTCACAAGTTACCATCTGCTTCAAAAATCGGTCGATGTTATTTGGTTTCAGTAGTGGTTCTTAGATGGAATTTCGGTCCATGAGTATCTTTGGCGTTAACTCGCGTGGTAGTCGGGAATCGAGCTTTTTTTCATCCTGCCTTGATCCAAATGGCACCAAAGGGTCTGGTCAATCAAAACAGTGATTAAGTGACGGTCAGACTCGACGATTTACATGAGTTTATCGACATTTTCTGACCTTCCAGAGCTTGGTGCATCCTTGACATCGAAATTATTTGAACGGATTCTACAGCATGAAAACTGCTCATGATTTACTGTGTCAGTATCAGGTTCATAAACAATATTCATATTTTCAGCCACTTTTATCGAAGAAAAGCTATTAAATATGTCGTATTTTCTCCTTGCTGTTGTCAACCTTTATTAATCACATCTTTCTAACAACATTCAGTTTGGTCCGATGGGACATATACAACGGTAGGAATGGATACTCGAAAACTGCCATCTGTTGAAAAAATAATGCATTTCAGTTTACTGCACCTAATATTCATACAAGGCGACTAATTGTCAGGCGATAACTTCAACATAATTTCTGTAAGAATTGTGAAAAATTTACAAGGCAACTTTAGGGGCACGATCTTCCATACGGTATAGGGTGGGCGTCATTGTCTTGATTAGTCGAACAAAACGACTTGAGCGTTGTTCTCCAAATGGCATCAACGAGCCAACCAAATATTTAATGCAGCACACTTGAAAATAACAACAATTCTTAATCTGCTATTGAGATGTTGTAAAATCATTTGCGACTGGATTCTTCTACTCGAGTAACTCCTGATAGAAGAAAGAGCAGTAGGCAAGATTTGCTATGCGTGCTCGTGGTAATCGACGTGTTTAAGTCGGTGAAGACCTTTACTATAAATCTAGATACGGTCACGTTTTGGCCAAGTCATTGATGGGGCGTGTCCCTTTTTTTTAATTCAATTTTATTTTGCTCTAATCTTATATCTAACTTAATCCTAGACAAAATGTTTAATTCTAGCTTAACCTTAACAATTCATTTGAACTTATAACTCACTTGCTGACCCTATGCGGGTACTTTAAAAACTTGATGACCCTATGCGGGTACTTTAAGCTAATCTGGTCTACTACTCGATTGGCCTATACTAAAGTTTTTTTTTCTGTCCGGGACGTATTATTTATTTTTTCTTTTTTGCAAAGAAAGCTTGAAAACTTGGCTCTTCTAAGACTATGTATAATACTTAAATTACCCAACCTACCCTAAACCTTTCTAAACCTTAATAAAACTTAAGCGCGTGCGTCAGGGCGTGTTTTTTGCGCCAATGGATTTGGAATCTTCTTCAAGATACTGGTAACCCGTATTACCAGCATGAACGATTCACGGGATATTATTCTCCTTTTTCCTCGCGCCTACGTCCTAAGCCACACCTCTGCACACTTCTACCACTCTCACCGCGGAACTGCCGTTAGTTATTCCTTCGCGGGGCTGGTTAGCATATCACGCTATGTGATCTATATTTGCCAATTCGGCCTTTCTTTCTCTTTCCAGCCATCTAAGCTCGATCTTCACTGCACCCTTGTAATAAAGGAACAGGTCACCAGCCATTTCTCAGCTGACTCCATCATATGGCGAACTAGGAGCTCGGGAGTTGGTAGACTTCCTCTTGCCACGGCAAAGCATCTACAATGGAATATTGCGTGCTCTGTGTCTTCATCTTCGCCCGCGCATTCTGGACAAGTGGATGAGCTGGTGTGACCAAATCTGTGGAGGTATTTCCGGTAACCCCTATGGCCCGACAAGAACTGCATGAGGTGATAGTTGCAGTTCTCGTGAGCTCTCGTTGTCCAGGTATCAATTTATGGGTCCATCTGCCTTTGGTTGTGGTGTCCCAACTAGCTTGTCACAGTGCCATTGATGTTGCCCTTTCTTCATTCTTTAGACCTCTTGCACTAGTCTCCGCGTCGTGATTTGCAGTTCTCCGTAGGTACATCCTTTGCATTTCGGTGGCGAGAATGTCGATCGGGACCATACCCGCAATGACGCAGGCTGCTTCGTACGAAATTGTTCCGAAACCGCTGATTGCTCTTATCTCGCAGAGCCTGTATGATGTCGAGAGCTTCCTTGCTGCTTCCGTGTTCGCCAGGGCCCCCGCTCATACTGGTGCAGCATATAGAAGGATTCAGCTAACCACTGTGGAAAGCAGGATCCTTCTCTCGTATCCGGGTCCTCCGATGTTGGGCAGCATTCCTGAGAGCGCTACCTGCATCCTTGCTGCTTTTTTGCTGCAGTACTCGAGGTGAGTTTGTGTTTGCGTCATGGCGTGTGTCTATGCATATGCGTAGCATATACAACATAGCAACAAAAACTTTTCTACTTAACCTTATGATATATTTTTTTTTATTTCATTTTCCTGAATCACGGAAGCTTCTTTATGAACGGCAATATGGTTTCCGCAGCAACAGATCGCAGATCTAATAGCTCATCTCACCGAAAAGTGGAACCAGTCTTTGCACAATGCAGGCGAAAGCAAGATCGCTGCGCTTGATATTTCGAAGGCATTTGACAGAGTTTGGCATCAAGCTCTCGAAAATTCGTGCCCCTTAGAAACTAAATTTCGAACCGTTCAATTCAAGCTGTTTTTGAAGGGGTTCAAGTCTGATATCCACCAAATAAATGCTAGTGTTCCCCAAGGCTTAGTTCTGTCTCCAACTCTCTTTTTCATTTTTATAAATGATCTCTTGTCTTCTACTTCTAATCCAACCCATTCCTTCGCTGATGCAGCATTCTCAGCTTTCAGATTCGATCCAAGACTCACGATCCCGCCCTTCGTAGAATTGGAACGGCAGCGTATGTTAAGCACTTTGAATTCCTATCTTGACAGCGTAATTAACTGGGGAAAAAACAATAGAGTGGAATTCAATGCTTCAAAAACTCAATGCTGTCTGCTTTCACTCGAGCGAACGCCTTGATAATCAGCCATTATCCATGAATGGCGCTTGTGTCGATGAAACCGGAAAACTTTGCATCCTTGGTATGTGTATGTGTACAACACTTAGTTGGAACGATCACATATTTGATGTCGCCAAAAATGCTGCGAAATGTTTAGGTTTCCTTAATCGATGCAGGAAATACTTCACCCCTTCTGATTTGGCCTAAATTTATAAGGCTCACATCCGCCCCAGGCTTGAGTACAACGCTCATATCTGGTCTGGTTCCCCCAAGACCAGCCTGCACCTACTTGATAGAATCGTACAGCGAGCGATAAGACTTATAGGAAACAATAATATCGCAGAGTCATTAGACTCGCTCGAACATCGACATACCGTCTCTTCTTTGTCCGTGTTTTATTGTTATTTCTACAAACGATGTTCAAGTGAGCTAGCCAACTGCATTCCTCCTCTCCACGAATTCACCCGCAATACCCGTCTCGCCAGGAATGCCCATCAGCATACCCTTAAGCCTACTTTCGGAGGGACAGTTAAATTCAGAGACTCGTTCTTCAGCCGCACTGCGCGAATATGGAATGCTCTTCCCAGCCTAATATTTCCCACAGACTACAACCCGCAGATATTTAAGACCAATGTGCACAGGTACCTCCTCTCCCTTTCTTCCCCTATACCTTCGCCCCGTGCTGTGTCTTGACCTCCGGCACATGAAGGTATTAGCAATCCCTTGAGCACGCGCAAATTATAGAAAAAAAAGGAAAAAACCTACCTTAAACCTATGTAAATACGCTGTTACTTCACAACACGGAAGGACACAAAAAAAACAGCTACACTAACCGTCGGAAAACTATTGAAGAGCTGAGATCCGTAACTTCGGGATAAAGATTGGCTCTGAAGATTGAGATAGCCGGGCTAGAATTGGAGGCAATAACATGGTTTATGTACTCGTTCTGGCTGTATTAAAGGAAGTTGGGGGCGTACGTCGCTTCTGGAAGACTGCATGTAGTTAGTGTGAGCATTGCAGACCGACTTTTTCTACTGTCGTAATACTAGTCTCACTACGTTCTCCGAATCACG
This sequence comes from Eristalis intricaria, assembly GCA_964034865.1. Lineage (NCBI taxonomy): Eukaryota > Metazoa > Arthropoda > Insecta > Diptera > Syrphidae > Eristalis > Eristalis intricaria. The sequence goes on from OZ035875.1 coordinate 35,201,310, forward strand.
TAAAGGTCATACTTTTATGCTAACTGTTGAAATGCCTTCTGAAAGTTCGTGGTTTCAGTGGGTTACTGTGAGTACTCGAGAGATCGATGATGTTGAAGAAGTTATATGACAATACGTTGCCTGCATTAAGGGTCATTATAAGTTCGTCACCGTTTCCCCTGATCAATTTAGTAAAGCCTTCAATTTCAGAGAATTGCTAGGAGAACTCTCTAGAAAGGGTGTCAGTTCTGTAGTCTCTCCAGGTGATCTACGATCCATGCGCCTATCGCTACTGTAAAACAGCTACTGGAGCTGGAACCACTTGCTCAAGTAGATCGTAGATGAACAACTGGCACAGGATGCCGCTTTACAAAACAACTCTGGCGCACGGTCATCGCCAAGCGATCGCTTACCCTGATCAGAATGGGATTCAGAATCTTACAATTCTCATCGGCGTTATCACTGGGCATTGCGTCGTGGGGGCTCACGTCTCTATACTAGGCCTTCTTTACAATGACTTCTGCAGAAGCTCCTGAGACGAGAAAGTAGAAAAAACTGAAGGGTTTTCCAGTAAGGGCTTGACAACATTTATTTTTAAATAGAACGGAAACCACTTGAGATATTTCAAATACTTTACTATCGGCTTGAAATACAATCAAAACATTTTTCAATGGAACTCGGCTTCGTTCATATGGCCGCCACGGGCACGTTTGCAACGGTCGATTCGTTGGACCCAATTTTCAACGACTCGGCTACACACGCACATAACAGACGCTTTTTCGCGTTCAACGTTGGCTCTGAGATCTTCAAACGTCGTCGGCTTGTTGTCATAAACCAATGACTTAACGAAGCCCTACAGGAAATAGTCAAGCGGCGTTGAATCCCACAAACGAGGCGGCCATTCGACTGGCCCAATTCTTGAGATAACACATTCACCCTACTTACTCTTGAATAAATCGGTTGTAATGTGTGCTGTGTGGCTAGTGGCACCATCCTGTTGAAACCACATGTCGCCCAAGCCAATGCCTTCCAATTTAGGCCAAAAAAAATCGGTAATCATGGCGCGATAACGCTGACCATTCACAGTAACGTGATGATCGTTATCGTCGACGAAAAAATATGGCCCAATAACGCCGCCGGCATGCAAACCGCACCAAACAGATATTTTTTTTGTTGATGAAGTGGTGATTTATGAAGAACATGTGGGTTTTCACCCGACCAATAACGCATATTTTGCTTATTGACGAACCCATTGAGCCAAAACGGAGCTTCGTCGAAAATGCGAGTTAACGCTCTTAAAGTTGTGGTCACCGAGTCCGAATTTCGGTAGATAATGTTTAAAATTTGCAGACGTTGCTCTTTCGTGATGAAAATGTTGAGTTTACTGAATAAACTGACAGTGACAGTTTGATTTGATGATGGTGCACAAATTAAATTCAAACTTGTCAAGTTCCTATTGGCAAACCCTTTAGTACACATTTACTATGCAATAGCAGTGATCTCGCCTACTGTAGAAAAAGAAGAAAATATAGCTACTTCAATAACCTGGCTGAATTAGGTTGCATAAGAGTATGCCATATTCTTCGCCTCATTGCAAATAACATGTTCTTTGGCCTAGGCTGGCCTAAGAGTGGCTGCTGCCTTTACGTGCAGCAGTCAGTCACTTCAAGCTAACCTAAGCTAAAACATTTTTGAATTACCCAAACTTCTCTGTTAATCCATCTGAATCTCGTTCTCTTGCTCCCCTAAGCGGGCATTCATGTAACCACCCCCTGTCGCCCTTATCAAATACAGAACAGCCAGACCTTTGGCCATTCATTCAGTTGTTCGAGCATCTATTCATCACAACATGGTCCTTAATTAAATTTATGTAACTCCTCAGCATACAACGAGCATTATAGCCCACTGACACACGCACGGTGTATCCCCCGAATAAGCAAATCGAATCCAACGTCTTGTCTGGCACATGTATTCAACTCACGAAATCAATCAATCTGTTAACCCACTTAGGATTGATATGAATGCCGCTACCACCCAAACACCACTCCCACACCCACTCCCCGGGGGATACGCAACACAAGCACGGTCGACTCCAAAGTCATTATCTTGGATTTCAGAGTTATGAGTGATTTGATCAGTGGTCTGATTTGGGTTGCCAGCCAATGGAAGCCAATTAGGGAAGGTGGTTGGTCAAGGCTTTTTTCTTTCTTCTTTCGAACGGATAAGCCACCACATGCAGAAAGCAGAGGCAGACACCACGTGTATGGACTTGAGGATAACAGCTGCGTATTCCAATGCACACTTGCTCGGCAGGGCTTGGCCAGATGGCAGAATAGTTTCTAAAAAAGTGGTTGACCTGGTTGCTGTGCATGCACATCTGCAACCACCCTTCCAACCCACTCGGGCAGACTTCCTTCGAAAATCAAGTCAAGCATCCAAGCAATCCGAAGTTTAATTCAAATCACTGCAGCTGGTAGGCCATCCACACACATGAATGCCAACGCAAGTGCCGGTCGTCGTATTCACATTTATGATTAAAGTTACTTACCATTAATCCGAAGCCTTGTTGGTGAACTAACCACAACCTGTCTAGTGAGCCGATGCATGCTCCGGCACCGAAACGATTGTGATTCATCGGTGTCCTGTAGATTATGTATGAGCAATTCGCCGGTGGGCAATAAATGGAACTTCCCATCTGTGGAATATGCAGTAAATCGTTTCCATTAGTAGCAAATCCTCGACATTAGTGCCCGGCGCACAGTGTACTCTGCGCTTGTGCATGTGTGTGTGTGTGTGAGCTGTAAGGATGCTCATTCTGTTTTGTTCATTGCTCCGTTTTGTACTAAAGCGTCTTTATTGCGGGTATTAATTTATTAACGGGATAAAACAGATGAATGATGTTCATTTTATTTGCACTTAAAAGTACCCAATGATTACACATACACACATGCACAGGCGGCGTTGGTCGGGTACAAATACACAAGTAAACATAAACTAAGTTTGTGCGGTACGTACCTCCTTGAAGCGATGGATAAATGTAGATTGCAGGTTCATGCACCCACGAGACCACTCGAACTAGTTCCTTGACAAAGGTTGGCACCACACACCGCAGGATGGCGGTACAGCCTCTCGACGCTGATAACACTTCGACGTCAACCTTATACGCCTGTGCCACCACTGTAAGTATAAAGATATATGAAACAAATTAAAAGCAAAAATCATCATCGTCCTTTTTGCGTTACGTTGAATGTCTCTAGAGTTTCTCTTCAAGCTGAACAGAAAAAAAAAATTAAAAAAATGGTTGAATATTTTATGTCATAAATTGTCCTTAATTCTCTTTTTGATTTTACATATACTCGCACTCACCCGGTCGCCCAAGTGTGCGAGATACGATTTGTGTGCCCACATAACGCGGCCCACCATACGCCACAACCGATGCGATGCGATGGTGGAGGATCTCTCACCATAGGCGACTGCAGAGCATCTTAAGTGTGCCCAGATTTTAAGATTATAATTATGCCATGAATAGTCTATGATGGTTAAGGTTGGAGGTGTTCGTTGCTGGTGCCTAGAGCCTGGTTGGTGGTTGCTGTTAGCTGGTGTCACACAAACGACGACGACGACGACGATGACAACGCAGATAGTGATGATTCGATATTGAATTTTTTTTTAGTCGGGCAAAGTCCTCCGCGTACTTGACTCTTTAATGGGTGATGCTAGCTAGTGCGAATGGGAAAAGTACTTGCCCAACGATTGTTGGCGGCGGTAAAAGGAAGCCAGCAGGGACATTCGATGTGGAAGTGTGCACACAAGTGTGTGTCAGAGAAATCTGGCAGTGTTGGGTGGAATAAAGGGAAGTAATTATGGAGAGCCGCATGCTGCCAGCTTGCTTCATCTTCTCTGAAGATGACTCTAAACTATTTTTTTTTCTGTCAGATATCTCTCTTTTCCCTTGTTGAGCAGGAAGTGAATGACATAAGGAGCTAGTGGGCAACACAAACGATGATCATACTTGAGTGTATTGATTCTGATAGTGATAGTCTAGGCGCATTGACCCTGTCCGTGTAATCGTCGTGTGCATCAATGTGCCATTGAACAACCGCACGAGGACGCTCATCATATTGCTGCTGCCGATGACACAACGATAGAGGTGCGTCACAGGTCTTTGCATACAGCGACAGCAGTAACGCGGCAGGAGTTCGATTTGGATGTGAAATGACGGTGTCAGAACCACGAACAGATGAAGGATTGCTTATAGAGGGTGGGCCAACCACAAGTTTCTTTTTTATTTATATTTTTGAATAAGAACAAATACTCCCATTTATTGCGAAATACTAAATCGTTCAAGTGGCTGCCTCGGCTGACTTCGCAGTAGCACATCCTGTCACCCAAATTTTCCAAGACCTTGTTTATGGTTTCGGTCTGTAGCTCGTGGGGTGCTTCGATGATATTTGCTTTAAGTGCTTGAACCGTTTTCGGCTTGTTGGCATAACATTGGGCCTTCACGGATCCCCACAAAACAGTTCTATTCAAAGGCGGTCAATTGACATCGTTAAGAGGGCTGATAAAACGATTTGGGAATTAAGTGCGCATAAGATCGATTGTTACATGGCGGGCCATCCTGCATGAATCAGAGTTCTTCCAAGTAAATGTCTTGCATTTCTCTGTAACCCCTACCCTTGCCACCCCAGCCACATTTTCGAAGAAAAATTGTCCCATCACACTCACGGCCACAGCAGCCACACTCTCATCTGTGCGCACCGTACGTCGACGGGGATCATGACACTAGCATACCAATCTTGCGTACCAAAGTAGCAGTGGGTGCTTCATTTCGGCCAAGACTTCTTTTAAAAAAACGCACTGCTTGGGCTACGCAGCACTCACTTAGGAAATAAGTTTTTTTCTTTCTGTCAAGATTTCGAGCTGGAAACAGCTGTCAGTGTCATAATAACCTACGATTAAAAACGACACTAGATGTTCCACCCGGCACAAAAAGATTACGCTTAGGTTATGTTGGGTGAGTGGGTAGACGTGGTGGGGCCAAGCCTCACTTAGGTCCGGCTGGACTCATTGTAATGCAAATGGGGGGAAAATGTTTAACCTCCTATTTCCTACTCGTGTCCTCCTTCAGGTGTTGATGCGTTGCTTTAGGCCAGCCATCCGGGAATCCTAAAACATTCCACTAAATGTTGGTGGAATTTCTGCAAGTTCCTGGAGATCTTGGAAAAAGAATTCTCCCAGTGGTCTATGTCTCAGTAGGCAGAGCCTGGGGAATTGGCAAAGCCAGTCAGGAGTATCCTCTAATTCTTCTTCGTCCCCACAGGCTCTACATATGGTAACCTGGGTTAGTCCCATTTTGTTTTCGTGATATCACAAATGATTATGACTGGTTAGCGCTCCAACTACCATTCGCAGTATTCTTTTACTGCATTGAAGGAGTTTGTCGGACCTTGCGTTCAACTGTTGGACTTAGGCAATAGTATTCGGGTGGCCTCACAGGTGGTTAGAGAGTTTAATCTTTCATTAGCTAGCTCGATGATTTTGTCGTCCACTTTCTTCTTGATGTCATTTGGGTCATTGCATGGGATTGCCTGGGATGGGTCGATTTCGGCCCATTTCCTGCCAAATTCTCTCATCTCGTTACCGGTTATAACCCTGTGACCTGGGACCCAGCATAGAGGCATCGAGTGCTGCATACCCACAACCTCTTCGAGTCAGCATGCAACCAGCTTGGATTTGATTCAGACGAAATCGCTAGACTGAGCGCCTGACTATCAATTATGACGGCGTTTTGGCCGCTTCCTTGACCGCCAGGACCTCGGCTTAACATATACTGCCACAGTCAGGTAATCTGATAGAGCAGTGCATGCTTAACACTTCGGAGAAAATGCTCGCTGTTATGCCTTGTTCCATCTTTGATCCATTCGTAGAGACGAGGAAGAATGTCGATTTGTTGACGGGGTCAACAATTTAATTTGAGTTGTAGAGTATCATTCCTTCCTTGTTGGGAAATGACACCTGAACGGTTTCCTTTCAAAATCGAGGGAGAAGAGGAACTAATTTTCGACTTGTTCAACTTGTAGTCTGCCGAGTATACATGCATGACCCTCAAGCATGGAGCGCCAGCCGTTGGATTGGGTGAGTGTTATGGCACTCTTCGCAGTAGCCTTCCGCATACAGCAGTCGAGTGGAAGAAGATCCGGTAGAACATCTAAGCTCGGCGTTGGAGTGGTGGAGATTTCTCCTGTCAGGCCAAGGCATAAGCGTCTTTGTATACTGGTTAACAGCTTCATTTCGCCACCACACTACGCCACCGCTTGTGAAAATACGACTGACAATATCTGTATACATCCACAGAATTATTTGAGGTTTGGAACCCATTTATTCTCCCATCTTAGGTCCGGTTTGCGTTGACGGGTTCTGGAGGAGAAGATTCAACCACGAACTGTACGGGCAGTACAACGACATGAGTCTAGCCAGGCGTCTACAGATTCAACGCCTAAGATGGCTGGGCCATGTAGAGCGCATGGACAACACTGATCCAGCCCGAAGAGTCTTCGACTCCGAACCAGTGGGACAATGCAATATAGGATGCCCACGGAACCGATGGCGCACCCAGGTGGAGAAGGACCTCAATCAACTTGGTGTGCTTAATTGGAGACAGCTGGGTAAAGATCGTGCCAGCTGGAAAGGCTGGTTGCTATTTGAGGCCCAGGTCCACGGACTGTAGCGCTACCAGAAGAAGAAGGAGAAGATGAATATACTCGGTGCCACAATGAGCTCTAAAACGTTTTGCAAGAATTTGCCAATGGGATGTATCAGTGGGGTATTCCCTACAACTGTGATTGTCATTTCTCATACCATATTCATTTTAATCTGCGATTTCACACTGTGAATTAAAACGTTTAATGAATATGTACTGAATTTATGAATATTGTACTACTTGTGTATCTTACACAGTCATTTTGTGCGTGCCTTTTTTTTTGAATTAAATGCAAAACATATCCACGAATATTGAAGAAATGCACCTATGTTCATGTCACAGTAGACTTCTTTCGCGTCGTTGTGTCATAGAATTGACGTCAGTAAGTTTTGCACACTTTGTTAAGTGAAATGTCGCGACTCAATAAATCGTACACTAGTTCGACTCCATCAACAAAAACCCTAGGCACAGCATAGGGTACACTGTCCCACAATGGACCAATTTGCAGGGATGTCTTCTGTTGCATACGTCGCGACAATAGTTGTGTCTGTTGGCTAGTACACAGTTCTCTTGTAAGTAGAGATTCCGTAAATTCAAAAGATTCACTTCGGGACGTGAGCTACTGTGGGATAGTTGACCGAACCGAACTCTGCCTATTTCTCCATGGGAGATAAGAGCCAGCATAGGGTAAGATTGGATTTAACCCTTTGGGTTAAGAACCTCGTCGGCACTTAATACACCGTGTCCTAATTTTACATTCGGCTGGAGAAAAGTTGTGAACTTTGAGTTGTCCATCGGTCAACGAAGTTTAAGTGAAAACCTTTTCCCCAGAATGGGACCCTAATAAGTTAACTTTATCTTAAAACGTGATCGTAATGCCTTCGTAACTGCTTGACAACTTTACATTGTTGTGCGCAAAATGCAGAACTCTTTCTATCAGTCCTCAAAACAGAGCCATACTGACGCGAGACAAAGCGCATACACAAATCTCAATCCGCAAATTTAATTAACACTCTCCTTTGACATCAAAATTAAAACTTTTGGCTTTTGCACATCGAATAACACAATCGCAATAAGGACACAAGATGTTGATCCCAAAGTTGCGTCCCAGCAATGTCCAAACTAATTTAAAGTAGCTAATACTCTGAAACTTTGAGTCTTTTTTTTTTTGCTAAGCTGTCTCAAAAGCAGCAAACGAAACTTCTACGAAGTTGAACTCCTTGCTACAGAATTCGCTGGAATTAGAAACACAAAGACTACAATCGACACAGCACCCAACATGTACCAGTCCACAGGAAGAACAGCAGCAGCAATTACTTTCCCTTCATTTTGAGCTCTCCGTCATTACACGCGGTTCTACCGTCGATTTCCACTCCCCCATCCAATGAGATCCTTCACCAATATGCAAATCAGCTCATTTCTTGAAATGAAACTCATTAAACTAACACACAGTAGTCCGCTTGGATAATGCGTTCCTCGTTGTCTCCCTTCCTTAATTTTGCTTCCATCTGTACACACAGCTGTACACACCCCCAACAAAAAATACAATCCCCCCGCTACCACAGAATACGTAAAGACTACACGTCTTGTGTAATCAAATCAACTTACCGGCTCTCACTTGCACATCCCTCGAAATGATACGGCCAATGGTGTTCGACGCCACACATCTGTAGATTGTATTGTGAATATCCTGGCGGTAGGCGGCAGCCGGAAATGGCAACAGGACCAGGGTGCCGTTCCTCAGCACCCGTCGCACGCCATTTATATCGGCCACCGGTGACCCATCCACCGTGACCCAGTCTATCACTGGTTGCGGACTTCCCGATGCCGAACAATCCAGCCATCCCCCGGACGAATTTGAGAACTCCAAGCGGCCGGGGGGCTCCATCACAAAGCCCGGGCCACGCAGATGTGTCTCAAATACCTCGGATAAAATTATATCTGCAATGGAGAAAGAAAGGAAATATCGTTAAATCATGCTTCAATATTGCGATGCATACATAAATGTCTACTTAGTGCTTGCATCATGAAATCCCCTTCAACCCGCAGCCCAAAGCAAGTGCGGAAATTTAGAAAAATGCTGCCTATCCAATGGCACAAGTGGGTGACTGCTCGTGTGTTGTGTGCGAGACGAGTGGTGGGAGTGTGTATGTGTTTATGTGTAATTTGATGTGTGCTGCAACATAAGGACTAAATTGCCACATTTTTTCCATCGCAAGTGAAACAAAGCTGACGACAATAGAGTTGATGATGATGGTGATTATTATTACGGGGATGACGCCCACTCTAGAGGGGAGCACACTTCATCGATGAAACGTGGCTGTGGCTGTTCTGTTTCGCATTTTGTTGACTTTACGTTTCACATTCACACTCACGTACAAGGAAGAACGATTTTAAGGAGAGACTTTGAATTGAGAATATGAAATATGAACCAATCTAGGTTTTGATGCGAGTTTTCTACAATGAGTTTCTTTAATGAACACAGTGCATCGAATTATACTGTAAGATAGAGTTGTTATACGCCAAATATTAGGGATTGCTGCATTTTAGGACTGCCACATGAAACTCACATGACATGATGAAAGACTGCAAGGCAAAACCAAAATGCCTGCACTGCAGTGCAAACGGAGTAGACTTTGGACATATAACCGGTTGTGTAAGGTGCCCAGAGTATAAGAAAGCCCTTGAGAGCTTACACGCGAAAACATGAACATTTTGCAACTAAACAAAAGTCATTGTGAGATAGCTTAGGACGACGAGTGTAGGCTGGCACATGCAGCGAAGCTGGAAGCCTACAAAGCAACGCTGCAACGAACGACGAGAGCTGTTCGTGAGCTCTACGAACAGAGACGAAGGGTTGAGACCCGGCTTCTCAGAAGAAAGAAGAAAGAGCACGAGAAGCGCGCGATCGAGGAGATGGAGAGGTGCTATGGTAGGAACGATGTCCGAAAGTTTTACCAGAGGGTGAAACAGTTATCCAGTGAATATAAGGTTCGGACAGAAGCCTGCCGGGACGAGAATGGACAACTAGTAGTATAGCCGCAGTCGATACTGAGAATTTGGAAGAACCATTTCTGCAGACTGCTAAACGGCGATGATGACGCCAATACCGCTGTCAGGCAGAATGTTCCATTCAATATGGACGATGATCGACGAGAATTCCGTCCCCCCGACTTAGACGACGTCAAGATAGCAATATCAAGACTGAAGTTTGCCCGATACACAAGAAAGGAGACCCTTTTGCCTGTGCCAACTATAGAAGGGTAAGTATCTTGAACATCGCCTACAAGATCTTCTCTGCCGTTTTGTGTACTCGCCTGAAGCCGTTTATAAATAAGGTCCATATCAGTGTGGATTCAGGGCAGGGAATTCCACCATCGACCAGATTTTCACACTACGGCAGATCATGGAAAAGACATAAGGAATGAAAGTCGAAACGCGCCACCTTTTTGTCGATTTCAAGGCCGCACATAACAGCGCGCATAGGGAAGAGCTGTGTCTAGTTTTGACATTCCTGACAAACTCGTCAGGTTGTGCAGGATAACGATGGAGAATTCTCGCTGCTCCATCAAGGTTGGTAACGACCTTCAGTGTCAAAAAAGGATTTAGACAAGGTGACGCGCTTTCTTTAACATCATCCTGGAGAAGATCGTGCAAGACTCACACGCCAACACTAGAGGCACGATCTTCCAGAAGTCCGTACAACTGCTAGCATACGCAGATGACATTGACGTGATTGGCAGAACACAGCGAGCCGTCAATGAGGCGTTTGCTGGCATTGAGGCGGAGGCGGCTAAAATGGGTCTAGCGGTGAATGAGGGCAAAACGAAGTATATGCTGTCATCAAGAAAGGACACACAACATCGACGTCTTGGACAGAGCATCACAATGGGCAGCTATAACTTCGAGGTAGTGAGGGACTTCGTCTACCTCGGCTCCGCAGTAAACAGTACAAACAACGTCAGTACCGAGATCAAACGCAGAGTAACTCTTGCCAACCGCTGTTTCTATGGGCTCAAGAGGCAATTGAGTAGTGGGACCATCTCTCGAAGGACCAAACTGACTTTATACAAGACCTTGATCATCCCAGTCCTGCTGTACGGCGCGGAGGCATGGACAATCTCAAAAGCGGATGAGGAAGTCCTTGGTATTTTCGAGAGAAAAGCTCTGCGTGCAATCTTTTGCGTTGACGGTTTCTGGAGAAGAGGATTCAACAAAGAACTGTACTTCGGATCCAACGCTTAAGAAGGCTAGGCTATGTAGAGCGTATGGACAACTCAGCTCCGGCCCGAAGAGTCTTCGACTCCGAACCCGTGGGGCAACGCAACAGAGGACGCCCGCGTTTAAGGTGGCGCCACCAGGTGGAAAAGGACCTTAACCAACTTGGCGTGCGACACTGAAGACAGTTAACCAGAGACCGTGCTAGCTAGAGAGGCTTGTTGGTTGAGGCCCAGGTCCAGGTCAAGAAGAAGAAGAATGATGTTTATCTTTTTTTGAAATTAAGACATGTAGGAACACGGAATGCTAGGTCTTCAAACATTTTTTTCTCTCTTCATTACTGGGGAACTCCGTTAATTAGTGTTAGTGTGCTTGCAATCCATACATGGTGTCTGGGTTCCATTAACGACACTTTTTAGTTTACAATGTTATTTTGTTACTCAAAGTTAAACATCATACAACAAAGAAGATATCAGACAATACTTCCAGTGGAATCTGAGAAACAGAAACTTGTATGATGTGTATGATGTATGACAGTTTTGTATGGTGTATGAAAAGTGTGTGATGTATGATCTGTTCATCACGTACTGTTAGTAGGAAGGATGCGTGCATTTTGGTATGCATTTTGCTCTTCTCGAGATCAGAGGAATGTAGCTGATCTTCAGGCAACTCGTGCAGATGGCTGCCAGTCATTTTTTAATTGTCCAGAAACAGATATGCATATATGAAAGCGAAATTTAGCGAACCAACCTTGAGAAAACATCAAAATAAACAGAAAAAAAACAGAAACGGCACAAAAGGATATATCTTTATGGAATCAAAATAAAAGACTTAATGTAATCACAGGGACTTGAAACTTGTTAGTGTAAAGAAGTGTGGAAGACTGAATGGACGTCTTCCGATTAACAAAAAAAAAGAAGCAAAATCGTATCCCTGAATATAAATAACAGTCTGCAAATTGCAAGACAAATTGACTAGATTAATTAATTCCAAACAAACTTATTGCATTTTATTTTGGTAGAGCGATTTGTAAAAACAAATAGCAATTTAGATTAAACTATGAATGAGGTAATTTGGGGTTACGCGTCATTTGCTGCTCCACTGCTGCTGCTCTCAATGACGCCTCGGCTCGAAAAGAAACTTTGAGCAAAGCAAAAGAAATGATGGTGGTGTTGACAGCTGTCCCAATGAAGTGTATTCAGCGTTGAATGGAGTGCAGGCTATTGTAGCGCTTTGTTTTTTATGACTCCGCTACAGATTCATCAGCGACCCTGTACTATCAATCACGTAACTAACTAGGAAACGAACCACTGACTCGTTTCTTACTACTTTGCATTTCTGTGAGAAACGACTTAACAATGAGTATTGAGATTTGGTCTGACGGCCAGACGGAGACGGGAAGTCAGATAGACGAAGTGCGGTTGTAAACCAAAAAATCAAGTAAAATAAAACTGTGTCGAACTACACATAGGCAATCCAAAGAAAAAAAACAGACAAAGCAGCGCTAGAGTCGATCTGTCAGTCACTCCCCCGTTAAACATCAGATGGACTCACTAAAGATACATGTGCAAACACCAGCTTGTGCTTGTGCAATACATATGTCCCAACCAATGCTCTTTAAGGCAATTTCAGTTCAACCATCGCTTGACAACGCTGTCAAAGAAATAAAACTTCCTTTGACACTCATACCTGGGCAGCAGTAAACAGTAAATATCATCGTCGGTCCGGCAAGTGTTTCTGTGAAATAAAACGAACGCATTCCTTAATGGTAAACGACAATGTTTACGTGACATTTCCCCCTAGGAGCCTCAGTGCAACTCTTCAAACAGTGGTCAAAACGAACGACAGAGAGAGAGAGAGAGAGAGAGAGAGAGAGAGAGAGAGAGAGAGACGAAGAGAAAGACGTGCAGAAACCGACACAGAATCCAGCCAGTCGACGGAAGGCGAATGAAGTCGTTCTCTCTGCGAAATATGTCAATGAGCGCACAAATAAGCTGAAATACACATCACTTATGGGACTCCACAAGGACTCCTACAAGTTTCTTCTCCTCTCGCCGAAGGAACACTACAACGCCACTACACTGCTACTACACTTCCATGTAGCTCGCTCAGTCGAACGACTGAGATCAACAATACGCAAAGTGCACCACTCCACACAGCTCAGGACGCGACGGAGGGAAGGATGGATGGAGCCATGCATGCCGGGAGCACACATCGATTCTCTTGCGCCTTAAGTCAATTGTGTCCGACAAACAAAATCCGACTCCCCATCGATTTCCCGATTTCCACTCGCCCGTTCCTCCCCCAAACAATCACAGGGAATTTTATTTCAAGAGCATCCAGAGGAAGAAAGCAAAGGATGAGGAAATCCCTCGGATTGCCTCCAGCATGCGGTGGGGTCGGGTTCCCGTTGCTCTGACCGAATTCGCGTGTGACTGTGGAAGAGAAATGAGGGTTACAAATACACTACTAATATAATGGCAAATTTAAAACACACAATTCCTGGAATACGAACATGAGCAGCAGCATGGCAGAAATTTACGATACAAGGAAGAAGAATGTCGGATTGTCGGAGGGTGGAAAAAGAAAATTCCGCTCACAAGACGACGACGATGAGGAGACCTACAGCACTGGCGGGAGAGAACCGGAAGCGCACACAGAAAGGGTTCTTCACTCTCAACTGCTGTAGTCATAGCCGAGGGTGCTGCTGTTGGCTTATTGGGGGGGTTGTTTGACTTGAGATCATGCTCAATGCCGCTGTGAGAGGGCACGAAACAATGTGGGGCGTATGGGAACCGCTTTTGACGGTGCATGGATGGATGGATTGTTTTTAGGTAAAGAAACACCCATAAAAGTCCACACCCTGAGAAACAATAATTGCTGATGGGGGGCTGCAGCTGCAGGAGCACATAAGAGCGCTTCTAGAGGGCATAATTGCTACTACTACAACCCAAGGCATTTATGCAATGACAAGCACAGCAGACGCTCGTAGGAGTGCAGAAGCCGGCGAAACATCACAAGCAGGCACAATAATGAAAATGAACTCCATACGTACAGTGACCCGAGAAACCAACTGTAGACTACACAGTCTCCTACAGATTGTTGTTGTATTGATTGTTTTCAATAAAATTGAATGGTGTGCCCCACCGGCATTGCATGAATTGCTTTTCGATTGATTGCACATTGTTGGTGACATTTTTCTGTTTTTCAAAGAGAGTCAAAACGGGACTAAGTGGATGCTTTTGGAAAATTACACTGGAGTCTTAACAAAGGTGAGGCAGAATCGAAACGTTTTTTTATTGCTTATTTTTTCAATGTTCAGCTTTTGACAGCTCACGCATGAATCGTAACGTGTGTTAAAGGCATGCATCATCTGGAAAGACATAACATTTCATTGAACTACTAGCACGAAAATTGATTGGGCATCTGACTGGAGATCGTACATACTTACTTATCAGCCTCAGCACCTTAACCCCATACTGGGTACCTGGTCATAGAGGTTTTACAGGCAACGAAAGGGCCGACGAGTTAGCAAGATTAGGGGTTGGACTGCTACTGGCTAATAATCAGGACACCCCATATTCCTCACTCCAAGTAATAAACACCATCTTACTTACAAATGCCTTCGACTCCGCTAATCGGAGATGGATGGAATCAGATATATGTAGGACTTCGAGGCTTATTTGGCCCTCACTAAATCCAAACAAAACAAATACACTCCCAAAACTAAACAGGAATGTAATAAGGAACGTAGTGGGCATTATCACCGGCCACTGCCTCCTTGGTATCCATGTCAGAAGGATGGGAGCCCCCAACAATGACTATTGCAGAACCTGTAGAGACGAGGAGGGGGAAGAAAATAAGCTTCACCTCCTCGGCACTTGTCCAGCCCTTGCAAGAACTAGAAAAGATATACTAGGCAACTACGTTTTCAGTAACCTAGAGGAAATGTCACACTCAAAGATACAAGACATAGCTAGGTTTATCAGGAAAACAAATTAGCTGTAAATCAACACAGGAGTGGACTTGTCAAAAAAGGTGGCAAAATGGGTGGCGCAACAGACCGAGGCGGACCTGGGACTGGCTTCTCAGCAACTACTCGTGGTTTGCGTGCTATTGTTCTTTCACGAGTGGATGGGACCTACAGTTTAATGCCGACTCCGAAAGGCGAAGTCGAGAAGCTTTTCTCTAGACAGGAATACTGTCAGTGACTTGAAAGAAGTGGAGCCGTGAATTATCAAAGGTGGTAAATTCGAGTATCGAACCTGGCACCCTCTGCGTACGAGTCGACGCACGCACGCACGAATACCATTAGGTTATCCCTAGATTTATTTAATTTTCTTCTATATGGTCCATTCTTCTATACGGTAAGAGGAGACTGTGGAAAGCACCAGATAGTGATAGCACAGATCCAATCAGGATCTAAGTCCGCCACAACTGCTACAATGGTGGCAATCACTGTAGCTGTCTTGCATCCGCGATTACTTGGTCTTTATACCGGAGATTCGGTCTACCTCTCCTTCTCGAACTAGGAGGCTCGGATTGGAAGACTCTCTTTGCTTTGGCATTGTTGTCCTTGCGCTCGATGTGGCCGACCCAGTGCTGATGACGGATTTTTGCCTTTCGGACAACATCCACGTCTTGGTACAGCTCGTAGAGTTCCCGGTTGTGTATTCTCCTCCATTCGCTTTCCTCGCAGATGGAGCCATATATTGAACGTAGAATTTTTCTTTCGAAGGCACCAAGAATCAGCTCTGCAGTTTTGCTTATCGTCCAGCTTTCGACTCCATTTAGCAGGACTGGCAAAATAAGTGTTTTGTAGTGCATAATCTGGGTCCTTGGAGTTAAGAGTTTTGAGGCCAGATGTTTCGACAAACCGAAGTAACACCGGTTGCCAAGGGGATCTTACGTCGAATCTCCACTGTGATGTCATTCGTTTGTTTGAAATTCACAAACTTCTTTACTACTTCAAAATTGTAGCTGTAGATTGTGATATTTTGTGCTAGTTCGTGTGTGACGGATTGTTTCTTGCTCGGCCGCATATATTTCGTCTTATCCTCACTGACCTTAAGACCAGCTCGTTTCACCTGTTCCTCAATAGCCGTAACAGCTTCCACTACTGCACGTTGGTAACGCGCGACGATAGTGCCTTACGTTCTCACAGCTGCCCGCCACACTATCTTCTCCAGTACCAAATTGAAGCAATCATACGATAGCGCATCTCCTTGCCGAAATCCGGTGCAGGTTTTAAACGGCTCGGAAGTCCTCGAGCCGAAGTGCACGGTGCATCGGATATTTGTTAGCGTAGTGCAGCACAATCTGATCACTTTTCCCGGGATCCGCAATTCGGCCATCGCATCGAATAGCTCCTTGTGAAAAAAGCTGTCGTATGCGGCTTTAAAATCGATGAAAAGGTTGTGTCTATCGAATTGAAACTCGCTGGTCTTCTTCAAAACTTGCCTTAGTGTCAAGATTTGGTCCGTTGGGTACGTGCCAATTAGTGTGGTGCAAAGCGGCATTAGACACTTCACACAGTACTCTGGACAGGATCTTGCAGGCGACCCGACGTTTGAGCAGGGATATACCTCTACAGTTGTTGCAAGAGGTAAGATCGCCTTTTGTGTGGATGGGCCATATGGAGCTGATATTCCAGTCGTCATTTATTCAAATTCTGCAGATAATCTGTTGCATGCTCCCTCCCTGAACATCGCCACCGGCCTAGAAAAGCTCCGATGGTAAGCCACCAGAGCCTGCGGCTTTGTTTTTCAGCCTCTTAATGGATGTGCCAACTTTTTCAAAGCTAGGAAGACTACTTCATCGACAGGCGTTGGGATTTCTTGATTCCCTATCACTCTCTCCTGGTCAGGATGATGTTGGAAATGCTTGTTAAGCTTATCCAATATTCCCTGCGGGTCGGTAACAAGGTTACCCTTACAGTATCGAAGAGCCTGGGTGCCTTTACTAAAGCCAGTGGCAAGGCTTTTGGCTTTTTTTTTTATAAAAGGTCTGGATTATCTGGCTATAAGTAGGCTCTTCGAGATTTTGCGAGGGACCTTTTCTTCAGGCGTGGGAGTTGCTTCTCCTTCCGTCCTCTAGCGCGGTACTCCTCTTGCGTTGTTTTCCGTTGCAGCGCTTCTTGCTATGATTTGTCGATTGCACGTCTCCTCTGCTCACACTCGCCATCATACCACGGGTTTCTTGTAGGAGCTGGTAAGTAGCCTAGGGTGATTTCGGCTACCTCCTTGATGGGCGAGCGGCAATGCAATCACAATTTCACCACGCACCCTTATTAAAGATGTTATCTTTGTTTCATAAACGCCTGCCGTCCCAAAACAAGGACACCCAAAGACATACCGTAAACTTCTTAGTATTTAAAAAACAGAGAAATTAAAAAATTTAAATGTCCTTGTTTACGCAAGGCGGGGGTATATGGGTTACGCTACATTGAGGGACAATGCAAATAGCTCTGAGGTACATGCAACGACAAACCTATCTTCTATACTCTGGTGTTCCTTCTGGCAAGTTGTGTGAATAACTAAGTCATCTGCAAAAAAATGCAACAACACCCAGTCCATACAGTGAAAGCTCATATTACGGACAGTCTCTTAGACGGACAATCCCCTTGAGCGGACAATTTCTCACGACCGTGGACGGACAACTCCTTTAGCCGGAGAGAAATGCTGCGACAGTCACTGTCCGCCTATGGGAGCTTTCACTAGATAATAAAGAGTTCAGGTGTCAAGACACACCCTCGGCGAAGTCCATCGCCCTCGGGGAAAACTTGAGTTCATTTAGCACCGTTGACCCGAACGCAGCTTCTACAGTTTGTGTATACAGACTGAATGACCCTCAAAAGAGGGCCATCAGTCAGGCAGAACGCTCCAAACTTTGCCTACGGGCGTGTAACGATCCACGTAGGAGTGAGTTTTAACTTATCAAAAGTCATGGCAGTGACACTTGATTGGTGAATATTCAAAAATTATGCAAAATTGAAAGTGCCACCTCTTGCTGGATAAACCCTACATTCGATGCGAGGCTTTTCGCAAAGGCTGCATGAAATAGATAAATTATTCAATCCCACCCAAGTACACAGTCTCAGCATGAAACGGAATTTTCCAATTCTTCCGCTTCATCGGCGCACGGGGGGACTTGTGTATCCCATTTATATCGCATTACCCGACAATGAAACAACAAATCTGGTAAATCTCCATCCAGAAGTACTGGTTGGTTCCTAATCAAGTTGCAAAAAGGTAAAATCATAAGCATCCCTCGTCTGCATAACCCATACGTTTCTATTTCTACCAAATTACATTCCGCATAATTCCTTGCTTCGTTGATTTTGACCTACAAACCCAAGAGGGCAGCAACCACCACACCCTCGGGCATGGTGTATTCGATGGAAAACAAGGAAAAACACAAAAAAAAAAGCATGGAAATCATCCCCTAGCAGCACTACACAACCCAGAGAATCCCGATAACATATTCCCTCCGTCACAGGCAATCATTTATACAATCCGTTGCCTCGAAACACAATCCCTATGCTGGGTGCCATTCATTATTCCTCTGCATGTATTCATTTTATTTGACGAATATGAAATGAAATCGAAGTCTGATAATCAACGTACAGCATGTTCATCTTTCTTTTTGATTACATTTCCTCCTTGCCGCCCCCAGTGCGCCCGTTTGTATGGGCCCAAATGAATATCCAATTCCAATAACACGAGCAAGACATTCAACTAAGAAATCTCATTTAGGAGAGAGGAAAAAAAGAATGAAAAACAATACACTAACCCCTGCACAGCACAGCCTCTTCAGAGGCTGGCGAGTTTTTCTTCTGATTGATTGTTTGAATACGACTCCTGACAGCACCGTCACCGGGTAGTCCTGCGAGGTCCTTCAGCACAAACGTAATCATAACCTAACCACAATCACCACCATCATCGTAATTGTCATTTGTTTTGTTTCGGGAACTTAGACCGCTATCGTTTTATGAATCTGCCTCTTCAATCCGCAGATTTGTATCTATCGCAGAAAGAAAGAAAGCGGGGCGCAGAAACCAAAGGCAAAGGCATAAAACTTTAAACTTCAATTGAAAGTTTGCTTTGGATATAAAAACTTTCAGCATCAACTTTTGCACACACACAGACGCAACGAAAGGATAAAGATGTCAATTGAAAGGTTGTTGTACGTGTACGGCTGCGGAAGTGTGTTCCAAAACGGAGCGTATTGCATTAGTGCGACACTATGGTCAGTCCGCTGCGATGAGCGCTGAAGATGTGATGGCATCTCAGGCAAGAGTAATTAAATTGAAAGATAACCCAGACCAGTAGCAGCGGCAGGAAACTTTGAAGCACGACCACTAAGTGGCGTTGGTCTGACAAACTGTAACTTATCCCATTGCGCATCGAGGGGGCATTTGTTTTGAAGATTACCGTCTGTTGTTGCTACCCGCACGGGGTGGCTGCTGTGGAAACTTGCACAGAAGTTCGGTGGGTTGTAGTTGATTACATGTTCTATGACCATGTGTTGCGCTTGCCCTTGGGATCAACTGTAGGGGGTGGCTGTGTGTGTTTTCGCATTATATTCAGTAATTAATGATACATTTGCATTGGGATGCAATTTTGGATGAAGATTGATGTCTGTGGGTTGGGAAACGGATTGGCGCTAAGGATTAATCCTTGTGCTACAAATTTGCATTAATTTTGATCTGTTTTGCGAGTAACTACGTCATTTGAAAGTTCATCTCAAGAACTCATTAAAAAGAGTTAGTTTTAGCATGTAAATAGGAAAAACCAAATTTTTCGCTCATTATGTGTGAAGTGCAATTAATTAAGCCCTTTCGACTGACTGTAGAGTAAGGATTATGATAACAACCGCATTAGGAATCTCCGACCTCTGAAACCAATTGCTGGCGCTGACGATGATTAAGGACCTCGGCCTCGACCTCATTGCTGGAGAGGCCTGTTGAAATAGGGTCATCGCTGTTCACAGTTGCGCAATCAGTGGTTTAACCATGTTCTCCGTGTCCATTACAAAATTTACAGAGAAAGAAAAACAATAGCAGGTCGCCTTGTGATGTGTTCATGTTTACAGCAGGTCGCCTTGTCTAATGATGTGTTCATGTTCCCACAAAACGAAATCGAAAGGTTTCCAAACCTTCGGGGTTTCAATATCTCGTACTTTCGCCGAAACCTAGTTGAGACCAACTTGAGCTCTTCAGACCGTCAGAAGTTCGCAGAAGCTAATGACATTTGAAAACACTTCCACTCGCTGGGAACGGTCTTTTGAGGTTTGAGTAAAAGGCGATGTAAACATTGCGATTTCGGTTTCGGTTAACATGTTCGTCCACTGAATAGCTTGAATGTGAATATACGAGAGTTGCTTGATAATGAATTTCAGTGAGCTGTTGAATATCAGATTTAGAAGACGGAAGGGTTTCATTTGTCAACAGTGCCTCTTTCGGCGTTTAACCAATTTTTATTTATTTTTATCCAAATTGTATAAAATTTGCAGGTATCACAAAAGCAATTGCATATGGAAATCGGAAAAGTATTTTGTTTGTTTTTTGAAAATGGAATGATGAATAGTGTTTCAAGTTATTTTTTAAAAAATATATATCATCAAAAAGAAATATATATTATCAAAAAGAAGAACTACTGTTTAAAATAAAATCGGATGCATACCTTGGCTTGGTGGGTCGCCGTGGCGTAGTGGGTAAGTGCGTCGACTCCTACGCAGAGGGTACCAGGTTCCATACCCGAATTTACCAACTTTCATAATTCAAGGCTCCAGCTCTTTCGAGTCACTGACAATGCTCAAAGAGTATTCCTGTCTAGAAAAAGCTTTTTTCGCATTAAACTGTAGGTCCCTTCCACGCGTGAAAGAACAATAGCACGCACAGCACGAGTGGTTGCTGAGAGGCTAAGCCCAGGTCCGCCTCGGACTGTAGCGCCACTCATATTATTAATATTAAACCTTCGCTTGGCTTAATCAAGATTATCGTTTGTCTACACCGAACTATAAATGTTACAGAGTTGATAGATCTGTTGGAATTAGTGGTGGCATAGCTATCTTCGTAAGAACATCAGTTCAACACTCGCTTTTACCAATTATTAAAACACAGTTGGTACAAAACTTATGTATTGAGGTGAAGCTAAATAGCCAAAAAACAATTAAAGTCTTCTGTGTTTACTTCACTGGTAGCACGGTCTCCTTGCTTAATAAGATTAGCCTGAGAAGCGATTTGCGAAAAATGTTATCTTTGAATATTATTTAATTGGTGGTGATCTAAACTGTAGACTGGAGGTTGCCTGAGAGCCAATGCCTGAGGTAATTTGTTATCAAATCTTTCAGTTGTGTTACCGATATCCATTTTGTTTCCATGTAGTCCAACCTATGTACCTGCTGGTTCACGAGGTCGTCCATATGTGCTAGATATCTTTGTTACAAACTGTCCTAATTATGTGACTCAACCTATCACATTCAACGAATTGAATTCGGATCATAAACCGGTATTCTGCAAGCTTCTTTGGTCTAGAGTAGAGCATGTTCGATATATCCAAGATCTAAAAGATGCCAATTGGAATTATTATAGATCTAGAATAAGCCTTAGGCCTTAGGCTTAGGTACTTTTGATACTAATCTAGATCTTATAACATGCAAACAGGATGTTGACTCTCTCCTGGACGAGTTCACAAAACATATCCTTGATGCAGCTGATGAAAGCATACCAAAAGTAGCTAAGAAGAACTTTTCTTTAAAGCTTCCACCACAAATATTAAATCTCATAAAGATAAGAAACATGTGCAGAAGGAATTGGCAAAGGTACACAATAGAAGTATTCAGGAATGAAGTTTACAGAAGAAATGGCGTTCTGGCGAAATGAACCCTGGAACAAAAAACTTAAAAATGTAGACATTAACGTGAAGCCTATGTAGAACGTAGTTAAAATAGTTCGAAACAAAAGTAGACGTATACCATGCCTCAGGAACACATCAAACATCTTCTTTTCAGACATCGAGAAAGCAAATGTTCTGGCTCACACTTTCGCGCGTAATCATAACACTTCACAAAATTTGAGTGAAATGCATACGGTTTCATTGGTAGACAGCACGGTTCAAACGCTCGGATCCTTAGAAATAGATTTACCGGTAGATGCCTATGTTGTATGTGAAGATGATATCGAGTTCCACATTAAAAACTTCTGGAGGGCTAGATCGAATAAGAAATGTCTACATCATGGAGCTACCTAAAATCGGTGTCAAAATGTTGACTTATGTCATGGACGCCTGTCCAAAATTGCAGCATTTTCCACTTAAGTGGACACCGATATTAAAAGCAGGCAAGCCCTCAGATGATCCAAATAATTACCGACCAATCAGTCTACTTAGTAATTTGAGCAAAATTTATGAGAGGATTCTTATAGAAAAAATCACTTCCCGATGAACAATTTGAGTTTAGGCACTTCCATAACACCTGGCATCAAGTAATGATGACTTGCAATCATGTTAGAAGTAATGGGTTAGTAGGAAAATCAACTGGCATGATCTTAGTCGGTATAGAAAAGGCTTTCGACTCAGTTTGGCATAATGGTTTGATCTTCAGAATTACCAACCTCAATTTCCCACCTTATCTGTGCAATATAGTTCTAAGTTTTCTGTCTGATCGATGTTTTGAAGTGCACGTCAACAATGGTGTGTCTAATTTAATACAATACAAGTCAGGAGTACCTCACGGCTCAGTCTTGGCGCCTATACCTTACAACTAGTACACGTCCGATTTTCCTGAGTTACCGGGGTGTGGAGCAGCTATTTTTGCTGCGACTGTATTTTCATCTCATGAACCTGCTCTTAATATTGAGAACAATTTGAAAAATGCGATGAAAATTTTGCTAAAGTACCTCACTAAATGGAATATTAGGCTAAATCTAGACAAATTGCAAGCGATCTTTTTCACACGAAAATGAAGTCGAAGGTATATGAAGTCGATCTGGAATTTAAAAATTTCGTTAAGTACTTAGGTATTTACCTTGACAGTAAACTGACATTTCAGGAACATCAGGAACATCAGACAGACTGTTAATAATGTAAATTCATTAACCGAAAATCTTTTTTATCTCTACCAAATGAAATAGTAATATTGAAAGTAATTTTTCAAGCAATGCTTCTTTATGGCTGTCCAGTATGGGGAAAAATCAGCAAAATGTCACCTTTGCGTGGGATTATCCCACTTCTCAGCTTCACAAAAAAGTGAGTGTTGAAATGATATCTTCGAAAATAGAAAAACAAACAAATAAGTTTCTCAATTCCTACGCTTTTGCCGACAATCGCCTTGTCAATGCCATATTTGAAACAAATACCAACTAAAGCTATCTTAACTATTATTTCTGCACTTATTTGCTCTTATATATATTTTATTTATTTATTTAAAATTTATTTATCTATTTTTCTTGTTAGTTTGTTTATATGTATGTATATTTATTTATCTATTATTTATTTATTTATTTACTTATTTATATATTTATTTATTCATTAACTATTTATTTATTTATCTATTTACTTTTTCGTTCATATTGTGTTTTGTTTTTTTGATATATTTTCATTTATCTCTTCTTTTTTTGTTTTTGCTTATATTGAAGGTTTTTTATCGAACTTTCCTTCAAAATCTATGTTCATAAATGAAATATTTAATATATCTATACTTTTGCAATAATTTTTCGGAAGAAAGATATAAATGAATCAAATCTCTGTATCTTATGCTGTGCGATTACCAAATCATGTAAAAATTTGAATACGAAATAAAGAAATCTATCCATCTATCTTTTTCACTCATGAAAGAACAATAGCATGCACAACACGAGTGGTTGCTGAGAAACTACGCCCAGGTCCACCTCGGACTGTCGCGCCACCCTTATTATTATTATTATTATTATCTATCTATCTATCTATCTAGCTTGTTTTTTTGCGTATTATTACGTTCATTTTAGAGGAGTGTCCTAGTTTTATTCTTAGTCACTGTTGTTTGTCAACATAGTCCAATAGACTTAGTGCAGAGCGTAACAACATACTTCTGTACTCTTTTGTTAATTATATTATTTTATTACAACTCTTAGATTATGAATTATAAATAAAAGAAATAGTCTTAATTAAGTATCACACCAATGATGAAAGTAAATTGTTTCAAAATGTAATTCTTGCGGCATGACAACACTGCGCACTAACTACACTGTACTTTAAGGATATCTGTTACGGAACTCGCACGGGAAGAAGTAAAGGGTGGTCCAATCATAATGCACGATGTTAATTGTCAGTCACACCTTAACGTCAAGTTTTCTTGCCTAACTTGATTTGACATTTCTTTGTTTCAGTGTTTGGCAAATTCAACCATGGAGACGTACACAATCGAGCAGGGCGTTAAAACATTTTGTTTCACACATAATTCTGATAGATCCTTATATCATAATAAAAAAATGTTAAGATAATTTTCTTATTTAAAATTATCATAGTCAGTTTTCGTTGGACCACTTTTTATAAAAGTCGCCGCTCGAACAGAGGACAATAAAAAAAGGTTTGGTATTTCAACTTGCGAAGTTCACCAAGTGTCCAAGGAAAAATTCCTCACTTGCGTTACTGTTTATTATTTGTACTCAAGGAGTTCTACTAGTGTACCTTACATCTACGACTATCTTTAGCTTCATTGCCTATTAAGCATGTACTGTGATTCTCGTAAAGCCTACGGTGGGGTAGAGAATAAAGCAAAGTCGCTGACACAGAGAGAACTCCTTCTGGAGAAAAGTAAAGAACTCAAGGAAGAGGTACTGCCAAGTGTTAATTTTTGTTCGGTTTTATTATTCCTTCCAAATGGAAGCCTTTCTCGATGTCCTCAAAATATGAGTTTGTTGACCCGTTGACATGAATGCCTTTGTAGAGGTCACATGGTTGCGCTCATGGTAGCCTCATGAACAGGACCCATCGCGATTATACCTTTCCATGTGCAAATATTCATGTACAGTGTGATAATCCTGCTCAGTTGCAATGCTTACAGCTTCAGCCACCTCACTCACTTCAATTATCCGATCAGGCAATATCATTCCATGAATTTGATCGACGAATCTTGGCTTGGGACTTGAAAGTCGGCGGCACTGATGGTGGTACGATTTCTACTATGGATGTCCGTGCAACACTTATGTTTCTTTCCAGGCTGGACCTGGGCTTCAACAAACGAGCCACTTCAATTAGCGATCCAAGTTGGTTGAGTTCTATCCGTACCTGGGTGCTCCAACGTGCGTCCTCTTTTGCCTTGTTCGGAGTCAAAGACACTTCGGGACGAAGCTGAGTTATCCATACGCTCTGCATTACCCAGTCACCTTAGACGTTGGCAGTCCGTAGACGCCTGACCAGGCTCATTCGCTGTACAATACTCCAAATGACGTCAACATAAACAGAACCAGAGATCGCTCGCAAAGCTTTCTAAAGAGACCAAGGACTTCTTCACGCAGTGCCTCCCTACCATTTAGTAAAACTGGGATGATCCGTGCCTTATATGTGTATGGACAGCTTGGTCCTTCGAGAGAGGCTCCTGTTACTCAATTGTCTCTTGAGCTCGAGAAAACAGCAATTGGCAAGAGTTAATCCGCGTTAAATCTCGGTATTTATTGCCCCTTGTGTGCTCCCAAACACGTCTATCATCTGCTTACGCTAGCAATTGTACGAACTCTTGGAAGATCGGGCCTCTTGTGTTGGCGAGTGCGCTCTACATAACATTCAATGGAAGTCACATGGCAGCGCGTCTCAGTTTCTAAATCCTTTTGTGACATTGTGGGTATCGGTGAGTTCGTTTCCCACCTCGATGGAGCAACGAGAATTCTCCATCGCCATCCTGTATAATTTCACGATTTGGCAGGAATGTCAAAACTAGACACGGCCTTGTATATCTCCTCTCTATTCAGGATGTGCTATGCGGCCTTGAAATCAACGAATAGGTGGCGGTTGTCGGTTTGAACTTCTTGGGTATCTTACAGGTTTTAGTTTCAGCCCAGTAACGGTGGCTTGGTATGATCGATTGGGAACTTTCCGGGTCTGAAGCAAAGCTGACATATCACGGACGTATCACATTGTTTGTGGGCTTGTCTTAAGCCGTTTATCAGGCGAGCAAACAAAATGGCAGACCTTATATATACTGATCGGAGCAAAGGTGCCACAGTGACAGAGGCGGAGCTCAGCAGTGTCGTCGATTTCTCCACAGGCGATAAAGAATGTTTCATTGCTTAGCCCAAGCCCACTTAGATTTTAGCCAAAGGTGACCCGTTACTACGTCGATCATCTGCAGTTTTTTCTGCAAAAAAATTAATATCTTATAGATGTTTGGGAGCTTGCCCTTGGTTTGTCTACATCTTGGCAAATCATGTGCTCTCGAGTGGCCCAACATTCGATAGCCGTCCTAACCAAAGACACAGGTAGTTCCAGCCCATGTACCGGTCCTGAGAGTGTATTACGTGATTCTTCTCCTGCAAGTTCATCGGCGATTTCATTGAGAGCGATCTCCTGGTGGCCCGGACCCATATAATCTTAGTGAATATTGACTGCCGATCAAATTTAGAGATGACTTGCATTAGTGCACAATCCTGGAAGGGTTGAGTAAGGTTAAGCAAGGCTTGGCTGTCGCGAAGACGCTTCGCCCCTTCTACCTGTTCTTCGAAATATAGTTCGTGGCCATGAGGATTGCATAGGTTGAGGGATGTGCAGATGAGATGTGCATTCTAATTTTGTCGCCTGCTACGAGGTGTCAACGACAAATCCTTCATTGGTCTCAAGTCTCGCCGTGAAGATTCGACTTCAGTTCTTGCCTGACTCAGATTCTGGTCAGGGCTTGTATGTACGTCGCAGCTGAAGTACTGGTGTCCGTGCGTCAGGCGAGATATCCATAATATTGGGGTGAAAGAAAATGAAGTGTGCAAAGTCATCGAAGCTCCAGTGCAAGTTGTGCCAAAGATCACTTTTTTTTAGACGGAAGAGAGCCTTGGGTGTACATCCCATGATAAGGATATCAAGATGGGAAAATTGAACACTGCAGCAACAGCGGAGCCTGGAGTACTAGGGAATGAATGCAGCCGAGAGAGAGAGAGAGAGAGAGTTCTTTGAAGTTTGATGATTTTTTTTATTTACGCGTAAGCTTTGTATATCCATAACTCAACTTTTCCAATAACTTCTAGATTCGTATAAATTAATAAGTGTTATTCAGCATTGGTCTAATGTCACCTCTCTTCATTGAGAGAACTAAAGTTCACAGATATCACGTCCCAACGACAATAACACATGGAGCAGACATAAAACGATATGACAGTGGACTTTATCGCTTTTTGCTTCACAGCTGTTGAGGTGCTTTGCACCCTTATCATGGTCACGCGGTTTATTACTCGTATCTGCCCTGTCGACACCACCCACAGTTGTGCATCGTAAAAAAATCTTTCCATCGAATAGAAAATATCGAAAAAGAAGACCGCATCTGTTGTGTGCATAACATCTGAAGACTTAGCAGAGATAATTGAAATTTCAGAGGAAGCCAAGACTGCCATCAACACAAATGCCACATTCAGACAAATAGTTGCGGTTATTCTCACTGTTAAACCACACAAGCCGAGTCAAGACACATTTTCAAATTAATCGGATTGATTTTGATTGATTTCGCTGTGGTCGCCGTGGTTCAGTGGTCACTGCATTGCTCACAATGTCTCGGATTTACAGAAAGGAAATGTTTCCCAGTTAGTCCGGAGATGTGTTTTCAGTGCGTACTTGCGGCAAACCGATTAACTGAGCAACTCCATCGAATATCCAGCTTATTAATGAAAATGCCCACTCTGAATTCGTCGCCATTCTAGACAGTTTGGAGTGAGGACTCACTTCAAGGACTCGGTATGCATCCCACGAGTATCAGTCATGTGTAACCTCTTCAGAGATACAAAACTCTTCAGAGCGGCACAAAACTCTTCAGAAATTTGTACCGCGTATTGGTACTGATTGAGAAATTTCGGAATGGCGCACAACGATGAGTCATCATAAAGACCATCCTACTGATGATTAGCATGAATTTATTATGCAGTGCTGGTTGAAACGAAAGCACAATAATTAGCATATGCCTCTAAATAGAAGCCTTATACACTTGTTTTTTGTAACAGTCGAGCCCGGATAATAGGACATCAACCGTGCAACGAAAAATTGTGACATTAAGCGGGTTGTGCCAGTCTTTCATACTACCAGAAAGCTCGAGAGCACAAGCAAAGTCAAGTCGTGCGTCGTCGTAAAGTAACCTCATATTGTGTTTTCAAAAAACTTGCTGTTAATATGACCTACCTGGTGTTAAATATAGCCTGGTAATGATTTTTGGGTTTAACTCTCATACATTGTTGCTTGTTGCCTGTACAGTCTTCTTGTACCCACATTAAGCATACAACACATTGTACGCGCAATATATGCATCTGGCAAATATCATGTGGTAAATATATAAATGTATATATTAGGCCATGTCTCTTAATTCACATACTACACATGGGTCGCAGGCCTGAGCAGTAAATACTAGGTGCTTATTATATGTCCACCACTGTATGAACAACCGAGGCATCTTTTTAAAGAAAACTAAAGTCATCTTTGAAGAGTGAAGAAGTTTTCAGGCCATAAGGAAATCACTCAACTACATTTTTGAAAATTTACAATGCAAATTTCCCACTAACCATGAGCAGATGGACGTGTAATAATTTATTTTCCAGTCGATATGCTTCACCTGCTCACGAGGCATCAAGCTGGAATTCAGTACGACACCATCGGTAAATGATCTCTCGGCCCAAGAGCCTGTAATAAAACATGAATGACACTCGAAATTATTGGTTCAATAACCTTCTAGGTGCCCTCTTATCCAAATGTGATCGTCCAACCCATTCGAAGGCAATTTGTAATATCCACTGAAGCCACATGAAAAATGACAATAACATCCCACACTGATTACAACTGGTCTCGAGAGAAAGGAAAAAAAAAAGAGAGAGAAACGAGAGAGAAACGACCCGAAGGCAAGAACCATCTCAACTTTGGTCCACAAAATGTTCACCAATCTTCCAGTCAATTAAACTCCAAACCAAATATAACCCCACCACCGATCCTCTATGATGGGGGGCTGTCGTTGTACGCGGCAGTAAGCCCTATGCTCTACATCTCTATCGACCCTGTTATCACTCGAACCCATCAAAGGAAAAACAAAATTAAAGCCCATTCGGTGGGATAAAGGACATCGGGGGCCACAGACAAATCCCTCACAAACCTACATGGATGGGCTTATACGCGGATGTACGGATGTGTTTGCATGTGTATGGAAATTACACTTTCTTTTTTTTGGTTGGTTCCCCTCTCTCACTCTCTTTTTTTTTTTGGCATATCTGCCTTTGATGGAAATCCCTTAACAATCAAAAACATAATTTCAAAGATTATTGTTATTATTGCTTATCGCCGTCGTCGTCGTCGTCAACTCAGGATGCTGAGGGGGTACCCGGGATACACATCATCAGTAGTCGTCGTGTCCTTTGCGAATATGTACGTATATCTTAAAACCATAATCTACCAACGCAAAAATGTGTCACATAATAAAAATTTCCCTTTATTCCACTTTTTTTTTTTTTTTTGCTCTCACTCTGTTTGAATGATGTCCTTAGGGTGTAGTGAAAGGAGACGAAGGAATCATTTCTTTTTCGTATTTATCCTTCAAAATGGTTCATAATTTTTACATTTTTCCAGCATTGAAGACGAACACCGAGGAGACGATGACACAAACGAAAAATGATCATAAAATAAAAACAAAAATACCGCCATCAGGGAGTTACAGACGCAGAGGGACACACTGTTTACACTTGGCGCTTTCAAATGGTTTTATCGACGAAGGCGATGGGGTACACCAAAGAAGAAAATTTTTGTAAACAATAAAACACCCACATTCTCAAGAAGAGGCAAAAACACGAAAAATGAGACGAGACACAGAATGAAACACCACCCACTCACATACCAGCGCAGTCGGTGAAAAGGATTTCATGAGTTTATTTTGCTAAGCTTATACATATACTGATGCAAATACATACCGATGTTTGACAAAATCATGATGGCAACTACATGGCAACTAATCCACATGTTTTCGACTGAATTTTTCCTTTTGTTCCTTCACTCGGCTGGACAACGATGCACAAATTTTATTTTATTTTATTTATTTTTTTCACAAAAAAAAAATTAATTTTGTATATTTTTCACAATTTTCGTTTTGAGTGAATGAGGAACGATGCACAGTGAAAAACGAGGACTTCACTTCCTTTGAGATTATTTTTCTTCTTCTTTTTTCAAAATATTTCGATTAACATATATTTTTATTTTTTTTTTTTTTGATTAAAAATATATTTCCTCTCTTTTTTTTTCACACGACAGAATCCATTTCTCTCTGCAACCCTTTAATTTCTGTCACACTTAACCGACGACCGAACCAAAAAATAAAAAAAAAACGCCGGAAAAAAATAGGAATAAAATAACTTCACTTAGAAACAGGCAACGGAATGAAAACGGCAATGCACCGCGGAATCAAAACATAAGACAAAACGCACGTTTTCAGGACGTCAGAGATAAGATGCTGATGTATTTGGATGGAAAATTTGGCGGTTTCCTTATGCAAATTAAGTATTCAATGTGCTTTTTCTTGAGTGTAGGTATGTTTTAGATGGAGCCACATTAGACACACACACACAAACAGAGCCGAACAAAATGAAAGTAGAGAGAGAATAACACTGCGAGAAATATAGAGAGAGCGAGCGTGAATGAGTGAGAGTGTATTACACTTGGTTTGCTTAACTAGAACTCCCTTTTTACCGTCTTGAAGATGAAAAAAGAAAAATTTATGTGAATATTTATAACCGTCGCTTCCGTAGCGGCATTTCCAAATGCGTATCCTTCAAGCAATCCTCAACAACTGATTCGAAATGAAACACGCACGAAAATTGACATCGCCTGCTGGTGCTGGTACACACAATGGAGCGACGATGGTGGGATTTCACCATTTCACAAGTGCATTCGGGACAGTGCGCGGAATCCACCACACGCCTGACTGTATGCGAAATTGAGTATGGTTATGGAACAGTGCAGGAAAAAGGATATGTCTGTCTGATAGGGAAATGGGGAAGGCACAAGTACACAACCCACAAGGAGATACGAATGCGAATGTTTTCAATTCACTTTTGCTGGTGTCGTCGTGTGTGTGTGAGAGAGAGAGAGGTGAATCGGTGTTGGCCATGTTTTTGGCCATTGTTTTGAAGACCGCACGTTGGCTCTCTCTTATGCTCTCTTCAGACAGTGCGGATGGTTAGGTTTGAGCCGGAGCGCGGCGCGTCGAATGAAAAATGCGCCAAAAATAGGTTTTCCCCGGAATGTGACATTTCGTTGCGCCAATTGGGTGTTGAGCGGGGGGGGCGGTGTGCGGCAGTGGAGAGCGGTTGTGTGCTGCACATATTTGGGTTCAACGTGTTATCTTCCTTCCCGGTCCGGTTGTCAGTGGACGGGTGTGTGTGTGTGGGGCTTTTTTTCTCGTTTTTCTGTTTTCTCTTGCTTGTGGTTGTGTGGTGATTTCTTTGAATGAACGAAGGACAACCGGCGGCGCCCCACACACAAGTCTTTCGGGTGAATTTTACTCAACCCCCCACGAGCGCATTCAGTTTGGTCGATGCTAAATGATTATCATGATGACGACGATATCCTGGTGATTAGAATGACGTATTGTACACACCTCAACATCGTTCATCATCATCAAATTTTGCATACAGCGCGTTGCGTCATGGGAAATGCTGTGCAGGTCCATACAAACAATGACTGTCACCATGGAACTTTTGTTGAGCTAGCACCCCCTTCAGAGTGTGGTTACACATTAAATCAGCAAAAACTTGCTTTTTGATAGACACCTGCAAACAGAAAGCAACCATTTTCTTTTTGTTTTTTTGAAAGCTATGCACATGTGTATGAATCAATCCATCATCCGGGATAAGTTATTCAGCAGCTGTGTGGAACTCCACCAGCGCACATGATTTCAGCTCATTAATGCACGTCCTAGCAATAATACGCTCCCACTGTCTACTGTGTGGTGGTGCTGCCAAGTTTCGTGCTCAGATCTCTACTGCTTTCGATTCACATACAGTGCATCCCACTGGGTCACTCTTCTGAGGATTACACATTTTTTTGAGTAGGAGCTAGCGCATTTGCATTCACAAATACATGGTACACATGATTGCACGTATTAGCTAGCGATTGAAAGGAATGGCTCATTCGGGGGAACGTCCCAAGGCGATGTTTGATATTTTGCAATTTGCGGATTTATTTCAAGTACATGCGTTTGATGCCAATTGCCAACTGCTACACGTAGACTGGCAGCTGGCATTAATTAGTAGATAAATTAACATTTTCGATTGGGAATTCATGCGGTGATTGGAAAGCGCGGCAGGTAGTTATTTGCACAATGGATTTTCAGCGATGCATGGTTTGCAGAGAAATAAATGCGAATTGAGGCCGAAAATCCATTACTCAGGCATGAGAGTATTTCATGGGACCACTGCAGGCATGCACGGTTATATTCACTCATCATTTTGTTAATTTTAGGGGAGAATCGGAGGAAATTAGCTGCTTTGTGGTTCATTCCATATGAGCTGAATTCTGAAATGAGATACTTGTGTTTGCTAATTTGGTGAGTGAATCAATTTTTTTCTGAGTACAGCCATGCTTAATCATATAACTTGACCAATTCATATATGTGCGGGTTGAACCTGAGTCTCAGTCAAGCATCTGCCTTTCTAAGTGAAGTGAACGTGGGCCTTAAACAACAAGTCTCTTCAGGTACTTACACCAAGTTTGTTGGTTCTATACTTCTGTGTGCCACCTTCGACCCGGTCGTCCTTAGCTTTATTCTCACTAGGTTCTTCTTCTTCTTTATTTGGCGCTACAGTCCGGGGTGGACCTGGGCCTCAACGAACAAGCCTCACCAGCCACTGGCACGATCTCTGGCTAGCTGTCTCCAGTGTCACACCCCAAGTTGGCTTAGGTCCTTCTCCATCTGGGTGCGCCACCTTAAACGCGGGCGTCCTCTGTTACGTTGTCCCACTGCTTCGGAGTCGAAGACTCTTCGCGCCGGAGTTGAGTTGTCCATACGATCTACGTGGCCTAGCCATCTTAGGCGTTGCATCGGTAGACGCCTGGCTAGGCTTATGTCGCTGTACAGCCCGTACAGTTCATGGTTGAAACTTCTTCTCCAAAAACCGTCAACGCAAACAGGACCAAAGATCGCACGCAGAACTTTTATCTCGAAAAGACCAAGTGCTTCTTCATCCGCTTTTGAGATTGTCCATGCCTCCGCGCTGTACAGCAGGACTGGGATGATCAAGGTCTTGTATAAAGTCAGTTGGGTCCTTCGAGAGATGGTCTACTACTCAATTGCATCTGAAGCCCAAAGAAACAGCGATTGGGAAGAGTAATTCTGCGTTTAGTCTCGGTACTGATGTTGTCTGTACTATTTACTCCGGAGCTGAGGTAGACGAAGTCCTGCCTATTGTGACGCTCTGTCCAAGACGTCGATGTTGTATGTCCTCTCTTGATGACAGCATATACTTCGTTTTGCCTCCATTCACCGCTAGACCTATTTTAGCCGCTTCCGCCTCAATGCCAGCAAACGCTTCATTGACGGCTCGCTGTGTTCGACCAATCACGTCAATGACTTTTGGAAGATCGGGCCTCTTGTGTTAGCGTGTGAGTTCTGCACGCTCAAGAATAATGTTGAAAAAGTCACATGACAGCGCGACCCCTTGTCTAAATACTTTTTTGACATTGAAGGTCTCTGTGTGTTCGTTACCGACCTTGATGGAGCAGCGAGAATCCTCCATCGTCATCCTGCACAACGTGACGAGTTTGTCAGAAATGTCAAAACTAGACATGACGTTGTATAGCTCGTCTCTATGCACGTTTTCATAAATCGAAGAATAGGTGGTGGATGTCGATCTGCATCTCTTGGGTTTTTCCAGGATCTGTCGATGGTGGACTTCCCTGGCCTGAAGCCACACTGTTATGGACCTTTCAGGTTATTTATAAACGGCTTCAGGCGAGTACACAAAACGGCAGAGAAGATCTTGTAAGCGATGTTGGGGGGACTTATCCCTCTATAGTTTGCACAGGCAAAAGGGTCTCCTTTCTTGTGAATCGGGCAAACGATACAGAGATTCCACTCATCGGACATGCTTTCCTCTGACCTAACTTACAGAAGAGTTGGTGCATACACCTTACCAGCTCATATCCAGCAGTCTTAAACAGATCCGCAGACAGTCCGTCCGCACCGGCAGCTTTGTTAGTCTTGATATTGCTATCTTGACCTCGTCTAAGTCGGGGGGACGTAATTCTTGTCGATCATCGTCCATATTGGGTGGGACATTCAGCCTGACAGCATCGCCGTTTCGCCGCGATCTGCAGAAATGGGTCTTCCAAATTCTGAGTATCCACTACGACTCTACTACTAGATGTCCATTCTCGTCACGGCAGGCTTCTGTCCGAACCTCATATCCACCGGATAACCCTCTGGTAAAACGTTCGTTCTCACTATGTTGGATCCCTGAAATGCGGATCCCTTTTGGCTGACACCATATATTTTGCCTCGTCCACATTCACACATCACAGTCGCTTTCTTCTTCAGTACCAGATTGATCAAATCACACGACAGCGCATCTCCTTGCCAAAAAATACGCTGGACAGGCGACGTTGAGCAGGAATATACCTCTATTGTTGCTGCACGAGGTAGGATATCGAAACGTAGGATCAGAACATCGGCTTTGATGTGTTCTAGTAGTTAACCATCTAAGTCTGCCGATTTGTGGACTTTTCGTGGCTGTGCCGACTTCTTCAAGGCTAGGTATCGGCTGGTGTTTGGATTTCCTGATTTATCTCTCTCTGCTGGTTAGGTCCACTATGCAGCTGTTGGAAGTGCTGTTTAAGCACATCGTAAATTCATTGCGGGTCAGTTTTCCCCATAATTCGGTCAGGTTTCCTCCATTATTTCAGATGCCTTTCCTACTGCCTGAGGCAGGGTTTTTGCGTTTTTATAAAACATCCGTATTTTGTGACTGACCGGCAATGCAACCACATCTCGTTGGCATACCGGAGACTGTCCCTTAATTGCTCTTCGTAGGCTCTAGGAATATCCGGTGTTTGTGCAGCTTTTTTACAGTGGACAGTCGAAAGGTCTACTAAAGAATAAAACAACAATGGGTATAAACTGCGGACAGAAGCCTGTCAGGACGAAGAGACACAACTCGTAATAGATTCGCAGTCTATACTGAGAATCTGGAAAGACCACTTCTGTAGACTTCTGAACGGTGCGGAGAAGAGGACACAATTACTACTCTCAGGCAGAATGTTCCACTCCACACAATGGACTATGATAGAAAAGAATTCCGTCCCCGCCCCAAGCCAAAGTTAAGATAATCGTATTGAGACTGGCGGCGAATAAAGCTGCTGGTGCAGACGGTCTGTCTACAGAACACTTTAAGGCAGATGGAGATGAGGTGGTAGGGTACATGCTCCAACTCATCTAAAAAATCTGGTCGAAGGAAAGCATGCAAGACGAGTTAAGTATCAGCATCGTTTGCCCGGTCCACAAAAATAGTATACTACCTTCATGTGTGTCCAGTCACCATTTGCCGTTGGGACCAAATTAACGGCCCTATGACTGGAGTTGTCGATCAGCGATAGTAGTCTGACTATGGGTATCACAATGGACCAACATGGTCTAAGTGTCTCCTTTCCATCGCTTATAAAATCATCTCTGCCGTTTTATGTGAGTGTGGTTCCAGGCCGAGGAAGCCCTCTATCGACCAGATCTTCACACTATGGCAGTTCCTGGAAAATAGTAGTTTTACGTCACTTATCTTAGATCTAATCTTTCGCTAGTAGTGTTGTTAGTTCGGTGGTTATAGCTCTGGCTCGGACCATTTGGACCCACATTCGAATCCTGTGGGTAGCTACATTTCCTTTTTTTATTTCTATTGTTCCATGTTCTTTCAATGATGATTCCATGACCTTGATCATTCTGAAGTGGAAGTGGGCATTAGCGGCTTTGCAGGAGGCATGATGTTGTGTAGATCCGTAACTCTCCAAAGTACAGCCGACGAAAGGCACAGCTGGAACCATCCACGTCAGTTGCGTTCTGAGTTTGGAGATGCAACTTGAGAGAGAGAAAATAAAAAAAGAAGTATTGCCGTGAAAAGTTTTTTTTATGAGTTTATAAACGAGTGAAGAAAGTTAGGAAGGAATTTTCGCTTCCTTTTTTTGCCCACAGTGATTCGAGGCTTTTCCTTCGCATGAATATTGACGGTGTTTTAAAAGCGAGCAAGATCGAGAAGTACTCGCAGCCCCACCCAGACATCGATAAGGCATTCCAGACGATCATTCCCAAAGGAGGTGTACACCATAAGATGATAAACGCTCAAATTTGGTAGCAGATTGGTAGCACTCAGGTGAATTAGATAAAGTCCAGAGCATTCGACCATCGACCCATAGTTACTGCTTGAAGTGCATAGACGAATGTTAATTGGTGTCGAACAGACGGTAGTGCTAAAGTGCTTTAATAGTTCGAATCGGGAAGTCGACAGTCGTTGAGTCTGTGGCGGTGGGCGTTGGTGGTCGCGGAAACGTCGAGATCGACGGGGACCAAGATTGAATCCCAGAGAAAACTGACTTTCAATATTTTGTTATTTTATTTTCATACATAATTTGTGAAGCAAATTAAACAGCGGACTACCATCCTACTGTCGCGACTTAAGAGTTGGTGGATCGTACGGGAGGAAATAAGCAATGCTTCCAATCATTATTTTCTGTGTGTTCATTCCTGAATTTATTCATTCATTGTTAAGGTTGCTGTATGTGGTTCATGAGATTAGCCCCTGCTCTATTCTGTTCATGCATTTGTAGGTATGGTTGATGTCTTAGACAATTTTTAAATGTTTTTGCATTCATAAGTATACAACTTTTGGTATACCCAGAGTGTCTTTGCTATTCATTCCGTTTAGGTTTCGTAATCGATTCTTTTCATTTGATGAAAATTATTTTTAGTTTATAATTGTTAAGTGTTTTTGCTTTTAACCGAAGATTGTGCCCATTAACGATCAACTGTCACTTTACACGATTCCACCCCCTGACTGTCACAATTGTTATAAATATAGTCGGTGCTGCCAAGATTTTATGATGAATTATTAAGCACTTAAGATCGTTTTTTTCTGCACTTATAATTTAAGCGTATATACGCTTGCAAAAAACCACACCTAATGTCTAGTTTTCACATTCCTGACTGATAAGGAGGACGATGGAGAAATGAAAACGAGTAAAACGAAGTATATGTTGTCATAGGGAAAGGACTCAGAAGACTCGGCCACAACGTCACCGTAGGCACCTTTAACTGCGAGGTAATTGAAGACATCGACTAACTCGGCTCCGGGATAAGCAGTATTGGTATTCCAGTACCGAGATTACACCCATCACCAGGGGTCAGGAGGCAATAGAGTAGTAAGGGATCTCACAAAGACCACGCTAGCTTTATGTAAGATCTCGGTAGGTAGGTAGGCGGGGCTGCTTGTGAGTTTACCAGCACACCTACACCATGTTGGTCCATTGTGATACCCACAGTCAGACTACTATCACTGATCGACTACTCCAGTAATATTGACGTTAATTTGATAACAACGGCAAATGGTGACTCCACACAGATGAAGGTGTGGACCAAGCAAACGGTGGTGAGATTCCGCTCGTCTTGCATTCTTTACTCCGACCATGTATTTTATATGAGTTAGTTCATGTACCCTACCAGCTCATCTCCATCCGCCTTGAAGAGTTCCAGAAACCGCCTGCACCAACAGCTTTATTCGCTTATCTCGATATCGCTGTCTTGACATCGTCTAGGTCGGTTGGACGGAATTCTTTTCTATCATAGTCCATTGTGTGGAGTGGAATATTCTGCCTGAAAGTAGTATTTGTGTCTTCATCGCCGCACCGGTTAAAGGTCTACAGAAGTGATCTTTTCAGATTCTCAGTATAGACTGCGACTCTTTTACGAGTTGTCTCTCTTCGTCCCGACAGGCTTCAGTCCGCAGTTTATACCCATTGTTGTTTTATTCTTTAGTAGACCTTTCGACTGTCCACTGTAAGAAAGCTGCACCAAACAGCACGCCTAAGCACACCAGATATTCCTAGAGCCTACGAAGAGCAATTAAGGGACAGTCTCCGGTATGCCAACGAGATGTGGTTGCATTGCCGCTCGGCCATCAACCAGGTGGTGGAGATACTTTACACTATCGACCACCCCGACGAAGCATACCAAAAAACGCTACAATTACAAGAGCAACGCAAGGGGAGTACATAACGGGCTAGAAGATGAAGAAGCTTCTATGCCTGAAGAAAAGGTCTCTCGCAACCGCCCAGTTCAAGGATATTGAAGAGTCTAGGGCCTTCTACAAAAAGCCAAAGGCATTGCCGCTGGCTTTAGGAAAGGCACCCAGGCTCTTCGTAACAGTGAGGTTAACCTGGTTACTGACCCGCTGGGAAAGTGTGGATGTGTTTAAGCAGCACTTCCAGCAGCTGCTTAGCGGACCTGACCAGGAGAGAGTGCATTCACCAGCACACTTAGACCATATTGGTCCATTGTGATACTCACAGTCAAACTAATAACATTGACCACTCCAGTGATAGTGCTGTTAATATGATCCAACCGCAAATGATGACTGGACCAGATAAATGCGTATTAACCTTATTTTCACTCGGGTTTGAACAGGGTCCCCTGCTTACCAAACCAACTGCTATACAAACCAGTTGGTAGACCTTGATCACCATATCATATGGCGTAGAAACATGGACAATCTCATGAAGAAGGTCTTTTCGAGAGAAAAGTTCTGCGTTCAAGTCTTTTGGTGCTGGTGATAGTTTAGGAGAAGGAGGTATATACAACCACGAGCTTTACGGACTGTAGAGAGACCTGAGTGTAGCCAAGAGTCCATGGATTCAACACTGCTCCAGTCCAAAGGATCTTCGACTCCTTACCCGAAGTGGGGCATCGCAATAGAGGATATCCACGAAGACGATGACGGACAAGTGTGGAGAAGGAACCTCAGACAAGGTGGCGTACGAAATTTGAGGCAGCTCGCTTAAGATTATGACAGCTGTAGAGGCTTGTTTGCTGAGGCCCAGATTCACCCCGAACTGTGTAAGTATAAGAACAATGTCGGTTTCATAAATTGCAAACAAAAGTTAATCCAATGACCATCATTCGACTTTATACATTGTTTAGTGAAATGTACGCTTCTGTGTCAGTGTCGCAGTTTATTTATTTCAATTTATAAGAATGTTCAGCGGCAACCCTGATCTAAGACCGGGCTGGAAGGAGGGTATTGGTTTCCATCCATGTGACGAATCGCTTCAGCAGTGTGCTTGCAAAAATTAAAAATGTAACAACAAATAATTAGATCCGACGCAACGTCATTTTTATGAATGGGGCAAATCAGAGTATCTTTAAACCGTTGAGGCACAATATCCCGTGATTTAAAATGTGACTCACGTTCACGATTAATTAGACAGACAGCTCTTCAAACTCTTTTGAATTCCAGGAATTTTGCAGTATCCTTGTATAAACCTCCGCCGGTTTTGTATCAGCAGCAGAAGACTACAGTGTCCTTCAAGTGTGTATCATCTCTCATAAATGCCCGTCTCATCTGCAACAGATGTGCTCTTTAAGTTTTCCTCCTTCGCATAGCCTTCTCGTGGCGTACACTGTGAGAGAACTTCTTGTTTACAAAGGAATCCCTAGGCAAACATGGACATTTTTCTGAAATAAAAAATAAGAGCTTTCTACCAAATTCCTTTCAATCTAGTTAACCTTTGTCCTGAAAACTTAAGTTTCATTCTTGAACACTTTTTTTTCAAACACAATACCTTTCAGGCTCTATTGCATGTATGCACCAAATACACACAGATTGAAGTGGCAAACAAATACATTTAAGGATTAAATCTCATCCCTTCGATGGAATGAAGAGCTTCACTTGGCACTGAAAGAGTGTGAGTCCCGAGTGAACATTGCAAAAATCTTTTCATTTACCTTTAAGGACTTCCAGGGGTGGCGTTTGATTATAAATGAACAACAAAATGTTCAAGCATTCAGCAAAAGGTTAAACCACACTTTAAATGTGACCCCTTTTCTGTAAGCAGTTACCAGCACCTAGTACTTCATTCATGTCTGTCCCACCCACTTGTCCCCACACATAGATTGTGTAGCGTGGTATCGCACAGCAAGTTACTTTTCCCCAGCCCTCCCCCCGTTTGTATGGTTTTAGCACATAAAATGTGATGTGAAGCCCCACATTACTCCGGGTCGGTGTCGCATATTAGGTTACCTCCTTTGGCATGCCTTGAACAGGAGTGTGCACAAATTTCTGGTGGTGTGTGATTCGAAAAATTTATAAAGTTGTTTTATGCATCGCCACAATGTTTTGCTGCTTCTGCTGTTGCCAACCCCGTGTAGCCACTGTAGTCACTGGTCTTCTCTTCCTTTTGACTCTAAGCCCTGAAAGTTCGCAGTCAGTTGACATTGATGCAATTTTTCACTTCGGCCGCTTGCCTGCTTGTGTGTGTTGGTTAGTGTCTCTGTCTCTTGGTATTTTATTTTAATATATGTATTTTTTTTTATTTTCATTTTGTTGTTTTGTCCCGTTGTGTCCTGCAGAGGAGATTTTCAGTCACAGCCACACCTACACATGGGGCTTCACTTAATGTGAAGCCTCTTGGAGGACACACATCCATGCATACATACGTAGCAGCCATATGTGCTTGCGCTTGTTCTTAATTGATTTTCCCTTTCGCTCTCTGATTCAATTTGCAACCATGGAAATCCTTTTAGTGAACAATTTTCCACTGTCATGAAAATCCTTTGAAGCAATCTCATTCATAGCCAAAGCGCCCGCTATATGAGCCATGTGAATGTTTTATGACACCAACGGGCCGCGCCGCGCCCTCTGGCAGGGGCAATATATTTTACTTTGGTTTTAATTTAAATAAAAAATATATATAGTATGTGTACATACAGCCTCCATTAGGCGAAACAGACGAAGGGCGATGACGACAAAAAAAATAGAAGGAAAAAGGATTAAACTTCAAGAAGCGAGGGACGAGCGAATGTCTATCTGGGCGCAGAAGATGAAGCAAGAGCAAATGAATAACCATGGACGACCGAAGCATGGAACACTTCCTTTGTGTTTATCTCCTTAAACGGAGTAATGTACCTGTAACAGCGGGGCGGTAACGACGATGCCTGGTTTTTATATTTAACAGCACCGTCTTTGGTTGTTGTTTGTTTTTTTGTTTTCCCAGTGCTGTTGCTGTTGTGGCGGTGTGGATGCCACTATCACCCTTTGAAGGATTTAAATGAATTCTCCGCGGACGGAGAAGGTAACGGGCGCACACATTTATAACAATGCCAGATTTCTTTTGCGTTTCTGCATGCATTTTTGTTTTTGTTTCACCCTCCTGCTTGGGCGGGGGTGGACAACCAGGGTTTCCATAGACATGGATGATGAGGATTGGGGATGGATGTACGAATTCTGGCCGTTGTCATGTTTCACAGCAGAGAGAAGTGAAACAAATTAAAGTCGTAATAGTTCGCCCGCCTGGGTGATTGCAATATCATGTGTATTACCTGAATATTTGGCTCAGTCTGCTCATGCACATTGCCGTTGTTCCCTTTTACGAATGCGATTAAATTCATCTTTAAAGCCAACCCACTTTTGCCAGGATCGATATTTCACTTCATGCCATCGCTCGCCGTTGTGCACGGTGTCATTTTATGGTGACAGTACACAATCTTTTATTGCATGTGCGTCGTAAAAGTGTTTAATCTGTTTTTTTTTTATTCCAGCAAAAAGGGAACAAATGAGGAAAGAGCAACGTTTACGCTGGCATCCATGAGCATTTAGATAATGGACTTGTCACTTTACGTCGAAGAATACGAGACTAATTGAAAAAAAAAAATGTTGCCTTGTTATGAGTCTCCACTGGCATGTCTGCATGTGCATTAGTTATAAGTTATTGTTGCGATGAGACTTTTCGCGGCAAGGATTTCGATGAATACGCGATTCGCGGCGTGAATCTTTAAGACGGGGATTACACTCGCCTAGATTCGCATCGCGTGGCGGTTATCTCTGCGGGGCCTGATGAATAATTCAGCGCTAATTAAAGGATTGCTGGGGATTACTTGTCGGGATGGTGTGTTTTTAATGAAGACCTTATAAACAACACGCCGACTATGTCATTATGTTCTAAGGTATCCTTTAGGAAAACTGAAGACGTGGATGGGAGTTTCGCGTGAATTTGAAACGAAGTCTGAAGGCCTTTAATTAAAACATTATGTAAGTATATTCATACAGCTATCGTCCATATGTTCAGACTCGTTCAAAAATAATTTTTTTCACTTGACACAACAAAGGTCACCTAAGGGGCTTATTGCCACAGTCTATTCGAGAAATTTCTATTCGATTCTATTGAACAAATTCGTGGTATCGCGTAACGCAATAGAATTGATTGAATCGAATCGAATTTCGAAATAGAAAATGAAAGGCTGCCGATGAGCTTTCAACTCATACGTTTATTGCCTTGCAAGGAATTGTTGTTTTTAGTCAAAAATGAGTGCTATTTGGTTTGATATTTTTCAGAGAGTCATCGTGCTGCAGTTTTATCAACTCTTCGCCACTGACATAATTTCACGAATATGATGCATCGGCTTGCAATTATAACGTCATCTAAGGACTGGTGGAAGCTTGCCAAAGCAATTCGATGTAACTCTCCTAGTACAAGGACTGGTATGACAACCGTCGAATTCTCAGTCTACTTTCAAAGTCCACTGCCTAACGCACCACCGCCCATAGCTACTGGAATATACATACACTCTCTTCACCGAGAAATAGAATTGGATGAAATCATGGTTGCCATCAGATCGAGTAAGGGTAACAAAGCACCTGGAATTGATGGCATACCATTCGAATACTATAAAAATGCAACCCCTAGCTTGATCTCTGAAGTTCACAAGCTAATAAGCGAAGTATTCCGAACGGAGACTACAGAGACTTTCACTACTGAAAAAAGGAGATCCCATTGTCGTTACCAACTCTTGTGGTCTGTCGTTCCTTGACACCATTTACAAGATATTTACAGTAGATATTTACAGTAGTTCTCAGGCTCCTCACATGGGTAGCTTCATATAGACAAAAATATTCCACCGTAGACCAGATTTACAATCTTTCATGCCTTATCCAGCTTCAGCTATGTCGAAAAAATAAGTTATACGCATTTTTCGTCGACTTAAAAAGCCGCATTTGAGAACATGAATAGAGAAGCTCTGTTCAATAAACTCTCACTGCTAGGAATATCGACAAAGTTCATTTCTATTATACGAGCTCTCTACCATAACACAGTTGCCACAGTTTGGGATGGTAAATGTGCAAGTGACTTTTGGCACTAAGAACACACTCAAAAGACTGCAGATGGAACTAACTCCCAGCAACAAAAAAAAAGACCCCGAAACTGCAGTTAGTTAGCAGGCCCTTTTATGTTATTCTTAGTGTTATCGTTGATGGGTATTTAAAGTATGAAATGTATTTAAAGTTTTTTTAAGCGAAATAAGGCCAAATCGGAAAATTGGCGTTATTTCCAGATTTAAAACGAAATATGGTCGAATTGCCGGGTCGCCGTGGCGTAGTGGGTAAGTGCGTCGACTCCTACGCAGAGGGTGCCAGGTTCGAACCGAATTTTCCACCTTTGATAATTCACGGCTCCACCTCTTTCGAGTCACTGACAATGCTGAAAGACTATTCCTGTCTAGAAAAAGCTTCTCAACTTCGCCGTTCGGAGTCGGCACAAAACTGTAGATCCCTTCCACTCGTGAAAGAACAATAGCACGCACAACACGAGTGGTTGCTGAGAAGCTAGGCCCAGGTCCGCCTCGGACTGTAGCGCCACCCATATTATCATGTTTCTTTACTAAAGTGGACTTAGTTCCGACTTAATGGGAACTAAGTCCCTCAGTGGACTTAGTGTATCGTCCACCGTTGTTTAGTACTCGCGTGCTCCCACGTTGCTGGGTAATTAATTACGACTTGCTACTCCACTTCGACCTGCCGACTATGGGTGGCCCTTCTGCAGAAAATAGTTCCGCGAAAGTTTCATAGTAACAGTCGCGTAATCCAACTCGCCACTGCGGTGCAGGCCCCGTGAGCATACCATGATTGAGTGAGTATAGCAAATCATTCAATGTTTTGTTGGATTTAAAAAACAAATTAATTTCCAGGTATGCATGTTACGAGTGTGTTGATGCCAAATGCCCAGGGTCCATCTGCCGCATGATCGAAAATCGTCTCCTATTTTGTATAAAAATCAATACATTTGCATATTAAAACCGATTTTTATGTCCAATTCAATTTATCCACTTACTGTCGTTTGTTTTCCATTTCAAAGAATTTCCTCGAATTTCCCCGAATTTTAAAATTCTATCGTAATTTTCTGATAGAATCAGAGAGAGCCTCGCACATACCCCGGTTATAGAATTTATTTCTATTCGACTTTAATTCCATTGGGAATAAATGGAAT
This sequence comes from Eristalis intricaria, assembly GCA_964034865.1. Classification (NCBI taxonomy): domain Eukaryota; kingdom Metazoa; phylum Arthropoda; class Insecta; order Diptera; family Syrphidae; genus Eristalis; species Eristalis intricaria. The sequence goes on from OZ035875.1 coordinate 35,245,920, forward strand.
AAACAGACGTTCAAAAACAAGTCGTGAAAAAAAATCCGTTTAAACAAATTTAAAAAAGGGGACTTGTACCTATTCATACTTATACTGCTACGAAAATGAATTAGAAAGAAATTCCCCGACTAAATTTCTAAAAGAATAAGCTCATTCAAAGTATTTTTCTTGAAAATTCCAGTCAAATTGTTTCGGATATGGATACAAAATTCGAACAGAACCATGTAGTGACGCAGAGGGACAACTCGTAGTAGGTTCGCAGTCGATACAGAGAATCTGGCAAGATCGTTTCTGTAGACTGTTAATCGGCGAGGAAGACTCCAATACCGCCATCAGGCAGAATGTTCCACTCAACGCAAACGACGATGATCGACGAGAATTCCGTCCCCCCGACCTAGATGAAGTGAAGATAGCGAGACTAAAGTCGAAAAAAGCTGCTGGTGCAGACGGACTGTCTGCGGAACTGTTTAAGGCAGTTGGAGTTGAGCTGGTAAGGTACATGCACCAGCTCATCTGTAATGGTCAGCGAGAAGCATGCCCGACGAGTGGAATCTCAGTATCGTTTGCCCAATCCGCAAGAAAGGAGACCCCTTCAACTGCGCCAACTACCGAGGGATAAGTCTCCTCAACATCGCCTATAACATCCTCTCTGCCATTTCGTGTACGCGCCTGAAGCCGTTTATAAATATAATAATAAAATAAATGAAAGGTCTATAACAGTGTGGCTTCAGGACGGGGAAGTCAACCATCGACCAGATTTTCACACTAGGGCAGATCCTGGAAAAAACCCAAGAGATGCAGATCGACACCCACCACCTATTCTTCGATTTATGAAAACGTGCATAGAGACGAGCTACACAACGCCCTGTCTAGTTTTGAAATTCCGGCCAAACTCGTCCTGTTGTGCAGGATAACGATGGAGAATTCGCTGCTCCATCAAGGTCGGTAACGAACTCACCGAGACCTTTAATGTCAAAAAAGGTTTTAGACAAGGCGACACGCTGTCATGTGACTTTTTCAACATTATTCTTGAGAAGGCACGATCATAACACAAGAGGCACGATCTTCCAAAAGTCCGTACAACTGCTAGCATACGCGGATGACATTGACGTGATTGGCAGAACATAGCGAGCCGTCAATGAAGCGTTTGCTGGCATTGACGCGGAAGCGGCTAGCGGTGAATGGGGCAAAACGAAGTATATGCTGTCATCAAGAAAGGACACACAGCATCGACGTCTTGGACAGAGCGTCACAATAGGCAGCTATAACTTCGAGGTAGTCAAGGACTTCGTCTACTCGTCTCCGCCGTAAATAGTACGAAAAACATCAGTACCGAGACTAAACGCAGAGTAACTCTTGCCAGTCGCTGTTTCTTTGGGCTTCAGATGCAATTGAGTAGTAGAGCCATCTCTCGAAGGACCAAGCTGACTTTATACAAGACCTTGATCATCCCAGTCCTGCTGTACAGCGCGGAGGCATGGACAATCTCAAAATCGGGTGAGGAAGTCCTTGGTCTCTTCGAGAGAAAATCTCTGCGTGAGATCTTTGGTCCTGTTTGCGTTGACGGTTTCTGGAGGAGAAGATTCAACCACGAACTGTACGGGCTGTACAGCGACATGAGTCTAGTCAGGCATCTACGGATTCAACGCCTAAGATGGCTAGGCCATGTAGAGCCTTTGGACAACACTGCTCCAACCCGAAGACTCTGAACCAGTGGGACAACGCAATAGAGGACGCCCATGGAACCGATGGCGCACCCAGGTGGAGAAGGACCTCAATCGACTTGGTGTGCGCAGTTGGCAACAGCTGGCTTAAGATCGTGCCGACTGGAGAAGCTTGCTGCTTGAGACCCAGGTCAACCCCAGACTGTAGCCCCACCAGATGAAGAAGAATCGGATGAAACCGTGTAAAAGCGGAATTTATTTTTTTTCTAGTTCGTGATAAATCAAAACCGTGTACAAGCAGAATTTTGTGGTATTACAAACAATAAAAGACGTGCTACGTGTCGTCGGTGATTATGTTAAATTTGTCCTATTTGGTGGCGCTGTAACATCGGGAAACTTGAAGACTGTTCATCTCTTTGCGACTCGTTGCTGGCAAAGTCATACCAAGTGTTGGCGTCACGTTGCTGAATGTAACTGACGAGTTGTGGAGTGAGTTCAATCGTTAAGCGTTTGGTTTTATCATCATCATCTTTTGACCCGCATGATCCACTAGAGGTGTCGCGGAGGTAAAGCACGCCCAAGCGATCTCCAGGCAACTCAATCCTCCCACATTGACTCTAACTCATCTAGATTTAAGCGTAACCAGCCGAGCTTTTGCACATGATCCAACCACACAGTGCTGGGTCTGCCATGCGGTCGCCTTCCTGATGGAATCGCATTCAACACTAGCCCTAGAAGTCGTGATATTGGGGACATTCGTGCCATGTGTCCAATCCATGGAAGCAAAGCATAGCACGTGTGGATGATATCTAGCCAGAAATGCTTAAGGCAGGGTAGGGTAGAGAGGCAGATTTATGGCTCTCCTGTGTCATAAAGGTGGCCTCGGAACGCGGGGGGACTGGGTGATTGTCCCACTTTTTAAGAAGGGGGACAAAAGAGACTGCCTCAACTACTGGGGCATATACATACCTCTTAAGTCTCCCCGGGAAAGTCTACGCTAAGGTTTTGGATGCGCGTTCTAGAGCTATGGTCGAGCCCAGGATGGAGGATGAACAGTGCGGCATTCGCCCCGCAGAAGTTTAACCGACCAGCTTTTCACTCTAAGAATGGTACTTAAGAAGGCTTGGGAGTATGCCAAACGCATCTACAGCTGTTCTGTAGATTTGGAAAAGGCCAGAAAAGGCTGAGTTTTTTTTAGGTAAACTGTGGAGGAGTATGGGATTGGACCTCTTTTGAGGGCCATTCAGTCTCTATACACAGTCTATAGCAGCTATGTTCGGGTTAACGATGATAAATCAACACCATTCACCGTGGGTGTTGGACTTCGTAAAGAGTACTTCTTGTTTCCTCTCCTTTCCATTGTTTGACGAACCTAACCTGTCCAGTCGGAATACCAGCGCGCATTCGATAGGTTTGTGGCCGTATGTGCTAATGTTGGGATGAAGTTAACGTGGACAAATCCTAGATTATGCTCGACTGTTCAGTGCACGCTGCATGTTAATGGAGTCGCACTGAAGAAAGTGAAGAAGGTTGAGTATCTCGGGGTCTTTTTCACGAGTGAGGAGTAATGATTGGGATTTCCAGTCCTCCCTGGATGGAAACCAGCATTGTGCCGACTTGTCGAAGTCTATAGTGAGGAACTGTAATCCTGGGGTTATGTGCTCGAGTAGAAGTTACAGAGCTCTGCTGTGACAATGACACCTAGATATTTGGTGCGATTCAGTTGTTTCCCTTTTAGCTTCGCTGAAGTGATGTTTGGAATTTTGTATTTCGTTGTGGACAGTAGAGTTTAATCTAGGATGGGTTAACATGCACTTTGCCGCTCTCTGAACCAAGGTTAGGTTAGGTTGGGTAGAGGGGTTGCTAGTGCATTCAACAGCACACTTAGACCATATTGGTCCATTGTTATACCCACAATTAGACTTCTACAACTGTAGTTAGTTTGATCCCACCAACAGGGTTGAAAACTATATGAAATCGTATAAACTTTGCTTTCACTAGAATTCGAACCGGAGAACCCGCTAACCAGAGGCAGGCACTCTACCAACCACGCCATCCAGTCGTACGGAATCTACACTTTGCTACAATTTTAAGTGACGATTCCATCACGTCTTTAATGGTGTTGGGGAATTTCCCCACGATGGCTAAATTAGTTTCATCCGAAATGCAATTGGAAAGCCTATGTAACTTATCTTCTAAGTTTCAAGTATATTCTCATTCTATGGGTTGCCATAGACTCAGCACATAATACGCCAACTTTCATTTTCACGCAGGATAAAACTGCTAGGAAAGGCTTATCTGCATTGGCTTTTCGGGCATGACATAAATCCGTGATTCCTTTTCTGCCCGGAGAGAACAGTATCTGCAAATGCGTGGTAGCTCCACGAACAAGAAACAAGTTTCAACGCACATTCTGAACCGAAAATTGGAACCCACGAGAGGAAGTTTCACCGTTTGCATCCGTTTTCCATAGAAACGATTTGCCCCGAGCTGTGTTTATCCGGACTCCGAAATCGAACCCCATTTGTGGAGATGGCTGCATGAAGCTTGTTGCCACCTAACTTTTAAATCTCGCTTAAAAGCTGTTTGCTTCACTATGCATCCCGTACGGATCACGGATTTCCGCAAGAAAAAATGGAGGTACTAGGCGCGGTTTTCCAAGAAGTGTACAAGGTGAATGAGAGCGTTCGCCCGAACCACGAATTGGATAACCGCGTAATGGCTAGCAACTCTCAACTTCGAGAAGACATTCAACAATGGCGATCTGAGAACACTGGCTTTGTCGTGTTCAATGATGATAACATGGCAGATAATGCCATCGCCGACGAAGGGGTTCAACCCCCGTTCATATCGAAGACAGAACTCCAAGCGGTCTTCGAATCATTAAAGAAGAAAAAGTCTGTTGGAATCGACGGGATCTCCAACATTGTGTTAAGACACCTCCCCCTGGAAGTGGTTAATATGTACACAATCCTGTTTAACAATTCTCTGAATAATGCACATTATCCGGAGCATTGGAAAACTGCGATTGTGCAACCCATATCCAAGAGAGGAAAAGATTCTTCGAATCCTTGCAACCTCCGGTCAATTAGTCTCCTTCCGAACATCAGCAAGGTATTCGAGAAGGTGATCAATAGAACTCTGATCAACTGGACTAAGGACAAAAATATAATTCCGGATAACCAATTCGGTTTCAAAGCGGGGCATGACACTATTCATGCCGCGTCGAAACTAGTGTCGGATATCCAATGGAACAAAAGCCAGAAACAATGTACGGGTGCCTGCTTGATTGATCTGGAGAAGGCCTTTGACACCGTATGGTTAGAAGGACTTTTCTACAAGCTCAATCGGCTAGGCATTAGCAAACCACTGCTGTACCTACTTTGTAACATGCTTACCGGTAGACGGTTCGTAGTCAAGAATGGCAACGTGACCTCCTCAGGCATATTTCAAGTTAAAAATGGTCTCCAACAGGGTGCCGTTAATTCTCCGATCCTGTTCAACATTTACTTGAGCGATCTGATAAGTTCTCTTCCTCACGTAATTGCGTATGCCGATGACTTGATCGTGTACAGATCAGGCAAAAAGATCGAGGAAATCACTACCCTCACGCAGGGTGACTTCGATTCATTCATGAGAAGTTGCGATGACTGGAAGTTGAGCATCAACTTCCGGAAGTCGGAAACCATTCTGTTCAGGACGCCGTTGTATAAGGCCTCGGCGGATACGAAAAAGAATTGGCGAAAATTCACAATCGTTGGAAGACACGGGGAACCACTGGCGCAAAAGACTGTAGTCAGATACCTGGGGATCTGGTTAGATCAGTATCTATATTTTAACAAACATGTAGATGCTGCTCTGGCCAGGGCCCGAGGCGCATTTGCCCTTACAAAGAGACTGTTTTACAACTGCCAACTCGATGCGAGGGTGAAGGTTATCTGCTACATGGCCCTCATTCGGCCAATGCTCACCTATGGCTGTCCCGTGTGGTTCAACGTGAGTGCAAGCTTAATGGAAAAGATTCGGTTGTTCGAGAGGGCTTGTCTTAGGGCTTGTCTTCGCCTTTATCGAACTCCAGAGTCCCAGTACATAAAATACTATTCCAATGAGGTCTTATACAACAGGGCTAACCTGATAAGAGTGGACAATTTTCTATTGAAGTTGATTCGAAGTCATACTGCTAGAGCGATGAACTCGGTCAATAACTTGATCTCGGGGGCTTACTACCCCAATCCAGAATACCACGAAAAGGTACGCCACAGTGGCTTCATTCCCCCAGAAGCCTTTCTCCATTTAGACAAGAACGGACTGTTACAAAATATAAATGCGGTACCGCTCATATTCCACATCGCCAGATCAACTGTGGATGGGCGACTCAACCACGACCGTTCCGTCGCACAACGAGCTGAGGAGGGTCTCCTCCGGTTCAGTACGGCGGTATCAAGGAGAGATGTTCGGGATGTTGCAATGCAACATCGAAAATTCTGGTGGTTGGGGAGCGAGGGAACTCCCTCGTCGAACCCTTTAGACCCGGGGTAAAAAGGGTAGTACAGATCCCCTTATGGGGAGTAGTCGGCCCTGTCTTGCAGTGGATTGGTGCATACCTATGAGCTGTAACCTACGGCCGACTTACATAGCTTAGGGTAGTATTAAGGTAATTTTAAGTTGTACATATAAATAATAAAAAAAAAAAAAAAAAAAAAAGTAAAAAAAAAAAAAAAAAATTAAAAAAAAAAATAAAAAATAAAAAAAAAAAAAAAAAAAAAATAAAACGAATGTATACACAAACGTACATAAGGGTGTACCCGTGTATACAAACTGTACATAGTAAGTACATACATATATATATAAGTCTATACACTCGTATATACATATGTATATATGTATGTTGTTTAGTTTAAGTTAATTTAGGTTATTTTAAGTTAGTTTGTAAGGTAGTTATAAGTTTTAAGATAACAGTACAGGCATTAAGTTTTTATAAACAAATTTTTTTTTCTTAATATTAAGTTGTTCACTATTGAACTCGTTTTTGTTCACATACAAATATAATGTTACTTTAAGTCGAAAGACATGCTAAGATTAAGTTTAGCTTAGAGTGCCCGCTTAGGGCCAGTAAGTTAGAAATAGTAACAATGTTCGTCCAACTAGTTTTAAGCATTTTTGTCTAGTATGTAAGTTATTATGAATTAAATAATAAAAATGAATTTAAAAAAAAAAAAAAAAAACGGATCACGGATTAGCATCTCGTACACCGTAAGATGAAGTTATCCCTTTTCCTCCACGCAGACAGACAAAGTTAGCAGGTGCATGCAGTCTACTTTAATCCATTAAAAATATCCTTTTCGTCCTCACGCTGCAGCACAGTGCAGGCATTTGTAGCTGCGTCACTTCGGACGGCAATTAGCGCTAACTGATGAATAGCTTTGTGCCCGGATTAGCCGAATGCGAAACCCCTTCAGATAGAAGAAAATAAGAACTCAGCAAATATTCCACCCTCACCCAAAAAAAGGATATACCCTCAATCTTATGTCATCTCACCCCCTCACGACCACCTCACGTACGAGACCGGAACCAGTGCCATGCCAATAAGAAAGCCAAGATGTGTGTGCCTAATCGCAGGGAAAATTCCCCAGCGCGTCAAACCTTAAATAACACAAAGTCGGTATGGCACGCCATGCATGCATACATATGGATGGGTACGAATCCTCGTACGCTGCGTGTGGATGTGTTACGGTTTAATGACACCTACAGGGGGGCACGTATGTACACACACACATAGCGAGAGCCGCATAAATTTCATCTGATGCTTATAAAGTTAAGTAATACTCGTACCTTAACCACCGCGATATCCCAGAACAGTAACGGCAACAGCAGCAACAGCACCGGCAGCAGCAGTAGTAGTGTGAAGCAGTGGCACCCCCATCGCTATTAGCATCCGTACAGCGCAAAACACACGAACAAACCTAACTCAACGTGCGGGCAACGTCGTCGTCGTCGTCGTCGCAATGAGTCGAATAAGGCAAGCTCCAATCTTATTACCGTTGTATTTACGTAAAATATGAACAGCTTTAGTGGTACATCTCTTCAACTTATTCGCACCCAACTCGCAGCGACTGGCTGCGGAAGGTGAGTTTGGGGACCGTGGTGGCTTGCGGTATTGGATGCTGTGTAGATCTAGCAATATGCACGCCCTAAGACGGAGTCTGGGTCGGCGGTTCGGTGGTGGAATACTTCACGTTGCTGGTCGGTTAAATTGGAATTTTAATTACCCCTGCCGTAATGTGTATGAATTTATAAATTCATCGTGGCGAAGCGGGCGGCATGGCAGGAAAAAGTACAGGAACCGAGAGAGAGAGAAAGAAAATGACAGCAAATAAGAGGCCCCTCCCCCCGACCAACGTCGCACACAAAAAGGACTCTCCAAAGAAAGGGGGCAACGCGACGCGGGTTGTAATGGGAACAGCACATAGCGAAGCCAAAAAGTCATCTTTTACATTGGCTGGAAATTCGATGTCATGCACTTAGGGTGACAGCGAACACCTTGTCTTCCGCACGAGGAAAAACCAAAAACGACAATGTGGCCCATTGTCTGGGGGAATGTAAAAGCGTGGTACCAGGAAATGAGCTCTGCTATTTTCGAAGGAGCATCGCGCAAAATTAGCACTATTCATTGTCGCCACGTCTTGATTCGCGGAAGGGACTCCCACACAGAGCTGATTCTTTTTTGATTTTCTTCAGTTCAGCAGTGAAAGCGTGAACTCTTGGATTTCGCAGAACGTAAGCGATGCACGTACATACATTCTGAAACAGTGGTTTGCAATCAACAGGTACAGTGTGCACAGCGTACGCTTGTAGCGGAACTAACATGAACAATCGACGTACATAAACACACACATTTTTTTCGATTTTTGATACAATTGCATTCTTTTTTTTTGACTTGATAAGACGGACCTCTCGTTGTTGAATCACTTTTTTTTGCATTGTTATTGTTGTCCAGGTGGAAATCAATTCAGAATAGTGATGGGACGCGAGTGATATTATTTCACTCGAGTCACTCGATTTATTTCCAAAAATGATCCACTCCAGATGGAAAATGGTACAGGCGCGAAGATCTTCTCTGAATTGTAAAACATGCGCTGCTCTATCAAACCACCTGACTACGGCACTGTTTTTCAAGCGGAGGTCCTTGCGGTCAAAGAAGCGGCCAAATGGATATCATTGTGGGAAATACTACCAGCTGATATTACCATTTTAATTGACAGTCAAGCGGCCATAAAAGCAATTTTGGCTATTGAAATCAAGTCCAAGCTAGTCGCAAGCTGTCGCGAAGAGCTCAAGGTTCTTGGCACACAGCATTCGATCACTCTGTGCTGGGTCCCAGGTCTCAGGGACATAACCGGTAACGAGGTAGCATATGAACTTGCCAGGAAAGGGGCCGAATCGACCCATCCCAGGCAATCCCATGGCTTTCCCCACCTCTGTCTGAAATCAAGACAAAGGTGGACAGGAGAATCATGGAGCTAGCTAACAAAAGGTGGAGTTCCATCCCCACATGTGAGATCACTCGTACGATATGGCCCAGGTTCAACAGCACCAAAACCAATTCTCTCCTCCAATGCAGCAGGAAACTGCTGAGGATGCTGGTTGGAACTATTACTGGCCAAAACCATCTGAGGTACCACGAACACAAAATGGGATTTACCCATGACACCATTTGCGGTGGCTGCGGGGACGAGGATGAAATTGAGGATACATTCCACTATCTTTGTCAATGCCCCAGTTTGTGCAAACTGAGCCAAGGGACCTTGGGAGAATTTTTCTTCCATGACCTCCATGACATATCAGATATCCCACTAAAATCTGTTTGCAGGTTTATAAGGATCTCTGGATGGCTAGAAGGAGGACAATAACCAAATAACACCTTTGAGTCAGGAAATTTCAGAATAACACCGACGAGTGAGAAGAAATGAAGGTTTACACCATGGGCATCACAATGGGTCCAATAGGACCTCAGTGTGGCGCGGCCCCACCGCGTCAACCCACGTACCTAACCTAACCTAATCTACCCTTGGTCGAATCGACGAAGTCAATTTTTAAACTTACCTCCTTTCTAAGCTATAATCACCTTGAACTTAAATCTTCTAAATTAATCTTGTGTACAAATTCGACGAAGCGTAAACGTGCAGGATTTAACCCTGGATCCATAAATGCAGCTTTTGTTGTAGTCTTATTTGCTTCTAAGGCCCGTCGAATATATAGCCCCTTCAGCAACAAGGAAGAATGGAGGAGAAGACACAACAACAAAACTCTACTAGCTGTTCCAAGTTGTGGGCTAAAATCCGTCGACTGAAGTGGTTCGGGCCCATCGAGCGCATGGACACCAACGCTCCAGCTAAGAGGGTTTTCGAGAAGGAAGAGAAGACAACTTGGTCTTGATAATTAGAAACAGAGTGATCGTGTGAGCTGTTGTGTACACCAGCGTCACGCGCCGTGGCGCAGTAGCTATGTACATCGCCTTATGCTAACGGTTCTGAGTAGAAACCCGAGTTAAGCTATGTACTTTCATAATACCCGGCTTCACCTCTTTCGATTCACTGAGACACTGTCTCTAAACTTCTCTAACTTCGGAGGAGTCGGCATAATACAAATACGGCAAACCGACTAGGAACGTGTCAAAAAGGCCTCCACGGCTCTTTACTGCTGCAAAAGGGCCATTGGGTGCTAATGGGCCTGCTGTTCCAAATGGTTCACTGGCTATCTACATCAGTAGTCAGACCCATACTGCTGTATGGAGTCGCAATTTGGTGGGCCGCACTCGATAAGAAAATCCATATCACCCCACTCGCTAGAGCGCAGCGGATGGCTTGCGTATGCGTTAGCGGAGCGCTAAAGACAACCTCCATCGAAGCACTAAACGAACTCCTTAAGGCTCCGGCACATAGAATACTTTACTTGCGTAGCGTCAGAGCATGCGTACACGCTGAAGTATCTGACGCAAGGGGATGACACAATACTTCAACGCTTGCTTATTTATGCACAATTAAAATATGTATTATAATAAATACTCAATTATAAACATTCATTTATATTTTTATCTATTTTGAACGTTGCTTCAACGAGAACGAACTCCCAAACTTTAACATAAAATTCGAATTCTCTTGAAATATCACAATGTGAGGATTTTCAACGCTGATGGAGAGAGAAAAGTTAAAAGTTAAGTAACTATAACCATCCCGTGAGCGTCAGCGTTGGTCTACGTGCCACCTCCCATAAGAACACGTGTATTTTATGGATCTATCAAAGTATTGCTGACGCTCACGCGTGGCAAGTATTCTATGCGCCAGAGCATTTAACCTGCCACCGATGGAACTAGTTGGCAGACAGACAGCAGCTAGTACGGCGATCAGATTAAGATCGCTGAGCAGCTGGAAAGAACTGCAGTGTGGACATTCAACAATTCTACGCAGGTATACATAGATACAGACCTCACTGTACCTAAACTCCATTTCGAGGAAAATTTCTCAACCAGCATACCGCCCAGATCTTACTGGGTACCAGACGCTGGAAGGTCCACTGCGAATCTTCACAGATGGATCGAAGATGGATGCAGGTGTGGGTGCTGGTGTCTATTCCAAGGATCTAAATTTCCAGCTATCTTTCCGACTACCTAATCACTGTAGCGTCTTTCAGGTTGAAACTATAGCGATTAAGGAAGCTCGGTCCAGGCTTAAAAACAGTGCAATATCAGGGACAGATATCGTCATCTGTTCCGATAGCCAGGCGCTATCAAATCTCTGGACTCTGTCACCTTCAACTCGAAGACATCCCTTAATTACCGCCTATCTTTTAACGAGATGGCCAAGTATTTTAACATCCAACTTAGGTGGGTGCCGGCACATTGTGACATTCCAGAGAATTGCGAAGCGGACGAACTCGCTATAAAGGGCACAAATTCTGTACTCTCTCCGAGTGGAGAACCACCCTCCATGCTTATCGCTACTATAAAACATCTGCTAAAGCTTGAAACGCTTGCTCACACAAACCGCGGATGGACATCAGGCACAGGATGCCTCATTACCAAACAACTCTGGCCTATGATTAATCCTTGACCAGATTAAGAAAGCAATCTCAGATATCTTATTGGCGTTGTAACATGACATTATGCCATCGGAACTAGGCCTTCCTTACAATGATTTTTGTCGAAGCTGCATGAACGAGGATGATGAAGGAACCATTGAACACTTGCTATGCAGCTGCAGTGCTCTCTCATCCTGTAGATCCAAACATCTGAAGACCAGAATCTGGCTGAACTGAGCAGCATCAGAATCAGCATTCTTCTTCGCTTTATCAAAAGCACTAATTGGCTTGCGGAATAGGTACCCTTGATCCGCGTAGTAACAGAATGAGCCTTCGCTTGGCCTAAGTGAGTCTGCTGTCCTTCTGCGCGGCAGTCAGCCACCCCAACCTAACCTACTCCAACCACCTCGTCCTCGGTCGCATGCCAAGCACGCCTAGGAAATTGAGATGATGGGGACATTGAACACCCCGCGACCAATCCATCGAAGCATACCCTTTTCCGTTTGCAGAAACGGCTGGTCAACATTGAGCTCCCCGCATAATGCCAGTTTTCTCACGCTATCATGGCAATTAACTCCAATAACTACGCGAAGTAATCTCATCTCCATATCATCTCATTACCCAAATTTCAGGACAGTAGGGAAGAGTTGGAACATAAACTGAGTTGAAAACCGCTAACTAAAGGAATAGTTTGACCAACCCTTTTATTAACATGCAGAATGCATTGAGTAGGAATTCTGGAAATTCCCATAACCTCGTATTTCTCCACGTTAACGGCCGCAAACCTATGGACCGACCGCTGGAGTTCCGTTTGAGAAGATGTAAGGATGGCAAAGTCATCAGCAAAAATAATACGACTTGCCCTCAACTCCCAATCCCAACGTGAAACATTCCTCGTCTCGCATACGCTGCAACAGTCTATATATTATATCACCAGTTTGGCATGACCATATATGTAGCACACCTTTTTCTGCAGAGTGCTTGATGGAAACTTCATGGCGATTTTGCTCCTTCCTTCGCCCACTGTATGACCTTACAATATGTTGCCCTCATTCTGTGCTTCTAATGATGCCAGAATTTTAGTGGAGGGAGCTCGAGGTTTTGTAGAAGGAATTCTCGGACTGTGTGGGATTTCGAAAAAGTTACTCCTTCCACTAGTGACACGTTCAGTCCACTCTTAGATTTGATTGCCTCATAGTTGCTCCTCATCCACTCAGCAGTAGCCATCCCGGCTTGTGTTGCGAGCCTGAAAAATGTGGCCACAAGCCCCTGTTTCTTACGTGGAAGGAGACGTCGATAACTACCTCTTGAAAAAGAGCGATTGTTTATTTTACGTCCGATGGGAAAACACCCAACCTAACAACACAAGCCACTTGACTGAAATTGGGTACATTGATTACGGCTCCTGCATTTGGTTTTCTTGGCTATTGATGATGTAAGGCTGCGATCCTCTGAACTTACCTTTTTGGCTTCTTTGGTCGCTAAAGCTCCTTGCCTAGTTTCGCCTCAGCGACTTGCATATATAAACTGCCATCTTTCGGAAGAGTTGACGAAGCCGTCAAGAAGCTGGTCTAATGGAAGAGCATACAGATGCCTTTGTGACTGCGCTTCATAAGAGTGTCAAAGTCGACGTCATCTACCCCCTTTGCCTTGGTACTGTTACCAGGCTAGAATTTTGTCCGTTAAGGATCCTTCCTCCTTGGTGGCTGAAGTACCTAACTGCACCTTTACGAGCCGATTTGATTTAGTTGTGGAAAAAGGTTTAGCGGCCAGTAGACTGATCGCGGCTGATCGAGTCTGTTTGCTCTATATCATGAACAGATCTAGAGTATTTGGAGTTTCACCATTGTCATCTCTTTTTGGATTGGAAGAGATTTTGAATCCCACGAGTAGTCGTGAAAAGAGTATCGCTCTAGGCAGAGCTCGACATAACCAGGAAGGGCTGGATTGAAACCGAAGGTTGCCAAGGTTTTCGGAGTTCGCATTCTAGCCACACATCATACGGCGTATGCCGTTCCACTATTTGATTAGACATTATTTACAGAGCCTTAATCCACACGTTGCTATCCTGGATCTAAAGGCTCTCACCAACTAGCAAAACGATCTATGTTGCAAAACAGCATCCCGAATATCCCGTCTTGAGACCGCCGTACTGAACTATAGGAGCTGAGGGGAGTACCTCGTTGTCGTGAGGGGAGTACAGAACGGTCGTGGTTAAGTCGCTCATCCACAGTTGAATGGGATATGTGGAAGATGAGCGATTGATGACCAAGTTCATCACTCTGGCAGTGTGAATTACTCTTAAGCTTCATTGGAATAGAATGTACTGGGACTCTGATGTTCTGTTAAGGCAAAGGCAGACACTTAGGCAAATCCTCTCAAACAACGAATTTTTTCCATCAAGCTTGCACTCAGGTTGAACCACGCGGAACAGCCTTAGGTGAGCATAGGCCAGATGAGGGCCTTGTAGCAGATTACCTTCACGAAAGCTAAGCGCTCGGGCCGTAGCAGAGTAGCATCTACATGTTTGTTAAAACATAGATACTGATCTACCCAGATCTTCTCTCCTTTTTTGTATCCGCCAAGGCCTTATAAAAGGGCGTCCTGAACAGAAAGGCTTCCGACTTCCTGAAGTTGATGCTCAACTCGCAGTCATCGCAATATCTCATGAGTGAAACCTGAGTGAGTGTTGTGATTTCTTCGATCTTTTGACCTATTCTGTAAACGATCACCAATAACATGCGGAATAAGTCATAAAGGTAGATTTGCCATAAAGAATTCTCATCCTCCCGACATGCATGCAAATATGTGTATCGTCTTGCATCGCACACTGTACTTGTAAGCCAACAAAATTACTTTCATCGCACAATTTTGGGGACTTTAAGCCAGCACGGCGGCACATCAATATTCGCTTCACAGATGTGAAAGAAAAGCCCCGAACGAGGGATAAGTCAGCCCGCACCAGAGACCGTGCATACACCCCCTCATTTGACGTTAAACGCCCCAATCCAGAAGCAAAGTTAAATAAACCTTCGCTGTGTGCGGCAAAATCACACGTCGACGATAAAACGTTTCGGAGTTTGCATAACTACTGAGGTTATGATTAACAAACGTAAGAAGCTATAAAATTCTTTCACCTCGCGTTTGCCTCCCGAAGAAAGTACCACCTTTGTAAGCTGAAAATATGATTACTGTCGTCGGTGGGTTTTGTGTCGGTTGTGCGCCCATAGACCGCCTCCGGGTGTGCCGACGGTGGGTGTCATTTATTTATTTATTTTTTTCGTTTCACTTGATTTTGTAATCTTGTTCCTTCCACTCATCCTCTTTTTCGTTCGTATTTTCATTTTCTCAGAAGGAAGGCGCAAAAAAAATTCAATTTACCCCAAACAATGTTTGCTCCCAAAATGTTCCTAATATCCTCGTACTCCACCGCAGCAGCAGCAGCACCTAACCTTGTTGGCCCTCCTGCCGCAGTACAACTGATTCAGTTGAGATCGAGTGATATACAACTTTGATGCGGACATGTACAGGCACACACACGCATGTACGTAAGGTGTAGGAGAATTTCTGTGCGGTCGTTTGTGCATTCGAATTTGAAAAGATTTTTTTCCTCCTCCTTGATGGTGCTTGAGGGTGCGGTGGGCTTGAAGACCCGAACCAAACGGCCTCGTCTCGCTCACTGGTCTGGTTATGACATATGAGTGTTTGAATTCAATTTCAATTCAACAAAAAACTATATGTGCGTAAGGAATAAAATTGAAAAGAATATACTCGAATTGTTTGGTTTCGGTACGTTGGTCCCCGTGGGAGTATACTTGGCCTGGCAATGAAGTGCTTCTGTTGTGCGAGACTGCCTTTGGAAAATAATCAAAAAATGTAAAACAGGGGACGCATTCAAGGAATCTCTTATGTATGTATCCAGACCATTTATTTTCTTTTTTTCCTTCACCCCTTTCAGCTTAGAATCAATAAATGGTTGTCGCCAATGCCACAGCAGGCTCTAAGAAAACATCGACCATCGCAGAGAAGGCAAATAAAATGTTTAAGCATCAAACTATTCCAGGGACATAAAAACGATACTTTTGTGGATACATAAATGCTCAGTTCGCCGGGAGTGGGAGCAGCGAGGGAAGGTTTGTAGGTGTAATATAATGGCAATAAGTTGAAGGCTTACGAAATTCTAATGAAGAGATAAAAGTTTACACGTCATTCGAAATGATGAGAATCACAAAGAAGGGCATAAAATCATTCATTCATTTTACTGAATTTTGTTTTGATAGCCAGCATTACTGCTTGTGGATGAAGTGGGTCTGTGAAGTGAAGGGAAGTGAAGAATTTGAGAATCTTAAAAGGTTCTTACGAATTAATGAATTAAACATTCATTCATGTCAGGCGTAGCGATGTCGCAGCTTCAGACGACCTTTGAGTCTTCGACGTTGGGATCTACGACGAATGTGGCCTGACTAGTGGTTGAAAATTCTCAGATTCCTTCTCCAGGATAGAGGCCGGGATAGAGATGTTCATACAAAAATAAAACTATGTTTTATTCGATGTAAAGCATCGAAACGATCCGTCGTTACTTAACGATGCGTCGATGAACAAAATCGACGTTTTCGATACATCAAATAAAAGCAGTGGCGAAGCAAATGCAAGGCCGCCTTACACATCTTGTCGACTTTTAAATGTTGTAGCAAAGGGAGGTGAGATATGCGTCTCAGTGTTGGGTATTGAAAGTTTGCTATACATGTGTGAGAAATTGTTTAAAAAAGAAAAAAATTTAAGATCGGCATGGTTAAAAAATCTGCTATGTAAAAACGGCAGAGGTATATCTTCACTCAGACCACTTTATGAGTTTATTCTTATTCGTGTTGGAATTTTTTTCACCCTTCATGGAAGGGGGGAAGAGGGGAGGGGAAGGGAGGGGGATGGGGGAGAGGCCGTCTCGTTCGAAGTTCTGCAACGCGTTCTAGCTCTCTCCAACTCATTCCTCGATTCCTCTTCAACTATTCTGCACCACGTTCGCCTACAGCGTCCCACTGTTCTGCCTGCCTGTGTAAGCGCATTCCACAGCACGGCGTACTTCGCAATGGAGAAGCCTTCGCGCCGCCGCGACTTTGTCTGTGTCCAATCCAGTGCTAATTTCTCCTTTGTATTGTGATGTTTATATTTTTCTGGCCCGTTTGTACGTCAGGTGCAAGGATGTTTCTTAATTTCTCTCCTGTGGTGATTGTGTCCACTTTTACTTTTTCTCAACCAGGCATAACCTCCACATCGTACTGGACGGTACTACTACTCTACGAATCTTCACAGATGGACCGAAGACGGGCGCAGTAATAGGTCACCCTTAAGCGGTCTCCAAGTTTATTTTAATTTCTTAAGTGTAGTCCCTTTGAATTAAAGAGGAAAGCACCGGATAGTGATAGCACAAAGGATCCAACCAGGATCTAAGTGGGCCACAACTGCTGCAGTGATGGCAATCACCCTAACCTAACCCATCGCCAGACATTGACAGTGATGCCACGATTAACTCCAGTCGACGAACTTAATGCATGCAAAAAGTCTTCCATCTTATAAAAATACGTCAAACCACTTATATTATATATGTACATGCGAGTCGAATTTCAAAACGGCAGATCTGGAGAAGAAAAATTTCCGTTGATGCATTGTGTGTACGAATTACATTCCCAGCCAATTTATGTCGCCTTACAAAGACCGAACTCGTCGAGATAGTGTTTCCAAACATTGATCAAAATTACAAAACTCATTTTTGGTTAAGCAAACGTGTTATAAAGAGTACAACAAATCATCGAAATACATTTTAAGATTCAAAATTAGATAAGTAGCAAATTGATGACATAAAAATCAGTTTATTCTGTTATTAACCAAGATGATTTAATACCCAAAGTATTTTTTGAATTCACTGGATTTAGCCGGAATACCACTTCATAATCTGCAATTCAAAGGACGGAGTTCGAATCTAGTTTAAGTCACTGATGAACTCTACAACAAGCCTTGCAATTCAAACAATTATTTATTGTTTATTTTATTTGTTTATTTAAAATCTACAAATAAATGTGTACAATTATAAAATGTGTTGTACACTTCACAAAACCTGTTAATATACATATGTATTTTGTTGCAGCAGGCTAAGCGGGTAGCTTCAGTGTCAAGGAGGAGGAAGGCGGCACGTTTGCGGTTGCACGGCTACGCCCGTCGGACGGGGTGCTTCTTGTCCCCTGCATCGTACACCACCCATTTACAAACAAAAAATCTCGAGCCTGTAACTAGCTACGATAGAAGAGGGGAAAAGATAGAAAGAAAGAGAAAGCCTAATACCCTGAAGCAGACCACGGATAGATGACTAAGAATAGGAAAGAGAAGAAGTAGAAGAGATAGGGAAGTGGAAGAGGAAAGTGTGTAGAAAACCTATGCCTCTACCACCAAAAGAGACCGGGAGAGGGCTCGCGGAGCTAAGCTATCTTTCTTAATCTATACCTACACTAACCTACCTAAACTTAAATCTAAAGGTAACCTAAGCCTAGTCTAACTTAAAACTACCTAGCTCAGCCCTAAACCGAGTCAACGCCCTCCCAGCGTCGTTTGGCGATCCAGGTTCGTAAGGAACCCGAGGGTGCCTGCTGTTGTTGGCACTAGTCCCCCAGACCACCCCTCATGTCAGTCGACATGACCTTTGCTACCTCCCTTGGCGAATTTTACGGGAGATAGCCCCTTAGCAGAGACGTTAGCCACAGCCTAACGTTACACCCTGTCAAATACCCCGAAGAGGACGGCCTTCCCTCACCCTACACACACATAATGGCAAAGACAAATTACTCCATAAAATAAAACATATTTATCTTCATTTTAAAGAGAGACAATTCATTCGAACATGTTAATATACATATTTATTAACAGGTTTTGTGAAGTGTACTACCTATTTTAAAATTGTACAATATTTAATATTCTTAATATTCTAAAAAGGCTCAATAGGTTACTTTTAAAGTTTTTCTTACGTTAATGTTGTGAATGTACGTTGAAAACGCGAATTATTCTTGTTAATGGTTTGTTTTTACCATACTATGAAACCTTTCAAATAAAAAATCCCAGATACGGAATAACCTAGAAGGCATATGAAATTGAATCGTGGATAAGAGACAAGAACATTTTATATGACTGCAGAGAATATCCCTAACAAACATAACATCATGTCTAGTTGATAGCGATTTTATACCAAGCAGTTGGCATCTAGCTTTGTAGCTAGGGTGAAAATTCCAATGCATTTTAAAGAAGATGTACTTGGTGAATCGCGTTTGAACGTTTTCAATACGTTCGCCAAGAGTGCTGAATGTAGGGTTCCAAACGACGACAACATATTCTAGGAAAGGTCGGACTAGGGAAATATAAAGTGCTAATAAGACCAATGGATTAGTGAAAGTTTGATGAAGCCGACTGCTGAGTTAGCTTTTGCTAAAATATGACGGATATGATATTGAAATGTTAATTTAGAGTTAAACATAACACCGAAATCTTCGACACTGTTTACATTCGAAAGATATGAATTACCAATTGAATAGCTGATTTCGTAAAACAGATATAATTGCATTTACTCAAATTAAGATCTAAATTAAATAAGTCGACTCCTACGCAGAGTGTCCCTGGTTCGTTACCCGAATTTACCACCTTTGATAATTCACGGCTCCACCTCTTTCGAGTCACTGACAATGCTCAAAGAGTATTCCTGTCTAGAAAAAGCTTCTCAATTTCTCCGTTCGGAGTCGGCATTAAATGTAGGTCCCTTCCACTAATGAAAGAATAAATAGCACGCACAACACGCAGTGGTTGCTGAGAAGCTAGGCCCAGGTCCGCCTCGGACTGTCGCACCACCCATATTATTATTATTAAATTAAGATCAAGTGCATTATTTACACACCAATCAAAGACGCTGTTTATATCTGATTGAAGTATGAGGCAGTCATTGACATTTCGAATACTTTTGAATATTTTCATATCATCAGAGAGAGAGCAATATCGTTAACGAATATAATAAATAATAAAGGGCCAAGGTGATTACCTTGCGGTACACCCGAGCTAAATTGAATTAACTTTGATAAAGAATTACCAATTTCAACTCTTAGGGTTCTATTTAAGACGAAAGAAGATATCCAATTAAGAAAATTGGAATGGAACCCAAACGCTTTGAGTTTGTTTATTAATAGTGAATGGTTGACGCAATCAAACGCTTTACTGAAATCATTGTAAACTGCATCAACCTGTTTTTTGTTTTCAATCTCATTGATCACGAAAGAAGAATAGATTGATAGGTTAGTAGAAGTGAAAAATCGTGCTGCGCTTCCGATATATGCTCTTTGATTAAGAAGTCAGTCTTATTCTTGACTTTACTTTCAAATAGTTTTGGAATTGCCGAGAGTTTGTAAATTCCTCTATATTTTTCCACATTATTTTTAGAGCCCAATTTGTGAATGGGAACTAAGAATGATTCCTTCCAAGAAAAACACCTTCAGATAACGAAAGATTGAACATGTATAAAAGAGCATCCTACGACCTAGATGCACATCCCGTCGACACTGCCACCAAAATATCTCCCAAATTGAACATAGCAAAATCACTCCAGGAAAAAACATTTTCTACTTGAATCGTAACTGACATGAACAAACCTTCTATCAAGACAACCTTTCTATCGAGGAGCACGTCCAAGTGCTCATTGCGCGCTGGCAGCAACAGTTCCTCTCTCTTCCCAAGCCAACAAAAAAAAAAGTAGATTGGCAACAATATCAACCAGCGTCCACATAACTTTTCGGCAATGCCGGCAAATCCTCTCCCCCTCTTGGATGGTGGACTTGCAAACTTTTTTGCGAATAAGCCCCTCTTCAAGCCAACGTTCCAAAAATGTATACCCACCCCGAGACATTCGCTTATCCTTCGGAGAGTACCCAAACAGATGCAGCCACTCAAGCGCATATTCACGTTGTCGAAGAACGAAGAACGAACAGAATTATTGCATGAATATTCAAGGCATGCAATGTTTCTTCATTCTCCATGGCATCATCGTCGTCGCACAAGTTATCCCAAGTCGCAGGTTGGTTACTTTTATCCTTGCCACTTGTTTGTTGCTACTGCAGCTCACCACCTCTTGTCGCCGCGCCACAACGTCCCGCCGCGGGCCGTTGTTAGGTCCTATTTCTGGAGTTTCAACACACTCTGTCGTGTTTACCCTTAAATTTGTTTACAATACTCCGATTAAATTATCCTGTCACCCAACCAACCGGAAGGCGAATAACAACAAGAGCAAAACTGCGAAAAAAAAGCGCTAAGAATCTGCAAATTACTTTGTCGTCGTATCGTGTCGTCGAAGGAAGCTATGAATAAATTTCGAAAAGAACGACGGCGGCACTGAGACATACTGATGTGGAGTTAATTTCCATTTAATCGATGTCTGCCGCTGACGACTGTTGGTTCAAGGAATGGAACGAAGTACGAGTAAGTCTCTATCTATTGATCGCAGGGATTATGTCACTAATAGATGAAAGAAATGATCTAAATCCTTCTCACCGTCACGGCAGAGCTTTCTGGAATCTGCTTGGTTTCCTCTCTGGGTGGTCGCTTTGACAGTAATCCTCGACAGAGACGGCCAGGAGATGGGTTGCCCTTGTCGAGAGTGAACAAATTCACAAGGCAAATGACTGCGGAGTTATTGCTTGGTGCTGGGGATCTTAGAGCAACTTGGCATATGGAACAGAAATTCCTTCAGTGTAATTTTGAAATATTTACGAGGTGAGGAATCATGCGGTGGAGCACGTGCCTCTGGGGATCTCCGGCACTACTAGCAGAGAGGAGACGACGCTTCAACTTGTTTGGTATGTGGGCTGACATGTGTTGCAGCTGCCAGGTCCAGTCCTTTGGGCAGTGTCCTGAACAAGTCTCACAAGTTCATGCCAATGGTAGCCGAATATATTCTTCTACAAGGGCTATATACCATGATAGTAAGTCGTATCTTAACCACCAGCTCTATTGTATGGTGGAAAATAGTGGAGAAGAAGTACATAGCCTGCCTAGCCATAACAGGTTGTCTTAGAACACCTCTGACGACAGCGCGCCCTGCCATCCTCTTCCTTACTCCTCACGACTTATTCTGCAGTACCAGTGCAGCCACCTCAGACTGAAGCGCAGAGAGGCGAGATTTTGGAAGAAGGAACCACGCGGGCAGGATGCCATATTAAAAAGCTGGAAGCGACGCAGAATATAGGACAAACTGACTATCTTCCACCAACCATGACCCCAAAGAAGACTTTCTTTTCCGGTCCGAGAACAATAGATGGAACGATTGGCGGTGGCAGAAGAGGGGGTCACCGTATTCACCGTCGGCTCAAAGGCGAGCGCTGGTACGAGGCAGTGACTTCTGTGACATATTCGAAAAATCTGGGACGACTTCAGCCATACATGTGGCGGCACTCGCGCTGAAGGACTACAACGTTACCCTCGAATCGATCAACATCTGAGATCGCAGCTGGCTGGCCTTTGCAGATAGAGCGTCAACAAGATATCCTTGGGGAATTCGGTGACCAACTGCTGGGTACCGGGACATACTGGAATCCAAGGCAATACAAATGCGGACAGTCTCGCGAAGAAGGAGCCTAAGCTGGGATAATCTCTGGCAATTAATAATATAATTAAATAAAGAAAAAGCTAGAAGACGGACAGAGCCAGTACTTGCTGGCTCAGCCTGAACACTGCAGCTACGCCAAGGACTGTATGGCCGAAGATGTGGAAGAAGATAGGCTTCAGTCGCCAGGACGTACGAACGTTAATTGAAATCCCCACCGGAGACTGTACCAGAGGTACACATGCAATGCGATTGGACCAACGCCTTTTGCAGAAGCTACAGAGACGAGAAAGAAACTGAATCTATCCAACATCTGCTATGCGAAAGCCCAGCCCTAGCAATGAAAGCAACGGACTTTATAGGAAATTAATTCTTAGAGCTTGAAGATTTCAACGTTGTAGGTTTGCTGGATACATGCATGAATCTGGGTCGTTTTAGAACTGCAGTAGGTCTCCCGGTAGTTTAAAACACGTGAGTTGTTGAAAAGTGCCCACCTTCAATCGACCTTCAGTCGGACTAGGTTGAAATTGGGGACAATTGAACACATTTGTTCTGTGGCTTGGGTGGTTTTTATTTAATCTGCCTTGAAGCAGCAATGTTTTTCTTTTGATTAGCCCACGAATTGTATCCCCTTTCGACTAATGTAGAGAAGTAAAGTTGATACTTCACGAATTGAATTCTTCAATCAAAAACTTCTAAGGCACCAGGCACGTCTAAGAGATATTAATTACGTTAGAATAGCCTGGACAACAGCCTCCAAATTTCGACAAAAAGCAAAAAGAAGTAAAAATTAGAGGTGTCCGAGCTGATTTATTGGATGTGTACAGGCAGAATGAACCATTCAACCCGATGGGGTGATGTGTATCAATAATTCCGTCCATCCGACCCGGATGAAGAGAACCATATCTAAACTGAAATCCTACAAGGTTGCTGCAGCTGACAACCTAACGGCCGAGCTCTTCAAAGCGGTAGGAGATGCACCAACTCATTTGTAAAATATGGTCGGATGAGGGAATGCCCCATCAATGGAACCTCGCCATTGTTTGCCCGATCTACAAAAAAGGAGACTATCTGACAACTATAGAGGCATTAATCTTCTGACGAGGTAGAGAGCAAATGTCCAGTTTTTACGTCGCTACCACTACCACAACTCATCCGCTATTGTAGGATGATGGTGGGTCTTTACCCATCAAGGTCGGAAAATACCTAAACGAGACTTTTGATGTCAAAAAACGAATCAGTCGAAGGCGATGTCATGCGACTGTCATGTGACTTCTCCAACATCATTCTTGAAAGAACTGTTCAAAACTCGCACGCCAACACCAGAGGTACATTCTTTCTGAAGTCCGTCCAACTACACGCATATACCGACGATATTGACATTATCAGAAGAACGCAGCGTGATGTCCATTTGCACTTTTGTGAGTATTGCAACGGAGGCCGTGACGAAAGGTTTATCGGTAGATGAGGGCCAAGTATATACTGTCAACGAGAAAGGTCACCCAGCACCGACTTGTACGTCAACGTTGTCCGTCAAAGACCTTGTCTATCTAGGAACCGCTAAAAATTTAGACAACGACAACAGCGTTGAAATCGAACGAAGAATACCTCTATCCAATTGCTGCCTCTTAGGCTTAAAAAACCAATTGATAAACTAACCCTCTCTCAATACGGCCCTAGAATAGTCCAAGAGTACTAATAAGGCAGCGCCATCTACGAAGGTCAGTTGTCAATTTTATAACAGCAGATTTACAGCTATGTTTTTGTTTAAAGCCTGACTGCCACTTCGAGAGCACATCTCTAGTATCAATAAACTGCTGTATTTGAGTAGCTATAATTTTTTCAAAAACTTTTGCAAGAAACGGTAAAAAACTTATAATAATAATATATATAATATATAATAATAATAATATGAGTGGCGCTACAGCCCGTAGAGGGCCAGGGCCTAGGTTCTCAACAACCACTCGTGTTGTGCGTGCTATTGTTCTCTCACGCGTGGAAGGGACCTACAGTTTAATGCCGACTCCGAACGGCGAAGTTTGAGAAGCTTTTTCTTGACAGGAGCCGTGAAATATGAAAGGTGGTAAATTCGGGTATCGAACCTGGCACCCTCTGCGTAGGAGTCGACGCACTAACCCACTACGCCACGCGACCCACAAACATAACAAACTTATAGGTTTATAATCCGATGGTCCTGAAGGAGTCATTTTCTTTGGCACAGGTACTATTTTGATATTTTTCCCTTGTTTCGGAAATTTACCAGAGTAGATACGCACATTAATAATAAGGTTGACATAACTAATAATTAATGACAAGATTAGTTTTATAAACTTGGGAGAGATGCCATCAACACGTTGAGCATTTGATTTGACAGGACCAATAGCCTTCCTACACATTCAAAGGAAAATGACACTTCACTTTCATTGGAAGTTGATAGGTCACTTTCAACATAACATGGAATATTCGTCACAAAAAAGGTTTTTCATTTCATTCAGATCTACATCACATTCGAACATATTTTTGTTACTAGTCACACCTATGTCTCTTATGTTTTTCCAAAGTTCAGGCGAACTCAATGAAGGATTAATTTTCTCAAGACGATAAGTTCGCTTTGAATGGCTTATTAAGGCAGTTACTTTATTTCGAGCTACTTGGTATTGTGTTTTGTTGTATTGCGTCGGCATACGTTTGAATCTTCTCAAAAATTGTTCTCTCTCTCTAATGATTGACTTAATACGTTTATTGTACCAGAGACAATTGTTGTTTTTAACTATTTTTGTAAGTAGAGGAACATATTCTTCATATAGTCTTAAAACTAGGTCATTAAATAAGGGGCTACCTTATCATCGACTTCCGTCATGCAGTCTATATAGGACCAGTTGAGCATTGTAACACAATTCTGAAGACCAGAAACGTCAATTTTACGAAAAGATCTAAAGGTTGTCATTTTTTCATTGGTGAGGTGGACCTGACTGACCATTTAAACATCCAGCTGCCTTTCCAATTACCGAAACGCTGTAGCGTCTTTCAGGTTGAAACTATAGCGATTAAGGAAGCTCGGTCCAGGCTTAAAAACAGTGCAATATCAAGGACAGATATCGTCATCTGTTCCGATAGCCAGGCGCTATCAAATCTCTGGACTCTGTCACTTTCAACTCGAAGACATCCCTTAATTGCCGCATACCTCTTAACGAGATGGCAAAGTATTTAAACATTCACCTTACGTGGGTGGCAGGGCACTGTTACACTCCGATCGGCTAGCTTGATCGGATTAATCATCTTTTATTGGCGTTCTAACAGGGCATTGAGCCATCGGAACTCACGCCTCTAGACTAGGACTTCGTTACAATGATTTCTTCAAAAGCTGCATGAACGAGGACGAGGAAGAATCCATTGAATACTTGTTATGCAGCTGCTGTGTTCTCTTAACCCGTAGATTCTGGAGCCCATTTCTTTGATAATCTGGCTGAACTGAGCAGCATCAGAAACAGCCTTCTGCTTCGCTTTATCAAAATCACGAATTGGTTAACGGAATTGGTATTTACAGACCCACGAGGTAACACAATGATTGGCCTAAGTGTGTCTGCTGTCCTTCTGCGCAGCAGTCACTCACTACAACCTAACCTAACCTAAGCTACCCTCGCCGACTGCGCACTTCATTTTTGAAACGTCAGTGTATATAGTCACATCCCGGGTGAGGTTTATACGTTTCAAGTAAAGAGGAACTCGTCGACATTTATTAAAAAATCAGCTTTATGTGGAATGTACAGTATTCGAAGCCGTACGAATTCTGGATCTAGGATGCTACTATGGCAATATTGTCTTGACCTCCACAAGCGAGACTCTCGGAGTCAGATCGCACTGTGTGTCGCTATATTATGAATGTGAAGATTGAAAGGTAAAAAATGGATCATCACCCTCAAAGCGTCTGAAAGGGTTGTGCTTAACGCCGTTGGAACTTTGCATGTCATTCTTAGTACCTTGTTGAGCCTTACAATATTATGTTTTTTTTTCTAAAGGGCCAGCCACCAAACTAGTGACCCAAAATTGACGATGGGACGTGCCACGGCTGCGTAGATCCATCGAGATCGGGATCGGTCTAAGGCCCAACCTTCTCCCTAAAGTTGTATTGGAGGCATAGACAGCTATGCATGACTTCTCAAATCGCAGTTATATGCTAATATTTCAGCTGAGTTTAGGATCTAGATAGATTCCTATGTAGGTTGAAGGTGGTTGTTTTGGATTTCCCGGTGAACAGCATCATTTCCGCCATGTCGGGGCTTATACCGAGGCCACAGCTTGTAGCTCAGGTGCCAAGCCTTTTCGAGGCGTAGTATCAGGCACAAGGTCGGTCGCCGTGGAGTAGTGGGTTAGTGCGTCGAGTCCTATGCGAAGAGCGCCAGGTTCATGGCTCCACCTCTTTCGAGTCACTGACAATGCTCTAAGAGTATTCCTGTCTAGAAAAAGCTTCTCAACTTCGCCGTTCGGAGTCAGCTTTAAACTGTAGGTCCTATCTATTTGTGAAATAATAGCACGCACAACAGGAGTGGTTGCTGTAAAAGCTCGGCCTAGGTCCATCTCGGATTGTCGCGCCACCCATATTATTATTATTACCAGGTCATTCGCATACGCGAATACATTACGAATTTGGTTATCAAGGATGCGTTCGAGCATCTTCAGGATAATGAACGTTAGGCTGATTGGTCTGAAATGTTTCGCGTCTTCGTGACTTCGCCTTTCTGACTTCGGTATTAAGACCCCTCGCACTCGCCGGCAAGAATGAGGAACGTGATTATTGTGAATGCATCTTCTTTAAATTGGTTCTGGCCATAGGGTCACAAAGTCGGGTACTTTCTGTACCATATCCAAAGGGTCGCAAAGTCGCAAGTAATGCCCTCTAGCTCTTGAGACTTATATTGAGCTAAGCTGTTTACAGCCCATTTAAAACTGCTCATGCCACATCGACCCCCTTTAAATGGCTCCCACAACGAATGATGTGACAAGGAGAAAACTAGTTAAATCCAACCGGAAACCTTAAAGGTCTCTCTGGAAAATTGAGAGCTGGACCCCTGAAGAGTGAATTAATGCACAACTCCCACTCATGTGCAGAATGTAGGTCTATGAGCCAATGCCAATGGTAAGAATACACATCCTTGACACAGCGTCACACGTCCAAAATCGTATTTATTCATAAATCCTAACACCGAACAGAGATTTCCGAATATAGATCATCTCTCTCTCTCTCTCTCTCTCTCTGCTTATGTTTGAATCAGGTTCCCCCAATAACAGGCTGACACAGAAGCATACCCACCACCAGCTGACCACATTACCCGACCCTCACGACAACTGAACCGATGAACACATTTCAGTTCGTTGCACGTTGTGTAATTGTCCGATTAAATTAGACAGACATCGAAGTGCATACGGTCCCGAACATTTCTTAAATCGTGCACCACACGAATGGACTTTAAACTTGAATGCCTCTTGTGCACTTGGTACCGTGGGGATAAGGGTGGTGGCTTGTGGATGCATGGCAAACAGGCCGCACAACAATAGACGGATAATTTCGTCACCTGATTTACCAAAACTGTGTTTGTGATGACGATGCTGCTGCTGTTGCTGGCGATGATGGATGAGCACTCAGGGAGCGTGAGAAAAAAAACGGGGAGAAATATACTCGTGGAGAGTCCGGGCAAAGGAGACTGAGATTGTCAGTGAAAGGGAGAGAGAGAGTATGTATGAGAGAGAGAAAGAGAGAGAGAGAGAGAGTGCCTGCACACAATGGCTTGTCCGAGCCAGCATGCGACTCCCCGAGCCCAACTGACCATTAATGGAGCATATGTGATTATAGTTTGAGTGAAAGAATCAATATTGACCTACATGCGTAAATCCAGCAATTTCCCAGGAATTTCAGGACCAGGCCTGTGCTCGCACACAAAAGTTATGTTATGATACGCAATGGGCAAATAGCACCATCGCACTGGACAATGACGACAGAGGACAGACCGATGGATGTGTGCTGCGTTGCGTTGGGTATGCTGTGCAGCCGAAACTGACTGGGATGCCTGCCGAGAGGTTGCAGAGGCGAGGTGGCGATGAATTGGCCGATGGCGATGGTGCTGGTCATGGTGGTGGTGGTAGTGTTAAAGCCGCTGCTACTTCCTGCTGCGTTCAACGATGGGGAGTTGAGCTGAATGCCCAATGGACGGCTGAATACACTCCATGTGCACCATCCCCACCCATTCTCCCCATCCCTTCAGTCCCCTTCATGTGCAATTTATACACAATTCGTTTGGTTTTAAATACCTCGTGTTAAGAGGGGCGTTGGCTGGACGGATTTTAACTCTTTGGCGCAAGAGGGCTTCAGTTGTTGGACATTGCACACATAACACTCCGGATGTGCTCACAACTCGCCAAATGTATGTATGCACGAATGTCCTCTCTCGCTCTTGCTCTCCGCCTCTCTGCCTCTCACAACACGTCGACATTCGATTGGGGAGCGCCTTTGCAGGGCCTACACAACACAATTCATCTGAATGCAAATGCATTTGTTTTTCCTGATAATTGAGGGTGGCAGGCTAGTGGGGCGCGCGGCGGTCGCGGCACTCCCTCCTACGCACACACACGCAAATTGCCATCGATTACTATTAGTGTTTTACATGAGTTTGCGTTGAATTATTCACGGGATGCGTATAAAAATGTCGATTTTTGATGCGTTTCGCGCCTGCCATGAGGTTACGCGCTGCGAGATGGTTACGCGCGTTTGACACGTTAGTTCCGTTAGTGGGGAACGAATTTGTTGTTTTTTGTTATTTGTTTGGCCAGGCAACGTGTGGTCTATGCGCGTTTTGCTGTTTTGTTGGTTTTTTTTTTTTTTGGGGCAAATTAGTCCTTGGCTACGGTTGTGGTAGGCCATCCATATTTCTGCGCGGCGTAGGCATACGCACGTGTGGTTCTCCATCATTTGCATCAGAGAGCACCGATCCTGGGTGTTGTTCTGGTGTTTTGGTCTGTGGACGTCAGAGGCAAGACCCACGCGGAAAGTAGGTCATGTGAGAATTAATTCATTTTTTTTATTGTCTCTGCGTTTCGCTCGTGTTGATGCAGGTGCAATGAGGCTGTTCATTAGTTATGACACAGGCGCCGGTTGTTTTTTTTTTCTCGCACATTATTGTAAATTATCGCCCGGGACGAGCAAATAGTAGGCACGGATATTATTGCACGTTCAGAAAATGGCGTGGGGTGGGGGGAATTGTGCTATGTGCACATGCATGCGTCGCCTTTTAATTTAAGTGCTCTTTAAGGTGGGACTTTGTTGTGGGCTTCGTGTATTTTGTGGAATTTAACGTGAATATCTGAGAAATAGGCGGTGTAAATGATATCAACCAATTTCAGGACACTAAAAAATACTTCGGTAGTTCTATTCATCGACTTCAGGAAGGCCTTGGACATTTTCCACACAGTTAGACAAGATTGGAGTAGGTAAGCTGGTAGAAGGGCACACTTACACCATGTTGGTCCATAATGATAAAGATTGGAGTACTGAGCGACCTTTCATCCTGGTTGGAAGCTATCTCTCTAAGGCGGCTGCTGGGTTAAGCCTACACCAAGGATATGCCCTGTACTGCCACTGGGATATTTTTCGGATGATCCATTAACTACTGGTAAGGAACTATTCGGAGCTGCTGTAGATTAATGATGATGTTTCTGTATACGGTCCGCTCCGTGAGGAATGTGAATGGACAACGGCATACTATACCACTATACGTGCTGTGGATTTAATCCTAAAGGAAAAGCTCCGTCGTCTACTCTGGTTCGGCCTCATCAAACGGATGAACTCTAATGCTCGAGCTAAGATGGTTTTCGGATTCGAGTCTCGTGACCGAATTTCCTGTTCAGACCTGCGGCGTGCTCAGGACCTCGAACTGTGTAAGACAGTCTTTGCTCAGACTTACCCTCTCCATGATTCGCAGGCCTGAAAAGAATGGCCGCTTTTACATGATCTAATTTCATCACTTCAAATACCGCCAAGTATCGGAAGTAATCGAACCATGCCTACACATGGTGAAATTTTCAAATTTCGATGACACATGTTGTTTGGGCTTCCAATACCCAAGGATGAGAAAAAAGTGCAAAAAAAAGGAAAAGTGCGTAAGTGAGCATCAATTCGCTTCCATTGCCTAAAAACGCAGTTGAGGCAACGGAATCTGACTAAATTTGACTGTGTCGCACCGGTCGAAGTAAGTTCTGATTAGATCACTGCTTCCATTGTAGGTTGTAGCGACTAACCAGTAAACCAGTGTCTACAGAAGACCATTTACCATTTTTTCAAGTAGGTCAAGTAATTCAAACAATTTATACGGAAATTTAATTCACAATAATAGAGATTGGCATCATTTAAAATGAACAACATTTACAAAAAGATAGAATAATACAAAAAGATAGAATAACAATTACATGTACACAATATTTATGTCTCTCATGAACACATAAAAAATGTCTCTGCTTTTTGAACTCTTTTCTAGAAATGTTTCGAAACTCTCTTGGGAGTTTAGTAAATACAGTTGGGACTACCTTATTGTACGTCCCTCGGTCGGATTCATTCCAAAACCTCCGAAATTGGTACATGGGCTGTTGTCGTTTTCTGTATTTAATTTCTGCTGCTTTTGTATTTTATAGGTGTGGTCGCTGTGAAAAGGTGCCATTATTTCCAGTTCATACATTTCGGAGATATTCAGCATCTGGTTCATTTCTGTGTTCTCTTTGCAGTAATGTTTCCACCCTCTGCAGTTGTTGGATGCATGAAGCTCTACCCCACGCTAATAAGCCGTAAGTGCGATTCCACAAGTCAAAAGTGGTACAGTCGCCTCTCGTTAATTCAAACCTGCGATAATTCGAACCTCTCCATAATTCGAGGTTGTCACGAGTTGACTGGAAAATCTCTTTATATTTCGAAAAAAATCGAAACATATCCAAGCACTTGGTAATTCGAACCCAAAATTTATCGCTACGTAACAAAACGACGCGTTAATTCGAGCTCATACGCTTCGAACACTCGACAATTCAAAGTTATCAGATTGCATTGAATAGAGGGTCCATTTTGAGACAAGATTAAACTGAGCATTTATTATTGTTTGCCACACACTTCAGTTCGGGTAGTTTAGTTTCAGTTTTCGTTGGTTACAGATTAAAAGATTGTGTTAATTATGAGTCCTAAAAAGTATAAATGCTTGACGATTGCTGATCGAAAAAGTGGATGGAGGTAGGAAGAAAAGTGTTGTCGCAAGAGAATTTAAAATTCCTCTCAGTACACTCTTAACCATAATAAAGCACAAGAAGAAAATTTATACTACTCAAACTATTGGAGAAAGAAAAAGAACTACAAAAGGTGAATTTCCTCGTCTGGAAGAAAGCCTGGTCATTTGGCTAAGGCAGTGTAGAGCACAAAAAGTGTCTATTAGCGGAAACGTTTTAAAAGAAAAACCAAAACAGTTCGCGTCTACTCTAAACATCAAAAACGTTGCGGCAAGTGAAGGATGGCTTACAAATTTCAAGAAGAGATATGGTGTTGTGTTGAAAACTGTTTGTGGGGAAAGTGGAAGTGTTAGTGATGCAGTTTGCTTAGATTGGCACGGCAATTTGAAGACTTTGATAGAAAACTATGATGCCCGAGACATTTTTAATACTGATGAAACCGGCCTCTTTTTCAAATGTTTACCCGACAAAACTCTTACTTTCAAAGATGAAAAATGTCACGGCGGAAAACATAATAAAGAGAGATTGACAGCTTTACTTGCAGCAAATATGGACGGATCGGAAAAATTGAAGCCCTTAGTGATAGGAAAAGCAATAAAGCCGCGATGTTTCAAAGGAGTGAAATCGTTTCCTACTGATTATCGTGCTAACAAAAAAGCTTGGATGACCACAGAACTTTTTGACGATTGGCTTCAAACGACAAAAGCGGAAAATTCTATTCTTTTTATACAATTGTACTGTCCACAACAGTCCCCCTACATTGTTCAATGTAAAGTTCTACTTCTTTCCACCGAATACCCCTTCCAAATTGCAGCCATTGGACCAAGGCATCATCCATAATTTTAAGACTTTCTATCGCAAGGAAATTGTTAAGCTCTTTTTAGAATCTCTCGACAATCAGGTAACTGCGAATATCACGGTCCTGACGGCTATTTTACTGATTGACAAGGCATGGAGATCTGTAACACCAATAACGATTCTCAACTGCTTCAAAAAATCCGGTTTCATAAAAGAAGATCAGAAAAATCAGCCTGTAATTACGGAAGATGCAGAAGCAGCAGTAGTTCCATTGGTTGATATTAGCGGAGTGAGTTTTTATGACTTTGTTCAGGTGGATCAAGGTGTTGCTGTCTCGGGACCTCTAACCGATGGCGAAATTTTAACTTCTACAGATAAAAATGAAACAAGCAACGACAAAGATGAGGGTGATACATCACAGTCCTTGGCAGATGTGTCAGTAAAGGAAGCAAGAGCCTCATTTGGCACATTACAAAGCTTCTGTCTACAAAACAACACGGATGAAACAGCATCTCAGGTACTATTTCCGATAGCAAAAGTTATTGATCAATCTCAGCAAAGTGCTTTCAAGCAAACTCACATTAAAGACTTCTTCCAAAAGACTAATAATTAATTCACATTTTGTACATATGTATATTCATGTATATACAAACATCTAACCATTTGATTTTGTTAAAAAATTAGCAGTTAATAAATAACAATTGATTATTACTCAATAATTCGAACTTTCATATTTTTTCTCTCGACACTTTCGAACCATTTGATATTTCAAACTCTTGTTAATTCGAATTTTTTGTGGGGTCCCATGAGTTTCGAATCATCGAGATGCGACTGTATTGTATTAGCACACTATATGCACAGAGATTGCTCGGGTGGAAGAGAGCGAAGGGCGATTGACACAACTTATCTTTCATGTGGTAATTCCATTTGAAGTTGTAATCAACCACGAATCCCAGATATTAATATGTTTAAACGCTGTCTATATATTTGCAATCGGAGTCGTATTTTATTGTATCGTTGTAGCTAGATGTGTGCAAACAATCTATGGCATCTTTAGTTTAGTTTTTTGGATATGCGGCGGGTGAAGGTGCATTATCTGTCAGTCACTATCGATAACTACGCTCGCTGTGCCGTGCGCATGCGAAATACGCATGTCCCTTACTGGACTTTAGTACTGGCAGTAGGTCGTTGACGTAAATAACCTAAGTACGACCAATTTTAATACTTGCGGGACTCCATATTAAATCATTTCGTCGTCACTGACATGATCACTAATCTTCAACCGGAAAGTTCTTCTCGCTCAAACCATGCTAATAATCGGTCACATGACCGCGAATTCCAATCTTATCAAGCTGTACTAGAAATTTGTTTGTGGTTCAGAGTGTCGAAAGACATTTTGAAGTCAATAAATATAATTATTCGGCTTTCGTTTCTGACCAGGCTTTGATACATTTTGTTGATGAAGCCAAATCGGTTATAGTTTAGAATATTGTACTTCTCGTATAACCTTTTAGCCAGCACACTTCAGAAACTTTTTCGACAACTGATAGGATTGATATTCGTCTATAATTCTGCATTACACATTTTTAACAATTACATCAGTCGAACTATTGATGTTTTAAGCATGCTCGGAAGTGACACTTGATCTATACTCATATTAATCAGGTTCGTTAAAATTGGAGAAAGACTAAGTGAGTTATTTTTCAAGTCTATAGACCTTATTCCGTCCATCCCCTACGATTTATTGCCTCTCAACGAGTTGAAGATATTATGTTCCTCTGCATCAGACGTATGTTTGGCATAAATAGATCGCTGAACGGTAGTTGATTGTGAGCGAAGAATTTTTTGATTACATTCGTGTACAGTGTTTCGTTTTTTTTTGTTTTTCGTCCATTAGAGTCTTAGCGAATTTATTGGTCAGTTCATTTATGTTGTTTTCATTCGAGACCTTACATTTAAACGTGTCATTCATAGTTTCCAAGTATCGCTTGTGCAACATTTTAACTTGTGTTGAATCCAGTCTTTGTCCTTGTTATTTTCTTGTCTGGCTCATTTCGATACATATTATATTCTCTGTTAGCCCAAGGCTTCATCGCTCTGGCTTGCAGCTGTCTTGTAATTTTTTACAATTATTTTTAATGAACCTGCCCCCACCACGAGAAGGTCAGCTGCCGGGGGGGTGGCTGACTTAGTTATCCTCACATCTTCCCAGACGGAACTCCAGAGCGCACTCGTGGCCGTATCTGCTGACTCTGGGATGAAGGTTAACATGGACGGACCAGAGGTTTTGGTAATTTCTAGAACGCCTATTCAATGGACCCTACATGTTAGTGGAGTCCCATTGAAGCAACTCTAGAAGTTTAAGTATCTCGGGGTCTTCTTCACGAGTGATGGGAGGAGTAATGCTGAACTTTCCTGTAGCATTGGTCAAGCTCGGTCAGTTATGACACAGCTTGGGAGATCTGTAATCAGGAAGGTCGAGCTTAGTGTGAAAGCCAAGTTAACGGTTTTCAACTCAGTATTTGTTCCAACTTTCACCTATGTTCGTGAAATTTGGGTAATGACCGAAAGAAGAAGATCGCGAATGCAAGCTGCTGAGATGAGATTTCTTCGTGCTGTTGTGGGAATTACTCATCGGGATAGGGTGCGCGAGAAATCCAACGTTGAGCAGCTACTTCTTCTAACGAAAGGAGCAACGCTTCGTTGGTTTGGTCACGTAGCACGAATGTCTCCACCATCACGACTTGCGAGGCGTGCCTTGGATAAGGTGGTTTGACCAAGTCCATAAGCTCGCTTGGTTATGCTTGGGCATAACTTCTGATGAGTTAGAGTCGATGGCAGAGGATCGAGTTGCCTGGAGATCTCTCGTGCGTGGTTTACCCTCTCACATAAAATATATTATGGAAAAAAGTGTCTACCTTATTTCAAGAAGTATATTGTCTGTCACGTTCTTCGCAGTCGTTCTTCATCTCAGGCAGATGGAGATGTTGACATTCGGCTATACGGAAATAACGGATATTTTTGGATTTTCCAAAGATTTTTTTTCCAGTGGCATGGCTTGCTTTACGAATACGATTTTATTCGCGTATAGAGTTGAGTAAGGGAATATTAATATAATTCTGGTGACGCTACAGCCCGTAGAGGGCCAGGGTCTAGTTTCTAAAGCAACCACTCGTGGGGAGTCTATTTCTGGACAGTTAATTAAACCATCCTTGAGTATTTGCAGTGACTCGAAAATTGTGAAAATTATTTTTGGTCTTACCGGGAAATCGAACCCAGGCAACGAGTTTCAGTTGCATGCATACCCACAACCCCACAGCCGCCACAGAACTGAGCTTTCAGAGGGTATGCAAAACATCGTGTCTGCACACATAATCAGCTTTAAACGTGAATATTTGTCAAGTTATGGCCGAGCTATTGCCCGAAATGTGTCGAAAAGTCATTAAATGTCTCCTTGAACGCCCGTGGAGGGCATGTCGTCCTGCTTTCATAATGACAAGACCAAAATAAAGCAGTGAAAGGAAAATTTGGTTGAAATAAGAAATGGGACTAATTTACATTTCCTTCCGGAGTCACGAAATGGATGAACATGAGCTTTCACATTAATTTAAATTAAAAGTAAAGCACTTTAAGTTAGGACCTGAAACACACAAAACTGTCGTAGACTTACGAACGTACACATCTGACAATGAAATCTGAAAGACCAAACGCGCAGCCAAACAAGCCCAAGTCAACATCTGGAGAGGGCCAGGCTCAACATCAAGCACCTTCTCAAGACCACACATTTTCATTCATTTCAATGTTACACAAAATAAATAAATCGCAATTAGTAACAAAATTGCCAACGGCCATGAATCCTTTCGCGCGCTCATTAATTTCGTCAGACATGTGTGTAACTCCGCACAATTTTTACAAGTTTTTTTTTCCGTTTCTTTCAGTAATTTATGATTTTTCGCGTATGTTCTGCTTCCCAATCTGAGAGAGAGGATATAAACAGAACAACTGACCCCTTCTGTGCTCTTAACCTATGGCGCGCACTTAGCTGAGGTCGTGTTCCAATTTAATAGCCTTCGTTTCCGGAACACTTCAAAAGAGGAGTCGAGAGTCAGTATGAGAGAGCGATAGAGAGGGAGAGAAGAAAAAAAAATAAATGATTCATTTCTACAACCTGCACTAGAGGGCGATTGTGGCACTGGGAACGACAATGGCCATCAACCCTTGTCTTGAGCATGAAACCTGAATCATGTCGTCACCTCAAACAAGGAACGCGAACGCATCTGACTGAATGCTGCTCCAGCTGAACTCGTCTCACATGTGAGGACTGCACTCAGTCATCTTCCATCATTAAAATGCGACTTAGGGGCAAGAATACGAGTCTTGCCCTGAACCATTTTACTCCTTTTTTTTCCGTATTTTCTGACAAACAAAATATGATGTCGGTTGTTTTATCCATTCACTTGTGGGACGACGACGAAGGCGGAGAGTGTGAGCGATGGTGTAGTGGCCCCTGTGATATGCAAAACACTTTCATTACACACGGTGTCGTGTCACCCACAGTGTCTCATGTCACATCCGTTCTTTTTCGAATTTGCATTAAGAACAGGCGATACGAAGGATGTGTGAATTTATGGCTTGTCCCCCTCGTGGATACTACATATCTGCCGGGAGAGACCAGGTAGGCATCATCTCTATGACCTGTTTGTAAAGATTGTTATCTCTCTGCCTCTCGAAATTTAAATCTGCAGACAAGGGGAATGCCATCGTTGTCGTGGGCGTTCATATGAGTGCCCCAGACACACAATATCCACGCTGATTGCGTACTTTGGGTGGAAAATGGGGGGTATTTTTTTTTTTTTTTTCTTGCAGACTCTCCCCCAAGCACTAATATGAAGCGCAAGAGAACAGCAACACTGTTGTGTAAGGAACAACAGCGACATTATTTACACATGACGGAACCAAGCACTTGAAGGACATTATAAAGAAAACACACACCCCCAACGTGAGGCATACAAAAGAAGACGAAGAGTCCTTAAAATGCAAAAAAAAAAAAAAAAAAAAAAAAAGCAAAAATTGAAGAATCGAAAAAAAATACACCATGACGAGTCCCTGCAGGCGGGCTGGATAAACGGAGGCAGCAAAAAGTACGAAAACAACAACACATTCTCTCAACCATGTGCATGGCCATGGCATAGACGTGTTGCACACACACGCTATGAATCTATGCTTTTAGACATATTAGTCGGCCCAGGCTACAGCAGCAACGGCAACGACAAAAAAAAGAGGCACTATGGCAATAATTATGATATCGTTTTCAAGTATGTTTGTAGGGGCGCGTGTGTGTGCGAAGAGCGTGCTTAACGCCAGGCGTTTGCCTTGCCGTGTGCCAGGGATACGAGGAATATATAGTACGTGTTGTGCATGCGAGGCAGTGTGTGTATTCATTCATTCCCTTTTCCAGAGGGAGAGAGTGAAAGAGAAATCGTCTTTGACCGAAGTAGCGCGAATAAGTCTTTGATTATTTGACTGATGTATCTAGAAAATAAAGACAAAGGACACATGACATCATTTCGGCACCGATACGACGACTGTGCGGGGACCAGACCCAGAAGTCATCAGCATCTCCAGCGTACATCATGCGATTAATATTAATGATGTATCAATGGGACACTCCGGTGGGTGGTGGTATCGACTGTGAAGTTGATGTTAAGTCAATCGGACATAATGCCGATGAGAGTTCCTCGAAGATGTTTCATTTGTTTAATAGACCCCATGGGGGTGGAAATGGGCTTCGCGTGTCTCGTTACTGGGAAAAAATCTCAGTAATTATTTTACTTTCATGCAGCGACAAGTGTGCCGGAACAGAGTGCTGGAGTTCAATCTGCAAGAGAACATTAGGGAGACGATGATGTGAGAAGTTAACAGCATGCGGAGGGTGAGAGCGAGAGTGATGGATCTCCGGGGAGTTGAGGTATGCTAAGGTTAGTTGTTCAGCGAGCCACGTTTGACGTGAGAAACATATTGTTTTACTTTCACACGTTGAAGTTAACCTCAGGTAAAGTCTGGTTTTGTAATCTAATGCATAGCTTCACCGTTCTGTGCACCCTCCTCATCGCCGCGAACTCACCCAAGTTACAAATGTAAGGAAAAATCAAGAAAATCGTCGCTTTAATTTGGAAAACAAGCACACACTTGCATTTAAACGCATCCTTAACCATCAAAGACATATTAATTACGCGCCTCAATTGCAGCAGTGACTGTCACAAGAGTCACATACTTCCAGAGAATTTCAAAGGCAAACCGATGACACTCGTACAACCGCGACAACGATAACAGCCACGGAAAGGAGACGCATCATCTTCACGACCACCAGCTCGACTGCTCCGCATCGGCGGCGGCGGCGACGACGACAACGAATGAGAGAGGCAATCCAAATTAATTCCACCCTCGTTTGTAACTTTGATGGGAAACGAATTCAATTTACTTTTTATCACGACCAGAAAGATAAACATTTACCTCCGGGGGTCGTTGGGGTTACGTACCCGGCTAAGGGTGACGTAAACATGCCGACAACGACAGGGGCGCACGGTTGTTCCTGTCTGGCCCGCTCGTGCGATGCTCCGTCTTTCGAAATGATTATCGCAAATTTGTTTGAATTGCAGAGCTGCTAACGAATTTCGCCTGAGCGACTTCGCACGTTAAATTAACTCCGAGTCCTTGGGAGTTGTGTGCGCACTTTTTCTGTCTGCTCGAGGCTCCAAGCCGCCGTGCCGTTTATCTCAATCCGCGTGTGCTTATTGACAGCTAGTGAGGGGTGGGGGTATGTTTCGGTGACGACTTCGACAATGTTGTGGTTGTGTCACTTCCTCTGCTGGTGATTCAATCAAATTGACGGTAAATCCTAGTTTTCGCGATAAGACGCCGGCAGCGATGACGGCTGGATTTTCTTCCACCGGTTTTATGGCTTCGGCAGAGATGGCAGAGAGTGAGAGTGATTGAAGGAATAGTTCTAAAGGGCACTAGATTTGTGCGGTGTGCATGGAACATTCGATTCGAGGAAATGCGTTAGTGAGTCTACATAATTTGTTGAACTCAGTCCTTGATTGAGGAGGGACAAGGCAGAAGGTATGCTTTCCGTAATGTCTTAATGAAGGTGGGTGTAGCCGCATTTGAGGCGGGAGAAAACCTTTGAACTTATGCTAGGGATGTAGGAACATAATTCAAACCATTGAATTATTGCTGGTCGTCAATGGGCGACGCATGCGCTGTTTTAAAGTTCCACCCGTGTGGACCCTGCATACAACGATAAACATTTGGTTAAGCGAATGGCATCTTTGATTTAATGCTCACTGACTGACAAGAATTTATTTTTCACGAGAAATCGTATCACAACTTCCCCCATCCAAAGCCGGATCCATTTGTAACACGACTTGTCCCGGAAATTGTCATGGCTGGTAGTCGCACAGTGGGGTAAGCCTGGACAGAAAAATTATAAAATAATTTTCTTATTTTTCCTGTTTATGGCTGATTGTTTTCATAATTTGTTGAATAAAACAGTACTGGATCGTTTTATTCAATTTAGTGGCTCTAAAAGGCTCAGGAAATTGGAAATTTGAGTTTCACCTAAAAATGGCATTATTAGACAGTGAGCACAGCTGGAAACCAAACATTCAGACCCGTATTAGGAAGGCGACGGTAGCTATGTATACTTGCAAGAGGATCTTCGGTTCCAAATGGGGGCTCTATCCGAATATGACACACTGGGTATATCCAGCAGTCGTCAGACCAATTCTAATATATGGTATCCTTGTTTGGTGGCCAGCATTACGAAATACATTCAATATTAGAAAGATAAGTAGTATAGGAAGATCTGCGTCTACACCTTCAGTCGCCATGAAAACAATCCTACAGCTACTTCCCATGGACGTTTAAGGGAAGTTGGCGGCTACCAAGGCAGCGATCAGGTTGAGGGAAACCAACCGCTGGAGCAAAATGTTTAGGTCACATGGAAATAATCAAGAATGCAAACATCCGTAAGCCTACAGATTATATTGCGCCCTTTGAATTTGGGTATAAGACACTCATCCCAAATAGAGAAGATTGGGCATCAGACGTAGTCAGAAAAGCTACCCATCTGGAAGTATATAGACGGATCCAAAACGGAAGAAGGCACTGGACTTGGAGTACATGCGTCATCGCGGAAATATCCTTCTCTCTGTCCCGTCGATTGTCCAACCACTGTAGTATATTCCAGGTAGAAGTAAAAGCTATCAAAGAGGCTGCCCGCTTACTGTCGATGAATCCGATATACGGTCATATACATATACAGTCAGGCGGCCATCAAGGCTCTGGATACACCATCACTTAAATCAAAGATATTAAGACCTTGTCATCTATCTCTTAGGGTGATAGCGATCAGATGCAGCCTTATCCTATACAGGACCCTTGGGCATGGTGGTATTACATGCAACGAAAGGGTCGACGAGCTAGATAGAACAGGGGTGGGTTTGCCAATGGCAAGTAATCAGGACGTCCATTACCCCTCTCTTCAAGTAATAAATACTTTGTTACTTACAGGTGATCAACGCCTCCAAACGGAGTTGGATGGAATTAGATACTTGGAGGGCGACTTCAAGGCTAACATGGCCTTCAATAAATCCCACAATAACAGGCAATCTCATAAATCTAAATAGAAAGGAAATTATCAATGTAGTTGGCATTATTACTGGCCATTGCCTATTCGGCACACACGCAAGGATAATGGGAACCCCCTACAATAACTTTTGTAGGAGCTTTAGGCACGAAGAGGAAGAAGAAACTATACTTCAGTACCTCGGCACCTGCTCAGCACTTGCAAGGCCACGAAAAACACGCTAGACACATGTTCATTCAATAGCCGTGAGGAAATGTCTGGCATAAAATTCTGGTAAAATTAAAAAAAAATCTAATTGGCTGTAACCCAGCAAAGGAGTGCATCATCCAGG
The DNA here is from genome assembly GCA_964034865.1 of Eristalis intricaria. NCBI lineage: Eukaryota > Metazoa > Arthropoda > Insecta > Diptera > Syrphidae > Eristalis > Eristalis intricaria. Next base: position 35,287,307 of record OZ035875.1, read on the forward strand.
ATGTGCCACTAGCATACCAGTAGGTATCTTCAGGTGTTTTAGTTAGTACCCAAATAGGACTGGATATCACAATGATTCCAATCAGGATCTAAGTGGGCCAGAACTTCTTCAGTTATGGCAATCACATTAACCTAACCTAATCTAAAAATGGCCCGTTTTGAAACTTTAAAGTAAATATTTTGTCTGTTCTTTATTCTTAAAGTTAGACCAATTAAACTTCCCAGGTTTCCACTTCTTATATTAAGGAAATATGGAAAAATGCAACATCCTTAAATTTTTTCAAAATGTCACCATAAAGATGTATTATAGAGAGGAATGGAGATGGAGATAGAGATAGAGGAAATAGCACCTATTAAAGCTTGATATTTTCTCAAGGCTTCTACCAATACCAAAATGCTGAGAAGCTAGGCCCTGGCCCTCTACGGGCTGTAGCGCCACCCATATTATTATTATTATTACCAATATCAAACATCTATACATTTTAGTGACAACTATAGACAAATGTGGAAATAGGGCCATAAAAACAATGACTTCTGACATCAGTGTAATGGCGGAACCTAATAAAAGAAATGTACAAAGTATATGATAGCTCACTTCTTTAATGAATGTGCGTACTAATTGGATGAGCCCGCATGAATGTGAGCTCATTTCTGCCTCAATTATATAACTCTCTATAGCCGTCTTTATCGTAATGAAAAATGTACAAACTACTTCCTTTGGAAAGCAGTAAAAAGTATCAAGAAGCCCAAAATGCAACCCGCGCCAATCAAGAAAAACAATGATGAGTAGGCAAAAAGTGATAAAGAAAAGGCGTATGTCTTTGCCGAACATTTGGAGGCAACATTTCAGCCTTTTGATGGACAAATATTGGTGGGTGATCCAAGTATGATAAATATATCTGACAGCTCTAGTATAAAAAGGGTATCGCCAAACCAACTCTGCAAGGCAATCGAAAATATAAAAAACAACAAGGTTCCGGGCTGTGATCTAATAACCGGAGAAGCCCTGAAGAACTTGCCGAAAAAGGCGCTAATTAAACTCCTCTACTTACTTAATGCTTCTTTTAGGCTATTATATGTTCCAGACTCATGGAAAGTTGCAGAAGTGATTATGGTTCCAAACCGGGCAAACCGTTAAGCAACATATCGCTTTTACCAATAATATCAAACATTTTTGAAAAACATTGATCATTCATTCAAAAATTTATCGAAGAGAAGCAACTTATACCTGACCATCAGTTCGGGTTTCGAGCGAAACACTGGACAATTGACCAGGTATACAGAATAACGAATGAATTGAAATTGAATTAGAGGAGGAAAAAAATCTGCTCTACCGCCCTACTTGACGTTTCCCCGGCCTTCGACAAAGTCTCATGCCAGGCCTAAAATACAAGCTAAGCAGGCTTCTATCGACAAGCTTATATAAGATACTAGAATCTTATCTCGATAATAGGCTATTTAGAGTTAAACACGGAACTGAATACTCCGATTTTAAGGAAATCTGAGCAGGAGTCCCTCAAGGGAGTGTCCTTGGCCCAACATTGTACCTGTTGTATACTGGAGACATACCTCAAACTGAGGGTACACTTGTGGCTACATTTGCGGACGACACAGCGATCCTGGCAACGGGAAGCTCAGTTGAGTACTCTACGGAAAACCTGCAACGAGCTCTGAAAAAAATAAACAAATGGTCAAAACGCTGGCGCATTGTTCCCAATGAGACCAAATCAACGCATATAAATTTTACCTACAGAAATATTGAAATTCGACCAGTTTTTTGAATTGAATTGAATTGAAAAGGCCCAAATGAAAAAGAAACGGGATGAACTCGAACACCGGCATAGAGAAATGTACTGGTTACTTGGAAGGCACTCCAAGTTAAGCATGTAAAACAAACTGCTATTATATAAGCAAGTACCGAAGCCTATATGGACTTACGCCATTCAACTATTCCACTATTTGCACCTGGACACGCGGTGCCCATTTAGATTTTCTGGGTGTCCAGAAACATATTGCCATATGACGCAAAATCTAAACGGCCATGGGTTGCACCAAAGCAAATAACAGAGGATTTATTCAGTCAAATTATACCGAATATTGTGAAAGCTTCCTTGTATCTCAGGAATTGTGATATACAAAGGGACCTAGGGATAACTACCGTCGACGAAGAAATAACAAACTCCGCTCGAAAGCAAAGAATCAGACTTCATTGTCATTGTAACAATGTCATCATAACAATGTCAATGTTTAGAAGGCCGACTCCAGCGTACGAGATCTCTCGATTTGGTGCAATAGTAATAAACCATCCTAACGATGGTTTTGCAGGTGATCTTACCGAAGATCTACCTGCAACACGCACATCTTTAAAAGTAAACTACTAGATACGCAAACTCAGTTGTACTACAGAAAAACCAAAAGGGATGGGTGTTTTTAGTCAGTAAAAATCTGACACTACTATGTGTACTACGGATGACATAGTGTCTTGTTGAAGATTTTCAACAACCTAAGCCAAAAAAAGTCTGTTTATACGAATAAATAGTTCACATAATAAACAAAATAGTTTCTTTCTCATAAATATTTTTTCACATGCTGTTTTTTTGTCCTGTGTCGAATGAGACTATTCACAATTCGATGGAACTCACTGTTCTCGAGATATAAATTTTTTTATATAATTTATTAATAAGTTTTTTTTTTTATAATTTGCGCGTGCTCAAGGGATTGCTAATACCCTTATGTGTCCGGGGTCAAGACACAACACGAGGGCCGAAGGTATAGAGGGAGAAAGGGAGAGGTACCTGTGCACATGGTCTTAAATATCTGCGGGTTGTAGTCTATGGGAAATATTAGTTTGGGAAGAGCATTCCATATTCGTGCACTGCGGCTGAAGAACGAGTCTCTGAATTTAAATGTGCGTCCGAAAGTAGGCTTAAGGGTATGCTGATGGGCATTCCTGGCGAGACGAGTATTGCGGGTGAATTCATGGAGAGGAGGAATGAAGTTGGCTAGCTCACTTGAGCATCGTTTGTTGAAATAACGAAAAAACACGGACAAAGAAGAGACGGTACGTCGATGTTCGAGCGAGTCTAATGATTGTGCGATATTATTGTCTCCTATAAGTTTTATCGCTCGCTTTTGGATTCTATCAAGTAGGTGCTGTGCGGTCTTGGGGGCACCAGACCAGATATGAGCGTTATACTCAAGCTTGGGGCGGATGTATGCCTTATAAATTAAAGCCAAATCAGAAGAGGTGAAATATTTCTTGCGTCGATTAAGAAAACCTAAACATTTCGCAGCATTTTTGGCGACCTCAAATATGTGATCGCTCCAGCTAAGTGTTGTGTTGATACACATACCAAGGATGGAAAGTTTTCTCGGTTTCATCGACACAAGCGCCATTCATGGATAATGGCTGATTATCAGGGGTTCGCTTGAGTGACAGCAGACAGCATTGAGTTTTTGAAGCATTGAATTCCACTCTATTGTTTTTTCCCCAGTTAATTATGCTGTCAAGATCGGAATTCAATGTGCTCAACATACGCAGCCGTTCCAATTCTACGGCCGAAGGGTGGTGCTGTCATCAGCGAAGGAATGGATTGGATTAGAAGCAGCAGACAAGAGATCATTTATAAGAATGAGAAAGAGTGTCGGAGACAGAACTGAGCCTTGGGGAACACCAGCATTAATTTGGTGGATATCAGACTTGAACCCATCCAAAACAACTTGAATTGAACGGTTCGAAAGGTAGTTTCTAATCCATAGAAGAAGAGATTCATCGATACCATAGGCACGCATTTTTGACAAGAGAGCTTGATGCCAAACTCTGTCAAATGCTTTAGAAATATCAAGCGCAAGGATCTTGCTTTCGCCTGAATTGTGCAAAGATTAGTTCCACTTTTCGGTGAGATAAGCTATCAGATCACCAGTTGACCTGTCGCTGCGAAAACTATATTGTAGGTCATTAAGAAGCTTCCGCGATTCAAGATATTTCATAAGCTGACGATTTATCAGCCTTTCCATGACCTTAGAAAGAAGGGACGTAAGTGCTATGGGTCGGTACGAAGTGGGTGACGAAGATTCGCCCTTTTTAGGGACGGGCTGGACAAATGCTGTTTTCCATCTGCTCGGAAAGAGACCTTAAGAGTAGGATAGATGAAAAAGCTTACGCAGTGGTTTTGCCAGCACAGAAGAATACCTCTTCAGCAGTATAGGGGGAATACCATCGGGGCCAGCGGATTTGTGCACGTCGAGATCTTTCAGTACTCTTGCAACTGTACGAGTGCGGAAGTGGATTTGTCCCATGGTGAAATCAACGCTCTCAAGTACAGGTGGAGACAAATTGGAATCTGGCAGTGTTGAGCTAGCTGCAAAATGAGCAGCAAGCAGATTAGCTTTGTCTAAAGAGCTGACAGCTGGAATGTCATTGTTAATGAGCGTAGGAATTGAAGACGAGGCGGAATTTTATTCATAAAAATTATTATATAAAATCAATTAGCATGGCTTTGCCGTCTGCCAGATTGACAATTATTACGTTACTTGTGCGGCTTCCGGCCCGGCAAATCGACAATAAACCAGAACTTCAAATTAAGGCAAAGCCTGGAAAAGTCCAGCGACTTTCAAATCGATACGCAACCTGCACCGGATTTCAGCAAGGAGATGCGCTGTCGTGTGATTTGTTCAATTTGATACTGGCGAAGATAGTGCACTATCTTCTACAAGTCAGTCCAACTGTTGGGATATTCAAATGACATCGACATCATTGCGCGTTCTCAACGTGCAGTAGTAGAAACACTCACGGCAATTGAGTCAGAGGTCAATCGATCACATCACATCACGTGGGACAAAATATCACAATCGACAGCCACAATTTCGAGGCAGTAAGGGTTACTAGTTACTAGACTTTGTCTACCTCACTATGGAGATCCGACGTAGATCCGCCTTTGACAACCGGTGTTACTTCGGTTTGTCAAAACAACTGGCGTTCAAACTCCTGAATCGAAGGACTAAGATCATGCTCTATAAAACTCTTATTTTGCCAGTCCTGCTATATTGAGCCGATAGCTGGACGATAAACAAAACTGCGGAGCTGGTGGCCTTCGAAAGAAATATTCTACGTCGGATCCGTCTGCGTCGTCCCGTCTGCGAGGAAGGCAAATGGAGCATGTAGATGTAGTTCTGAAGGTAAAAATCCGTCGACTGCACTGGCTCGGCCACACCGAGCGCATGGGCAACGATGCTTCAGCTGAGAAGGTCTTCGAATCTGAGCCCCCTGGTTCGAGAAGGAGGGGAAGACCGAATCTCATCTGATCAAATTATTATTATGGGTTTTATATTCCTTATTATCTATCTTTTTTTTACTTACATTGCATCTAATTTCTTTAATTAAGGTATATATAATTTAAGTTTATTAGTCTATCAATTTAGCAATTTTAAAAAGATTCTGTTAATATACTTTCCCTATATTTTAAGGTAATTTCAAAGTATTCAAATAGCTTTATTACATTCATTTCATTGAGCAGTGATACTATTTCCATTTCAGATAAGTAGTCTTTCTCAAAAACACTTCTTCTAGTCTCATTTAAAATTGGACACCTGCCATGAAGTGCATGACATCTTCTCTTTCATTTAGATTACACATGCCGCATAGTATCGGGAGGTCCTCCCTGTGGGGAATAAAATTAAGTTTTAGTAGTTCTCCACGCAGCTTGAACATTGTTGATATTTCGCGGATACTATTCGAATCTTTGAAATTATTTCTACTCCCCAGGTCGTAATTAACCGGTTGTACGTACTGCTGCTTTCTCCAGAAATTTCTTTCTCGCCTCCTCATCGACTTGTTTTATTAATAGGTGCAGTGAATCTTCCTAGTCCAGGCTTTCCACGTTCAACCATTCTTGATACCACGCTGTTTTTCTCCCTATTGTTTGTAAAGACACTATTTTCGGCAGTCGGTTATCTGGTAAGTCTACGTAATTGACTTGTATCTTGAGTGTTTTTACAAATAGAGGAGATAATCATGTTTCCAGTACAAGCATATAGTTTGGCGTCATTGTAGGCAAATGGAAAATCCTTTTAATAAAAAAAACGTTGCAACCTCTCCACTTCCTCTTAGGCTTTATGTCCCCACACTTGCGCCGTGTATAACATTACCGCCTCCGAAACCGCTTTAAATACCTTGAATTTACTGCTATGGTTGATGTTGGGATTATTGAGGCACCTCTTCCACGCCATATTTACAACAGTCCTCGCTTTGTTGAGCTTTTTCTGGAGATGTCTCTTCAAATTAAGGTTACTAGTTAATAAAATTCCAAGAAATTTATACTCTTTGACAACTTCTATATTTATTCTATTAATTGCTTTTGCAGCCTACGATGCATTAAACTTAGGTTAGGTTAGGTTAGTGTGATTGCCGACACTGTAGCAGTTGTGGCCCACTTAGATCCTGGTTGGATCCTTTGTGCTATCACTTCCCAGTGCTTTACCGGGACTGGGTCCTCTTTAATTCAAAGGGACTACACTAAAGAAAATAAAATAAACCTGGATACTGCCAGATGGTATTCTAGTTGCCTATTTTGACAAATCCACTCCTGTGCTGATTTACAGCCAATTTTCCTGATAAACTTGGCTATCATTTGTAGTTTTTGCAACGGCTGGACAAGTGCCCAGGAGGCGAAGCGCACTTTCTTCCTCCACCTCGTCTCTACAGCTTCTGCAGTAGTGGTTGTTGGGGCATGGATACTGAGAAAGCAGTGGCCGATGATAATGCGCATTACGTTCCTTATTACATTCGTGTTTAGTTTAAGGGGTGTATTTGTTTGTTTGGATTTAGTGAGGACCAAATAAGCCTCGAAGTCCTACATATATCTAATTCAATCAATCTCCGATAAGCGGTTTCGAAGGCATCTGTAAGTAACATGGTGTGTATTACTTGGAGTGAGGGATATGAGGTGTCCTGCTTATTCGCCAGTGGCAGTCCCACCCCTGTTCTAGCCAGCTCGTCGGCCCTTTCGTTGCCTGGAATACCACTATGCCCAGGGACCCAGCACAGGTAAGGTTGCATCTGATCGCTATCTCCCTAAGAGATAGACGGCGAAGTTTACCATCTTCGATTTAATTGATGGTGTATCCAGAGCCTTTGTCGCCGCCCAAGTATCTATGTAGATGGCGATAGATAGCCCGTCTATCGGTTTCATCGACAGTAAGCGGGCAGCCTCTTGGATAGCTTTAACTTCTGCCTGGAATACGCTGCATTGATTGGGCAGCTGAAGAGGCAAGGAAAACGATATGTGCAGCAATACCGCGAATACTCCTAGTCCGGCGCCCGCGTCTGTTTTTAAGCCAACTGTGTAGATTTCCAACTAGCCTGGTTTTCTGCATTAAAGTTACTTTTCCAGAGAAAATTTCGGATGAACACACGTAAGAGATTCAAAGTGTGGACAATCATAATAGTAAAGAGCCCTTAAAGGACGACAAGACCTTGCATCCAAACGCGACAGATCACTGAACGCATCACTGAACCAGAGTGGTCGCGACCCTGTCGCTGTTAACAGACTCAACAAGCGACGCTTACTGCAGCATTTTTTCGTCAGCAGCTTGGTATTGGAACACGGAAGCCGGGCACCAGACGGGTACGACGGATGAAACAAATCAAGCTTGTGTCGTTAACAAGTCATTAATCGATTGAGAGATGTGTGCTTTGTAAGCTACAGTCATGGGTTCGTTGAGTCACCAAAAACGAGACTTGTACTCTTCAACATATTCCAAGATACGATCAAGTACCGGGCCAACGTCACATTCTCCATCGATTTGAATTGAAAGGAATTTTAAACACGTTTCTCTTCAAAAAAAATTCACAGAAACATTAAATTACATTAAAATATTATTACTTCTGTTCATACATGTTTAACAGCAAGCATTTCTTCAATCGTCTGCCTTCAGATATTGGATCCAAGACCGGGTACAGACAATTGCTTCACCTTATTTGTCTCACCGCTCCAATATGAACTAAATTTATTCCGTGAATTTCATTTTTGTTGCATGTATTTTGTATTTTCCCACGAAGGGCTGAGGCTGTATTTACCATTTTAAAAATAGTCTGTTTTAGTTTAAAAACGCGCCTTTTTGTTGGTTTGCCATTTTGATGATGATGCTGTCAACCCTCTCTCGTGAAATCTCTCATCCCTACTGCGGAATAACAGAGAGAGTCATGTTTCATAAGCCTCACTTGAGGCCAACTATGTGCCATCAAAATCGTTTGCCATTAACAGAAGGTAATCACTCTGTGCTAAGACCGGACTACAGGGCGGATGCATAAGGACATCCCAACCAAGCTCCCAGAGCTTCTGGCGAGTCGCTTTCGATGTGTGTGGCAGCGTTACCGGATTATTTTGTTCAAACCTCCTAAAGCTAGGATGAAAAACTTCTAAATCTGCTAGACAAAATTGTAAATAATGCTAAAAAAAAAGCTGCGATCGATTTCCCCTTGAAAAATACGTTTATTTTTATTTTGTTTTAGTTTAATTAGAGGGAATTCACATTAAGTATACATTGCGGCGGCCGCAGCGTTGTGGGTCAGTGCGTGCTACCTGGGTTCGATTCCCGGAACAACCAAGGACCAGGGATTTTTCGAAAGGATCACAAAAGTTCAATGTCTCTGTATCTGCATTCGTCTTTGAGTCGTTGGTGTATAGGGTGATCCCCCCCTTTATATAATATATATAATATGGGTGGCGCGACAGTCCGAGGTGGACCTGGGCCTAGCTTCTCAGCAACCACTTGTGTTGTGCATGCTATTGTTCTTTCATGAGTCGAAGGGACCTACAGTTTAATGCCGACTCCGAACAGCGAAGTTGAAAAGCTTTTTCTAGACAGGAATACTCTTTGACCATTGTCAGTGACTCGAAAGAGGTGGAGCCGTGAATTATGATAGGTGGTTAATTCGGGTATCGAACCTGGCACCCTCTGCGTAGGAGTCGACGCACTTACCCACTACGCCACGGCGAACCTTTTACTACTCTTAAATTCAATTGTTCTGGGACAGGAAAAGAAATTGAGCTCTGGGGCCAAGGTTGGTGAAAGGTAGTCAGTTTGTCATATGTTGTGTGCCCCTTCCCAAATTTTAAGTGCGGCATCCTGCCCGCGTGGTTCCTTCCTCCAAAATGCCTCCTCTCTGAGCCTCAGGGCCGGCTAGGCTACACTGGTACTGTAGAATAAGTCGTGAGGAGAGATTAAGAGGATGGCCTCGACCGCTGCAGTCGGAGTAGTTCTAATACAGCCTGCTATGCCTATGTCCGCCATTTTTTCGTATTACTTTTAGCTGTGTAAGAGCTCCCCTGCCTTCCACCATTCCAGAGAACCGAAGGTTCGGATATGTCTTGCTATCCTTACCTACCTTGAGACCCCACGTTTTATCGAAGGTCTATTTACCCGCGTAGAACTCTACGTACGCCTTCTTTATACGGTCCTCTGTGTTTCTTTCCACATGAGTTTGGAATGGAGTTTAACGCCCAAATATTTGTGTGTACCGCGTGGTAACACAATGGTCCTGCACCGCCTTAAGTTTGACTGCTGCTAACTAGCAGGCCACCACTCCAACCTAACCTAATGTACATGATTGCCACAATATCACAATCGCTTCTCTCTCTTTCTCTCTCTCTCTCTTTCTCTCTCTCTCTCTCTCTCTCCCTAACCAGTCACTAAATTCAACAAATTTGAGTTGAGTCCATTGTGCGCCCATAAGATGGAGAAGCGATCCGTTCACCATAAAGCTACCCTTCCTACGTATCTAACCTCCTCTTCAGTCACCGGTAAGCAACATCTCCCATCTCCACCATCCAGTAGCTTCAGTCAATTGCTTTCGCGACAATCCAATCCAGACAACAGTGCTCACATTAATCTACATTTCAATACACCTTCCAGTGCAACTTTAAAACACAAGTGAGGTCGAGGACACACCGCAAACCACAGCCAGGAATATACATAAATATAAAAAAAATCACTTACAAGTCAGGTCACTTGAAAACTACTTTTTCCAAAAAAATAAAAACACGGCCTCTCAACCGAACGCAAGTGAACTGACATTTTAATAAGGCTTCCCACTTCGCCAAGACATCACGATGGAAGCAGAAATCATTGAATTCCTTTCGCCACTACCAACAGAATACGAAATGAAGCCTCTTTGGCATGCAAGACGACTACGACGCGGACGACGGGTAGTACTTTTCCTTTGGCTCTTTTCACTTTTCCACTCGGCGGCGTGCGTCCGTCCGTAAGTCACCCCCCAATCCGAAACCACCACCTCCACCGCCATCTAATTTCCCATTCAGATCAGACAAGCATTATTATTTTCTTTCCTCAGTGAATTCCTTGGCATTCCCAGCTAAGTCCAACTATTGTTTATGGTGTTGGTTCAGAAATCCTGGCCAAGATGGGAAAACAGCGGCACTATGCTCGGTATGCTGTAACGCTGACATGCCTCACGTTCCCCACCTTTCTGCACAGATTCGAATTCCTCCGATTCCGAGATCCGAGCGAGATGCTTGGGTTGTTGCTCGATATCCCTGGGGGGCAGGAACTGTGGGGAACTCTCCCCTTCCGGTGGACGAATGCTGTGGGTGGCCAATATATTAGAGGCACCCGCATGTGGGTGGCTGCTGGATGTGTGGTTTCTGACTGTGACATGGGTAGCCGACGTCGTCGTCGTTGCTTACATTCCCAGTGGCTGCTGTGGGTTCAGCGGCTGTGTATTTTATTACAACAATTATTGTATTAATTATTGCTCCTGTACCGACACATGGCGGAGAAGCGTGTGCGTGTGCGTGGCGAATTCTTGAAGGTGACGTTGTTACGAACACCGCTCGAGGGTAATTTCACTTTGAATAGCTTGTTAGCGGGGCACACTCCCACCTGCACTCGGGCATAATGGGATTCCTTGGTCCTTAAAGCCTTTGTACTCGTATGAAGCGAATACTTTCATGGTGATTTACTCCAGACATTAGAGATCTCAAGAAGGCATCTGTCTGGTGGTGCTCCTACCGTAATGAACCAGTCATCAGGAGCCGCCGCACATGTGATTGGAGGTTTCGTTGAAAGGGATTTCCGCTCGAAGTAGTTCACTTTTGTGTGGCAAATAAATGAGGGGATGGTAGGTATTCATTACAAGGGCACGCCACCATAAACAATCTTCATAGTTTCCAAAGTATTACAAAGAAGAACTTTGAGTACATGTTCTTCAAAAGAGTTCATTTAACTATTTGCTGTTGTTGGAGGCGTAAGGCGATGGTGAATGCGTCTGGTTTGGATTAGTGATGATGATGATGCTTGTGCCACATTTCTCTGTCTGAAGTTATTTTAAAGAGGAATTGATTTCTTGTGGCAAGTGGAGGCTTATTTGAGCTTTGTTTTAGACAACACCGGCACCTCACATTTTCCACTCCACACATTCTACTTCTCATTTTTTCACGACGTTGAAAGGAACATTTATAGAATACACCTATTTTGTTGGTTTATCGATCTCGTTGTTGGAATCGATCTTCCAGAAGTCCGCACAGCCGTTAGCATACGCGGAAGCAACTGCATGGCGCAGTTGGTTAAGTGCCTGCCCTTGGGTCCCCGGTTCGAATCCCAGTGAAAGCAAAGTGAATACGCTCTTATCTGGTTTGACTTTGTGTGCTGGTGAATTCATTAGCTGCCCCGCCTACGTACATACCTATCTAGCATACGCGGATGGCATTGACAAGATTGGCAGAATACAGGGACCCGTTGGACATTTGCTGTCATTGAGACGGAAGCGGCTAAAAGCTGTCTATCGCTGAACGAGAAGAAAACGAAGTACATGCTGTCTTAATCGACATCTTGGACAGAGCATCACACATAGCTTAGGTGTCTGGGTCATGTAGAGCGAATGGACAATTTAACTCTGGACCAAAGAGTTTTCGTTTCCGAAATAGTGGGAGAGCGTCTCATAAGACGCCCACGTCTTAGGTGACGCAGGCAAGAAGAAAGGGCTTTTAAACAATTTCCTGTGCAGCTAGTCGTATATCGCTGTTCGTCGATTGTGTGATTAGTGCCTCATAAAATTTCATTAGGTTATCCACAGATTCTGCAAGAACCTTCTTGTCATAGCCCTTGCTTCCTTAAATACTCCCTGAGTGTACAATGCCGTGTTAAGAAGCCCGTTAGGATACGAAGGTTGTTCGTGCTCATTTTGATACATGATATGCCTCAAATCTCCAAGAGTTTCTTGGCCTGCTTCATGCCATTAGCGTTGTTCCATATTTCTGTCGGTTTCCTTATTTCTTATTCTCTAAATAAGTGCATGGTATCCTACAGCATAGAATGGTTCGGGCCTGTGAAGGGTTCCGATGCTCAGTCAGCACCACTCACAACTCCATCGGTGCAGTTGGGCAAGTCCTCATGGCTGCTCTAATGCAGAGGCATGCCAACATTTGAGTGCTTCTCCTGGCTGTATATCCATCTTCGGATGCTTGGACTGCATCCCCAGCTTCGATATATCATTGGAGCACGCTTCTGTTTCCTGTTTATCTCTTCAGTGTATCTCTTTCAGATGAGTATGCTGTCGCAAATTATAATAATATAATAACATTGGTGGTGCGACAGTCCGAGGCGGACCGTCGCCTAGCTTCTCAGCCACCGCTTGTGTTGTGCGCCCTATTTTTCTTTCACGAGTGGAAGGGATCTACAGTTTTATGCCGAACGGCAAAGTTGAGCATTGTCAGTGACTCGAAAGAGGTGGAAGCCGTGAATTATGAAAATTATACAATAAACTTGGTAGCCTCTCCGTAGGAGTCGACGCACTATCGGATTGACACGCTGTCAGAAATTAATCCTAGATATGTAACTTTCTTTGCTGAAACCGTGCTCGGCCGACATATTGATTTTAGTTGCTCCAGTTTTCGTTTCAAGCACAATTCCATCACCTATACATTTTTGTTGACGTAAAACCTAACGTCATACATCCCGTGTACCCTTTGATTACCTGAGACAATGATTTCAAGTATTCCGCACAAGTCACCCAAGACATTACCGTCAATTTTCAAATTCGCTTTCAAATACACATATCAATATGCTTTGGAATCGTATAATTACCCTAGTTGTCCTGTTGTTTGTCGTTGCAGTTGCAGTTAACTTGCTCAATAAATTCAAAGAATCAACCGGCAACGTCATGAAGGGAAGATCACTTAATGACAAAGAGAAGAAGTCTATCACTGCCATTTGGGGGATTGTTTTTATCAATGCACTGGGTATCGTATCTGAACTTTGCTTGAGACATTCGTTCACCATTTCCCTTTTGCCCATGTCTAGGATGTCTTGTCTTCAAGATACTGAGGTTCAAGAGAATGCTAATAATGGTCTTAGTGCATTCGATACTGCATGCGATACCCATCTATTTGATGAATGAAGCCCACATAGAGGATTTCAACAATAGAGACAAGTTCAAGGGGTTTCTGTATTGGCGTCGAAATGGCCATCTGGTGATTTTTATGGGTGTATATCTTTTTCAGGTAATTTGCATTTTAGATTTTCATCAGGAATGTGTGTAGATTTGAATAAAACGTCTGAACGATTTTGCACTCGTTAGCAGAACATTGGTGAGGCTTATGTGCTGTATTCGGAGAGAATTTGAATATTCCCTTGATCGGAGCTAGCCGGGAGTTATCTACCAGACTGAAATCTGACACCGGAAAATTCGATTTGTTTATTATTAGATTTCAAGTCCCTATCCCGTCAAACATGGGTATATTTTCTACCGTGATCAGTGAAATCATGTATCATGGAATGTACCTTGGAAAAGGGTAGCACCTGGACTAAAACCTGTAGCCTGAGTATGGGCCTTGTTCACTGGCTATTTATATCGGTAGTCAGACCCATACTGCTATATGGTGTCGCAATTTGGTGGACTGCACTCGACAAGAGAATTAACACCACTCGCTAGAGTGCAGAAGATGGCCTGCGTATGCATTAGCGGGGCGCTGAGGACTAGCGCAGCCGAAGCATGGATACTCCTAAACCTGCCTCCGATAGAACTAATTGGCAGACAGACAGCAGCTTGCACGGGGATTAGATTAAGATCGCTGAGCACCTGGAAAGAACTGCACTGTATGCACAGATACGAACCTCACTCTACCTAAACTCCTCTTCGAGAAGAACTTCTCAACCAGCATACCGCCCAGATCTTACTGGGTACCAGCCGCTGGAAGGTCCACTGCGTATCTTCACAGATAGATCGAAGAAGGATGCATCTGTGGGTGCTGGTGTCTATTCCAAGGATCTAAATTCCCAGCTATCTTTTCGACTACCTAATCACTCTGGCGTCTTTCTGGCTGAAACTGGCCAAAAAACAATTTACTATGGCGAGTGATCAAATCTGTGGATTCAGTCACTTTTACTTTCAAGACTTCCCCTAATTGCCGCCTATCTCTTAACGAGATGGCCAAGTACTTTAGCATCCAACTTAGCTGGGTACCGGGTCACTGTGACATTCCAGAGAATTGCAAAGCGGACGAACTCTCTAGAAAGGGAACAAACTCTTTCCGGGTGGAGAGCCACCCTCCATGCCTATCGCTACTATTAAACATCTGCTGAAGCTTGAAACGCTGGGCCAAACAAACCGCAGATGGACATCTGGCACAGGATGCCTCATAAACAAACAACTCTGGCCTATGATCGATCCCAAACGATCGCTTAGCTTGATCAGATTAAGCAGGCCAAATCTCAGGTCTCTTATTGGCGTTTTAACAGGACATTGTGCCATCGGAAATCACGCCTCTAGACTAGGCCTTCCATATAATGATTTCTGTAGAAGCTGCATGGACGAGGATGAGAAAGAAACTATTGAACACTTGCTATGCAGATTCAGACTTCTGGAGGCCCATTTCTTAGTTAATCTAGCTTAACTGAGCAGCTTCAAAATCAGCCCTCTTCTTCGCCTTATCAAAAGCACTGATTGGTTTGTGGAATAGGTAGCCTAAGATCCGCGTGGTAACACAATGGGCTTATGTTTGGTCTAAGTTTATCTGGTGCTTGCATGCGCGGCAGTCAGCCACTTCAACCTAACCTAAGTATGGGCCTTGGCAAAGGAACATGATACTCTTCACCATGTGTAAAATATCCAACCTCAACTTCCCCTGCTTAAACGGTCAACGACTATCCCTCTCAAATAATGCTAGGTCCTTATGATTCTATATTGATCCTTAACTCGGCTGGAATGTTAATATAAAACAGCGGATTAAGAAGGGATCTCAAGAAGAGCTTTCTATGACTGCAATACAATTTTTGGGAAAATGTGAGACCTTAGACTGAACCTAAATCGATGGATGCAAACAGCCGTGGTGCGTCCCATTCATCATCATTTCATTTTAATTCATTTTTATTTCAACAGTTGATAGCAAACTTATATACTAGCCAAAAATGCTTAAAAAAAACTGCTCAAGTCGCGGCTTGTGTCTTTTTTAAGTAGTACAAACTTTTTAGTTGGTTTTAAAATAGGAATATCAACTGATGATGCTATTCTAAAAGTATGCAGCCAATTATACGCGAGCATTAATTGCAACAAATCCACCATGCCACTCTTTCTGGATATGGCAAAGGCTTCTGGCATGGTTGACCATGACATACTACTTGATAAATTGCACAATGCCAATAAATGGCTTTGTTCGTACCAAAAAAACTTGCAACAGATAGTTAAGGTTGGTAATACATCTAGTGAGTCTCGTCTATTAAGAAATGGAGTTCCCCACGGATCAGTGCTGGAACCTCTGTTGTTTCTGATTTACGCGAACTCGCTTTTTGATCTGAATCTGAACGGAAGATCCACTGCCTTTGCGGATGACATTGTCTTCACTTATAGTTGTGAGACAGATTTTCATTGCATTGTGAATCTTTTAGAAGACCTAAAAACGTTAAGGTGTTGGTTTGCTGCGCATAAACTAATTATAAGTGATAAAACTAAAATCATTTCATTCAAAACATCAAATATTGCCATTGAAGACTTTAATGTATGTTTGCACGCTCATGATTGTAAAAAGTTTTGTTTACCTGTCCATAAGTGTGGCGATAATAACTTTATATATAAATGTCCTTGTTCTGCTAATTGCTTTAATATTCATATATGCTTTAATATACAGTTCATCACATCAGAGATAATGGAGAATAGATACATCCAATTTCGGCCATTTTTACCCCCAGTCCCTTGTATTTCACTTATACTTTTACAACGCTCGTCAATTCACCACAATATGGCGACCGATTCGTGAATTTTATGGGAGAATTGCCCACAATCCGTGTAACATACATGGGTATGTATTTATGTATGTATGTATGTATGTATTTTGTATTAGCAACAATTAACATTTTTACAATTGAGCAGTACATAGATAGGGTTATATCTTACCTTACTTAGGAAAAATTTAAATACGAGCACAAAATCAATTTTACCAAAGAAAGAAACTGAAGGAAAAGCTAATTAAAAACATTCATGCGAAATATCACAGTTTTGTAGATTGGTGTATCCTTAGTGGGCACATGAAGTATTAATAGAATTTAATAAATAAATGCAATAACTTTATACATTGATTAATAAATAAAACATATAATATCAAAGGACATTTGCAAGATTAGAAACGAGAGGGTAATCTGATATGTTACATGAAAATACAAATTTTTCACAAAGTCGGACTATTTGTTCTTTCTGAAATTGAAAAATACCATGGTAGTTTTAGGATCAATTTTAATACCTTATTTTGAAGAACTTGCTACTTTTTAATGTGACAGTTTGCGCAGTTCCCCCATACAGGAGCTGCGTAGAACAAAATGGCTCGGAAGATAGATTTGTATATTATGAGCTTGTTTTCTTTGCTAAGTTCAGACTTGCGACAAATGAATGGGTATAGTACTTTAATAGTTTTGTTGACTTTACTAACGACATTCCTTGTATGTTGGCCAAAAGTCAGTCTTTCATCCATAATGACTCCTAGATATTTAACAAATGGTGCCCAGTCAATCTGATTTCCGCAAACTATTAAATTTCCTGCAGGCAAAAAAAAAAACAAGATTTTCTTTTTCGAGAAAAAAATATTGCTTGTGTTTTTTGAGGATTAATTTTAATTTTCCAATCTGAAAGATATTTAAGCAACCTGATTGCAAGTTAGACTCAATTATTGAGCCTACCGAATCGGACGAATAAATACATGTATCATCTGCAAAAATTGCAGAATGGCATCCAGGAAGAAATCAGATGTATAGATGTTGTAAAGAATGGGGGCCAATACGGAACTCTGAGAAACACCGGCAGGGATCCATTGGACGTCAGATGGAAGTTGGTTCACAAATAAATTAAAAATTCTTGCAGTTAAGAAAGACTGTATAGTTTTTATGAGGTACATAGGAAAGTTAAATTGTAAGAGTTTGTGGACAAGGCCATTGTGCCATACAGTGTCAAATGCTTTTTCAACATCCAAGAGAACCATGCCAGTGCTTTTGCCTAGTGAAAAAGATTCAAGTACATGTTTTTTGATTCTGTAAAAATGGTGTGCAGTATTGTGTTGTGGGCGAAAGCCGAATTGTTGTTGTGGTAAAATATTGTATTCTTCCAGGTGTAGCATTAATTTATTTTTGATGACCTTTTCAAAACTTTTACTAAGAGAAGAAGGCTTATGAGGCGATAATTCAAGGGATCATTCAATGGCTTCCCTGGCTTGGGTATTGGGATAATTTTGGCGCATTTCCAATCAGAAGGAAAGTAACCTATTTTGAGGCATTCATTAAAAATTGATTGTAATATTTTAAGAGCCAACGTAGGAAGGTGTTTTAGATAAATGTTTCTAATTCCGTCAAATCCGACTGGCTTACGAGTTTTAAGTGTAGCTACGATAGACTTAAGCTCATTCAGCCCAACCGTATCATCGTTATAAGGCTGAGTTTGGTTGTTTATCAGGCGTAAAGAACCTTCAACAATTTTATGAGTAACATTACTTGCTGTACTCGAGATTTGGTGGTTCGATAAAAATGTACTGGCTAAAATGTTTGCTTTTTCTAAATTGGAAACAGCTTGTTCAGTAGAAGTTTTCAGGAAAGGAAGAGACGTTCGCTTGTTCTTAATAACTTTTACGATGTTCCAAAAGGGTTTGCTGCATTTATCCATGTCTCTCAATTTATGATTCCACTCAATTTATCTACTGTATCTAATTTTTGTAGTTAGATACCTGGACGCATGCAGGTAGTCCTCTATTCTAAGTTGCTGTCATTTCCTGCGTAGGCTGTTCCGAAACTTAATGAGCTGTAGTATATGTCTAGGCAGATTGGGTTGAGCCATTAAAACGCAAAGAGTTTTTAGGAACTACTTCATCAGCGGTGTTTAAAATTGATGTGGTTAACGTTTCAAGTGCAAGGTCAATGGAATGGAGAACTTAAACTGCAATTTCCTTCACCAAAAGCATGTCTTGAATTACGTCTCAGTACCGATGTATATCGTAACCAATCAGTGCTATTGAAGTCTTTGACCCGAGTGTCACTGTTGATACATGGGTATGTTGTTCGGAGTGTGTTCAAATGTTGACTCTTATTTTTAAGAGATTTTTCTTACAACGTAATGTGGACTTTCGTGAGTAAAAATATATTGCAATACCCATTTAACTGGAACTACTTGACCTTAAATTAATTCTTAAGTATATATACAGCCTATTCATAAACCATACCTGACAAATTAAGTGAAAAAATTAAGTCCGCTTTACACGATTAATGCATGAATTCTGAAAAAAACTCATGAAACATTTTGAACAATGTTGTTCAAAAATGTGAATTGACCAACAAATTTAAACAATTTGATAAGAACAATGGCAAGATATTGCAACTATTACTAATGCATAAAAATGGTTGTCAAAACTTCTTATTTGTGATTCACCCTTTAACAATATTTTTATTATTGGTTAACTGAACGTGTGAATGTATTATTAATTTTTATTCGCATGCAAAAATGTACACTATGTTGTACATTAATTAATTATGTCCCAGTATCTCAGATTGTAACTTGCTCAAAGTTTTAATGAATCGACTTCAAGAACATAAGCTTTGTTCGTTCGCTTACCCCTCCTTACTGTACTGAAAAGTTAACACCGAAATTTGAAAAAACGTTCAAATAACGACCAAATTTTCAAATAAGAACTCCGATTCACCCCATTACTAAGGTGGGGTAGGGTATCAGCTATTCCACAGCTGTTCTCATGAGCTCACACGTATTCACAGACAAGGGACAAAAAGCGTATAAAAAACGCTGTCAGATGAAATCAAGGGGCAAGGGAGGTAGTCTCTGGTTAAAACACAACAATTAAAACTGGAAAGATCATATCCGATCAATCAAATTGCATATGATGCTGGTGACGAGGAAAATGTATCTATTAAAGCAATACTGCTCATCAAAAGTGTGGCCTTGCCCACTCTAAGATGCAGTATGGCATCACAAGCTGGGGCGGTGCTTATTTCAGCTCCCTCCGACCTCTGTTGATAGCTCAGAAACTTTTAATAAAAATCTTCTTCAACATAGCTGGCCCCTTTTTAGATACCTTTCTGTTCTTCCCCTGAGGCAACTTTACGTATTCAAAGTACTAAGGGAATTCTTTAAACAAAGTGACAACTACCCCAGTAGAATCACTCAGTTATACAATTTACGTATTAACAACATGCATCTTGTTAATGTGCCAATCGTTTTCAAACCCCATTTTTCTCATTTCTACACTGTAACAGCTCCTATAATATTCAATAAGTTACCATATACTATAAAAATAACTTATAATTTCAATTCATTCTTAAAGAAAGTTATAGACTGGTTATTCACGATCGAGTATGCTACTGTTGAATCTTTCCTGAGAAGCTTATCTTAATGATCAGTATTTTAATCATCATGTCATATAAGTAACGTCGTTTATAAATAAAACGAACCTCATATTTTTTCTGGGTTGCCGTGGCGTAGTGGGTAAGTGCGTCGGCTCCTACGCAGAGGGTGCCAGGTTCGATACCCGAATTTACGACCTTTCATAAATCACGGCTCCACGTTTTTGTAGTCACTGACAATGCAAAGAGTACTCCTGTCTAGAAAAAGCTTCTCAAATTCGCCGTTCGGAGTCGGCATCAAACTGTAGGCCCCCCTCTCGTGAAAGAACAATAGCACGCACAACACGAGTGGTTGCTGAGAAGCTAGGCATACGTCCACCTCGGACTGTCGCGCCACCCATATTATATTATTATTATCTTTTTTCTGCATATTATTTTCCATCTTATTTTTTTTAGTTGTAATATAATGTTTGTATAAATATAGATACTGATCTAGCCAGATCTCCAGGTATCTGACTACAGTCCTTTGTGCCAGTGGTTCACCGTGTCTTCCAACGATTGAGAACTTTCGCCAAATCTTTCTCGTATCCGCCGAGGCCTTATATAACGGGGTCCTGAACAGAATGGTTTTCGGAAGTTGATACTCAACTTCCAGTCATCGCAACTTCTCATGAATGAATCGACGTCACCCTGAGTGAGAGTAGTGACCTCCTCGATCTTTTTTCCCGATCTGTACACGATCAAGTCATCGGGATACGCAATTGCATGAGGAAGAGAACTTAACAGATCGCTCAAGTCAATGTTGAACAGGATCGGCGAGACCATGAACGGCACAATGTTGGAGACCATTTTTTATGGTGCGTCCCATCCTCACTTATGTGTCGCTAGATTGGTGGCTGGCCCATAAGGAAAAAATATAATATTTTGAAGTGCAACAAAACACAAAGAATGGAAGGCATATGTAGGAACGACTGTCTTTTTTCATACTTGGAATTAATTTAAGGAATCAAGTCCCACTCCATTTTATGGGCAATTCCGCATAATTTCTTTCTAGTCCTCAAATTAATTCCTTCATTCCTTCTGAGTCGAACGTAAAAACAAGCGAATTTTGCGTATTCAAAGTTTTTTTTTTTTTCTTAAAGTTTCTGAAGCTTGTTGTGAGAATACAAGTAGTTCGATTGGCGTGTTGCTACTTTTTTTTTTTTAGAAAAAGTGAAATATTGGGGCAGCATTGTGTAGAAAGTGACGTCCAGTTGCTCAAAAAAAATAAATGTTTCAACGCTTGAGCCCAAAATGATTATGTCGTGTACCGTGGAATGAAATTTTTCGTGTACTTTGGCACGTACACAGATCGCGTCATATGCTTTTCTGCTTATAATCCTTTGTTGCTTTCATAAGACCCAAAGCAGAAATGAAGTATTACAGAGATGCCCGACTTCTACCTCTCTTGCCCCTTTGAGATTTTTGACAGCTGTTATTTATATCGTTTTCTTAAACCAAATTGACCAATCAAAGAACGGCATTTAGTTTATTTCGTGAATAACCGTCAAAAATTCATGAATATCTGTCAAAAAAGCACTCAAATTCGTCTGTGGACTAGGAGGCAATCAGCTGTGAAGTCGGAAATTTCTGTGATACTTCATTTCTGACACAAACTATGCCTCACAGCAAATTTGGAGTGAAGGAAATCCGTCGCGTGCGTTGCGCCATGTCAAAATATTGACAACCCACAAGACCTTATGTGAGGGAGAGAGACAGCAAGTGCAGCCCACAAGTGAAATTCACCACGACGGATAGAACTGGGTAACTTATAACTTTCTGTGCATTTGACAGATGTTCCCATAGAAATACATTTCGGTACTCCTTTGTGATTGTTTTTACGATATTTTATGAGTGAGAGAATACTTTTTGTTTTATTTTAAATTGTTTCTTAATAAATCTTTAAATCTTCAAATTTCTTAAGTTTATACAAGAGTGAATTGCGCACGCAACGTAATCATTTGGCACATCTTTGCAATCCGGCAACTACAATTTTTGTGGATTCCAAGAGCAAAGGACGCGACGGACTCTATGGGTTTAGGCCTTAAAACGAGACCATGTTAACGAAAAGGCGTAGATGGAGGCTTAAGAGCTTTAAAGTATAGGTAAATTTTATCCTTGTTATTTAGTTTGTTTTGCTACAACTCCTGAGTATAGTACCGCCCTCACCGCTGTTGCTGCTCCTGCTACTATTTCCTCTCCCACCGCTGTTGCCGCTTCTACTGCTGGTGCCTCTTCTGTTTCTTCTCCTGCTTCAATTGATGCTGATCCTCCGACTAGTTCTGCTGCCTTTCAAACTATAAAATCGAAACGTCCAAACAGGCATGACAAAACATTCATCGGAACGAACAACAATAACACACTGGGTCTGGACCTGCAGATCATAACCCAACTCAAATGGTTCCACATTTCAGCGTTCAAACCATCTACATGGCAGTCCATTCTTACATACGAGTCGAGATTCCAATGATTTCCAGAACACCGACAACATCGGCAAGTGAAAGATGTAGAAAATTGGCAACTGATGAAAGCGATGAAGATTTTAGTAGAGATGCCGAGTTGACAGTGAAGAAATCTAGAAGATGACAGATTATGTTTTAAAAGATAACTAGGTTTAACTAGGTCTTTAATTTTCTTAAAAACATGGATTTTTTTTTTATTTTTATATTATTAACGCACTTTTTTTCATAAATAATTAGTTTTCATTTTAATTGATCACATAATTTCCTACTTTTGTCAATGCTCCAAGGCACAACTCACTTACTTCCTTCGTGTACTTTGAAACAGTTAGACACCCATCACATTCATATTTACAAAAATATTGACTCATCCGATGAGATATTTACATTTGTCGAAAGAAAAAACCACGCTCTTGCTAAATACGAGCTCGTTTTTATCGTGAGTCAAAAAGAAATATGTTGAAATCGTTTCGAGTTACACTACCTGTATAGTGTTAAGTGCTTACCCTTGGTTAGTGCGGTCCCCGGTTCGAATCCCAGTGAAAACAAAGTTAATACGCTTTTATCTGGTTTTCGAATCTAGTCCAGTCACTATTTGCCGTTGGGATCAAATTAACGGCACTATCACTAGAGTAGTCAATCAGTGGAAGTAGTCCGTCGGTGGGTATCAATCGACCACATGGTCTAAGTGTGCTGGTACCAGCCCCTCTACCACACCTAACCAACACTACCTTCTCCAAGTTAAGTTAGGTTAAGGACAACCGTTTCATACACTCTGACGGTCGTGCTGCATCCTCTACCTATCGACCTTCGCACTCAAGACGATACCGCCACAGTAGTATTCTAGATGCGATACCGAGAGAACTTATATGGCTTCGAACAGACTGCTTTCTACATTAATTCGACTTTTCACAATGTGTCGACGTGCTCCTCCCTACCAGAACAGACTGGGGTAGCAAACGTACAGAGTTCATTTCGGGTGTGAGTGTATACACAGACGGTTCAGTGCGAAGAATTTATTCAGATACTCTGATTATCTCTGCAGCTTACAAACTCCCGAAAATTCTACAGCTTCTTTCAAGCCTTAAGGGGGGCGTGTCGTCAACTTAGATCTTATCCGAACGTAATGCCAATGCAAAGTGTAGTTATATGACAGTCATCAAGGCAGATTCATCGAACTTGCTGCAGTATGATTCAAAATATCCATAATATCGGTTCCGAGGCAAACAAACGTTTTTGGTAACGAGGGGAGAAAAGAAAGAGCCGATGAACTGTGCAAACAAGGGGTTGCTCTCCATGGCTCGCCTGCTATGGAGGTACACATTCCACTTGGGCTAATAAGAGCACGAATTACAAAACATTTCTTGAAAATGGCTAACCAAACCAGGCGGTCTCGGTTATCTTTACTTACTTTACTTATCAGGCCAACGACCCTTGGAGGGTCAGAGCATGAGCTAAAGCTGCCTTTCATCGTTAATGGTCCTAGGCACGCTGCTTCGAGTCATGCCTTGAGTCCACGATGACTTGGTCTGTATACCAGATTTCCAGTCTTCCTCTCTTTCCCGAACCAGGAGCCTCGGATTCGAAAACCATTTTTATCCATGCGCTCGATGTGGCTGATGTAGTCGACGGATTTTTGCCCTCCGCACTACATCCACATTCTGATACAGCTCGTAGAGTTCGTGGTTGTTTCTTCCCCTCCATTTACCATATACGCGACGCAGAATTTTTCCTTCGGAAGCCCCAAAAATCAGCTTCGCAGTTTTGCTTAGCGTCCAACTTTCGGCTCCAAACAGCAGGACTGGCAAAATATGAGTTTTGAAGTGCAGAGTCCTTTGAGTCTGGAGTTTTGAGCTCAGTTGTTCTGATAAACCGAGTAACAGCGGTTGCCAAGGGCGATCCCACAACCTCGAATTTGCAGCTGTCGAACATATTTTGACCAAAGTGGCGTGCAACGGAACGTTTCTTGATCGACAGCTTATATTTCGTTTTGTCCTCGCTGACATTGAGGCAAGCTCGTTTCGCCTGATCCTCAATCGCCGTAAAAGGTTCCACTATTGTACGTTGGGAACGCGCGACGATGTCGATGTCATTCTTCTGCGTACCCCAACAGTTGAACTGATTTGTGGAAGATAGTGCCTTTCGTGTCTGCAGATGCCCGCCGCACTATCTTCTCCAATACCAGATTGAAATCACACCACAGCGAATCTCCATGCCTAAATTCGGTGCAGGTTTCAAAGGGGTCGGAAGTCCTTGGACCGAAATGCAGGGTGCATCGAGTGTGTCTTAGCGTGGCGCGACACAACTGGATCAGTTTTTTCCGGCTACAGATTCGACCATCGCTTCGAATAGTTCCTTGCGATAAATGCTGTCGATGAAAACGTGGTGCGTATCGATTTCAAACTTGCTAGTCTTCTAGAGGATCTATCTTAGTGAAGATTGGGTTTATAGTCGATTTGCCGGAAGCCGCACTGGTACGTGCCGATTACTGCGGTGCAAAACTGCTTTATACATTCACATAGTCTCAGTTAACTAATTGTCTAATATCGAGTAAGATATGGCCAGAGTATAACATCACGAACAAACTACTTTTTAGTAGGACTCCAACAGATATTGCTAAAACTATAGCGATTAGTACGGGACACTAGCCGGTAGTGGATCATGCGGTTTGACTAGGGATTCGTCATAATACTGCACTACCGTAGTTGCAATAACTCGGCAGGAGTAGAATCCTTGACTAATTTCCTTTCATCTTGTCAAGGCAACAGTCTCCAGGCAAACCCTTCCTTGAATATCTCGGCGGGATTTCCAGAGTGAACATTGTTGAGCGATATTCCACGATGAATAAAAATGACCCTTTCCTGTATCCAGTCAAACAATAACATAAACTACCCTCTTGAGTGAAAAGGAAAGTGCCCAACGATTGGGTGAATCAAAGAGGACATGCAGGAGCAATCGTCTTTGTATCGTGAAAGGATACGTTCGATTCGGTTTGTTCGTTTCGAATTAATTGAGTTCAACATTCAATTTTCAGAGTTGTTGTTTCAAAACAGCACTTAGTGCTAATTGGGTTCTCTAAGAACCACCACCTATGACACACACAACTCTGCGCAGGATTATTTACCATCAACACATTTCCAATCTAAGTCTTTATTCTTAAACCATATTTTGTTATTTTAAGATCACCATCATCATCATCTTCTGACCCGCATAAGCCACTAAATGGTTCACGGGCGTAAACCACGCACGAGAAATCTCCCGGCTACCTGATCCTCTGCCATCAACTCTCTGATATCCCAAGCGTAACGAGGCAAGCTTATGCACTTGGTCCAACCACCTCATCCTGGGTCTGCCAGGTGGTCGTCTACCTGATGGAATCGCATTCAAGGCCCGCCTCAGAAGTCGCGATGGTGGGGACATTCACGCTACGTGACCAAACCAACGAAGCATAGCTCCTTCCGTTCGAAGCAGTAGCTGCTCAGCGTTGAGTTTCTCACGCACTGTCGTATTTCCCACCCTATCCCGGCGAGTAATTCCCACAACAGCACGAAGAAAACTCATCTCAGCAGCTTGTATTCGCGATCTTCTTCTTTCGGTCATTACCCAAATTTCATGACCATAGGTATAGAATACTGAGTTAAAAACTGCTAACTTAGCTTTCACACTACCTTCCTGATTACAGATCTCCCAGGCTGTGTCAAAACTGACCGTGCTTGACCAGTCAGTTACTTCTCCCATCACTCGTGAAGAAGACCCCGAGATACTTAAACTTCTCCAGTTGCTTCAATGGGACTCCACTCACATGTAGAGTGCATTGAACAAGCGTTCTAGAAATTACCATAATCTCTGATTTGTCCACGTTAACCTTCATCCCAGAGTCAGCAGATACGGCCACAACCTATCGAGTGCGCGCTGGAATCTGGGAAGATGTGAGGATAACTAAAAGTCATCCGCAAAAAGAAGATGACTTACCTTCACCTCTGCCAAAGTGAAACATTCCTCGCCTCGGCTGCGCTGCAACATCCAGTCCATATAAGCAATGAAAAGGAGAGGTGACAAGACGCACCCTTGGCGAAGTCCAACGCCTACGGAGAAAGGTGTTGATTTAGCACCGTTAACCCGAACACAGCTGCTACAGTTTGTGTATAGAGATTGAATGACCCTCAAAAGAGGACCCTCAATCCCATACCCCTGCAGAGCACTCCAGAGTTAGGTATGCCTTTTCCAAATCTACAAAACAGCTTTAGATGGACTTGGCATACTCCTAGCCTTCTGAAGTACTATTCTTAGAGTGAAAAGCTGGTTGGTTGTTCTTCTGCCGGGACGAAAGCCGCACTGTTCATCCCCATCCTTGGCTTGGCCTTAGCTCTAGAATGCGCTTCCAAAACCTTAGCGTAGACTTACCCGGGAAGACTTAGAGGGGTATGCCCCTGTTGGAGCAGTCTTTTTTGTCCCGCTTCTTAAAAACTGGGACACCTCAGTTTGCCAATCGCCAAGTGTCTTACCGCGTTCCCAGGCCACCTTGATAACACGAGAGAACCATAAAACTCCCTCTTTACCCGTTGCCTTAAGCATGGATTTGATCCACACTGGCGGATCACTTGACTCTTCGATGTTTTATTTCCTTCGTCTGAGTCGGCGATTGGCTTGCCAGAACACCTTTTTCGCAGATCTCGCCGAACTCCTTCCAAGACTGCTCTTTAGCTGCTCACACAGCCAATTTGCAAGTTCTACGCGCAACAGTGTACCGGTGACAAGAAGCAGAGTCCCCCAAGAGACTCCAGTCTCTGTACGATTTCTTCTTCTCTCTGATGGCTTCTTGAACTTCGGATGTTTTAAACCACCAGCCGCCACTCCAGTCCTCTTCACTCAACAAACATCCCGTGCAGAGGCAGTCACAGCTGTTGAAAACAGTCGCCATTCTTCTTCGACATGCGATGGAACAGTTCGAATTCGCCTCCCCGGCAGCTGACCACCTCGTGGTGGGGGTGGGCAACAGGTCTGGGGTGTTTGAGTTTATTTTTACCCCAAACCAACCACCCCCCCACACACCCACCCCCATGATGACGAAAAGAAGACGATTGGCCTCGGATATTGCCTACCCTGGTGTGCCAGGGACCCATTTGGAGCCAGGCCTGCATGGTGACAGTATGCGAGCGTCTGATGGCCGGACTGTCCCTCTCGGCAGCCGATCGGGCCTAAACAAAAGGAACTACGAGCAACCGGTCAATGGCCTCATGAGCTGTTACGGGGGTGAGTTGGGGTAAGGGGGTGGAGAGAGGGGGAGGGGGAAAGTCACGCCATGCACCAACCAGTGCATGCGGGGATTAATTTAAGATAAATTTTATAAATTCAACCGGCAGACAATATGGTCCTTAAATTGTCCCGTCTTCCTTTCAGTATATTCTTTCAATCCACCTTATTCTATGTCCCTGCGAAAATCGTGACATGAGATCTACTCAACTTGGACTTCATGTGTGGCTTGGCGTGTTGACGTACATATTCTCTGCCCACACTGGCTCTTTAGAGTGGCGAAGATTGTCCTGGTAAGTATGCATGCAGGTTTCATATTGCATACAAGACAAATGAATTAAATACTCGCAATTCAGGCATTTCGTTGGTGGTTTCTATAAGGAACACAACCTTATGTTTTTCTATCTATGCATATTCTTTATGCTCCTGAACCCGTACTTTGACTGGCGACGATTGAGGGCAATGGTAAGTTTTGCATATTTTATGTGTTACTATCCTTAAAACTATTTGATGTGTATGCTTTTTCTCCCTATGTCCCACTAGTTCCCTTGGCCAAATT
Organism: Eristalis intricaria; assembly: GCA_964034865.1. Lineage (NCBI taxonomy): Eukaryota > Metazoa > Arthropoda > Insecta > Diptera > Syrphidae > Eristalis > Eristalis intricaria. The sequence continues at coordinate 35,315,458 of OZ035875.1, forward strand.
TATCAGTTAAGTATAAGAATATCTTGCGAATTGTAAAACGTCTTTTAAAATGTTTTTCTTTCTTTTTTGTTTCCTTTACAGGTTTATCTGCATTCACAGGTATAAAAGACATAGACTTTGTTTTTAGAGCTATCCACATCGTGGTATGACTGTCTTAAGATTTGAGGATTTAATTATCTAGTTTCGTGTTCATTTCTGTTTGACTGGCGGTCACAAAGCCTTTTTTCGTTGAAACAGGTTTCGTAAATTGCTCACAATTCGACGTCACATCCGGGAATGATTATATTTGTTACCTTTTGTGCCTAAGGGTTCGATCACTGAATTGTAACGATACTTCAACTGTTCTTCTTCTTCTTCTGGTGGCGCTACAGTCCGGGGGGTGAACGTGCGCCTCAACCAGTAAGCCTCTCCAGCTGGCACGATCTTTAGCCAGCTGTCTCCAAATGCGCACACCAAGTTGATTGAGGTCATTCTCCACCTGGGTGCGTTATCGGTTCCGTGGGCGTCCTCTATTGCGTTGTCCCACATGTTCGGAGTCGAAGACTCTTGGGGCTGGAGTAGCCATCTTAGACATTGACGCCTGACTAGGACCATGTCGCGGTACAGCCCGTACAGTTCGTGGTTGAATTTTCTTCTCCAATAACCATCCACGCAGACAGGACCAAAGATTGAACACAGAACATTTCTTTCGAAAAGACCGAAAGTGCTTCTTTGTCCGCTTTTCAGATTGTCCATGCCTCCGCACCATAGAGCAGGACAGGGATGATCAAGGTGTTATATAATGTTAGCTTGGTCCTTCGAGGGGGCTCTACTACTCAATTCCCTCTTGAGCCCAAAGAAACAGCGAAACAGAGTTGGATAACTATGAATACAAAATAATTTTTAGACAATATTTCATAAGGTCTTCCTTTTGTTTAGCAGCCTGCAACTGACGGAGCAAATGAAAGAAGAGAAAATAAGTTCAGAGGAGCAGTAAATAATCGATTAAAGAAATAGAAGCTGCGAAGTCTTTTGCCTTCCATCGATGATGTCCCGACAATTTGAAACTCTGACATCTTCAACACACTTTATACATTAAACATATGTTTCATATAAATGTTTACTTCACTCCACTACGGACAATTATATTTACAATTTTATTGTTAATTGGCACTCATGTACGTTATAAATGAATACAATATATGCATGTACATATCTAGTAGATTTTATTCTTCTTCTTTTTATATGGAGCTACAGCTTAGCATGAAATTGGACTTCAAACAACAAGCATCTCCAGATAGCGCAATCACTTAAGAACACCAAGTCGGTTCAGTTCCACTGCATATAAGGTTCCACTCCACACAATGGACGATGATAGAATAGAATTCCATGCCACTAGAGGAAGTCAGGATAGCGACATCGAGACTTAGGTCGAATAAAGCTGCTGGTGCATACGTACTGTTTGCGAAACTCTTTATGGCAGCCGGAGATGAGTTGGTAGGATACATGCATCAACTCATTTTTAAGGTTTAAGACAAATATATAAAGGGTCTGGCACACCCTTTATAACTTCAAGTTGATCGAGATATTCAAGAGATATGCTGTCCGGAAATTATTTCCCTTCGAACTGCCTACATATGACGATGAATGTTTAAGGCGTAAGGAAGCGTCGGCCATGTTCTTCCGTGACAATATAAATTACCGTGTAAATTCACCAGGGCCCTCATCGCGTAACTTTTCAGACGACTATCGTTCTTTTGATTCACTTCGTTGATATCGTCGATGATTTGCTTCATGTAAGACACTCTTTATCGTCTCGCCTATCGTTACAGTTTGAGTGCTCTGATAATAATATCTCTCATATAAAAAGACGTCTGTGCTCTAATTCCTCTCAAATTTCACTAACGCATTCTCATTTCAGTTTGCGAACAAAACTAATACAAATACATAGTATACACAATTTGTTCTCATTTAATAGGAGACGATAATGAAAAAGGTATCGCCAAAAATCAGTCGTCGAGACGATAGTGAACGATATCTCTCAGACGCTATCGTTTTTTTATGCATACATGAAGCGAAACTATCGTCGAAACGCAAGCGCAAGACAATTGCCGCTTTACGCGATTAGAGCCCAGAATTACTTATGGCTTTATATTAAGACCTATGAAACATCGTTCGTCAAGAGATAAAGATAGAGGTAAGTATTATATATAGAGAGGTTAGGTTAGGTTAATGTGATTGACACAACCGAAGAAGTTCTGGCCCACTCAGAACCTGATTGGATCCATTGTGATATCCTTAATCGGCAGCTAACGTGCCGGTTCCTCTTTAGGTACTAACTTAAAAATACATGAAGATACCTACTGGCATGCTAGTGGCATATCCTGGCTGATGCACTCCTTTGCTGGGTTACAGCCAATTAGTTTTTTTATAAATTTTGCTATGTCCAGAATTTTAATGATAGACATTTCCTCAAGGCTATTGAATGAATAGCTGCCTAGTGTGTGTTTTCCTTATCCTTGTAAAGTGTAGTTTCTTCTTCCTCTTCGTCCCTGCAGCTACTACAAAAGTCATTGAAGGGGGTTCCCATTCTCCTTGCGTGTGTGCCTAATAGGCAATGACCAGTAATAATGCCAAATACATTGCTGATTTCCTTTCTATTTAGACTTAGGAGTGTGCTTGTTTTTTTGGGATTTATTGAGGGCTACATTAGCCTTGAAGTCCTGCAAGTATCTAATTCCATCCACCTCCGCTAGGCGGCTTTGATGGCATCTGTAAGTAACAAATTGTTTATTACTTGAAGAGAGGGGTATGGGGTGTCCTGATTACTTGCCATTGGCAAACCCATCCCTGTTCTAGCTATAGCTAGCTCGTCGGCCCTTATGTACGTTGCCTGGAATACCATTATGGCCAGGGACCCAGCATAGGGTTAGGTTGCATCTGACCGCTATCTCCCTAAGAGATAGAGGCAAAGTCTTACTATCTTAGATTTGATTGATGTTGTATGCAGAGCCTTTATGGCCGCCTGTCTATGTATATAACGATAGATAGCCCGTCTATATTGACAGTAATCGGGCAGCCTCTCGGACAGCTGTTACTTATGTCTGGAATATACTACAGTGGTTAGACAATCGACGGGACAGAGAGAAGGATATTTCCAGCGATGACGCAAATACTCCTAGCCGCGTGCCTTCTTTCGTTTTGGATTCGTCTGTGTATACTTCCAGAAGGGTAGCTTCTCTGACTATGTCTGATGCCCAGTCTTTTCTATTTGGGATGAGTGTTTTATACCCAAATTTGAAGTCTACAACGGGCACAATATAATCTGTAGGCTTTGGGATGTTCGCATTCTCGATTATTTCCACGTGACCTAAACTGTGCATTTTACTCCAGCGGTTATATATTTAGATAGAGATACATATTTATTGTGGAGCAAAGGTGGTCGAAGTCCCTGGCTACCTTCAATTTATAGCTGCTGTTCGCTCTGTCTTGAGGACCGCATATATATAGTGGGCCGTCTAGTGTTCTTTCTTTTTAAAGTCATAGGTTTTTTTGACAAGGGCAGCTGTTTCCCGCTCGAAATCTTGACAGGGTGCCAGTATGATACCAGAAATGAGTCGCTTTACTCTAGGACAACGTTCAATTCAATTCAATTCAATTAAATTTATTAGCAAGAATAATAGGGGGTACAATTAAGACACATGCCTCTTATAGTACTAAGTTTTAACAAATTCAGCACAATTCAGCACACAAGAACAAGAACAACTTGGAAGTAAAAGGATGAAAGGTAGTAGATTGGGAATGGTAGGACTGGTGGGGAACTAAGAAAGGGAGCAGAAGTGTAGAAGGACAGCACATTTAACGTTTTGCCATTGAGTAGTGCATTCCATAGTCGTATTGCATAAATAAAGAATTGTCGAGATGAGTTTGTATAGCGATAGCGAGGTGGAATCAGAGCACGGGTTCTAAGTGAGTGAACAAAATTAAGTTTTTCAAACAAGTACACGGGTATCTTATTTACTATTAAGTTATGCAGGAAAATGCAGTTTCTTGCGTCAATGAAACATTCAAGAGAGGTTCCAAGGAGATCTTTGGTAAATTGAGAAATGTGATCATGTCTTCGTAATCCATAAATATATCTGACAGCATCATTGAACGCTACTTGCAGTTTTCTTCGAGATATGCAGTCAACCTGACAAAAAATAATATAAGCATAGGTGATGGATGAGTGGCAAAATAAGTGTTGAGACTAGTTTTTTTCTAGTATCAACAGGTGTTGTAGCTTGCAAAGGCAACTGTATATTCGTCTGATTAGGTGGTCTATATGGTCATAAACTGACAACTTGGATTTTTAAACATAGCCTAGACTGGTACAAGTTTCTACAAACTCAAATTTGTCCTCGGCGAGAGCGATGTTAGGTAAGGAGTTGAGGGATACTGTTTTATTACAAATGGGAATGACCTGCGACGTTTCTGCATCCAATTTGTCTCAGACCAACTGTGGATACTGGCAAGATCAACATTTGTTTCGTTCGCTAGTTCCGCCAAATCATTTGTGTGCTTCGATAAGTATAGTTGAACATCGTCAGCATAAAAGTGGACAGTGGTATATTTACACACTAGTGGTAGGTCATTTATAAATAAGCTAAAGATAATTCGAGCCAGGATTGAACTTTGCGGGACACCTTGCTTGACTGGTAGAAGTCCGGAATAAGAATCACCGGTAACAACTCTCTGAAATCTCTCTCTGATGAGACTCTCGTGATCTCGTGAAAAGTCGACTTATTAGCTTAGTAGTCAGCCAGTTAGTAGTAGCTGAGGTACATATCTGAGGCAAAGTTTAATTGCGAATATCTCTACGAGTTAATACGGAGTTGTAAATACTGATAAGATTATTGTTTAATAATAATAATAATAATATGGGTGGCACTACAGCCCGTAGAGGGCCAGGGCCTAGATTCTCAGCAACCACTTGTGTTGTGCGTGCTATTGTTCTTTCACGGGTGGAAGGGATCTACAGTTTAATGCCGACTCCGAACGGCGTAGTTGAGAAGCTCTTTCTAGACATTAAATACTCTTTGAGCATTGTCAGTGACTCGAAAGAGGTGGAGCTGAAATATGAAAGGTGGTAAATTCGGATATCGAACCTGGCACCCTCTGCGTAGGAGTCGAAGCACTAACCCACTACACCATGGCTAACCACGATTATTGTTTATTGTTTATTCATACAGTATGAGTTTTTAGTTTTACACTGTCATCGCTATTGCACAATTTACAGAGATTTGGTTAAATAAACTTGCTGCTGACAATTTATATATTTGTTAACAATCTATATAAGAATTAATTAATTATGGCAGAGGAAAACCTGATAACAAAAACCTCTATACATTAAAAAAAATACAGAAATATATGAATACGATTAAAAATGGACTTAGAATGGGAAGGTGGTGCTGTTCTTCCTTGATTTCAATTTATACACTTACTAAAATAAATATATACATTTTTAATAAAATAAATAAATTATTAATTAATTAAATAAATAAGTAACTCAATAAATAAATAAATAAATAAATAAGTTAATAAATAAATAACAAAAAAAAGAATAAAAAAGTGAATAAATTAATAAAAGTATAAACAAAGGCGTATTATGCATCATTATATAAACTAGAAATCAAGTAATTGTCAGATTGATTGCAAGACAATTTATGTCGTTCCGTGTGTACGTATGGTTAAATAATATAAGCATACTACAAACTTTTCAAAAAAAAAGTGCTAAGGGCCATCGTCAACGCACCCTGGTATATACGAAACAACGATACCCACAGAGATCTTGAAATTTCATCAGTCCAAGATGAAGTTACGAATTTTGCTCGTAAGCATAAGCGTCGTCTGGAAGAGCACATAAACTCTGCCGTCCTTCAAATTCTCGACGAAAGAAACTCTTTTCGCCGACTTAAAAGGACTAACCCCTTTGACCTAGCGCGGTGAATTCAACCCACGCTTAGCTGCGGTGTTAGGAAGAACTCTCAATGGAGAATCTCTTGCCAAATGCGTCTAAACAACGACAGTAAAACTGCTGGATAAGTGTAAAACAAAGAGGTGTTTTTACTGGGTAAAAATCCCATTCGCTTTAATTTAACGTCCTGCATTACTTACAAATCCATTGTATTCTCAGTTGTAAGGTTTTATATAACCATAGCTCTGGGCAAGCTACCATTATTGTTAAAACACTGTTATACTATGCAAGATATATAAATAAATAAATAAATATATCCAATTCGCTATGTAGGAACGGCCCCCATAGTGTCTTTTGAAGATTTTCACCAACCCTCTCAAAAAAAAAAAGAATAAATTTAGTCAAACCATTACGCACCAGTTTGCGACAAGGTTGAATACTCTTTGTAGTAGATCCGAGACTGTGTCTTCGAAATTGCTTTAAATAAGAATCACAATGTCATCAGCATAGTCTGGGACATAAAATACCTCGTTGCTGAGGATGACAATCAGTTCATTCACGATGGGACATAGGAGGGGAGAGAGAACCTCGCCCTGAAAGCACCCTTTTGCAGTCCTGACACTAATTTTGTCATTGCCCAGTGTAGCATTGATTTTCCAATAACTGAGCATATGTTGGATCCACTTAGATGCAGTGTTATCTGCCCTTGTGCTGAGGATGCAACGTTGTATTTCCATACAGACTATATACTCAAAAGCACCTTCAACGTCAAGAATGCATCCGATCGTACAATCTTTGTTGATAAGGAATTTATTAATTCGGGTTGTTAGCTCCTGACGAGCATGCGTTGTTGATTTCCCTGGCTGCTGGGCATATTGGTTGCTATGAAGGGGTGATCTTATCTATGGATCGCTCTTTATACGTCCTTCCAGTATCTTTAGCATAGTTTTCAGGAAAAAACGAAGTGAGACTTATGAGACTGAATGATTTGGGCTGGTCAGTTGGTCTTCGCCCAGCTTTCTTTGGAGAGAAAATAACAAAAAGATCGATTGAGTTGACCTTTATTGAAACATTGTAAAATGAAATACTGTTTTACAATTTTTTTTAAACCAGTTTCCGCCGTTGTCTTCGAAAAGAATAAGGAAAATCTTCTTAACCAAAAAGAAAAACGTGATAAACACAGAAACCATTAAAATATATCCCATTTCATGAGTCACTCCGTTTATTGAGTTGCCTAAAGTAAAAATAAATCAAATTAATCCATAGCTCCATAAGCAAACACCGTTAAGCGATTTCATAATCCATACCTTGTCCTAAAAAATTAAACCGAAATTGTTGAACAAAAATAAAGAAACAGAAGATAGTTATATTTAAAAATTAACTTTCAAAGGAAGACATACACTTACTCTTGCTCTTATTCTCATAGCTGGAATCTAAAGCAAAAGTCAAATTAAAAAAAAAAAAGAATCCAATGATGATTTAACCCACTCTTACCAATTCTTTAAGCCGCCTCCATTCCAGAGCTGGGTTCAAATGGATGATGTAGAAACAAGCTCCGAATACAAGCAGCATATAAGCAGGTGCGTTAATATGCTCTGCAGTAGGTCCTAGCTCCAACCTGTACGCAAAATGTCTGTAGTTTCTGTTTGTACGTTCAAATGAACTCGTTATACATGACCATTCTCCGCCACATCGTAAGTCCTGCCACTAAACTGATGAGATATGAAACTGTGGCCAAGAACGCATGGATCCCAACGCGAGCACTTGTTACAAGGTCGGTATTTGCTGGAGACATGGCCAAGGCGAATCCTAGTATAATCTTAAGAAGAAACGTGAAGTGAGCAGGCATAATTTGATGAGATTGACGACTTGACAAGGACTTGAGCTCACGTGGATTGTGAGTTCAGAGAACTTATTTGTTTAATGATAAATTATCTAATTCGGAACTTGCAGCAGGGTAGAGTCTATATTTGTGACTGAAGACTGTAGCGTGTAAAGTTGAACAGTTTGTTCCCGGAGATAGCAACCATCATTTTCACGGTATGCACATTCGAGATAGTGAGAAATCTCAGAACTTAAGGTGGGGAAAGTCTTCTAGACGCACTTAACTGGGCGAGATGGAAAATACCATGCCTTTTATTCACCAGCTACAAAGTTGGAAAGTGTTAAGGTCTAAGAGCTCAAACCCATAGAATCCGTTGCGTGCGTTGCATCCTGTCGAAAAATTGACAACTCATAAGGCCTTATGAGAGGGAGAGAGACAACAAATGCAGCCCATAAGTGAAATTCACCACGACGGATGGAACTGGGTAACTTTTAACTTGGAAATTCATTCGGGTGCTCCTTATGTGATTGTTTTTATGATTTTATATGACTGAAAGAATAGGTTAGGTTAGGTACACACTTAGACCACATTGGTCCATTGTGATACCCACAGACGCAATACCACCACTGATTGACCACTCCAGTGATAGAGCCGTTAATTTGACGGCAAATGGTGATTGGACCAGATTTGAAAAGCAGATAGAAACGCCTTAACTTTGCTCTCACTGGGATTCGAACCGGCGACCCCGCAAACCAAGGACAGGCACTTAACGCTGAATGACGTATCTACGATTCGTGTCGTTTATGGCGTTTCGTTTTCCATTTTCATTCATAATTTCATCTTGGAATTTGACGGCAAATGGTGATTGGACCAGATTTGAAAAGCAGATAGAAACGCCTTAACTTTGCTCTCACTGGGATTCGAACCGGCGACCCCGCAAACCAAGGATAGGCACTTCAAATTCTAAGGTCCCATCATTGATACCGAATTCATCTTGAAGACTAACAACCAAGAGCGTGTCAACATTAATGTCAGACTACGTCTTTGTAAGGTGCGTTCGTTTCTCGTATCATGGTGAATAGCGTTTGTAAAATTCAATTACAATCTTCTTAACCTCCGCATCTATCAGTGGAAGCATTAATTCAAATGAAAGAAAACCAAATTTACCTACCTGAATAATGTGAATAATTGTGTTTGTCAAATACAAGTAATGTATGCGAAATACTCTATGCGGTCTTTTCATGTCTACAATATTAAAGAAATGCCGAAAATGCGATGACCACATCCCGAACAGAACGAGGGCGTGGACTATGATATGAGGCAATGGTTGTCTTCGTCTTGCGAGCTTAAACCACAGAGTTCCTAGTGATTTTGCCGTCATAACTTTGGATATCGAGAAATCGAAAATGCACTTGATCTTACCCCATCCGTTGAAGAAAACCACCCACCAGATGTGATTTATTTCGTGTGCATATTTCGAACGAAGCTCCTTGGACAGATGATGGCTGAGGGCTCGTTCGGCAAACATTCGGAAGCAAATCGTTGAAATGATCATTCCGATAATGAGTACACCGAAAGTAGTCAATGTAGTTATTGGGGTCCAAATTGAAACCATTTTCGACTTGCTTTGTGGGTCTTTAGTTTGAAGTTTCTATTAGACACATTAATTTTGTCTAAACTTTATTTGAACTAGTTACTGTGATGTGACGATATATCAAAAGGACAGTCCTTTTTTGCAAGGTTTGGTGAAAGTCGTCATCCGCCATAAGGACCAAGTTAGTGCGGACATAAGACAATGCCTGATGGCAGGAAGTAGCGTGCCCAGGTCCGTCAACGATGGAAGTGAGTCCAGGCCTAGACAATCTATCGGTCGTACGCTTTATAATTTAGTAAGTAAGGTTAAAGTCTTCATGAGAGGGACTTTCGAATATAGTTTTAAGAGATTCAAAGCACCTTCTATCCAAAGGTAATGCACTCTCCATAAAAACTAAGCCAATAACATCCAGAAGTCTTTGAGCCTTCTCCTATGTGTGGCGCTTTAGTCTGGGATGGGCGACCACTGTCTAGCTGCCTCCAGTTTCGCACACCAAGTTTGTTGAGGTCCTTTTAAAAGTGTGTGCGCCAGGAGACTATTGAGACTGTAAGTCTACTACACAAAACTATGCTCCTCTCAGACCTTTATGGCCCAATGTGCTGACACGTTCGACCTTATAACCTGGCTCCTCGCTAACCTATTGTATCTTCCCTGTTGTGAAAAGTTTGAGTCACCGTGGCGTAGTGGGTAGGTGCGTCGACTCCTACGCAGAAGGTGCTGGTTTCGAATCCCCAATCTACGATCTTTCATAATTCACGGCTTCCACCTGTTCCTGTATAGAAAAAGCTTCTGAACTTTGCCGTCGGCATAAAAGTGTAGGTCCCTTCCACTTGCGAAGAAACAATAGCACGCACAACTCGAGTGGTTGCTGAGAAGCTACACTTATGTCCAACCTAGACTGTAGCGCGGAAAAACGAAGAAGAAGAAAAGTTTAGTTTAATATTAGAATCTGGTGGTTTTGGAATATTATCTATTCGCGGTTGTCAAATCTTCGAGGTCGTTAAAATGTATGAGGAAGCACCTAGTTATTACGCCTTCTATTTTGCGAATTTGCCTGCTATGCACGTCACATCACATCGTTTTCGATAAGCTACTGTTGCTACTGTTACCGCCTATCTACGATTTGTGTCGCTTATGGCGTTTCGTTTTCCATTTTCATTCATAAATTCATCTTGGAATTGATGGTGTTTCTAGAGCGTTAAAGCCCTCCTGGCTAGGTAAGGTTAAAGTGGCTGACTACCTAAAAGTTTGCCACACTTAGACCAAAGGTAGGCCCGTTGTGTTACCATCTAGTAGATCCTAATCCGCGAACCATCTGGAGGTTTTGACAAAGCGATGAAGCTGACTGATGCTAATCTTATTTAGCTCTGTTAGGTCATAGAAATATGGGGCGTCCAAGTGACTAAGTCCGCGTGGTTAGCGGTTGGGTGGAGCGGGTGAAGAAGGGGGGAGGGAGGGAGGGAATTGCAGTTACAAACAAGGTCATCTCATCTCTGCAGCTTATGCAGAAATCCTTAAAGGGGATACCTAGTCTAAAGGCATGAAGTCGAATGGGACTGTGCCCGGTTATGACGCCGATGAGAGTACTGACATGCGGTCTACTCATTCTGATCGTCGTGTGGTAGTTTTGAATCCACATTAGGCCAGTGCCAGAGGACCATCTACGTTTGGTGTGAGTAAGCTTTTCAAGCTTTAGTAGATGTCTTTTAGTAGCGATAGTCATGGATGGCATTTCCCCATCCGGAAAGAGTCTGTGGGATGTCAACGTGTCACGGCACCCATATTATTTGAGCTGAAATACTTGGCCATCTCGTTAAGGAGTTACTGACCTCATCTCCATTACGATACTCTCTAGTGGGGACCATTGTTTTGTACGTTATTTCGTAGTCCTGAAAAGGCGTCAGAAAGTTTGATTGCTTGGGGATATTCGAGTCTTAAGGGGGTAACGTGGGTATCCTCTGTTCGGGTCGAAGGTTATTAGTTAGTTTATCCTCGTTTTGGCCAGCATTACAAAATACATTCAATCTTAGAAATATAAGCAGTCTACAAAGATCTGCGTGCATTTGCATTATGGATGCACTTAGCTCTACACCATCAGTCGCCATGGAAACGATGCTACAGCTACTTCCCATGGACGTTTACGGGAAGTTGGTGGCTACCAAGGCAGCGATCAGGTTGAGGAAATGTAACCGCTGGAGCAAAATGCACAGTTTGGGTCACATGGAAATAATCAAGAATGCGAACATCCCAAGGCATACAGATTATAGACTATATTTTAGCCCGTTGTAGACTTTGAATTTGGGTATAAAACACTCATCCCAAATAGAGAAGACTGGGAATCAGACGTAGTCAGAAAAGCTACCCATCTGGAAGTATACAGACGGATCCAAAACGAAAGAAGGCACTGGACTTGGAGTACATGCGTCATCGCAGGAAATATCCGTCTCTCTGCCCCGTCGATTGTCCAACCACTGTAGTATATTCCAGGCAGAAGTAAAAGCTATCCAAGAGGCAAGAGTAAGCGGGCACTATCGATCAACCCGATAGACGGGCTATCTATCGTTGTATACATAGACGGTCAGGCGGACATCAAGGCTCTGTCAATCAAAATCTCTTAGGGAGATAGCGGTCAGTTGCAACCTTACCCTATGCTGGGTCCCTGGGCAAAGTGGTATTCCAGGCAACGTACACAAGGGCCGACGAGCTAGCTATAGCTGGAACAGGGATGGGTTTGCCAATGACAAGTAATCAGGACACCACATACCCCTCTCTTCAAGTAATAAACAATTTGTTACTTACAGATGCCATCAAAGCCGCCTACCGGAGGTGGATGGAATTATATACTTGCAGGACTTCAAGGCTAATGTAGCCCTCAATAAATCCCAAAAAAACAAGCACACTCCTAAATCTAAATAGAAAGGAAATCAGCAATGTAGTTGGCATTATTACTGGTCATTGCCTATTAAGCACACACGCAATGAGAATGGGAACCCCCTTCAATGACTTTTGTCTGGACAAAGAGGAAGAAACTGCAATGCGCTACCTCGGCACCTGCCCATCACTTGCAAGGACAAGGAAAACACGCTGGGCAGCTATTCATTCAATAGCCTGTCTGGCATAAAAATTCTGGACATAGCAACATTTATAAAAAATACTAATTGGCTGTAACCCAGCAAAGGAGTGCATCACCCAGGATATGCCACTAGCATGCCACTAGGTATCTTCATGTATTTTTAAGTTAGTACCTAAAGAGGAACCGGCACGTTAGATGCCGATTAAGGATATCACAATGGATCCAATATTTTCAGACGACTATCGTCCTTTTGATTCACTTCGATGATATCGTCGATGATTTGCTTCATGTAAGACACTCTTTATCGTCTCGCCTATCGTTACAGTTTGAGTGCTCTGATAATAATACCTCTCACGTAAAACTGACTTCTGTGCTCTAATTCCTCTCAAATTTCACTAACGCATTCTCATTTCAGTTTGCGAACAAAACTAATGCATATAAGACCTATCACTTAAAAAATGTCCCAAAAGTGTAGAACAAGATATGTATACACAATTTGTTCTCACTTAATAGGAGACGATATGAAATAGGTATCGCCAAAAATTAGTCGTCGAGACGATAGTAATGACAGTTTTCAGTCTACGCGAAGCAGGCAAAACGATATCTCTCAGGCGCGATTAGAGCCCAGAACTGCTTCAGTTGTAGCAATCACATTACCTACCTACAGAAGTAAAGCAAAGTCACGTACCAGCTTTTGGCAGATAAAAGTAAACCTTCACTTACTGTGCTGTTTCAATATATCAAAAAAACACGCGTATTGAATCGTTGCCCTTGACACTTTATATTCATCAAATTAACTCCATTTTCATTGACAAAACAAATTACAATCTTTCTCAGATTCAAAGGTCTTTTTTTGAAATTCGAACAGCTTCAAGGCTCTATACACTCTATGTCGTGGTCGCCGGGTTTTGTTGCTTGTACATTCTCTGTGGCGTTCATTCTCGGATGCTATTTCACTTTTCTGTCCACTTATAATTTGTATAGGTTTCGCGTTATTACTGGCTATGGACACGAAACAATTTATTCACAATTTGGCTATCACATAAGTGCACTGGGTAAGGAAGACTTTCTTTTCTAGACATTTTAAAATTACCTTGTTTCCTCCCCCAATAAGGTTGCCTATGGTATAGGCTGTGGTTATCAAGAGTTGCCTGTAGCCACGCCGCCATACACACAATCGCTCTCGGATTCTATATCTATGGTATTCGCGATGAATACAAAAATGACAAATATTTTTTTAAGCGTCATTGTGGTCTTGTCTTTTGTGGAACTTTATATCTGATTCAGGTATGTATTTATGTACATATATACAATTTCAATCAATTTTTGACATATGAGCGAACATCGAAATTTAGTATTTTACGGATACACTACACAGGAGTAAATTATGGAAAACGACAACAAAAAAGATGTGCTCTGCACTTCATCAAGGGTACATGATGCAAGGATATTCTCCAAATCAAGCTTTTCCCTTCTTTGGATCTCCGCTGATTTAAGGAGTGATTGAAGCAGATCGTCCTTGAGCATTTATCTGGCGACATTATTCAAGTGACAGTTTTCAAGTACACCACTTCAAATCGACTAGATATAGCTAGATATTTCACACTTTATAGACTTCTCGAAAGAAAATTCTTTAATTTGAATTCGGGTTAGAGTAGATTGAAGTGACACACTGTGTATATCCCAAGATAAGAGTGGTGTCCCACCAAGCGGTCTGGATACATGCCTCTTCCAAAACTATTTATTGCTATTACTTCCTCATCAGGCCAATGAGCCATGGCCTAAGCCCTGCTGGGCACGCTGCTTCCAGTTATTAGGACCAAGCCGTCTTGCATCCACGATGACTTGGGCTTTATACCGGAGATTCCGGCATCGAATTCGAAGACCCTTTAAGCTGGAGCATCGATGTTCATGTGCTCAATGTCGCCCAGCCAGTGCAGTCGATTTTTTCCCACCGGAGTACATTCACATCTTGGTATAGCTCGTCGAGAGCTCATGTTTGACCTGAGGTAAAGAAACTCCTTTACTACCTCAAATTTTAGCTGGTGCTCGTAATATTTTGTACCAGGTAATAAGTGACGGAAATGTTCTTCCTCGTCAGTATATATTTCGTTAAGCCCTTAACACCAGTCAGTATCGCCTCTTGTTCAAAGCTTCTATTACGGCCGCTCACGAACCGCCGACGATGTCATCTGCGTAACCCAACAGTTGGACTGACTTGTAAAAGAATGCGCCTTCCAAGTTTTCAGCTACCTGCCGCATCTTTTTGACGAAATCCGGTCCAAGTTTTGAATGGGTCGGAGGTCCTTGTACACAACTCCTCGGTTTGAGTTAGGTTGGTGCGACACAACCGGATCTTGCGATGAAAGCAAGTACTTGCAAGTACTTCGAAATCCATAGTGCCGTTAGAAAAGACAACCGTCTTAACCGTGCACAACGGATTACATGCATGGGTAGGCGCACAGAGTTAAGTGAAAACCGATACAGTGTTTGGGATGATGGAAAGATATAACCTCGCCCATTGCCCACCTACAGTTTCTAGTTGGCCTAGACAGCAAAGGATCAAACTAGCTGGATAACCTTCCATTTTATAGAAGTGAACCTGGACCTGGTTTCTAGCTGGATAAGCTTCCATTTTATAATAATGGAAGAATAAAGAAAGAGGTGGACCTGGACACAGTAACTACTTGTATTGTATGTGCTGTAGTTCTACCACGAGTAGATGAGACCTAAAATTTGATGCCAACTCCGAACGGCATGATATTGTAAAGTGACTCGAAAGAGGCGTGAATTATGAAAGTTAGTCGTGTCATGGATTGACCTCAGAACCTTCAGCGTAGAAATCGAGGTTTCCACCCTTCCATTACAAATAATTTCTTATAAAAGGAATAACAGAATATTAAACAAAATCATTCTTCTTAGTATTTTATAGGGATCACGATCGAATTATATAGTTTTACTGCAACATCCTCACGAGTGAAATCCCTATTATTTGGCTTCCATGCATTCGGCGGTACGTTGACATACATAGTCAGTTCCTACTACAATTCGCTGGTCTACTCTTTCATACGCAACGAAAAGGCAATGTGAGTGTTTTGTTTGACTTTAAAACACATAATCTACTTGTAACTTCCATCCTAGACACAAATACAACAAGCGATTATTAAGAGCCCACGAATACGGAATTATATTCACGATATGCTCTGTGTATCTACTTCTGAATCCATACTACGAGTGGAGGAAGATGAAATCTTATGTACGATAATTATTTTGTTAAATTTCAAACTTTTTACAATTTGATTTACTTATTTATAAATGAACAGAGCATTTTAGAAGCAGAATCGATTAAGAAAAGGCGTCGACTTGAGATGAAAAAGAGAGTAAGCGAACTTTTGTAATTCACACACAGATTAACTAAAGTAATATTTTTAATTTTCCTCAAAGAGCCAAGACTAAGGCGTAATTCATTGCTGCAAATAAGAAATTAAATTGCAGACAGGTTCTAAATAAATCCATTGCTTACATTTTACTTTATATTTTGTACTCATTTGCACTTAAAAATTAGTAATAAAATAACAAGATAATGACACTCGTGGCCATTGCAGAGCTTAGAGATGTCTTAGTAGGCTGGCAAAGATAAGCATGACTCCTACGCCATGTCAACTGACGAAACTCTCACGTCATTTTCAGAATCTTCCACAAAGGAAAACGTCACGTTTTTAAAACATAGACACATCTAATAGGGTCGATTTGGCAGTCGGGACATGATTTGGAAAACGGCCACAAATCGTCATCGAGGCTAGGCAAATTTTTATTTGAAAATGTCGATGGTTTGCTACGCATTCCAAAGTCTCGGATTCGATTAATATACGTGCGAATACATCACTAAACGTGCGCAGAAGTCATCGGTAGGTTTAACAGGTCCGACATGGCAGTTGGAGGATATTCTGACCAAAGGCTGCAGACGAAAAAAAATTACCAGAAAATTCAGATATCCTGAAATGCACCCCAACGTATCGGATTCTATTATTAGACACACGAAAACATCACCAAAGGCGTTTTGAAGTCGTAGGTAGGTCTAATCGGGCCGATTCAAAATACACCACATACGCGGTGTGGTCCCATAGTTTGATAGACACTGTGTGCGGTCTCAGAACATCCCGCATACTCCATGTGGTCTCAGAATATTCCACATACGCCGTGTGGTGTCAGAATATTATTTTCTCCGGAAAGAGGCCCGGCTAAGAAGAAGTACCGTTTAAACACAACACAGTATTACCCCCCAGCTGATAACTTTATCCAGTAGGCACGGATCACATTCCTTCTGATTAGGTTCCCTCTATTCAGGCAATATCTGTGATATGTCTATCAGAGTCACACTTGAGGCCTTGAGGGCCGAGTTAAGCCCCCGCACCACGCCAAGGTGTCCATCCCGCGGAGGTAATAAACGTAAGAACACATCACCCAACATGCGCAGAAGTTATTGGTAGGCTTAACACGGCCGGTTTGCCAGTCGGGAGATGGTGTGGAAAAACGGCCGAAAATCGACCTCGAGGCATGGGAAAAAATTCTATGAAAAAATTTCGGCCTCGAGCTACGCAGTCCAAAGTCTCGGATTCGATTAATATACGTAAGAGCACATCAGAAAACGTGCGCAGAAGTCATTGGTAGGCTTAACACGGCCGGTTTGGCAGTCGGGAGATGGTGTGGAAAAACGGCCGAAAATCGACCTCGAGGCATGGGAAAAAATTCTATGAAAAAATTTCGGCCTCGAGCTACGCAGTCCAAAGTCTCGGATTCGATTAATATACGTAAGAGCACATCAGAAAACGTGCGCAGAAGTCATTGGTAGGCTTAACACGGCCGGTTTGGCAGTCGGGAGATGGTGTGGAAAAACGGCCGAAAATCGACCTCGAGGCATGGGAAAAAATTCTATGAAAAAATTTCGGCCTCGAGCTACGCAGTCCAAAGTCTCGGATTCGATTAATATACGTAAGAGCACATCAGAAAACGTGCGCAGAAGTCATCGGTAGGCCTAACACGGCCGGTTTGGCAGTCGGGAGATGATGTGGAAAAACTGCCGAAAATCGACCTCGAGGCATGGGAAAAATTTTATGAAAAAATTTCGACCTCGGGCTACGCAGTCCAAAGTCTCGGATTCGATTAATATACGTAAGAGCACATCACAAAACGTGCGCAGAAGTCGTTGGTAGGCCTAACACGGCCGGTTTGGCAGTCGGGAGATGATGTGGAAAAACGGCCGAAAATCGACCTCGAGGCATAGGAAAAATTTTATGAAAAAATTTCGACCTCGGGCTACGTAGTCCAAAGTCTCGGATTCGATTAATATACGTAAGAGCACATCACAAAACGTGCGTAGAAGTCGTTGGTAGGCCTAACACGGCTGGTTTGGCAGTCGGGAGATGATGTGGAAAAACGGCCGAAAATCTACCTCGAGGCATAGGAAAAATTTTATGAAAAAATTTCGACCTCGGGCTACGCAGTCTGATAATTTACATTATTTTACCCTTATTCATAAGTAATTATACCCTTATAACGGTATATTTTTCCGTTCTACTATGCCATCCAATAGATCAAGTCAAAAGCTGTAATATCGGCCTCAGTCACTTTGCTATAGGACGCACGGTTTTTGAGATATGAGCTAAGTAAGGCCAACATTCATGATTTTTTCAATACAGAAAAATCGATAACTGTAGGGGTTCTGCCGGCTCATATACAATTTTCGACAGCTTATATCTCGAGAACGGTGCGACCTACGAGAAAAAAGCAGTATACTTTTTTGTAGCTCATGACTTGATCTAGAGGATGGCATTGGAAAATTTACAAAATGACCGTTATTTGGGCAAATTTTTGAAAAGAACAGGGAAATTTGTTTCTCTGGCGTAAATTATATAAAATTTTACATCGGCTTTGAAGGAAGGTCAATCTAAATTGTTGCTCTTGACGTGAATTTACATTGTGCGAGTTTTCATCACTCTCACTCACCGGCGAGGCGGTAATTTACATTATTTTTCAACTTAAAGTCCCTTATTCATTAAAAATTATACCCTTATAACGGTGTATTTTTCCGTTCTCCAATCCCATCCACTAGATCAAGTCAAAAGCTGTAATATCGGCCTCAGTCACTTTGCTATAGGACGCACGGTTTTTGAGATATGAGCTAAGTAAGGCCAACATTCATGATTTTTTCAATACAGAAAAATCGATAACTGTAGGGGTTCTGCCGGCTCATATACAATTTTCGACAGCTTATATCTCGAGAACGGTGCGACCTACGAGAAAAAAGCAGTATACTTTTTTGTAGCTCATGACTTGATCTAGAGGATGGCATTGGAAAATTTACAAAATGACCGTTATTTGGGCAAATTTTTGAAAAGAACAGGGAAATTTGTTTCTCTGGCGTAAATTATATAAAATTTTACATCGGCTTTGAAGGAAGGTCAATCTAAATTGTTGCTCTTGACGTGAATTTACATTGTGCGAGTTTTCATCACTCTCACTCACCGGCGAGGCGATAATTTACATTATTTTTCAACTTAAAGTCCCTTATTCATTAAAAATTATACCCTTATAACGGTGTATTTTTCCGTTCTCCAATCCCATCCACTAGATCAAGTCAAAAGCTGTAATATCGGCCTCAGTCACTTTGCTATAGGACGCACGGTTTTTGAGATATGAGCTAAGTAAGGCCAACATTCATGATTTTTTCAATACAGAAAAATCGACAACTGTAGGGGTTCTGCCGGCTCATATAGAATTTTCGACAGCTTATATCTCGAGAACGGTGCGTCCTACGAGAAAAAAGCAGTATACTTTTTTGTAGCTCATGACTTGATCTAGAGGATGGCATTGGAAAATTTACAAAATGACCGTTATTTGGGCAAATTTTTGAAAAGAACAGGGAAATTTGTTTCTCTGGCGTAAATTATATAAAATTTTACATCGGCTTTGAAGGAAGGTCAATCTAAATTGTTGCTCTTGACGTGAATTTACATTGTGCGAGTTTTCATCACTCTCACTCACCGGCGAGGCGATAATTTACATTATTTTTCAACTTAAAGTCCCTTATTCATTAAAAATTATACCCTTATAACGGTGTATTTTTCCGTTCTCCAATCCCATCCACTAGATCAAGTCAAAAGCTGTAATATCGGCCTCAGTCACTTTGCTATAGGACGCACGGTTTTTGAGATATGAGCTAAGTAAGGCCAACATTCATGATTTTTTCAATACAGAAAAATCGATAACTGTAGGGGTTCTGCCGGCTCATATAGAATTTTCGACAGCTTATATCTCGAGAACGGTGCGTCCTACGAGAAAAAAGCAGTATACTTTTTTGTAGCTCATGACTTGATCTAGAGGATGGCATTGGAAAATTTACAAAATGACCGTTATTTGGGCAAATTTTTGAAAAGAACAGGGAAATTTGTTTCTCTGGCGTAAATTATATAAAATTTTACATCGGCTTTGAAGGAAGGTCAATCTAAATTGTTGCTCTTGACGTGAATTTACATTGTGCGAGTTTTCATCACTCTCACTCACCGGCGAGGCGGTAATTTACATTATTTTTCAACTTAAAGTCCCTTATTCATTAAAAATTATACCCTTATAACGGTGTATTTTTCCGTTCTCCTATGCCATCCACTAGATCAAGTCAAAAGCTGTAATATCGGCCTCAGTCACTTTGCTATAGGACGCACGGTTTTTGAGATATGAGCTAAGTAAGGCCAACATTCATGATTTTTTCAATACAGAAAAATCGACAACTGTAGGGGTTCTGCCGGCTCATATAGAATTTTCGACAGCTTATATCTCGAGAACGGTGCGTCCTCCGAGAAAAAAGCTGTACACTTTTTTGTAGCTCATGACTTGATCTAGAGGATGGCATTGGAAAATTTACAAAATGACCGTTATTTGGGCAAATTTTTGAAAAGAACAGGGAAATTTGTTTCTCTGGCGTAAATTATATGAAATTTTACGTCGGCTTTGAAGGAAGGTCAATCTAAATTGTTGCTCTTGACGTGAACTTACATTGTGCGAGTTTTCATCACTCTCACTCACCGGCGAGCCGATAATTTACATTATTTTTCAACTTAAAGTCCCTTATTCATTAAAAATTATACCCTTATAACGGTGTATTTTTCCGTTCTCCTATCCCATCCACTAGATCAAGTCAAAAGCTGTAATATCGGCCTCAGTCACTTTGCTATAGGACGCACGGTTTTTGAGATATGAGCTAAGTAAGGCCAACATTCATGATTTTTTCAATACAGAAAAATCGACAACTGTAGGGGTTCTGCCGGCTCAAATAGAATTTTCGACAGCTTATATCTCGAGAACGGTGCGTTCTACGAGAAAAAAGCAGTATACTTTTTTGTAGCTCATGACTTGATCTAGAGGATGGCATTGGAAAATTTACAAAATTACCGTTATTTGGGCAAATTTTTGAAAAGAACAGGGAAATTTGTTTCTCTGGCGTAAATTATATGAAATTTTACATCGGCTTTGAAGGAAGGTCAATCTAAATTGTTGCTCTTGACGTGAATTTACATTGTGCAAGTTTTCATCACTCTCACTCACCGGCGAGCCGATAATTTACATTATTTTTCAAGTTAAAGTCCCTTATTCATTAAAAATTATACCCTTATAACGGTATATTTTTCCGTTCTCCTATGCCATCCACTAGATCAAGTCAAAAGCTGTAATATCGGCCTCAGTCACTTTGCTATAGGACGCACGGTTTTTGAGATATGAGCTAAGTAAGGCCAACATTCATGATTTTTTCAATACAGAAAAATCGACAACTGTAGGGGTTCTGCCGGCTCATATAGAATTTTCGACAGCTTATATCTCGAGAACGGTGCGTCCTACGAGAAAAAAGCAGTATACTTTTTTGTAGCTCATGACTTGATCTAGTGGATGGCATTGGAAAATTTACAAAATGACCGTTATTTGGGCAAATTTTTGAAAAGAACAGGGAAATTTGTTTCTCTGGCGTAAATTATATAAAATTTTACATCGGCTTTGAAGGAAGGTCAATCTAAATTGTTGCTCTTGACGTGAATTTACATTGTGCGAGTTTTCATCACTCTCACTCACCGGCGAGGCGGTAATTTACATTATTTTTCAACTTAAAGTCCCTTATTCATTAAAAATTATACCCTTATAACGGTGTATTTTTCCGTTCTCCTATCCCATCCACTAGATCAAGTCAAAAGCTGTAATATCGGCCTCAGTCACTTTGCTATAGGACGCACGGTTTTTGAGATATGAGCTAAGTAAGGCCAACATTCATGATTTTTTCAATACAGAAAAATCGACAACTGTAGGGGTTCTGCCGGCTCAAATAGAATTTTCGACAGCTTATATCTCGAGAACGGTGCGTCCTACGAGAAAAAAGCAGTATACTTTTTTGTAGCTCATGACTTGATCTAGAGGATGGCATTGGAAAATTTACAAAATTACCGTTATTTGGGCAAATTTTTGAAAAGAACAGGGAAATTTGTTTCTCTGGCGTAAATTATATGAAATTTTACATCGGCTTTGAAGGAAGGTCAATCTAAATTGTTGCTCTTGACGTGAATTTACATTGTGCAAGTTTTCATCACTCTCACTCACCGGCGAGCCGATAATTTACATTATTTTTCAAGTTAAAGTCCCTTATTCATTAAAAATTATACCCTTATAACGGTATATTTTTCCGTTCTCCTATGCCATCCACTAGATCAAGTCAAAAGCTGTAATATCGGCCTCAGTCACTTTGCTATAGGACGCACGGTTTTTGAGATATGAGCTAAGTAAGGCCAACATTCATGATTTTTTCAATACAGAAAAATCGACAACTGTAGGGGTTCTGCCGGCTCATATAGAATTTTCGACAGCTTATATCTCGAGAACGGTGCGTCCTACGAGAAAAAAGCAGTATACTTTTTTGTAGCTCATGACTTGATCTAGTGGATGGCATTGGAAAATTTACAAAATGACCGTTATTTGGGCAAATTTTTGAAAAGAACAGGGAAATTTGTTTCTCTGGCGTAAATTATATAAAATTTTACATCGGCTTTGAAGGAAGGTCAATCTAAATTGTTGCTCTTGACGTGAATTTACATTGTGCGAGTTTTCATCACTCTCACTCACCGGCGAGGCGGTAATTTACATTATTTTTCAACTTAAAGTCCCTTATTCATTAAAAATTATACCCTTATAACGGTGTATTTTTCCGTTCTCCTATGCCATCCACTAGATCAAGTCAAAAGCTGTAATATCGGCCTCAGTCACTTTGCTATAGGACGCACGGTTTTTGAGATATGAGCTAAGTAAGGCCAACATTCATGATTTTTTCAATACAGAAAAATCGACAACTGTAGGGGTTCTGCCGGCTCATATAGAATTTTCGACAGCTTATATCTCGAGAACGGTGCGTCCTCCGAGAAAAAAGCTGTACACTTTTTTGTAGCTCATGACTTGATCTAGAGGATGGCATTGGAAAATTTACAAAATGACCGTTATTTGGGCAAATTTTTGAAAAGAACAGGGAAATTTGTTTCTCTGGCGTAAATTATATGAAATTTTACATCGGCTTTGAAGGAAGGTCAATCTAAATTGTTGCTCTTGACGTGAACTTACATTGTGCGAGTTTTCATCACTCTCACTCACCGGCGAGCCGATAATTTACATTATTTTTCAACTTAAAGTCCCTTATTCATTAAAAATTATACCCTTATAACGGTGTATTTTTCCGTTCTCCAATCCCATCCACTAGATCAAGTCAAAAGCTGTAATATCGGCCTCAGTCACTTTGCTATAGGACGCACGGTTTTTGAGATATGAGCTAAGTAAGGCCAACATTCATGATTTTTTCAATACAGAAAAATCGACAACTGTAGGGGTTCTGCCGGCTCATATAGAATTTTCGACAGCTTATATCTCGAGAACGGTGCGTCCTACGAGAAAAAAGCAGTATACTTTTTTGTAGCTCATGACTTGATCTAGTGGATGGCATTGGAAAATTTACAAAATGACCGTTATTTGGGCAAATTTTTGAAAAGAACAGGGAAATTTGTTTCTCTGGCGTAAATTATATAAAATTTTACATCGGCTTTGAAGGAAGGTCAATCTAAATTGTTGCTCTTGACGTGAATTTACATTGTGCGAGTTTTCATCACTCTCACTCACCGGCGAGGCGGTAATTTACATTATTTTTCAACTTAAAGTCCCTTATTCATTAAAAATTATACCCTTATAACGGTGTATTTTTCCGTTCTCCTATCCCATCCACTAGATCAAGTCAAAAGCTGTAATATCGGCCTCAGTCACTTTGCTATAGGACGCACGGTTTTTGAGATATGAGCTAAGTAAGGCCAACATTCATGATTTTTTCAATACAGAAAAATCGACAACTGTAGGGGTTCTGCCGGCTCATATAGAATTTTCGACAGCTTATATCTCGAGAACGGTGCGTCCTACGAGAAAAAAGCAGTATACTTTTTTGTAGCTCATGACTTGATCTAGAGGATGGCATTGGAAAATTTACAAAATTACCGTTATTTGGGCAAATTTTTGAAAAGAACAGGGAAATTTGTTTCTCTGGCGTAAATTATATGAAATTTTACATCGGCTTTGAAGGAAGGTCAATCTAAATTGTTGCTCTTGACGTGAATTTACATTGTGCAAGTTTTCATCACTCTCACTCACCGGCGAGCCGATAATTTACATTATTTTTCAAGTTAAAGTCCCTTATTCATTAAAAATTATACCCTTATAACGGTATATTTTTCCGTTCTCCTATGCCATCCACTAGATCAAGTCAAAAGCTGTAATATCGGCCTCAGTCACTTTGCTATAGGACGCACGGTTTTTGAGATATGAGCTAAGTAAGGCCAACATTCATGATTTTTTCAATACAGAAAAATCGACAACTGTAGGGGTTCTGCCGGCTCATATAGAATTTTCGACAGCTTATATCTCGAGAACGGTGCGTCCTACGAGAAAAAAGCAGTATACTTTTTTGTAGCTCATGACTTGATCTAGTGGATGGCATTGGAAAATTTACAAAATGACCGTTATTTGGGCAAATTTTTGAAAAGAACAGGGAAATTTGTTTCTCTGGCGTAAATTATATAAAATTTTACATCGGCTTTGAAGGAAGGTCAATCTAAATTGTTGCTCTTGACGTGAATTTACATTGTGCGAGTTTTCATCACTCTCACTCACCGGCGAGGCGGTAATTTACATTATTTTTCAACTTAAAGTCCCTTATTCATTAAAAATTATACCCTTATAACGGTGTATTTTTCCGTTCTCCTATGCCATCCACTAGATCAAGTCAAAAGCTGTAATATCGGCCTCAGTCACTTTGCTATAGGACGCACGGTTTTTGAGATATGAGCTAAGTAAGGCCAACATTCATGATTTTTTCAATACAGAAAAATCGACAACTGTAGGGGTTCTGCCGGCTCATATAGAATTTTCGACAGCTTATATCTCGAGAACGGTGCGTCCTCCGAGAAAAAAGCTGTACACTTTTTTGTAGCTCATGACTTGATCTAGAGGATGGCATTGGAAAATTTACAAAATGACCGTTATTTGGGCAAATTTTTGAAAAGAACAGGGAAATTTGTTTCTCTGGCGTAAATTATATGAAATTTTACATCGGCTTTGAAGGAAGGTCAATCTAAATTGTTGCTCTTGACGTGAACTTACATTGTGCGAGTTTTCATCACTCTCACTCACCGGCGAGCCGATAATTTACATTATTTTTCAACTTAAAGTCCCTTATTCATTAAAAATTATACCCTTATAACGGTGTATTTTTCCGTTCTCCTATCCCATCCACTAGATCAAGTCAAAAGCTGTAATATCGGCCTCAGTCACTTTGCTATAGGACGCACGGTTTTTGAGATATGAGCTAAGTAAGGCCAACATTCATGATTTTTTCAATACAGAAAAATCGACAACTGTAGGGGTTCTGCCGGCTCAAATAGAATTTTCGACAGCTTATATCTCGAGAACGGTGCGTCCTACGAGAAAAAAGCAGTATACTTTTTTGTAGCTCATGACTTGATCTAGAGGATGGCATTGGAAAATTTACAAAATTACCGTTATTTGGGCAAATTTTTGAAAATAACAGGGAAATTTGTTTCTCTGGCGTAAATTATATGAAATTTTACATCGGCTTTGAAGGAAGGTCAATCTAAATTGTTGCTCTTGACGTGAATTTACATTGTGCAAGTTTTCATCACTCTCACTCACCGGCGAGCCGATAATTTACATTATTTTTCAAGTTAAAGTCCCTTATTCATTAAAAATTATACCCTTATAACGGTATATTTTTCCGTTCTCCTATGCCATCCACTAGATCAAGTCAAAAGCTGTAATATCGGCCTCAGTCACTTTGCTATAGGACGCACGGTTTTTGAGATATGAGCTAAGTAAGGCCAACATTCATGATTTTTTCAATACAGAAAAATCGACAACTGTAGGGGTTCTGCCGGCTCATATAGAATTTTCGACAGCTTATATCTCGAGAACGGTGCGTCCTACGAGAAAAAAGCAGTATACTTTTTTGTAGCTCATGACTTGATCTAGAGGATGGCATTGGAAAATTTACAAAATTACCGTTATTTGGGCAAATTTTTGAAAAGAACAGGGAAATTTATTTCTCTGGCGTAAATTATATGAAATTTTACATCGGCTTTGAAGGAAGGTCAATCTAAATTGTTGCTCTTGACGTGAATTTACATTGTGCGAGTTTTCATCACTCTCACTCACCGGCGAACCGATAATTTACATTATTTTTCAAGTTAAAGTCCCTTATTCATTAAAAATTATACCCTTATAACGGTATATTTTTCCGTTCTCCTATGCCATCCACTAGATCAAGTCAAAAGCTGTAATATCGGCCTCAGTCACTTTGCTATAGGACGCACGGTTTTTGAGATATGAGCTAAGTAAGGCCAACATTCATGATTTTTTCAATACAGAAAAATCGACAACTGTAGGGGTTCTGCCGGCTCATATAGAATTTTCGACAGCTTATATCTCGAGAACGGTGCGTCCTACGAGAAAAAAGCAGTATACTTTTTTGTAGCTCATGACTTGATCTAGAGGATGATACCCTTATAACGGTATATTTTTCCGTTCTCCTATGCCATCCACTAGATCAAGTCAAAAGCTGTAATATCGGCCTCAGTCACTTTGCTATAGGACGCACGGTTTTTGAGATATGAGCTAAGTAAGGCCAACATTCATGATTTTTTCAATACAGAAAAATCGACAACTGTAGGGGTTCTGCCGGCTCATATAGAATTTTCGACAGCTTATATCTCGAGAACGGTGCGTCCTACGAGAAAAAAGCAGTATACTTTTTTGTAGCTCATGACTTGATCTAGAGGATGGCATTGGAAAATTTACAAAATTACCGTTATTTGGGCAAATTTTTGAAAAGAACAGGGAAATTTGTTTCTCTGGCGTAAATTATATGAAATTTTACATCGGCTTTGAAGGAAGGTCAATCTAAATTGTTGCTCTTGACGTGAATTTACATTGTGCGAGTTTTCATCACTCTCACTCACCGGCGAGCCGATAATTTACATTATTTTTCAAGTTAAAGTCCCTTATTCATTAAAAATTATACCCTTATAACGGTATATTTTTCCGTTCTCCTATGCCATCCACTAGATCAAGTCAAAAGCTGTAATATCGGCCTCAGTCACTTTGCTATAGGACGCACGGTTTTTGAGATATGAGCTAAGTAAGGCCAACATTCATGAATTTTCAAATTTTTGAAAAGAACAGGGAAATTTGTTTCTCTGGCGTAAATTATATGAAATTTTACATCGGCTTTGAAGGAAGGTCAATCTAAATTGTTGCTCTTGACGTGAATTTACATTGTGCGAGTTTTCATCACTCTCACTCACCGGCGAGGCGATAATTTACATTATTTTTCAAGTTAAAGTCCCTTATTCATTAAAAATTATACCCTTATAACGGTGTATTTTTCCGTTCTCCTATCCCATCCACTAGATCAAGTCAAAAGCTGTAATATCGGCCTCAGTCACTTTGCTATAGGACGCACGGTTTTTGAGATATGAGCTAAGTAAGGCCAACATTCATGATTTTTTCAATACAGAAAAATCGACAACTGTAGGGGTTCTGCCGGCTCATATAGAATTTTCGACAGCTTATATCTCGAGAACGGTGCGTCCTACGAGAAAAAAGCAGTATACTTTTTTGTAGCTCATGACTTGATCTAGAGGATGGCATTGGAAAATTTACAAAATGACCGTTATTTGGGCAAATTTTTGAAAAGAACAGGGAAATTTGTTTCTCTGGCGTAAATTATATGAAATTTTACATCGGCTTTGAAGGAAGGTCAATCTAAATTGTTGCTCTTGACGTGAATTTACATTGTGCGAGTTTTCATCACTCTCACTCACCGGCGAGCCGATAATTTACATTATTTTTCAAGTTAAAGTCCCTTATTCATTAAAAATTATACCCTTATAACGGTATATTTTTCCGTTCTCCTATGCCATCCACTAGATCAAGTCAAAAGCTGTAATATCGGCCTCAGTCACTTTGCTATAGGACGCACGGTTTTTGAGATATGAGCTAAGTAAGGCCAACATTCATGATTTTTTCAATACAGAAAAATCGACAACTGTAGGGGTTCTGCCGGCTCATATAGAATTTTCGACAGCTTATATCTCGAGAACGGTGCGTCCTACGAGAAAAAAGCAGTATACTTTTTTGTAGCTCATGACTTGATCTAGAGGATGGCATTGGAAAATTTACAAAATTACCGTTATTTGGGCAAATTTTTGAAAAGAACAGGGAAATTTGTTTCTCTGGCGTAAATTATATGAAATTTTACATCGGCTTTGAAGGAAGGTCAATCTAAATTGTTGCTCTTGACGTGAATTTACATTGTGCGAGTTTTCATCACTCTCACTCACCGGCGAGGCGATAATTTACATTATTTTTCAAGTTAAAGTCCCTTATTCATTAAAAATTATACCCTTATAACGGTGTATTTTTCCGTTCTCCTATCCCATCCACTAGATCAAGTCAAAAGCTGTAATATCGGCCTCAGTCACTTTGCTATAGGACGCACGGTTTTTGAGATATGAGCTAAGTAAGGCCAACATTCATGATTTTTTCAATACAGAAAAATCGACAACTGTAGGGGTTCTGCCGGCTCATATAGAATTTTCGACAGCTTATATCTCGAGAACGGTGCGTCCTACGAGAAAAAAGCAGTATACTTTTTTGTAGCTCATGACTTGATCTAGAGGATGGCATTGGAAAATTTACAAAATTACCGTTATTTGGGCAAATTTTTGAAAAGAACAGGGAAATTTGTTTCTCTGGCGTAAATTATATGAAATTTTACATCGGCTTTGAAGGAAGGTCAATCTAAATTGTTGCTCTTGACGTGAATTTACATTGTGCGAGTTTTCATCACTCTCACTCACCGGCGAGCCGATAATTTACATTATTTTTCAACTTAAAGTCCCTTATTCATTAAAAATTATACCCTTATAACGGTATATTTTTCCGTTCTCCTATGCCATCCACTAGATCAAGTCCAAAGCTGTAATATCGGCCTCAGTCACTTTGCTATAGGACGCACGGTTTTTGAGATATGAGCTAAGTAAGGCCAACATTCATGATTTTTTCAATACAGAAAAATCGACAACTGTAGGGGTTCTGCCGGCTCATATAGAATTTTCGACAGCTTATATCTCGAGAACGGTGCGTCCTACGAGAAAAAAGCAGTATACTTTTTTGTAGCTCATGACTTGATCTAGAGGATGGCATTGGAAAATTTACAAAATTACCGTTATTTGGGCAAATTTTTGAAAAGAACAGGGAAATTTGTTTCTCTGGCGTAAATTATATGCAATTTTACATCGGCCTTGAAAGAAGGTCAATCTAAATTGTTGCTCTTGACGTGAATTTACATTGTGCGAGTTTTCATCACTCTCACTCACCGGCGAGGCGATAATTTACATTATTTTACAACTTAAAGTCCCTTATTCATTAAAAATTATACCCTTATAACGGTATATTTTTCCGTTCTCCTATGCCATCTACTAGATCAAGTCAAAAGCTGTAATATCGGCCTCAGTCACTTTGCTATAGGACGCACGGTTTTTGAGATATGAGCTAAGTAAGGCCAACATTCATGATTTTTTCAATACAGAAAAATCGACAACTGTAGGGGTTCTGCCGGCTCATATAGAATTTTCGACAGCTTATATCTCGAGAACGGTGCGTCCTACGAGAAAAAAGCAGTATACTTTTTTGTAGCTCATGACTTGATCTAGAGGATGGCATTGGAAAATTTACAAAATTACCGTTATTTGGGCAAATTTTTGAAAAGAACAGGGAAATTTGTTTCTCTGGCGTAAATTATATAAAATTTTACATCGGCTTTGAAGGAAGGTCAATCTAAATTGTTGCTCTTGACGTGAATTTACATTGTGCGAGTTTTCATCACTCTCACTCACCGGCGAGGCGATAATTTACATTATTTTTCAACTTAAAGTCCCTTATTCATTAAAAATTATACCCTTATAACGGTGTATTTTTCCGTTCTCCAATCCCATCCACTAGATCAAGTCAAAAGCTGTAATATCGGCCTCAGTCACTTTGCTATAGGACGCACGGTTTTTGAGATATGAGCTAAGTAAGGCCAACATTCATGATTTTTTCAATACAGAAAAATCGATAACTGTAGGGGTTCTGCCGGCTCATATACAATTTTCGACAGCTTATATCTCGAGAACGGTGCGACCTACGAGAAAAAAGCAGTATACTTTTTTGTAGCTCATGACTTGATCTAGAGGATGGCATTGGAAAATTTACAAAATGACCGTTATTTGGGCAAATTTTTGAAAAGAACAGGGAAATTTGTTTCTCTGGCGTAAATTATATAAAATTTTACATCGGCTTTGAAGGAAGGTCAATCTAAATTGTTGCTCTTGACGTGAATTTACATTGTGCGAGTTTTCATCACTCTCACTCACCGGCGAGGCGATAATTTACATTATATTACAACTTAAAGTCCCTTATTCATTAAAAATCTTATGAAAAAATTTCGACCTCGGGCTACGCAGTCCAAAGTCTCGGATTCGATTAATATACGTGAGAGCACATCACAAAACGTGCGCAGAAGTCGTCGGCAGGCTTAACACGGCCGGTTTGGCAGTCGACCTCGACCTCGAGGCATAGGAAAAATTTTATGAACAAATTTCGACCTCGGGCTACGCAGTCCAAAGTCTCGGATTCGATTAATATACGTTAGAGCACATCACAAAACGTGCGCAGAAGTCGTCGGCAGGCTTAACACGGCCGGTTTGGCAGTCGACCTCGACCTCGAGGCATAGGAAAAATTTTATGAAAAAATTTCGACCTCGGGCTACGCAGTCCAAAGTCTCGGATTCGATTAATATACGTGAGAGCACATCACAAAACGTGCGCAGAAGTCATCGGTACGCCTAACACGGCCGGTTTGGCAGTCGGGAGATGATGTGGAAAAACGGCCGAAAATCGACCTCGAGGCATAGGAAAAATTTTTTGAAAAATGAAGTCGAAAATCGACCTCGATGCATAGGAAAAATTTTATGAAAAAATTTCGACCTCGGGCTACGCAGTCCAAAGTCTCGGATTCGATTAATATACGTAAGAGCACATCACAAAACGTGCGCAGAAGTCATCGGTAGGCCTAACACGGCCAGTTTGGCAGTTGGGAGATGATGTGGAAAAACGGCCGAAAATCGACCTTTAGGCATAGGAAAAATTTTATGAAAAAATTTCGACCTCGGGCTACGCAGTCCAAAGTCTCGGATTCGATTAATATACTTAAGAGCACATCACAAAACGTGCGCAGAAGTCATTGGTAGGCCTAACACGGCCGGTTTGGCAGTCGGGAGATGATGTGGAAAAACGGCCGAAAATCGACCTCGAGGCATAGGAAAAATTTTATGAAAAAATTTCGACCTCGGGCTACGCAGTCCAAAGTCTCGGATTCGATTAATATACGTGAGAGCACATCACAAAACGTGCGCAGATGTCATCGGTAGGCTTAACACGGCCGGTTTGGCAGTCGGGAGATGAGGTGGAAAAACGGCCGAAAATCGACCTCGAGGCATAGGAAAAATTTTATGAAAAAATTTCGACCTCGGGCTACGCAGTCCAAAGTCTCGGATTCGATTAATATACGTAAGAGCACATCACAAAACGTGCGCAGAAGTCATCGGTAGGCCTAACACGGCCGGCTTGGCAGTCGGGAGATGATGTGGAAAAACGGCCGAAAATCGACCTCGAGGCATAGGAAAATTTTTATGAAAAAATTTCGACCTCGGGCTACGCAGTCCAAAGTCTCGGATTCGATTAATATACGTAAGAGCACATCACAAAACGTGCGCAGAAGTCATTGGTAGGCCTAACACGGCCGGTTTGGCAGTCGGGAGATGATGTGGAAAAACGGCCGAAAATCGACCTCGAGGCATGGGAAAAATTTTATGAAAAAATTTCGACCTCGGGCTACGCAGTCCAAAGTCTCGGATTCGATTAATATACGTGAGAGCACATCACAAAACGTGCGCAGAAGTCATCGGTAGGCCTAACACGGCCGGCTTGGCAGTCGGGAGATGATGTGGAAAAACGGCCGAAAATCGACCTCGAGGCATAGGAAAAATTTTATGAAAAAATTTCGACCTCGGGCTACGCAGTCCAAAGTCTCGGATTCGATTAATATACGTAAGAGCACATCACAAAACGTGCGCAGAAGTCATTGATAGGCCTAACACGGCCGGTTTGGCAGTCGGGAGATGATGTGGAAAAACGGCCGAAAATCGACCTCGAGGCATAGGAAAAATTTTATGAAAAAATTTCGACCTCGGGCTACGCAGTCCGATAATTTACATTATTTTTCAACTTAAAGTCCCTTATTCATTAAAAATTATACCCTTATAAAGGCATATTTTTCCGTTCTCCTATTCCATACTCTAGATCAAGTTAAAAGCTACAATATCGGCCTCAGTCACTTTGCTATAGGACGCACGGTTTTTGAGATATGAGCAAAGTAAGGGCAACATTCATGATTTTTTCAATACAGAAAAATCGACATCTGTAGCGGTTCTGGTGGCTCGTATGGAATTTTCGACAGCTTATATCTCGAGAACGGTGCGTCCTACGAGAAAAAAGCAGTATACTTGTTTGTAGCTCATGACTTGATCTAGAGAATGGCATTGGAAAATTTACAAAATTATCGCTATTTGGGCAAATTTTTGAAAAAGAACAGGGAAATTTGTTTCTCTGGCGAAAATTATATGAAATTTTACATCGGCCTTGAAGGAAGGTCAATCTAAATTGTTGCTCTTGACGTGAATTTACATTGTGCGAGTTTTCATCACTCTCACTCACCGGCGAGCCGATAATTTACATTATTTTTCAACTTAAAGTCCCTTATTCATTAAAAATTATACCCTTATAAAGGCATATTTTTCCGTTCTCCTATTCCATACTCTAGATCAAGTTAAAAGCTACAATATCGGCCTCAGTCACTTTGCTATAGGACGCACGGTTTTTGAGATATGAGCAAAGTAAGGCCAACATTCATGATTTTTTCAATGCAGAAAAATCGACATCTGTAGCGTTTCTGGTGGCTCGTATGGAATTTTCGACAGCTTATATCTTAGGAACGGTGCGTCCTACGAGAAAAAAGCTGTATACTTTTTTGTAGCTCATGACTTGATCTAGAGGATGGCATTGGAAAATTTACAAAATTATCGCTATTTGGGCAAATTTTTTAAAAAGAACAGGGAAATTTGTTTCTTTGGCGTAAATTATATGAAATTTTACATCGGCTTTGAAGGAAGGTCAATCTAAATTCTTGCTCTTGACGTGAATTTACATTGTGCGAGTTTTCATCACTCTCACTCACCGGCGAGCCGATAATTTACATTATTTTTCAACTTAAAGTCCCTTATTCATTAAATATTGTACCCTTATAAAGGCATGTTTTTCCGTTCTCCTATTCCATACTCTAGATCAAGTTAAAAGCTACAATATCGGCCTCAGTCACTTTGCTATAGGACGCACGGTTTTTGAGATATGAGCAAAGTAAGGCCAACATTCATGATTTTTTCAATACAGAAAAATCGACATCTGTAGCGGTTCTGGTGGCTCGTATGGAATTTTCGACAGCTTATATCTCGAGAACGGTGCGTCCTACGAGAAAAAAGCAGTATACTTGTTTGTAGCTCATGACTTGATCTAGAGGATGGCATTGGAAAATTTACAAAATTATCGCTATTTGGGCAAATTTTTGAAAAAGAACAGGGAAATTTGTTTCTCTGGCGAAAATTATATGAAATTTTACACACGACAGCTTATATCTCGAGAACGGTGCGTCCTACGAGAAAAAAGCAGAATACTTTTTTGTTGCTCATGACTTGATCTAGAGGATGGCATTGGAAAATTTACAAAATTATCGCTATTTGGGCAAATTTTTGAAAAAGAACAGGGAAATTTGTTTCTCTGGCGAAAATTATATGAAATTTTACATCGGCCTTGAAGGAAGGTCAATCTAAATTGTTGCTCTTGACGTGAACTTACATTGTGCGAGTTTTCATCACTCTCACTCACCGGCGAGCCGATAATTTACATTATTTTTCAACTTAAAGTCCCTTATTCATTAAAAATTATACCCTTATAAAGGCATATTTTTCCGTTCTCCTATTCCATACTCTAGATCAAGTTAAAAGCTACAATATCGGCCTCAGTCACTTTGCTATAGGACGCACGGTTTTTGAGATATGAGCAAAGTAAGGGCAACATTCATGATTTTTTCAATACAGAAAAATCGACATCTGTAGCGGTTCTGGTGGCTCGTATGGAATTTTCGACAGCTTATATCTCGAGAACGGTGCGTCCTACGAGAAAAAAGCAGTATACTTGTTTGTAGCTCATGACTTGATCTAGAGAATGGCATTGGAAAATTTACAAAATTATCGCTATTTGGGCAAATTTTTGAAAAAGAACAGGGAAATTTGTTTCTCTGGCGAAAATTATATGAAATTTTACATCGGCCTTGAAGGAAGGTCAATCTAAATTGTTGCTCTTGACGTGAATTTACATTGTGCGAGTTTTCATCACTCTCACTCACCGGCGAGCCGATAATTTACATTATTTTTCAACTTAAAGTCCCTTATTCATTAAAAATTATACCCTTATAAAGGCATATTTTTCCGTTCTCCTATTCCATACTCTAGATCAAGTTAAAAGCTACAATATCGGCCTCAGTCACTTTGCTATAGGACGCACGGTTTTTGAGATATGAGCTAAGTAAGGCCAACATTCATGATTTTTTCAATGCAGAAAAATCGACATCTGTAGCGTTTCTGGTGGCTCGTATGGAATTTTCGACAGCTTATATCTCGAGAACGGTGCGTCCTACGAGAAAAAAGCAGTATACTTTTTTGTAGCTCATGACTTGATCTAGAGGATGGCATTGGAAAATTTACAAAATTATCGCTATTTGGGCAAATTTTTGAAAAAGAACAGGGAAATTTGTTTCTCTGGCGAAAATTATATGAAATTTTACACACGACAGCTTATATCTCGAGAACGGTGCGTCCTACGAGAAAAAAGCAGTATACTTTTTTGTAGCTCATGACTTGATCTAGAGGATGGCATTGGAAAATTTACAAAATTATCGCTATTTGGGCAAATTTTTGAAAAAGAACAGGGAAATTTGTTTCTCTGGCGAAAATTATATGAAATTTTACACACGACAGCTTATATCTCGAGAACGGTGCGTCCTACGAGAAAAAAGCAGAATACTTTTTTGTTGCTCATGACTTGATCTAGAGGATGGCATTGGAAAATTTACAAAATTATCGCTATTTGGGCAAATTTTTGAAAAAGAACAGGGAAATTTGTTTCTCTGGCGAAAATTATATGAAATTTTACATCGGCCTTGAAGGAAGGTCAATCTAAATTGTTGCTCTTGACGTGAACTTACATTGTGCGAGTTTTCATCACTCTCACTCACCGGCGAGCCGATAATTTACATTATTTTTCAACTTAAAGTCCCTTATTCATTAAAAATTATACCCTTATAAAGGCATATTTTTCCGTTCTCCTATTCCATACTCTAGATCAAGTTAAAAGCTACAATATCGGCCTCAGTCACTTTGCTATAGGACGCACGGTTTTTGAGATATGAGCAAAGTAAGGCCAACATTCATGATTTTTTCAATGCAGAAAAATCGACATCTGTAGCGTTTCTGGTGGCTCGTATGGCATTTTCGACAGCTTATATCTCGAGAACGGTGCGTCCTACGAGAAAAAAGCAGTATACTTTTTTGTAGCTCATGACTTGATCTAGAGAATGGCATTGGAAAATTTACAAAATTATCGCTATTTGGGCAAATTTTTGAAAAAGAACAGGGAAATTTGTTTCTCTGGCGAAAATTATATGAAATTTTACATCGGCCTTGAAGGAAGGTCAATCTAAATTGTTGCTCTTGACGTGAACTTACATTGTGCGAGTTTTCATCACTCTCACTCACCGGCGAGCCGATAATTTACATTATTTTTCAACTTAAAGTCCCTTATTCATTAAAAATTATACCCTTATAAAGGCATATTTTTCCGTTCTCCTATTCCATACTCTAGATCAAGTTAAAAGCTACAATATCGGCCTCAGTCACTTTGCTATAGGACGCACGGTTTTTGAGATATGAGCTAAGTAAGGCCAACATTCATGATTTTTTCAATGCAGAAAAATCGACATCTGTAGCGTTTCTGGTGGCTCGTATGGAATTTTCGACAGCTTATATCTCGAGAACGGTGCGTCCTACGAGAAAAAAGCAGTATACTTTTTTGTAGCTCATGACTTGATCTAGAGGATGGCATTGGAAAATTTACAAAATTATCGCTATTTGGGCAAATTTTTGAAAAAGAACAGGGAAATTTGTTTCTCTGGCGAAAATTATATGAAATTTTACACACGACAGCTTATATCTCGAGAACGGTGCGTCCTACGAGAAAAAAGCAGTATACTTTTTTGTAGCTCATGACTTGATCTAGAGGATGGCATTGGAAAATTTACAAAATTATCGCTATTTGGGCAAATTTTTGAAAAAGAACAGGGAAATTTGTTTCTCTGGCGAAAATTATATGAAATTTTACACACGACAGCTTATATCTCGAGAACGGTGCGTCCTACGAGAAAAAAGCAGAATACTTTTTTGTTGCTCATGACTTGATCTAGAGGATGGCATTGGAAAATTTACAAAATTATCGCTATTTGGGCAAATTTTTGAAAAAGAACAGGGAAATTTGTTTCTCTGGCGAAAATTATATGAAATTTTACATCGGCCTTGAAGGAAGGTCAATCTAAATTGTTGCTCTTGACGTGAACTTACATTGTGCGAGTTTTCATCACTCTCACTCACCGGCGAGCCGATAATTTACATTATTTTTCAACTTAAAGTCCCTTATTCATTAAAAATTATACCCTTATAAAGGCATATTTTTCCGTTCTCCTATTCCATACTCTAGATCAAGTTAAAAGCTACAATATCGGCCTCAGTCACTTTGCTATAGGACGCACGGTTTTTGAGATATGAGCAAAGTAAGGCCAACATTCATGATTTTTTCAATGCAGAAAAATCGACATCTGTAGCGTTTCTGGTGGCTCGTATGGAATTTTCGACAGCTTATATCTCGAGAACGGTGCGTCCTACGAGAAAAAAGCAGTATACTTTTTTGTAGCTCATGACTTGATCTAGAGGATGGCATTGGAAAATTTACAAAATTATCGCTATTTGGGCAAATTTTTGAAAAAGAACAGGGAAATTTGTTTCTCTGGCGAAAATTATATGAAATTTTACACACGACAGCTTATATCTCGAGAACGGTGCGTCCTACGAGAAAAAAGCAGTATACTTTTTTGTAGCTCATGACTTGATCTAGAGGATGGCATTGGAAAATTTACAAAATTATCGCTATTTGGGCAAATTTTTGAAAAAGAACAGGGAAATTTGTTTCTCTGGCGTAAGTTATATGAAATTTTACATCGGCTTTGAAGGAAGGTCAATCTAAATTGTTGCTCTTGACGTGAATTTACATTGTGCGAGTATTCATCACTCTCACTCACCGGCGAGCCGATAATTTACATTATTTTTCAACTTAAAGTCCCTTATTCATTAAAAATTATACCCTTATAAAGGCATATTTTTCCGTTCTCCTATTCCATACTCTAGATCAAGTTAAAAGCTACAATATCGGCCTCAGTCACTTTGCTATAGGACGCACGGTTTTTGAGATATGAGCAAAGTAAGGCCAACATTCATGATTTTTTCAATGCAGAAAAATCGACATCTGTAGCGTTTCTGGTGGCTCGTATGGAATTTTCGACAGCTTATATCTCGAGAACGGTGCGTCCTACGAGAAAAAAGCAGTATACTTTTTTGTAGCTCATGACTTGATCTAGAGGATGGCATTGGAAAATTTACAAAATTATCGCTATTTGGGCAAATTTTTGAAAAAGAACAGGGAAATTTGTTTCTCTGGCGAAAATTATATGAAATTTTACATCGGCTTTGAAGGAAGGTCAATCTAAATTGTTGCTCTTGACGTGAATTTACATTGTGCGAGTATTCATCACTCTCACTCACCGGCGAGCCGATAATTTACATTATTTTTCAACTTAAAGTCCCTTATTCATTAAAAATTATACCCTTATAAAGGCATAATTTTCCTTTCTCCTATTCCATACTCTAGATCAAGTTAAAAGCTACAATATCGGCCTCAGTCACTTTGCTATAGGACGCACGGTTTTTGAGATATGAGCAAAGTAAGGCCAACATTCATGATTTTTTCAATGCAGAAAAATCGACATCTGTAGCGTTTCTGGTGGCTCGTATGGAATTTTCGACAGCTTATATCTCGAGAACGGTGCGTCCTACGAGAAAAAAGCAGTATACTTTTTTGTAGCTCATGACTTGATCTAGAGGATGACATTGGAAAATTTACAAAATTATCGCTATTTGGGCAAATTTTTGAAAAAGAACAGGGAAATTTGTTTCTCTGGCGAAAATTATATGAAATTTTACATCGGCCTTGAAGGAAGGTCAATCTAAATTGTTGCTCTTGACGTGAATTTACATTGTGCGAGTTTTCATCACTCTCACTCACCGGCGAGCCGATAATTTACATTATTTTTCAACTTAAAGTCCCTTATTCATTAAAAATTATACCCTTATAAAGGCATATTTTTCCGTTCTCCTATTCCATACTCTAGATCAAGTTAAAAGCTACAATATCGGCCTCAGTCACTTTGCTATAGGACGCACGGTTTTTGAGATATGAGCAAAGTAAGGCCAACATTCATGATTTTTTCAATGCAGAAAAATCGACATCTGTAGGGGTTCTGGTGGCTCATATAGAATTTTCGACAGCTTATATCTTAGGAACGGTGCGTCCTACGAGAAAAAAGCTGTATACTTTTTTGTAGCTCATGACTTGATCTAGAGGATGGCATTGGAAAATTTACAAAATTATCGCTATTTGGGCAAATTTTTTAAAAAGAACAGGGAAATTTGTTTCTTTGGCGTAAATTATATGAAATTTTACATCGGCTTTGAAGGAAGGTCAATCTAAATTGTTGCTCTTGACGTGAATTTACATTGTGCGAGTTTTCATCACTCTCACTCACCGGCGAGCCGATAATTTACATTATTTTTCAACTTAAAGTCCCTTATTCATTAAAAATTATACCCTTATAAAGGCATATTTTTCCGTTCTCCTATTCCATACTCTAGATCAAGTTAAAAGCTACAATATCGGCCTCAGTCACTTTGCTATAGGACGCACGGTTTTTGAGATATAAGCAAAGTAAGGCCAACATTCATGATTTTTTCAATGCAGAAAAATCGACATCTGTAGCGTTTCTGGTGGCTCGTATGGAATTTTCGACAGCTTATATCTCGAGAACGGTGCGTCCTACGAGAAAAAAGCAGTATACTTTTTTGTAGCTCATGACTTGATCTAGAGGATGGCATTGGAAAATTTACAAAATTATCGCTATTTGGGCAAATTTTTGAAAAAGAACAGGGAAATTTGTTTCTCTGGCGAAAATTATATGAAATTTTACATCGGCCTTGAAGGAAGGTCAATCTAAATTGTTGCTATTGACGTGAATTTACATTGTGCGAGTTTTCATCACTCTCACTCACCGGCGAGCCGATAATTTGCATTATTTTTCAACTTAAAGTCCCTTATTCATTAAAAATTATACCCTTATAAAGGCATATTTTTCCGTTCTCCTATTCCATACTCTAGATCAAGTTAAAAGCTACAATATCGGCCTCAGTCACTTTGCTCTAGGACGCACGGTTTTTGAGATATGAGCAAAGTAAGGCCAACATTCATGATTTTTTCAATGCAGAAAAATCGACATCTGTAGCGTTTCTGGTGGCTCGTATGGAATTTTCGACAGCTTATATCTCGAGAACGGTGCGTCCTACGAGAAAAAAGCAGTATACTTTTTTGTAGCTCATGACTTGATCTAGAGGATGGCATTGGAAAATTTACAAAATTATCGCTATTTGGGCAAATTTTTGAAAAAGAACAGGGAAATTTGTTTCTCTGGCGAAAATTATATGAAATTTTACATCGGCTTTGAAGGAAGGTCAATCTAAATTGTTGCTCTTGACGTGAATTTACATTGTGCGAGTTTTCATCACTCTCACTCACCGGCGAGCCGATAATTTACATTATTTTTCAACTTAAAGTCCCTTATTCATTAAAAATTATACCCTTATAAAGGCATATTTTTCCGTTCTCCTATTCCATACTCTAGATCAAGTTAAAAGCTACAATATCGGCCTCAGTCACTTTGCTATAGGACGCACGGTTTTTGAGATATGAGCAAAGTAAGGCCAACATTCATGATTTTTTCAATGCAGAAAAATCGACATCTGTAGCGTTTCTGGTGGCTCGTATGGAATTTTCGACAGCTTATATCTCGAGAACGGTGCGTCCTACGAGAAAAAAGCAGTATACTTTTTTGTAGCTCATGACTTGATCTAGAGGATGACATTGGAAAATTTACAAAATTATCGCTATTTGGGCAAATTTTTGAAAAAGAACAGGGAAATTTGTTTCTCTGGCGAAAATTATATGAAATTTTACATCGGCCTTGAAGGAAGGCCAATCTAAATTGTTGCTCTTGACGTGAATTTACATTGTGCGAGTTTTCATCACTCTCACTCACCGGCGAGCCGATAATTTACATTATTTTTCAACTTAAAGTCCCTTATTCATTAAAAATTATACCCTTATAAAGGCATATTTTTCCGTTCTCCTATTCCATACTCTAGATCAAGTTAAAAGCTACAATATCGGCCTCAGTCACTTTGCTATAGGACGCACGGTTTTTGAGATATGAGCAAAGTAAGGCCAACATTCATGATTTTTTCAATGCAGAAAAATCGACATCTGTAGGGGTTCTGGTGGCTCATATAGAATTTTCGACAGCTTATATCTTAGGAACGGTGCGTCCTACGAGAAAAAAGCTGTATACTTTTTTGTAGCTCATGACTTGATCTAGAGGATGGCATTGGAAAATTTACAAAATTATCGCTATTTGGGCAAATTTTTTAAAAAGAACAGGGAAATTTGTTTCTTTGGCGTAAATTATATGAAATTTTACATCGGCTTTGAAGGAAGGTCAATCTAAATTCTTGCTCTTGACGTGAATTTACATTGTGCGAGTTTTCATCACTCTCACTCTGGTTTCTCTGGCGAAAATTATATGAAATTTTACATCGGCCTTGAAGGAAGGTCAATCTAAATTGTTGCTCTTGACGTGAATTTACATTGTGCGAGTTTTCATCACTCTCACTCACCGGCGAGCCGATAATTTACATTATTTTTCAACTTAAAGTCCCTTATTCATTAAAAATTATACCCTTATAAAGGCATATTTTTCCGTTCTCCTATTCCATACTCTAGATCAAGTTAAAAGCTACAATATCGGCCTCAGTCACTTTGCTATAGGACGCACGGTTTTTGAGATATGAGCAAAGTAAGGCCAACATTCATGATTTTTTCAATGCAGAAAAATCGACATCTGTAGCGTTTCTGGTGGCTCGTATGGAATTTTCGACAGCTTATATCTCGAGAACGGTGCGTCCTACGAGAAAAAAGCAGTATACTTTTTTGTAGCTCATGACTTGATCTAGAGGATGACATTGGAAAATTTACAAAATTATCGCTATTTGGGCAAATTTTTGAAAAAGAACAGGGAAATTTGTTTCTCTGGCGAAAATTATATGAAATTTTACATCGGCCTTGAAGGAAGGTCAATCTAAATTGTTGCTCTTGACGTGAATTTACATTGTGCGAGTTTTCATCACTCTCACTCACCGGCGAGCCGATAATTTACATTATTTTTCAACTTAAAGTCCCTTATTCATTAAAAATTATACCCTTATAAAGGCATATTTTTCCGTTCTCCTATTCCATACTCTAGATCAAGTTAAAAGCTACAATATCGGCCTCAGTCACTTTGCTATAGGACGCACGGTTTTTGAGATATGAGCAAAGTAAGGCCAACATTCATGATTTTTTCAATGCAGAAAAATCGACATCTGTAGCGTTTCTGGTGGCTCGTATGGAATTTTCGACAGCTTATATCTCGAGAACGGTGCGTCCTACGAGAAAAAAGCAGTATACTTTTTTGTAGCTCATGACTTGATCTAGAGGATGGCATTGGAAAATTTACAAAATTATCGCTATTTGGGCAAATTTTTGAAAAAGAACAGGGAAATTTGTTTCTCTGGCGAAAATTATATGAAATTTTACACACGACAGCTTATATCTCGAGAACGGTGCGTCCTACGAGAAAAAAGCAGAATACTTTTTTGTTGCTCATGACTTGATCTAGAGGATGGCATTGGAAAATTTACAAAATTATCGTTATTTGGGCAAATTTTTGAAAAAGAACAGGGAAATTTGTTTCTCTGGCGAAAATTATATGAAATTTTACATCGGCCTTGAAGGAAGGTCAATCTAAATTGTTGCTCTTGACGTGAATTTACATTGTGCGAGTTTTCATCACTCTCACTCACCGGCGAGCCGATAATTTACATTATTTTTCAACTTAAAGTCCCTTATTCATTAAAAATTATACCCTTATAAAGGCATATTTTTCCGTTCTCCTATTCCATACTCTAGATCAAGTTAAAAGCTACAATATCGGCCTCAGTCACTTTGCTATAGGACGCACGGTTTTTGAGATATGAGCAAAGTAAGGCCAACATTCATGATTTTTTCAATGCAGAAAAATCGACATCTGTAGCGTTTCTGGTGGCTCGTATGGAATTTTCGACAGCTTATATCTCGAGAACGGTGCGTCCTACGAGAAAAAAGCAGTATACTTTTTTGTAGCTCATGACTTGATCTAGAGGATGGCATTGGAAAATTTACAAAATTATCGCTATTTGGGCAAATTTTTGAAAAAGAACAGGGAAATTTGTTTCTCTGGCGTAAGTTATATGAAATTTTACATCGGCTTTGAAGGAAGGTCAATCTAAATTGTTGCTCTTGACGTGAATTTACATTGTGCGAGTATTCATCACTCTCACTCACCGGCGAGCCGATAATTTACATTATTTTTCAACTTAAAGTCCCTTATTCATTAAAAATTATACCCTTATAAAGGCATATTTTTCCGTTCTCCTATTCCATACTCTAGATCAAGTTAAAAGCTACAATATCGGCCTCAGTCACTTTGCTCTAGGACGCACGGTTTTTGAGATATGAGCAAAGTAAGGCCAACATTCATGATTTTTTCAATGCAGAAAAATCGACATTTGTAGCGTTTCTGGTGGCTCGTATAGAATTTTCGACAGCTTATATCTCGAGAACGGTGCGTCCTACGAGAAAAAAGCAGTATACTTTTTTGTAGCTCATGACTTGATCTAGAGGATGGCATTGGAAAATTTACAAAATTATCGCTATTTGGGCAAATTTTTGAAAAAGAACAGGGAAATTTGTTTCTCTGGCGTAAGTTATATGAAATTTTACATCGGCTTTGAAGGAAGGTCAATCTAAATTGTTGCTCTTGACGTGAATTTACATTGTGCGAGTATTCATCACTCTCACTCACCGGCGAGCCGATAATTTACATTATTTTTCAACTTAAAGTCCCTTATTCATTAAAAATTATACCCTTATAAAGGCATATTTTTCCGTTCTCCTATTCCATACTCTAGATCAAGTTAAAAGCTACAATATCGGCCTCAGTCACTTTGCTATAGGACGCACGGTTTTTGAGATATGAGCAAAGTAAGGCCAACATTCATGATTTTTTCAATGCAGAAAAATTGACATCTGTAGGGGTTCTGGTGGCTCGTATAGAATTTTCGACAGCTTATATCTTGAGAACGGTGCGTCCTACGAGAAA
Source organism: Eristalis intricaria (assembly GCA_964034865.1). NCBI lineage: Eukaryota > Metazoa > Arthropoda > Insecta > Diptera > Syrphidae > Eristalis > Eristalis intricaria. The sequence continues at coordinate 35,359,398 of OZ035875.1, forward strand.
AAAGCAGTATACTTTTTTGTAGCTCATGACTTGATCTAGAGGATGGCATTGGAAAATTTACAAAATTATCGCTATTTGGGAAAATTTTTGAAAAAGAACAGGGAAATTTGTTTCTCTGGCGAAAATTATATGAAATTTTACATCGGCCTTGAAGGAAGGTCAATCTAAATTGTTGCTCTTGACGTGAATTTACATTGTGCGAGTTTTCATCACTCTCACTCACCGGCGAGCCGATAATTTACATTATTTTTCAACTTAAAGTCCCTTATTCATTAAAAATTATACCCTTATAAAGGCATATTTTTCCGTTCTCCTATTCCATACTCTAGATCAAGTTAAAAGCTACAATATCGGCCTCAGTCACTTTGCTATAGGACGCACGGTTTTTGAGATATGAGCAAAGTAAGGCCAACATTCATGATTTTTTCAATGCAGAAAAATCGACATCTGTAGCGTTTCTGGTGGCTCGTATGGAATTTTCGACAGCTTATATCTCGAGAACGGTGCGTCCTACGAGAAAAAAGCAGTATACTTTTTTGTAGCTCATGACTTGATCTAGAGGATGGCATTGGAAAATTTACAAAATTATCGCTATTTGGGCAAATTTTTGAAAAAGAACAGGGAAATTTGTTTCTCTGGCGTAAGTTATATGAAATTTTACATCGGCTTTGAAGGAAGGTCAATCTAAATTGTTGCTCTTGACGTGAATTTACATTGTGCGAGTTTTCATCACTCTCACTCACCGGCGAGGCGATAATTTACATTATTTTACAACTTAAAGTCCCTTATTCATTAAAAATTATACCCTTATAACGGTATATTTTTCCGTTCTCCTATCCCATCCACTAGATCAAGTCAAAAGCTGTAATATCGGCTTCAGTCGCTTTGCTATAGGACGCACGGTTTTTGAGATATGAGCTAAGTAAGGCCAACATTAATGATTTTTTCAATACAGAAAAATCGACATCTGTAGGGGTTCTGGCGGCTCATATAGAATTTTCGACAGCTTATATCTTGAGAACGGTGCGTCCTATGAGAAAAAAGCAGTTTACTTTTTTGTAGCTCATGACTTGATCTAGAGGATGGCATTGGAAAATTTACAAAATTATCGCTATTTGGGCAGTCCAAAGTCTCGGATTCGATTAATATACGTAAGAGCACATCACAAAACGTGCGCAGAAGTCATCGGTAGGCTTAACACGTCCGGTTTGGCAGTCGGGAGATGATGTGGAAAAACGGCTAAAAATCGACCTAGAGTTATGGAAGAAATTTTATGTGAAAATTTCGATGTCGGGCTACGCATTCCAGTCTCGGATACGATTAATATTCGTGAGAACACATCACCAAACTTGTTATCGGTAGGTCTTTTTTATGGATGTGGAATCTTCTTCAAGATACTTGTAACCCGTGCTACCAGCATGAACTACTCACAGGATATTATTCTCCTTTTAACTCGCGCCTACGTCCTAAACCACTCCTCTGCACACTTCTACCAAATTTTATGTAAAAATTTCGATGTCGGGCTACGCATTCCAAAGTCTCGGATACGATTAATATTCGTGAGAACACATCACCAAACTTGTTATCGGTAGGTCTTTTTTATGGATGTGGAATCTTCTTCAAGATACTTGTAACCCGTGCTACCAGCATGAACTACTCACAGGATATTATTCTCCTTTTAACTCGCGCCTACGTCCTAAACCACTCCTCTGCACACTTCTACCAAATTTTATGTGAAAATTTCGATGTCGGGCTACGCATTCCAAAGTCTCGGATACGATTAATATTCGTGAGAACACATCACCAAACTTGTTATCGGTAGGTCTTTTTTATGGATGTGGAATCTTCTTCAAGATACTTGTAACCCGTGCTACCAGCATGAACTACTCACAGGATATTATTCTCCTTTTAACTCGCGCCTACGTCCTAAACCACTCCTCTGCACACTTCTACCAAATTTTATGTGAAAATTTCGATGTCGAGCTCATTCCAGGACATCTGAATATTCGGGTAATTTTGCATATCTGGCATCGTCGATTTGCAGCCTTTTTTCAAATCACCTCCAACTGCCACATCGGTCCTGTTAGACCTAACTAGGACTTATAAACACCTTTGATTTTGTTTTCGCGTTGTTTCTTTTCACCGTGCTGCATGTACCGTTTTAACTAAATTCCTTTCGAAGGATACAATATAATGAAGTTATCTGTGTTTTGGGTTTAAGATACATACCTGCCCTCAGAAATCTCACCTAACTTAGAGATACGTACCATCACTCAAGAACGAAGTTTTTTTCCCGACAGGGAATTGTTCCATTTCTTAACAATAACCTAGTATCACATCATATAAATTGTAAAAACATATTAGAAAGGTTAAATGTAAGCTTATGTGTGAAAAATGTTTCTTGTCGCTTTATTGATTAAGTAACGAAAAAATAATTTATTTATCATTTTGGTTATACATTATTATAAGCAGTTTGAACACAAAATAATTATTCAATAATTAACGAAAAATAATAAAAACCATATTTTGGATATAACATAGGTAAATAAACTCTTGAAAAGAAAAACAAACAAACGAACATAAGTGCATAAAAAACGGTGCAATAAAGTACTTGATGAAGAAAAAAATAATATCATTTGACATTTGACTATTTTCTCTTTATGATACTAAAGTAAGTAGTCGATTCATGATAACCCATTTTTTTCTCGATGTTTGGCTTCTCTCTGCAATAAAAATATTTACATACATATATTTAAATATATTTTAACACAGTAATTGCTACTTACGATATATTACCGTAGAAAAATATTGCATCCTCTTTCATCCTTTCCCCAGCTAAAGGTATTTTTGTGTTCACTTTTAAGTAGTTAGGAATTGAATTCTGAAACATAATCAACCTCATTAATATGGAAATATCGAACTACTTATTTTTCATTTTTAATACAGTACACTCTCGATAACGTGAACAATTAAAAAGCAAGGGAGTTCACTTAGCGGGAGAGTTCACTTTTGAGAAGGTCAAACTTTAATAAAAGAATAGTGCAATCCCACCATAGATTTTCATTTTAAAACATCTTATCTTTATCAATATATATAATAATGCGTTTTTCCTTTCACACAACAGTATAATTACTTCATTTATTTAATTTAAAATAAAAAGTAATTGCATGGGAACATATAAATATTCGTCAACAGCCTGATAGGTCGTTATCAGTGCGGTTTCAGGCCGGGGAAGCCAATCATCGACCAAATCTTCACATTGCGGCAAAGCCTGGGAAAAAACCAAGGGGATGCACCCACCACCTATTCATCGATTTCAAGGCCGCATATGACAGCGTGCATAGAGACGAGCTATACAGCGCCATGTCTAGTTTTGACATTCCTGCCAAGCTCATCAGGTTGTGCAGAATGACGATGGAGAAGTGTCGCTACTCCATCAAGGTCGGTAACGAACTCACCGAGTCCTTCAATGTCAAAAAAGGTCTTAGACAAGGGGACGCGCTGTGATGTGGCTTTTTCAACATAATTCTTGAGAAGATCGTGCAGAAGTCACACGCTAACACAAGAGGCACGATCTTCCAAAAGTCCGTACAACTGCTAGCATACGCGGGTGACATTGACGTGATTGGTCGAACACAGCGAGCCGTCAATGAAGCGTTTGCTGGTATAGAAGCGGAGACGGATAAATGGGTTTAGCGGTGAGCTAAGACAAAACGAAGTATATAATAATAATAATAATAATAAAATATGGGTGGCGCGACAGTCCGAGGCGGACCTGGGCCTAGCTTCTCAGCAACCACACGTGTTGTGCGTGCTATTGTTCTCTCACGCGTGGAAGTATATGCTATAATCAAGAAAGACGCACAACATCGACGACCAAAACGTCACCTTTGGCAGCTATAACTTCAAGGTAGTGAAGGACTTCGTCTACCTCGGCTCGCAAGTAAACAGCACGAGCAACAACAGTGCCGAGATTAAACGCAGAATTACTCTTGCCAATCGCTGTTTCTTTGGGCTCAAGAGTTAATTGAGCAGTAGAGCCTTCTATCGAAGGACCAAGCTAACATTATATAACACCTTGATCATCCCTGTTCTGCTGTAGGGCGCGGAGGTAGGACAATCAAAAGCGGATAAGGAAGTCCTTGGTCTCTTCGAGATAAAAGTTCTGCGTGCGATCTTTAGTCCTGTTTACGTTGACGGTTGCTGGAGGAAAAGATTCAACCACTAACTGTACGGGCTGTACAGCGACATGAGTCTAATCGAACGTCTACGGATTCAACGCCTAAGATGACTGGGCCATGTAGAGCGCACGGACAACGCTGCTCCAGCTAGAAGAGTCTTCGACTCCAAACCAGTGGGACAACGCAATAGAGGACGCCCACGGAACCGATGGCGCACCCAGGTGGAGAAGGACCTCAATCGACTTGGTGTGCGCAGTTGGAGACAGTTGGCTAAAGATCGTGCCGACTGGAGAGGCTTGCTGGTTGAGGTCCAGGTCCACCCCGGACTGTAGCGCCACCAGAAGAAGAAGGATATAAAAAAAAGTTACAAAAATAAATATATAATATGAGCGGCGCTTCAATCCGTAGAGGGCCAGAGCCTAGCTTCTATAGCAACCACCCGTTTTTTGCATGCTTTTGTTCTGTCACGAGTGAAAGGACCTACAGTTTAATGCCGACTACGAACGGCCAAGCTTGGGAAGCTTTATATATAGACAGTTATTACTCTTTGAAAATTGTCAGTGACTCTAAAGAGGTAAGGCCGTTAAGAATGGGGAATCTAACCCAATCATCGAGGTTCAGCTGCGTAGGAGTCGACGCACCAACCATGATAAAAAAAGTATCAATACATATTGAACACGCCCGTGTTACCGATAAGAGATATAATGGACAATCAGTCAATTTTTCTTCTCCAAACGCATTCTCACTGCTTTTCCCTAAGTATTGTACCAAGTGTAAGGAATTTCAAGCTAAAATGTAATGTATAGCCTCACAAAAAGCTCTTATTAAAACAACAGTGCAATAATTGTATGTAAAATCTCTTTAAGAGTATAAAAGAAGGATCATCGGCCAATGATAAAACACTGGATAGGGATAGGGATAGGGAATGCATCCTGTGTGGACTGCATTCCCTTGCATTTCACACGTACTTTTACATAAACCATGGATCCAACACGCAATGGGAAATGGCGTCAGATTCTTGAATTTAGTGGGAAAAATTGAGGCTAATTGCTGAATTTGCACACAATCCATGTATGTGGGATAAAATGTAATATAATGCCCAGTTAACTGAAATTATTTAATTCTTAAGAATATATATAGGGCCTATACAGACCATATCCAACAAATTAACTCAAAAAAACAGGTCCACTCTATACGCTTAATTCATTAATTCCGAAAACTCATTTCGTGCTGAGGAATCTCTCGTCAACTGCATGATCATCTACCGGGTAGTGTCACGTACTAATCGCTGTAGTATTAGCAATATCTGTGCGAGTACTACTTAGAAGAAAGTTAGTTCGTGCTATGTTGTACTCCATTTCTTACTCGATATTAGACAGTTAATTAGCCAAGACTGTGTGAATGTCTAAGGCCGATTCGATTATATACGAGAAAACTGATCCAGTTGTGTCGCGCCACGCTAAGACACACACGATGCACCGTGCAGTTCGGCTCAAGGACTTTCGACCCCTTTGCCACCTGCACCGGATTTAGGCAAGGAGATTCGCTATCGTGTGATTTCTTCAATCTGGTATTGGAGAAGATAGTGCGGCGGGCAGCTGTAAACACGAATGGCACTTTTCCACAAATCAGCCCAACTGTTGGGGTACGCAGATGACATCGACATAGTCGCGCGTTCCCAACGTACCGCAGTGAAAAAAAAAACAGGTCCACTCTATACGCTTAATTCATTAATTCCGAAAACTCATGACTTCAAATTTCATAATTTGTTAAGAACAATGACAAGATATTGCGACTAGCACAAATGGATGAAAATGGTTGTTAAAATTAGCAATTCATTTCTGTCGCTATTTTTGTAAAATGTAGAAGAGCAAAGAAACTTCGTATTTTATGTGATTCGTGCTGACGCTTTAGTAATATTGTTATTATACAGGTAACTACCTGTTCGTATGAATGCAAATTATAAGTTATTATTTAAATACGAAAACATACACTATGTTGTGCATTCATTAATTTTGTCCAATATCCCAGATTATAACTTGCGTCATAAACATAAGCTTTGTTCGTTCTCACACGTATACACAGACCCGAGGCAAAAATCGTATACAAAACAGAGGTACAAGTTGGATATCAATATTCTCTGTTATCTCTGACGGTCAATATCACAAATCACCTAATAGAGATATTTAACTTCATCGTTTCTTCATGAAATTTTGGTAACGACCGAAAGAACAAGATCACCAATTAAAGCTGCTGACATGAGACTCCATCGTGCTGCTGTGGGAATTCTCACCGGGATAGGATGAGAAACACGGCAACGAGTACCTCAATGTTGCTCGTTGGTTTGGTCATGTGACACGAATGTCCATCAGGTAGACGACCACTTGACAGACGCAGGATGAGGTGGTTGGACCACCTTGCTTGCCTGGTTACGCTTGGGATATCAGACCCCTGATGAGTTGGAGTCGATGGCAGAGGATCGGGTAGCCGGGAGATTTCTCGTGCGTGGTTTACGCCCGAGACCCCTTTAGTGGCCCATGTGGGTCAGAAGATGATCATGATGATCTTAAATTAACAAAATATGGTTTAAAATTGAAGAATAAGATATATATGTTGATGGAGTATTCCCCATCCTGCGCAGAGTTGTGTGTGTCACAGGTGCTGGTTCTTAGAGAACCCAATTAGCACTAAGTGCCGTTTTGAAACAACAACTCTGAAAATTGAATGTATTATGAATCAATTAATTCGAAACGAGCAAACCGAACGGAACGTATCCTTTCACACGATCGTTGGGCACTTTCCCTTTCACTCAAGGGGGTAATTTATTTTATTATTGATTTTTATTATTATTACTGATTCGATTCAGGAAGGGATCATTTTTATTCCTATCGCTCAGGTTTGCCTGAAACTGTTGCCTTGCTTTATCCTGGCAAGCGCTGGCCAAGATGAAAGGAAGTTTTTCAAAGATTCTAGTTCAGCCGAGTTATTACAACTATGGTAGTTCAGTGTTATGAGGAATCTCTCGTCAACTGCATGATCATCTACCGGGTAGTGTCACGTACTAATCGCTGTAGTATTAGCAATATCTGTGCGAGTACTACTTAGAAGAAAGTTAGTTCGTGCTATGTTGTACTCCATTTCTTACTCGATATTAGACAGTTAATTAGCCAAGACTGTGTGAATGTCTAAGGCCGATTCGATTATATACGAGAAAACTGATCCAGTTGTGTCGCGCCACGCTAAGACACACACGATGCACCGTGCAGTTCGGCTCAAGGACTTTCGACCCCTTTGCCACCTGCACCGGATTTAGGCAAGGAGATTCGCTATCGTGTGATTTCTTCAATCTGGTATTGGAGAAGATAGTGCGGCGGGCAGCTGTAAACACGAATGGCACTTTTCCACAAATCAGCCCAACTGTTGGGGTACGCAGATGACATCGACATAGTCGCGCGTTCCCAACGTACCGCAGTGGAAACTTTTAAGGCGATTGAGGAGCAGGCGAAACGACTCAATGTCAGTGAGGACAAAACGAAATATATGCTGTCGATCAAGAAACGTTCCGTTGCACATCATCGTGGTTAAAACATTGCGATTGACAGCTACAATTTCTAGGTAGTAGGATCGCCCTTGGCAAACGCTGTTACTCGGTTTATGAGAACAACTGGGCTCAAAACACCAGACTCAAAGGACTCTGCACTTCAAAACTCTTAATTTGTCAGTCCTGCCGTATGGAGCCGAAAGTTGAACGCTAAGCAAAACTGCGAAGCTGATTCTTGGAAGGAAAAATTCTACGTCGCGTATATGGTCCCGTCTGCGAGGAAGGTAAATGGAGGGGAAGAAACAACCTTGAACTCTACAAGCTGTATCAGGATGGCAAAAATCCGTCGACTACATCAGCCACATCAAGCGCATGGACAACAATGCTCCAGCAAAGCGGGTCTTTAAATCCGAGCCTCCTCTCGAAGGCAACCGCTTGGCAAACCCAGCCGGAGATGGTTGGACCAAGTACAAAAATTAGCTTGTGTCGTACGTTCTTTACCCCCGCTACAACTTTAGTGGGTCATGCGGGTCAGAAGATGATGATGATGATGACCTACCGTGTAAAAACAGAATTATGTGTATTTATTTGTTCGTCCTCATCGAACGATGTATTTTTCTGCATCATTAACAATTATTCGAACTGCAACAAAGCGTCATACTATCGGATGTGTTTTTATTTAAGGTATACCTCGCAGAAACCAGGTTTTAACATGTACATATAAACTTTCTGTAGTTGTAATATGACTTGCTTCAAATGATAATGAAATGTATATAATAATAAATATGAATACCTTTTGGTCCTCTGTGGTTGGATGTATTTCCTCTACACCGCAGGTTTGCAACGTTTTAAAGAGTTCCCCTACTTTATCTTGCGATGGTATTGCTCTTAATATTCTGAAAAGTTCTTCGTCGTTAAGCTTGAGAAATGCCTGAGTATGATTACTGCGCACATCTAAAATATTATATCTGAAAATGGAAAATGCTTAGTTCAATTTCGCTATATCTACATATAATTGTTAACAAATGAAAGGACTGTTTTAATGATGAAATAAAATACAAAAGACATGATACATGCATAGACAGTATGAAACATCACAAATGTCATATAATCACCTTACCTTTGAGAGACACAAAAAATCTCAATCTATTAGTCACAAATGCTAACACTAGGCGTGTTTTATTGAGAATTCATACTAAGCTCAGTAGCTACTTTACACGTGAAGCAACAACAAAACAAAATTGAGTCATTACTGAGTAAAAATAACTCTGTAATCAAAACTGAGTATAGAGCGTTGGGAAACTTCAATAACGAGTGGCACCTCACTACGATTCAGATATATCCACCCTGATGTCAAGAGTTTTATTGATCATCCGGCGAGTGGGACTATAGGAAGGGTTTCACCCCATGGGCATCAAAATGGATCCAATAGGACCTCAGTGTGGCGCAACCCACTAACCTAACTCAACCTACGATTCAGCTATCAACACTAAATCACAGTTAGATTTTCTTCAAGATAGAGCAGAATTATCGGCATTGGTATTCTAAATCTCGACGTATCCCAATTTGTAATCCATCTCTTCTAGGGAATAAAACAATATTTGTACTAACACATTTGTTTCAATGGCAATCAACTGCCAAAACTATTTGTATTTTGACGTCTATGGCCATGACAGTAAAGATACGAACCACTTTTTACATGAAAAATGAATGCAAGTACAAAGTGAGTAAAGTGCGTTTTTTTTTATAAAACACGCCTACTATCATCAAAAAGTTTCAATATTTCAAAGGTATGATACAGATATGACAACATTCTGATAGAAATTTTATTCATGATTCTTCCTACCTTAATGGTTTTGGAAATCTGCTATTATTCTTCATTTGTTCTAATGATTATGACAGAAAAAACATTGTTTTAAAATCACACAGCGGAAACCCATAAAAGCAAGCAATAAATTATACAGGTTAGCTACTATTTGTATGATATAACCTTACCCATCTATTTGTTCCAAATTGGCATTTTTAATAATATACATTAAAATTTTCTCCAAACACACAAGCATTGGTTGTTGATAAAAGCCTATATGAAATGCTTGTCTCGTTTCAAAAATATTGTATATTTTCGGATAGTCAATATAACGATACACGATGTGAGCACGGTCATCACTAGCTCTTGCATCTAAAAATTGAAAATGACAGTCAATCTGATACATAAATTTACACATTTTAATATTACACTTGAAAACATCATCGAAATCCATGCTTGATACAGACGCATTCATCATTACTTGATCGCGCTTTAAGTAGTCCCACTTATCAACGTCAATATCGCATTGTGTATTCTTTACAACCTACAAGTTTTGATTGAATATGTATATATGTACATAGGTGCAAACAAAATTCGAAACATCATGCTCACTTCAAAAAGGAATCTATATTTTCGATCACACTCTTTAAGGCAGCTTGGATCCCCAATAATTAAACTTTTGATGAGTTGTACTGCATACTCCCTGACATTTTCCATCCAACTGAAGGAAACGTTTTGGAAGATTTCGTCTACGCAACCATGAGACATTAATTCGTGCTAAATAGAGACATTCATAAAATAACCATAAAATAAAGAACTTCAGATTACGCGCGCAGAAATTACTTTATACTTCTCGTTACAAATCGTTTCCCAGGTATGTGATAATGGACCATGACCAACATCGTGAAGTAGTGCGGCAATCTAGAAAATGGGTGTAAGATAGATAAAGATGGTAAATGGATCTATGAAATACATATAAGCAAAAATCATTGAGAAAAAATGGCTGAATATAGCAGGTAAATGGTATAGAAAAAAAATATACAATGAACAGAGATGGCTGCCTTGTCATGCAGTAAAGCAGTTCAACGAACCATTTTTAATAAATTTCATCTCAATTTTTCATTTGTTGCTTCTTGTATTCTGCTTCTGCAACATCTCGGCGAATAGTCCAACAATAATCCGCCAACATTGCAACGTTCCACTTGCCTTGATATCGGTCTTCCATGTTTGTGATATCCTGTTGGAATCACTCTTCATATTCATCTCCATGTTGGAATCGTGTCACGATTGCTGTGCGGCAGAGGATGCGTAGCTTATGATATATTTACACCATTATACTATGATATTCTTCTTCTTTTTGGAAACACAAGGCAAGGGTGTTCCAAATATGTACATGAGTTGTTGATTTCTCTATTCTCGCCACTGTATTGTTACTGCGAAACGAAATTAAGTTTTTTTGCTATTGAGCCAATTTCATCTTCGTCTGCTTTGGTTATTGTCCATGATTCTGCGCCATACAGCAGGAAGTCCCAGTCCTGCAAGGTCTTCTATAGTGCTATCTTGGTTCTTCGAAAGAGGGCTTATTCCTCAATGGCCTTTCAAGCGCAAAAACACAGTGATTGGCAAGCGTAATCCTTCGTTTTATCTCCGCGGCGGTGCCATTCCTTGCGTTAATTTCGGAACCTAGGTAGACAAAGTCTTTCATTACTTTGAAGTTGTAGCTGTCCTTCTTCGCCGCTTCCTTCTCGATGTTCACAAACGCCCCACTTACAGCCCGTTGTGTTCTTCCGATAATGTCAATGTCATCGGCCTATGCGGACAGTTGCACAGATTTGTGGAAGATCATGCCTCTGGTGTTGAACTTCTCGAGAATGATGTTAAAGAAATCGCATGGCCAGTGCGTCGTCTTGTCTAAATCCTTTTTTGACTCCAAAGGTATCGGTTAACCGTCATTCTGCAAGGGAGGACGAGTTCCGCAGGGATGCCAAAACTAGACAATCCACTATATATCTCGTTTCTATAAATAGTCATACGAGGGCTTATAGTCGATACACAGATGGTGGGTATCGACTTGAAACTCCTGGGTCTTTTTCCAAGATCTGCCGTAATGTGAATATTTGGTCAATAGTGGATTTCGTTGGCCTGATCCCGCACTGATATTCACCAATTAGGCTGTGGACATAGCGTTTCAGGCGCTTACACAAGACGTCAGAAAAGATGTCGCCATATGAACATCACTACACTATAACTACAGTCCCACAAGAACCGGCCTTAAAATGCAGAAATATACAGAGTAAGTTTTTATCTAATCTGAAGATAATTTTAGCTGATTTTGGCTCGTTGCTATACCATGCGGATTGAGTCCTAGACCTAGACCATTTACTGCTTGCTATGATGCAATTCATTTGACTATTGTTGATATTGCTTAACGTAAATAGATTATCAAAGAAATATGCCCTTATGTTAAATGGCCTCCACCTCCTCTTTAACCCTCTAACTTCTGCAGAAGTCATTATCAGAGAGACCTATCTATGAGGCATGTTCATATGGCACAGTGATTCGTCATAGTGCAAATGATTGTCTTGAGTGCTGACCTAATTAATGCATATGAAGTGAATGTGTCGTTTAAAAATTGTTTTGCTGTGAAGGTGGACTTTAGGAGTTGGTTTGCAGTAAGACCGTAATCGTCCCAGTCCTGCTATATGGCGCAGGGGTACCGACTTTGTCAATAGCGGACGAAGGGCTGCTTTGAGAGGAAGTGGAGGAGAAGATATAACAAACTGTACGAACTGTTCAGCGACATCGACTTAGCCAAAAGAGTGATGATTCTTGAGATGACCAGGTCATGCAGAGCGGATGGAAAGCAATGGTCCGGCGCAAAAAATCCCGAGTCACAGCGCAGTAGAGGACCGCGACTCAGGTGGCGGACGGGTGTGGAAAGGGACCTCAACGAACTACGCGTGTGAAACTGGAAGGCATCTAGTTAAAGACCGGACGGACTGGAGACGCTTGTTGATTGAGGCCCAGATCCCCTCCGGTCTGTAGCGCCACTTTCGGGAATTAAATCTGTACGAAGCTGTCTGAATCGTATCTGAATACACACACCAATTCTGCACAAAAATTGATATAAAATTGAATGTAATACACAATCTGTACGTTCTTATAAGAAAAATATTCAGATTTTTAAAAGAATAAGCCTTCCTACAACAACGACTTACCCCTACAATATTTCTAAAAAAATCCGGCACTATAAGGTTTTTGGTATTATTCTGCAGGTAATCAATTGTTTTGTTCGCAAGATGATACGTTCTGAAATTAAATTTTAGTTTAGAAGACACTCTTATTTTTCAACGGCAATATACTACCCAATGCAATGTTGATAGCGAGTATGATTTGATTCTGGGTGTGCAATATGGTACATACCAAGCTGAGCGATTTTTTTCAAGCGTAGAAATTGCGATGTGTTTATGATAGCCTCTATGAAATCTGGAATTACTATCTTTCCATGTATGTCATCTGAATAATTCATCTGAAAAATTGGAAACAAATTTTATCTGCTAAGGATTTGTCATCTTTTGAATAAATCGGAATAAAAATTAATTCAAGAATTTAGATTTCGCTCATTGATTTAAAAGCTATAGAATCATGGATGCACAAATGCAATAAAATATCGAGCATGAATGCGAAGTTTTATAACATGCAAACGTGGCCATATTCTCTGGCCATGACTGTTTCAGCTTAAGACCTTGCGATGTATCCGAATTCGTCGTGCAAAATCCATAATGAGATGTAATAATCCAATGCTTGACTACAAATTAATTTACCGTATTTGTCAAAAAGTAAAACATTTTTTTTAAGTTATAAGTAGATTGAAAGTTCTAATGCAAGGCGGGTAGTTTCATAATGGATAACAATTGGCATTAGCTTCGACCAGAAACGTAAGTTCTCATGTATTGCCAAATGACAAGAGTAAACATTATTTGCTGTTAGTTTCACTTGTAACTAAATGGATTAATCAAAACAATATTACGAAAAGTCAAACGTACATGCTGCCAAACATAGCATTGCCAACAGAAATGAAGTATCACAGAGATAGTCGACTTCACAGCTGATTGGCGTCTACTCCATCGACTGTAATACTTCATTTCTGAATGCAAAGTCGTTGCTGTCAAACAAAGCATTGCCATGTCAAAACAAATAATGTGTACTAAATATGTTGCAGTAGACATTATTATTTGCAAATATCTTTCATTTATATCCTATATCGGAAAAAAAACTTAAAATAGGAAAAATAAGTAAATCGATATAATTTTAAATATAGTTACCGAAGATTTTACTGTTAGAATAAATTATGCTTATGTTAAAACGAAAAACACGCAAAACAATTGCATGTTCTTAGGCGCATATGACTCAATGATAAGTGGTATACGAGGTATCAGTAATATGTACAGTCAACTCTTGATAATTCGAAACACTAATACGAAGTCCTCGATAATCGATCTGATTGTTAGGTCCCTTGTAAGTCCCAAGTAATCCTGGTTGCAACACAGCTTGGGCTTGATGAATGGAAGCAGCATGCCCAGGACCGTTAGCGATGGAAGGCAGCAGTTGCTCAGACACAGATCCTCCATAGGTCGTATGCCTGATGAGTAAGTAAGTATTTGAAAATCGGGGTGCTGACATCAGTGCTTCTGGACAATCTGGGGTGATTCTGCATGCTAGCCGAAATTATCCCCATACTAGTTGGGGTTGTTTGTATAAAAAGTTGTACAAAGTTAACGTCCTGTCACTTTTCGATAGAATCGTTCGTAAGTGACGTTTACAAAAATCAACAAAAATATAAAAACCAGAAATAAATTTCTGTAGAATTGGCCAACTTCGCAGCCGATTGTCCGCTTGCCCATGGATGAATTCGAGTGGCTGACGCATATTCACGAAATAATGTAAACGCCGTTTTCTGATTGGACAATTTGGTTTGAGAAAACGATATAAAAACGGTTGTCCAACATTGTAAGTGGCAAGGAGGTAAAAGTTGGCCATCTCCATTATAATTAATTTTTGAAAAAAAAGAAAAACATAAGAAGGGTGATGGCGTAAAAGATCAGCCCCGCTTGTAGTCAGCCACTTCGTTTAATTTGCATAAGTTTTTTTTAGAAAACTAGATTTTTTAGAAATTAAAGTAAGTGTCGGTTGTGTGACGTTTCAGTAAAAAAAAAAGAGCTATAATCACAAGAATAATAATAATAATAATATGGGTGGCGCGACAGTCCGAGGTGGAACTGGGCCTAGCTTCTCAGCAACCACTCGTGTTGTGCGTGCTATTGTTCTTTCACGCGTGGAAGGGACCTACAGTTTAATGCCGACTCCGAACGGCGAATTTGAGAAGCTTTTTCTAGACAGGAGTACTCTTTGAGCATTGTCAGTGGCTCGAAAGTGGTGGAGCCGTGAATTATGAAAGGTGGTAAATTCGGGATCGAACCTGACACCCTCTGCGTAGGAGTCCACGCACTTACCCACTACGCCACGGCGACCCACCATAGTCACAAGAATATTGAACGAAAATGCATTGATTGCAAAAAAAAATCAAACATTGTAAAATTTTGTTAAGTAATTTTCTACAAGGGGCCTTAAGAGGCAAAGACTCCCCACCCCCTGGGCTGACAACTTAAAAGTACTTTTTATAAATTTATATTCAGTAGTCAACTTCAATTAGGGTCCATTTATAGATATCATTAAAACGCCTCATTGAAAATTTAGATTTTGAGAAAATTAACCTAACAATATTGGCTTTATTTGGTATCAAAATGAAGGAAATATGTTATAGAATATGTTTCTTAACTCAGAAGAATACTTAATTGTTATAAAACATCTCTTTAAGCAAATCCACTTTTATTATGTCCCGGATCCATTTCAATGATAACTATACCTGGCTCCAAAGGCTGACTACTGGATACTCAAGTGGCTGACAATTGGATCTGAAGGGGCTGACTACTCCAAAATCACATTTTTTCACTATTATTACACATAATTTCTTTTACATAGGAACTTAACTTAACACATATATATATATATGGCGGGCGCTACAGCCCAGAGGGGGGGGGCAGGATGCAGCTCTCGTGTTGTGCGTGCTGTTGTTTCTTCAAGAGTGGAAGGGACCTACGGTTTTATGCCGACTCCTTACGGCCAAGTTTAAGAAGCTTTTTCCAGAAAGTTATTACTCTTTGAGCATTGTGATTGACTCGAAAGAGGTGGGGCCATGAAAATAATTGTTTTTGGTCGAACCCGTCGGAAATCGAATCCAGGCATCGAGGTTAAGTTGCATAGGGGTCGACGCACATACCCACATCGCCAAGGCGAGCATTGGATCGCCTAGAAATTAGAAGCATAAAAGGAGACAAAAGAACCACATCGATAGCTGCATGGCAAACCAGGTGGAACAATTCCACGAAAGGTAGTTGGACATATAAGCTCATCCCCGACATCGTCACATGTCGCTATCGTAAGTATCTCCACAAATGAGGACTCGATAGCTCGCCCCTTTGCTCGGAATGTCCAAATGTTGAGGAGGATGCAGGGCACGCAGTCTTTCACTGTTGTCGCTTCTCAGAAGAACGGCAGTCGGCAAATCTGCCAAGTCCAGAAGACCTTATTTACTGGTAGCTTCAGAAAATAATTGGAGTGAAATTTGCTCACTTGTGATAAATGTGCTAGATCAGCTACGAAGAGCAGAAGCACAAAGCAGGGCCCATGATGTAAGTAGTAACTAAGTAGTAACGAAGTAATACCTAACGGCAGTTTCGCGTGTTATGCATGTGCATGGTACTCGTGTTTGGATTCTTTGTGCCGAAACTTTATCAACTCGATACACATGTATGCATATGCGAAATCCACTCTCGTCCGTTGGTCATTCGATACGAAATCAAATCGACTTAAATGTTAATATAGCATTATGTCGCTTTCGCGATTTCCACACGCATCCGATGGAATATTAGCGAGGAAGCAGTACCTTAAGGCGAATTCGATGCATGGCACACACTCGATGACAGGTAGAATAAGTAGGTTTTAATTCGGATGCGAGTATATTAAGAATAATTTTAAAAAGCTGCTTCTTATTTTTAATATAAAAAAAAAACATCTTATCGATAAATCTTGAAATGAATTTCAATTAATAAAAAAAAAGATACACAACGACAACACGCGGGGATAGTGGTCAAAGTGCGCAGAGGTGTAGTTTAGGGCATAGGCGGGTGGAAAAAGGAGAATAATATCCCGCGAACCGTTCATGCGAGAAGATTCTACATCCTACAAACCTCGCAGTTGATTTGACGGAATCTGACGAAATTTTATCGAGTAAAAGCGCCCGTAGAAGACGGTCATAACAATAGTACTTGAATCCTGCCCGAATTCTTACACCGTAGACACCTTTTAAGCTATTGGGGCTCACCAGCGAACTCGTACTCTCACCTCCACGTGGTGAAATCTGGGAGCCGAAGATGGGGTAACCAACCCCCGTGGGACGTCGTTGGCGGCTGCAGACGAGAGAGGGGGGAGAGTGTGCCTGTACCAGGGCTCATCTTTCTTTATGGGTGGCGGCGGAGGAGCTGGAAACTGTCTGGCCGACAGCGGCATCCGAAACGCCAGTCACAAGGAGTTACCTGGTGCGCAGTCCTTCTAGAGCTACTTCGACATTTTCAGAGCACATGTCTAGAAGGTTCTTTCAAGGCCAGGTCGGGGCCTTGGAATTCAGATGGCGGCGGAAGATCCCTATAGTTTTAGGGACAACGGCGGCGGTCACAGCCTCAGCAAGATTATCGACTCCGGATAAGCCCGGACCCTCCGCCCGAGGGTTAAAGAATAGGGCCTGGCCTCCCAGTTGGGGGTTGTGCGTGGGGTTAACTCCCTCACCACGTAAAAATATAACGGTTCAGAGACAACCATATGCCTCGGATGCGGACGGAATTTATGTTGACGACCCCAGCAAACGTTACAAGGACAACGATTTTCGGTTCTGCACGTGGAATGTTAGGTCCCTTAACAGACCACGTGCAGCCGAAGAACTCGCGGAGGCCCTGGACTGCTACAAAGCAGACATCACCGCAATCCAGGAAGTGCGGTGGAATGGGCCGGGCAAGAAGAGGATGAGAAATTGCGACTTCTACTACGGTGATTGCAACAGGGAGAGGCGCTTATTTGGATGTGGTTTTGTTGTTCGAGGCGGACTTAGGCAAAAAGTCTTAAACTTTGTCTGTAAAAGCGAACGCCTCATAACAATCCGCATCAAGGCTAAATTCGGGAACATCAGCCTGATTTGCGCCCAACAGCAAGGATGACTTCTATGATCTCCCAGAAAGGACTTACGATCAGTGCCCCAGCTTCGACACCAAGATCGTTCTAGGAGATTTTAATGCAAAGCTGGTTAAGAAAGACATCTTTGCCAAAGTCATCGGAAAACACAGGCTGCACGACACCACATCCGATAACGGACTCAGGCTGGTGAACTTTGTCACGGGACGTAATCTCTATGTAGCTATCAAGCGGTTCCCACACCTCAACATCCATAAAGGGACCTGGCGGTCCCCTGATCAATCAACCGTCAACCAGATTGATCATGTTGCGATCGACGTCAGACACTCCTCCAGCATTCTTGATGTCCGAACGTTCCGAGGAGCCAACATCGACTCGGACCATTTCCTTGTTGTAGCCAAGGTAAGAACTCGGATATCAAGAAATCAACGGAGTCGAGAAAGTACACCACGGTTTGACGTCGGAAAGCTACAATCGCAACGGACTGCTAGGTTCTTTTCCGATCGAGTGTCCCGGAATCTCTCTCTAAGTTCGGCGCCACCTGCGCAAGCAATCGAAGAAGATTGGAGGCGTTGTCAAGAAGCCATCAAAGATGCTGCCACTGATGTGCTGGGTTTTACGGCACCACATAGAAAAAACCCATGGTTGGATAACGATTGTAGGCTGGCACATGCAGCGAAGCTGGAAGCCTACAAAGCAGAGACGAGAGCTGTTCGTGAGCTCTACGAACAGAGACGAAGGGACGAGACCCGGCTTTTCAGGAGAAAGAAGAAAGAGCACGAGAAGCGCGCGATCGAGGAGATGGAGAAGTACTACGGTAGGAACGATGTCCGAAAGTTTTACCAGAGGATGAAACAATTATCCAGTGGATATAAGGTTCGGGCAGAAGCCTGCCGGGACGAGAATGGACAACTAGTAGTAGAGTCGCAGTCGATACTGAGAATTTGGAAGAACCATTTCTGCAGACTGCTAAACGGCGATGATGACACTAATACCGCTGTCAGGCAGAATGTTCCACTAAATATGGACGATGATCGACGAGAATTCCGTCCCCCCGACTTAGACGAGGTCAAGATAGCAATATGAAGACTGAAGTCTAACAAAGCTGCCGGTGCGGACGGACTGTCCACTGAAATCTTTAAGGCAGCTGGAGATGATCTGGTTGGGCGCATGCACCAGCTCATCTGTAAGATATGGTCGAAGGAGAGCATGCCCGATGAGTGGAATCTCAGTATCGTTTGCCCGATTCACAAGAAAGGATACCCCTTTGACTGCGCCAACTATAGAGGGATATATAGTCGACGCCGCGTCTGTTTCGAACGTCTAAAAGGCTGTTTCTAAAGAGGCTATTTTTCGCAATGTTATACACCTGGTTGGATGTTCGTTGCCTATCAGTTGGGAGCCATAAGATCTTGTGGCAAGTGTTATGCTTGAACAACTTACCTTCAATGACTAGGCGGTTGGGGTTGCAGATGTCCACTAGCCGTTGTCAATACAGTCTCAAGGCCCGTGAGCTCCCATTACGTGTTTAAGCATATTGTTGTAGTTGCCTACTTTGGCTTCGAGATCCTCCATCACGGTTACGATATCGCCATTAGGCGTTTGCATGACGGCATAGCTGTAGAATTCGTCCTTTTCATCCTCATTCGAGTCTTCTGTCAGAGCGTAACACTGTATGATGGTTATTTTCCTTACTTTACTCTGACGCCTAGCCGTCAATATCCTATCGATATAGGGTTTCCAGTCTATGAGACTACTTCGTGCGGCTGGAGTTAACACTAGTCCTACTCCAGACTGGCGCGCAGTACCCGTTTATTTACCAGAATAGAGCATTACAGATCTTTTTGTTGGCGTCCAACCACCTTATCTCACTCAGCCCTAAAATGTCTATTTTATACCGGACGAACTCGCGTTCCACTTGAAGGTATCCACTTGTGGCCCTTCCTGAAGTGAGTCGAAGAGAGTCCTACGATAGCTAAAGGTCGTCATCAAATTCACTCCTTCGTTGATGATGAATTTCCTTCCTTACCTTGTCAGAAAACCGTTTCACAGATCTATGGTAGCTTTCCAACTTCTCCCGAACTCCTTCCAAGACTGCTCTCTATCTGCTCGCACAGGCAATTGGCAAGTTCTTCGCTCCTCGGTGTAATGGTCACGAAAAGCAAATTCTCCCAAGAGAATCCAGTCTCCGAAGGTCATCTGCTTCTCTCTGATGGCTTCTTGAACTCCGCGTGTCTTAAACCACGCAGTTCTTTCCTCACCATCAGCCTCCAATCCTAGCCGCTTCACTCTACAAAACATCCCGTGCAGAGGCAATGACAGCTCTTGGAAACAGTAGCCATTCTTCCTCTACATGTGATGGAGCTTCGCTCAATACTTTTACATATATGCCGCAAGTCACTGTTCGTTTCTCCCACCGTATTCGTGGAACAAATCTCGGCTTCCCCCTTGGCAGAAGAGGTACTTTATCACAGAGGTACAGCGTACACAACACCAGGTGATGATCAGTTGACAGTTCAGCCACCCTCATCACACGAACGTCGCAAACAATCCGTTTCCCACTGGTACCACAAAAAGATCTATCAACGATTTCTGTTGAAAACACTGACGCCAGCGCATGTATTTATGGATGTCTTTGTGTGGAAAGAAGGTGTTCCTTATGAACATGCCATTAGCACAGCAATAGTCCAATAGCTTCCCTCCATTCGAATTCTGGTGAGCATAACCGTTCCCCCCAATCAGACTCCACCCGCGCACGTGAGCATTGAAGCCACCCATCAGGATATAAAAATCCATCTCCACTACCCTACTGACTCTATCCGCGTACTCTGACTCTAGATTTGGTGCATACACCTGCTGGCCATACACAATCCGACTCTCCAACCTAATGGTATCCACTCCAATACCCTGTCTGCCACTCCCGCCTGAGCAGACACTTAAGGTGCAACTCCTGACAGGAAGAATTTCCACCGGTCCAAAATGTCCACGGTTCTAGATCACCTTACCTTTGTCGAAGAGATACCTGGCAGCGCAACTAGCTCGATGTCATTTCCTGTGAGCGATGAGACGATCCATGTGCCTATCCTAAGTCGATGCAGTTGTCCGTTGCCTTTCGATCCCCTCACGCACTGGTTCGTAACTCCTCACGAGGCTAATGATGGGTTCATCGTAGTTCCTTCGGGCTAAGCCTGCCGAGCGGGACAGTCCGGCCACCAGACGCTTGCATACTGCTACCATTCAGGCATAGCTTCAAATGTGGCCCTTGCACATCAGGAAGGGCTGCACAACGAGGCCAATCTTCAGTCATCATAGGGGTTTGCGCTTAGTTAGGCTTTTGGTGGTATAATGATTTTTTATTCTTTATTAAGTATAGTAGGAGTCGACGCACAACGCACAAGTCCACGGTGCGACAGCCACAGACACATCAAATCACAATTTCATTGGCTTAGCAACAAGTACTAAGTTTTAGAATAAAAAACTTGCATTTTTAAATACAAATTTACCAAAACCTTAAAATGCTTCTTCTTCTTCTTTATTCGATGCTACAGTCCGGGTGGACCTGGGCCTCAACCAACAAGCCTCTCCAACTAGCAAGGTCTCTGGCTAGCTGTCTCCAGTGTCGCACGCCACCTTAAACACGGGCGTCCTCTGTTGCGTTGTCCCACGGGTTCGGTCGGAGTCGAAAACTGAAATTTGAGAGCCTATTAGGATTTCCCTAGGAAAGCACGCGAGATGATCGTTTCTTTTAAATATCGTGTTGTGTCATTTCTCTCTCTGGTAGCCCTGACATTTATCAATTAATTGCGTTCCAAAATTATAACTCACACATGTGGCAGGTTGCCAAATGTTCGACGAGTCGGTTTTTGTACTGACTAAATGCGATAGCAACACAATTCGCGCAGAAGGAATTTCAAAAAACTTTCTACAGAAAAACAAACTATACAAGTATGTATGTATCTCTACGCCTGGAAAAAAAGTAGTCTGAAGAAGAAAGGTATACTGGCAATTATGGTCGATTCGAAATAGTCGTTTGAATTTGATAAAATCCCAATTTTCGGCATTCATAGAGCTTTGCTATGTAAATAGAACCTGTGCGCAGGATCTTTGTTTGAGAAAGTGAAAGTTCTTTGAACACATTCACTTTTCTTGCATGGATATGTATGAATTAAAAAGTATATACATGTGTAGGTACATCGATATGTGTGTATGCATGAATGTCAAGCTTGTATTCAAATTAATAACGACGTAAATGCCCGTCCTCATGTTGACCTACAAATACAGGAAATTTGTTGTCCTTGTCTCTGCTCCAGGATGTCATAAGCTTTTGAAGACAGAAGCACCCTTAAATCACCCGGTTTTTGCATTAAGTTTGTTATGTAACGTCAAATGTAAACAACTCAATTAATTTAAAACCGTTTGAATATAGAATACTGTATTTATATAAATTTGTTGCTATTTATTCATATTCATTTCTCATGTCTCATGCCTATGTATGTATGTAAGTCCTAAGTTTGTTTGGATAAATTATGGCATTATTTTTGAAGCTGACTTGTATCATTTTAAGTTGTGAGAGTCATCCAAAATAAAAATAGACAAGGAACGATCTAGAGCCAGACGAGTTGAGAATAAAAACAACGAATATCTATAATTGTACACATGTATGTACATATGTATGTACAAACATTTGCCTACTTACAATTATTTAAATCGTATTTTGAAAATAACATTTATTGTACAACTGATATATTGAAATGTGTACGAATAAATATCAACATTCAGGTAAATATGCAAATTTCTTAGAAATGGAAAATTAATTTAATTTATGACATTCAGACGATCCATACATGTATACATTTTTGTTTGTAAAAATACAGCAGCTGACTTAACATTTCACCTACATGCGTACAACAAGCAGCTTATGGCTGTGCGTACTTTTACTTACTGAAAAAGCTTTTAACAACGACATGACAGTTTTATCGCAATAAACAGCTGATTTCAATATGTTGTGTTGAATTGAAATGTCATTCACTCGCACTCATATTTTCTTAAGTAACAAATTTTCGAATTCATACGTATATAGGTAGTATACGTACGTGTATAGGTAAATGAAACATACATATGTATGTACGTATTCGTATTAATGACGTTTAGATACGATGATATTGATAGTTCATAGTGTTGCCTATTGTGTGGTAACTGTACTGTTCGTTAATAAGTAATAAGTGCTGATGGCTAGGGACGGTTAAATCATCATACACATATGGGCCTCAAGCTGCGAACGTTGAAACGATATGAAACGCTGTCAAAAATTGTAAGGGGCAAGAGAAGTAGAAGTCGTCTTTGTCTATACTACTTTATTCCTGGCTCACCGACTGCGCACGTGTACAGCAGCTGATTCTCAGGAGTCCGTGCATTCCGCTTAATTGGGACATTGATTTATCGAGACAGCCGCTTAACTGGAACAAATGACAAGGAACGGAAACATACTTCACCTTTCTATTAATTCATTCCTCATTTCGTATTATTGGAGCAGCCGCCAAATTGGGACAAAAAATGTTGGCCGGAATCTTCTGTATATGTCTTATTTTCTTACCAAGATCTTGGTGAGTTTCTAATTTCAAGGGAGGAGGACATTTGAATTGGAATGCACATTGGAACGGAAAAAGTACTAGAGTCGTTGAAGAAGAAAGTACGAACAAGTGTGAAAGGCATGCTGAATTGACCGCCAAACGCTAACACGACTCAGCTTATGAATGAATGTGAGAGAACTGCGTAGGGAGGTAGGGAGGTAGGTAGGTAGGTAGGTAGGTAGGTAGTAAGTGGCTTAGATGCACTTAGGCCAAAGTAGGCCCGTTGTACTGCCACGTGGGTTTGTCTAAAAAGAGAGGGCTAGAGCCGACGTGGTTATAACGACAGCCAGCCAGATCTGCCAATGAAGTCTAATAGCGATTTGATTGATGTCTCTCTCAGTTCGCTGAGATTATCGAAGAAGTAGGAGCCTAGAGTAGCTTTCCTAGCTGAGGCAAGTGCAGGGCAGTTGCAGAGAAGGTGTTGTACACTTTCCTCTTCTTGCTCGTCTCGGCAACTTCTGCAGAAATCGTTAGAAAATAGTCTTAGTCTAAACGTGAATAAAACAAAGGACAGTGTGTGGTGTGCTAGAGAATTGCTTTTTCTCGTTCATCGTTCATCGTCGTGAGAAAGAGATGACATAAGTTTGATAACTAGTAAGGAAAAGAAAAATTGAGCCGCAAACGAAATTCGCGTGTATCATGGTCAGTGTGAGGACTGTACCACAGATGTGGTAGATCTAATTCTTTACTTTTTTATTTGGCGCTACAGTCCGGGGTGGACCTGGGCCTCAACCACGAGCCTCTCCAGCTAGCAAAGTCTCTGGCTGTGTTGAGGTCCTTCTCCACCTGGGTGCGCCACCTTAAACGCGGGCGTCCTCTGTTGCGTTGTCCCACGGGTTCGGAGTCGAAGACTAATTCTATCTTGCGATATTGTCAAATCTTCAACATCTACTACCCAAAGTGTAAAATCGACCACGCATTCTAATTCTTCATATTTTTGGCACTTCTAGCTGTTTCTTAACCGCTCTCACAAATAATTTTCAAAGGAAAGTACTACAACTGGCGACTTTGTTACCAAAGTATCAACACAGACTAAAGTGGGGAGCTGTTCACTTCATTTATGAGAGCAGCGTTAACGTTGTATACAAACTTAACCGGAATGCCCGATTTACCACGCTTTTTTCAAATTCACCGTTAATTTTTTTCTACACTTTGAAAATTTAAAGTTCCAGTACTGATCGTGGGAACGAAAAGAGAAATTGTGAAGTTACAGGGTAAAATAATGTCGATCGTACGAGGTCTCTGTCACATGTGCTGGAGCCTGTCTTTGAGCAGTCTTTAAGTAACGTAATTAAACGCATCCGATAGTTTTCCCACTTTCAAATGCAGGGAAGTCCGTTTATTTGAAACACATCAATTTTCTCACAGAAAATTATTTCTTTTTCGTTTACATTCATTCCCATTTGAATCAGTTAAACGGCTGTCCCAATTAAGCGAAATCCACTGTATGTACCTCTAAATTATAAATTATGTAGAACAGTTTACGACACTCGAAAATTCATTCAGTTTGAGAGGAAATCAACACATACAGAATTGTAAGAAGAAATCTCCTATTAAAGAGGTACAGTAGCCTCCGCTTATATGCACTCCGCTTAAACGAAACTTTCGGTTATATGCAACAAGAAATTTATCACGGTACAACAATGTTGCCTATATCCGAACATAGTTTATATGAAAACTTAGCTTAGTTGCAACACATTTTATGCATGTTTTGCAGTATCAGCTACGTTTCGCTTTGTTCACAGACGATTTTTTGACAGTTATTCACGAACATTATGGACACTTTGGTATGCAAAATGTTAGAAAAATGAATGTCAGGAATGTTAAGACAATTGTATTGTTGATTTCTGCTTACTAACAATTTCAATTTACAATTTTTATTATACGTATGTAAGTTTTGATGTTTTAACACAAATTCATAGCTTTGCTTTGGGTAAACATATGCAGTGGAAACTTCGGGCTAATTTAATTAGTTTTTGCTGAGAGAGAAAAGAACGATGAGAAAGGCGAAGTAAGTCTCCGTTCTTTCCCATTTGCCCCAGTTAAGCGACTGTTCCGATAAAGCGATGTCCCAAATAAGCGGAATCAACTGTATATACAAAAGCACATAATTAAAGTAATCAGTAATATTGACCTTCATAAAAGTACTATAACTGAATGAACCAAACTAAATGGCATCACTTGTGGTGTCTGTCCAAATTAATTGGGAGAAGCGTTCAAGTATTTGCTCGAGCATGCATTATTAGTACATACATACATACATGTATACATAAAGCCGGTTAGACTTTCAAGCAAGCGACCAGAAGCAACGAGAAAAAATACGTCAGACAGCAAAAGCTTCTCGCATGACACATAGGTATTACGACTGTACATACATATCAGTATGCTCGTATTATCATCCCGCGATTACTATGACATCTACCTTTCTATTCGATACCGAAATTTAGCACAGCTTTTTAAAAGCATGTCCGCAAATGTCTAGAACGAGTGGCAGGCAACGGTGAAGGGTAATGAAAGACTTTCGTCGAATTCTTAAATTCGTATAATATCAGATACACTTTTCAGTTTGTTTTGGGCTGCTCAACATTGCGAGAGACAAAGTTCTCTGACAGCAATAATTGATTCTCTCTCGCAAAACGTAATCACACACTACACTTTTACCATACACTTGACTAGCTGCTGCTCTTGACTCCTTCATCTAGTGCGGCATCAAATGCAGCCAATGTCTATTCGCGAAGACTACGAATCAAAGGACATCCAACAGTGGAATTCCTGTGCTGTGCTGTGAATACATTTCTACGTCAAACAAAACAAATCATACGCATTTGTTGTTGTCACATTGTTCATACATATGTAAATTTTTCTTTCGAATTTTCTGTGAAAATTTTTACATTATCCAACATTTGTTGATATTCTTCAATGTTCCCTGTGGTTATTTTTTTTTGTTTTTGTATACCGATTGCCGTTCACGATACGTATTTTGCCTACTCCGCGTGTGTGTGAAAATACAAACTTGTGCCGACGACCTTGCAATGCCCTTGAATGACACTCTTACTGCGCGGTGGATGGAAAAGAAAAGAATGCTCACATTTTCGTACTTTTGAATTGATCTGACATCCTCAACATTACACACATCTAATATTATTTGCGGTGTTTATATTTCTCAAGTCCGTTTGTTAGTTTTGATTTTAAGTTTTATTTATGGAAACTTCTCCAGCTGTGTGAACATTATCGTGTTAGAGAAATAATCGAATCGCACTCATAATATACATCGGAATAATCTTACTTGCCTTCTTTTACTATGTGAACGTAAGCCAGTGGTGTGCGAAAAATCAAAATTGCCAAAAAAAAAAAAAAAAATAGTAACTCAACAACTGTGCGGCTTTGACTAAGTGCGGAGCGAATCATTCTAAAATTGCATAAGGAGACAAACTGGTGTCACTCCTTATAATCAAAACATTGAACATTAACCAAGTAAGTTGCAATATTTTTATTTATTTTTTTTTTATTTACATAGTACGTTGCTTTGATATTCACATCATACATGGCTGGTCTATGTACCAATGACATTTCTATGTAGACAGAGACTTTTGGTGCGTCAAGTTTTATTTTCGATACAACAGCATGAAAGTGCCCACATACAAATGACACATCAACATTGCTGCTTTAGGTCAGTACCATCAAAGTAGTTACATATTCGGTGGGCTCGGTCTTGTTGTGTACACATTAAAATGTTGACAGTTAAGGAAATATCCTGATAAGCGATTTACAAGAAATTTGCTGCTCGCTTTTATCGAATGCCATTCACAGCCGTTACATAATCATTTAGGGGGGACCGAGTTGAGTTAAAAATGAAAAAAACAACGAAAAAGACGCGGGAACTTAAAATGTTGACCCTCAATACATTCGTCCTCTGGTATCATTATCACAGAGCTTTCTGGGTGTAGTTAATTACATAAAGTCACGTATAGTACGTAAGCCTTTGAGATCCTACGCGTGGCAAGCAGCTGTTTTATTTTTGGTCATGTTTACGTTTGTATTTTCACATTCACTTTTCAAGGAACTTCTGTCGTCAATGTTCAACACGTCACACATGGTAATTTTTGATGATGTACTTTAGTCAAATAAATCAAACCGAAAACAGGTTACTTTTATTACTTGTGTGTAGCTTATGCAGAAATATTGTTATTCTCTGTGAATCATTTATGTCAGGAGATCGTTCACATTTATTATTGACATTCCCCTAAATGGATTGACAAGCAGCAAGACATTGCGCATGGAACGTTTATTAATTTCACCCAACGATTGTAGATACATATTGTTCAAGGAAATATTCATCATTTATGTCCGGAAGTTGACAATATACCTTTAACTGCTTCTGAACTGCGGATATGCTTTCATTTTAAAGCACGGTATTAGAATTTTCTTCGAGCATCGCCATCTCAGGATGGTTGTGTTTATTTATAGAATGTTGCTGAAACCATATCATGACCTTTGGTAATAAATATTAATTTAAATTTGTCATTGGCTAATTGAGGATCAAGGTCTTATGTCTGGTAAATTTGATGATAAGAATTTTTTTCCAATTAAATTTGTCCACTTGTACTTGTAATTATCACTTCCATTGATAAAAGCTTAACTGAAAGTCTCAGATTAAAGTATGTACGTGAACCATTAGTAATGTTTGTCGTATTCTATATCAGTTTTATTTTTTTGATTCACCTTCCTCAGTCCGTCTTGAACTTGAATGTTTAACAATTAAAGTTGGGATAAGTGCCAAGAGTTTAGGAACTACATAGTTTTTGTATAAATGGCAAGTCATTTATACAAACAAATTAATTAGAAAAACTTGAAGCTATAAATCAACCCAGTTCAGGCACTAGCTCGACATATTATTTGAATGCCCAACATTTCATTTATGATTCTGCAAGTGTTTTACAAATGCCTAAAACATTTAAAAGCAGATCAGTTAATTCAGATCAGTTTCTGGATAATTTGAAGAGCAAAAAATTAAATCACACCATTCTATAAGAGAACAGATAATTCTTCGCTTGGTATTCTGGCAACTTATTGCAAACGGAAGTATTAACAATAGGTTTCAATTTCTGGTACACTTTACCAAGTCATTTGTATTCAGTACTACTGTTTGTCTGTAGGTAAATAAATTGGGTACCCTGAGGGCCTTCTGACGGCGGCTCACTTAGACCAACGTGCTGGGTCCATTGTGACCATGTTCTATTTATTAATTTTACAAATACAATTATTTTATTCGAATATATTGAAGGAGCATATGGCGGTATCAGGGATTCTGCGAATGATCTCCACGTGACTCTGTCTTGGGCCAGCCTGGTCACTTCCGGCCAGGATTTGCCAACCTGTAGATGCTCCTTCTCCACGGTCCGTCTCCAAATTAAGCGTAGTCGAACCCGTCTGCTCACTACTTTTGGTGTCCAAGTAAGGGCCGTCCTTGCTATGTCCGCTCCCGGTTTGTCTCCAATTTTCCACCTTCGATCTCTGTGGGTTTATGTTGCAGCTCTGCAGGTACTTCTGTGCAGATCTTCTTTCGTTATCCATTCCATTCCGTACAATGACGGTGGTCGGCTTTCAAGTTTCGCAACCTTATAACAATACGGATTTTACGTGGGTACGGAAGTAATATTTGAATCTTGAGTAAGGTGGAGAATTGACTGAATCTTCAGAGCTTGCCAACCAAGATGTAAGTGTGGCGGGCTTTGTCTATACGAGACAAGGCGTCGGTTTCTGCACTTCCATCTTTGCACACAGTGCTGACGAGGTCGAATTTATATGTGGTACATCTTATATTATATTGCCGTCTAGCAGGAGAGGGGCCTCGCATCTTGAGCCGATTCTCATTAGCTTTGTCTTGGCTGAGATGGTCTTCAAAGCAGCTCTTTTGGGGTTCGAAATCAACGCGCGTGTAATTCTTCCTGACCCCCGGCTAAGGAGTTAGATAGAAATAACTGATAAAATAGGGAGTGTTAAACTACAGTGAGACCTACTGCAGTACCTGTTAAAATAAATCAGATTCATCTGTGGATCCTAGGAAGTTTTTCATCGCCTCTGACTCCGAGAAGGAGTGTTTTCCTAAAAATGCCTACTTTTATTGCTAGAGCTGGGCATTCACAGACAAGATGTTGGATGGATTCCGTTTCTTCCTCGTCTCTGCAGCTTCTGCAAGAGTTGTTGTGCGGTATGTTCAGTCGCATTGCATGGGTTCCTTTGGCACTGGACGCCTACTAGCGTCCTCCTTAGGTTAGGTTAGGTAGTTGGGCTGCTAGTAAACTCACCAGCACACTTAGACCATATTGATCCATTGCGATACCCATAGTCAGACTACTATCACTGATTGACTACCAGAGATAGTGCCGTTAATTTGATCCCATCGGCAAATGGTGACTGGACCATATTTGAAAACCAGATGAAAGCGTATTCACTTTGCTTTCACTGGCATTCGAACCGGGGACCCCGACAACTGCGCCATCCAGTCGTCCTCCTTGTGTCTAATCAATTATGTTGACCTCTTCTTGCTCAGCTTCGGCCATAGAACCCCTGCTGTAGCTTCAGTATTCAGGCTGAGCCAGTGAGTATCGTAGTCTGTCCAGGGTTTCGTGTACTAGCTAAGATTTCAAACGATGTGCTCCTCTTTCTCCAGACTAGCTTTTTTCCCTTATGCCGAATAGGGAAAACTTGATGTGATCAGAAAAGATGATCTTATTCCAAAACTCATGGGACTTGGAAACATTAATTTTCAAAAAACATACGCTTCTGTTTGTTAACATCTGACTTGTATGGCTCATTACGGGCAACATGGCTATTATAACCGACTTTTTTTAAAATTCTTCTTATTGTATCAACAGAGACGGTTTTAAAGAGTCTTTGTTCTACCTCATGTCTTATTTTGGCGGAAACTGAACGATTCATTTTTTTACAAGACCAAAACAGTGCTTGCATAAAATGGAACCAGTTGTTCCACAGTTAGCCGCTATTCTCTACACTGACGAGTGAGCTCTACCAACAACTTTTCTAATTTATCTATAGGTTTTACACTCAACGTATAGTTTTGTAATAATATTTCTTTTTTCGATACAAAATTCATTTGCTTTGTTTTTTATGAACTTATTTCAAAAATATGTCATTAGAAAAATTCGTTGGGTAACGGTAGTCGCATATCTCCCCATTCTATGCGCTTGTTGGCAACTGTATGCAGACTATTGGAGTTGTGCTAAAATTTATAAATATTATGTAAAAGTATTAGCTATAAAGAAATATCTAAGAAATAAAATAAAACAAAGTAAAGGTTCTCCATGTTACATATAATCTCATGTTTTTTCATGCATTTGAATTTGATGTTTCGTACTGTTTTGCGTTGTACGCAGACTTATGTGCCCGAGTGTAGGTAATTTGTTATTCATTCATAATTCTTATAGCACGACATTTGCCAAAAGCACGCCTCGACACCGACGTTTACATACACATTACATAATAAAAATTTTTAAGTTATTTTTACAAATTTATTAATTTTTTGTTAAATCTCTGGTTAGATAGATAGATAGATTTATTTCCAGTATAAATGTCATACATTATAAGGTGTGTGTGTAGAGATTTGATACATATTTTTCTTGCTTCTGGAATATTATTATTAAGGTTTACAATTTTTAGTCGCTCGTGAATGCTTTTGAAGGAAAAAAATGGAAAAAACCTTCATGTAAATTTAAATCCCTGGTTTTATTTCATCCATATTATCGGGGCTCTACTGTAGAGTGTACATATATTTTGTTTCCTCTTTCATAATGTACTTTATTAAAACCCTTGGCACTTCATTTTCTAATCTTCAAATCACCGACCCCCGAATAGGAAAAAGTGCTGAGCTGTGAGACAAAAAGATATTCGATTACATTAAGAGCTGTCACACTTAGGCCAAATGCCAAATGCCTGTCACAGTGTCACGGTGTCCACTTGAGGTGAATGTTAAAATGATCAGACATCTCCGCCATGAGACAGACTAGTGGGAAGTGAAATTTCTTTGGTCATAGATAGGTGGCGCTTAAGAAAAATTTCCATAAGCATGAACTCAATTGGTACTTGAGAATCTACATCAAGGCATTGCTTTAGTGAACAAGAGGCGAATGGACCTTGTGGTGTAGTCCACGTAAGTGTAAACACCTCGGCAGTCGACCTGATCTTGGTTCCATGCTTAATCGGTAGTCTTTTCTTTGGTTCCCTCATGCTATAAGTTTTAAGAGTACTCTCAGAAGTGACCAAACATCGCTTGGATGGATTTTTATGTCTATTGTAAGATCAACACTTCTGTACGGGGGCTCAGTTTGGTGGACAACACTAAACAAAGCTGTCAGCTGTAAGATAATGCATAGAGTGATGCATGTGCATCACCGGGGCACAGAGGAGCACTCCGTCGGATGCACTTAAGGCAGTCTTCCACCTCTCCCACCAAAGACAAATTTTCAGCAATCAGGAGACTCCAACCATAGAACCATTCCAAACAAATACAATTTCCTCCCCGACCGCCTACTACCGCAAGCCATGAGCATTCCTTCTAAATCGGATTGGACGTCTGTCAACCAGACACTGATTGATACCCTGCCTTTGAAGATCACAGACTGATCGAAGACTGGATGCAGATATCTATTCCAATGACCATAATATTGCTAGCTCCCTGAAGCTCCCTGATCACTGTGACGTCTTCCAAGCAGACAATTTAATATCCAAAAGACATATTATCATCTGTTCGGACGGCAATTAAGTCCCCCTATTATGTTCAATTCAAAAATATCCCTTAATTGTGGGCATTCTCTTAACGATATGGCTGATCATTTTAACATACACCTCATTTAAGTGCCAGGACATTGCAAAGCCGATGTACTCATCAGTTGTTGTACCTCCTTCACTCTAAAAATAGGGGGAGTTCCAACTTCCGGTCCAATCGCTACAGTTGAGCATTTGAGCTATGGCTGAGCATTTCAACATACACCTCATGTGGGTGCCGGGACATTGCAAAGCCGATGTACTCATCAGTTGTTGTACTTCCTCCTCTCTAATAGTAGGAGGAGTTCCAACTACCGTGCCAGTCGCTACACTACAAGAGGGCATCACATGCCTTAAAACAAATTAAATGTGCCCATTAATTAACCTCAAACCATCACTCAATCTGCTGAGATTTAGCAGATCTTCACTTATGACGCTCATCGGCGTCATAACCGGATACTGCGCAATTTGCATTCATGGCCGCAGGATGGGTGTCCCTTGGAGAGGAGGTCGAAACCACAGATCAGCTACTCTGCTCGGCGTAGGTAGGTACTTCCAACTAGGGCCGTACTACTTCACAAGCACCAAGTGGTTCTAACTATTAGTTGATCCGCGTGTTATCACTGCAGGCCTAAGTATGACTCACTTCTGCAGTCATCCACAACAACCTATGCATCCTCTATGCCTCGATTACTACACATTTGAACCTACGGCGACTACATTACATTCCTGGTTCCACATTCCATTGCACGGTCCCAAATCGTTTGAACCACTGACAGTGCTCAATGAGTAATAACTGTTTGGAAAAAGCTTTTCAAAATTGGCCGTTCGGAGTCGGCACTAAAACTTCCACTCGTGAAAGAACAGTAGCACGCACAGCACGATTGGTTGCTGTACAAGCTAGGCCCTGGGGCTCTCTACAGGCTGTAGCGCCAACCATTATTATTAGAAGATTCGCCGAAAATCAAGTAATTTTCTTAATTACCTAGGCTGAGGTATATGTACATGTGTTCAAGACAGCCTATAATAAACGTATGAATTGTCTTCATACAGGGACTAGTGAAGTAAAAATATGGCCCCAGAGCACTGCATTTATTCAATCATTAAATCATGACGCATCGTAAATCATCAAATGTGCGAATTGCAGTTGAATTGTATCGAGCAATCCGTCGCGACGGTCGCGAATTGCACACACTTTATATCCCTTGCGAATTCATAGGATTGTCATGAGCAAAATGCATCAGTCACCATTTCCATCAGAGGATGTGTGAAATCCAAAGGTATTCCACTACTCAAGCTCGAGGAAGGGTAATTCTGGTCGAAGTTGGTATTTTATGCTCGTTAATTTTCTGATTTGTATCATGATCTATTTTGACGGATTGTTTGGTTTTTCATGGCAAGACATTTGTTCGTCTGATGTCTATTGGATATATCTCGGCTCGGAATTTACTCTTCTGATGTTTATTTGAAAGAAAAAATATATTTCTTAAAACCTTCTAGAATCTGCTTTTCCATACGGAATTTATTTATTGAATGTCATGTTGAGGTAGTCCCTGTCATACCCAATTCGGGGGCTTAACCAAAGATAGACACATTGCCCATTAGTGTCATAGACGGTAAAATGGTTTTTCACCTTGACTCTTAGCTGTCAAGATGTACTCCAAAAACTTTACCGAGTGGGGAACAAAAAGGCAATG
The DNA here is from genome assembly GCA_964034865.1 of Eristalis intricaria. NCBI lineage: Eukaryota > Metazoa > Arthropoda > Insecta > Diptera > Syrphidae > Eristalis > Eristalis intricaria. Next base: position 35,393,342 of record OZ035875.1, read on the forward strand.
GGGGAACATCAAATAATTAAGATAATGGTTGTACTTGTAAGTAATAGTCTACAGGGTGAGCCTTCTAATGGTGGAAGTTTTGGCCGAAACGAAACACCCACCGCGACTGATGTGTGCAAAATGTTCGTGAGGCTGGCATGGTAGACGTCCCCGTCGTCGTACAGATGAGAATGTGGCTGCTGTGGGCGGATAGTGGAGTGGAGTCATGGCTGGACACAACTCAACGGTTACAGAGCGTAACAGAGCCATGTTAACGACTTACTTTTTTTTGTACTGAAATTGAAGACATGAATTTCGACAACCTCTGGTTCATGCAGGACGGCGCGCTGTGCCAATGCCACAATCGATTTCTTCCGCGCCAATTTTCCAAATCGTCTTGGCGATGTCAATTGACCGCCTCGAAGCTGCGATTTGATAGCTATTTGGCCCACCCTGTACAAGTACACATTGTAGATTAACGCAGTTACAAAACTCAGTTTCTCTTACAGAAACACGATTGTGTATGAATTTTTGTTTATCCCTTCACATACAGATTATCAGATTATGATCTACTGATATTGCTCCACGCGGTTCATAGAGCTTTATTGGCTATACACAGTACATGGGGAAATCTGTTGCTCGGTAGCTTCTAACTTTCGTGTAAGCTTTGTGTTTATGCTTAAACGAGTTCTGCTAGAAAATTATGTTAGACGTGAACGCTTTAAAGTCCAAAAATTCTCTAGGTGGTTACAACTGAATGACTACAATAATTACTTAGCCACCATATCCATAACACATGTGTCCACAGCTCGGAGATGTTCGTGTTGAATTAATCAACTTAATTGAATGGAACACTAAATATGTACCGTCGTATAACATCAGTTTATTTGGCTTAACTTTAAACTGCCCAAAAATTGTTTACTTCAAGCAAAATGGATAGATATCACGCCACGGCCGCGGCAGAAAAATTAGACTGACCATTGAAATATTTTGCTACTTCTTAATGTTTTGCATTGCATAACAACTTGATAGTAAGAACTATGAAATGAGTATGACTGTTGACTATTTTTAAATATGTTTTACGAGCTGTATTAAGATGTGGATGTATTTCTTTTTCTGCTTAGCTTCATCCAACAACTTAAACCTCATCGGAGCACAACGCCAATGCAGAGTGTAGCTAGGTTAAGTTAGGTTAGGTAGAGGGGCTACTAGTGAATTCACCAGCATATTTAGACCATGTGACTACTGCCACTTATTGACCCCACTCCAGTGAAAGTGCCGTTAATTTGATCGCAACGGCAAATGGTGGACCAGATTTGAAAAACAGATAAAAGCATATTAACTTTGCTTTCATTGGGATTGTAACCGGGGACCCCGCTAACCATGTCCATATCTTCGTTGACAGTCACTCTGCCATCAGAGCAGTTTCATCGACCTCGACAACTTCACAATATGTCCTGGAATCCCGCAATGAGCTTTCTGCAGTAGCGGAAAAGTTCAAAATAACCATAATATGGGTTCGAGGGCATACAAACCGTCTAGGTAACGAGAAAGCCGATGAACTGGCCAAACAAGGAGCTGCCCTCCATAGCTCGTCTGCTATGGATTTACACATTCCACTTGGGATAGTAAAAGCACGAATTACATCGCTTAAAAATTGCTAACCTCAGATTGTGCAATATCTACGAAGTCATGACCAGAATACAACATATCACGAAATAGGACTCGCACAGATATTGCTAAAATTACAGCGATTAGTAGAGGACGCTGGATGATAGGGGATCATCCCGTAAGGAATTCCTTATAACTCACACACTGCCGTAAATTGTAATAACTCGGCAGAACCAGAATCATTGACTCACTTACTTTGATCCTGTCGCGCGGTTCAAGGGCAAAGCAACGGACTCTAGGGAACACCTTCATTGAATCTCTCGGCGAGATATATAAAATGAACATCAAAGTGTTGATTTTGATCCTGCACACGGCACGGTAGTTCTAAATGCACATCAACATCCAATTTTCAGAGCTATGGTTTCAAAACCGCACTTACAACCACCTCACACACATCCAACAAACCTGTCTAGCTGTCGCGATATTTAGTCATCTGCCTCCCATTACGCACGCCAAGTTGGGTGAGGACCTTCTTCACTTCTGTGCTTCAATTTCCTCGCCCTATATTGCGTTGTGCCACTGGCGTGGAGTCAAAGTCTCTCGGGTTGGAGCAGTTAGGCCGTCTGTTCTACATGATGATGACATCTGTAGAGGCTTGTCTAGACGCATGTCCCAGTACAGGGACCAAAGATTTTCTGTTGGCAAAAGCTCGTCGACTACACTCACTCTGCCACAAGCTATGATGGTCTTCAACTCCGAGCATCCTGGTTCGAAAAGAAGACGGAGACTGAATCTCCGGTATAATTACCAAGTCATCGCGGACGCAATCTCTGGTATAAGCAATGGAAGGCTCAGGCTCAGACCCCCCATGGGTCGCAGACCTGACAAATAAGTATGTAGTTCAAGGCACTTGTTAGGTTAGGTTAGGTTATAGTGACTGTCACAACTGCATGAGTTGTGGGCCACTTAGATCCAGCTTGAATCCATTCTTATATCACTGGGCAATTTGCCGGCCACGCCGGCACCGGTTTCTCTTTTGCCAAGTGTTAACTAAACTCTTTAGGAATACCTGCTGGTATGCTAGTGGCAGATGACCAACTCGTTTTCTGGGTTACAGCCAATTTGTTGTCTTGATGAAATGTACTATGTTCAGTATATTTATGTTTGATATTTATTCAAGGCTATTGAATTAATAGTTGCTAGTGTGCTTTTCCTTGTCCTTGCAAGTGCTGGACAAGTGATGAGGTGGTGAAGAGTGGTTTCGCTCTCCTCCTCGTCCATACAGCTCCTGCAGAAGTCGTTGTGTGGGAGGCTATCATTCTTCTGGCTTGACTGCCGAATAAGGAATGATGCCTACTACACAAGAGAGTTGTAAAGTATGCAACATTTTTTTTTTCCTCATTGCCAAAGATAGGACAGTCACCAGAAGTTGATAAGCTTGTTGCTGAAGTTGCTGAATTAGTGGGTCGCCGTGGCGTAGTGGGTTAGTGCGTCCACTCCTATGCAGAGGGTGCCAGGTTCGGTACCCGAATTTATCACCTTTCACCTCTTTCGAGTCACTGACAATGCTCAAAGAGTATTTCCTATCTAGAAAAAGCTTCCCAACTTCGCCGTTCGGAGTCGGCATTAAACTGTATATCCCTTCCACGCGTGAGAGAACAATAGCACGCACAACACGAGTGGTTGCTTAGAAGCTAGGCCCTGGCCCTCTACGGGCTGTAGCGACACCCATATTTTTATTAATATATTAAGTGCTGAATTAATCTCAATAATTTTGAAAACATATTTTATTGTATTATTGAGGAACTCCATTATTTAGTGCATGTGTGCTTGTAATCCCCTTATTTGGTTTTAATTCTCGACACTATTTAGTTTTCGATGAAATTTGCCATCCAAAATTAAACGTCAAAATAATACACATCATACAACAAAGAAGATATCATACAATACTTCCAGTGGAGTTTGGAGTCATACAGAAAATTGTTTGACGTGTATGATGTATGACAGTGTGAAATGTGTGTGATGTATGTATGTTATGTGAAATAGGCCACTAATAAGGCGATCGTTTTCGGCATTGGCTCATTTTTCCTCAATTGGCTTCTTTAAAGTTTAGTTGTGTGGAATGGTAGAAAACTCACAATTCCACACTAACTTCTGCAATTCCAAGACAACTGAGTAGAATGCAAGCAAAGGAAAACAATTACAGAATTTCACCACACAAAAAGGGAAACAGTTACAACTGATGTACTTTTGTCATCCTGGCTTTACTTACATTTACGAAAAAATAAGTTGTACCGTGTTTCTAACTCTATTTTAAGAATGAAAATAATGATTCGATTGTACTTTGTTTTACGCAAAAAAGAAAAAACTCATTGATACATTTGAATTTTAAGTCTACGTAGACGTTTGTCACTAAATGTACAGAGACTTTGCCATTTAAGTGAAACCCCAAGTTGTTGTAGTTTAATTTAAAAAAGGTCCAAAAAACGTTTTAATTTTAAAACAGCCTACATAATTTATGTAAGTCCATTCATATAAACACGATAACCACATTAATAGTTGCAGTTAATTGCAACATTTTGGGTTGAAATCATGTTGCCGACGGAGCAAGTAAAAGAGCCCCCTTTTAATTCCATCAGCTCTCGCAAGTTACTGACAAATGTACTGTGATTGTAACTGCCGTTGAAAGCTTTCATGATGCAACATTATCGTGAAATTGTCGATAACCTTATTTGTTTGAGGACATTTACAGCACACAGTGATAAATGAACCGCATCCAACAGATCTAAGTACAGTACTCTCTCGCTTATCAGCCGACAACTACTATAATCCACCTTGTTGTGCGAGTCAAGATTTGTCATGACGGCTCTGTAATCCGCCTTCATTGAATCTTCATACTCCATACTCTTCAATCTTCCTTCTCTTTCATGCGTATTGATTTTAATTCAATTTGTCCTTCCTGTACATTAAAATCCGCCAATTTCAGTAATCCACCGATGGTTGGGATTTTTGTGGTGGCGGATTAGCGAGAGTGTACTGGCACAAATGTGTTTGCTTCCTCTGTCCGATTGATCAACTTCAGTTGAAAGTTGAAAGTTATTGCACATTTTCTTATCACGTGTACACATGTTTGAATACAATTACGCACATGGTTGTACAATATTTACAAATATTCGCCACAAGTTTATTTGGTGATAAAAAGGAGACAAGCAAAAAGCAAATTCCTCTCGCCAATCCTTTTTCGTTGTTCGGGTTAAACAACTTATTTTTGCAGATACGACATCATCGGCAACTGTCTCAACCATCGCACACACAAAAACAATGTATCGGAAATGTGAAGAGTTTCAAGCGTATAGTATAGATTTGATTACTCTAAAGAGTGAAAATACAAAACAGTCTTCTAAAAATAAACGTTAATTTATTCTGCAATGAACTATACACACATCTGCAATGTTATCTATCCGAATGTCGTTCTTTCATTCCTCTGCTTGAATGAATTTGCTTTATTTGTTTTCTTCTCTTTGTATCTATTTTTTCCTATAACAAAATTTTAACCATAGTCTTTTTGACTTCTGTAAATACCGCATTTTGCTTTGGCGTTTTTTTGTTTTTTTTTTTGTGTTTTTTTGACTCAATCCGCCAACGGATATCTGACGTATCGGTGGGGTGAAATTAATGTCTGTGGTTGAAGTATGGAAATTTTAGCAAACTACGACATGCACGTCTGTCAGTTGCCCGATCAACTCGTACCACAATCTTGGCAATGCCCACTGTGATTATTTTCTGTCTGCACTATTGAATAGACTATCCAAGAATGTTTTAGTGCATATTCGGCTTTGAAGAGAACGCATCGTTTCGCGCTAATACGGCGCTGTTGAAGAAATTGGAATTATTTTTTGTTTTGTTTTGAATAATGCGGTTATTTTCGTAATCACATGCAAATTGTGTATAATTCCGGCGCAGTGTGCAATAAACGTCGTTCGAAAAGAAATTCAATTTTATTATTTTTAAATTAGCGTGTTATGTGTATACACACATAAATACACAAAACGTACGTACTACCATGTGCTATCAGATAATTGAAAATAGTTGTAAACAAATCGTTATCATTTGCATTAGGAAATAAACTCAATCCAAAGCATATTGAAGTATTGATTATTTCAGTATAAAATCCGTATGTTTATAAATAAAAATATTTGAGCAAATTAACCTCATGTTATTAACAAAATCCAAATCGAAAATAGAATCTGGAATTAATATTTGTGTTTACGTTCACATTACTAATTTGGTGTGAAAATGATTTGTTAAAATTTATTAAATTCAAGCGGGTGTCGGTGACGAAAGTGTGTCGAATACTCCGGTTATTTCTAGTATATGTTGATGATTCAATGGATGGCTGCCCAACGAGTGAATGGAATATTTATAGGAAAATGCTTCGCAGTAGACTTACAACTGACAAAGTTACTCGAGTTGCCCACGTAGTCTAACATGTTTTTCAGTCGAAGAAGATTATTCCTTTGAACAATTAGTTGATTGGATTAGTACTCGATTGTAACTCGTAAACTGACTGAAGTTAGAAGGCTTTAGTTAATTTCTCAAGTTTGTGCGGGAAAGAAATCACATTTTCAATAAAATTGTGCTCTTCGGCTTCGCAAATATATTCAGCGCCCATGCATGCCCTAATATTAACTATTAATTGAAAAAATAATAGAATAAGACGAGGGTCGTTTGAAAAGTAAGTGGCAGTCATGTTTGTTAACATCTTTCTCGAGAATATTGTGCGTAGTTCAACTCCAAAGGCACAATCTTCCACATAACCTTACCACTACTCGCATATGCCGATGACACTGTCATCATCGGAAGGACACAGCTGGCTGTCAGTAAGCCTTTTCTGAGCATAGAGAAGATATTGGCTAAGAGGGACATTGTTTTTGAATGAGGGTAAGACAAGGTGTAGGCTGTCTACAGGAAGCGTTCCCCAACACTGACGTCTGACACAAAGCGTCAATATAGGCAACAATGTATAACTTTGATGTAGTGAAAGACTTTGTCTACCTAGCCTCCGGGTTGAATCGAATCGAAAACGAAGAATCATTCCTTGCCAATCGCTGTGTTTTCGCGTTTGGAAGGCAATTGGAAGTCCTTCGTATAATCTTTGGTCTTTAAGGAGACTGAACGAAGAACTGTATTGGTGTACAGCGACATGGATATGGTCAAACGAGTTCGAGTCTCCGTCTCAGATTGCTTGATCGTGTAGAGCGAATGGACACCAATACTCCGGCCGGAAAATGTTCGACTCCAAGCCAGTGAGAGAACGGGGTGACGGAGGAACACTCAGCGCTGGCGTACTCAGCTGGAAATGGACCCAATCAGCAACTAGCACAAGTCTGTACTAGATGAAGCGACATATTGGCTGGGGCGCAGATCCACCCCGAACTATATCACCAACCATAGAAGAACAGGAAGCATATAATTTTCCGCCATAATCTCAATCCAACTCAATCGACTTACATATCTAGTGAAACATCTTCTTACGGACATCCCTCTGTAAGGGACACCTGTCTTTACGGACAATTCGTCATGGTCCCGATATAGAGGTATTCGTGTATTTCAACACCTTCATAACGGACATTCATGATGGTTGCGCTGTTGTGCACCATAGAGAAGTTTCAATATAATAATAAGGTGGGTGGCACTACAGCTCGTACAGGCCCATGGCATAGCTTCTACAGCATCCACTTGTGTTGTGAGTGCTATTGTTCTTCCGACTCCGAACGGCTAGTTTATCGATTCTTCAATTTGTTATTCAAATGTTTTTGGTTCACTGAAAAGCTTTTCATTCGTTCCAAGCCTCTGACCGCCCAGCCATTTCTTCAGGTTCGGACGCAATAAGTAGTCGTAATGGAATACCTCTGGAGAATATACAGGTTCAAGTGGAAGTTCGTAGCCTAACTGATGGGTTCGGCTGAACGACTGGTGAAAAATTTACTGCGGTTTTCAAATCTGGTCCAGGCACCATTTGCCGTTGGGACCAAATTAACGGCACTATCACTGGAGTAGTCAACCAGTGGTAGTAGTCTGGGGTATCGCAATGGACCAATATGGTCTAAGTGTGCTTGTGAATTCACTAGCAACCCCACTACCTAACCTAAACTAACCTAACCTCAGACAAATAACTCAGTTTCTCAAGTAAACCACTTCTCAACCATTGGTTCCGAGTCCGCGTACTATTTATCAAGTTTTTTTTTACGCGAAAACAAATGCACACAAAATTCACTTTTTTCCGTTTTCCTTAATATTTAAGAGCTTGTTTGCTGTCAATGTCTTTCGAGCACAAACTAAAAGATGCACTCGCTCAAAAATTCCAGCTATTTAAAAGTTGATGGGAGTATTGTTCCCTTACCATGACTTACTCACTTATCGGGCATATGACCCGTGGGGGGTCTGAGCCTGAGCTAAAGCTGCCTTCCATCGTTAACAGTCTTGTGCACGCTGCTTCCAGTCATCAAGAACAAGCTGTTTTGCATCCGCAATAACTTGGTCTTTATACCACAGGTTCGGTCTTCCTCTCGTTCTCGATCCACGATGCTCTGATTCGAAGACCCTCTTTGCAGGAACGCTGTTGTCCATGCGCTCGATGTGGCTGAGCCAGTGCAGTCGACAGAATTTTGCCTTTCGGACTACATCCACATCCTGGTACAGCTCGTAGAGTTCGCGATTATGTCTTCTCCAACATTCACCTTGCTCACAGACAGGACCATTTATCCGCTCTAGGATATTTGTATCAGCTCTGTTGTTTAGCTTATCGCAGAACTGGCATATATACCAGGACTGGTCTTTCGAGTCAGGAGTTATAAGGCTAGTTGTTTCGACAAACCCAAGTAACGTTTGGGTTGCCAAGGACGGTTCTACGTCGGATCCCCACTGTGATGTTGTTTGTGAAAATATGGTATGTATCAATTTGAAACTGGCTGGTCTTCTCCAGGTGTAAAATTGTGGGCTATACTTGATTTGCGGGCCGGAAACCGCACTCGTACGTGCCGGTTAGTGCGGTGCAAACCGGCTTTGTACGTTCACGCAGTACGCTGGACAGGGTCTTGTAGGCGACGTTGGTCAGAGATATACCTCTATAGCTGTAGCAAGATCGCTTTCTTTTTTGTGGATGGGGTATATGAAGCTGATATTCCAGTCGTTGGGCATGCTTTCATCTTCCCAAGTTCTGCAGATGATTTGGTGCATGTCGCCGATTAGAGCATCGCCACCGGTCTTGAAGAGCTCCGATGTTAAATCAACTGGGCCTGCAGTTTTATTGATCCCCATAAACTGGCATGGCTGTGGCAACTTCTTGAAAGCTGGGTGAGGGGACTACTTCGTCTACTGATGTTCTAATATTTTTTTCCCTATCAGCTGTTGTAAGTACTGCTTAAATACATCCCATTCCCAGCGTGTCACTAACAAGGTTACTCTCACAGTTTCGAAGAGCCGGGGTGCCTTTCCTAAAGCCAGCCAACTACTCAAACAACTCTCGAGTAGATGAATGTTCGATACGATGACAAATAATAATAAACACGATTCCCACCAGAAGCACCACTTCCATTTAATTGCCATGTGTCGTTAATATCTTTTAAAAATCCATAACGATCGGTGCACTTTCACTTCAAAAAGCTTTCCATGACAAACAATTGAATACATGCGAATGTGAATCGCAATCGTCAAGCATACTGTTGACGTTGCAACTATGTTTCTGATGCCAAGCCCCCAAGTATTAATTGAGTTGCACTACAACTACTAACACATATCACAGATTGAACAATTGGCTCTGAAAGCACCACGCTCAAATAGATGCAATTAAGCAGTGAAAACAATAGATACATGCATGTATATATTGAAACTAGCCGACACACCGCCTCGCATGCCAGACCATTATGGAGTAATAAACACATGCACGGATATACTATTTACCCAACAACTTGTGGGATTGCGACCCCCTGCCGGTATAACAGTCGCATATAGTTATTCGCCGGTATTCTCGGCAATTTCGTTCTCTTCCCCCATCCAGTGTACTCGTTTATTGAACTCACTGCACGCCATTCACGTGGAAATTTCCCCAGTCATAAGAGTGCACCCTCCTGTGTTTGAATTGATGCATTTATTTACTAGACTTTAAGCTGGAACGCAAATGTTTTTGATCGCGTGCCATCTGTCAATGGGTCACATTTTTGTTGGTGTGTGTGTGTGTTTTTGTTTAGACCTGTTTAGAATTTGAATAGCATTAATTACTTCTAGCTGTTATCAACTCGTTGTTGATCACCTTCAGTAGCACTCATAAATAGTAGATGCCGTGATCATATTAACAAATTATTGTTGTTCTATTAGCAGAGTTCATATTTTATTTCCTTCTCGAATAGATAGCAGATAATTAGGTTAATACACAAGAGCACTGAAAAACTTTCACTGATTATCTGCCTTATCGGCACAATGCTACGTGAACGAAGGCTTGCATGCAAAGTCAATATGTGCCTTGATAAGTATTGTATTATCAGAATACTCATATCGTTTATTTTTCTTCACACTATTAACGATAGTCTCTGTGCGAGAGGGAAATAGAAAACAAAAATCATATTCTCCATGATTTGTGTTCTTGACCTTGACTATTCCGGTTCAATTGTGACAGTTTGTAGACTGAAATTTAGTAATTAGTCACAACACAATGATCATTCTATAATTTAGCGGTTCGGATGTAATTAAAACAGTAATTGTTACATGCTGGGTTAGGGGCATTGGCACTGTTGCTTGTGTGGATTGTTTATTTTGAACGAGATAATTGTGGATTGTGGAAGGGAAGATATACTCAACTCTAGTTGGGTATGGTCAGGTGAGTGTGGAGCTTTATTTTTTAGCACTACACAATGCAGCATGCTTAATCTGACTTGTCTCCTGTCTTCGATTAAGTGAAGAAAACAGTGCAATTTGATGCATCAGAACGTCTGGAAACAATGCTAATATAATTTAACTATATTCTCATCTGTTTGTCCACATGCAACATTCACTGTAAATAACAGTGAAGACAGACATGCGCCGAAGTGTCTGAAACAGAAACGTTCTGATATTGTGCCATCAATGGGAATTTTAGTTTCGAGTGATTTAGGTATTTCTTATTTTATTTCAATCGTTATTGATTCGCCAAATCAATGTCAATGTGGTAAAGATATCACTTGCTATCGCAATGAAATAAAAATGGTCAATCTCTCGTGGAGCTGTCCCCTTCCTTTCGTTTGAAATTGTTTTTTTTCTCTTAGATTGCACATGTTTGGTTTATCGTTTGGTTTATCTATCTTAGTCTAGATGATGCATTTGGACTCTGATGAAAACAAAGTTCTATTGACCATGTGTAAACAATTTCACTGTAGATTACAAGTCCCTACCGTGCTTATGGATAAAATAAATAAATAAGTATGGAAATCGAAATTCGCTATGCTGGGGACTCAGTTTCTGAATAATGTCAGTGCTCTTGAATTGCATATAATTTTAGGTTAGTTTAGGGTAGACTTCTTTATTAAAATTCCTTTATAAACAAAAGTATAAATATGTTATGTATGTCTTCAGAAGGTCACTTGAAATCTGAATGGCAAATTGTCAATAGCCGTGTTTTTATCAAAAGTCTATAAATAGTGAAGTAGGATATTGCACGTAAAACACATACAACAACCTACTGTCTATAACTGCCTATAATATCGGCAGTGAAAAGTGGCTGCCGATAAAAATTCGAGCTCGAATTTTTTCCTTATATTTTGACAGCGATTAGAACATTTAAATTGTTTTCTTCATTGACAGATAAAAATCAAAACCACTGCGAATCTTTTTTTCGCATCTTACTTCTTCACTATGGATAGCGATGAAAAAAACACGGCTAATAATATTTAGAGGAAATTCTCTTCCAGCAACAGATCTCTTTCAATTTGTGTCAATAGCTGCGAAATTACTAATAAATGTAGCATTACCAATGCATTTAATGATTAGTTTACGTCAGTAGGTTGTAGTCGATGTGAGCCAAATTCAGGCAAAATGAGAAACTTTTGTCACCAATTGCAGATAAATAGTTTTGCCATTGAACCAATTACTGCTTTATAACTTCTGAAAGTAATTGGGTCACTTAAAAACTCGAATACTTGTGGTTATGACGGCGTATCGTATGTATTATAAAATAACGCATTGCGTTTTAATTCGTTGTTGTGTTAGCAATCATTTTCAACCGCATTATAGTTTCAGGAGTCTTTTCTGAGGCCAGTGGGCGGATGTAATCCCTCTATTTGCATGTATTTAGCCAAATTTTTGAAAAAGTTATCAAGAAGAGAATAGTTATTAAGTTTTTCATTCCAATGCAGTATGGATTTCAGGAAGGTGTTTCAACCTAGGATGCGCTACTAGGTTTTTGTTCCAATGTATTCTCAGACCTTGATGCAAAAAACCATACCATCCTTCTGATCGTACTTACCGAACAGATCTCAAGGAGTGAAGATTGCTGGTACGAAGAAGCGAGATTCGATTTTTCAATTTGGAAGTTCCTCAAGGCTCTGCGCTGGGATTAATTTTATTCTTAATTTAAATTAACTCACTTTTTGCACTGAATTTTAAAAGCGGCTAACCGCTTTCGCTGCTAGTAAGACTTCCTCAGAGCTATGGATTTTTTTTCCGACATAAATTGGGATCTTGTTCTCTTTAAATTTGTTTCACTGAGCACGAATAGTAATGTTCTTTAATATAGCTACCCAAATTAGCATTAATGCAGATGTTTACTTTCATGCACCGGATTGCCAAAGGCACACACCAGCAAATTGCAAATGTATGTCAACTTCTCACTTCCACGTTCCATGAGAATCTACACTGTAGTGACAATTGTTTTTTTTTGGTAGAGAAGGTGGTTGAATGTAAATACCTAGGGCTTACAATTGATTCCATGATGTCATTTGAAGTCCATGATGTCATCAGAGTCAGCCTAAGAAAGTATTTTCTCAGTACCCTTAGAAGTTTTTATTTTTTAAAACCTAAACTGTTATTGAAAACAATCTATTATGTCAACTTCAGTATAGAATTGTTCGTTGGTGAGGAGTGTACCATCATGAATAAAATTACGCCCTTAATAGTTCTGCAAAAAAATGTACTGAGGAAGACATCGTCGCCATCCCATTTTCTCGCTGTTTAGTCTTACTAAAATTCTTCCACTTCGTCATTTATATTGTTTCAAAATGTTAAAAATCTTCTTTAGCAGATTAGATCTGAATTAAACTCTACTAACTATTTACACTGACTACTGAAACTTTTCGTCTGTTGTAACTGTACCCATTTCACGAACAACTGCTTATCGTAATTTTTATTTGGTCTCTCACAATCTATCAGACAAATACCCATTTCTGAATAGTTTGAAAATACTGTAATTGGTAATTGCCTTCTCGATATCGATTATAATACCGTAGACCCTTTTTTCTCTGGTATTCTGTTGTATCAGTTGTTTTTTTTACATGCTGAAGTTTCCTCTTGGCTTGTTTAATTATCCAGGTTCTAAATTAAAGGAGGACTTTTGTTCAATTACTAGTAGGCTAAAGGCTCTCATGTTCAATTCTGAAAAAAAACAGTCATTCATATACAAGATACGGTGGGTATATTTTCTAGAGCCTGAGTGGTAACTGATGTCGAATGAATGCGTTCAGTGGGTAAGGAAATATAATTGTAATTGAAACAACGTCGCATTCTCCTATGATGTGATTTGAATTGGTTCTTCATGCTGTAGGTTTTTATAATAATATAATATGGGGGGCACTACAGTCCGAGGCGGACCTGGGCCTAGCTTCTCAGCAACCACTCGTGTTGTGCGTGCTATTGTTCTTTCACGAGTGGAAGGGACCTACAGTTTAATGCCGACTCCGAACGGCGAAGTTGAGAAGCTTTTTCTAGGAAAGAGGTGGAGCCGTGAATTATCAAAAGTGTTAAATTCGGGTATCGAACCTGCCACCCTCTGCGTAGCAGTCGACGCACGCCACGACGACCCTGTAGGTTATTACCATCTTCAAAATTATTTACAAGCAACATCGATCGAGTAGTAATATTACGTTTAACCTTCAATTTACACATGCCTCACATCGCTCAGGCATTTCTTCGTTCATACTGTACATCTCTGACGGAGCACTTGGCAGACCCAGGATGAGATGGTTGGACCAAGTCCATAAGCTCGCCTGGTTACGCTTGGGCATAACCCCTGATGAGTTAGAGTCGATGGCGGAGGATCGAGTTGCCTGGCGATCTCTCGGGCGTGGCTTACCCCGCGACCCCTTTAGTGGATCATGCGGGTCAGAAGATGATGATGATATATTATATTAGTAAATGTGGGTCGGTGTGTCGACTACTACGCAGTGGTTGCCACGTTCGATCCCCGAAATTGCAAACTCTCATAATTAACGGCTCCACCTTATTCGAGTCACTGGCCATGCTCGAAGAGTATTCCTGTCTAGAAATAGCTTCTCAACTTCGCGGTTCGGAGGCGGCATTAAACTCTAGGTCCATCCCATCTACTCGTAATCATGCACATCATGAGTGGGTGCTGTAGAAGCTGGACCCAAGCCCAACTGGGACTGTCACGTCACCTATATTATATTATTATTATGTATGCTATCTTGTAGATTAAGTCCTGTATTTGTAAATGAAAATAGTATTCTTAATGAAAAGGTATATAATTTAAATTAGATTATATACAAGACTTAAACTAATCTCAAGCCTTAAATTCCACAACCCAGTGAAGTGAAGAAGCTTACGCTAATTTAGTAAGATCACTCATTGTTGCAGTTTTCAACCGAATTCTATTTTAAGTAATCGATCTTACAATAATTCTCAACAAGTTTCAAGTTATTTGTTCATATACCGTAAAATACTCGTAAGAGCCCACTTAGCGCAACAGTCTACTGGCGGAAAAATGTGAATGAAAGTCTTGTTGGCGTAACAGTTCAAAAAGATATTATCTTCTAAAAATGTCAACATCACTTCCACTTCAAAAATTATGATGAAATTCTATTAATTTTTCATAAGCAGAAACCAACAAAATACAGTGTTCGTTTGAGGTGTCAAATATCAAATGCACCCACATTTCCGTTACGGCTTGTTCGTGTGTTTCTTTGTGAGCGAAGCAACTGGTTGCACTGAAATCAATATGTGTATCTCTCGAAATATTTGTTCGAAAATCAATGTAATTAATCTCCCGTCAAGAAGCCAACTGCGAATTAGAAACACGATACGATTAACACGATTAAATATACAGACTATAAGACTTTTGTTGCTGAGATTCGAATATCTGTCAGCACGATGCTTACAAGTTAGTTGTACAACATCTTTGCAAAAATGATTTGCTGTTAATATCATAACATCAACTAAACTCTTATGTAATTCTTCAATCCAAAATAATTGCTACCGACAAACCAAACATATACATGCGCATGCATTGTTATTCGTTCAGAAAAATAAAAAAAAAATTATGAGACGAGAACTTTTGCGATTTTGTAACCATATTTCGGTTGACAAATTCATTCGCCCAAAATGATTTGCTATTCGGGCTTAGGTACCCACTTAATTGGATTCAATTGATTGAAATTATTTGAATGGCCTTACTTGAGGAGTCCCAGTGCCAGCCCAGTGACACGACTGACAGTGTTCTTCTAGAGCGGACTTTTACTTTCTGTTGCTTTGTTAAATTGTGTTAATAATAACTTTATATTGATGAATAGTATGATGGCAATTATATGACTATATTGTGTTATTCATGCTATTCATATTTTTTAAATTGTATTTATTCCCTCTTGTAGACACTACGCGTTTGTTTTGTGTTAATGCGAACTTGCATATATACCATATGTAGGAACGGGTGTTCTTGCCTATAATTGAAATTCAATGAAAAGACGAGTTTTTAATTTTAATGTTTTGATATTTTGGTAACTTCAGTGTTCTTTCAGCCGAATGTTTTTAATTAAAAGCGCGAGGCGAGACATATTACTTTTTACGTAGATGATGTACATGTGTAGATGTAAACAATGAGTTGTGTCTTTTCGTGGGCAGTAATCCTACACCTTGACACAGTTCATTGAAATCTTCTTGGTGTATTTTAACAACAACGAAACAATTTAATTAATCAAGTGTGACAGCTGTCTGAAAAATGATAATGAAGAAATGAATCTCCGGCTAGGTATTTTTTGATCAAATAAGAATCTGATTCTAAGTATTGTGCATTTGAATAGTCTGAAATATATGTAGCTACATATTAATAATAATAATATCGGTGGCGCTACTGCCACTCATGTTGTGCGTGATCACAAGTGGATGTGACCTGGAGTTTAATGCCGACTCCGAGCGGAGAGGTTGAGAACCTTTTTCTAGACAGGAATACTCTTCGAGCATTGTCAGTGAATCGAAATAGGTGGATCCGTGAATTATGATAGTTGGTGAATTCGGGTATCGAACCTGACACCCTCTGCGTAGAGGTTGACGCACCAACTCCAACCAACTACGCCACGGCAAACCAAATACGCGCTATGAAACTGTTTTATAAAATCATTTATATGGCTTCGTTGCTTTCCAGAAAAAACAAAGTTACAACATATGGTACAGGCTAGCCAGTCCGAACATGCGTTAAACCGGACACCTTCAAAATGTTACTCTACAGTTCGGACAAACTATTAAAATGAGTACATATTTTGACTCTGACTTTTAACGACTGGATGGCGCATTTGGTAGCGTGCCTGCCCCTGGTTACCGGGCTTCCCCGGTTCGAATCCCAGTCAAAGCAAAGTTAATACGCTTTTATTTGGTTTTCAAAACTGGTCCAGACACCATTTTCCGTTGAGATCAAATTAACGGCACTTTCACTAGAGTGGTCGATCAGTGGTAGTAATCTGATTACGGGTATCGCAATGGACCAATATGATCTAAGTTTGCTGGTAAATGCACTAGCAGGCCGCCTACCTAACCTAACCCTAACCTTGACTCTGTTCTAAGTATATCCATATTCATACAATTATGGGAATTCTCCTACATAACGTTCGCTGTCTGCTCCTTTATGCCATTTCGATTTGCAAAGTTACCTATGTATGTGTCTGTTGGATATGGATATCCTTCTACTAAAATCCGAAAAGATGTTTTTAGAAAAAGAGTGTAAGCATCTTAAAGTGTCTCTAAGAATGTTTGAGTCTAAGTCGACTATCATCAGGTCTACGAGTGTTTTTAAAGTTCAGTCGTAGTAGTCGATGAAGCAATGTAGTCGAGGGAAGGGACCAGACGCCAGAAGCGTGTGCCGCAGATTTGTTTTCTTAATCTTATATAAGTTTCTATATGTAATAAAAGGTTTTTGAAAAGTTGTCGGCTGTCCTTTATTTTATTTTTTCTCCATAGACAAACTATTAGCGACTAGCGAGTCCGTCCTCTTTGTTGTAGATAAAGTCGTGGTTATTAACAGAAGACTTGCGAGGAAACTCCTAATTTTTGTAACAATGACGCCCAAGAAATTAAATAATTTAATAAATAATTGCAAGATTAAAAAAGATTGCGGGTGTTTCGGAGAACTTTTCATTTAAATCACGATCATTGCAATGCGCGCTTCAGGCTTAGATACCAAAAGTGCATGTTCTAACTCTGTTCTTGATTCATCTGTATCAAGTAAGCCGATACATATGGATATAGATTTTTCTATGGTATCTGTGCTATTAGTGGTCGCCGTGGCGTAGTGGGTAAGTGCGTCGACTCCTACGCAGAGGGTGCCAGGTTCGATACCCGAATTTACCACCTATTATAATTCACGGCTCCACCTCTTTCGAGTAACTCACAATGCTCAAAGAGTATCCCTGTCTAGAAAAAGCTTCTCTGATTCGCCGTTCGGAGTCGGCATTAAACTGTAGGTCCCTTTCACGTGTAAAAGAATAATAGCACGCACAACACACGTGGTTGCTGAGAAGCTAGGCCCAGGTCAACCTCGGACTGTCGCGCCACCCATATTATTATCTGTGCTATTAGCTTTTGGCGGCAGGCGCACGACTACATTTGTTTCCAGGTCTTTCTGCAATAATTTGTACACTTGCTCTTCCAAATCTTTGTTTTTCTGCTTGAGTCTTAAAACCTTGGCAGATAATTCGTTACATTTGGTGTTCAGGACTAATATTTCGGCACACATACTGGAAATCATTTTTTTTTAACAAGTTCACTGACCAGTTTGCGATTGCTTTCCTCAAGGATGTGCTTAAAGCTTTCGATCCTGAGGCTTAAAGATGAATCTGGCGTTGATTGAGCAAGGGTGGATGGTGTTGACGAAGACATTTTTAGGCAGGTTTTACGTTTATCTTCTCTATGCTGCTCGGGCGAGATTTCTAGCAGATCTCTCTTACCCACTTTTTATTTATAAATAAAGTAATTTTTGAGGAACTATTTGCAGTACTTTGTATCACTTTGACAGGTGAAATGTCATTCGAGCAATGATTATTAATGTACTAATAAAATGAGTAAAACACTTATATTTCTTATAGAAAGCTTATGATGCGAACGGAATCATAGATTGATTATGATCTCATTAATTAATTGTTTTCATAAACTTATGCTGCAGGAAAACAGAAGAAAAATATTTTTTTCATTTGTTTTTATTTATTTTAAAAATCACAAATTAAAAATTTTTATTAATATTATTTTGCAAACTATTTTCTTTTCAGCTAAAAGTTGTGTTTTCAACCAAAACCTTTTGCAATTATGTTTCATTATTGTTTCCTACATGCTGTAGAATAGGTAAATAAGTTTGAACATTTCCTAACCCATGTTTGATTTACTTTATGTATATTTTTTACTCATAATCTCATAAACACATTAATCACTTTCACTCTCATCTTGTGCACACAATAATTTAAAGTACATATAAAATTAACAATTATCATTTTGTATTACTCGCATATTCTCACGGTCTCTAACGAATAGATTTATTTTACCGATTTTGTAATATTACCTGAAGATGTTTTAAGATCATTCATTAAAATGTTCGGCTCTGTTAAAATATTTCTTGCGGGGTACATTGTTATCAAAGCTAATGGCCCATGTAGAAATCAACTTCATTGAATTACTGACACTCTCTTTGGATTTCTGTGTGGAGCTTGAAGTTCCATACATTTCCGTGTCCGGACAATTCCCTTAGCCGGACAAAAAGTGCTGCGACCGTCGCTGTCTGCCTATGGCAGCTCTTTTCCTCTTTGTTTCGAAGACAAGTTTGTGTTATCAAAACGACTTCATTGCAGGCGTATTTTTAATATCAGTCATATAATTCTGAAAGTTTCCCTTTCTATATGTGAACTATGCAAAATTTCTTCTTTCTCTGTTCTCAGACTGTGAAACTTCCGAGAGGTGTACTTAAAACAATCAACATTCTTGTTCAGAGCATTGGCAAATTGTTTCATTAGCCTTAGTTTGATATGCAAAGGGGTTGGTGATTCAATTATCACATTGAACTGGAACTGTAGCTTGCCTGGAAACCTAGTTTTTTCCAACCCAGTGCTTAGACTTGCGGTTAGATCAAGCTCAAAATCTCGAAGACTGCAGGCATGTTTTACATACCAAAGAAGGCACCCAGAACTTGTGGCCGATGTCAAAAGAAAATTCAAAGTAATAAAAATACACCCGTTTTACGAACTCCGACGCACTTAATGTACCATTATTGAATGTATTTTTACATTACACTGTGAAAGCTCCTATTGCGGACACACTCTTAGGTGGACAATCCCCTTGAGCGAGGAAGAAGTTCCATGGACGGACAACTCCCTTAGCGGGACAATGGTGCTGCGGCCGTCGTCTGGAATGGGAGCTTTCACTGTACTGAGATTTTTTAAAGTCTTATGAAAGTTAAGCTAAACTAGTACAGGGTCGATCAAATACAAGTATCATTTTAAAATTACATTAAAATGACCAAAAGTAAATTTGTTCAATGTATTTATCAGTAAGGAAAAACTTCTTAGCCAGCTGTCTCCAACTGCGCACACCAACTTGATTGAGGTTGGAGGTTGGAGAAAACTCCAACTGAATGCGCCATCGGTTCCGTGGGCATCCTCTATGGCGCTGTCCCACTGGTTCGGAGTCGAAGACTCTTCGGGCTGGAGCAGTGTTGTCCATGTGCTCTACATGGCCCAGCCGTCTTAGACGTTGAATCCGTAGACGCCTGACTAGGCTCATGCCACTGTACAGCCCGTACAGTTCGTGGTTGAATCTTCTTCTCCAATAACCATCAACGCAGACAGGACCAAAGATTGAACGCAGAACTTTTCTCTCGAAAAGACCAAGTGGTTCTTCATCCGCTTTTGAGATTGTCTATGCCTCCGCACCATAGAGCAGAACAGGGATGATCAAGGTGTTATATAACGTTAGCTTGTTCCTTCGAGAGAGAACTCTACTACTCAATTGCCTCTTGAACCCAAAGAAACAGCGATTGGCAAGAGTAATTCTGCGTTTAATCTCGGTACTGGTGTTGATCGTACTGTACTTGCAAACCGTCTACCTAGACGAAGTCCTTCACTACCTCGAAGTTATAGCTGCCTATGGTGACATTTTGGTCAAGCCGTCGATATTGTGCGTCCTTTCTTGATGACAGCATATACCTCGTTTGCCCTCGTTCACCGCTTTACCCATTGTGGCCTCCTCCTCCCTAGTATTCGACTAATCACGTCAATGTCAACCGCGTATGCGAATGGTTGTACGGACTTTTGCACGATCCTCTCCAGGATGATGTTAAAGAAATCACATGGCAGCGCGTCGCCTTGTCTTAACCTTTTTTGACATTGAAGGTCTCGGTGAGTTCGTTACCGACCTTGATGGAGCAGCGAGAATTCTCCATCGTCATCATGCACAACCTGACGAGTTCGGCAGGAATGTCAAGACTAGGGTGTCGATCTGCATTTCTTGGGTTTTTTCCAGGATCTGCCGTAATGTGAAGATTCGGTCTATGGTTGACTTCCCCGGCCTGAAACCGCGCTGATAAGGACCTATCAGGTTGTTGACGAATGGTTTCAGGCACTCACACAAAAAGGCAGATAGGATTTTACAGGCGAGGTTGAGGAGACTTATCCCTCGGTAGTTGGCGCAGTTGAAGGGGTCTCCTTTCTTGTGGATCGGGCAAATGATACTGAGATTCCACTCGTCGGGCATGCTTTCCTCCGACCATATCTTACAGATGAGTTGGTGCATGTACCTTACCAGCTCATCTCTAGCGGCCTTAAACAGTTCCGCAGACAGTCCGTCTGCACCAGCAGCTTTATTCGATTTTAGTCTCGATATCGCTATCTTGACTTCATCTAGGATTCCGGGGGGACGGCATTCTCGTCGATCATCGTCAATTGCGTGTGGTGGAACATTCTGCCTGACAGTAGTATTGGAGTCTTACTCGCCGTTTAACAGTCTACAGAAATGATCTTTCCAGATTGTCAATATTCGCTATACTATACGCTATACTTCTGTTATACTTCTAGTTGTCCATTCTCATCACGACATGATTTTGTCCGAATTTCGTTTCCATTGGATAATAGTATATCCATAGTAGGGAAAAACATTCCCATTAATTATGAAATACAACGTGCGTCGTACAATTGCCTGCCTCGACTGGATTCGCAGTAGCGTATTCTGTCGCCCCAATTTCCCAAGACCTTGTTGATGGTTTCGGGATGTGGCGGCTTGCTTGGATAATATTGGCCTTAAGTGCTTGAATCCTTTCCAGATTATTGACATAAAGTCGATGCTTCTACGATTCCCCCCATTTTATTTTTGACAGGTTTTATAACATCCAGTTGGACCAAACGGAACGACTGCCATTTACATTATTTCATGGTAAACTATCAAAAATGGATGATTAAGTGTCAATAAATTCGTTATTGGACAAGAGAAAAATCAGCTGTGAACCTCTAAAATAATTAATTTCTAGTCTCATGGGATACTCTTACCCTTTAATTGATTTTTCGTCACCCATTCCTTTAAAGTCCAAGTCCATATAAAATCAATCGCAAAAGTTGTCCATTTCACATTCGTAAACTGGGACATAAATCAAATGATGCATATTGATACTGCTGACCACATCGCGGTTACGATTTTATTAAAGTTTCGATGGCATCATAGCTGGTTAGCTAATTATTTTCGTTCTATTATTATTGTCTCTCAGTTTATCGACGCGGAGTTCGTAACTATGTTATCATAGAAAATTTTTGACCTCTCCACTCCTTGTGTCTGTGTCGACACACATCAATGCTATCAATCAACCTTGTTTGTGATCCTTAAACCCTGTCAAAATGTATACACAAAGGACATCTGTTCGAAGGTGTGGATATTCTGAATCACTCAATTTGTGAAATCAACAAGACTATGGTATGACATAAGAGGTGGATCTAAATATCACGAAAAATGGTTTGGACACCTGAAATTCCCTTCATAGATACCTTTAAATTGAAGAGTTCTTGTCCTTAACTTATTCAGCACCACAAATACAGAACATACATATGTAGATGATAAGCCAGAAATATTTAATTAAATTGAATGAAAGAGTGAAAAAACAATAACTCAAGAAAGGCAGTCAAATATTTTTTTGTGTAAATTAGAAGTATGCTCCTTGGATCGACTATATGAAGGATATAGCATATGCCAGATTCTGTCTGAATCCGACCCACTCCGAGTGGCGCTTTCATGACGGTTTCATTCTTGGAAACGATGAGATATCCATGCGTATGGGATATTTTCGCGAATTAAATTTGAACCTTGTCTGGAGCAGTTAGCATCAACTTCTTAAAATCACAGTCGAAATTGGTTTAATTAAATTTCTACTCTTAAGTAATTAATTAATCAAGTCATTGTGAACCTCGCAGAGGTCTCATTCATAAATATTCAAATAGAAAAAAGGATGAGTTCTCAGCGTTTGGTTCTTAATTGCCAAAACAAAAAAATGCAAAAATTAATGCTTGCCATTCATTCTTCAAAGATTAATTCTTGCAAAAGTTTGATGACGTTGTATATGGTCCCGTACGTAATTACTTATCAGGCGTGCGATCCATCAAGGGTGTCAAACTGAGCTATAGCTGCCTTACACCGCTGACGGTCCTACTCACGCTCTAAAATCATCAAGACCCAGCTTTCTTGCGTCCGCGATGTCTAGGTCCTTATACCAGAGATTTGGTCTTCCTCTCCTTCTCGAACCAAGAAGGGATGGGACTGGAATTCAAAGATCCTCTTAGCTGGAACATTCGAGTCCATGCGATAAATATGGCCGAGGCAGTGCAGTCGACGGATTTTTGTCTTCAGGATTGCATCCACATCTCAGTACAGCTCGTCGAATTTTTTCATTCACCTTCCTCCAAGACAATATTTCATCAGTTGTGGTGTTTAGCTCTCCGTCTAGCTTATAGCAAGATTGCCAAATTGAGAATTTTGTAGAGCATAACTTTGGTCAGGAGTTTTGACCAAGGGTTGCATCTCCACAAAGATATAGTTTCTGGTGTTCGAGACACACGGCTTCACTACATTAAAATTGTTGCTTTTGGTGTTTACACATTGTCCCAGGTTGAGCGTGATGGAACCATTTTCGCTCAACAGCATGTATTTTTTCTTGTGCTCATTGACCTTAAGACAGACTCAGATCGCCCGCTTGGAAACCCGCGACGATGTCGATGTCATTTGCGTAAACCAACAGTTGACTGACTTGTAAAAGAAAGTGACTTCCGTGTGTGGAACTACCCGCCACCAGAATTAGAAGAGTTAACACGACATGGTACCATGTAGAACATGTCCAATTTTGGGTCACTTTTTGACCAAATTGATGGTATCGTACGTACCTTCGTCTTCTGAGGCTACAGTTTATTCCTCACCGAACTCATTTCTCAATTTTCATCCCACATTCGACTGCTGAATTGCATGTTGCACTGTCTTGCAGGAACCACATGTCGACTAGGTTCAGCTCCCGATTTGGAGGGAAATTTGATCTCTTGGTAAACAAACAAAAATGTAAAACTGGCTTAATTGATTGAGCGATTGTTCCCCTCTGAGACCATGTACTGGTTAATTGAATTTTATTTGTTTTTCGAATTTGTATCAACAATTTTATTTTCCTTTTCTTAAACGTAACATAATCAAAATACAGGATTTATCCTTTTTTAACCTGCGACTTTGCTACGAGGAGTACACCTCAAGGAAGGGGTCCTCCCACCTCTTCTATGGATCCTAACACTGGATCAATAACTACACACACTCAATAAGTCACGTAAGAAAGTAGTAGCATATGCTGATAACATTGTTCTACTTGTATCAGGCAAATACTTAAACATCATGAGTCCATTAATGGAAAGAGGTATATCAAATAGGCATTGGGAGTCACTTAATAGCCTCAACATTATCTCAAATAAAACAAGAAAATATGGTTTTGACTAGGAGATACACAGTCCACTCTCAAGTTAAACTAAGTTTCTGGGTATAATCGTCGACAGAAAGCTCAGTTGGAAATCCAATGTCGAAGAAAGAAACTACTACGCTTGCAGACATATCGTCGGATCGAGGTGGGGCTTAGAGCCGAAAGTTACCTACTGGACACCTCCATAGTCGGATCAATCTTATTGTAAGGGTTCGTGGTATGGTTGAGAGCCGTGGAAAAAAGATCGACTCAACGCCTCATGTGCATTTAAATAACAGGAGCTCTAAAAACAACATCTAAAGCGTCACTAAACTTGATCTTACACTTCCTTCCCAGTAGCCTATTTGCCAAAGGCGTTGTCGCTAAATCGGCACTAAGACTAAAAGAGTCCAACAATTTCAAATTCATAGCTTTTGGAGATTGTAACTTTTTAAATATTGCCAGTAGTAATACAGACTACCCGAATTTACCACCTTTGATAATTCACGGCTCCACCTCTTTCGAGTCACTGACAATGCTCAAAGAGTATTCCTGTCTAGAAAAAGCTTCTCAACTTCGCCGTTCGAAGTCGGCTTTAAACTGTAGGTCCCTTCCACTAGTTGCTGAGAAGCTAGGCCCAGGTCCGCCTCGGACTGTCGCGCCACCCATATTATTATTATAATATTATACAGACTACCAACATCACCCGCTTCGACCGTAAATTTGCTAAAATAATCCCGACAAGAGAGCACTGGTCAGAAGCCTCAGCTGAGTCGAAAAACTCCATGAGTATATACACTGACGGCTCAAAGCAGAATGAAGATTTCGGTGCTGGTGTATACAGTGGATAGCAAGACGTAAAAATCTGCTACAAACTGCACGAAAGAAGCAGTATGTCCAGACTCGTCGTATCTTTATCTGTGTAGGCAGTCAGGCAGCGCTCAGAGCACTGTACTCAACTCCTTCGAAGCGCTGCAAGGACCTCTGTGGTAAATACTCAGTCTCCCTCCTATGGGTTCCTAGACAAAGACAAAACAGCTGACGAACAAGCTAAATGTGGCTTCACAATGTCATTTGACAATCTAAGCATCGCAGCGGCGATCAAATTTTTCTTCAATGAAATCGACAATGAGCTATTGACTACAGAAAAAAATGCCTCAAAACCAAAATATTCTGGCCCAAATACAACATCGCCAAAACAAAACGAATAACCTCAGTAACGAATGTTAACTGCAGTATACTTGTACGCATCATTACAGGCCACTGCCTGGTGAGTCGCCATCCTCATAGACTAGGCCTGATTACCACTGATAGACGCAACGAAACGGCAGTGGTCGAAACTATGGAGAATCTTCTTTGTTTCTGCCCCGCTTTAGCCAAAATTCAATATAATATTCTAGGTCACTCATTCTTTAAGTCCCTAAATGACGTGGCCCTTGTGAAACCACAACATCTTATGCAAATCGCAGAAACCAAAGCAATCTGTTTAAATAAAGCTGCAGTGGACTCTGTTTAGTGATAGCACTATGAAGTATGGACCAACAGGTCTACATATGTGTGGCTGAGCCGCCACCCCCTAACTTAGTTGCCAGAGGCGTATGGCACTTTGTTAGTTACCCATAAACTTTTTATAAAATATTTTTTTTTCTTGCGTGGGTAGGTGAAAATATTCCAAAGCGAAAGATAAAAAACCCTCCCTTTTTATCCACTACAACTAAATTTACACTTATCCAGCAATTTTACTTTCTTGGTTTAGATGCATTTGACAAGAGATTCTCCAGTGAGAGTTCTTGCTAACACCGCAGCTAAGCGCAGTTTGATTCACCGTGCTAGGTCAGGGGGTTTAGTAGTTTGAAGACGGCGAAAAGACTTTCATTCGTCGAAAATTGGAAGGACAGCAGAGTTTATGTGCTCTTCCAGGCGACGCTTATGCTTACGAGCAAAAAAAGTAACTTCATCTTGGACTGATGAAATTCCGAGATCTCTGTGGATATCTTTGTTTCGTATATACCAGGGTGCGTTGACGATGGCCCTTAGCACATTATTTTGAAAAGTTTGTAGTATGTTTTTATTACTTTCTTTGATACAACCTTATAGTTGTATACCATACGTCCAGACGGGGCTTAGAACTTGCTTGTATATAAGCAATTTGTTGTCACTACTCAGCTTGGAATATTTTCCAATAAGCCGGTACATGTCCTTGTGTCTTAAATGTAGTTCCTCACGTTTCTTTTTGACGTGCTCCTTTCTTCCCCACCCCTCCCATTTAAGCTTTACATCGAGAATAATTCCGAGGTATTTCGCTTCATTGCCGAAGGGTATTTGAACATTATTTACAAAAACGGGCATGTTATTTACGTTCTTATACTTAAAATTTATATGAACGGATTTAGCTTCTTTAAGCTCAATTCGCTAAGTGTTCGTCCATTCGTGTATACGGTCTAAAGCACATTGCAATTTTTTAGTTAATTCATCGATCATTTTGGCAGTTACCAAAATGGCAAGCAAATGTGCATAGCACTGTGCCTACGCCCTGTGGCTTATCGCTGCTATATAATAAGTAAAGGAGGGGACCAAGAACACTTCCTTGTGGTAATCCAGCTTGTATAGATTTAAATACGGAGTATTCTTTCCCATATTTCACACGGAAAATTCTATCCGATAGATAGTTAGATAAAATTGTGCCATGTTTTCTCGCGTTCTTATGCAATCTTATGTAAATCGCAGAAACCACTGAAACAATCTGCTTACAATCCTAGTGGACTACAACTAGGTTTTCTCTGTTTAGTGGTAGCATTATAAAGTATGGACCAACAGAGGCAGAGACAGAGTCGCCACCCCTAACCTAACGTATCCTACCTCTCAGAGGCATATGGCACTTTGTTAGTTACCCATGAACTTCTTAAAAAATTTTAATGTTTTATTTATTGATGGGAAATAAAGCAATGAAACAATAGAAACAAAACTCCATTAAAAATCAACAGGTAAAATACTATAAGTCATACTAGTAGACGTGGATTATCTCTCTAGGGTACAAAACTACATAAATGTCTTAGCGCAAAATTATTCGAATGCGTTCACTGGGGCGTTTATGTAATGCGCACGCCGCGGATACTTACACAATTTGTGTAGGTATTAGTTCAAGAGCAAATTGTACACATGACACTTGTGATTGTTGTTTGTTTCCGAACAGGAATTCTTACAAGTAGCTACATATGTATGCATTACAACAGAGAAAATTATAAAATCAAAAAAAAATTATGATAATCAAAATAATAAACTGTTTCCAGTAACTTAACCATCAACTAATTGAAGTCCACGAAAGAAACAAAAATCTACAACCTAAGTCAAATTTTCATACTTCATTCACCCGTTTTCCTTCAAGCAAATATTATTCTAAAAAACACTGTCACATGATTACGAAACTTCGTCTGATGGTTCAAGAATACATGTTTCATCATTCGTATGTGTGAACGTAACCGACACGCTTACTTATCCAAAGACACATTGATGATAAAGAGTTTCTCTTTAGCAAAGCGTAGGTATCGCAAAATTGTTTCTTTCCCCTTTTTCATGGTATTTTTCTTTTTTCGTTCTATAATTTAAATTTAAAAAAATGAATAATACGATATGCAGGAACGACAGATACATTAAGATAGCAACAGTTAAGCGGAGAGACGCGTATTATTAAAATATATTTTGAACGCCCACTTAAAATGCGAGCATCTCTAAATAGATAAATATAAATTCATTCTAAATGGCCTTACAATATTTTTTTTTTCTGTTCTTTTTCTTGACACACATGCATATTTTTTACCATATTCAATGGTTTTATCTATAAAAAGAATTTATTGAGTTAAAAAATGATAGTCCCGTCGACAAAGGCACGAGTCTACAATTCTCTGCAACATTGTGGAATTTTCCAATGTCAATAACGAATACGCAAAAATGAAGCGAAATTGTTCGTTCGTCCGTATGTACGTTGTCAAATTATAAGTGTGACAAATTTCGCCCGATTGAAGGATAAATTATTATTGTACATTTGTGTAGGTATACGTGTGTATCTCATCAAAGGAGTAGCGTGCCATCAATTGTTGCGTGATGTCTTTTGTGCCCTAATCAATATTAAGAGCCATTCGAATTGTTATTTCCTGTAATTCTTTGGAATTAGTAAATAACCTAACCTTGAGCTTTGATCCCCCAATCGAGGCGAACAATTCATTGTTCAGTTTGTTTGTTCATTGCTTCAAACAGTTCGCTTCTTAGTTGTTGTTATTATATATATATGCATGTTTGACATACGAATTTGACTCAATATTTTCAATAAATGAATTGAATGCATTTGATTAGTTTAACATTTCAACGAAGATAAATGCCCTAATAAAATAACAACTTTGAAGTTAACCGCAGCGACGAAAAAATCAATGAATTATGACGTTTTTGTTTTCAATCATTAAAAATACATATCAACCATAAACGAAATAGCTATTCCATTGAAAAAGATGCTGTGATACAAAACATCAGTAATGTGTGGTGTCGCTAGTGGGAGCTCTTTAACGACATTTTGATTCGACTTTCAAATTGCCCTGTGCATATTTTTGGTAATCAATACACACTCTCTTCCACAGTGGTAAAGCGAAATTGAATCACTTAACCAACTAAACTTGGCTCCATTTGTGGTATGCCTTGCCGTTGTTATACAACATGTACATTTTAAACTTAGTCCAATCAATGCGTAGGAGCAGGACTTTACTCAATCTACTCTCGAACCTCTGTAGAGTCCTTCAGATGTAACTATAACGATTAAGGAAACTTAATCCTGTTTCAAGGAGAGATGTGATATGTTCTGACAGTCAGGCAGTCAGGTTATACGCGAACATTTACCTGAACTGGTGCCTATCACTTAACGAAGATTCCCCAGTACCTTACTATTCACCACATGTGGGTAGGGACACTATTACAAATTTGAAAAGTTGTGAAGCTGACAAAGTCGCTTTAAGAAATACTACCTCACGGATGTAGTGAACTTCCACCAATATCTCGCTACTAAAGGGTGTATTTTTTCAAGGAGAACAACTTTAAATTCATATGAAACACAGAAAAATAATTTTGATAACCATGGACAATGATTTTATTTGACAGATGATTTTCATGACATTAATGTTTGAATATGATTTCGGGCATTTTTCCAACGCGACTGGCGCATCATTTTATTTCTCACATCATAATTGTTGAAGACGCTTACAGTCAGTTGCAAAAGTGTGGATACAGTGAAAAGGTGCTCTGCGTTCACACATTTAAGCTAAACGGGACCCCAAAGAAAATAGAGATAGATGTTAGTTCAGCAATGAATGGCCCTTTTGACGCACGTCGCTTTTGATATTGTTCAAGTAACCAAACCCATCCAATTGTTGATTAGAGGACTGAAAATTGACAATGTTAGATGCTACCAGAAATTCCCATATAAGGACATATGTGTCTTCGTGATTTAAATGCGGTGTGCTTACTTTTCAAACTACTTTACTACTATTCGAGTGCATCATGTATTCCACGTAGTTTTGCGTATTCTGTAATCTAGGACATAAAATATTGATAGTTAATCAATGAGCTGTATACGGCGCGCGTTGCTACACATTTTCGATTGTAACTCATCAATCATGTGTCTGATCAATATAATTGTGACTATTTATAAAGATTTGCATGGAAAAAAAAATATTTGGCACCAAAACCTTTTCCACAGAATTCTGAACAAAGTTGCCAAAGACATCAGTGCTCTATCTCTTACCATTTAAGAGTATATAAGGGACAAACAAACATTGATTTTTATATATATTATATATGTTGCCCCTCAGAGTTTTGTTGGTCTATGACACGCTGTGTCTATAGTTGTTGGGCTATCCTTATATATTTTTCTGCTTCATATATTTACTAGAATTATTAATGACATTACTATAAAACACTATATCCATGCTTTTTCTTGGAGTCCCCTTTATAATACCTTTTCCACTATACAATTAAGCCAAGATGGTCAAAGTAAAGTGCTCCGATCTGAGAACCAAAAATAAGGGAGAGCTGACTAAACAGCTCGAACACCTTAATAATAATGAACTTCTCTAGGTTGCAGGTGGAGCTCCATCAAAGCTTTCCATGATCCGTGTTGTGCGTAAGGCTATAGCTCGTGTTTACATTGCTATGCACCAAAAGCAAAAGGAGAACTTTCGCAAAGTGTTCCTTAACAAGAAATATAAGCCCCTTGATCCGAGGAAGAAACGTACCCGTGCTATGCGTAAAGCATTGTCCCCCAGAGACGCCAACAGGAAAACTCATAAGGAAATCCGCAAGAGGTCAATCTATGCAGCGAGAAAGTTTGCTGTCAAGGCGTAGATCGTACAACAACCAGTTTTTGTAAGAGTAACAAAAAAATAATAAATTTATTTTGAGAACGCATGCTCCTGTATATAGTACATTTACACCACACCTAAATTCAACATTTCGAGAAAAAAACAATTTCGATAATCTAATTTTGCGTTCCCACTGAAACTTCAACATTTCAAATGACATAAGGAGGCTTGTTAGATTTGACAAACTAACAAATACAACGACGAAATTCAACATTTTGAAATGTTGGAAAATGTATTCCAGGCTGGATATTTGGCATGGAATGTTGAATTTATTTTTAAATGTACTATTAAGACTGTAGACCAAAGTTTCCACTGGCAAATAAAGGGCACCAAACTGATTCCGGATGCAATGTTGATTTGAACGATAATTTTCATTTTGTTAACTTTACTCGGGCGTAGGTTAGGTTAGGTTAGGTAGGAGTTCTGCTAGTGCATTCACAAGGACACTTACATTGTATACCCATAGTCAGACTACTACCACTAATTGATTACTCCAGTGACAGTGCCGTTAAATTGATCCCAACGGCAAATGGTGACTGGACCAGATTTGATACAGGCGTAAGTCAATTCATGATGAAATGTCAAACCAATCTAACCTTAAATCAACCGCGCACTGTCAAAGAAAACAATGTTGTAAAAAATGTCAGCCTCAAAAAAAAACATGCCCCATTGTTTGAATCGATTAATTCTACTAATCGTAGATGGTCTGCGGCATCATGTGGTTAATTATGAAACAACTATGGCCTACTTTAAAGCAATGACCACAAAATCTGAGCAGACTAAGCAGGATTGTCATACACTTCAACACAGTTGGACCCAAAACGGAAGATGGGGTAGGAAGTGGTGTATTCTCTAAACATCTTAATTTAAATAAAGTCGTCGACCCAATCACTCTTCCAAGCGGAAATAATGGCGACTATCGAATCCCTGTCCTGATCACTACAGTGTCTTCCAAGCGGAAATTATGGCGATTATCGAAGCTCTGTCCTGATTGAGCAGGAACGTGACATCCGCCCATGAAATCTGTATCTTTACGGATAGCCAGGGAACAATTAAATCTCTTTTATCCTTCTCTATAAACACTAAAGTAGTATGGCGCGCATCACTTGACGAGATATCCGAACAGTTTAACTTCCGCCTATCTTGGGTACCAGGACATAGGGACATTATGGGAAACTATGAAGCTGACATTCTCGCAAAATTGGCAACTAAACTGCCGGATGATGTACATAGGTAATCCCTTAGCCACCTTTATGTTACAGCTCATCATTGTAAGTAAACAAAAAATCAATGCCAGATGGAAGACGCCAGACTATGCCAGAAGATGGCATTGTGTCGACCCAAAAATATCAGAGAGCCTTAAAGAGATCCAAAATTAGCACTGCAATGGGACCAATTACCGGACACTCCCTATTAGGTCTATACGCTAACAGACTAGCACTATTCTCAAATAATTTCTCCAGCTGTTGTCTAGATGAAGAAGAGGAGGAAAATCTCCTTCTTTGCAGCTGCCCTGCACTCGTCTCGATCAGTAAACCCATAATGGACTCCTATTTCTTTGACAATCTAAGTTATCTTAGTGAAACACCGGGCAAATTAATTCTAGAATTCGAAATTTGACAAAACTGGCTATCCTTGTTTTTTGTAAGTCCACGGGGCAGCACAATGGGCCTACTTTGGTCTAAGTGCATTTTTTTTTAAAGCCACTTACTACCTACATAAGCAGAATTGCTCAGGGATCTCAAATAGCTGGGTGTTGCGCAGTATCGTGTACTGACATCAGCAGAAGTTGTAAAGGTGAGGAAGTGTAGGGAACTATACACATTCTTTGCTCTTGCAGCGCTCCCTTTGCCCGAAGAAAAAGTTATCTACAAGAAAAGTTTTTCGATAAGCAGGTCGTAGTAATCATCATTAGTATCAGTCGTCTTCACCGCTTTGTTACAGCTTCATTACAACTGGTTTAAGGTCTAGGTTTGACTAAGTCCGTGTGATGACAGGATGAGATTGTGCTGGGCTAAGTGTGAACGTTCTATACAGCCTTAAACTAACCCAGTCTAGTTCAATCAATGTACCTACATAAATTCTATTTGAGCTTATTTTTCCCCAAATTCCTGTTCAAAGACACTCATAATTCGATGCTTTGCTGCGCACAAAGTAGTCACGAGTGGGTGTGGTACCCAGGTAGTCAATTTAATCCTTTCGATATAGACAGTGCTTATTTACTGGATTCCATTTCCTACTCCGATAC
Organism: Eristalis intricaria; assembly: GCA_964034865.1. Classification (NCBI taxonomy): domain Eukaryota; kingdom Metazoa; phylum Arthropoda; class Insecta; order Diptera; family Syrphidae; genus Eristalis; species Eristalis intricaria. The sequence continues at coordinate 35,425,995 of OZ035875.1, forward strand.
CCTCTTATTCGAGTCTCTGTAACTAAATTATCTTGTCATGGGAATAATTATTGTCATTAAAAATGTGTTAGACTTTTCTTTCAAATAATTTGGACACAGAAAAGCTGATTCGAACATTTTCGTTGAAGTGAAATTAAGCGGATAACTGTCAATATTGTTGTTTAGCTTTCGAATTTGTAACAAATCTAGCAATTAAACATACTTAACAAGTCTATGAAAGATACACGAATAATACTGGTTTCCAACTATGTGCGCATTGATTTTGGCGTTTCAAGAACGCAAATAAACAAATTAAAATACACACAAAACAGTCATCACACGTCATAAAAAGAATAATGTAAACCACAGGAATAGGTCTTAATCACAGGGCCCAGGTTTGAGTTACAGAGTTCTTTAGAGATTTTTTTTTAATCGTTGTTTCTCATAATATTCATTTTATTTGCATTCCAACACTACTTCGAAAAACCTGCACTTCGGTCAACGACGTCAACGATCAAAACATTCACATACAAGTATACATATTCGCATGCCAACGAACACTTAATTGTTATTGCATTCGACTTGAGGTAGCTTACCTCGAAGTGTGAACGTGATAATACTAATCTCGGAACGAATCCACTAATTTATCCAAAAAACAAACATGAATCGCTCTCAGATGCGATAATCTGCACTCAATCTGTTTTCAAGCTAATTGTTGTTTACTTATTATATTTGCTTGTTTGAATATAGTATTCCTGTTCCAATGAGTGTAATCATCGTTCTTTAATAAGAAATTCATTACGATACAATGTAAGTACATATTTACCATCACATGCAGACAATGCGAACACGTGTGTCGTCCACATGTTTCCTGCATCAGTTGCATAAACAGATGGTAAATTTGGGACGAATTTTGAGCATTTTCTAAAGTGAACTTCACGTCAGTGGGAGTACCTTACATCGCAATTAACCTGTAATCGAATGTGCACTTTCGGTCGGTATTCTGTTATTTTTAATTTGGCAAAAATCGGATTGAATACCAAATCTTGTTCAATGCCGTATATTGAATCGTGCTGTTGCGATTGCATGCAGGTATGTAGTTATTTGCCAATATCCGTTGGCAGCATTTAGAGGAACCGAACAAGTGGTAATCTAGAGAAAAAAAAGTATGCACAAAACAATGCGGTAACAGGTAGAACTTGTTGAAATCAAAGTACTGAAGTAACACATTTACGGAACTACTTTTTTTTTAGGTTTCATTAGCGTGCAATTAGAGGAAATGACTTGAATGAATGTCATGTACTCAGGTCTAAAGATGACAGGTGTCACTTGATGACACTTTAGCAATAGCTAAAGACCCGAAAATATCTGTGCTAGAAGAAATAAACTCGATGAAATCATTTTTCATTCATAGTTTCGTGTTCGTTTCAGCGGAAGTGATTAGGGTCAGATCAAATACCTGCACGAATTTCTGTTCGCGACCCACTTCAGTTTCTAAGTACCTATTACTGCTTTAAGGGAAAATAAAGAAAGCCTCGCCCTTGAGAATTTATTTCCTTATTTCACTTTAAGTTCTCAATTCGAAATCACTCACCTCTTGAATTTGCTGTTTATATAAGAACCTTTCTCAAGGATTTCTCATTTGTTCTATTTATTCCATTCCAAGATTCCCATTCGTGTCAAGAAAATTTATGATATTTCATAAATGTCAGACTGTTTCTTCCTACGTAAATATCTGAGGGTAAACAACATTTCAAAATAAATACACCCAATTCTGTTTTTACACGGTTTGAATTTAGCACGGTCTAGAAAGAAAAATTTATCCTGTTTTTACATGATTTCATCCGATATAGCACGAATTTCGATGAAAAATATATTTAATAAACGTAAAAATTTTATTAAATTTCCCTTTCTAATTCATTTTCATATTTGTATTAATTATAATTTCCCTTTTTTGTCTTTGTACTTCTTGTCTTTTTTTAACAGAATTAGGTGCATTGCATAAGGAAATATTGAAATATTCTCTTGTTGTGAAAAATATCGTCCAATTCTTAAAGCACATTAGAGTAGAATTCGGTTATAAAGACAACTAAGGGGAGACAGATGTATCTTCGCGGCCGAAAGCCGGCGCGCTTTATCCATTTTTCTTATGGCAAACCAAACATCATGTTTTAACTTCTTCGTTATAATTAAAATGTGGTTACAACTGACATCGATATTTGTGAATTCTATTGTGCTTAAAATTTTGAAAACATTACTTTCGAAAGCTAAGTAAATTCATGTCGCCATCATTATGCTTTGAATGTGGACTTGGGAATATAGGCCTGAGACACACTTAGAAGATCGACGAAGCTTTAAGTTATGTCTATGATAGGAAAAAAGTTTGGTCTTTGATTCCCCGCCAGAGTGGCGATCCTATAAAGAACTCGCGCCCACAGCTGGATAAGGATCTCAGCCAACTTGGCCTAAGTAATTTGAGGCAGCTTGCGAGACTTGTTGGTTAAGGATCAGGTTCATCTCTGATGTAGCATCAGCATACGAATAAATGAATTTTATTTCTTCGGCCTTGTCAAAGTGGCGTAGTTTCGCCGCGGCGTAGTGGGTTAGTGCGTCGACCCCTACGCAGAGGATGCCAGGTTCGATACCCGAATTTACCACCTTTCATATTTCACGGCCCCAAGTCTTTCGAGTCACGGACAATGCTCAAAGAGTATTTCCTGTCTAGGAAAAGCTTCTCGACTACGCCCTTCGGAGTCGGCATTAATTTGTAGGTCCCTTCCATGCGTGAGAGAACAATAGCACGCACAACACGAGTGATTGCTGAGAAGCTAGGCCCTGGCCCTCTACGGGCTGTAGCGCCACCGATATTATTATTATTACTATTATTCGGCCTTATTCCACTTTTGCAGGCGAAATAAGCCCGAACTTAATTTGACTGTTTAAGATTGTTTCTGTTTAAGATTCTTCTGTCTAAACTATCTCATATTTTTTAATCCAGTTTTCCTTTTTCAATGCAATATTGCAAGCTATGTGCAGTTGTCAAATGACAATCCTAGAATGTTATTTCTTATCATTTCAGTCACACTATCATTCCCGGAATGGCATTTTTCGAAAGACATTTCTTGTTCATTCTTGTCTTTGTTGGGTTTATATTATTCGGGTGCATAATTTTCGTTTCTATTCCGAAAAAAATTATAAACGAAAAATTATTGCCGTAGGAAATTGCGTGTGCGTGCACTATTATTGCTTTAACCATTAAAAAATATTTATTGGATAATCGAAAAAGTGGGTTTATAAGCGACAAATATATACGTACTGCAACCTTATTCAAGAAATCCGGTATTCAGACTGGGAAATGAGTGGTAATAATAATATTAAAATGAATTATTAGGACTAGTGTGTGTCACATAAAGTCGTCTACGGAATACGAGCCAATGGCCTTATGAGAAGTTAGCAATAATGCTAAGGTTACTTGCCACCAAGGAAAGGAATTTTTCGGATTTAATATTAATACACCGGAGTCATGGTCATTATTCCACTGGACAAGTTCCTTGGCAACGTAATTTTTGTAAACCCTGTGGTAAAATAAAACATACAGTACACACGCGATTTACGCAACTAATAGAAATTAAGGCAGTTACACTCACCTAGGTTGTTGCACTTACTGTGTCACATTTTTCCAATAAGGCATAATAGTCAAAACGGTTAGTTTTGTGTAGAGAAAATGGCAATGTTATAAAAAAAACCACATTTTTGGAACGAAAGCAAATAATTATTGTTGATTTTTTTGAACACAGTTCTTACAAAATCGGAAAATCAAAAGTTAGAATGAATACCTACAAATAGAAGCAAGCGTTGTTTTCTAAAGAAATTGAATATTTTAGTGTTGCGAAAATCGAGGAGTTGCGCGAGTCGAGTGTTGCGTAAATTCTATTTTTCGGAGATTAAGATTTCTTCGTCTAAAATGGAACTAGAAGATTGAGATTACCTGTTTTTTTTTTAGTTTTTAGCTTCATACTTCGTCATTCCAGCGATATTTCCGAAAAATTGCAACCCTCATCATTAATGTCGATATTTTCCGTCCTTTATAAAGAAAAATATGTAAATTATTTTTTTTAGTAATAAAATTGATTTTTCGTTCAAAGCTAGCTAAACACTATTATTTGTTCATCATTTTAGCAATATTATCAATAGAAAACTTAAAGAAGATAGTGGCTTAGGTGTCTTCAGCAGAAACCGTTGAATGAATAGTCCGGTCTCGTGTCCTTTAGTGATCCAAGTTTTCGTATGGTCGACGTTGTCGAGTAAAGTCTGTGTTGTCGAATTTCTAGACTTTGTTCGTCAGGAGAGAATGATAAAGGATAAAGAAATCTCAACTCTCCATTTAGCATTAAAGAAGTCGACAATAATAAAACTCAGATACGAATTGCATACCAGCAGTGCTTTTTGTAATATAATATTAACATGGGTAAATGAACAGCAATAGCAACCACTTGTCTTGTGCATGCTATCAGGAGTGAATAGGACTTACAGTTTCATGCCGAAGAAATACCCTCCCCTTAATGTCACCAGAATATCATATTCAATGTTATTTGGGAAGATCTAAAGCCTTTTTGCACCGCACTAATCGGCACGTACGAATCGACTGTTGATCAAACTGAAATCGCAACACATCTTGGAAAAATATTAATTAAATTAGTGAAACAGTAGATACAGTCGACTCCGCTTATTTGCAATACAAAAAATGCAGAAAATGTGTTGCACCTAAGAGGAGTTTTCATATAAACGATGTTCTTATATATGCAAATGTGTTGCACCGTGATGAATTTCTTATGGCATATAACCGAAAGTTTCGTTTAAGCGGAGTCGACTGTATATGCCGCTCTTCATGGTCCATGCCTGACTTGATGCAGTATCCACAAGTTAGCATTAGCAGAAATATATTTCACTTCGACGAATTCAATACATAAATTTGAATCCGGCAAAGACATACTGAACATAGGCTTTAAGACAGACAGGGCTTACAATTGTGTGTAAGCACTGCTAAAACTTTTGTTTTTCATATTTAATGGGGCTAAGCAAGTAAATGTTTAACTATTTACTGTTTTTCAGATAAATAATTATGATTTGCTATTTGTTCTTAAATGTAAAACTTTAAAAAATAGTAATGGGACCATAGGTTAGGTTAGGTAGGGGGGCTACCAGTGCATTCACAGGCCCACTTAGACCATATTGGTCCATTGTGATACCCCAAGTCAGATTACTACCACTGACTGACTACTCCAGTGATACTGTCGTTGATTTGGATCCAACGGCAAATGGTGACTGGAGCAGATTTGAAAATCAGATAAATGTGTATTAACAATGTTTTTTGCACTGGGATTCGAACCGGGAACCCTGCTAACCAGGCGCAGTCACTCTACCAACTGTGCCATCCAGTCGTCAATGGGACCATAGATAGGGTTTAATGTATACAAAGCGTTGGAATTTGAATTCACTCCGAGTGCCTCTTTTCCCTCGTTGTTGTCGGAATGTTACTCGTTATCTCGTTGTTTACATGGTTGATCCTGTAATTTCCGATTGACTAGCAAGGTCTGAGGGTCTTGTACGTTGGAGTCGTCTCATACCATATGATTTGAGAAGACTTGTTACTTCCTCGTTAACATGCTTCTGAAGTCTTTTCTCGGCCCTCGAATTGATCTCTCCAAGAACAGTAGGTCCCGACGGAGGTAGCTGTTTTTGATGTACTATGGAGCATTCCCAATTCTTGTAAGAACTTTGTTCTGGAATCGTTGGATAGCTTCGATGTTGGTTTAACTTCCTTTAGGATCTGGTTACATAAAATAGTTTTATTATTAATCGGTTGGTATGATTTCATGCCTAAGAACCATTTTATTTTTCGCCGTATAGTATGTACATTGTCCCTTTTGATTTGAGTCTGGTCTTCCCAACGAAGCTTTACGCTTAGGGTCATACTTAGATACCCCGCTGTATTAGCGTATGGTTGTAAATGAAGGGGAGTGCGAGACAGGTTTGTTTTTGAAGTCAATATGCACGGATTTGCTCGAGTTTGGTTTTATTCTCCATCTTTGATCTGCAGTAGCTTGTAGTTTTTACCCCAAATCAAGCTTTGTGCCTCCCACCGCTGGGATTGCCGTGCTTCGGCACATCTTTGGTGTAGAGGAGGTATAACAAGGGCCTGAGAACACTTGCTTGAGGAACTCCGGCACTAAGTTAGAGTAACAGTTTTCCTGATTCATGGGAAAGAGACGCGGTGTTAAGTAAGACTCCAGTAGATGGAAGTACTGTTCTGGGAGGTACACCTTTAATTTATTTAGTAGACCTGCATGCCATACTCTGTCAACGTCTAATAACATTTGTAGAACACATTTTCTTCCTCTAATGTTTTTTTTCAATTTCTGTTGTTATTCGGTGTACTTGTTATATTGTGAAGTGCTTGTTTGGAAGTCCAAACTGGTGACTTGGCATTCGGTTTCTTGTTTCTATGATTGGGTTCAGTCGCTTAAGAATACATCTTTCAAATCAACCAAGACATGCTTTAGACAATACTCATTCTCACTGCAATGACCTTTTAGGTTTGACATTTAGACAGAGGACAATTTGAGTATGGCTTTGTTTATAACAGATTCTATTTGATTCTTAAATAATATCCAAAAGCTGGAGTTGTCGATTAGGCACACGCATTTGCAAGCAAATTTTTTTAAGTTTGGTGCAGATTGATGTCTTAACTCCGCGCCAGTGGAACGACGCAAAAGAGGTCTCCTAAGAAATTGATGGCGCACTCAACTAATGAAGGACTTCAGCCAATTTGTAGTGTGTAATTTGGGGCATCTGGAATTTGGGAATTTGAGCAGCGGAGAACTTTGTCGGCTGAGCCCGGACCGTAGAGCTATCAGAAGAAGAAGTGACTAATGTACTAGATATATGTCAAAAAGATCTTCACACCATACCCTTTCTGAAACTACTAGTAGTTCATTGTCTGCAAGTGTCAATAGATATGCATATTTAGGCCTTTTTGTGATATTTATGAACGCACAGTCAGTGTCAAAAGTGTGTGTACAACATAAAGGTGCCTGCGCTATCAATAAGAAATTATGTCAAATTAAATGCAGTTTTTAAAGGTTATCGGTAATGTATATAAAGCAAAAACGATTTCTTTATGAGATTTACATGCTGCACACATACTTCTGAGTGAATTTTGCTCCATTTTTTGGTTTATGACGGCGGGTCATAAATCATAGTTCTTGGGATGTATTCTTTTTTTTTTTGTTAAAGTTCATAACTAATTACTGTAGAAAACCGGATTTAAGAAGTTTTTGAATTAAATATTAATTACGAAGAACGCAGAACACCTATAAGCTGTATGCTCACTTTTGGCGCTGACTGTATATCTGATGGTGGACGTATCGAAAACTAGTTACTTTCGGTAATTCTTCATGTAACTTAAGTGCAAAATTTGTTCTAGAATTTGCCCACTAAATATAAATCTATTAATTTTTTATTTTGAACCGCAATAAGTTTAGCAAATTAAGAATTTAAGATAATACAGCACGAACATATGTTGAAGATGCATTTATAATCATTGGCTTATATAAGAAAATTGAATGGTTATAAAATCAGATTTCAATCTTCAGACTATTCTATTGTCCCCGGCGATAATGAACCGCCTAGCAGAACAAAGTTCGGTAGCAAGTTAGTCACACAGCTAAATATACTTACTCCATTTGCAATCAATTAGACCCGTTTTTTGACGACAGATTGGAACGAGATATATGCACATACCTATAACGAGGCTCCCATTTCTTTAAGCCGTTACTTTTGAAATATTGAAAACTCACAAACTTTATTATGCAACTCTGTGATAAGCTAATCAAGTTTTTCGGGGTTTTGCACTTAGATAATGCCACCAAGCAGGCAGTGTGTGTGTGTTTTTTTTTTCTGATTGAAACACAAAAGGCGAGTTGATTTTTGAATCGTATCAAATTCCAGTATCAAAACTGGCGGAAGTATGTTTTTGTAGGAATAACCTTACTCCATGTACATAATTTGTTCAATTCAGCAAAACTTGTTCTTTAATTGACAGTCATTTTTGAGAGACTAGACTTAGTTAATTTTATTGTAATCAACACAAGTATGTGCGTCGACTATTACGATGGGGGTAGTTTTCGCAATTCACGCCACAACCTCTAGCAAGTCATTCACAATGTTCTGACTTAAACTTCGCCTACTCAAGTCGTCCTTCGTCTTTGACTGGGGCTACAGTTGGGTGTACCTGGGCCTCAGCCGACATGCCTCTCCATCTAGCACGGCCTTGTGCTAGTTGCTTCCAGCTACGCCTGTTCAGCTGGTTGAGGTGCCTTTCCAGCTGCGTCTACTACTGGAGGCGTGGTCTTCCTTTCCCGCGTCCCCGTGTCCCTCGGGGTTGGAGTCGAAGACTTTCAGGGCTGGAGAATTTGTGTCGCTCTAAATGACTTAGCCGTTTAACGAGAGACTCAAAGACGCTTGACCAGATCGATGTCGCTGTACAGTCCGTACAGATCGTCATCCAGCCTCCTACTCCAAACACTATACGTACATACGGGACCAAAGATAGTACGATCAAGAATCTCTTCGTCCGCTTTTCTTAGCGTCCATGCTGCCTTATACAGCAGACTGGGCCTATTAAGGTCTTATTCTTATATAGAGATATCATGGTCCTTCGAAAGAGGGCTTTAATTCTCCATTGGGTTTCCAAGTAATGGATTGGAAATTGGAAAGCGTGATCCTTCGTTTTATCTCCGCGATGGTGCCATTGCTCGTGTTAACTTCGGACCCCAGGCAGACAAAGTCTTTCTCTCTACTTCAACGTTAAAGCCCTCTATAGCAACGTTTTGTACAAAACAAAATACTCCGCTATGAGGGACCATACAAGGCAAGATCGGTTCCTATAGGAGCTAGTCCCAGATCCACTGCGGATTGTAGTTCCACCCATATTTTTATTAAAGATAAATTAATTAAATTAAGTGACGAACAGACACAATGTACACAATGTACAATATTGTTGTTTCCTTAGCGAAGGTTGACATAATGAAGGACATCAAGCTAGCAATTGATCAAATGTTCACTTGTGTGTCTTCTGAAAGTAACCGCAGGACAGGTAGCAGCCAGTACAGGCCTGAGACTCAAAACACTCCGACTGTGGTCCCAACTCGGGAACTCAATCATTCACTTTCTCCTGTGACGTCGACCGCCTACTACCCCAAGCCATCTTCGAGAAGATATTCTCCACGAGCATTCCTTTCAGATCAAGAAGACGAAAAGGTGGATGTAGGTATCCATTCCCATGACCATAGTACTGCTATTTCCTTGAAGCTCCCTGATCACTGTAGCGTGTTCTAGGCAGAAACCATTGCGATAAAAAAGGCATTGTCCCGGCTCAAGAACAATGTTATACCCAAAAGAGTTATTACCATCTGTTCGGATAGTCAGGCCGCAATTAAGTCCCTAGTCAATGTCCTGTCTATGCATGGCAAACATTTCATCATACACCTCATGTGAATGCCGGGACTTTGCAAGGCCGTTTAACTCATTAGTTGTGGTACATCAACAACACTAGGAGGAGTTCCACCTTCAGTGACAATCGCTACAACCTACTTCTACTCAAGATACATACAATCAATACTACCAATAGTAAATGTCTAGAAGGCATCAGATGTAATTTGTAATATTATATCTTTCTACTGAAATACATCTCAAAAAACAAGTGTAATTTTAAATAATTATTCTAAGCAAAGGGAAAGAACAACAAAAACCCTCAATTCTATCCGTCATGGTGAATTTCACTTGTGGACTGGATTTGCTGTCTCTCTCCCTCTCATAAGGCCTTAAGAGTTATACATTTTTTGACAGGACGCAACGCACGCGACGGATTCTATGGGTTTGGGCCTCTAACTCGTCAGAAGACATTGTGATGCCACACTTTGTAAGCTTTGTTTTGTTTGCATTTTCATTCCTGAACTATGGAGTAGAGAAGGATATAAAAAGAAACCAACTTGTGTTATAGACGTGGCGACATTCTCCAAAGGAATGTTATTTATGTCGTAGAGATCGTGAAAAAACTAGGATCCTAGAGACGGAGACTAATTCAACGGATATAAAGGAATCAAAAATGATCAATCTGCGTGTTTAAAGATATCATATTATGTACCTACATATGTTGCATTCACAAATTCTTCACGAATTCAATCTGTAGAGTAATGCTCCGTAATGTAAATAAACTGCTGATTTACTATGCATGACAGCAGACGGCAATTGCGTTCATAAAAGCAATATGACAGTCAAAGTGCGAGCAACTTGACTTGATTTGTTGTAGGATTTCAGGGAATTGCATAAAGAAGTCTACTTTCGGGGACTTCTTGATGCAAAAATGTATTTTATGTTTCTATTGTTTCTTTCTATAAAATATTCAAAATTAGGTCTGTTTATTTTATTAAAAATTAAACTTAGTACAGTAGTACCCGGTTAGTTGCGTTGGCTGGTATTAACATTTTTCGACGCATTTAACCGAGGAACGTAATTACAAGTTATATACATTTCTTATGGATTTTTTTATTTGCTTGGTTTTTCGATTAATTAAACTGAGAACGCAATTAAGCGAGCAGCATTTAACCAGGGATTACTGCATGTATGTGTTATTCATCTTTTATGCATTGTGTACAAGTTTTGTTTACTAAAGTCAATCAAACACTTTGTATTTTTTTTACAATGCTGACCAATGTTGCCACTGAGAAAAGAAAATCCGGTAGAACACAACGTAATATTCTCTAGAAATGTTAGTTACTGCATTGCAAAGTCGCTAAAATATCTAAGGGGAACGTCAGTCGTTAAAAAATATACATTCATTTAAAAAAAATGCGTTGTATGTCGTTTTCGCAATTTTTTATTAAAAAACTAAAAATTCATTCGACTCCAGCATTAGAGTGGAGAAAGGATAGCCCAGTGTTTGCCGATTTAGTCAAATCTTGAGAATTATTTATACCTGCAGTGGCTTTGTTATGGTGTCCCATTAAATAAAACGTGTGTTGTACCATTGCTGTAAAATCAAAATTATATGGCCAGTTCAATTTGCATCATGTTTACGTATTGAAAAATTAACAGACTTTCAATTTTGACAAGACGGCTGGATGGCGCAGTTGGTAGAGTGCCTGCTCCTGGTTAGCGGAGTCCCCGGTTTGAATCCCAGTGAAAGCAAAGTTAACACGCTTTTATCTGGTTTTCAAATCTGGTCCAGTCACCATTTTCCGTCGGTATCAAATTAACGGCAGTATCACTGGAGTAGTCAATCAGTGGTAGTAGTCTGACTGTGGGTGTCACAATGGACCAATATGATCTAAGTGTGCTGGTAAATGCACTAGCAGACCCCCCCTACCTAACATAACCTAATTTTGACAGATATCGCGGTGGGTTTCTGCCAGTTTGTTAACATGGCTGGCCCAATCATTGTATGGTTTCAAAAGTTTTTAATTGTATATCTTTCATAATTAGGGAATGAGCAAATTTAAACGCATGAATATTTTGAGATGTGCCAGCTCCGTCGCACTTTTTTGAACAGGGTTTGTAATTCTGAGTGTGGTGCTTGCGAATAGTTGCTAAAATTCACTAGGTTGTAACGCTTACATCTGGCGAAACTTGGCAGCACTAAGAAGAAGTTCAAAAAGTGTTGCACATAAAGGAGAGCAGAGGGCATTCTTTGTTGAACGTTCAGAGTGATGAGTAGTTTTAAAGATATACGCAATAACAATAATAATTTAATATGTTTGCGCTACAGTCCGAGGCGGACCTGGGCCTAGTATCTCAGCAACTACTCGTGTTGTGCGTGCTATTGTTCTTTCACGAGTGGAAGGGACCCACAGTTTAATGCCGACTCCGGCGAGGCGAGGTTGAGAAGCTTTTTCTAGACAGAAATACTCTTTGAGCATTGTCAGTGACTCGAAAGAGGTGGAAGCCGTGAATTATGAAAGTTGGTAGATTGGGGATTCGAACCTGGCACCCTCTGCGTAGGAGTCGACGCACTAACCCTCTACGCCACGGCGACCCCGTAATAAATAAGAAATATAAATAGAGCTTGTGCTTTCTTGATTGGCGTTAAAAGATTCATTTTTGTAATTTTATCGAAAATCTTCGAGGCTCTTAAAAATCCTCTAGATCTAGCGACAAAATCGCTAAAACGGCAACACCGATGCTGACCTACAGCACACTTGTTTCAGTTCTTATGTGCATAAATTAGTCAGTAGCATTTATTTTGTGCAGTGCAGGGTAGTGTTGTATAACTCATAAAAATGTATTACAAATGTCCCTTATTCACTAGAGAAATGTCACAGCATACATATATTTGTCCCAATTCCATTTTTGACATACTCAGAGATAGATACTTTGGCCATTTGATAGAAGTCAACTTTCGTATTGTTTTTTGGTTGGGACATTTTTGTTTCTGTTGTCATTTATAGGACGCTTGCAGAACAATTCAACTATGTAGATAATAGAAGCACAAAAATGTAACACACATTTAACTGTCCTTTCTAATCATTCATTAACACTTGCAACGTCATGCAAATAATGACGCATGGAAGTCATGCTTACGGGATAAAGTTTACAGGAATTTGTACCACTTGCCTTTCTGAAATGAGTACATTATATCAACTTATTGCAAATACGTGTCCTACACAATACCAGTGAAGGGAAAACAATGTTGCAATTATATTGACTCAACCTATAATTTGTGGTCAAGGATGACAATCTCAACGGCGGCTTTATAGCAAACGTACATTCAATAGATATGGTTGACCGCCAGTTAATGATACTGGACTTAGGCAAGAAGCAAGATATTAAAATAAGGTCACTTCTATTTTTGAGTTATTACAATAAACTCCTTACTTAAATAATAATTTAAAATTTGACGATGATAACCCTCATCGTACCCAGAATCTAATGTTTTTTTCTCTTGTCCCTTAAAATTTATTGACAGCGATTTTCCAAATGCCTGATTAACTGTCATAACATTTCTCAAATTCGTGGTGGACAAGGAGACAATAAGCAGTGAAAACAGATGTCTTCTTTAAAATTTGAAAAGAATTAAATGAGCAAGAATGGAAAACTTCGAAAAGTCTAGACTGTGCACTTACTCAGATATGGGCAAACAAACAATTTACAGACTTACTGATACCGAGGTGTATTTAATGAAAACAAAATATTAAGAATGTCATGTTACATTCAGATATTTGTTTCTTATCTTGTACTACTATTAATTAATAATAAAAAAAAGGTGAAGTCAAAGATAAGCTTTAGCTATTGCATTTATAACGAAACATTGTTTCTTTGTTTGCATGCAAAGAGGGATAAGATAAAATATATTAAAAACGAAATAGTAAGAATACCTGGAATATTGCAGAATGCAAATCAATTGAGACAACAAATGACGCAAATGACATAATGAGTAACTTATTTAAACTTGAACAAATTTAAAAATATTGTATGGTGATGCATTTTGAACATTAGATCAGCGACTACGTTTAGGCAATTAGGATGTTAAATAGGATATACAGAGAAACATCTTTAATACGGACACCGTAAGGGACAGCACTCTCTTTGAAGACAGTTCATCATGGACCCAGGATAAAGATAGGGCCATTTATCTATTTCAATCCCTTTAAAACGAACCCTATTTATAGCGGCCACGGACACGAATTTCAATCCTTCTTGAGCGGTTTTATCACACAAAATGGAAAGCAAAAACGAACATGGAAGGCACTGACAAATGTCAATGCATGTGTGTGTCTACGCGTGTACTAACATGTAAGCATGTAAGAACACTCAGCGTGTGTACAGACGTGCACTCTGGTTAGTTAATCTTAAATTGTTTCTACATTTGAAAACGCTTTAAGTGTTAAGTGCAGTAGAATCTCAGAAAGATGAATAGATATAAAACATGCCCGTTCATCTTTTCAAACTGATCACCTCTTCGAGAATCAAACCAATAAACATTTAATTTTATTAAAAAAAAAAGAAAAGTTGTTTTAAAAGTTATAAAAACAGAATTATTTAGGCGTTTTTCTTTTAAAACTGCTCTATTGTAGACTGTCGCCCGGAAGAAAGTTATCTTAAAAATTTGTTCCTCTTTCCGAACTGTTGATTTTATAAAATCGTTCACACTTCCGAGACTTGACTGTATTTTGAATCAGAGTAATTGATATGTATGTGTTTTGGAACTGAATTGACACTTTTTGAGTGTTATACTGATTATTTTATTGATGAAATGGAGAGAGAAAAATGCGAAAATTGACTTTATGTAGGAGTGTACATTCTTGGGTAACCACCCTAGATATAAAAGGGCCCGTGGCTGCCTAAACATCCATCAAGATCAGACTATAAGATTTTGCAAATCTCTCCTGCTCACCACAAAATTTAGGTTGAAGTGGCTGATTGCTGTACGGAAAAACAGCAGCCACACTTATGCCATAGAGTCATTGTGCTACCACACGGATTTATGTATACCAATTCCACAAAACTGTTATTGGCTTAAGGATGGTTGACTCTTGTTACTTAGTTCAGCCAGACTATCAAGATAATAGTTTCCCAGAAGTCTAAATCCAAGAAATGAAAGGGCGCTGCAGTTGCAAAGCAAGTGTACAAAAGTTTCTTCCTCATAGCCTAAAGGCGTGCGTTCATACGACGCAATGCGATTTTATAACGGCAATGACAGTTAGACTAAAATTTGGCCTGCTCAATCTGATCGGACTAAGCGATCGTTTAGGGTCGAGTGTAGGCGAGAGTTGTTTGGTAATGAGAAATCCTGTGCCAGTTGACCATATAGAATTGATTTGATCAAACGTTTCTAGCTTTAGTAGATGTTTTATAGTAGCTATAGGCATGGAATCGGAAAGATTGCACAGCTTGTACCCTTTCTAGCGAGCTCATTCCCAATTCCCTGGAATGTCACAGTATCTCAGATGCCAAGATGGGATAAGATGGATGTTAAAAAACTTAGTGGCAACTAAGCGAAGTGGATCGCGCTAGCGTAGCGGGTTAGTGCGTCGACTCCTACGCAGAGGGTGCCAGGTTCGATACCCGAACTTACCACCTTTTATATTTCACAGCTCCACCTCTTTCGAGTCACTGACAATGCTCAAAGAGTATTTCCTGTCTAGAAAAAAGCTTCTCAACTACGCCGTTCGGAGACGGCATTAAACTGTAGGTCCCTTCCACTAGTGAGAGAACAATAGCACGTACAACGCGAGTGGTTGCTGGGAAGTTAGGCCCTGGCCCTCTACGGGCTGTAGCGCCACCCATATTATATTATTATTATTAATTAAGCGAAGTCTTGGAGCCGAAAGTGACTGAGTTCAGAGATCTGGCTGCCTGGCTATCGGAACAGATATCGAACAGACGATATCTGTGCAAGTTATTACATTGTTTGTTAGCCAGGACAGAGTTTCCTTAATCGATATAGTTTCAGCCTGAAGGACGATACAGTGATTAGGTAATCGGAAAGATATCTGGATGCTTAGATCCTTGGAATAGACGCCAGCACCTACATCTGTATCCATTCCTCCAATGTCTGGTCTTCAGACTCGCAGTACGATCTGGAGGGATGCTGCTTGAGATGTTCTTCTCCAAGAGCCGAGTTGGCTATATAGGATACTGAAGAAATATTCTGCTCAGCTGGGATTGTAAACAATGTTAGACGACATCAACACACAGAATTGAATACAGAGAGATCATGTCTTGGTGTGGAGCAGCTGCACAATCTTCATAAATGGAATATGACGAACGAATTATTTACAAAAAATTCTTGCTGACGCTTTAATTAGGCATTTACTAGGAAGCTTCTATTCGATGTGACCATATGTAGCACGTCAGCAAAACGACAAAGGACGGTTTTATCGAAAACATGGGTTGTCCTCTAGACTGTCCGGTTTTGCCTTAAATCTGAATCGAAGGTACCTTGAATGATCATGCCGACAAAATGACTTGACCAGTCAGTAAATAATTCCTATTTTTACTGAATTTCCAAATTTTACAAAATAAATACGTTTTTATTTGAACCAGATGGGATGTTAATCAGACTTATTTCGAGTCATAAACATTTGATATTCAAATTCTGTATTTATTCCGCACTGAGTTTGTTTTCTCGTCATTCAGATAATCCCCCCTTATAGTCTCCAAATACAATGATGTTCAATTGCTTCCACAAGCGTAAGCAAAGGACTCTCATAAACCAAGTACATACTTATGTGCGCATCTCTTGAAGAATCCGAAGAGGAGATATAATTTGAATATCCAACGTATAAACAATGACGCCATCGCCGTTCAATTTCTTTTGATAAACAACATAACCGAACAATGATGCAAATAGGAAATAATTTTCAAATCAGCAATTTCAGTTCACACAACTTCAACTGTGTTTGCGCAAAGAACGAAATCTTCCATTGAACAAATCGAAAATGTTCAAAAATCAAATAAACCGCTACAAATGTTTTATCTAAAGAATTAAAATTGCCACGATTGCAGTGCACGGCACGGCGTTCATTACAGTGCGGAATAACTTCAGCGTTAGTCATTGAATATTGAGTAATCTTGGGTCTTATATTTTAATTCACAAGATTATGAATGTCGCAATCATTTCTAATTTATAAACAAGGAAAAAAGTAAAGTAGAGGAAAATTAAAAAATAAAAAATAAATAAGAATACGAATATATTCATACCAACGCAATGAAGAACAGTTTTAGAAAAACAAGACTGTGTCGACGTGATTGTGACGGGACCATTCGAATCGCCTTCGCAATCACGTCGTCCATGTCAGGAAAAAAGAATGATCATAAAAAATATCATCTAAAATTAATTTATTTCGATGTGTTGTGTGGTCAACTGATTTGAAATGATTTCTTTTGCGAATCTGTGGCTTGCGTGTGGGTAACTTTTCCATTTCTACAAATACATCAGCATGTCTACTATCTAACCGAAATCTGAATAACACAAAAAAAAAACACTCTATCCACCTATTAAGAGACACTTTTTTGGGAAGACAGTTTTCAAGACCCGTGTCTGAATAATGTTGTTTATTAGTTTTATTTTGATTAGATATGTTGTATATTTATTCTATGTTATTGTTGTTTCTTTGCAGAGATTTCTTTAAATTGCTAAGGTTGACGTAAATGAACGGACCCGGCGATATTCCGCTGACACAAGGTGCGACTCCTGAACGGCCCTGCGGGTTAATATCTATAATACCAACCCTAGGTATGTCATCATGCCGAGGACGAGCTGAGGCTTTCGCTCGAAGATTACAATCCAAACTACGAACACTCGGCTCACAAGTAAGTTTAAATAAGAATAGGAAATAATAGCATATATTAAACATTATCTATCACTTAGAATGAGGATCCTTCATCACAGGAAGAGGAGCCCATTATCAATGGAGGTACCTCAAATACATGGATTACGTCACAAGAGCCCGGTCAAGCCGTAACAGATTTACAACCACTGCGTCATGAATCTGATTCGTTTTTTGATTTTGACTGTGATCTTGAAAGTCCTGGAAGTCCTGTAGATGAATGCGAATACCTGCGATTAATCGAATCTGCCTCAAATACCCCACACAATTCAGCAGCTGAATCTGGTTATGCTTGCACGTCGGTTGCAAGCAGTCACAGTTCCTCTTCCGATGGCCCATACTACGACCCAGACTCATCGGAGAATGCTGAATCGCAGCAAATCCACCTTCAACAGCCTCGTCTGACTGGTATTTCAGAGTACGTGAAGACTTTAAAAATAAATGATGTTAATGAAAATAGTGAACCGAAAGAGAATAATCTAACAAATGGTCATTCAAGCGAAAGCTACTACGAAACATGCAACAATGTCGAACAACAACATCCACAGCTTCCAATCGATAGCAGTGAAAGCGAATCACTGCCACCATCGCAAGACAGCAGCGAAACTGAACTGGCAACCGAAATTGAGAACTCAATAGAAACGCAAGATCTGATCTTGACCGAACTCCAAAACCAAAGCAGTAATACTAATGTAATCCACAATGGCCACAGTAGCGAAGATGACAACCAGGAAAATCTTCAACTACCTCAGGATGATCAAATTGGCCTTAATGAATTCGCTGATGACGCCAAACTGGAGAGGGATGATTTGCCACTCACCGAATCGGAAATTCACGAAATGCAAAATCTTCCTGGTGACAATGAGATCCTTAGCATTATAATTGAACCTGAACACCTTACAACCTCGATAGACACAAAGTCAGATCCGGGAAAAATTACATCCGTGCTAGACACAGACGATGAAGATGATTGCAGACCTCAGAGGTTACGGCGTTGTTCTTCCTTGAAAACAGGTAAAACGCCACCGGGAACTCCAGGGCGCAAAAAGATTGTACGATTCGCTGACGTGCTTGGTTTGGATTTAGCTGATGTCAAAACGTTTCTTGATGAAATACCAACAATACCGAAATCAGCTTTTGAAGATTTGGAAATACTGGATGCTGAGCCACCAATCCAGCTAGGACCAAAGTCAGATAAACTACTAATGCCATTGTTCCAGCAGCCCGGTGGTTTACCAACATTCCTCGACCTGGTGCGTGATAAGCAAGTGTCTCTAGAGAATGCAGCTGTCACAGATCACATCAATCAAACGATATCAGGATCTGTGCGGGTCAGGAATTTGGATTTCCACAAATCTGTTCACATCCGTTACACAATAGACAATTGGCGTACATTTGCCGATCTTCAAGCAACGTACGTGGAAAACTCTTGCGATGGTTTTTCTGATAAATTTACCTTTGTGCTCTACGGTAATTCAATGCATGTTGGACAACGTCTCGAATTTGCAGTGCGTTTTCAATGCAAAGGTCAACAGTTTTGGGATAGTAATTTTGGTGCAAATTACTGCTTCCAATGTTTGCCAGCCACAACACCGAGCACAATTACACCTTTGCCATCAGTGATACCCACACGTCATAATATGAATGACATGGCATTAATGAGTCCGGCAGCTGGGGAGACATGGTGTGGATTCTACTAGATCACTCGTCCATTGTTTCTTCTTATTAAAAAACTTTTGTTTTAATGAAATTTTTTGTTTATAAAAAAGAAAAAAGAAAATCATCCTGAGCAGGTGAAGCAGGCCAACTGTCTGTTGTTCCTAGTGCAAGTGTTATCACTTTAATGCTAAACCTAACGAATATACACACACACACACACAAAATAATACAATTACGTTATGCATGCATCTAGAGATTAATTCTGATTATCGAACAGATGATAGGATGGTATCTAACAGAGCCTAATGTAAATGGATATTTGATATCTTGTCCCAAAGATTAAATGTTAATGAAAAACTAGAGTAGTAAGGATATCCATGTTGATGATGATACCACATATACACTTGCATCGCTACTAAATTATTGTAGATATATTTTAAAAAATATTTTTTAAGTTCTAACTAATCCATACATACAACCCACACACACGCGCACGAATATCATTGGCATTCTCTCAACTCAAACGAAACTGCTGCATACTGAGTGCGAATATTTGAAAAGCCAAAAACAATAGATTGTTGCTTTAACCATATAAACCGATATTGAATCTACTTGCAACTTCTGTTTTTTTTCATGTCTACTGGCTTTCCTCAAGTATCCATAAATAGAGCAGCATCTGCTAAGAATCCTTTTAATGTGAGGAGAAAAAAAAAATTTAACCGAGTACTGGTTACTGCAGATTTATCTTCGTTCTTTTACTCAAATTTTTGGCTAAACGATTTCAGAAAGCATATCATATTTAGAAAAAAACACATTAAAAATATGTACTAACAATTTGTATTTTGAAATGCAGGCGAGTTGCATGCACTCGACGTGTGATTTGTCTGCACAAATTCAACAGGCGCACAGTAGTCATATTTGCTTTACCAATTATTAGTTACTTCTTTTGCATGACAAAGGTTACAATTTGAAGAAATATTATATTTGTCTAAGATATGCACATGCACATACATATAATATTTGTTGATTTTCATTTAAATCATATCATAAGCCTTTTATTTTAACGGATCAACATAAATAGTGTATAGGATGTTACATGACCATTGGTTACGAAAAGGATCATTAATCAATCATTAATCAGCCAATTAGACTCAGTCATATTTTATTCAGTCACGCTTTTTCGAGTAGTTTTCTGAAGTAAAAAAAAAAACAAACAAACTAATTAAAAAAAAAATGTACAGAAAATGCGAGAATTAAAAATATATTTTAGTCAATTTTTATAAGTTAATCACCTTGAAGAGCAATTGAAGAGCTTGTAGATATTCAATTTAAGGTCTGTTTGCCTAATTGTTATACCATTTTGTTGTTTTTATTTTATATATAATTTTTTTTATTTTTTTTTTTGACAAAAAAATAAATATTATTATGATACTTTGTTTTATTTAAATTGTTTTTAGATAAATTAAGTATGTAGTAGTGTTTTAGTTTTGTTTTAATCGTATTATTATTGTTTTATTTGATAGTAAAATTATAAAACTATTATACTACAATTATTATTACGAACATTTTATAAAGTAAAGTAACTTATCCTTTTTTTGTTCTACAAATAAAAAAAAATAAATATTTAAGATGATCTTTTATTTCATATTTTCACACTTTCTGCTTATGCTTTTTGGATAGTTTCAGTATTTCACCTGCGAATCTTAAAGATGTTATTTGTTTCACTTTTTTCTTTTTCCTGCTGATTGTACTTGGCTACATTTATTTTGTGTTGGATTACATATGTCGTCTTAAATATGATTTGATTTATCTTTTTCCCTGGTTAAGCGTTAAGACTGTGTATCTTTTTCATTAATTTATTTGACACTTCATAATGGTCATTTCCATACTCAAAGCTATTTGAGATGAATTACATTTCGTCATTCTTTAACTTATTGAGATTGAACTTACTACATTGTTACAAATTCCTGCTTGGAAAATGTTAATGTTTTTATGTTGAGATGACATAAAGTACTTCACAGATAGATGTCCGACTTCCCACTTGGTTGTCCCCTTGTCCATCGATAAATTCGACAGACAGTATTTCACGAATTTTTGAAAGTTAATCACGACATCATGTCTTGTAAATTAGATTCTCTGATTGGATTGTTCGTAAAAATATGTTAGGATGCTAGAGATTTATATCATCGGCCATTTTTTTTTATGGTCTATTTCTAATTTGTATCAACTTATTTTGCGACATTAATAAAATTGTACTCAGTATGTACAGGGCGGGCCAATTACAATTTTCTTTTTAAAAACGTAACAAAATGAACACAATTGAATTTCTACCATGTATTAGGACTTTATTAGTAAGAGCAAATATTTCCATTAATTATGAAATACAACGTCGTTCAATTGGCTACCTCGGCTGGCTTCGCATTCTATCACCCCAATTTTCCAAGACCTTGTTTGGAACGGTTTGCTTGGATTGTTGGCATAACATCGGTCCTTCACGGTTCCCCACAAAACAAAAGTACAAAGGTGTCAAATTTGTAGTTTTGTATTTGAATTTAATATTGACATCGCCAAGACGACTGATAACACGATTTGTGAATTTGGTGCGCAAAAGATCGACTGTGGCATGTGGCAAGTCGGTTAGCATGGGTCTCTACCGCCCACCGCTGACCGATACGTCTCATTTTCGAAGAAAAATGGGTCAATCATAGTCTTGGTCACAGTGGCCATAATCTCAACAGTGCGCATCGTACGACGTCGAACATCATGAGCGTTGTCCACTAGCATACCAGGCTCACAGACTTTGTGCACACACTTACGTATCTACAACAGTCGTTCATTTCGGGAAAATTTTGTTTTTCGAGAAGCGATCTGTTTGTGCTATAAAGCACTCACTTTGGAAACAAGTTTTCAATATTTCCCAACGTTGTTCAAGCGTGAAGCCATTCATTTCGTTCCGCGGAGATATTATACTGACGTTCTGTCAAAACTTCGAGTGAGAGCTGTCAGTGACAAAATCAGCTATAATTAAAAGAAACCACTAGATGGCCCACCTTGTACAAATATTTACTTCATTAATATCGTATAACCAAAAATTCTCGTGCAATTACTTTTTTCATACTGCATTGACTACAGACAAAAACTGAGTAGAGTTACTATGCTACTATAGTCTTCACCAAGTAGCAGGCTTTGAAAAAATAAATATCGATAAGAAATACGGTCTTTAAATCGGGGTGGAATGTAATTGGTTATCGAATTCGTGGTTCTTGCTCTGTGTAATGTGTCTGTCAAATTAAGAATTGCGAATTTGTGTTAAAATTGCATTAGTTTCGTTTTGATTTGACGTTTAATATTAATGTTTTGCTTAAATGCAATCGTGGCTGTAGACAGAGTTGAATTTAAGGCAGAACAGCGGCAAATTTTTGAGGCACAAGTGGGAAACAAGCTAGGAATCAGATCTTCTTCACCTGCTTCAATGGGACTCCACTTACATGTAGTGGGCATACATACATACATGATAAGAACCTCTGATTTGTCCAAGTCAGTCTTCATCCTAACATCAGGGCATATGGACACAAACCTCTCAAGTCCAACAGAACTAAGTCGTCTGTAAGAAGTAGACTTACCCTCAGCACTCCCAATGTGAACAATTTTTCGCCTCGGCTGCCCAAAACATCCAGTTCATATGTACAATGAAAAGGAGAGGTGACAAGACGTAGTCCAACGCCCAGGGTGAAAGAAAAGATTTCATATTATTTTCAGTTTCCTCATTAACGATTTCATTAAGAAGCACTTTTTCATCGATCCAAAGCAGTTGCTGTCATTTTCGTGTTCGAGATCGGTTAACAAGATCTTCATCATTATTAGCCGCATTCTTTCAAAAATCTACAAATATTGAAATAGGATTTTGCATGTAAAAACATACAACAAAAAAAACATACTGCCCAATACTGTCAATAATATAGGCGGTGAAAAGTAAATGCCTTTTAAAATTCGATTTCGAATTTCTTCATATGTTTTGTCATCGATTTCGAACATACATGTATGCCTTATATTTTGACCAGAAATGAAGTATTACAGAGATGCCAGACTTCAACCTCTCTTTCCCCATAAAATGTGTTTTTTTATTTAACGTGTTCTTGAAACCAAATTGACCAATTAGAGGACGGCATTTACGTTATTACGTGAATAACCGTCAAAAATTCATGAATATTTGTCAAAAAGGCACTCAAATTACCCGTTGGACTAGTGGGCAATCAGCTGTGAAGTCGGCTTTCTATGTAATACTTCATTTCTGATTTTGACATTAAGAATCAAAGCAACTGCGAAGAGTTTTTGTTGAATCTTGCTTCACGTCACTATCTATGTGTGTATGTATACCGATGCAAAAAAAAACATTTATTGTCTTGCTCATTGTTTTCGATTGCAATCATATTATTTTGTTTGTCAATTTTGTTCTGTATACTCGTTCAGCTTAAAGGTGATGTTCACACATGAATCTTTCTTATATATGTTTCGTTTCAAATTTCAGTGTTTCAGTCCTTTACATTTTGCTTGTTTTCATTTCACCAAATAGTGATGCAAGGTAGCACTCCCAAAAACGGTGGTATCATTATAAGCCACAAAATAAAAGTAATAAGCTTTAAACACTTAATTGGATTAACTAATTAGATCCCATGAATTTTGCTATCATTTCCATAGCATCTCTTTTCAAATAAATTTAACGTTTAGATGGCCCACCTTGTACAAATATTTACTTCATTAATATCGTATAACCAAAAATTCTCGTGCAATTACTTTTTTCATACTGCATTGACTACAGACAAAAACTGAGTAGAGTTACTATGCTACTATAGTCTTCACCAAGTAGCAGGCTTTGAAAAAATAAATATCGATAAGAAATACGGTCTTTAAATCGGGGTGGAATGTAATTGGTTATCGAATTCGTGGTTCTTGCTCTGTGTAATGTGTCTGTCAAATTAAGAATTGCGAATTTGTGTTAAAATTGCATTAGTTTCGTTTTGATTTGACGTTTAATATTAATGTTTTGCTTAAATGCAATCGTGGCTGTAGACAGAGTTGAATTTAAGGCAGAACAGCGGCAAATTTTTGAGGCACAAGTGGGAAACAAGCTAGGAATCAGATCTTCTTCACCTGCTTCAATGGGACTCCACTTACATGTAGTGGGCATACATACATACATGATAAGAACCTCTGATTTGTCCAAGTCAGTCTTCATCCTAACATCAGGGCATATGGACACAAACCTCTCAAGTCCAACAGAACTAAGTCGTCTGTAAGAAGTAGACTTACCCTCAGCACTCCCAATGTGAACAATTTTTCGCCTCGGCTGCCCAAAACATCCAGTTCATATGTACAATGAAAAGGAGAGGTGACAAGACGTAGTCCAACGCCCAGGGTGAAAGAAAAGATTTCATATTATTTTCAGTTTCCTCATTAACGATTTCATTAAGAAGCACTTTTTCATCGATCCAAAGCAGTTGCTGTCATTTTCGTGTTCGAGATCGGTTAACAAGATCTTCATCATTATTAGCCGCATTCTTTCAAAAATCTACAAATATTGAAATAGGATTTTGCATGTAAAAACATACAACAAAAAAAACATACTGCCCAATACTGTCAATAATATAGGCGGTGAAAAGTAAATGCCTTTTAAAATTCGATTTCGAATTTCTTCATATGTTTTGTCATCGATTTCGAACATACATGTATGCCTTATATTTTGACCAGAAATGAAGTATTACAGAGATGCCAGACTTCAACCTCTCTTTCCCCATAAAATGTGTTTTTTTATTTAACGTGTTCTTGAAACCAAATTGACCAATTAGAGGACGGCATTTACGTTATTACGTGAATAACCGTCAAAAATTCATGAATATTTGTCAAAAAGGCACTCAAATTACCCGTTGGACTAGTGGGCAATCAGCTGTGAAGTCGGCTTTCTATGTAATACTTCATTTCTGATTTTGACATTAAGAATCAAAGCAACTGCGAAGAGTTTTTGTTGAATCTTGCTTCACGTCACTATCTATGTGTGTATGTATACCGATGCAAAAAAAAACATTTATTGTCTTGCTCATTGTTTTCGATTGCAATCATATTATTTTGTTTGTCAATTTTGTTCTGTATACTCGTTCAGCTTAAAGGTGATGTTCACACATGAATCTTTCTTATATATGTTTCGTTTCAAATTTCAGTGTTTCAGTCCTTTACATTTTGCTTGTTTTCATTTCACCAAATAGTGATGCAAGGTAGCACTCCCAAAAACGGTGGTATCATTATAAGCCACAAAATAAAAGTAATAAGCTTTAAACACTTAATTGGATTAACTAATTAGATCCCATGAATTTTGCTATCATTTCCATAGCATCTCTTTTCAAATAAATTTAACGTTAGTTAGTTAATCGACAGAGTTCAAATTAAAAAAAATACTAATAGTTTGTTAATAAATTTTAAGTCATATACCAAAGATTACTACGGTCTGAAATTGAAAATCAATTACTACCATTAAATTCAGGGATAATAAGTAAAAAAAACCCACTGATGAATAATTAAAAACACGCAACAACGTATTTGAATAACCGCTATACCTCAATAATGTTGTTCATTGCATAAACTAAAAATCAAAAGGTGCAAAATAAATAAACAAAACACAACAATACATATTTATATCCGTAAACAATCGATAATCGTCTACACTTTCTAAAAGCATAGATCTTAAGCGTTTTAATGTTGAACAAAAAATAAATTAATATTTAATTAACCACGAGAGAAAATAAAAACAGAAAAAAAGAAATCATACTTATTTTTTAATAACATATATATACCTGAAAATGTGTGTATATACATACAAATTTTGTGTATTTACTAACAAGTGTATGTATTTAAAATATATATATTTTGTTTTGTATGCAAGTGAAACAAAGTTAGACTGACATTGTAGAGAAAACAAGAATCAATGGAATGTTATTGTTTGATACAAACAATATGTAATTATGTATATCTAAAAGTTGTTACATGCGAGTTGAAAACAAACGCAATCAAAAATAAATAAAAATTACTAAAAATCCAAGTGGATACGTGTTCAAATTTAGTGCACATGTCTAAAAATGTATCGTTCTTTTTATGTTCCAGGTTGACTTTACTTAGCCTGCAATAAGAGAGAATAAGCTGCAAAATGTTCTGTAGAGAAATCTGAGTCCGTGTCGGTTTGAGCGAAATCAATATTTTGGATCGAGTTGGATTGGGTATAAATACAGTCGAACTTCGATACCCGAATATTTGATAACTCGAATGAAATTGGTTGGCAACAGTGTCAAACTAAAATTTACATGTAATTTGAGTCAATAACTCGAACTTCGATTACTCGAATGTCTTGATGACTAGAACAGATTATTTGGCGGCACCTTCGATAAGTCGAATTCTGAAGAGAAATTCCCGATTTCTGCGTGTTCCAAAAGTTCGTTTTATAAGGAATCGCTTTCGGGGCACTGCGTTTGTATGTTCCTTTGACGTAGTATAAACGAAATCGTGGGTTTGGTGAATATTCTAAGCGGGCGGAAGAGGACGAAATTTTCGACTGCAGATGGAATTTGAAGCTTGAAAAATGCCAGAAAAATACAAGGTGTTATGTAGGATTATTTACTGCAGGTGGATGGCAATATTGTTACTTACGAGTTTCCCACAGATAAAGATATTGTGGAGATATTTTGAAGTGAAACCGAATCTCCTCAGCTCGACAATAACGATGACAGCGGCAGTGATATAATAGGGAAAGACGTGGTGATAATTGAGGATAGTTTGATTCAATCACCTTCAAACGGGTTGGTTGCAAAATCATTACTCATTTTGCGTTTATATTAAAAGACTCATGCAGCAACAAAAGATTATGTGTACCTACAATAGTTTAAAATCCATTGAAGATTTTTTTAAAAACAAAACAAAAAAATCCGCTCTTAAGTCATGTGTAACAGACTATTACAAATTATAATTATGCTCCTCTACGTTTTATGTGTTATATCTTCCTCTACTTCTTTATTTGGCGCTACAGTCCGGGGTGGACCTGGGCCTCAACCAACAAGCCTCTCCAGCTAGCACGGTCTCTGGCTAGCTGTCTCCAGTGTCGCACGCCAAGTTGGTTGAGGTCCTTCTCCACCTGGGTGCGCCACCTTAAACGCAGGCGTCCTCTGTTGCGTTGTCGGGTTCGGAGTCGAAGACTCTCCGGGCCGGAGCTGAGTTGTCCATACGCTCTACACGGCCTAGCCATCTTAGGCGTTGGATCCTAAGACGCCTGCCTAGACTCATGTCGCTGTACAGCCCGTACAGTTCGTGGTTGAATCTTCTCCTCCAGAAACCGTCAACGCAAACATGACCAAAGATCGCACGCATCCGCTTTTGAGATTGTCCATGCCTCCGCGCCGTACAGCAGGCAGGAGGGATGATCAAGGTTTTGTATAAAGTCAGCTTGGTCCTTCGAGAGATGGCTCTACTAATCAATTGCTAAATAGCCCATAGAAACAACGGTTGGAAAGAGTTACTCTGCGTTTGATCTCGGTACTGTTGTTGTTGACTGCGGAGCCGAGGTAGACGAAGTCTTTGACTCGATGTTATAGCTGCCCAGTGTGACGCTCTGTCCAAGACGTTGATGTTGTGTGTCCTTCCCTGATGACAGCATATACTTCGTTTTGCCCTAATTCACCGCTAGACCCATTTTAGCTGCTTCCGCCTCAAACCCAGCAAACGCCTCATTGACGGCTCGCTGTGTTCTGCCAATCACGTCAATGTCATCCGCGTATGCTAGCAGTTGTACCGACTTCTGGAAGATCGTGCCTCTAGTGTTGGCGTGTGAGTCTTGCACGATATTTTCCAGGATAATGTTAAAGAAATCACATGACAGCGCGTCGCCCTGTCTAAAACCGTTTTTGACATTGAAGGTCTCGGTGAGTTCGTTACTGACCTTGATGGAGTACCGAGAATTCTCCATCGTCATCCTGCACAACCTGACGAGTTTGGCAGGAATGTCAAAACTAGACATGGCGTTATATTGCTCGTCCCTATGCACGCTGTCATATGAGGCCTTGAAATCGACAAAAAGGTGGTGGGTGTCGATTTGCATTTCTTGGGTCTTATCCAGGATCTACCGTAGTGTGAAGAATTGGTCGATGGTGAACTTCCCTGGCCTGAAGCCACACTGATATGGACCTATCAGGTTATTTATAAACGGCTTCAGGCGAGTACACAAAACGGCAGAGACGACCTTGTAAACGATGTTCAGGAGACTTATCCCTCTATAGATGGCGCAGTCAAAGGGGTATCCTTTCTTGTGGATGGACTAATCACCGAAACAAATATCTATTGTGTTCGATTTAAGGAGCACCTGTTGATATACAAACTTCGAGGATTGCCAAATTTCGTGGAAATATTAGACTTTGTTCTTTGAATTCTTCGATTTCGTCGATAATAAGCTTTCTTTATTTATTTTTCTTTCAATCTCTCAACGACATTTTACTGAACGTTTCCAAAATTTACAGTCGTCAGATTAACAATTCTATGACTCCTCCATAAACTTACAATGTCAGGCCTATGCGTTTGTAACCAATTTACGCTTGTCCGTTTTTTTTTCTCATATTCTCTTTTGTTTTTGCACGCTTTGAATAGGTCTTAGATTAGGAGATATAGAGGGAATTTTCTACGAAAAGTAACACAAGTGAAAATGTCGCAAGGTTCGATTTAATGAGGTTTTCGACTTACCGAGTGTAAAATATGGGAAATTTTAATTCTTGAGTCTAAGTTCTGAAACCTTTGTTCTACTTACAGAGGTCAGCAGTCCAACCGAAAAACGTAAAAAGAAATTATTGTTTTTAAGAACGTAAAAATGTATTATTGTAGCCCGAGAGGTAACGCTGGTAATGACACCTGAATTAAAGAATAATGTCATCTCTCGAAGTCTGTAGAGATCATGATCATAAATTATCAAAGATCAAATCAAGTTGATGGCCAAATGGTGGAACATTGTCCGGTATTGCTTGCAAATTTTCAATCGACTTGTCGATGTGGAATATCAAATGGGTTAGTTCGCCAATGAAAACATCTCACATAGATAATTCGATTCACCAACTGTAGAAGGGGTAGGTAGGTAGGTAAGTATATGGGTGCTCATATGGCCTTGCAACCGCGGCTCACTTAGACCGGCAAGATAGCTTCATTGTGCCCTTAAAAGGTAATGTTCTACCAATACCATGAGACCTTCTTTTATTTTTATTAAAACCATTATGCTTCATTTGAAAACTACTGGAGGTTCTTCAACTCTACACCGCACAGGTCTTCCAGCTCTACAAAGAAGTGTTTTTCGAAGTGCTGTTTTCTTTTCCTTGCTAAGGCTGCGTATTCGCATAGCTGATGTTGGATAGATTCGATTTCTTCCTCATCTCTGCAGCTCCTGCAAAAGTTGTTGTTTGCTATACTCAGTTGCGATGCACAGTTTCTGGTAAAGGCAGTTGATCACTATTTAGGACAGGACACTTGCTATTGCTCCAATATCCAGTCTGAGCCATCTAGTTTTTACTCTATTCATCCTGCAGATTTCTTCGTATGGCGTTAAGGGACGTGAGCGTGTAAGGGATTGCCGGAGATTCTCCAAGCTCAGATCAGTTCTTCGTGAGACTGTACGCTTTTCGTTTCCTGGGATGCCAGTATGCCCTGGTATCCAACATAGGGTCACCGTATTCACAAAGAATATCTCGCTGGCGCTCTGTATGAATAACCTGACAAGTTTCAATGTCAAGATGTCCGATGGTGGGGCATGGCTGTTAGAGAGAATATAAATCGATTTGTTGATTATGTTGCGTTCCACCAGCGCGGGTGGTGCTTCGTGTATTGCAGCCACTTCAGCCTGGAAGACGTTGCCGTCGTCTCTTAATGCTAGCGATTTTTCGAATAGGTCACAGAAGACGCCTCCGCCAATACCCGCACTCTTTTATGAGTCGTAGCGGTACAGGGAGAATTACCCTTCTTCTGCTACCAGTTGCTCTTCCCATTGTATTTCTCAGTTCAGAAGGGGAACTAAGGTTTCCGAAGCTTATAGGGGTACGACTCAATGAAGGACTTTTTAGTCTGGATATTCTGCGGCTCTATGGGTCGCCGTGACTTAGTGTGTAAGCGTCGACTCCTACGCAGAGGGTTCCAGTTTCGATACCCGCATTTATCACCTTTGATAATTCACGGCTTCCACCTCTTTCGAGTCACTGACAATGCTCAAAGAGTATTTCTGTCTAGAAAAAGCTTTCGGAACTTCGCCGTTCGGAGTCGGCATAAAACTGTAGGTCCCTTCCACTCGTGAAAGAACTAAAACACGCACAACACGAGTGGTTGCTGAGAAGCTAGGCCCAGGTTCACCTCGGACTGTCGCCCCACCAATATTATTATATTATTTAACAATTTTACATAACCCCCGTCAAATAATCTTTTTGCGTTACCCCTGATGGTCGTCGAATTTCCACGACGAAAGACCCAAGTATACATCTTTTTTGCGACCCAGCACAGCAAGAAATGTTTTAAAAGATCAAACGAAAATCATAGGAAATAACATATGAAAAGCAAAAAACTTGAACAATTTGTATGATGAATTAAATTAAGTCAACGCATAATAAAATACATCAAATTATAAGCCATAAAGGCCTAAACGAAATTGGTTCAAAGTCTGTGTTTATGTGCCTTTACCTTTTATTATGATTAGGTACGCACTCTATTATACTAATGACTAAGTTCCAATAGCAATTTTATTTTTATTCGTTCCCTATAATTATAAGTCGTAATGTCATATTAAATTCTATACGGTTTTATTGTCGTTTAATTGGTATAAAAATATCTAATCGTCAATGACTTTGTACAACTTTGTTTTTTCGTTTTCAAATATGAGTTGCAGTTAGCAAACGTCATCAATTGGATCCTCATCCTCGAGATTGTGGCATGCGTCTTGCATAACTTCGTCTGCTATGTCAGCGAAACCATCCACTCTGATAAAAGAAAGAAGAACATGATTAATGAATAATGTCACAAACAACAACTATTTACATACTTTTCGAACTCGCATTGCGGCAGGAGTCCTTCATCCTTAATATTACTGGTAAAACGGAGAAGTGTACAAAGCCTTAAAGTGGCCAACAATATGAGTAAAACTCCAGCTACATAACTAAGCCATAAATTATTGGGCCAGAAAATTAAAGCCGTTCCGAAGGCAATGTAAAACGGGGCCAACCGCCAGCCCCCCGCCAACTTGAAAATACTCCAACATTGAACGCAGTCAGAGTAACTGTCGCTGAAACGATATAAAAGAAAAACATGAAACAACATTTTAATTGCTAGCTAGTCGTTAATTTTAGAAATGTACATAAATAATAAAAAACCAGTCGTTTGAACTGAGAAGCCAAAAACTTTTCGCGATTATTGTGCGCTTTATTATTTTAACACAGTGGCGTACAAAGTGTTTTGACACATCAGTGGGTGGGCGGTATTGTAGTTTTAATTTACATTCAACGAAATTCACATTTCACCGTGTTTGGGTTGTCTATTTAAAACGATTCGATGACAAGGTCTCACTTCGACAATAAACAAAGGTAGGGCGATAGCGATGGTTTAGGAAAGTTCTAAAGGCCCATTGTGCTGTAACGTCAACATGGAGGTACTCATGGGAAATAACTATTCAACATTCTTACTCTCTTCTCTCGATTTATTCTGCAATATCATTGCAATCTCGGCCCTGAGGCTCAGAGAGGCGGGAGTTTGAAAGGAGGAAACATATTGCGACGCTGCCATAGAATCAACGATTGCCTTACCGCGAACAGTGGATGGAAAGAGTGGGATTAGCAGAGGCGGAGATCGCCATATACACCGATATGACTCAAAGACGACCGCTTTTACAGGCGCAGGGATCTTCTGTGACCTCTTCGAAAAATCCCTGGCATTAAGGCGAGACAGCAGCGTTTTTCAATTCGAATTGTGTGAATCAGCGCCCGCGTTGGATCATTGATCAACATCTTTTCTGATAGCTAAGCGACAATAAAAGCCATGCCATCACACATTCTGATATCGAAGCTGGTTGGACTATGCAGACAAAGCGTCAACGAGATATCCTTGGAGAGTTCGGTGACCCTCTGTCGAGTGTCGGGACATACTGGAAAGGGTGCACAGTCTATCAAAGGAGAATCCCTGGCAATCCTATACGCACCGATCAGCTACATAAAGAAGAATTTAGAAGACGAAGCCATGGATAGAGCAAATAATAACAATCTGAGCCTGAATACTGCAGCCACAGCAAGGGCCCTATGGTCGACGCTGAACAAGAAGAGATCGACATCACTGATCGGCTTTTGTCGCAGGGACACACGTAAGCTAATAGGACTCCTTACTGGACCACGTGACATAGGTACCCATGCAATGCGACTGAGCAACGACTTCTGCAGACGCTACATAGACTAGGAAGAAACGGAATCTGTCTAACATCTGCCCTGCGAATCTGCCCAGACCTAGCAATAAACAATATATATTTACTAGGAAACTTAGCTCAGAGGACTTAGGCAGTTTTGGTTTGAAAAACCTCCTAGGATTCGCACATGAATCTGGCTGATTTTAGAACTGCAGTAGGTCCTCAGAAGTTTAACACGTCCCTTGCATTGGCAGTAGGCCGCAGCCAGTAGGCCGTCAGGGCATCTTAATTACCTACTTACATTCTGGTTATTTAAAAGTCGATGTCTAAGAGTGAGGAAGGATGTGACACTGTTTTTCAGAGGAGTGAAGCAGAGTCGAGACGAGCTCATTCGCTTTGCAATTCCCTGGAATGTCTCTGGGGTCAGCCGAACGCCGAATACCCTTCTCCATATGAACGACAGCTGATTACGGGCATAAAAAGTATAAATAAATCAAGATTCTTATTTGTTTTCGCGTTCAGATAAAATATGCAACACCCCGAGATACATCAGCTGTATCAGAGTTTCTGTCCTTCTAGTATGCGCTTAACAATGAAGATGGATTCTTTTAAATAGCTGCGCCATTGTCCGTCGAAGAAGTGGTAAATTCAATCTAAAAACCAAAAAACCGTGACAAAGGAAGTAAGAACGTAACATTGTAGGAAATTTTCATTTCAAATGGAAGGCATTTGCATTGCATTACCAGACAATGTTAACTGCCTGTTTTTCTTTGTTGTTGATATGTTGATATGAATGTAAACATTTTGTTTTACTACCAAACACCTGCTGTATCTTGGTAGAAGGGGTTATCGGAAGGTGATGTGGTCATCAGCTCAGGCTTCGATCAAATCCTTGGCCGTAATCACTCTAAGACTTCCCTGACCTATCGCCGACCTAGCGATGAGATGGCTAAGTATTTTGGCATTCACCACATGGGGTTTTCGGAACACTACGACATATCAGGGCTCTAATTGCGTAAGGCGACAATCGTCTCGCGCTAGCGTTCCGACGATAGTTTTGCTTCATGTAAGCATACAAAAAAGAATGGCGTCTGAGAGATATCGTTTTACCTGTTTCGCGTAGCCAGGAAACTGTCATTAACTATCGTCTCGACGACTGATTTTTGGCGACGCCTTTTTCAGCATTGGCTCCTAATAAATGAGAAAAAATTGTGTATACATCTCTTGTTCGACACATTTGAGACATTTTTAGAGTGATGGGTCGCATTTGTGTTAGCTTTATTCGCTAACTGAAATGAGAATGTGAGGAATTAGAGCACAGATGTCATTTTTACGTGAGAGTTATTATTTTCAGAGCACTCAAACTGTAATGATAGGCGAGACGATAGTGCTGGTCTTACATGAAGCCAATTATCGACGATATCATTGAAGTGAATCAAAAGGACGAAATCAAAAGTTACTCGATGAGAGCCCAGGTATTTGCCAATGAAGACCTTCGCTTAGGGATAGGTAAGGGGGCTTATAGTGAAGTCACCAGCACACTTAGACCGCATTGTGTCCATTGTGATACCCACAGACTACTACCACTGATCGACCACTTAAGTCATTAATTTGATCCCAACGGCAATTGGTGACTGTACCAGATTAAGGCTTATAAACTTTTCTTTCGCTGGGATCCGAACCGAGGACCCCACTAACCAAGGGCAGGCCCTTCAGCAACTGCGCCATCCATGCATCTCGCTGCTGCTAAACATATTTTGATGATTGAAAAGATTAATTCCATAATTGGCGGCTAATCTGAATATGCTGAGAGTAGGCTAATCAGATTCAGGACCAACAGCACTTCGGACTTTCATTGATATTTCAATGGGCCACATTCTTTTATGTCTTTCCTACAATTGCCTTAAGAGCATTTGTAGAGGGGAGGAAACAGCATCGTCCTTTTTACTCGAAGACAAGCGACTTAGCTACTCGAAGCTAGGCCCAGGTCCACCTCGGACTGTCGCGCCATCCATATTATTATTATTATATTACAAGCGACTTAGACTATGAGCCAAGGTTAGCGTTGAACGTATCTTCAAACTTGCGCTGAACTAACCATCGCTTGATGGCGTAGCAATCGTTTTGTTATTTTTCTTTCCTCTGTCATTCTCATTTTAAATACGTACGTTGTGAAATACTTTTTCGTTTTCTTAAACTCATTCTTGTTTTAACCATTTATTGTAAAGGACGAACCCATATAAATCTTCTATTGAATATTGTTAAACAAAACTGACGTTTCATTGTTGAGTTCTGCACGGTTAGGTTAGGTTAAAGTACTTGACTGAAGAAAGCAGTAGAGCTGGGTCAATCGTTCAAATCCAACGAACAAATCATTCATGTATTGGTCAAAAAAAAGATTCGGTCATTTAAATCATCGGTCATTCAAAGATAGTGACCGATATGCTCTATTCGTTCAAAGCTACAAACAGCAACCAAATATGGTTCCCATCCAACCAATCGATCTTTGTTTGAACAACAGATCCAGATTCATTGTATTGGTATACGAAAGCACTAATATGCTACAAGATTGTTTGTATACCCATACACCAACAATGTTCTCGGTCATACAAATATTTTTGACTACATACATAAATAAGAACTAAACATAGTTGTTAGCGACTCTGACAATACTGGCAATACCCCCGTCAGCACTAATGACTTTCCGAACGTATCCTGACTTGATCTGATAGAAAAGGCTCTTCATCCCTGCACAGTTCAACGCGCGGATCAGTGAAGAGAGGATCAAGACAAAGACGGACATAATTTTTTAAAGCTCATTTCATTCATTTATTTCTATTCATTTCATTAATTTCATTCAATTCAGTTAATTTTAATATAATTCAGTTCATTTCATTCAAATAATCCATAGTTTCAAATAATTTCATTGTCACTAATTCATTTTGAGTTCAAGTTTATACGTTAATTACTTTGTTCATAAACATTTAATCTCTCCTTCAAACCAATCCAATCTGTAAAACTCGAACATATCTATTAAATAAAATCTGTGCTTTTTTGCAATACGCTTAATTTATAAGTGCACAAAAAACGATCATCGGCGCTTAATGATTCATTATAAAATCTTGGCAGCACCGATAATGTTTATGACAATTGTCACGGTCAGGTGGAATCGTGTAAGGTAATAGTTGATCGTTAATGGGCAAAATCTTCGGTTTGCGATTGTGTAGCGTAGCATTAAATGCAAAAGCACTTAATTATTACCAATTGAAAGAAATTTTTCATCGAATGATAGAAACAATGAAAGGAATCGATTACGAAACCTAAACGGAATGTATAGCAGAGACTAAGGGTATACCAAAAGTGGCATACTTATGGATGCCAAAACATTAAAAAAAAATATCTAAGACATCAACCACACCTGCAAATGTAGGCCACATACAGCAACCTAAACAATGAATGAATAAATTCAGGAATGAAGACACAGAATATAATGTTTGGAAGCATTGTTTTTATACGCGCTTGTTTCTTAAGCGGCCATAGATATGATGAGTAACTTAAGCGGATATAGGATTTGTTGTTAGTGTATTTTACGTGCAAATTGAAATTTAAGCGTATATACGCATCCAGAAAACACAGCTAAAGAAAGAAAATTGTTCTATTAAAAGTGTGTCATATTATCCTCTCTCCGATCGCAACATTATGAGGACTCGAACAGTATGTACTAATGCGTGCATGCCCATTGGCCCTTTCTTGAACACATGAATAGGGAGAGAATAGAATTGCGAAACAAGTACACTACTACTAGTATACACCGAACGAAGGAAGGGACGACGAAAGGAAATCATCTCGCTCATTTCGCTTGGAACAATATGATCGAACGAAACAATCCCTACTAATATTATAAATGCGAAAGTAACTCTGGCTGTCTGTCTGTTACCCTTTTCCCGTCTAAACTCTGATGGTGATGTTAGTTGGAGGGTGATGTGACAAAACGCTAAAAAAGGACGATGCCGGCTATACAAAAGTAGCCGAAAATTCAGATGTCCTGAAATGCGCTCCACCGCATCGGATTCTGTTAATACACACACGAACACATCACCAAAGGTGTTTTTAAGTCCTAGAAAGATAGATTTGATCTTGGTGATGTACTTAGTGTACTTATTCCGGGTCTAAAGGGGAAATGGGGCAAAAAGCGCATTTTTTCATCTTCACACAGTCCTGGCTCATTAATGGAAAAAATGCTTTTTAGTGTATTTATCCCTTTTTTATTTGAGCTATCAACCATCCTCTTGCATTGTCCTGAAGCTGAGCAATGCTCAAAAGAATGCAACTAATTATCGTTTAAAAATGTCCATCATTAGAGACCATCGGCAACAATCAACCAGCAGTGGCGACTGTTGACATGTTGTGTCTAATTCTACGCATGCAGTAGCATATATATAACAACAACAAAAACAGAAATCACCCTTCTGCGAAATACTCAAATTGAATATGTTACTGCATGCCTAAAACTACACGCACACCATGCCAATGGTCGGTCGCTACTGCTGATTAATTGTTGTCGATAGTCACCAAGGCAGATTGCCGCGTGGTGCGGCCAAATAAAATTTTTTAAAGCGACCTATAATAATTTAATTTACAATGACGCCTTAACAAAGGTTGAAGACGAAGTGATAGCTATTAGTGAAAAAAATTTATCTGATTTTGGGATGAGCAGACCACAAAGAATTGGGGAAGTAAGCAGTGATTTAATGCAAGAACTAGATTAAGATACTGATTCGTTAAAACGCCAAATAATGGATGCCGTTCCACTTTTGAACACAGGACAAAGATTATTCTTTGATAAAGTTATTCAAAAAATTGAAAGTGAGGAAGGTGGTTTGTACTTTTTGGATGCTCCATGATGCACTGGCAAAACATTTCTTTTAAATTTACTATTAGCACAACTCAGGAAAGATAAACAAAATTCATGTTGCAGTAGCTTCCTCTGGAATAGATGCTACGCTGCTCAATGGGGGACGAAAGCACTCAGTTCTTGAATTGCCTTTGACTTACCTCATGAGGAAATGGCAGTTTGTAACAATATAAAAACAGTGAGTGCGGACGAATGTTGCAAGAGTGTAGACTGTTGGTTTGGGATTTATTTCCTGTATAGAAAAACTTCACAACTTCGCCGTTCGGAGTCGGCATTAAAGTGTAGGTCCCTTCCACTCGTGAAAATACAATAGCACGCACAACACGAGTGGTTGCTGAGAAGTTAGGCCCAGGTCCACTTCGGACTGTCGCGCCACTCATATTATATTATATTAATCGAGAAAGGTTGTGTGAAAGGGCAATCTTAGTGCCGACAAATGAGACAGATGGCAGATAAACGAACAAACTCTGCCATACGTGGAGGGAGATGTTGTCGAGTTTATCTCGGTAGACAATGTTATGGACCCTGAACAAGTAACATCGTACCCTTTAGAGTTTTTGAATTCTTTATAATTATCAGGAGTGTCTTCTCGTACGTTAAGGGTTAAAAGTGTGTGGTGTTCCGGTCTTGTTAATGAGAAACCTTGACGCACCGAGGCTATGTCATGGTACACGGCAAATACACGCAATATTAGAAAAGCAATAATTATGAGTGGAATGGCAAAAGGACAAAATGTTTCAATTCTCCGTATTCCAATAATTCCGACTGATTTGCCCTTTCAGTTTAAAACAGTATAGTTTCCCCTAAAAGCAGCATTTGGAATGACAATAAACAAAGCTCAATTACAATCGCTTTAAGTAGCAGGTATACATTTAGAAAAAACCTGTTTTTTTTCTCAGGGGCAATTCTATGTGGCGTGCTCACGAGTATCACACTCGCAAAATATTTATGTTTTAGCAGAGGATGGAAAAACAAAAAATGTAGTTTATAAAAACGTGTTAAAATAAGATATTTACAGTAAATCACGATAGTTTGCAGTTAGTCTGTATTGTATTTTATTGTTCGAAAAATTAGTATCCTTAAAATGAAAAAGGCTACCCAAGGTTACTGTTCCACGCGGACGAAGTCGCAGGTAAAAGCTAGTTAAACAATATAAGAGCGATCGAATCAAATGATTGACCGAAAAAATATTTAATGGTTTCGTTTCTATACATCGTTTCGGTCATTCATTACATTTCGGTCGCTCATATCGTTTCGTTCGTTCATACAGCTCTCAACGAATCTCTAGAAGTTTTGATTATATGATTGATTGGTATGTAGTTGTGTAATTGCAATCAACAATACCTTTGAGTGAACGGATCAAAACGAACGAATCAATTGCCTTGACACAACTCTAGAATGCAGACACAATTAGGCCAATGTGGGCTCAAGGTGGACTTGGGGCTCAACCAACAAGCCTCTCCTGCTGGCTTGAACTTTAGTCAGCTTTCTCCAATTGAGCACGCCAAGTTGGCTAAGATCCTTCTCCACCTGGATGCGCCATCGGTTCTTTGGGCGTCCTCTATTGCGTAGTCTCACTGGTTCAGAGTCGAAAACCACACTGATTGACTAGTCTTAAACTTGGAACTCTGCCCTTGCTTGTTAGGCTGAACATATATTTTTTATAATATAGTACACCAGCTCGTAAATAAATAAATAAATAAATAAACTTGGAACAAGTTAGTATGACAAAGCGGTTTGGCTGGACAATACTGGCGCCAGTTATTTCCCCCAATTTGATCGCCATGGCTTATGACTGAAAGACGCTACAGTGGTCAGGAAGCTTCAAGGACAGAAATAGATACCTACACACACTCCTTCGAACGTCACCGATCGGTCTGTGTATATCCGCAGTGGATCGACCAGAATCTGATTGTTAGACATCCAATCCCATCTGGAATTTAGCTCAGTTTAATGTCGGTCTGACAATCAAGGTGAACATTCAGTATGCGATGCTTGGCTGTCCCCCCGTTTGCATCTAATGGCTTTACAGCTGTATAGGGCAGAAGGCGCCTTCCTAACGCTTTACTGGAAATTGAGTTCCCAGCATAGCTTATTATCAATGATGAGGCAAGGACATTTCACACTCTGGGTTAGTAGTAGTGGAGCACAGTGCAGGGGGGTCAAAGGGGTGATCTTGTATCTTCTGTTGGAAGTTCTCAGTAACATCGTGCGCATATGCAAAGACTTTGCATTCGATTTGTTGTGTTCGAGGAAGCGTCATTCATCTGTACCATCTTTCGCTGTACCACCAGCACAAGTTATCCGGTAGCACAACAGGTCTCTGCTAGTCTAAATCCGACTGCCAAACTAACACAACATTTAACAGAGTTAGGTAAGGTTGAGGTGGCTGACTGCCGCGCATACGACAGACACACTAAGGCCAAGCATAGGCCCATTGTGTTACCACGCGGATCCGCAAAGCAATTTGTGCTTTTGATAAAGCGAAGAAGGCTGATTCTGATGCTGCTCAGTTCAGCCAGATTGACAAAGAAATGGGCCCCCAGAAGTCTGAATCTACAGGATGATAGAGCACTGCAGTTACATCCAAGTGTTCAATGGTTTCTTCCTCATCCTCGACCATGCAGCTTCTACAGAAATCATTACAGGGAAGGCCTAGTCTAGAGGCGTGAGGTTCCGATGGCACAATGCCATCAAATAAGAGATCTGAGGTTGGGCCTGCTTAATCTGATTAAGCTAAGCGTTCGCTGGGGATCGATCATGGGCCATAGTTGTTTGGTATTGAGGCATCCTGTGCAAGATATCCATCCGCCGTTTGTTTGAGGAAGCGTTTCAAGCTTTTAAGAGAGTTGCAATTATAACATATCTACAGCCCGTAGAGCGCCAAGGCCTTCTTCAGCACTCGTGTTGTGTGAGCTATTGTTCTCCCACGAGTGGAAGGGGCCTACAGTTCTATGCCGACTCCGAACGGCGATGTTGAGAAGCTTTTATAGACAAGAAATACTCATTGAAAATTGTCAGTAACTCGAAAAAGGTGGGGCCGTAAAGTTTATTTTGGTCGTACCGGGAATCGAACCGAGGCAGCGAGGTTCAGTTGGATGGGGGACGAGGCCCCTTTTTTTTTTTTTGTTTTTTTAATGTAATTTTATTTTTTTCTGAATAATTTTACTTACATGCTAGACAAAAGTACTTAAAACTAGCTTAACTAACTCAAGAACTTACAATGTTCTTAATAAAATGTTAAAAAAATATATATGTTAGGGGGAGGAGACGAGGCGCATACCCATAACGCCACGGCCAGAACGACAGTCTAGAGCATAAATTCGATAAAACCCACCCCACCCACAGCATAGTCAATTTAATTTGCATATCGTCGGTGAAACCTGAAAAGTGTGTAACTCAAAATTTTCTGAAAGTGAGATGTTAATGCCATCCTGTAGATTGAACGATGTCTACAAGTGCTTATGCGAGAAATCCTCATTTTATTCGAATTTATGGGATAAAAGGCAATACAAAATACCGGAAAATAATACCTTTAAAATTTGTTTAAACTGAGTTTCACATTTTGCAGGTTTCACCGACGATATTCATAGTTATTGAACAATCGTTCATGCTTTCATCCCAATCCAATCCCGTCGAAAAAATTTAATAAAACATTTCACAGAAATTACCTCGCAAAGAGTAACTGAAGAAACAATGTTATAACCCATTTAATCTCGAACACCAGAACCAAAGCTGATCCCAATCTGAAAAAGAAAAACCAAAACAAATCATTAAATTACCATGACAAAGTATGTACCTCCAATTAGTAAACGTTTCCACTCAAGGGTTCACTCACAATATAAAGACACCCGACGTATGGCCATGTAGAAAAACATCAACACCGACTCCGCAAATGACTGCAATGAAACCAATAACAAAACGTTAGCAAAAATTAACCATATTCATCGAAAAGTGTTTAATTCAAACGAAAGGAAAATACAAATTGGAACAATCAAGATTGTATCTTACGCATTCATTCAGCAATGTGACCAATTAAGAAATTCATAGACGAGATCAAAACTCAGCACACTTTCGGTCTCCCACATGCGAAGCATAGCTATATGTATCCCCATGTGAGTCTGCTTGAATTGGAACAATTTATTAAACTTATTGAACACTGCCGAAAATCGATTGCGAAAAAAAGCTTATGCCCGCACAAAGACGAAAACCCCACGCCAACAACTAGAACAATGGATTTGTGGCGCCACTGAAAGAGGGAGGACATTGTGTTGTAAAATATTGACGCTTGCCGCACAGTTATCCGCTTAGATCTTGTTGCAGCCAGATTACACT
Organism: Eristalis intricaria; assembly: GCA_964034865.1. NCBI lineage: Eukaryota > Metazoa > Arthropoda > Insecta > Diptera > Syrphidae > Eristalis > Eristalis intricaria. The sequence goes on from OZ035875.1 coordinate 35,467,714, forward strand.
GTAGGATGCAGTGCCGCATATGAGTTTCTTAAACGTGCTAAAGAGTAGGCGGTTGGCTCTCTCGTCAAGAGCCCTACAAGCGCTTGCCAAGGATAACCGAAGGCTGAGTGACGGTTGCGGAGATATCCTTCCCGGAAATGCTCATTCACTTCAACACATTAGCAGCATAATGAATTGTGCTACAAGCCGCAGCATTTAGGGGAAAGCAACGTCGTGGTTTGACGCAGACCAAAGTAGTCAGTGTGCTTACTGCTTCATCATCGTGCTATGTGCTTTCAGAGGAATCTTCACAATTAATTTTTTTTTCCTTCCTTTTGATTCTTTTCCGGTAAATTAAGTTGTTTACCAGCATCATCCGCCATTAATTTTACACAACCATTATATGTTACTTCGAATGAAGTCAAGTGTAACAATCGTTGGTGGGGAAGTCATTTTTGTTCAACAAAAATAAAAGGAACTATTCTGGTAGATTAGATTGGATTAATATTGCGGTTATGGCGGGTGTGTGGGAGCGGCAGCGGAGGGTTGTTCCCGACTTTGTTTTACTTTTAACTTAGGGAAATAACTTTTTCGTTTCGTCTGGGATTAGGATGATTTGGATGAGGATAATACAGAGATTTATTGGCCCAAGCACTTTGTTGATTTGGAAATTATTGATCTGCATTGGGAACTGTGAATTTTCTTGCTGCCCTTTGATTCCGACACGGCGGCCGTCGTCGCTGTAAGTGTTTTTTGCAGCATTTGTTTTACGTTTATTTAAAATGTATTTAATTTTATATGTAGCTCGTGATTCTTTGAGGCACTGAGGGGGTTCGTTACGGTACATTTAAGTGTGCCCCGGCGAGTCACTCTTGGATCAGTTTGTGTTTGAAGATGGCGCGAGGGGAACCACCACCGTGAGACATTTCTCTTCCGCTGAAGAATAAATTATTTATGAATCCCACTTTTCAACTGAATCTCATTTAAATCTCCCAGTTTTTTCCCACTGGTTTAAATCTCCTGAGTAATTAGGGAGCAGTAAGTGAACAGATTCCACGATTCCTTCGTCCAAGCAACTTTTGCAATAGTTGTTGAACAGATTTGTACATCCGTTGAGTGAGTGAGTATTGTTATTTCATTTTTTTTTTCATTTCGATTATTGGTTAATACATGTGGTTGGGCATTAAGAATAATTTATTCTTTTAGAAGTACAGGTCGCCGGCCTGATAAGTAAGTAAGATGGCCGACCATGTATTTGAATACTGTACGTGCATCACAACCAATGTTATGACTTACATAACATTGGTTGTGATGCACGTTCAGTATTCAAATACATGGTCGGCCATCTTACTTACTTATCAGGCCGGCGACCCATGCAGGGTCCTTCTCGAATCAGGAGGCTCGGATTCAAAGATCCTCTTCGCTGGAGCATTGATATCCATGCGCTCGATTTTCAAAAAACGCACTGTTTGAACTACACAGCACTCACTTTAGAAAGCAATTTTCAATACTTCCCGTCATAGTCCAAACGTAAAGCGACTCATTTCGTTCCGAGGAGGTACAATACTGACTTTCTGTCAAGATCTCGAGCGGAAACAGCTGCCAGTATCAAAATAACATATGATAACAAGAAGCCACTACCTCGGGGCAAACGTCCACAAACGACATCACTGTGGAGATCCGACATAGAAACGTCTTTGGAAACCGGTGTTACCTCAGTTTGTCAAAACTCCTGAAGGATCAAAATCATGCTTATTTTGTCAGTCCTGCTATATAGAGCCGAAAGCTGGACGCTAAGCAAAACTGCGGAACTGATTCTTGGTGCCTTCGAAAGAAAAGTTTTATTTCGGATATATGCTCCCGCTGCGAGGAAGGCGAATGAAGGAGAAGACACAACCGCGAACTCTACAAGCTGTACCAGGATGTGGATGTAGTCCGGAAGGCAAAGATCCGTCGACTGTACTGGCTCGGCCACATCGAGCGCATGGACAACAATGCTCCAGTTAAGAGGGTCTTCGAATCCGGGCCTCCTAGTTCGAGAAGGAGAGGAAAGACCGAATCTCCGGTGTAAAGACCAAGGAATCGCGGATGAAAGACAGCTTGGTCTTGATGACTGGAAGCAGCGTGCCCAGGACCGTCGACAATGGAAAGCAGCTATCGCTCAGGCTCGGACCATGCATGGGTCGCCAGTCTGATAAAAGATTAGTAGTAAGTAAACTTGTATTTTGGTCTGTACATCCATAGATGCAACCAACTTAAAAATGTAATTTTGAGGATTATTTTTATTAGTTCTTGTTGGAGAGAAGAAGAATTGAATTGGAAATGGGGACTGACATCATGGCACTGAGCCTAGCTTGGTGTCTACAGTAGCAACCATATCTCGGTCTGCCTTTAGGATTTCAGCAGATAGGCTCCCCGCTTTGTTTGATTTCAGTCTCCCTATTTATAATAACTGTCTTGACCTCGTCTAAATCGAGGAGACGAAATTCTTCTATCGAAGAGTTATCTTAATCTTTTGAAGATTGTCATCAAATTATTAACAAGTTATATTATAATAATTCTCCGCTGTAAGGTACTTTTGTCTAACTTTTACAACCACGCGAGTTCGAATGGCGATGGTTAAGAAGTTGTAGCTGTCTATATACTTTCTGTGCATTGTCAATGACACGCGGGTCGTGGAGCTGTGAATTATGATAATTGTTCATCTATCGGGAATAAGTCAGTCAGCCAGCAACATAGGAATCGACGTACATACTATATGTACATATCTACTTCGAAACGACACCACGACCACCGACAAGTGAGAACGTACATTTGCAGAAAGAAAATTGTTTTCAGGATAATATCACATCAAATCTTTAAATGAAAATATGTGGTAGCAAAATGCAGTAAAGATTTCTTTCAGAAAATCCATCAACCACGAGCACACTTAAGATCATGTAACCCCTTTCCATAGCTACAGCCTGACGGAAAATATACTCAAAGTAATTTTTCTCCATACCATTGCAAAGGCAATATTACTTACCCCATTAGATATGACAGCACACCTGGAATGTAAGTGTTGAATTTATTTCTACGCATTCTGAGGTCTAGTTCACACCAGAGTTCAAAGCAACAGTGGCCCCTATTATCCCCTTCTCATGTAACACCAACCATACGCCCTAATAGCCACATTTGCGAGAGAGTGCCTGTCCCACTAATGGCTTTGTGTTCAGCAGCACAAAATTAGCTAAATTGTTTTGTCTTAGAAAATACAGCGTAAGCGTCATAAGTAGGTACTAAAACAGCTAGCAATCAACCAAGTAGACACATGTGCATTAATCAACCCCTACCACAAGGTACTTTATTAAGGTGAAACTGTAATCAATTAGTAATTGCACTTCAAGTGTAATCTGCCGTAGTGCTTTATTACGCATACAGATTATTTTGCTTATTTATACTTGTTTAAAGTGGATTTCCGCATTTGCATTAATCGGTGTGAACGGACCATAGGATCAAAGGCGGCGCGGTTCACTGTGGAATGTAGGATGTATTCTCTAATTCATATTTAATACAGCCGAGGGAGCTTTGCTTGATTTCAGGTTGTTATAAAGCATACAGCGTTAGCAAATATTGAACAAGTTGAATGTCCTTCTGGCGCTTCAAAGGAATTTAGCGCTTTCTTAAAGACACTGTTTTTCTATGAATTCACTTATGTATTCACATATTTTTATGTTTGTATATATTCCTTTAACTTACTTAAAGTATAGCATTCTTATAATTTTAAGAATCTGTAGGGTATTGCAACCGTTACTAACACATACATGTTAACTAAGGCGTCACAGAAGAACCGAAACAATGAGATGAAAATAATCCTTCCTGCTGCCGGGGGGGTATTCATAATAATGGTTTAGTCTAGCCCGATTATGTCCACTTTTGCGTTAACGTAACAAAGAGGATAGTAAAACTCTGCGATTTTTAATTTTTTTTATTTATCAAGAAATTTAATTTTTAACTTTCTGTTATACATTCTGAATAGTAGGGTTGAATTTTCGCGTTACTTAAGAGTTCTCGTTAAGCAAGAAAGTTGATATTTAGTGGCTTCAATTTGTGGAAATTGATTTTAAAGGAAGAAAAGTGAAATCGTCTCTATATAGAAAAATCAAAGTTTCTTTGGGCTTTATGGACTCTTAAATGGAAAAAGATAGAGCACTGATGTCTTTGGCAACTTTGTTCAGAATTTTATGAAATTGGTTTTTAGTATCCTAATTCCGTTATTGGGGCTTTAAGCCGTCTTATACTATTTTTTAACGAAAAAAACACCGTTTTTTCTATGCTTTACACTCATATTACTACAAAACGCCTGAACAGATTTCAATATGACTTTATTCTTCGGTTAGTACATTTCCTGGCGAAGGCATTGAAGTATCAGTGTCAGCAAACATGTAATTACATATTTGTGATTTACATATTTTACAGATATGCGTTGATCATTGCAATCAACAGCCCACCAGTGGAGTTCGCACATCCATTCCGAGAACACTCACAAAGCCACAAACAAGTTTTCTTCCGTATATTTGACTGGGCTTTGCCTATATTCTTCTTCTTCTTCTTCTGGTGGCGCTACAGTCTGGGGTGGACATGGGCCTCAACCAGTAAGCCTCTCCAGCCGGCACGATCTTTAGCCAGCTGTCTCCAACTGAGCACACCAAGTTGATTGAGGTCCTTCTCCACCTCTATTGCGTTATCCCACTGGTTCGGAGTGGAAGACTCTTCGGGCTGGAGGAGTGTTGTCCATGCGCTCTACATGGCCCAGCCATCTTAGACGTTGAATCCGTAGACGCCTGACTAGGCTCATGCCGCTATACAGCCCGGACAGTTTGTGGTTGAATCTTCCTCTCCAATAACCATCAACGCAGACAGGACCAAAGATCGCACGCAGAGCTTTTCTTTCGAAAATACCAAGGACTTCCTCATCCGCTTTTGAGATTGCCCATGCCTCCGCGCCGTACAGCAGGCAGGAGGGATGATCAAGGTCTTGTATAAAGCCAGCTTGGTCCTTCGGGAGATGTCTCTACTACTCAATTGCCTCTTGAGCCCATAGAAACGGCAGTTGGCAAGAGTTACTCTGCGTTTGATCTCGGTACTGATGTTATTTTACTATTTACTGCGGAGCCGAGGTAGACGAAGTCCTTAACTACCTCGAAGTTATAGCTGCCCATTGTGACACTCTGTCCAAGACGTTGATGTTGTGTGTCCTTTCTTAATGACAGCATATACTTCATTCACCGCTAGACCCATTTTAGCCGCTTCCGCCTCAATGCCAGCAAATGCCGAAGTGACGGCTCGCTGTGTTCTGCCAATCACGTCAATGTCATCCGCATATGCTAGCGATGTACGGACTTCTGGAAGATCGTGCCTCTAGTGTTGGCGTGTGAGTCTTGCACGATCTTTTCCAGGATGGTGTTAAAGAAATCACATGACAGCGCGTCGCCTTGTCTAAATCCTTTTTTGACATTGAAGGTCTCGGTTAGTTCGTTACGTTGATGGAGTAACGAGAATTCTCCATCGTCATCCTGCACAACCTAACGACAACATAGAAATCAACCCAATAAGTGAAGACAATTTAATACAATTTAATTTCAATGTTAATTCCATAAAGGGTTTCTTTTTATTATTCTTTTTTTATAATAAATACCGAATGAACATCAAAAGTACCACATTGTAGTTGAATCCACGAACAAATATAGACGTTTTATATCGAGCAATTTTTTTGTATCATTTTAAGTCCCCAAAGAAGCCATTTTACTCCTCTTTTTTGATGCTACATAAATAAAGCAGTCTCAATGTTTTTGGCAAAGTACGTAGTTAAACTCTAAAGGGTCGTTTGTGGCAAGAGATAAAGAGCTTCTGCGTAGAAAATCAAACCACGAAAACGATAACAAATTCTACGAGTATCCTTGCACAGAGTTACACTGTTCCGCAAAGTTCATTGGTACGAAAAAAGTTCTTTCCTAAGCTATGTATAATTCCAATACACCATCTTTGTGGATAGCTGATTAGTCCCCATGGTAAACGAAAGCACTATTGTATCAAAGATTGAAGGGAAGATACACACACATATTTTGTATGAATGTAACATACTATTGCCAACAACTTGTTTGAAAATAAAACTTATAATTGATTAGTCAACGTCCCACGAAAAATATCTGAAGTGAGGGGATGTGCCTTGTATGCGGTTTTAATCTGTGTCTCCTTTTACAAGACTTGCATTTAATCAATACACACTTGCAGCGTTCTAAAAGCCAATACCACATCTACATATTAATTAACGTTCGAGAGTATCCGCTAATATGAGATGATGGACATCTGAAGTAAAAACTTCGGCAGGAATGAGAACATGCAAATAAAAGCAAACACTGTTAAACACATCAGCAAAAAACAACGAAGTAATAGATAAAGTCTCGTAATATACTTAGCGATGCAATTACTTCGAACAAGTTTTTGCACAATGATGCTGACAGCTTGAACTGTCTCGATAATTACTTGGGCCTTCTTGACCTCACGTGGACATTGATCTAAGAAGCTGTAGTTTATATTATCAAATACAGTAGATAATGAATTATTTATAGATATGCCGTAAAATACATTTAGTCGTAAATTACGTTTGTAATCAGAGAAATTGACTTCAGCCCACATTCTTCCTTACTGACCAGTGTAGCAACATGCTCGCCGAGCACGGTCCTAATATTTTTGTAAATACATAAGACAGTTCTTGCATCAATTCTATTTTTTTTTCTTTTGGCTTCACTCATTCCACCCGTGGCGTTGTAGGTATGTGCGTCAACCCCTACGCAACTGAACCTCGCTGTCTGGGTTCGATTCTCGGTACGAACAAAAAAATTTACAAGGCCCCTCCATTTTTAAGTCACTGACAATGCTTAGAGAGTATTTTTTTGTCTAGAAGAAGCTTTTCAAACTTGACCGTTCGGAGTCGGCCTAAAACTGTAGGTGCCTTTTAATCGTAAGAGAACAGTAACACGAATTACACGAGTGTTTGCTGCGAAGCTAGGGCTGTACCGCCACTCGTATTATTATTATTATTATTACATATATCCCCTATCGAACCCAACTGTGCCTGAGAGCACATTCGCATGTTACAGGCATTACCTCTCGTGTTTGCTCAACGAAGAGTAATGATAGCGGAAATCATGTTGAAATCGGAATCTAGTTGAAAGGTCCAGGAATAGTGGAAATGTTTTTGTGGTCACGCATTACAATAGTTACCTAGTATTGGTAGTACCTAGTAGGTCATGCTTTCCTAAATGAATAATATGTATTTAACACAATAAACATGCGCGGAGTCAAAAACAAGGTTTGCGGTGATCACTCCAACTCATCACTGGGTTATCAAAAAATCAAAAATCAATAGCATCATATCATTAGATGCTCCGGATGAAAGAAGGGATTTCAAAAAATTATGATTTTTCTAAAAATGGCGCAAGTTGAAACTCGAATTTGTTGTTTTATTTCAAAAATCTCTCACATATTCGGCGATAAAAAAAAACAATCCCTCGGGTCTAAAGAAAACGTTTTTTGTTGTGAGGTGATGACAATGAGAACCGAGAAAGAACATCTGACAAGATGTGGCAATTTTAATTTATTTTATTTGACGATAGAAAGATCGGTATATCGCCACACCCAAAAAAGGCACTTTTTTTAGCTATTTGCGATTTTTCCTTTCCTTAAGTTCACATGTTTTTAATCATCTTAAATAGAACTTCACATCTTTCGTATTCCTAGTAGCTGAATGTAGTCTGAATCCGAACATGTCTTTTTTTAATTTTGTTTTCTGCCAAAGTCAGGTAGGGGCATTGGAGTACAGTTGGCAGCAGACGAGAGCTATTCTTTCATGATCAGCGTTCTCAGATTCAACGGATCACTTGGTCAAGCTCATCTATTAGATATGGCCGGAGGAAAGCATGGCCAACAAGTGGCATCTCAGTATCGTTTGTCAGATCTCTACAAAGGAAACCCCTTTCACTACGCCAACTACAGTGGGGTACGTCTCCTAAAAATCTCATACAGGCCTTCTTCGCTACTTTGTGTGCCCGCTTGAAGCCGCTTTTATATATTATGGTGGACCCATATCACTCACCCACCCATACAGACCTTCTTCGCTACTTTGTGTGTCCGCTGGAAGCCGCTTTTAAATATTATGGTGGAGCCATACCACTTCGAGCCAGAGAAGTCCATTATCGACCAAATTTCACTCTACGGGATATCCTGGAAAGTACCCAAGATGTTCAGATCGACAACGATTAACTATTCGTCGATTTCAAGGCAGCATATGCGTGCATAGAGACGAGCAGTATGACTATGGAGACCACTTGTTACTCCATCAATGTCAGTTAAGGACTCACCGTGCCCGTGAGTGTCCAAAAATGATTTGCCACTTCTTCAATATCATACTGGAGAAAATCGTGAAGGATTCAAACGCCCAAAAAACCTCTACCTGTGATTGTTGGTCCTGTTTGCGTTGATTAGATCTGGGGGATAAGACTCGACCAAAATCAAACGGCTAAAGTGGCAGGACCATGTTGAGCGCATGAACAACTCAGCTCCGGAGAGTCTCCGAGTCAGAACCTGTGGTACAACGCAACTGTGGACACCTGTGTCTAAGGTAGCGCACCCAGGTGGAGAAGCAACGCAACCAATTTGGTGCGCGCAGCTGCAGGAGGCCGCTTCTTCAGATAAAGAAGAAGAATCGAATAGTGTAACAACGTTTTTACTTCAGTAGTATAATTTAAACTAGCTTGCACAGATATACGGTTATATAGAAAACCTTACTGCTGAAAATAGAATTTGCTTATGTTCAGAAATTAGCGCACAAAACAATTCTACTCTTTAAAAACGTTACTTTTTTTTATTTTAATTTAGCGATTATGGCGTCAAAATGTTCAAAATTTGGCGTTTTTCTTTCACGATTTTTTTTCTGGTGATTATACTATTTGAAACCTCACGACCCTGGATGATAACTGCGTTCATGATGGAGATAATTCCGATGCGGAGGCAAACTTGATAGTAGGAGGAAGATCGGGGATAGAAGATGATGACGGCTAGATGCTGGAAGAGCAACAAGCAGAAAACGAATGAGTTCGCCAACAGCGAAAAGGATAATTCTCAGAGGACTTCTATTTGGACAGTGATGGAACAAATTGGTGGTAACAACAGGTCATTTAAGAGCACACAATGTCATTCGAAGAACCGGTGGCTACGCAAGACGAGGAATGCCTCGTAATCATCTTGGTATCTCGAAGACAATGATATCAAAAGATACGATTATCATCATGCGAGAAACTAACAGAAGGGCTCAAAAGGAAATCATGAAATGCAATGAAAATTAACCGGCAAAACAAATAGTTCGGCAATCTGTTACTGAAGAGGACCTATAAGTCTCGTTTGGTCTTTGTCTAGTCACTGGTGTAAATCACGCTCACAACGTTAACGTCATGGATAAAATGTTGGAAGAATACACATTTAACGACGACCAAGTGGTGGTCATTGGCTTTTTTCAACAACAAGTTGGATGTCGCAGCATTAGCATCTATTATAATTTACTTAATAATTTACTAAAAGTATTTATTTAATGAGTACAACGAACAAAACCAATTCAAATCGACAATTGTTACATTACTTGATTGAGCAGTTAGCGACACTCAGATCGAAGCAAGGATGGACGATATAATGATAATAGGAGTGTGTTCCGTTCGAATTGGTATCGAATCTTCCTTCGGAGCACCATTGCAAAATAGGACTCCACGTTCAGACCAGACATCAACCGGACAGAAAAAATCGTGTAGAATTTGTAGAATAAACGAAAAACCTATAAAATGAAAAACAACAACATAAATTATTTCACATTTTGGCAACCATTCTTATGCATTAGTTATAGTTGCAATATCTTTTCAATATTATTAACAAATTATGTAATTTAAATTCATGAGTTTTCACACTCTCGAGAGGACCTCATTTTTTGAGTTAATTTGTTCGGTATGGTTTATGAATAGGCTGTGTATATGTATATCTTAACTATAAAGCAGAAAGTTTGTGTGTCTGACCGACAAAGGGTCCGAAACTACACGTCGCTGAGCTCTGAAATTTTCAACAAAAATCATTCTAAAATTTAGATGCTGAATGTGACAATTTTTAAGTCGCTACGACATACGGTTACGAGCACTTTTTAAACGGGAATAAAATTCTCAAAATAAGGGTGGTTGCATCAATCCGGTATAAAACCATTTCAAGTTGCGTAGTCGTGGATATCAACCAGCCCCAGTGTATGTATTCCATGTATCCACATTTTTCATATTTTGCTTTGCCATTGATTTTTTTTCTACGTCTCAATCGAACATATACGAACGACTGCCTGAGTCACCATACGAAAAGGAAATAATAAACATTTTCGCACTTTTCTTATTTAGTCATACCCAAACTATCTATGCAGCTACACACAAATCATTCAATTTTGCTGAAATTGTGAATATTGAACTTCTGGACGGATTAGCCGATTTAGATAAAATTTCAGAGCTAGACTAATTACATAATGTGTTACAAGATAGGCTAATTTTGTTCATGGTTCATGAAGTTTGACTTCAATTTGCACAACAAGTGAACATCGCGTGCAGGTACATAGATGGGATTTCCAAGAACTTTTTTTATGAATCGCTTGATATCCCTCCACGTTGTGTGTAAATGGTTGGGAAAAAACCGTTCCGTTTTGCTGCAGCACACATTGATAATTCAAACTTCAACATCTTCAGAAGACCATCCGGAGGTAGATGCAGATCAGCAACCGCATGCCGAAGCATCAAGATAGTCCTCCCCAATGGTGCTGAAATATCAACAAAAGAAAACGTGAAGTATATCGGCGTAAACTTCACCGAGGGACTTAAATTCAACAACCATTCTAAGTCGACTCTTAGAAAGGCCAACTTTGGATTTCATCGTATCTACCCTCTCATACGAAAACAAAACGGACTGAGCCAGAAGACGAAGTTACTACTCTACAAGCAACTCATTCGGCCAATTATAGCGTATGGGTTCCCTGTATGGCATACCATATCCAAAACCAGTATGGAGAAGCTATCGATCTTCGAAAGAAAAGATACTCCGCCAGAGACCGCCAGAAGTATCCCAGCAACAGAAGACTTTACGAAGAAGCTCGCATCGTTCGTCTACAGCAATACTTCGTGACACTGTTCCAGAGGCAACTACACGACATCGGAAACCATCCAAACATGACCATCAGAGAATTGAGAAGCACGACTTCCGGACAACGATTCCTCAACGCATTGAATCTGCTGAACGAGCAGACATTCCCACGAATATCAACTAACGGACTGTATCGCTTCTATTAAAGTAGTGATAACAGTCAGCATCATGGCTAAATAGGGCGCCACACCACCACCACCCCATCCCGAGAGGACCACCAACGGACACACGGACCTGAACACCCCGATATCAAGATCATAGATTAGAATTAATATAATATAAAACTATAATTGTAAAACCATGTCAACACTTTATACTCTGTAACCATTGAACATCCGTTGGGCCCCTATTGTTGAGCCAACATCTTATAGTTTAAGCTTTTAGCAAGTGAGACCAATTGTACAGTTTTTGTTCAAATAAATTTCAATTCAATTCAAACTTCAACATGTGTGCACACAGTCAACGAATTTTACTCATTTTGAATAGGGACGTGAATGAGAGATTGGGATGGGCATCAATGACAAAAGAAAATTCAAATTCTTCTCTGAGTTCTGGTTCGAGCAGTCTTATTATTGTTTTAAATTAAAAAAGTGCGGTAATAATGCAGGCAAAGTATCGTTTGAAGAAACAAACCCGGGCAAAGCCGGGCACGAAATCTATTTATTCATAAGAATTAAATTGAAGTCAAATAGTTCCAGTTAAATGTGCATTACATTACATTTTTATTCACCAAAGTCCATATACAATTGCTATTCTCCTTTCACGATTGGAAGGGACCTACAGTTTAATGCCGACTCCGAACGGCGAAGTTTAGGAGCTTTTTCAGCCAGTGACTCGAAAGGGGTAGAGCCATGAATTATCAAAAGTGGTGAATTCGGGTATCGAACCTAGCACCCTCTGCCACGGCGACCCACAAAAAATAAATTATAGCTGCCTTAATTAAGCAAAAACTTGTTTTCTAAAATCACAGTTATATAATCTCATGGCAGTCAGAACAGGAACAGAGAAATAATGATTTCTTTTCACCAACAAATAATAGATTGTTTGATTATTTGCTCTAAAAAAATTATGAAAATGTTTGCAAAGTGATATAAAAACTTCCTCTTTCCGTTCATCAAAATCTTAGTTTAACGACTATTAACACTCATTAAAGACATCATTATCGTCATCAGGACATCAAGTCACTGAATGTCACCCTCATCAAAAATTCACCCCTCCGCTGGAGTGACATTGTTCTCCTTTCTTTGATGTACAAAAAAACGAAAAACTTTAATGTGCTTACATTTGGCCCCATTATTTAAGCGAAGCTGTAAACTGGATCATAGATTAGACAAAAGAGGTATTGTGTATTAATTGCAGCAACTCTCATTGTTTGTTCATTGCATTGTTATGAATTTTATGGGCGCTCTCAACTCCGAACCAGTTTAATAAGATTTAATATTCTGTGCTAAGTTTTATTTGACAAAATATTTTTTTTATAAATATAAATATATAATATATAATATTTTTTTTTTTAATTATATAATATTTTGTATCCCTTAAATGTTTAGAAATTGATTTGTTCATACGTGGTGAGTTGTAGGTGGAACAGAATGCTTTGCACCCCAAACGTTCAGCTTCTATAACCTTAGAAATGAATAAGACTAACCATCGCATTGCACATGAGTATCTCCACCAAAAGTCTAGTTGAGTTTGTCATCGTCATTGAAGCATTGACGGAGCAGAAATTCTCCACCTCACAAGTTCCGTAAATATGTTAAGACTAGTTCAAACGCATGCATGTAGCTTGGAGCAGCTCTGAACATGTTGTGCATACAAGGTTAGTCATACATACGTCGGGTCCTACTGTAGACATACGTTCTGAAACTTCATTCGCGACATCATGTGTGCAACATTTTGTTTCACCAAAAAAGATGAATTCTACTCCCTAGTTCTTCTACTACAGTTTTCTGTGCTGTTGTGCCCCACTTTGTAAAGGCCTTAGTTGCATAGGAAGTGAAGTGCACCCCGTAGTACTCTAAGGTCAGGCTTTTTTAGGTTAAGAGCCTGCTTGGTTCTTCTGGGACCAACCGTCGTACATTTTTTTGAAGTATCCCTCCTGATTGTTCCACAATTGGATGCGGCATGTATATGTCCAGTTGTTTATATGTTGTTGTACGTCAATGTTACTAAATCCACGAAGAGGGAAATGTCCAGTAAATGGAGTTTCAGCCCCTTTCTTAGCTTGAATGTCTGCCTTTTCAATACCTTCGTGGTTTTCATGTCCTGGCACTCACATCAGTCCGCCAGCGTGTTGAGCATTGTATGACTTTCTCAGGCAGTTCTAGAGCTGAATGTAAAGTTGTTAAGAGCTTTAAGTACTGCCTGGCTATCTGAGATTTAGTCGCAGGGCTAGAGCTTGTCTTGCAGCCTCAGCCTGAGCAGCATTGTGTAGCTGGGGTAGACTTAACAATATTACCCCCATCGATATCGCTCTTGAAGTTTTCTACACAGCAAACGTTGTCTCTTATCTGAGGCGAACAAAATGCTCAGCTTCCCCTCCTTGGTACAATAATGAACTCCTTACTCTTCGCAATATCGGAAACAAAAAATGGACAAGTTACCCGAAGTCCAGATCTGCCTCAGATTTTATTCTCCACCGACATGCTTAATTTCGCTTCTCCACTCTCTGCCAATCACTCTACCTTGATTACCTCAACAAAATCGCATCTAGTCTAATTAGTAGGCCGCGGCGTTTTTACCAATTTATATACACGAAAAGAAAATCAGATAGTTTGCCTTCCACTTTTAAATTATTTAATACATTACCTCCTAACCCTAAAACGATCGCTAGCCTTTTTGCAAACTTCTTTAGCCAATCGTTTAGTAACCATTCTCAAGAACCTGACCTTGATTACTTCAGCTACCTAGATAACTGCTCACAGACCACTATTGTCTCAATTAATAAGAGTAGCGATAGATAGATAAAAGATTTATCAACTCAAGGATGACTTATCCCCCGGTCCCCATGGTCTGCCCGCCATATTCCTTAAGAAATGTGTCAATGGTCTGTATGTTCCCCTTAATAATCTCTTTCGACTTTCGCTCTTCGAAGCCATCTAGGGAAGGGCTCCTTTCTTTTTTCCTATCCATAAAAAAGGCAGATGAAGCGACATATCTAACTACCGACATATAGCTAAACTCTCGTCTATCCCTAAGCTGTATTTTCTCTGTAAGTCTATATTTTCCCCACATCAGCACGGATTCCTTGAAGGTAGATTCACTACGACTAACCTCCGAGTTCATCTATAAAACCTTGAAATCATTAAAGGAAGACAAGAATGTGGATGTTATTACCACCGACTTCAGCAAAGTCTGCCACCTCACTATTTACCTCTAACTCAAAGCCGTCAATCTCTTGGCTGAGCTTTGGACCTTGAGAATCGGCAGTATAAGGTTATCTTTAGATCTTTTGTCTCTGAACCCATTAACCACACTTCAGGTGTTCCTCTAGGCCTGAGAGATGGGCCTTAAAGTACAATTATAACATTTATGTTGGAGGGGCTGGTGTGCAGGGGTCAATTGACCTTGAACCCAATTGTTGATGACTCGGGTACACATTTCGAGTTTTGCTATTTCTCACTCAATATTTCTCTGAGCTCCTCTCACGACGTCAGCTTGTTGGCATAGAGCATTGACTTAACGCAGTCTATAGATACACAGTGCCATATCCCGATATAACACTTTCATCGAATAGTGGTTGATGAACGTAGCGGTGACACACACCGTCTTGATGAAACCTTATATGTCTAGCTGGACCAATAAATGGAATTTCCCAAAACGAAAACGCCCCTCTGGATCGCTTAATTTACTTTTTATATTAAACTGGATTGTTTAATTTACTTAATTGGATCTTCGCTTGGTTAAAATTGTTCTCCTATCAGCTGACCGTTTTTTTACCACCATTCATGTCTTTTCTGCGCAAATCACCGCTTCTTAAATACGAATAGACATTTAAACCTTGAGATATATCGGTTGGCTATAGCACACACCATCTAGCCATTGGTCCCAGCAGTCAGAATTGTTGGTCAACAAAGATTATTCAAATTTAAGCTGAGATGGATCTTAAGATTGGTATTTTGCTTAGTTAGTTTAACTATTTATTAAACGTGTCAATATTCGCAAAACCCTCTGAAACAAGGAAGACATTGGGCTTGTATCCATTCAGTTGATGCAACTAAAAACGGGTTTGCTTTGCAAGAGGGCCACAATCAAAGTACGGTGGGTTTAATTTTTCAAATTATTCTCTCAACATCAGGAGCATGCAGCCCTATTTGACGTTTCCCAGGCCTTCGACAAAGTCTGGCATGAAGACCTTAAATACAAGCTAAGCAGGTTCTACCGACAAGCTTGTATAAGATACTAAAATCCTATCTCGATAATAGGATATTTCGAGTTAAGCACAGAACTGAATGCTCCGATTTTAAAGAAATCCCAGCAGGAGTCCCTCAAGGGAGTGACCTTGGTCCGACATTGTACCTGTTGTACACTAGGGACATACTTCAAACTGAAGGTACACTTGTGGCTACATTTGTGGATGACACACCCATCATGGCAACGGGATGTTCAGTTGAGTCCTCAACTGAAAAACTGCAACGAGCTCCGGACAAAATAAACGAACGGTCAACACGCTGGCACATTGCTCCCAATGAGACCAAATCAACGCACATAAATTTTACCTACAGAAATATTGAAATTCTACCTTTAATTAATTCTGTACAAATACTGTGCGCTAATAAAGCAAAATATCTTAGTACGACTCTCGATGCGAAACTCAAGTGTAAGGCCCACGTGAACAAGAAACGGGATGAGCTCGAACACCGGTATAGATAAATGTACTGGTTACTTGGAAGGCACTCCAAGTTAAGCTTGTACAACACACTGCTATTACACATGCAAGTACTGAAGCCTATGTGGATTTACGGCATACAACTATGGGGTTGTACCAAAGCAAATAACAGAGGATTTATTCAGTCCTTTCAAAATAAAACTGTACGGGCTATTGTGAAAGCACTCTGGTATCTCAGGATTTGTGTTATACAAAGGGACCTATTGGTAACTACAAACTCCGCTCGAAAGCTAAGAATCAGGCTCCATCCATCCATCCTCCAAACTTTTGACATGAGACGTTTAGTACGCCGACTCCAACGTACGAGATCGCTCGATTTTCCGCAATAGTAATAAACCATCCTAACGATGGTTATGGCAAGTGATTTTACCGAAGGTCTACCTGCAACACACGAATACATCTTTAAATGTAAGCTACTAGATAAGAAAACTTAGTTATAGTACAGAAAAACCAAAAGGGAAGGGTATTTTAAGTCAGTAAAAATCTGACACTACTATGTGGACACGGTCACATAGTGTCTTGTTGAAGATTTTCACCAACCCAAGCAAAAAAAAAAAAAAGATGAGCATGCAGTTAAAAGCATAACATGCCGTGCACGTGAATGCACGTCAATGTCAAATACTGAATATGATAAATATATATATGAAAAATGCTGCACCTATTCAGTTGAAGTTAAGTGCATAATAAATGCGTAACATTTTGTGGATAACTTACGAAACGGAAAAAATATATAAAATGCGGGACATTTGATCACATTCCCCAACATTCAATGACTGGTAATTGTTAGTGACATCAATTGATCGTCGTCAATGGGACCAAAATGAACAAATTGTTTTGCACATGTAACAATAGATTTACCCCTTGAATGCGACTCTCGTATTCTTCAGGCGCAAGTGTATATTTCTAGTTTTTTTGAAAAGGAAAGACATTGACTTACAATCAGTCAGGCGATGACTCAAAGTGCCACACCACGTAGACCTAAGTGTGATCAATCGATGGCTGAGTCGAATTGTCTCTCATTGCAAATAAGATCTGAACGTGTGTGTATACAGGCAGGGTGGGCCAAATCCAAGTAAAGTTTTGAAATACAGTAGTTTTAAAAATACAATAAAATTAACAAAATTAAATTTGTTCCATGTAGTATGGCTTTATTAGTAAGAACAAATATTCCCTTTGATTATGAAATACAACGTCGTTCAAGTGGCTGCCTCAGCTTACTTCGCAGTAGCGCATTCTGTGACCCCAATTTTCCAAGACCCTGCTTATGGTTTCGGGCTGTAGCTCACGGATTGCTTGGATTGCTTGACTGGCTTCGGTGGCATAACATCGGCCCTTCACGGTTCCCCACAAAAAATGTCCAAAGGTCCAATCGCAACTCCGAGGCAGCCAATTGACATCGCCAAGACGGCTGATTACACGATTTGGGAATTTGGTGCGCAAAAAATCAATTGTGGTATGGGCTGTGCGCGATGGTGCGCCATCCTGTATCAACCAGAGGTCGTCCAAGTCCATGTCTTTAATTTCAGTAAAAAAAAAGTCGGTTAACATGGCTCTGTAACGCCCTCAGTTGACCAAAATATTGTTGCCACCGTAATTTCAAAAAAAAAAAAAAAATGGTCAAGTTATGCTCTTGACGGATTCTCATCTATGCGCACCGTACAACGACGGGGACCATGAGGTACCACTAGGTTAAGTTAGGTAGAGGGGCTGCTAGTTAATTCACCAGCACACTTAGACCATGTTGGTCCACTGTGATACCCACAGTCAGACTACTACCACCGATTGACCACTGCAGTGATAGTGCCGTTAATTTGATAATGATTTGATAAAAGAGTGTTAACTATGGTTTCACTGGGATTCGAACCGGGTCCCCCATTAACCAGGGGCAGGCACATAACCTAACCAGTCGTCTGTTGTCCACTAGCTTACCAGTCTCAAGTAGCTTTTTGCACAAACTTGCGCACAGCACTCGCGGTGCTTAATTTTTGGGCCAAAACTTCTTTTCAAAAACCGCACTGTTTTTGGGTAACAAGCACTCCCTTTGGAAATATGTTTTCAACTTTTCCCAGATTTGGTTAAGGCTAAGGTTCGATCACTGTTGAAGCAGTTCTCGCCCACTTAGAGCCTGATTGGATTCATTCTGAAATCACTATTCGACAGATTTCGCACCGGTTCCTCTTTCGGGTACTAACTAAACACCTGAGAATAACTACTGGTATGCTAGTGGGATATCCTGGACGATGTACAACTTTCTTGGCTAACAGCCAATTAGCATTTCTGATAAATTTTGGAATGTCCTGAATTTGTATGTCCTCTAGGCTAGTTGAATGAATATCTGTCTAACGTGTTTTTCCTTGTCCTTGCAAGTGTTGGGCAAGTGCCGTGGTAGTGAAGTGTAGTTTCTCCTTCCTCTTCGTCCCTATAGCTCCTATAAAATTCATTGTAGGGGGTTCCCATTCTCCTTGCGTGTGTGCCGAATAGCCAATGACTAGTAATAATGCCAACTCTATTGCTGATTTCCTTTCTATTTAATTTTAGGATAGTGCCTGTTTATTTTGGATTTATTGAAGATCATATTAGCCTTGAAGTCGTGCAAGTATTTAATTCCATCCACCTCCGATTGGAGTCGTTGCGATCATCTATAAGTAACAAAATGTGGATGACTTGTAGACTAGGGTATGGGGTGTCCTCATTACTTGCCAGTGGCAAGACCAACCCTGTTCTCGTCCGCCCTTTCGTTGCCTGTAATACCATTATGCGCAGAGACCCAGAATAGTGTATGGTTCCATCTTACCGCTGTCTCCCTAAGAAAGAGACTGCAAAGTTTTACCATTTTTGATTTGATTGATAGGCCGTCTGACTGTCTATGTATATAGGGATAGATAGCCCGTATATGGGGTTCATTGACAGTAAGCGGGCAGCCTCTTGGATAGCTTTTACTTCTGCTTGGAATATACTGCAGTCGTTGGACAATCGACGGGACAGAGAAAAGGATATTTCCTGCGTTGACGCAAATGCTTCTAGTCCAGTGCCTTCTTCCGTTTTAGATCCGTCTGTATATACTTCCAGATGGGAAGCTTCTCTGACTACTTCTGATGCCCAGTCTTCTCTACTTGGTATGCGTGTTTTATACCCAAATTCAAAGTCCATAACGGGCGCGATATAATCTGTATGCTTTGGGATGTTCGCATTCTTGATTATTTACATGTGACCTAAACTGTGCATTTTGCTCCAGCGCTTGCATTCCCTCAAGCTGGTCCGTGCCTTGGTAGCCGCCAACTTCCCGTAAATATCCATGGGAAGTAGATATAGCATTGTTTCCATGGAGGCTGAAGGTGTGGATCGAAGTGCACCCGTAATGCAAATGCACACAGATCTTTGTATACTACTTATCTTTTTAAGATTGACTGCATTTCGTAATGCTGGCCACCAAACAAAAATACCATATGTAAGATCAGGTCTGACGACTGCTGTATATACCCAGTGTGTCATTTTCGGTTTGAATCCCCTTGTTCAGGATCAAAGCGACTCATTTCGTTCCGCGGAGGTACGACACTGACATTCTGTTAAGAAATCGAGCGGGCTCACCCTGTTTATGATGGGACTCCCATTCATCTACTCATTATGCATTATCTCTATGACAATGACAATTCGGATTGTGTTGGAATGGAATAACGTTATCTTCTAATGTGCATGACAGCAAGTAAAACAACTCTCTATTGATAATTCAAACAGCAATCAAATCCCAAAAACTATTGCACAGAAACAATGTCCTTAATGTTGCTATCTTATTTCGTCTGTTTGCTGGTCTAAAGAGTCCCGACGCAATGCCAGCCTACAAATGAGGGTCGCAAGAATCTGGGAAATTCAAATTGGAGTGAGTGAAATCGGTTGAGCCTTAAATTAGGGTTTCCGCTCCTTATTCCAATTAAATTTAAATAACATTTTTCAAGAGATTATCCTTTCTTTTCATCTCATCCCCGAATGGCCGTGAATGAGATTATTGATTTATTTATACTCTGACTACTGTCATTGTACATCTTCGCATTGTTTCAGCACCCCGCTCGTTAACGAAACAAACGCTTTAGGTATCTCACTCTATGCATAATATTATCGTCAAAAGTTGATAACATGTTCACCCTGTTTTGCAAGAAAACTGCCTTGGAACTTCGTAAGACATTTTATCTTTTAATTTTTATCGTAAGAATTTCCCATCGCCGAGTGCGTATGAGTGTGTTTGTGTGTGTGAGTTGGATGTGCAAGTACACCAATGCGGCACAGTAATACATAAAATCCAAAGGAATGGTTGTTCAAGTGCCTACAAGTCGTATTGGTGCTGTTGCTTATGTTTTATATCTCGGGAATGCCATTCCGTGTATATTTTATGAGGTGACTATCTCAGTCCTAGCAATTATTTAACTCTGTGCGGCAAGGATAGGCTTCCACAACACGTACTTCATTTCAACTAATAAATCTTCCCACAAACAGTGTGGTTCTATGGATCCCATTCGTTTTTCTTACGAAGGGTGACAACTATTAGACAATTCATATTTTATATTTGCCTAGATATGGTTTCTTTCATTTTATGTTCTATTTAATATGCCTTGCATGATTACATTGGTTTCTAAATTAACTTTATGTAGAAAATTGAAAACTCTTAATGGAACCTCAGGAATCGGAGAAACTAATGAACTTCTCTCCAGGTTGACAAGTATTTTATACCCGTACGTAGAGTATCTGGAAATAATAAGCAAGGCACAATTAGCTTCGTCGACGTATTGATACAAGTGTGAGGCTTTAAGGTTCGTTTGTAGTGTTTTTGTCTGATTCTGATGCAGCTTATGACTACTGCATGTTGTGGAGCCTTACAGTCAATATACTAGTGAGTTATTTCCGCACTTACAGGAGAATATGCAGATATTGTGCGGGAATACAATTACTTTGAATCACGTTCGTCACATTTCCAGTCTTGGCACTTTTGTTTCACACAGGCACACAGGCACCCAGGCTCACCCCCAGACCACCCAGACTGACCCCCAAAGAATAGTGGATGTACTTAAGCAGCACTTCCAACAAGTGTTTAACGGGCCCGACCAGGATAAAGTGATTATAATAATAATAATAATAATAATAATATGGGTGGCGCGACAGTCCGAGGTGGATCTGGGCCTAGCTTCTCAGCAACCACTCGTGTTGTGCGTGCTATTGTTCTTTCACGAGTGGAAGGGACCTACAGCTTAATGCCGACTCCGAACAGCGAATTTGAGAAGCTTTTTTCTAGACAGGAATACTCTTTGAGCATTGTCAGTGACTCGAAAGAGGTGGAGCCGTAAATTATGATAGGTGGTAAATTCGGGTATCGAACCTGGCACCCTCTGCGTAGGAGTTGAGGCACTTACCCACTACGCCACGGCGACCAGGATAAAGTGATAGGGAATCAGGAAATCCCAACTGAAGAATGAAGAAGCTAGGAAACTACAGAGCTGCAGACTCAGATGGCTTAAGGTCACAGCTCTTATGAGCCTGAGGTGATGCTCTGGTAGAGAGCATGCACCAGATCATCTGCAGAACTTGAGAAGACCAAATGAGAACTCCAAATGCTCCAAATGCTCGATCCAAAAAAAGGAATCCTACCTCTTGCAATAAATGTATATGCCTGCTCCATGTCGCCTATCGTATCGTAAGCCCGTTCGTGGGGGGGTATGTGCGTCGACCCCTACGCAACATAACCTCGCTGCCTGAGTTCGATTCCCGGCCGGTACGACCAAAATTAATTTGTACGGTTCCACCTCTTTCGACTCACTAACAATCCTCAAAGAGTATTTCTTGTCTAGAAAAATCTTCTCAAACTTCGTCGTTGGGAGTCGGAATAAAACTGTAAGCCCCTTCCACTCATGAGAGACCAATAGCACACACAACACGAGTGGTTGCTGAGAAGCTAGGCCCCGGCCGTCTACGAGCTGTAGCGCCACCCAAAGCCGTTTTGAACCCCTCTAATCGATCTGCAAATCGACTATGGACCAACTTTTCACAATAAGGCAAATCGTGGCAAAGACCAGCGAGATTCAAATCGAAACACACCACCTTTTCGTCGATTTTAACACCGCATATGGCTGACCTGCAAACTGGTTGAAGCTTGCACTGGATTTGGCAACTAGATGCATTGGCGTGTGATTTCTTCAATCTGTTGCTGGAGAAGGTGGTCCGGAAGGCACAATCTTCTGCAACTCAGTCCAACTGTTGGGATATGAAGATGACATCGTCATTATCGCGCGTTCCCAAAATGCCGTGGTGTAAGCTTTCACGGCGATTGAACAACAGATGAAATGAGCTGGTCTTAGGTCAATGAGGGTAAGGCGACATATATGCTGTCGAGCAAGAAATGATCCGACGAACATGACAATCGACAGCTACAATTTTGAGGTAGTCAAGGAGTTTGTCTACATCGGGTCAAGCGTGAACTCCACGAACAACTTCATAGTGGCGATCTAACGTAGAACCGCCTTTGGCAACCGGTGTTTTTTCGGTTTGTTAAAACAACTGGCGTAGGCTAAGGTCATCCTCTATAAAACTCTTATTTTGGCAGTCCTGCCATCTGGAGCCGGAAGCTGGACGCTAAGCAGAACAGCGGCGCTTATTCTTGGTGCCTTCGAAAGAAAAATTCTACATCGGATATATGGTCTTGTCTGAGAAGAAGGCGAATGGAGAAGAAGACAAACGCGAACTATAAGAGCTGTACCAGGATGTGGATGTAGGTTAGAGGGCAAAAGTCCGTCAACTGCACTGGCCACTTCGAGCGCATGGACACCAATGCTCAAGTTGACGAGGTCTTCGAATCCGATCTTCCTGGTTCGAGAAGGAGCGGGAGACTGTACCTGTGGTATAAACACCAAGTTATCACGGACGGCTTGGCCTTCATGATTGGAAGCAGCATGACCATAGCACAGCGTCTCTATAGCACCCTGATCCTCCAAGAGTCGGTGGCCTGATAAAATAAAGTTTTTATTTTGTTCAATGACAAGTTAGACACTTTCATTATTGTTTTCAAGACACACCTCCAATCCAGTGCGTAAGTAAAAAGTAAGTTCGACTACATTTTTTGTCAAGACAGTTATCAAACATTCGAGAAGATGTGGCTGCATCAGCAATGATAGAATGGGATGAATTAACTCCTGCAATGACTACAAATCTAGTCAACTCAATTCTGAAAAAATGTACAGATATAATTAGAGACAATGATATTATTACTTAACGAGCGTGACTGGAGGAGGAGGTTAACGCTGAGAATGATAGAGTGATATAATGTCTCTGCTTTCCAATTAGTGTTTGTTACGAAACAGAATGGTCTACGCGCTGAAAGGGCAAACAAAATATCGACGTCTTGTACAAAGCGTCATAATGGGCATCTATAACTTCGTGGTAGTCAAGGACTTCATCTACCTCGGCTCCGCAATAAAAAGTACCGAGATCAAAGGCAGAGTAACTCTTGGCAACCGATGCGTCTACGGGCCCAATATTTATTTATTTATTTATTTACAATCTACAAATAACATATGTATGCTATGTAAATTAGATTCAGAAAATCGAATCTGCGGCTCACGCTTCTGGCGTCTGGTCTCTAGGTTCCCTCGACTACAATACTTCATCGACTACTACGACTGCACTCTAAAAACACTCGCAGACCTGATAATAGTCGACTTAGACTCAAACATTCTTAGAAACACTGTAAGATGCTTACACTCTAACATGTATTAACAGATCTTGTGAAGTGTACTATCCATTTTATAATTGTACAATATTTAATAATAAGTTAATAATTAATTTCAGAACTCAATACATTCTAAAAACTAGAGGGGCTTAAAAGGTTGCTTTTAAAATGCTGCCTAGTATGGGCCAGATCCAAATGTTGTGAAGAATTATTCTGGTTCGTGTTTACCATAGTCTGTACTATGAAACCTTTCAAATAAAAAATCCCAAGAACGGAATGACCTAGATGGCATATGAAAATGAAGAGTGGATAAGAGTCTGTCACCATTCAGGCCTGTCTACAAATGGGGATCTGTCACACAAGGGTAGGCAATATCCGAGGCCAATCGTCTTCTTTTCGTCATCATCGTGGGTTCCGCTTCGTTAGCCAGGTTTGGGCTGAATATAAGTTCATACACCCCAAACATGTTGCCCGCCCCCGACACGAGGAGGTCAGCTGACGGGGATCTTCTTCATGAGTGATGGAGGAGGAGTAATACTGAACTTTTCTGTAGGATTGGTCAAGCAGCTTGGAAGATCTGTAACCAGGAAGGCCGAGCTTAGTGTGAAGGCCAAGTTAGCAGTTTTCAACTCAGTATTTGTTCCAACTCTCAGTTATGGTCATGATTTGGGTAATGACAGAATGAATAAGAACGCGAATACAAGCTGACAGATTTCTTCATCATGTTATGGGAATTACTCGCCGGGACAGGGTAAGAAACACGATAGTGCGCGAGGAACTCAATGTTGAGCACCTGCTTCTTCGAAAGGAAAGAGCTATGTTTCGTCGGTTTGGTCACCTAGCACGTCCCCACCATCACGACTGCCGAGGCGGACCTTGAATGCGATTCCATCAGGCAGGCGATCACTTGGCAGAACCAGAATGAGATGGTTGGACAAGTCCATAAGCTCGCCTGGTTACGCTTGGGCATAACCCCTGATGAGTTAGAGTCGATGGCGGAGGATCGAGTTGCCTGGAGATCTCTCGTGTGTGGTTTATACCCGCGATCATGCGGGTCAGAAGATGATGATGAAAAGACATATTTCTAAGGACCAAGTTGACTTTATATAAGACCATGATCATAGTGCGGAGGCATGAATAATCTCTAAAGCGAATGCGAAAGTTCTTGGTCTCTTCGAGAGAAAAGTTCTGCGTGCGAACTCTGGTCCTGCTTGCGTTGACGGCATTTGGAGGAGATGATTCAGCCACGAAGTGTGCGGCTTGTACAGCAACATGAGCCTAGTCAGGCGTCTGCGTATGTAACGCCTAAGGTATCCGGGCGATGAAGAGCGTATGAACAACTCAGCTCCAGCCCGAAGAGTCTAATGTGGTAAGGTAGAGAAGGGACCTCAACCAACTGGCGCATCTAGCCAGAGACTGTGCTAGTTGGAGGGGCTTGTTGGTTGAGGCCCAGGTCCACATCGGACTATAGCGCCAAATAAAGAAGATTTTACGGAATTCGAAAATTAACCCTCTAACCACGTATTCAATTCGTTGAACAGTTGTGAACAACCATTTGAAATGTTATTGCTACGATTCTCCCATAAATGGAACATAATCAAAACCTCTTATGGAAATATGTATTAATGCTTAATGGAAATGAAAGACCCGCCGAGTTTTTGCCAGGAAGCAAAAACAATATTCCTAAATGCTAGGTCAGGACATTATTCATACCAGGCTGTGACCGACATGTGCAGTGACAAGGGAACTCATGTTGGTCACGGCATTATTCAAATAAAAATAACAATAAAAAAGAAACAAATGTAACCCAGGGTAAGACAATATCCTTGTGACAAAGTTGA
Source organism: Eristalis intricaria (assembly GCA_964034865.1). Taxonomy (NCBI): domain Eukaryota; kingdom Metazoa; phylum Arthropoda; class Insecta; order Diptera; family Syrphidae; genus Eristalis; species Eristalis intricaria. Next base: position 35,493,383 of record OZ035875.1, read on the forward strand.
TTCGCTGAATCAGGGTGATTCATGCTGCCACAAAACAAAACAAAAAAAAAAATGTATTGGAAATTCGAAACTCTTATCCACACGGAAAGTTTCGTCAAGCAATAACGAACAGGCTCTTGGCACAAAACATCCATAAAACATGAGATGAATAACCAAATAGGTAACCAATACAATAACCCTCTGGCAAATATATCAATTGCATGCGCAACAACTGCTTGCTCCTGCCACATATATTCCACGTAGATAGTCCTGTACACGCATTTCTCTGGGGAATCAAACTACCAAACAATTTTATTACTGTTTGTTTGTCCAGGTGTGTTTTCGACTATGTGTCTCCCAGTCTTAATACTCAAGTGGAACTAAATATTTATCGCAGATCTGTATGCAGGAACCGTGAAATGGAAAATCAAATGTAATAAGCAACAGTTCGTTGAGAGCAAATCAAGGATGAGCAAATGCTTTAGCTAACGAAAGCTTTAGCTTTGAATGCTAAATGACTGTCCCATGGGTGAGACATTGGCTAGGGACCCTTCTTGAACCAGTGCACCTGGAAATCACATGCAACCCATCGATTTCTGTTACACAGTGAATTCAAGTGGATAAAGCCTGCACTTCCTTATGGGATTTAAGTCGAAAAAGATACTGCGAAAAATAATTTTATCATCATCCCTTTATTTTCATTTTACTATCATTTACTAGGGCAATAAAGTAAAATGCTCCCAATGATCATTCGGATAAATTGAAGGAAACTGTCGCAACATCATATGAAATGCTAATTTTCTCCACAATCAGACGTTCTCATAATTATACTGACATTTGAGTCTTAGTAACTTTTCCATTCGCACTGGCATTTAAATACGCCTGACACTGTGAATTTAAATTTCTTGAGGATGGATTATTTTTGGAATTGTTTCGGACACAAATCTGCGGTCTCTTATGTTTAATTTCTCCGATTCACTTCATTTCACACTTAATGCATACATACATGTGACTACATCGGTATTTGCGGTAATTGCTTTTGTGAAAGTTTTGGATGTCAGGGTATTTTTGCTGTGGCAATTTAAGGTGAATGTTTTCATCAGGTGACGCTGATGAAAACATAACTTTTTTAACAACACGCTGTTTGCATACATATGTACAACATAATAACAACAGCGTTGGTACATGATACAATTCAACACAGATTTACTGAAGTAGTGAACTCCTTACATAAGATGACGCAGACTATTTCATTAAAACAATACTAGAGTCAAAAATACTGCAGGAATTGATTGTAAAGGGTTGCCCAATGAGGACATGACAACTTTGCTTAACGCCAACAATTTATTTAGTTAAGAAAACAAACTCCATTTATATTTCGCATTTTATTGCTAAAATGTTCAAACCACTGTTCACTCTGAACGTTCAACAAGCAATGTTATCTGCTCTCCTTTTCCGGCAACACTTCTTGAAGCTCTTCCTAGTGCTGCCAAGTCTCGCCAGATGTGAGCGTTACATTTGAATTTGTGAACGCACTCTTTCACTAATCATCAAACTGTCACTGTCTAAATACTGGAGGAATTGATTGTAAGGGGTTTTCCAATAGGAACTTTACAACATTGAATTTAATTTGTGAACGCACTCTTTCACCAATCATCAAACTGTCACTGTCAATTTATTCAGAAAACTCAACATTTTCCATCGTGGTGAAGTACACGAACGAGCAACGTCTGCAAATTAAAAAAAAATTCTACCGAAATTCGGAGTCGGTGACCGCAACTGCTCAATGAGTTCGTCAATGAGCAACATATGCGTTATTGGTCGGCTGAAAATCCACATTTGCTTCACGAAACAGCACTTCATCCACCAAAAATAACTGTTTGGTGCGGCTTGCATGCCGCCGGCGTTATTGGGCCATATTTTTTCGTCGAAGATAACGATCGTCACGTTACTGTGAATGGTCAGCGTTATCGCGCCATGATTACCGATTATTTTTGGCCCGAATTGGAAGAAATCGACTTGGACGACATGTGGTTTCAACAGGATGGTGCCACAATCCACAAAGCAAACGTTACAATCGATTTATTGAAGAGTAAGTACGGTAAGCATGTTATCGCAAGAAATGGGCCAGATGATTGGCCGCCTTGGTCGTGCGATTTAAGGCCGCTTGACTATTTTCTGTGGGGCTACGTTCCGTCATTGGCTTATGTCAGCAAGTCGAGAACGTTGGAAGAACTCAGAGGCAACATTGAACGCGAAATAGCGGCCGTTACGGCCGAAATGTGTAGCCGAGAAATTGCGTTCAACGAATTGACGGCTGCAAACAAGCCCGCGGTGGCCATATGAACGAAGTCGAGTTCCATTGATAAGCGTTTTGATTGTACTTCAAACTTCTTCAAACTTCTTCTCAAATGGCTTGCTTTTTATACTAAAAAAGTTGTTCTTTATAAAAAATTGTTTACTTTAAACGAATACCGAAATCTGGCATAAAAGGTTTACCCGATAAACGCATGCCTGAAGATGCTATATTTCGCTGTTGCTTGGAAAATAGCAAAAGTGGTACCCATTTTGAAAAATGCAAAACCCACCGACTGTACTCAAAGCTACGGGTGGATTAGCTTATTAAGTAGCTTGAGTAGAATTTACGAAAAGTCGTACATGAAAAGTTGTACAAAATAATCTGTGATAAAGGAATATATTTAGATGAACAATTTGGTTTTCGAGCCGGTCAAAGTAATTCACATCAGGTGCTACGAATATGTTAGCACATTCCAAAGAAACCTGAAATAAAGAATTCCACTGTTATGGTCATATTAGACATTGAGAAAGCTTTTGGTCCATAAGATGGTACATTTTAATTTTCCTCCGTACTTGTGTGAATTACCTAAAAACTTATTTTGTGGTAGCTGTTACAAGGTCTATGTTAATGGTAGTGTTTCTGATTAAATGTATATCGATTTAGGTGTACCGCAAGGATTCGTTTTGAGTCATGCAAGTTTTCGAGATAGCTATTTTTGCCGACCACACTGCAATATTTTCATCGCATAAATTCGCTCTTGACATGATGAGGAGTCTCAAAATTGCATTGATAATTTTAATCGAATTTTGTAACAAGTAGAAAAGCTTAATGAGGTGAAATCGCAAGCAATCTTTTTTCACACTAAATAGAAAATCTTGTCATCTAACCACTGGCAGCTTAAGAATAAACGGAATTGAGATCAATTGTCAAAACTGCGTCAAATAGGTAGGCATAGGCCTTAACACGAAGCTCACCATAAGCGAGCACATACAAAATATAGGAGAGACGTTGCCAAATTTGATCGTGAGGTACCTTCGATCATCACTTATAAAAGGTATGCGCTATTCAAAGGTACCCCACGTTCAAAGATGCCCCTCTCAACTAGCCATTAAGCTTTTCCATCCTTTTAGAAACAGGAAAACTTCCCTATCCATAGAAAACAAACTTGATATCCATAAGTCCGGGGAACTCAGCAAATTCAAAAAAAAAATAGTGTTATGATGCTTATAACCAATGCCGCTCTGGCTGGGGTACCCTGGTATTACTCAACTTCTGATCTGACCTAAGAGCGAATGTCATATTAATTACAAACAGAATTCAAAGAATGACTAACAAGTTTTCATCAACTGTAACCTTGCTGATAAAAGACGTGTAGTTTAACTAATAAATTGATCTAAACAATTCATGTTCTTAAAATCTATCTTACAGGTGCTCTAAAATAATCTAAACTTACTTACCTATTTGCCTTTCGGCGTCTACTGCTAATATTGTTTTTTTGCAGTGTTCATTGTTTTTGCTTATATTTAGATAGATTTAATCATTTTTGTCTAGTTTTAAGAATCATGAATTTAAAAATAAAAAATGAATTTTAAATTTAAAAAACTAATAAATTGATTTCTATTCGCTTATTTATGTTATTTGTCTATTTTCCTACGTTTTTTTTGTTTTCTTCTCCATATGTATATTCTTATATTTATTCATGTACTAATTTGTTTATTCTATTCATTTATGTATATATTTATTTAATCAATTTATGTATTTACTGTTTATTTATAGTAATAGTAACAATAATATGGTCCGAGACGGACCTGGGCCTAGCTTCTCTGCAACCACTCGTCTTGTGCGTGCTATTGTTCTTTCACGAGTGGAAGGGACCTACAGCTTAATGCCAACGCCGAACGGCGAAGGTGAGAAGCTTTTTCTAGACAGGAATACTCTTTGAGCATTGTCAATGACTCGAAAGGGGTGGAACCGTGAGTTATCAAAGGGTATCGAACCTGGTACCCTCTGCGGAGGAGTCGATGCGCTTATCCACTACGCCACGGCGACCCACACTGTTTATTTATATTGTTGTTATTTAATTGTGTTTTGCTTTTTTAATGTCATCTTTATTTATTTCTATTTTAATATATACATATGCGTATTCATTTATTTTATTGTAGCTTAATCTTTTATTTACATATGTATTTATTTATTTATTATACTTTTTTATTTATTACTTACAACTCATTTTTTATATTGGAAGTTTTTTCTCTGTATTTTCCTCTTAATTAATTAGAAATTCTTTCTAGTTGTTGCTTATTTAGATTATATTTCAGTAGAAAGATAAAATAAAAAAAAGAAAGAATAAACTCTCCATCTATCTATGATTTCCATTGATTGATTAACTCTCAAAAAGTCCTTAAAATTCGTCGATGAACAAGGGGACTATCAGCTGTGAAAGATACTCTACTCGTTGAGTGACCATCTCTTAGTCTCTCTTGAATCTGAAATTATCATGAAATGATATAAACTACTGTCGAAGTTTATCAGAATATTTGAATCACAAAGTGGCGTTAGTTCCTAAGATAAGTTAATGCCAAAAAGTTCACTTAAATAAAGAAATATGAAGGGGGAGAATTCAAAGAATGACTAACAAGTTTTTCAACAGCTAACAAAAATATTCTCATTTTGAGAATATTGCATACAAATTTTCTAAAGTAAGTTATTTTCCATTAAAAATGGGTTCAAGGAAATTGGTAAAATTTTTTTTTTTCTTGAGTCCATAAATGTTTAAATCGATTATTTTCTAAACTCAACATGAACAAATTGGTTCAGTCTTATGTTATGTATATTTTAATTTGAATATGCATTCTGATTCATCTATATATTATATTATAGTAATAATCGTTCGCTTGAGATACAACACAACAGATGACGACACACGAAGTGCACGAAACCTTAAGCGACTTGGCGTGTGGCGCTAGCAAAACAAAGTCTTAAAATAGTTCTAACATTAAATACATATATTTTTATTTCTTACTAGCATCTTCTGTTCGAAGCAATGCACTCTGAGTTTATCAATCCATCTAATTTTTATTTTCGAATATATCTTCACTTATTGTCAACATCACGGACAAAACTGCAAAGTGCACATTTTACTTGAATATAAAGTCAACGGCAAAAATGTGTTGGCAAACTATTTACTTCCGATTGAGTAAAATTAACTTCGAGTACTTGAACTGCTACATTGCCCAATGTTTTGTTGTGAGAAGATATAAGTGCAACTGAATGTGCCTACTTCAAATATCTTGCCAAGAAGATCTATCTGGTGCTATACACAGCAACTGATGACAAGTGAGGCTGTAGTGTTTCTGATATATAACATAAGTATGTATGTATATTTTTTTTTAAAGAAAAACAAATAAAATGTTGGTACAGCGTCACCTGAATGCACTTAGGTTGGAGGTGGAATTGTACAAAATACAACACATTACTTGTGATATGTATGATTCATACATCATTGTATGAAAAAAAATAGAACAAAATCATTTCGAGGGGATTAAATATTTAATCCAACAGGAAATTGTTCGATTGGCAGGCTTTATGCAAACGCAAACGGAAGCTATTAATACATCTGTGCACGGATAACTAACCGCATACATAAATACGTACAGATGTTTCCCTGTGCAAAGGTATATAATTAATAATTTAAAAGACCATTGAATATTTATAGTTAAACTCACACATCGCTAGTATGAAACACATCAATTTCAATCATTCCAATTTGAGGGCTTATAGTACACCACACCACCACACATAGTTACAAATTCAAAGCACATTAATCTAGGTTCACTTACCTACAGCGGTTATTATACCCAAAAATCGTATCAGTGGTCGTAAGCAATCACAGGGTTCTGCAGTTTGGCGACGTCTTCGATTTATTTGGTTCATTTTATTACCCTTTAGCTGAAGAGCCAACCAAATAGATGTTATCTTCCGGCCAAGTTGCACCCGATCCAACACTCACACACGGCCAAGAAACTGAATATTATTTGAATTATCAGCACAAAAAAAAAATAAAAAGGGCAAGAATTCCCCGAGTCAATATGATTTCCGCACCAGACAACGACAGACGACAACAACTACAACATTGAACCAGACCGAAGAACGTCGACGACAAGTCCAAGTGAAAGTTTGGATCGTTGTCGACAACATCCGAAACCAATAGCCAAGAACTCAAGGGATACCAAACTTCACCGAGGATAAATCTATTTGTGTTATTTGTTGTGTCCCCAACCAACTTGTAATTCGCATATATTTGTAGTTTTCATCATAAGCTACCGACATTCGGTACCATGCGTTGAATATAAATCAAGTTTTTCTTTTTGGCAACGATTCCCGAGAACGTACTACACACAGATCCACTCGAAATGAAAAGCATGTCCTTTTCTGTTACAATAGTGATATCCTTCTGATGAAGTTTCGCCGTATCGTCCTTTGTACACTTTGAAATGATTCATTTTAACATTATCCATTAAATATGCAAATGTGAAAGATGTTAGCACAATTTCGGTATGGTATTTTTTAGTTTATCAGCGTTCTTCAAAACCCCCGCACGGCCGACATTGTAATTTACGCGCACAACTAATAACCCGACACAATTAAGGATCTAAACCATCGCAAGAGGCACTACATTGATGCTGCTCGTTACACAAGCTTGTCGTAAACACTGAGAATATGATAATAGGCAAGCAATTTGCTTGAACCATGTTTATCTTCCCAAAGCCGGGAAACGAATGATTTCCACTTGGCCATGCTCGCAGCAGTTCGCAGCAGCTCAACAATTTTACTGTCTGCGTGGGGTGGATGGCTCGCTCTGTCTCTCGTTCTCTCCACATCGCGCATATCTCTCGTTCGGTCTCTTATGGAAAGAAAATGTTTGCGTTGCCATGAAAAGCTTCGTGGGTTCTGTTGCGTCAAAGAGAACTGGATAAAATTCATTCCTTTTCCATTTTCCTTGGATCGGTGTGGCTGCGTGTACAGGATATGCTTTGTCTTCGAATGTCGGAACGTAACTTGTCCGCAGTACGATGAAGATTTTGGAATAACTGGTTGATTATGAGAAAGCATGTTTCACATACGCCATACGTCATGCAGTACGAGTAATGTGCAAATGGAAAAGTTTCCGAAGGCCTACAAATTGGAAGTAGCGAATAACTGATGTAATTGCAAGCACATTACTAAGTGCTTGAGGAAGTTACTTTTGAGAAGAACTACAATATGCTTTAGGGAGTATTTTCTTTTGTTGGATTCCTGCTGACGTCGAAATTATACGTGGGTGGAGTTTACGGGAGATTACTTACGTTAAGAGGTCTTAAGTTTAAAGTTTAAATTTAATAGCTGGTTTTTTTTTGCAATTCTTGAAGTGCACAGAAAACGATCATCGGCGCTTAATGATTCATCATAAAATCTTGGCAGCACCGACGACATTTATAACATTTGTGGCAGTCAAGAGTGGAACCGGTTAAGGTGATGGTATTCATCAAATGAAAAGAATCGTTTACGAAACCTAAATGGAATGTATAGCAGAGACACTCTGGGTATATCGAAAATTGCATACTTATGGATGCCAAAATAAGTAAAAATGATCTAGTACATAAACCACACCTGCAGATGTAAGCCATATACAGCAACCTAAACAATGATTGAATAAATTCAGGAATGATCACAGTTTTTATCCGCGCTTATTTCTTAAGCGGTGATAGATATGATGAGTATGATGCAAATTGAAAATTAAGCGTATACACGCTTGCAAAAAAACACAGCTAATTTTGGAGTTGGATTGGATGACATTTTCTGCGCCTATTAGCTGCTAGTCTTTCTGATTAAACTCAGCTTTATTGATAGCATAATATGGCATCTCAGCATTGTTTGACCGATCCTAAAAAAAGGAGACCCTCTAAACTGTGCCAATTACAAAGGGATAAGTCTGCTGAATAAATAGTATAAGATCTTTTCTGCCGTTTGTGTAAGCGCCTGAAAAACTACGTCAACAGCCTGATTGGTCAATATGCGGGTTCAGCCCAGCGAAATCCACTATTGACCAAATATTCACATTATGGCAGATCTTGGTAAAGACCTAGGAGCTTCAAGTCAATACTCGCAATGCATTTATCAACTTTAAGGCCGTGTATGACAGTATTTATAGAGACGAGCTATACAGAGCATTGTCTATTATTAGCATCCCTCTAAAACTCGTCCGTCTCTGCAGAATGGAGATGGAGAATGTCCAAGATTGGTGAAGATTTTACTGAGACCTTTGATGTCCAAAAAGAGTTTAGACAAGGCAACGCACTGCAATGGGATTTATTTAACATTATTCTCGAGAAGATCGTACGTAACTCATACGTCAAAACCAGAGGCACGATCTTCCACAAATCTGTGCGACTGCTCGCATATGCCAATGTCATTGACATCATCAGAAGAACAAAACAGGCTGTCAGTGGTGTGATTGTGAGCGTCGAGAAGGAAGAGGTTAAGATGGGTCTTGCGCTCAACCAAGGAGAGGCAAAGTAAATGCTGTCTAAGAAAAAGGTCAACCAACACCGACGTCTTTGACAAAAAATTACCATAGACAGCTTTAACTTCGAAGTAGTGAAAGACTTTGTCTACCCAGTCTCCGAAGTTAACGCGAACAATAACACCACCGCAGAGATAAAACGAAGGATCACGCTTTCCAATCGCTGTGTTTTTAGGCTTGGAAAGCAATTGAGGAATAAAGCGCTCTCTCAAAGAACCAAGACCTTGATAGTCCCAGTTCTGCTGTATGTCGCAGAAGCATGGACACTAATCAAAGCGGCCGAAGAGATTTTTGATCGCTTCGAGAGGAAAGTCATTCGTATTATCTTTGGTCCCCTGTGTACTGATGGCGTTTGGAGGAGGAGACTGAACAACGAACTGTACGTAACGACATCGATCTGGTCAAACGAGATCGAGTCTCAGATGGCTAGATAGATCGAATGGACACCAATGCTAAGTCTTCGGCAAGTCTTCGGCTCCCACTCTGAGGGTCAACGCGGTAAAGGAAGACCACGCCTCCGGTGACGCACGCAGCTGGGAAAGGACTTCAATCAGCTGTACGTGTGTGTCTAGAAGCAACTAACACAAGACCCGGCTAGATGGAGAGGCATGTTCACTGAGGCCCACGCGGACTGTAGCGAAAACCAAAGAAGAAAAAGGAAGAATATGGGTGGCGTGACAGTCCAAGGCGGACCTAGGCCTAGCTTCTACAGCAAGCACCCGTGCTCTGCGTGTTATTGTTCTATCACGAGTGGATGGGACCTACAATTTTATGCCGGCTCTAAACGGTGATATTTGAGAGGATTTTTCAAGACAGAAATACTTTTTTTAAGCATTGTCCGTGACTGGAAAGTGTTTGAGCCGTGAATTATGAAAGTGGCTAAATATCTACGCACTACGACAATGCCGACAAAGCTTCTTCAACATATTTGAACGTAAGAATTCGTTGACGCAACGGAATATCTTGGCAGTAAAATGAGGCATCTGTCTCAAATTTCGATTTTTGAACGCGACGCATTGAAAGCTCTTCCCTGTCTTTGTCGCGATTATCATCCTCCGCTTCGTCATGCTGATCCTAGTGGTCACCATCTTCTTCCTCTGCATCTTCATCGTCATCTTTCTGAACTTCGTTTGTAGTCTTCTTGGATGTACCATCTTTTATGCTAGCTTGCATTTCCTTCTTCTTACCAGAAGATTTTAAATTTAGGATTCGAAGTGTTTTCTTTAACTCCACAACTGTGAAAGCTATCACGTTCAATATGGTGTTATCAGCTTTGTCTTCTTCATGGTCATCGTCATCGTTGTTAACAGCTGTATTCAGTTTCGTGGTAGTTGCTCCCGCTGGTAAAATTTGCCGTCACTTGGAGAAAGCTCAAGACTTATCTTTAAATGCTGACATCGACAATTTGCCGACATCTTTTTTTCCAAATTAGCAGGAATAAATTCGTTGTGTTTCAGAGAAAATATTTTGCCGTCGTACTTCTGTGTCGTTTTTCGTCGAATCATTAGTCGTCTTCTTTCTAGAAGGAATTTTACAATAGGACTTGATCAGGTGTCTAACGCATAACTAGTGTAATTAATTTATTTTTGAATTCCCCAGGGGCTTTCATCAAACAGTACTTAAAGCCTCTTTGATGCATCTGAACGTGGTTCATTGTCAAGGGAAATATGTCCGTCTTCCCTTGTTAAATCTTGAATCACAAAAAGAATAATTCAACAAGCCACCTCTTCGCCAAAAGAACCAAACACGGTGATTGACGGTTGCTACTGAAATTGTTGCCAAATAAACACATTTACTCTGTTGAATATACTGAAAATTATCGGTGCTTAAATTGAACTCGTACAATCATTTTAATTATGCAAAATCATGTACGGCGACTCTAACGCTGTGGTGTCTAAGTTCCGTACTCGGCACGAGCAACTTTCATGGCTTCAGAGTCACCGGAAATGACCGGGGACATCTTCTGTCTAGAAAAAATGACTCGACCGACGACGGGATCACCAATGAAAGAGTTTGTAACGTTCTTCTTCAGCACATGCTTCTTCTGGGAAGACCTGGGCTTCAACCAACAAGCCTATCTCAACCGATCTCTGCCTAGCTGTTTCCAGTTATTATCCTTCGGTTCTACATGGGACAGCCACGTTAGGCGCTGGGTCCGTAGACGCCTGGGTAGGCTCATGTCGGTGTTCATGTTTGAATCATCTCCTCCAAATGATGTCAACTCAAACATGCTGAAGGCACAGGCAGAAGGCACATTGTGACTCTATAAAAATAGTACGTTTCTACCAGGTTATACAGTTAAAAATGAATATAGAAACGCATTCTTTAACGTATACTTTGGCCTGAATAGAGAACGACAAGAGAACAAATCGCCACCTGCAGATGAATGAAATAACAAAAGGATCTAATCAGATCAACGTCAGCAAATTAACTATCAAACTAAAACGAAAACACCTCCATAAACTAATGGTGGAAGTGTTTGCGAATCTGATTGAGTAGCTGTGTGTCTGGATGATGATATGTAGATGACAGAGCTTTACTGAAGAAGTATAAATTTAGACGCGGCGAACAGATATATTTCACTATTTCAGAATAAGGATTTGAAGAGTGTAGATCGACAGTATAAGCGTGCAGTTCGGCTAAAAGGCAACATTTCGGCAAGTAAATCTTTTCTAATTAATACAAGTTAATGCGATGATTGTGAGAAAAGTGTAGTATAGTTTTAGGGTTTGAAATAAATTTATGAAATGTTGATCGTTGAAGGGGACCCTCCTATTCACGATTTTCAATCTGCTGGTTAATGAACATAAATTATTTTTTGCTCTTAACTTTGCATACATTTATTTGAAGTCTTGAAAAAGAAGTAGTACATAATTTTTTTTTTTGTTGTTTTTTGTGATCAAACAAAAGCTCCTCCTTTCCGCGGCGTTCCGCTCACTGGAACATCTGAAACCAAAAATTCGAACGGGATTAGAAAGAGTTTATATTTAGATCTGATATGAACTAGGATTATTAATTTCGCACAAAAAGTAACAAAATGGCGAAGCTACGAATTTTTTTTTTATTCGCCTTTTCTCAGTCACAAATCAAGTTAAAAAGTAAAGAAGATCTTCACCGATTTGATTTATCCTAGTTCATACCTTAGCTATGTATGTATAGAATAACACATTAAAGTTTGAACCCCATTGGATTAATAGTTTTTGAGCAACCTCATGCGACAGTCGTGAAAACATTGTTACGAGAAAATCGCGTTTAAAGTTTTGATAAGCAAATTCTTGGGTATAAAAGCTACCTACGTTGAATCAGCTATGCCATATCCATAAAAAATTCCTTTTGTTTCTTCATAGACTTGATTTTCTTCCGCTCGTTGGTCTCCCCGAGCAATTCTGGCATCTCTGGAAGCCTCAGTGAGGTCCTCCTCCTCAGCCTGCGTGATGCGCTGCTCTTTCCGCGTCTCTTGGAGTTTGGCTACTGCCCGTCCAATTTCGACTCCCATTGTCTCCATTATTTTTAAAATTGTGACAAAACCTTCGTTAATGTACAAGCCGCTGATTGGGCAGCAATTAAATTATTATAGATTTTGGGGGCAAAAATCCAGACACAATTGTTGAACGACTTGTTGTTGTTCCCCCGGACATCAGTGAAGAAGTTCGTCTGCTGACAAATTTATGAAGATGGCTTCCTGCAACGTCATCGTGTAATTCCGGTGGATGGTTATAATCTTGCAATGTCCCAGCGGCTTCAGACTTGGGCCGCTTGCACCAAGAGTCAAGTCCAGGAGGGCAATTCATGTGCTGCGGATTTTCATCAGTTGAAATTTTCAGAGAACCTCCGTTTACGACTTAAACTGGGGCTAGTAGTACCATACTTACCATGTTTTCTATCCATTACAGCATATTTTTGAATATGTTACTCTTGCAAGAAACGCAGTGAGACTGATCATGCCAACGTATTCCTGTTCTGCTTGCCAAAATCTTATATCTCACGTAGCTGTGTATTCTCTATCCTACTCTTTATTTCGGTAAGTAAGGGGGACTAGACGCAGATGTTTCAAGCAGGTAGTCACAAAATATGCCGAAGGGGAACCGATGAAGGGACAGGAGCACTAATGAGAGCTGGGTACCTGCGAGGTGGCCCTGCGAGGTCGCAGCCGCGCCGTCGCCTGACGCTTCTACCCTAAACCGGCTATATCTTCAAGAGTTTTTGAAATGTTCACTTGAAAACTTAAAGGAACAAATCGATTTTTTGAAACCGCGAATGGGGGTGGAGGCCCCTGAAGTGCTTTGTTTTTTTCCTTTCAATCCAGTAATCGGGTTCGGAAAGGCTACGTTTATAAATTTCAAATAATAGAACAAGGACGCACTTAGCCAATAAAACACACAGTCTCTAGTTAGACCATTTCGTTTATCATTTCGCATACAATTACGAATGAAGTTGAAACTTTTGAAATAGAATACGTTTAGGTGATTATAGAATTTGAATCAAATGAAAAATGGTTCCAGAGTATTACATTTCTGACAAACATGACAACATTTTACATTAAAACAAAACAACAAAACCGCTCATTAAAGCGTAATGGTAGTCAAGCACAAATGAAAGCATTGCTAATAATTAATCGTCCTTCAGTTCAATGTATATAAGTTCGCGTTCTCTATTTGAAATATAAACTAATAAACGGGGGTCAGATATTAATAATCTTATTTTTTTTCAGCAGCTACCAAAGCCACCAACGACCACCAGCTGTCAAAATATTCAATGCATCCACAAAAACTAGTCCAGCAGTTTTACTTTCTTGGTTTAGACGCATTTGGCAAGAGATGCTCCATTGAGAGTTCTTGCTAACACCGCAGCTAAGCGCGGGTTGAATTCACCGTGCTAGGTGGGAGGTCAAGGGGTTTAGTCCTTTCAAGACGGTGAAAAGAGTATCTTTCGTCGTGAATTGGAAGGACAGCAGAGTTCATGTGCTCTTCCAGGCGACGCTTATGCTTACGAGCAAAATTCGTAACATCATCTTGTACTGATGAAACTCCAAGATCTCTGTGGATATCGTTGTTTCGTACATACCAGGGTGCGTTGACGATGGCCCTTAGCACTTTATTTTGAAAAGTTTTTAGTATGTTTCTATTACTTTCTTTGGTACAACTCTATAGTTGTATACCATACGGCCAGGCGGGTTTTAGCACTTGCTTGTATATAAGCAATTTGTTGTCAGTACTCAGCTTGGAATATTTTCCAATAAGCCAGTACATGTCTTTCTGTCTTAATTTGAGCTCCTCACGTTTCTTTTTGACGTGCTCCTTCCATTTAAGCTTTACATCGAAGGTCATTCCGAGGTATTTCGCTGCATTGCCGAAGGGTATTTGAACATTATTCATAAAAACGGGCAAGTTATTTACGTTATTATACGTAAAATTTATATGAACGGATTTATCTTGGTTGAGCTCAATTCGCTAAGTGTTCGTTCATTCATGTATCCGGTCTAAAGCACATTGCCATTTTCTAGTTGATTCTTCGACCGTTTTGGCAGTTACCAAAATGGCGGTGTTGTCAGCAAATGTGCCTAGCACTGTGCCTACGCCCTGTGGTATATCGCTGCTATACAATAAGGAAAGGAGGGGACCAAGAACACTTCCTTGCGGTACTCCAGCTTGTATAGGTTTAAATACGGAGTATTCTTTCCCCTATTTCACACGGAAAATTCTATCCGATAGATAGTTCGATAAAATTGTGCAAAATTTTCTCGGGAGGAATTGTTGAAGCTTGTGTTTCAAGCCTTCGTGCCAAACCTTGTCAAAGGTTGAGAAATACAGCTGAGCAGACTTGCGATTTTTCTATAACATCAGTTATGCGATGTACTTGGTCAATAGAAGAATGCTTGCTTCTAAGATCGAACTGGTGGTTAGGAATAAGTCGTCTTTCTTCTACAAAACATCTAAAACATCTAAGTAATATTTGTTCGAACACTTTAGACATTGGCGAAAGAATTGAAATCGGTCTATAAGACTTTTTGTCTGTTGGGGTTGATTACACATTATGACTCGATAGTAAAGCAATTCATAATTACAATGAACTTTACGGAGGCTTCAACGTACATGGGCAACTATGTACCTTCGGTAAGGCAAAACAACTGCGACTCATTTCGGAGGCATAGTCGGCAAAGCTTTGATTGGACTTTTTCGATACAATTTAATTCTTACAAAGGTCAAAGAACAAACACAGAACAAATCATACCATCATCTACAAAAAACCAAACAATAAGGTTAAGTTCATAATTTTGATTTTCAAATTTCGGTATAATAATTTGATTTCGGTATATTTGTGTGTACCGTGGCTTTTCTTCGGTACACGGCAACAGCGTTAGATGTCGGTACTGTATCGATATTTTCGAAGCAGTAAGCTAAGGCAGACTGTAGCTTCAAGGTACAACCAGAACCAATTTTATGTATGTCACTTGTTGCAGTACCGCAGGGAAGTGGACATTGTCCTCTTCTGTACTTACTTTTTATTTGTTGCATATCTCAAGACGTATGAACCATTCATGGCCCATTTGCTAACAACACTTGAATTTAGATAACATCTAGGACTGTTGAGGTGTCAACAAAGAAATAACAGTGTACTTTTAGATCAATCAGATATGTACATTTTTTTTTTAATTTCTGTCCATTTTCCTCCAAAGTGATTTAAATTAAATTGTTTCTATGCCTTGCATTTTTAGACAATATTTCAGCAGAAAGATAAAATTATATCAAATCACTGTATCATAAGCTTAACTGCGGTGTAAACAAGAACTCTCAATGGAGAATCTCTTGCCAAATACGTCTAAGCCATGAATGAAAAACTGCTGGATAAGTGTAAAACTAAGTTGTAGTTGAAATATATTTTATTTGAATGGAGTTGTTTTTAGGGGGTAAAAATCCCTTTCGCTATGTAGAAACGGTCCCCATAGTGTCTTTTGAAGATTTTCACCTACCCTCGCAAAAAAAAACCTGTAGCATAAGCATTTCATAAATTTTAAATATTTTCTTTTTAGTAACAACGTTTCTATACTGTTGTAACTTGTGTTGTGTTAATTGACTTTAGATCCACTTATACGAATCTGAAAATTATTTAAATCACTCATATCAAACTTTTGCTGACTTATATCTTTGTAATCTTAAAAAATGTTTTAATCAATCCTAATTATTGCATTTCAATGAAAAGTTCGAGTATCACATATAAATTCCCTATCCGCACTTGTAAGTCTCTGCCAAAGTGTTACGTTTCCAAATTGCTTGTTTGTGTATATGTCGCTAACAGAATTTTTCATACATACACATCCACTTCAGTACATGTCTAGAATTGAAGTGTGTTCACCCATGCCTATGTACATGGTGTCACGTTACATATGGAAACCTGTTTTCATTCTCATTATATACGAGAGTGCGCTGCTTGCAGGACTTTCAAAGATAACAAGGAAAATTGCAACCTCCATGGGCAATTGTGGATCTATTACCCAATGGCTTATGAAAATTAATTACGAACGACGCGACGCACGAAGAAAATGTCTCCATGGCATGCCGTGTGAGCCGTTTATTGCAACAAATTCGAAATGCATACATTTGTAAAAGTGTGTGCCTTAATTAGTAAAGCTTGGTCGTCGTTTGCGCACGCATTTGCATTAATTTATGTGCTTTGTACTTGTGCATTTGTAGGTGCATACTTTTCAAACTCAGGACTCATTCTCTTTTTTCTGTTTCAACACTTTTGCTATTCCAGCTACCATTGTCACCTCCGCCAATGAGAGTTTTGCATCTTTTTGAAAGTCACATCGACGATCGATATGCAGTTTTGCCCGTTCTGGATTCAATGTAATCGGTGTCTGCAACCACATTGAGTAGTCAATCTTCAGGGAGCCGGTTAGAAGCTTTGTTATGGAATAAAAAAAGTGATTTTTCTTAAACGTGACGAATCCATGCACAAATTGCTTACCTGATCGAAGGGTGTGGCCCCAATGTAGAACATAGATCTTAAAACTGACTCCTTTGTTGCGTGGATCTTTTGCCCTTTTGTAGCTTGAAATTCACTGGGTTCGGTATCGACTACACCAAGTTGTTCAAATATCCAATCTTTGTTATTCTTCAAATAGTTGTACATAACCTGCAACATCAGAAAGTTGATTTTTTTCACAAGTGTTGTAGATTAAAATTATCTACACAATGGAACTTTATAATAAAACAAAGTGCAATAAAATAAAATTATGGGTACTGCTGGCAATTGCAACATTGTAACTGACTGACGGTGGCCCAGTATTTAAAATAACCACAAACCAACGAACTGCAAGTTAACCCGCATTATCATGCACGACTGGATGGCGTAGTTGGTAGAGTGCCTGCCCCTGAACATATAGATATTGCTCTGAGGAAAACCAGAAAAGCCTTTGCTGCGGCAAGGAGGTTGTTTTTCAGCAGCCAACTTGATACCAGAGTGAAGGTATCTGCTACATGGCCCTATGGCCAATTATGGTGTACGGTTGTCCATTGTGGTTCAACGTGAGTCCTTCCCAGATGGAAAAGATGAGGGTGTTCGAGAGGCAGTGTCTTAGGAGCTGTCTCCGTCTGTATCGCACACCCGAGTCTGAGTACAAGAAGTACTATCCTAACGAGGTTCTGTACAACGAGGCAAACGTGAACAGGGTAGATAATTTTATTATTAAGCTGATCAGAAGGCACTCTGCACGAGCTATGACCTCTTCAAAAAAAAAACAGTCTGATCTTTGGGGCTTACTACTTCAATACCAACCATGACAGGGTGCGCCTTAACGGCGTTATTCCTCCCGAAGCATTCCTTTATCTAGACACAATTGGCCTTATACAGGATCCACAAGGATGTCCTATCATCTTCCATGTCTTACGCCGAACAGTGGACAGATGACTCCAATACGTACCGGATGTCGTTCGCAGACACGAGGATCTCCTTCGGTTCAATAGAGCGATCCCCACTCGAGACAGGAAAGAGTCTGCCAAAGAACGGCAATTTTAATGGTGGTTACACCAAAACCAGCCTTCGCCACCGCTAGCTTTTCCACAGGATCCGGTAGCTGACAATAGTGGCCAGCTTACATAGTTTAAAGTTTTAAGAGAAAATATATATATATATATATATATATCAAACAAAAATAAAATGCAAAAAAATAAATATAAAACAAAAAATCCAAAAAAAAAAAAAAAATTAAAACAAAAAAATCAAAAAAAAGTTAAAAAAGTTTGTACGCTTTTATCTGGATTTCAAATCTGGTCCAGTCACCATTTGCCGTTGGGATCAAATTAACGGTACTATCACTGGAGTAGTCAATCAGTGGTAGTAGTCTGACTAGGGGTATCACAATGGATCAATATGGGCTAAGTGTAATAGCAGCCCCTCTACCTAACCTAACCGCCATTATTATTATTGTTGAGGGTATTTTGCCCCTCGACGTTTAGGTCTATTGTGTCCCCATTCATACCTTAGATCTCTTAAGAGTCGCCCACACTGGGAGTTGTTTTGAGGTTTATGGAAGAGATTTATTCTAGATTATTCTCTCTAAGGAATCTGAGAATGAAAGATAGTCCTACTGACTTCATTTCTTCCTCTGATATTAGGTGCTTACCAAGTATCATCGTCTTTTGTGGGCTAGTGCCTCACAAAATCCCAGTACAAATTCTGGAACTTCATTAGATTCTTCACAGAATCTGCGGTGATCTGATACTCCTAGTATCCTTAGGTGCTCCCTGAGTCTAAAGTGCCCTGTTAGGACACAGAGGTTGTTCTTGCTCATACCTCTTTCGGTTATGATATTTCGGACCATGAGCCTTGTTCCAAGTTTCTGCCCAGTTCCTTCTATCCGGTTCCCTGAATTCTGCTCTGAGGACATGGTCTCCTACAGCGCAGAATGGTTCGAGGCCTTGAAATGGTTCCGATGTAAATTTCCTAGCTAAGGAGTCGGCTATCTCATTGCCTTCTAGTTCTTTATGGCCTGGTATCCAACACAATTTTTCTCTGTTCTTCCTGCACAACTCTTTCCAAACATTCCCACACAAGCTTGAATTTGATGATGTAGAAGTCTAGTCCCAAGATAGCGGCACAACTGTCCGACATTATTGCTGTGTCGCATGTATACCAACATGTATACCAACATTCCTGTTAAAATTGATTTGAACGCATTTACCTATGGTACAGATTTGTGCTTCAAATATGGTGGTGCGTTTGCCCATGGGTTCGTAGTACTTTGTCCGGGGTCCAAATACCCCTGCCCCTGTTCCTTCATCAG
The DNA here is from genome assembly GCA_964034865.1 of Eristalis intricaria. Lineage (NCBI taxonomy): Eukaryota > Metazoa > Arthropoda > Insecta > Diptera > Syrphidae > Eristalis > Eristalis intricaria. The sequence goes on from OZ035875.1 coordinate 35,512,508, forward strand.
TTCTTTATCCATCTGTATACCATTCTACCTTATTGCTGCACAGTGTATGGACTATGGTATCATTGCTCCAGTCCTGCTGAGATCAATGCTAAATGATCCTTTGGCCAAGAGAATGGCCAAGAGTGGTAGCTATGGAATGCATGTCAAACATAACAAAACCCCTCGTCGACCACCAAGAGAAAATAATAAAATACATGCACTGGTTCATACGCTAACGCGTGCACTTATATCCTCAGTCCACAGTTCACACCATACATCCGATCATCAAAATCAACATCCATTCCAACACGTCTACTCCCATTTTTTCCCATCTTTTAGGAAACAAGAGGCCCGACCACAATGGTCGTACGGGACTTAAACCAACAACAACACTGTGATCATAACGACTTCGCTTCGCTCAGATTCGTTGGGTTCTTTGGGGTCGTTCACATTTGCTTGCTTAGGTATGACCGAAAGCAAAGGGCAGAGGGCTACTCGGCGTACTTAAAGCTACTGTTTGAAATGAAAGCAGTTTGAAATTCGTCGACGCTTCTGGCTTCGTTAGTAGTAACTTAAGTTAAGTTAAAACATTTTTTTTTCCGTGGGTAAGTGGAAATCGTTGACAAGACTCTATGGCGAACATTCGCAAATAGAAGTGTGAGATTTTTACTCACTAAAACCACCTCCCAGTATTTTTTAAGATTACAACTAAGTGAAGCACTTAACCAGTAGTTTGCATTTCATAATTTAGGTACTGATCGGCAGGTTACTCTTCAATGAAAGTTCCTGCTAACACTGCCACCATGCGCGTGTGTAGACTATCGCACGAGATCAAGGGGCCTAGTCCTTTGAAGTCAGCGCATGACATTAGTTTACTCAAGGATCGGGTGAACTGCAGTGTTTGTGTGCTCTCCTTAGCGGCGCTTATGTTTATAAGCAAAGTTCTTAAGTTCATTTTGGAGATGTAATATTCCAAAATCTCTGTGGATATCGTCGTTTCTGATAGACCATGGTGCATTAACGATGGTTCTTAGCACCTTATTTCGAAAAGTCTGTATTATACGGTAAGTTACTTCTTGCGGTAATTCACTAGTATGGAGTAGGTATAGCACAGGGCCAAAGACACTCCCTTGCGGTAAACCAGGATTTATATTTTAAAAAGCAGAGTATTCATTTCCATGCTTCACACGGACGATCTTATCAGAGCGATAGTTCGCTAATATACAGTTTCCCCGGTAGAGATGGGCATAGTTTATATTTCAGGGCTTCATGCCAAACTTTATCAAAGGCTTGTGAAACATCGAGAAATGTGGCTAAACAAACGAGCTTTTGTTCAAATGTCTTTTCTGTTACATCAGTTATACGATATAATTGGTCAATGAGTGTTCACTTCTAAAACCAAATTGGTGATTTGGTATGAGCTGTTTTTCCTCCAATAAGACTTAAGCGTCTAAGCAGATTTTTTTCAAATACCTTAGATATTATCGGGAATAGTGAGATAGGTCTGTATGACTTCTTATCCGTTGGTGGTTTCCCGGGTTTTGGTACCATTATAACTTCTGCCACTTTCCATTGACCAGGGACATGGTCAAGTCTAAAATAACTTAAGAACGGCTTCCTTAGGTAACTCTTTCAGAATTTCTCCTGTAATTAAATCGTAACCAGGAGCTTTTTTCGGTATGAGCTTTTTTAGTTCTTCCTTGAGCTCTGACATGGTAGCACTTCTCAGAACATAATTGTCATCGTATACGTCAAATCCATTGTAAGTGACAGGAAGAGTTTGACCGTCGAATGGCTTAAACGTTTCTTCCAAGTAGTCTGCGAAGAGATTAGTTTTCTTTTTATTTTCTTTAGCCCACTCGTCTCCATTCTTTCGGATTGGCGCGTTAATTATGTTAAATATGGTTCGCCCTTAACATTTACCAATACGGCAGTTATAAGCAGAGAGGAATCGATGAAGTGGATGATCTGGTTGATCTGAGCCTCTCCCCTAGCACGATCTTTAGCCAGCTGCCTCCAATTTCACACGCCAAGTTGGTTGAGATCCCTTTCAAGTTGTGTGTCGGCCTCTCTTGCGTTGTCCCACTAGTTCGGTGTCTATTACTCTTCGGGAAGGAGCAGTGTTAACCATCCACTCAAAATGGCCTAGCCGTCACTGGCTTTGAAACCATAGACGCCTGGCTGGACTCATGTCGCTGTACAGCCGGTAGAGTTCGTAAAACAGTTAAGGGGTAAACTCAGTTGGGATTTTGAGAAAATCGATCTTTTCTTGTTTTGGTTTTCTTAAAGTAGAATACATCGCAACAGCTTAACTTAATTTTGTATCATTATTGACGCAGTAATCGCTTTTTTTTTGGATTTTAAAGCATTGACATGCGAACCATGCAGACACAAGCGCATGCACTTAGCCTCTGTCTTCTCGAACTCCTACTCTCACCTCCCCGTCGTGAAATTCGGGACCCTAGTACCAATGACAGAAGATAGACGGGGGAGAGTGAGCCCGGCACTCACAACTCCGCCCACCTGGAGCTGCCTGGTTCCCAAAAAAAGTACATTGACTTTCGCTTCTCTCTTCAGCCGATAAACTCGCGGAGGCTCTAGAAGCCTACAAGGCAGATTTCACAGCCATCCTGGGATTGCGGTGGTATGGGCCGGCCAAAAAGACAATGAAAATCTGCGACATACACTTTGGCGAATGCTACGGAGAGCGAAGGCAGCGGTTATTTGGATGTGGATTTGTTGTTCGAGGTAGACTCAGGAAAAAAGTCTTAAGCTTTAAGTACATAAGCGAGTGCCACATAACAATCCGCATCAAGGCTAAATTCGGGAATGTCAGCCTAATCTGCGCACTCGCGCCAACAGAACATCAACAAGATGAGGATAGCAAGGTGACTTCTATGATCTCCTAGAAAGAACATACAATCAATGCCCCAGCTACGACACCACGATCGTTCTAGGAGATTTTAACGCTTAGTTGGGTAAAGAGGACATCTTTGCGAGAGTCAAACGTAAGCACAGCCTATAACACATCACGTCTGTAAACGGACTCAGGCTCGTGGACATTGTTACGGGGGACTTTGTCTCTGTAGCCAGACGGCGGTTGCCACCCCTCAACATCCTTAAAGGAGCCTTTCGGTCCCCTGATCAATCAATCGTCAACCAGATGGTTTACATTGCGATCGACGTCAGGCACTCCTCCAGCATAATTGATGCCCTTTTTTTTTGGACTCATTTGTTTTTATATACGCATATGTTATATATAAAAATTTACATATATTATTTTGCTTCTACGTTTGGTACCAATTCTTTTAATGTGTGACTACAAAAAAAAAATAACAAAAAAAAACAGCTATTTTTTGACGTTCCAACTGAGGGTACACCTTGAAAGTGCAACATGAACATTTCCTAACAACATAAAAATATATCAACGGCAACGTTGCATGGATGAAATAATGAGAGCTACAATCTAATTGGCTGCAAAACAAAACCAAGTGATATTTAGTCATTTATGTGTTTTTGAATAACTTTACGAAGTCGCATTTCTCAAACACAAAAGCGCTTTGAAAAATATTCATAAATGCTAAAGTGGAACTCAAACAACACACGAGAACACCATTACCCTCAATAACACTACGTTTGTACAAAGCGATTACCTTTAATGACTGCTTTCCTATATTTGATGTTAGTATATCACTTGCCAAGACTTCAGCGACACAATGCAACGATCCAACATCAAGTTCAAACGGGTAGTTCACTTGTGGACTTTGTGCAGACAGCTCGTTTATGTCATCAACTTTTACCGTGCTCGTACCGCTCATTCCTGCCTCGGCTGCAAATTCCATATCATTCAAAATATTCTCCTTTGCCTGCGACAGAAATAACTCTATTTGGTCCGTGTGCTTGTCATCCTCGTCAATTGAACAAATGGCCTCGGATAGTGAGTAGCAAATAGAAGCTCGCTTATCATCCTTCACTGAAATGAATGTGTGTGTAGATATACAGACAATGACATATGTGTAAGTTTTTACATCCTTCAAACTCTTCTGCCTTTTTTATCAACTCAGTATATAGAGCAGCGAAGACAATTTGCAAAAGGACCGATTCACCTGAAAGAGAACACTTTTAGACACGTGGGTATGTTAACGTGTGCAACTATGACACGTTAACATACCCAACGGCTTTGTTGACACAGATATAATGTCCTGCAGCAGAACTGCCACTTTGTACAGTCCATCCGGCATAACTTCCCACATCTCGGACACACACGTTAATGCCATTGACATTGCCTGGTACATACTCGCCCCGTTCTCGACCGCATTCAGAAGCGTCACAACAATACAATCAAGGTCGGGGTAAGCTAAATGCATTATGGCCTCCAGCCATGGCGGACGCTTTTGATTCCACACCTATGAACGTGTCATTATGAAATTATAACAATTGTGAAATAAATGACGTGACGAAGTGCTTACCTGACGCTTGTCAAGACAATCGCACCAGTTCGATGGGCCATTCTCCAGTGCGGTTATGAGGCATGTTTTGATGTCAGTTGCTTTGCCAATTGCACACAGAATGTACGTCAACGAGAGCACAATCTGGCTGTTGGTCTGTCCGACTGGGTCTAATTTGAAGATAGATTTTCTTATGTTTCTACTTACAATTTTAATAGAAAGCACCTACCAAGATCATTGGCGATCAGGTCGGCAGGATTAAAGCACTCTTGGCGACAGAGAAATGCTCCGCATTTCTCAAAGTTCCTTGGCTCGACAAAAGACAATCTTACAACATTTTTGAAGTTCTCTGGCAGCGGTAAGTTCGCTATCAAATGAGGCAAAATAATTGACGACAACTTGGCGTCCCGCATAAGAATAACCTAAAAATATTTGTTCCATTGTGATTAGCTAGATGAAATTGGAAAATTTTAAAGCTACACACAACACAACCTAACCTAACCTAACCTCCACAAGCGTTTCAGAGGGTTTCGTCGCTAAGGCCAAGCACACTTAGATGTTTGGCAAAGGTGTAGTGTCCCGATAGCACGCCTGTAATTCGTCGTGGCAGTCGCTTACACCATGAGCTCTCACCACATCAGCACCGAAAACCTACCACCTGAGCCGAGCAAATTCGGGGCAGTGACAGATTAAGTGCTCTGCAGGCGTATTTAGAGGGCTTCTCCACAGGCTTCTTTAGAGTGGGCCTCAGTCAAGTCATCGGCACGGTTCGTGTGACATTTGGATCCAGCCCTGTGGATTGGAAGTGGGGAGGAAAGAGAGAGAAGGCTGCAACGTAGCTTCATGTCTGCTCATAGGGAATACTTCCCAAGAGTCATTTACCTTAACTAATCGAGGTGTACAGCCCCGCGAAGGTACAGATATTGCCATCTGTTCCGACAGCCAGGCAGCCACTAAATCTCTGAGTGTAGTCACATTTAACTCCAAGAGGTCCCTCAATTGCATCCAACTTATGTCAGTGCCTGGACACGGTGACATCCCGTGACTCGCTCAACACCCTTTGCATGCGGAGCCATCCATGAATATCGCTACTAAAAAACATCAACTTAAGTTGAAAATGCCTAGGAAGGTAGGTAGGCGGTGATGCTAGTGAATTCACCAGCCTTCTTAGACCACATCGCTCCATTGCGATACCCACAGTCAGACTACTACCACCGATTGAGCACTCCAGCGATAGTGCCCTTAGTTTGATGCCAACGGCAAATGGTGTCTGGACCAGATTTGAAAACCAGATAATGGCGTATTAACTTGTTCCACAGGGACCACGCTAACCAGGAGCAGGCACTTAATCAACTGCGTCATCCAGGCGCTAAAGAAAAGCTTACTCACACTAATCGTAGATGGTCTTCTGACACTGGGTGCCTCATCACAAGTCAATATTGGCCTACTATCGATCAAAATGCTCGACCTGGTCTCATTGGCGTCATAACCGGGCACTATCTCATTGAAATTCATGCCTCTAGGCTAGGTACCTCCTATAACGATCCGCAGAAGTTGCAGAGGTGAAAAGGAGGAAGAAACCACACAATGCCCTCTCATCTCGCAGATGTAGTCACTTGGACGCCCCCCACCACACATCAGTCAACTTCATCGTTTTATTAAAAGCTCCAGATAATTCCAGATAGGATCTACCAAATCTTTCTGGTACCACAACGGGTCTACTTTTGGTCTAAGTGTAGCTACCTTTAAAGTAGTCAGCCGCTCTAACCTAACCTAACCTCCACAGGCGTCGCAGAAGGTTTCGTCGCTTAGGCCAAGCACATTTGGCATGTAGCCTGTCACTGTCTCTGAAGGCGTAGATATATATCCTCATCCGCGCCATGTATGGCAAATGTGTAGTGCCCCGTTAGTACGCCTGAAAGTTGTCTTGACTGTCGCTCCAGTTGATGTCTAACAACTTTTGGTACAAAACTGTTATTCTTTTTTTCATGCAAAACTTTATAAATAGTCACAATTATATTGAATGAACGATTAATGCGTTGCAATCGAAAATGGGTGGAGACCGTAAGCGAGTTTGAAAATTTGGCCAAATTGGAGTAACTAGCCAAGTCGTTCGTTGAAGGCACTAACCGCGAACCAATTGTGACGCAAGTAGATGCTTTCGATTCTCCAATTGCACTCAAAGAGATCGCAGACATACCAAGCAGACGATCCACCGTCGTCACAACTGAAAAGCTTTCAGCGGAATTACGAAGCGATGTCGCTCTTGACAAGGAGTCTGATGTGCTAGGCCAAAAATGCACAACAAGCACAGCCATCAATTCAAGACGAACTTAAGCCACTGATCACGATTAATGAGTTACAATCGAGCGAGTTTGACACTCTTATCCCCGAAAGAACAGATGACACAGCAATCTAAGCTGACGGCTCTAAGATGGGCGTAAGAGTCGGTGTGGGCTTGTCCTCAGAAGTCATGAATATTTTCAAAGTGTACAGACTGATAGCATATTCGATTATATTCCAAGAGGAACTATTTGTAATCTGGGAAGCGTCAAGCGTGTCTTCAAATCAAATTTGTATTGATAATCAAGCAGCCATCAAAGCTATTGCCTCCTGTGCTTCATACTCTAAGCTAGTACAGGAATACCGAGCTGAACTAGCGTCATTCGAAGACCAGCTCAAAATCTCCCTGATCTGGGTTCCAGGTCATAGTGGCTTGCAAGGAAATGAGAAGGCCGATGAACTGGCTATGCAGGGATCTGCCCTTCAGTGCTCACTTGCAGTGGAGGTGCCCATCCCAATACAAGAGTTAGGTTAGGTTAGGGGGTTGCTAGTGCATTTACCATCACACTTAGACCATATTGGACCATTGTGACACCCACAGTCAGACTACTACCACTGATTGACTACTCCAGTGATAGTGCCGTTAATTTGATCCCAACGGCAAATGGTGACTGGACTAGATTTGAAAACCAGATAAAAGCGTATTAACTTCGCTTTCACTGGGATTCGAACCGGGGACTCCGCTAACCAGAGTCAGGCACTCTACCAACTGCGCCATCCAGTAGTTGACTTAGATAGATAGTCAGGCGGCCATAAAGGCTCTGGATAAACCATCAATTAAATCGAAGATGGTAAAACTTTGCCGTCTATCTCTTAGGGAGATAGCGGTTAGATGCAGCCTAACCCTATGCTGGTGATTCTAGTGGTTTTCCATGCAACGAAAGGGCCGGCGAGTGAGCAAGATTAGGAGTGGGACTGCCACTGGCAAATAATCAGGTCACCCCATACCCCTCACTCCAAGTAATAAACACCATGTTACTTACAGATGCCTTCGAATCCGCTAATCGGAGATGGATGGAATTAGATAAATGTAGAACTTCGAAGCTTATTTGGCCCTCACTATATCCAAACAAAGCAAATACACTCCTAAAACTAAACAGGAATGTAATAAGCAACGTAGTGTGGGGATTATCACCGGCCACTGCCGTCTCGGTATCCATGCCAGAAGAATGGGCGCCACCCACAACGACTACTGCAGAAGCTGTAGAGACGAGGAGGAGGAAAATACGCTTCATCTCCTCGGCACTTGTCCAGCCCTTGCAAAAACTAGAAAAGATATACTAGGCAACTACGTTTTCAGTAACCTAGAGGAAATGTCACACTTAAAGATATAAGACATCGCTAAGTTCATTAGGAAAACTAATTGGCTGTAAATCAGCACAGGAGTGGACTTGGCAAAGTAGGTCACTAGAACACCATTAGGTAGTCTCTAGGTTTATTTAATTTTCTTGAGCGTAGTCCCTTCAAGAGGAGCCGGTGGAAAGCACCGGGTAGTGATAGCACAAGGGATCTAACCAGGATCTAAATGGGCCACAACTACTACAGTGGTGACAATGACCCTAACGTAACCTAACCTTACCTTATACTTAATGACAACAAAGAAAGCATAAGATTGCTAACGAGCTTCCTTACAGGCCATTGAGGCCTTAACAAATTAAACCTGTGTCAAGACAAGGTTTTTCGGCTTTACCTTGAAGTGAATGAGACTTATGAGCACATTTGTGTGAATATCCATTCATAAGGAGTAGCAGGGTCGCGAAACACGCGAACAAGACACTCCGGAAACGAGCAAAACCAAGCCCAAGAACCCCCAAACCCTAGAAGGGACAATCGGGGGAAAAAAAAACTAACCACCGCTGTAAGGAACGAGCAGGCACACAGCGCCTGGCCGAAGATTGTAAGAAATAAAAAGAGGAGAAAAGTAAAGGGGAAATATCATACGCTGAAAAACTCCGCCAGGTCAAGGCCGATCCGAGTTTCATAACGGTGAATCGAACACGAAAATAAGACGGACCCAAAAAGGCCACCTACTAGAGGAAACTGACGAGAGAACCGATCAATTCAAAAACATAATCGCAGATGTGGAGATCATGTGGAGATACGATCCTTAACACGGAAATCCACGGTCGAAATTAAAGACCTCGACGAAGTCACCACTAGGAGAGAGATCTGTGAAGCTATCATGGCCCAGCACAACAGTGATGTTCAGGCGGAAGCGTACAGACTCTGAGTAATCAGCGGCTTCCAAACCATCTCCGACGATGCAGCGTATGTTCCATCCGGAATTGACATACCTGCAAACGAGAGCCAGAGTGTGTACCTGAGGCGGCCCCCTGAATCGTCAGGTGGCAAGAAGAATAAAGACGGAAGAAAGGGCGGGATCGATGACGCTGTGGCAAACAAGGTGGGATGGCTCCACAAAGGGCAGGTGGACCCACTTCACGAGCTTACCAAGTCAGGCGGTTCTCGTATGCTACATGACCAGATCGAAACGCGACTGTTGAGGGGTCTGATCTTTCATAGCAAGCGTGCAGAAAGCACTACGATGAGCTGAAGCTCCAAGAAGGGACCAAGAGGCGGCCTTACGGACTAGAGTATAATTGCTAACCAGAAGTTCCGCAGGGAGATTGGCAGAAGAGTTCAGAGGTGTGGTTTAAGACGTAAGCACAAAAAAAGTGGAGAATAATATCCCACGAATCGTTCAAGCTGGTTGCCCGAGTTACAACAGACAACATCCCTGTAACTTAGGACAACCAACTACAGAAATCATAAATGTACATCCATACACATTTCTACGAATTTATTGAAATAAAAGGCAGTTGGCTCACGATAATACAGTGGACGTCCAATATAACGAATTATATAATGCAACACAGCCTTTCGTTATATCGAAAAAATCGTTAAATCGATCGTTTCTTTTTTGTTATCTAATAAAACACGAATAAGATGTAATGAAAGATTTACAATGAAATATATGTGCATATGTATTTATAAAAAATTACACATCCATCAGATGTTTTACATTAATTTAAACTTTTTTAAAATTTCGAAGAAAAATGTCTTTTATTTGTCTCTCCAAGCTTTTGTGAACAGCCAACAGCAATTCTTTGAATAGTCAGTGTGGTTCTGTACTGACCACTTGATGCAATTGTTGTTCCAAATGTCCTCGCTTTCATTTAATGACATTGTTCCATTGGACAGATTACTCGATTCATTACCCAGAATAAGTAATGCTTTTTTGGTAGATTCAGATTTGAGCAGAATTACAAACCTGTAATCTACAGGCAATAATTTGTTCCAGAAAATCGAAGTTTTTGTGGCTTTCCGATGATCAACGATCTTATATTCATTCGAATTCCAACTTATTTTTTTTAAATTTGGTAGCTAACCGTTAATGGCAACAAGCGATCCTTTAATTTCTTACGGACTTCTTGTGCCTTAGATTTCAAAATGAACGCGCTCTTCGGGATGTTGTTTCGGCGCTTCATGAGGAACCAGTTGAAAACAGCTTCTTCCATTTTTGGGAATTGACAATAACAGATTGGTTGAAAAAAAAGTCAAAATCCAACAAAAGTCAACTTGCGCTTACATACACGTTTGTACACATGTACATACATATTAATGTCGCATAACCATGTTATACATATTTTGCAAGAATTTACAAAGCATTCGTTAAAACGAGCGTAAAACAGTTCGCATCTCTCGTTATATAGAACCATCAATGGGAAAAAAATTCTGATTCGTTATATTGGACGTCCACTGTAACTGGACGTCCACTGTATATTGTATGGACGTGTTTTTATTTTTCTCTTCCAAGCTGTCTTGCCACTTGTATCTTAATGAAGATTTCGCATCCATTGGCGTCAACCATAAGAAAAAAATAAAAATAAAACACATACTCCTAGATACTTAGCTGGCTGTGAGAGTATGAGTTCACCTTTTTAAGAAAGGAGTTTAAACAATTGCATGGATATGCAATTCAAAGATATCACTTCAATATTCATAAACACCTTTTTGGGCCATTCAATTATCAAGAAATCACTTCTAAGTTCATGCCAAATCAAAGACACTCCGACGAACGCCTCAACTTAAACCACAGATCTATAGATGTGTATGTGAGTAAAAAAAATTGTATACTTACTTACTCATCTGCGTTCACTTTAATTTACCTTAACAAGATGCGACCAATCGGCTGCAGGAAGTGCCAACAGCACCTTTAATTCCAATGCAATTGCTGTATTCGGATCTAATGCCGAGAACGCTGTTACCCACTGACTAGGATGATCCTTTGGAAACAGCCTGGGCAATGCAAATATAATCCAAGCACTTGGCAAGCCCTTACGCGATGAAAACATTTCCATATTATCCAACCCCTTGCGAAAGACCTAAAGGAATATATTTTCATAAAATTACATTCATACGCAAAACGCGCTTGTTTATGTCGTTAAAGTAAAACAACACCTTCGATAGCACTCCAAGAGGTGCTCCGCGTAACAAGAGACAATAAAAGAGCTCTCGACACTTTGCATGAATATCCCGCATAATGATGCTCTGGTTATTAATTTGTAACCCTGTTTCATTTAAATATAATCCTGAATAAATTTCCATACACGTACATTCGCAAACGCAAAAACCTACCAACATATTCCGCTCCATTTTCGCTGATATGAGGTAAGAGTTCGGAAACGCAAAGCAGAAGGTTTGATATGTCAACCAGATGTAATTGCGACCGAGCAATGCTTGTTACTACCTGCAAGGAAAAAAAAGGAACACTTACATGCCAATATACTCTTGGATGAACATGCCTGCTGTATGTACGTACATTCGTATGTACACATTCACTTACATGCGAGTAACGAACTGTTAAAATACTTAGGGTCTCGTTCAGTATTCCGCCGAAGATGCGTTGGGCCATTTTCGGAGGGACAGAATTCCATAAATCGTCTTTTGTACCTCGTAAGTAATGCCACCACATCTGAATGGTGTACGAACCCCTTTCACACTCGAAAAATGGATGCGTATCCTCCCAGTCCAGGCAGTCGGCGTCTTGTACAATGTAGAGAAGAAGGACGCGGCAATGCAGATCCAGCAGACGTTCAGCTAGTGCTTCTGCCATTTCCGAATATTGCTTATATGAAATCTTTTTTTTTTAAAAACAAGATGAACGGTTTGTGAATTTTGGGAGGCATTAGAAAGCATTGCAAGTACTAGCTTACCTTTAAGGAACCTCCCTTCTCTTCTCCTCGTGGGGGGCAGTGTTTCGTGGTGGCGGCTTGAAGATACATTTTCAAAGAGTTTCTTATCAATGCTGCAGCACCAATCGTTGCAGTGAGAACAGAGAGGTCAGCGTGATCTAATGACTCCTGTGACAAGGCATGCAGATGTTGCATCAGTAGATCCGCGGATTTGGTTACCAAGCTGACAAATTTTTCTGGATCTGAATTCTTGACTGCTGTAGAAGCCTGCCAATTGAGGTAATTTATTGTACTTCAACACACAATAGTTTTGAAAAACTGAAAACGAATTACAATTGTAATAAATACGTGGCCACAGGAACTTAGAACTAAAAATTCGACCACTCTAGTGGCCTAGGAATACCGCTTTCCATCCCGATCAGTCTGGCGGTTTTGCGGAGGGCTGGACAAACCACCTCCAATCAACGGACGGAGTCACAAGGACGAGACGGAACGAAAAAGGACTACGATTTCCGAGTGCCCTAGGCCGCTCTTTGAATTGAATTTGAGAACTCGGGATACGTCATGGCAAGACACTAGAACTGCGATCATTAAGATCTATTGTACCCCGAACATTTGCTCTGATGCTTTCAAACATTTCAAACAGCTTTTCTAGATGGGATTTCTTGAAAGTCTCTCCCTGTTCTGTTTAGTGGGGTTCCATTCCACTCTAGTCTGTATGAGTATCTCATAGTGTTTTTAAAAGTTTACTTTGGGGGACATCAAGTCAATTCCCAAATATTGTTTCTTTTTTTGTAATTGTGGGTTATCTGTAAGCCGCTGATTAGCTGGAAAAGATCCTGGGATAGGCGGATATTACTGCGACCCAGAAAATATGCTGGTCAGGTAAAAGAATGATGAAGAAACAAATGCGACAAACATACAAACATTAATGGTGTCACAAAGGTTGCACCTAATGGGATGCGGATGCTTTGTGGGAAAACGGTTAAGGGGGAAGTTAGTAGAATTAAAGCTCATAAGTGATCGCCAGGATGTGATCCATGTCCAAGGTAAACTCTATACACTTAGACTCATAAGCCACACTTTCATACCGCCAAAGCTACAGTCTTCAGCTTCATCAAACAAGGTACATACCCCATAAGAGAATTCACAAAGAAACCTATCGATCTCCGGACGTTCGAACCGACAACCAAATCGTGCTGTGATCTACATTGGCTGCTTAATCAATGCGGATAGAGCTAGAGCCTAGAGCAATGAAATATGATACTCTGCAGTATTTCTATGTCGACCACAAACGTCAATGTGGTTGTACTGCCGCTGAAGCCCGTATGAATACCTTTTTTAAACGTATTTTTCTTGAACTGAATAAGAAAAAGGACAGCAAGTCTTTTTTAAGAAAGAGACGACAATTATTATGCAAATGAACATAAACTAGGTGTTGTGCATAAAAACTAAAAGATCACTCCGAGTGAACACTCAAGAGTTGAGTAGCTTCGTTAAAGGGAGCACTCAATTTGGTATGAATGAGAATTTTGCTCAAAGTAGGTTCCTTCTCTCAAGTTGACGTTTGAAAACTATAATTCCTGAAATTGAAGGGTGAGTGAAAGGTGTGTGAATGTGGGTGTAAAGTATATGCAATAATGTTTTAAGCGTAAATTTTTCAAGCTATGTATACACCCACATCGCAATGGCGCGTTCGGGCGTTCGGGCTTTGACATTTTCAGTAGGATACATGTAAATCATATGTTAAAGTCGAAATGGGACGGTCGTGCGTTGAATTTCCACAGATCGTAATATCGTAAGCGCGAGCACAAATTTCTAGATAGAGCTAGTTACTATCCAGTCACTCGGGGTTTTTGACATTTGTGAATCATGTTATTTCTAAATTTGAATTTTTGGCAAACAGAGACGATTATTTTCGCAAGTAATTAATTTTTTCTATAATTTCATATATTTCTTGAAAATTTGATTTCAAACCATTTCGATAAAACGCATAGCAACGCCTATCAAAGACGTTCTCCTGTATGGGGAAAGTGTGCAAAATGTCACATCCGAAAGTTGCAAATAGCTCAAAATAAACTTTTGTAAATGGTACTAGATCTTCCATGGCACTTTTCTACTGACGATTTGCTTGCTATGTCAAAAATGAAATAAATGACAGAAATGATTTCAAATTCAACCATTCTTTATAACTTATGATGTACATACTCCGATAACTACCTAACTTCCAACTTGGCCTCTGTATCTTAATATTTATTTATTTCTTTATATATTTATTTATTGATTTATTTATTTACTTATTAATTTATTTATTTCTTCTTCTTCTTCAGGTGACGCTACAGTCCGGGGTGGACCTGGGCCTCAACCAGTAAGCCTCTCCAGCCGGCATGATCTTTTGCCAGCTGTCTCCAACTGCGCACACCAAGTTGGTTGAGGTCCTTCTCCACCTGGGTGCTCCATCGGTTCCGTGGGCATCTTCTATTGCGTTTTCCCACTGGTTCGGAGTCGAAGACTCTTCGGGCTGGAGCAGTGTTGTCCATGCGCTCCACATGGTCCAGCCATCTTAGGCGTTGAATCCGTAGACGCCTGACTAGGCTCATGCCGCTGTACAGCCCGTACAGTTCATGGTTGAATCTTCTTCTCCAATAACCATCAACGCAAACAGGACCAAAGATTGAACGCAGAACTTTTCTCTCGAAAAGACCAAGTGCTTCTTCATCCGCTTTTGATATTGTCCATGCTTCCGCACCATAGAGCAGGACAGGGATGATCAAGGTGTTATATAATGTTAACTTGGTCCTTCGAGAGAGGACTCTACTACTCAATTGCCTCTTGAGCCCAAAGAAACAGCGATTGGCAAGAGTAATTCTGCGTTTAATCTCGGTACTGGTGTTGTTCGTACTGTTCACTTGCGAGCCGAGGTAGACGAAGTCCTTCACTACCTCGAAGTTATTATTAATTTATTTATTTACTAATTTATTTATTCATTTATGTATTTATTTATTTATTTGGGTATTTATTTTATTTATATATTTTTTATATATTTACTAATTTATTTATTTACTTGTTTATCTATTTATGTGTCTTGTATATCACTGGACCGCGGAAAGTGGACCCTGGACCTCCTAACACTAGACCCTAGAAGTCTGGTTTGGTACACAGACGGATCAAAGATGGATTCTGGGGTGGGGGCAGGAGTCTTTGGACCCAACACAAGGATTCCCGTACCAAAGGGTTCGAATCCTACAATGTTCCAAGCCGAAATCCACGCCATCGAGATCTGCGCCAGACATAACCTCCACAAAGGTATCAAGGGCGTAATAATACAAATATTCTATGACAGTCAAGCATCACTGAAGGCACTTTCGTCCAATCTAATGGATTCCAAAAGAGTCAAGTGCAGCTATGACCCACACAATATCCCTGCCGTACACAATAAAGTAAAACATGGCTGGGTGCCTGGACATAGAGGGATTTTAGGCAACGAATCCGCAGATGAGCCCTCATTTCATTTTTTGAAGGCTTTTCAGTTAATCTGTCAAAGTATAACCAGAGATAACCTATAATAGAGATATCCAACTTCTAACTCCCTTGCCCCTTGATTTCATCTGACAGCGGTTTTTATACGCTTTTAGTCGCCTGTCTGTGAATACGTGTGAGCTCTTGAGAACAGCTGTGGACCAGCTGATACCCTTCCCCACCTAAGTGGGGTGAATTAGAGTTTTTATTTGAAAATTCGCTCGTTAATTGAACGTTTTTTCAAATTTCGGTGTTCAATTTTCAACACTGTATTGAGGGTAAACGAACGAACAAAGCTTATGTTCATGAAGTCGATTCATTAAAACTTTGAGCAATTTACAATCTGAAATACTTGGACATAATTAATGAATGCACAATATAGTGTGAACTTTTTCATATGAATAAAAATGAATAATACATTCACACGTTCAGTTAACCAATAATAAAAATATTATTGAAACGTGAATCACAAATAAGAAGTTTTTACAATCATTTTTATGCATTAGTAATAGTTGCAATATTTGTTAAATTGTTGTTATCAAATTGTTTAAATTGAATTCATGAGTTTTTTCAGAATTCATGAATTAAGCGTATAAAGCGAACTTCATTTTTTGAGTTAATTTGTCAGGTATGGTTTATGAATAGGCTGTATATACACTTAAGAATTAATTTTAGGTCAAATAGTTCCAGTTAAATGGCCATTGCAATACATTTTTACTCACGAAAGTCCATATAACAATGGAAGAAAATTCGTTTAAAAATACTAGTCAACTTTTGAACACCCTCCGAACAACATACCCATGTATGTGACATGGAAAGTACATGGATTCCCACTAAATTCATGAATCTGCCGCTTTTTTCCCACAAAATTCACGAATCGGCTGCCATATTGTGGTGAATTGGCGAGCGTTGTAAATGTATAAGTGAAATACAAGGGATTACCACTACATCTTCCTTGTGGGCTAGGGGAAAAAATGGCCGATGTTGGATATCTCTATCATCCATTATCTCTGGTATAACTCTCCCGAAACAGTTCTCTCCTTGACGTTACCTCCAATGGCCACTCAACTTCTTCAAGAGTCCACTCAATACATTTTATCTTTATTCACACAAAAATGGAGGCAAACTCAAGTGTCAAAATTTGTGAGTGGAGGGGTTCTTGTTAAACTTAATTAAATTTACTGTTTTTTACACCAATTGGAGCGTTCCGTCCAAATGTCGAGAAAACACGGACACTGAATTTTTATTCACACCACCCACTGTCTGTTTAAGGTACGTACACGTACGGTAAATATGATCTACCGTATTCTCTATGTACTCTCGATAATGTGAACACAGGTTAGTGTGAACACCGGATAACGTGAACAGATTTTTTTGTTTGCTTGAGATCTCTCAGACGTGAACAAACCATGAACACTCTAAAACGTGAACTGTTTGAGAAAGCTGTATTTTAGCTGGAAATTCCTTATTCTTGGTACAATACTTAGGGAAAAGGATTGAGAATGCTTTTGGAGACGAAGAATTGACTGATTTTGTCCATTAAATTTCGTATCGGTAATGCCCGTGTTCAGTACTTAATGTTACCTTTTATTTCATTGTGGGTCGCCGTGGCATACAGGTTTAGGCCAAGCACAAAATACCGCGTCGCCCTGCGTCAGTGAAGTAGTAGTAGTCCATCACACGTCATTACTCAACATGTTGGATATTTTTTGACAGAGGGGTGCGCTGTGACATAGATTTTCTCCCAGATTGAGAGTTTTCTTCAAAATTGAGAGTATTTTGTGTGAACAGTCATTTGAGAAATGATTAAAGAAAACTGATTAAAAATAATTTAACGACAAAAGTCATTTCAAATGAGTGTATGCAGAAAGACGGAAATATTGTTCATCTGGTAGATGAGAGAGAGAACAGCTGATAAATTGAGTATTTATTTCAATGCAGTGCGTCATCGCACTCTCTCCGTAACATGAAGTCGTCTGGCGCAGCACACTATTGTGTTTCAGGCATCGAATCCCACGCAGCTGATCCTCGCTAACTGGGTTCGATTCCCGCTACGACCGACATCATTTTTCCCGGCCCCACCTCATTGGAGTCACTGACAATGATCACAGAGTTATAAATGTCTAGATAAAGGTTCTCAAACTTGACCGTTCGGAGTCGGCATTAAACTGTAGGTCCCTTTCACTCATGAGAGAACAATAGCACACAAAACACGAGTGGTTGCTATAGAAGCTAGGCCCTGGCTTTCTACGGGTTGAAGCGCCGCCCATATTATATTATTATTTTTATTTTATGCCATAACCTTTCATTTTAACGTCTTGTTTAAAATTAAATAAATGAATTAAATATGCTGTTATGTAATCAAAAAAATGCTTTACTTTTAATTTGTTAAAGATAAGACCTTTTTAATTGAAAATCTATAGTGGGATTGCCCGCAAACGTGAACTCTTAGTTTATAATTGTTCACGTTATCGAAGGTCTACTGTATTTAGTTTCCAAATAGAGGAAAATAAAGAAATTTGAGGAAACAAATTGGCACCGGCTGAGAAATGTAGGTTGGGTTACATTTTCATCAATCAATTATGTTTGAAGTTTTCCAATTAATGAGGCTCAAGCCAGAACGTAAACATACACACTTAATGACAACTTTAATGCTGTACTTCTTGACATCTTGAATAGCATTTATTACAGTTATGCACCAACAGCTAATTGAAGCCCAGCGGATCAATCCTAGAAATTTCAACAATACCCGCTACATGAATTATAGCGGAACCGCAACTAATCTTCGCTTTCCGGGTTCAGGATAACTTTATAGATTCGATATATTTGTTTGGGAAATTTGTTCTACCGTCCAGCCAATTAAATTCTTTAAGTAGGTAAAACAAAACAAAATGTCAAACAGGCCGTGTGGACCACATGTGTGTTGTTAGTTAGTCAACAGTCAGTTCAGTTGTGGCACAAATAATGCAAGCAAACAGTACTGTCCAATACAAAACTGGACAATATAAAATAACTTATTAATTTATAGACCGTATTTATAAACAACTTACATCATCTTCTTCGACTTCGTCGATGTTTGCATGCAGCAGTCCAGAATGTTTTCTATATGCCGCGTAGTATTCTTCTTCCCACCTTCAACATGATTTCAAATCAATTAAAAATGCAAAATGTTATCCTCGCAGCATTACCATGTAACTATTTTGATTGATGCGAAAGAAGCATATCGCGGGAAATCCAATTTCCCCCCAACCACACCTGGGCAAATTGGTTCTTGCAGTACACTTTGGTTTTGCTTTAACAAAAAAAGTTCAGTGCCTCAATTGAAATCAATACAATCGTGTCAACATGCTTCATTTCACTTACTTGATAGTATTGGAGATCTCTTTGCAGCAATATTGGAACTCTGTCCATCAAATTTCCCTCTTCCATAACCTCCATGATTGTTTTCGAATGAAGTTGAATATTACAATTGCGAATTTAATACTTTTTTTTTTCCAACAAACAAAAAACTTCAATTCGCAAGATGTTAATTTAAAGTGGTATCGATTTAACAACACCTGTAGCAACCGTATCCTTGTGTCTCCTTTTCATAACTGGCGAAGGGTAACATTTCATTTGTGATTATCAAAGGTTTCTGTTACTAGAGACGATGTAACGAAACTCTGATGTCTTTGAAATCTGAGTAACAAGATAACCAACGCTCTAAAGAGCTTAGAGTGGAAAGAAAAGTACTCTACTCAAGACCATTGTGCCAATTTAATTTCTGGATCCCTGTCCAATGCTTTAAATAAAGATCAAGAGGGTGGCCCAACTAGTTCTTTTTTAAATCATGGGTTATTTTCACACTGGCAGCTGTATCCCGCTCGAAATCTTGACAGAAAGTGAGTATCATACATCCGCGGAACGAAATGAGTCTCTTTACGCTGGAAAAACGTTGGAAGATATTGAAAAATTAATTTCCAAAGTGAGTGTTATGTAGCCCAACAGCGCCTTTTTTTAAAAGAAGTTTTGACCGAAATGAAGCACTCCCCGCGACTGCTGTATGCAAATTTGTGCAAAGTGTCCGTGATCATACGGCACGCACAGATGAGAAAGTGGCTGTTGTAGTCGAGTGTGTGAGTTCTTTGAATCATCCAAGCTATCGGTGAGCTACAGGTAGCACACACAGCACAAGTGGTTAATTTTGCTGCTTATCCACCCATGTCATTACAGCGATAATTTCTATTTCGGATAGCTATCTTAGGCGGAAAATCCCCTTGAGCGGAAAAATTCTCACGACCGTGGATCTTGAATTGAAGTTCCCTACATTTTATATTCCCCTTAGCGGACATGACGATAGCGATTTATAAACGCAGTGTGTCATGCAAGGTTGAAGACCCCATTTTTGTCCAATGGCTATCGTGTTCATATATAAGGGATTTATGGCCTTCCTTACACTTTACTCTGTGTTGAGTTTCCTGTTTAGCCTACTGTCCAGTATAAGGCCGAGGTATTTATTAGTGAACTTCCGTTCGTACTGGTGCCATTTAGAGTGCAGGCGCGATAGGAGGGATTTAATATTTCCTAGTGAGTCACCACATTAGATCCCTCAGACTTCCTGAGAAAGCTATAGCAACATCGTCTGCATAGGCAATAGTCTTGCAGCTCGTCTTCTCCAGCAGAAGTAGCAGTTTATTCACTGACAGGTTCTACAGAGGAGGGGATATTACTCCTCCTCGAAGTGTACCCCCTCTGATCGAACTTTTTGCGGATATGATGACAGATACAATGAGAGGTTGATTCTTGTAAAGTATTACGATTCAGCCTAAAACCCCTTGGTGATCTGGCTACTAAGCTAGTCTATAATTTTAATTGTATTGTAACTATTCAATAAATAAATAAATAAAATTACGATACTCTCTTATTGGAAACAGGCACAGTACAAGTAGTCTACTGTTATTATTAGTCTCTGATGATTCAAAAATGTTGCATTCATTGGGCTGAACAATAAGGGAATACAATTTCAATTCAATTTCAGTTTAATTTCAATTTATTAATAATATAAGTAAAATGTAAATAATATAAGGTATCTTTTGTTGTACTCAGGGCTAATACATTAGTTCAAAGTGAAAAAATAAGCTAGAAATGATTAAAAATTGCCTATTTAAATTTTGTGGCAATACAGATAGTTCTAAGTAACTGGAAGAGATTTAAGGAATTTACCCTCACTGCTTTTGTCGATATCGAGGGAGCCTTTAATAACATAGAACCCGACGCAATAACCTCAGCACTCAAGAGACTCGGTATCGAAAAGCCTATAGTGACTTTTATTCACCGGCTTCTCAATAATAGAGTGATAAGCTCGAGGCTTGGTGGTATCACCACGATCCGCAAATCTTAAAACACCGCAGAATGGTGTACTACTGTGGAACATAGTGGTCAATGAACTGCCTGTAATACTTGAGGGGACTGGGTGTAAGGTCATTGCCTATGCAGATGATATTGCCATCGCAGTATCTGGGAAATATATTTTCATGATCAGGAATATTATTCAATCTGACCTATCCAAGCTAGTGAAATGGACTAGGTGTCAATCCGCAAAAAACGGATCTAGTCCTCTTTACTAGGAAGTAAAAAATCCCTAACTTTGACCCTCCCATACTATGCGGGACCCCCTTAGTGCTAAGTGACAGCGCTAAATTCTTAGGTCTTATATTAGACACGAATTTAAGTTGGAAGCTAAATATCCAGGAACCTGTCAAGAAGGCCTCCATGGCTCTTTGCTGCTGCAAAAGGGTCATTGGGTGCAAATGGGGTCTGCAGCCCCGAATGTTTCACTGGCTATTTATATCAGTAGACAGACCCATACAGCTGTATGGCGTCGCAATTTGGTGGACCGTACTCGATAAGAAAATTAACATCACTCCACTCACTAGAGTGCAGAGAATGGCTTGCGTATGCATTCGCGGAGCGCTAAAGACTACCTCCTCCGAAGCACTAAACATACTACTCAATCTGCCACCGATAGAACTAATTGACAGACTGACAGCAGCTAGTACGGCGATCAAATTAAGATCGCTGAGTAGCTGGAAAGAACTGTAATCTGGACATTCAACGATCCTACGCGGGTATGCCTCTATACAGATAGATACACTGAGCTCACTATACCTAAACTCTTCTCAGAGAAGATTTTCTCAACCAGCATACCGCCCAAATCTTATTGGGAGTCTAAACACCAGACGCTGGAAGGTCCACTGCGAATTCTTCACAGATTGATCGAAGATGAATAGTTATTCCAAGGATCTAAATATCCAACTATCTTTATGACTACCTAATCACTGTAGCGTCTTTCAGGCTGAAACTATAGCGATTAAGGAAGCCCTGTCCTGGCTAAAAAACAATGTAATATAGCGTACAGATATCGTCATCTGTTCCGATAGACAGGCAGTGATCAAACCTCTGAATTCAGTCACTTTTAACTCCAAGACTTCTCTTAATTACCGCCTATGTTTTATCGAGACGGCCAAGTACTTCAACATCCAACTTATGTGGGTGCCGGGACACTGTTCCATTCCAGAGAATTGTGAAGCGGACGAACTAGCAAGACAAGGCTGAAATTCTGTACTCTTTACGGGTGGAGACCCACCCTCCACGCCTATCGCTACTATAAAACATCTGCACTGCGTTTGAAACCGCGGACGGAGAGGAGGCACAGGATGCCTCATTACCAAACAACTCTGGCCTATGATCGATCCCAAACGATCGCTTAGCTTGATCAGATAAAGCAGGCCAAATCTCAGATCTCTTCTTGGCGTTCTAACAGGGCATTGTGCCATCGGAACTCACGCCTCTAGACTAGGCCTTCCTTATAATTATTTCTTTCGAAGCTGCATGGACGAGGATGAGGAAGAAAACATTGTACACTTGCTATGCAGCTGCAGTGCTCTCTCATCCTGTAGATTCAGACATTTCTTTGGTAATCTGGCTGAACTGAGCAGCAATCAGAATCAGCCTTCTTCTTTGCTTTATCAGAAGCACTAATTGATTTCCGGAATAGGTACCCTTGATACGTGTGGTAACACAATGGGCCTTCGCTTGGCCTAAGTGTGTCTGCTGTTCTTCTACGCGGCAGTCAGCCACCTCAACCTAAAAACTGAAAGAAAATGCCATAGTTTAATAGCATAGACAAAAAACAAACGGGAGGAGTTCAGATAGGCATAGAGATAAGGCACAGTGTTCTATGAGAACGAGCAAAATTAAGTTTTTTATATGGATCTTACTCGCAATGATTCTATGTAGGAAAATACAAATGTATGCATCAAGGTGTTGCCTTAAATTTGTATTCAATAAGCCAGTGACAAATTGAGATACATGGTCATAGCATCGCAGACCATGAATATACCTTACAGAGTCATTAAATGCAAGAAGTGACAAACTTACAGTAAACAGACTCAGCATTATGTTATTAGAGGTAAGATAAGAGTGCTTACTATCCGGTGAACTATCCGGTTGTATTCCTCCTTTTAAACGGGATACAAGTGCATCTAGGAATGATCACCAGTTTACACTCCAGCCCAGTTTTGGACGAACGGCTATATACATCTTTCTTTATCCGTACCACACGGATGTCGAATGCATTACCCAACTCTATCTTTTCTTCTCATTGTTCTCACTGTTCAGGGATTTAAAATCAATGTGCATCGGTATCTCCTTTCTAAGACATTCCTATGTGTTCAACATTTAAAGGGTATTCAAATCAACTTGAGTAAAAATCATACATGTTGATCCTCAATCAAATAAAAACTAAAGACGCATCGCGGTGAGACACTGTTAACCATAATGAGACAATATTTGCTAAAGAATTAGTTCAAACTGCATTATAAAACGTACTACCTTTTGATGCCTTTGAGTACGTTTTTCCCACGCGATGAGTACGCTGCCTTACCAAAAGGGAGCGAACGCTGAGTCAGGATCAACCTCACAGTTAGAGTCATTCCTAGCCTTGGAAACCCCAATCTTCCTTAGGTTAGTTACTCCACAACTTCTTTGGACGAACAGATGTGCTTAATTTATATGCGAAATCATTTCTATTGGAATTTTTTATAATTAAAGTTAACTTATTACGCATCGTTTTATAAGCATCCCAGTTGGGTTCTGATGGTCTATGTTTCAATTTACTATTCAGTTTGTTACTAACTTTGATGGTGTTATCATAATGACAAACAAAAAAAGCTAATTCAATTATATTACAATATTAGTGTAATCATATGCTTATTTTAAAATCAAGTCCAACGTACTTCATGAAATGAGAAAAACAGAATAGGAAAGTTAAAAGTGGAAACAGTCTATCCTAGGATAACCAAATATTACGAGACAGCAGCTCTCCTGTATTACCTGGCGTCTCTGCAGCGGAAATATTTCCAGCGACAATGTTTCAAATATTATCTACGATGAAGTTGTTAATGAAAAGTACACTAGGCAACCAAAGGGGGGAATCGTCTGCCAAACACATGGTTACCAAAGACCAAAAATGTGAATTCCACCCCCGCAAGTGGAAACCGTAGTAACAAAAAGTTTTGTTTCAGTCGGGCTTCAGTCTCATATGAGTTATTTTTGCTTCAGTCAATCAGAAACCCAAGCCGTGCATACACCGAGTCTCGTTTTTCCTATATTCCGTATATTTTATAGACAAGCGATCAACTTCACATGGCGGAGGATACGGAAGCTGCTGTATCGTCCACGCTTAAGCCGCGTGCAATTGTTGGTTTCGACGGCGGGGTTGTTTTTGGTCTGAACTTGCATCCGGACGGGATACACAGCATCATTCCACTGGGCAGCAAAGTAGTCATATTAGACACAAAAACAAGTCAACAGGAGTTCCTCGTGGGACACACTAACATTGTTTCCTGCTTGCACGTCTCGAAAAGGTTTGTTTCCCTGCGCAATAAAACTTTTTTTGTAGCATCGTCTTGATTCATTAGTGGAAAATATGTGGCGTCTGGACAACTCAATCACATGGGCTTCAAGGCGTATGTCATTCTTTGGGACTACCATGGCAGAAAGGAGCTTGCGAGACATGGTCTTCATAAGGTATAATTATAACAACAAACAAAGAAATTCCGTCTTTAACGTTTGCCTGTTATTTTGTGTAAGGTTCGTTGTGAGTCCATTTGCTTCACCGCTGAGGACAAGTACGTGGTAAGCGTAGGCGGCATCGATGACGGTTGTGTCATAGTTTTTGATGTTGAATCAAGGTTTGAATATGTACTTCAATATTTGATTGTGACTTGTATATTTCTGTTTTTCAACTAGAACGCCCATTTCTCGCGTTGTTGCTGTCAATAGCACTGCTGGATATCCAACGTACGTCTGCGGACTGCACAAATTCCCGTCGAAGTTCATGCTTGCTGGCGATCGTAAGTTTGGTTAACATTTTCTATTTATATCTTATACTATTTATATTTTTATACTCATTCTCAGACCATTTACGTATGTGGACAATTGCAAAGGACAATGGCAAACTAAATGTCCAAGAAGTTCAAACGGGACGGCATCAGCGAAAATATACTTCAATGGTTATGGATAAAAACGATGAGAATATATTTATTGGCACAATGACCGGTGATGCGGCTCATGTGCAACTTCGATTCGAAAATGGCACTCAATCAGCTGTTTTGGTTGGACTTTATGGAAAGCACAATCCTAGAAAGCCAATCGGAAAAGACTGTGAGAAATATAAAAATGGAATTCGAGAACTGGTTCTAACTGATGATGGCCGTCTGCTGATTGGCGCCGGTGATGGCACCGTTGAATTGGTGGAATTTCGCAAGGAATGTTTTAAGAATTACCCAAATCCAACGTGGCCTAAATTTAAACCTGTAAGTATATTTCTTAATCATTGAAAAGTATTTGGGAAAATATGCGTGCACTATTCTGATTTGACGAATATGCAATGACTAGTTGCTTGCAAGCCATGGAGTAAGGAAACAAGGTGTTCTGGACAGCTTGATAAAACCACCATCTTTCTGGTTTTTGACCTCATTCAGGGTACGTATGTGGCATTGGACAGATGTGTTGCTCAAGTTTACAACACATTCAATTTAGCGTGGACAAAGTGAAAAATGAAAAACTCGAATTCAATTGCAAATTAATGTTCGATGAAAGGTTGTATTGATGTAAGGTTATTAATGGTATAATAAGGAAATTCCCACAATGTAATGAGAAAGGTTGTAGATTCTGTTCTTATTTTTAAATATGGGAAATTTTTGTAATTCCGCCTTTAAATTTCTGTTGACATGAAAATGCCCGCGATGAATTGACGCATCGCCTCAATAGACTGATATCGATTTCGTTGCGTTTTTGATTAATAACCCGACGCACAGTGGTCCGCTTTGTATGGGAGGACGGAAATTATTTGTAGCGGTTTTTTCCACTTTTGAACCACTGAGCGCCGTGCCCGTAGCTGCCATGGAATTTGTGGGTATGTCGAACCGTCGAACCCTTCCCGGTACGACCAAAATACTTATCACGGCCCCACCTATTTTGAGTTACTGACAAAACTCAAAAAGTAATGACTGTCCAGAAAAAGCTTCTCAATTTGGCCTTTCGGAGTCGGCATACAACTGTAGGCCACTCGTGCGAGAACAATAGCACGCACAACACAAATGGTTGCTGTAGAAAGTAAGGCCAAGCCTCTATGAGCTGTTGCGCCACCCTCTTTTCTTCTTCTTCTTTATATAAAGCTACAGTCCGGGGTGGACCAGGGCCTCACCCGGGGTGGACCAAAACAACTCTATGAGCTGTTGCGCCACCCTCTTTTCTTCTTCTTCTTTATATAATGCTACAGTCCGGGGTGGACCAGGGCCTCTCTCACCAGCTGTCTCCAGTCGCACTGAGGTCCTCCTCAACTTGTGTGCACCACCTTGTACGTGGACGTTTCCTGTTGCGTTGTCCCACAAACTTAGAGTCGAAGATTCTTCGGTCCGGAGCCTAAATGTCCATACGCTCTACATGGACTGACCATCCTAGGCACTTGATCCGTAGACACCTAGCTAGACCCATATCGCTGTACAGCACGTACAGTTCGTGGTTGAACCTTCTTCTTCAAATGCCATCAAGACAAACGGGACCAAAAATCGTACGCAGACATTTTCTCTCGAAAAGACCAAGTGCTTCTACATCCGCTTTGCATATAGTCCATGCCTCTGCGTCGTAAAGAAGGACTTATACAGAGTCAACTTCGTCTTATACAGAGTCAACTTCGTCTTTCGAAAGAGGGCTCTGTTACTCAATTGCCTATAGAGCCCATAAAAGCAGCGGTTGGCAGGAGTTATTCTGTGTTTAGTTTCAGTACTGTTTACAGCTGAGCCGAGGTAGACGAAGTGACGTTCTGGCCGAGTCGTCGATGTTGTGCGTCCTTTCGGCATATGCAATGTTTTGCTCTGCCAGACCGCCAGACCCACTTTAGTCGCTTCCGTTTCCAAGCCAACAACGCCTCGCTGTGTTCGACCATCCACTTCAATATCTCCCACGTATGCAGAATTTCTACAGACTTTTGGAAAATCGTGCCTCTTGTATAGGCCAGTGAGTTTTGCACGATCTTCTCAAGCATGATATTAAAGAATTCACATGACGGCCAGTCGCCTTGTCTAAATCCTTTTTTGACGTTGATGGTCCCGGTGAGTTCGTTACCGACCTTGATGCAGCAGCGAGAATTCTCCATCGTCATCCTGCTCAGTCTGTCGAGTTTGGCAGGAATGTCAGAACTAGACATGGCGTCTATGCACGCTGTCATATGCGGCATATGAGGACGGTGGATGTTGATCTGCATTGCTTGCGTCTTTTCCAGGATCTGTCGTAGTTTGAAGATGTGGTCGATGGTCGACTTCCCTGGCCTGAAACCACACTGATAAGAACCTATCAGGTTATTTCAGAATGGTTTCAGGCTATCACACAAAACGGCTGAGAAGATCTTGTTTGCGATGTTTAGGAGACTTATGCACTTATGCAGGACATCGTCAGTTGAAGCAATTGAAGGTATCTCCTTTCTTGTGGATCGAGCAAACGATACTGAGTTTCCACTCCTCGGGCATGCTTTTCAAACAGATGAGTTGGTGCATGTACTATACCAGCTCATCTTCAGCTGATCTTTTCCAGTCTTAAAAAGTTGGTCTGTTTGTTTGTTGGACGGAATTCTCTTCTATCATCGTGCATTGTGTGGAGTAGAACATTCTGCCTGATAGCGGTATTGGTGTCATCCTCGCCGTTAAACAGCCTGCAGAAATGATTCTTCCAAAGTCTCAGCATCAGCGCCACCATATTGTTATTGAAAAATTGTTTTGTTTGTTTTCAATGAAAAGAAAAATTACAAAACGTAATTAACATGACAAATGTAGTCTGTTGGAAAAGATTCGCAGGGTGCTGTGAAATAACGTCGAGCGAAATAATGCCGAATTTCAAAATTCGGTGTCATGAAAAATAACACCGAATTTCAATGTTCGGTCTTATTTCACTTTGCTAAAATGAATTCCAAGATTCCCAGTGTTATTTCACAGCACCGTTTTGGCAAGTTTTTCGGTAGCAAAATACATGACAAATGTTTTTGTACAGGACTTCCCAATAACTGTGGGCATCTCCGTTGAGTAGAGCTATGACGTCGTGTTCCTCTTAAAATGACTTTCCAAGCCAGTCAGCATGTATGGATCTTAGAATCGGACACCTCCCAACAAAGTGCAAGATTGTCTCTTCTTCCTATTATCCTCTTGAAAGTGGTACGAATTAAGTCCTCTCAATTCTTCACGCGTTTTTAATGTCCACCTTACGTAGAGTTTAAATTAAACTAATATTTAAAAACAAATATATTTTCTTGTGTCCCGAAATCGGCTTTTTGAAAGTACTACTACCTACTTAACCTGTGCATTCCTCTGATTTGGATCCATCTACCTATGCATTCCATTGCAGTCTGATTACGGACGTTATCTGCGCCATTTCTCTCTCGTGGAGATTATTGTTTTGTAGTTTATTTTGAAGTCATCAAAAGGCGGCAGATAATCCAATTGTTTTGGGAACTTCGAGTCTTGGAGTAGTTTCATAGGTCCTTTGCTGTGAGTTTTATCAGAGTGATTCCATTCTTTAAGTCTTGTGGCTGCGCGTGTAAGCTTTCCATAACTATCCATGAGCGTGCAGTAAAATTGGGCATGGATAGCTGTAAGCGTTGAGCTGAGTGCCCCTATAATGCAGATGCATGCCGATGTCCGTATTTTTCTTATCCTTATAAGCTTTTGTTTGACTTAATGTTCCGTCTAGTCCACCAGACTAGGACACCGTACATCAGTGTTTGCTGTATGCAGCCAGTGTGTTATTTTAGGTCGGACATATCGTACTAAAAACAGTAAATTTGTTTCAGCTTAAATCGATAAAGGTGAATGGCGCTGTAACAAGTATTGCTAGAGATTCTGCAAAAACCTACTACATCGGAACGAATAGCAGTGAGATATATTTTCTGAACATATCAACATTCGAGATCAAACTCATTTTGACATGTCATAAGGACGCTATTAAGGAAATTGCATTCCCCTCGTAAGTGCTCTCGTCTGGACCTCTGGTGGACCTAGTCAACAAATGTCAATTTTGGTTTTACAGGAAACGTTCAAGTGTATTCGCTACAGCTGGATATGAATCCATTCGAATTTGGTCAATGAAAAGACTGCAGGAGCTCCTCCGGATCGTGGTTTACAATTTCCATTGTATGTCAATTGTATTCACGCACGAAGGATCGAGTATAATTTCAGCCTGGAACGATGGAATAATACGAGCCTTCACTCCAATCACCGGCAAACTGATCTATGCCATACCAAATGCTCATAACAAAGGTTGTTCCCTTCGTGTGACCATTACGATCTTCGGATAATGTTTTACTCATTCAGGTTGCAGCGCCTTGGCACTCTCGTCGAACGATAAAGTCCTCGTCAGTGGGGGCATTGAGGGGCAAGTACGCGTGTGGAAGATCGAGCCCTTTCGACAGAGCCTAGTTGGGGTCCTGAAAGACCACTCTGGACCAATAAGCTCGTTGAACTTCAACAAATTCGACACTGAAGTGGTGTCGTCTGGAACGGATGGTTCGTGTGTGATATGGGATATAAAGTAAGTTAAAATCAGTCACATCTTCTGAACATCTGTCAAGTATTGCCGTTTTCAGTCGGATGACGAGAAAACAAGTTATTTGCGCCAACACGCAGTTCACGTGCGCTCGGTTCTACCCCACCGGAGTTCAGCTTCTGACAGTTGGCTCCGACGGAAGAATCGGTTATTGGATGGTAAGTGGAATGCCGGAAGAAAAAGTAAAATTCTAGTGTAATCATTTCTTCACTCAGGTTTATAATGGCAGCCTGCTGAGAGAATTGGAAGGTTCGGCGAAAGAATCAGTGAACTTCGTTGCATTCAATCCAACTGGAGAGTACTTTGTTTCAGTCGGTACTGATCAGACAGTCAAGGTAAGCAGAAGTTACGCCGCCCTTCGATTGTATCTTAATACTGCACATTCACTAGATTTGGGACTACCAAAGCGGCAACACTATTCTGACTGGCTTACAGCACGCGTCCCCAGTCACTGCGTGTGCATTTAGCCCATGTGGGAAGTTTTGCATTTCAGGAAGCTCAAATGGCTCTGTTATTATCTGGGACATCCCCAAGGTATATGTTTTATTGTCGTAACTTATTGACTTTATTATGATATGGATTATGCATTTCTAGAACCTTTGGCCAGAGACTCCACAACCAGCAGAAAAACAACATAGTCTCAAGCCGGGCGAAATTGAGTCAAAGGTGGTGACAAATTCAAAGCCAAAGGGTAAGAATAAGGAAAATATAAGTGGCCTTGAAACAAGTCGCAACAACAAAGACGGCCTTCAAACGGAATGTCCTCCCATCGATGGAACCGTCCAGCTAGATATAAATGAAAAATGTAATATGTAATCAGGAAATAAATTAACGACTTCTGGCATCTAGTCAAATAGGATCATATTGTTTCTTTAGGAATAGCTAAACACTTCCAAGAAACGAATGCACGATTAGTGTGCTCTCTCTGTTTGCGTTGACGGTATGTAGAGGAGAAGATACAACCACGAGCTGTACAGCGACATGACTCTAGCCAAGTGTCTGCAGAAGCAACGCGTAGGATGGCTGATCCAAGTTGAGAATACGACCCGAAGCTGTGCGACAAGGCACAGAGAACGCCCGCGCTTAAGGTTCCGCGCCCAGGTGGAGAAGGACCGCAACCAAGTGCGAAACTGGAGGCGGCTAGCCAGATGTCGCGCTAATGGGGAGCCTTGTTGGTTGGGGACCAGATCAACCCCGAACTGTCAGGAAAACTAATTGGCTGAGAATCAGCACAGGAGTGGACTTGTCAAAATAGGCCACTAGAATACCATTAGGTAGTCTCTAGGTCTATTTCATTTTCGTAAATGTAGTCCCTTTAAGAGGAGCCGGTGGAGTGGAGTTTAAGAGGAGCCGGCGAGTAATGATAGCACAAAGGATCCAACCAGGATCTGATCTAACCTAACATAACCCCGAACTGTAGCACCAAATAAAGAAGAATAAGAATCGAATGAATAGACGTATATGTCCAATCGTTGATGAATAGAGCCTTGCTCCTTGCGAATGAATGGGAAACGGCCATGTCATCGCAATATCTTCGCATATTCCCAACGTGCTTTCACGATTAAAGAACAGGTGACACGGGCTGGTCTATATATGTTGTCGAGCCAGAAACGATCTTTCGTACACCACCTCGGACAAAACAACACAATCGACAGGTAAAATTTTGAGGTAGTGAATGTGTTTGTCTACCTCGGGAAAATCGTACGAATGAAACCTTAGTGTAGATCCGACAAAGAATCGCCCGTGTCGACCGATGCTACTTCGCTTTTGCAAAATAACTGAGCGCAAGGGTCCTGACTCGAAAGATCACAGTATCATTCTCTACAGAATCCTTAGATTAATTAAAAATTCTACGTCGTCTATTAGGAAGGCTAGGAAGCAGAAAAGACAACCGTGAACTCTACGAGCTGTATCAGGATGTGGATGTGGTCTGGAAAGCAAAAACCCTCGGCTCGGTCTCGTCATCCTGGTTCGAGACGGGAGAGAAACCGAGACCGAACATCCGGTTAAAAAGACCTAGTTATCGCGGACGCAAGACAGTTTGGTTTTTAGGACTGGAAGCAGCGTCTCCAGGAGGATGTACTCCTTGGGTTACAGCCAATTAGTATTTTTTATAAATTTTGCTATGTCCAGAATTTTAATGCCAGATATTTCCAAAAGGCTAGTTGAATGAATATCAGCCTAACGTGTTTTTTCTTGTTTGCAAGTGCTGGGCAGGTGCCGAGGTAGTGAAGTGTAGTTTCTCCTTCCTCTTCGTCCCTACAGTTCCTACAAAAGTCATTGTTGGGGGTTCCCATTCTCCTTGCGTGTGTGCCGAATAGCCAATGACCAGTAATAATCCCAACTATGGTTGCTGATTTCCTTTCTATTTAATTTTAGGAGTGTGCTTGTTTATTTTGGATTTATTGAAGGTCATCTGCAAGTATCTAATTCCATCCACCTTGGCGTCGTTGATGACATCTGTAAGTAACAAAGTGTTTATGACCTGATGAGAGGGGTATGAGGTGTCCTGATTACTTGCCAGTAGTAAGACCACCTCTGTTCTAGCTAACTCGTCGGCCCTTTCGTTGCCTGGAATACCACTATGCGAAGAGACCCAGAATAGGGTAAGGTTTCATCTAACCGCTGTCTCCCTAAGAAAGAGACTGGACAATTTTGGCATCTTTGATGTGATTAATGGACCGCCTGACTGTCTATGTATATAGCGATAGATAACCCGTCTATCGGGTTCATTGACAGTAAGCGGACAGCCTCTTGGATAGCTTTTACTTCTGCCTGTAATATACTGCATTGGTTAGGCAATCGACGGGACAGGGAGAAGAAGATTTCATGCAAATACTCCCAGTCCGTTGCTTTCTTTCGTTTTGGATCCGTCTGTGTATACTTCCAGATAGATAGCTTCTCTGACTACGTCTGATGCCCAGTCTTCTCTATTTGGGATGAGTGTTTTATACCCAAATTCAAAGTCCATAACGGGCGCGATATAATCTGTATGCTTTGGGATGTTCGCATTCTTGATTATTTCCATGTGACCTAAACTGTGCATTTTGTTGAAGGTGTGGAGCGAAGTGCACCCGTAATGCAAATGCACGCAGATCTTTGTAGTCTACTTATCTTTCTAAGATTGAATGTATTTCGTAATGCTGGTCACCAAACAAGGATACCATATGATAGAATTAGTCTGACGACTGCTGTATATCTCCAGTGTGTCATCTTCGGATTGAGCCCCCATTTGAAGATCCTCTTGTAAGTATACATAGCTACCGCCGCCTTCGTAATACGGTCCTGAATGTTTGGTTTCCAGCTCAATTTACTGTCTAATACTACACCTAAGTATTTGGCATGACTAGTAAAACTTAGTTCATTCTTCTTCAACTTTGGTGGGATTAAAGGAGGTATTTTGTATCTTTTTGTGAACAGTACGAGTTCCGTCTTGGATGGATTAACATCTAGACCAGATCTTCCCCTCCAACTTTCTAGCTTCTTTAGAGAGGTTTCCATAATGTCTCTAATGGTTTGGGGAAACATGCCTGCTTCGACTAAGGCTATGACGTCTCCGTAGGCTATTAGCTTGCAGCATTTTCAGAAGTTTAAGGGTTTCCTCGACGGATTTCGTCCAGACCACGGCGGCCTTCTATTCTTCTTCTGTCTATTAACAGGGCATGTTGTTAGAAAGGTCATCAATATCAGCTTCCGAGCTTGGGTCGGAGATGACTTGAGAGATAACTCTAGGGTGCCTGAGAAGTAGTGTGTCAAATTTCCATCTTGGACGTTAAGTAGACCAAGTGAGTCATGATTACCGTTGGAGAGCACCTTGCAAACTTTAGCCGTTTCAGGTGAGTCTTAAAGTTTCCCGCAATAGGTTCTCCATGATTTTCTGTTGGATGATCTGAGTTCTTTGTCATATTTGGTGATGGCGGGAACCACACAAGTTCCTTGTCTTTTTTGTGTTCATTAAGAATTCAATGCAGTTGTCCCTCTATTACCACTTGTCGTCACTTGACCACTTTTCGAATACATTTTAGTCAACATATCTAGCTTCTGTCAAAATCTGTCAAAAATTCGTTTGCTATTCGAAAAATCATTGAACAACACAAATTCTAAAAATAAATAATCGTAATAGAGCTAGAAAAGCAAATATATGTAAATAGGGATGAGTCCTAGAAGAGCACTTCAGCAAGGCTTAAAAAGAATCATTCAACAAATTTCTATAATGAAGTCGATAGTGGACAAAGGGTCCAAGGTACCTTCGCTCAAGTCACCAGTCACCGGAGCAAGATCAATGTCTTCCTCACCAGGTAAAGGCAAAGTGGATGCAGTTCAAATTTTAGTCCTATTTTTTTATACTTGTTTCATTCAGAAGCTACCAAATCAAGCTTTTGGAAGAGAATCAGCATTTACGGTGCATTTCCAGTTATAGGAGCTGTCGCTTGTTCGGTTCTTCTTTCCATATCACAGGAGACTGAGAAGGAGAGGCCACCCTTTGTGAAGTACGAATATTTAAGAATTCGTACTAAGCGATTTCCATGGGGTGATGGAACCAAATCACTGTTTCATAATCCCGATACCAACCCCTTGCCTGATGGATATGAGGATGACATCTCAGTTATTTAATTGGACATGCTCTCTTGTGTTTTCTTTATCCAAAGTGCACTTTTTAAAAACTCTAGTGGCTGTGAAATGTAGTAGACTCGAACAGGACTGCTGCGGATCTCCAAGTGCATGTATGGAACTCAATAATCTTGTTATTTTCTTCATCACATCCCCTTAAAATATATACTTAACATACATAAATACAAGTACAATGAAGAAAGGGTACTTTCCTACCAATTTTCATTTCACAATTTGTAATTATTATTATTGATTACTGTGTGAACATCTAGAGCCATTTTGCCCCGCACTAATCGCCACGTACCAGTGCTACTTCCGGCCCGGCAAATCGACTTCACACTAAGGCAAATCCTGGAAAAGGCCAGAGAGTTTCAAATCGATACGCACCACCTCTTTATCGAGCTTAAAGCCGCATACGACAGCATTCATCGCAAGGACTTATTCGGTGCGATGGCCGAATTCGGGATCCCGGGAAAACTGATTCGGTTGTGTCGCACTACGCTAACAAATACGCGATGCACAGTGCAGTTCGACACAAGGACTTCCGAGCCGTTAGAAACCTGCACCGGATTTCAAAAATGTTTAAGGAAGCTGTCAACAGTAGAATTCTACATTTCATGAAGAGAACTCAATTTTTCATTCCTTAGAAGGAGGGAAGGAAGGACTCTCCACTGAATATACGCTTATCAATCAATAAGGGCCTGGATTCAAACACCGTGATTCAGGCACCGTAAGAAATTAACGAGGGAAGTCGACGAATCATAGTATCCGAAAATTGTATCGGGCTAAAGAAGGCAAAAAGCCAAGTTTTTGAAATATCAATATTGGGGTACCTCAGGAGTCTGCTTTGGGCCCGATTCTTTTCTTACCGTCAATTCCTCTTTTTTGAGCCTCTTCGATTCTGTTAGCCTTTTGAAACTTGTGCTCGATAATAACTCTGATGTTATAATTAACGCTGGACTTATCTGACTTTGATTTCCTCTTTCATACCGCTAATTGTGTTCGTTACAAAATGTCATATTGCACCTTTTCTATAGTTTCCATTGAGTCCATTTCATTTTATATATGCACCTCAAAACCATATGGTCACAGCTGTATCCTTGACTCGATACCGAGGGAATTAGCGTCACATCATACTGACTTTATGATTTATACTATTATGACTATCGGCACAGACGGTTCAAAGATGAATAAGGGAGTCGGGCAGATATCATTTAAGAAGATCTGAACACGGACAAGGGCATCTGAACAGTATCCAAGCAGAAATCCTCGCGATTAAGCAAACTTATCATCTAATCGGATCAATCGAACACACTGGGTCTGCCAATCGCGCGACAACGCATCTCCTTGCCGAAATCCAGTGAAGGTTTCAATCGGTTCGGAAGTCCTTATGTCGAACTGCGGATCAAATATCTCGGGATCGCTAATTCGGCCATTGCATCAAAAAGCTTCCCGCGGTGAATGCTGTCGTATCCGGTCTTGAAATCGACAGAAAAGGTGGTGCGTATCGTTTTGAAACTCTCTGGTCTTCTCCAGGATCTGCCTTTGTGTGAAGATTTAGTCTATAGTCGACTTGCCGGGGCGCAAGCGGCACTAGCCCACAAAAAGGCTTTAGACGTTCACACAGTACGTTGGAGAGGATCTTGTAGGCTACGCTGGGCAGGTATATCCTTTATAGTGCTTACAAGAGGTAGGATCGCTTCATTTGTGGATGAAGCATATATAGCTGATATTGCAGTCGTTGAACATACGTTCGTCTTCTAAATTTCTGTAGATGATCGGGTGTATACTTCCTACCAGAACATCGCCACCGGCCTTGAAGAACTGTAATGGTAAGCCATCTGCGTTGTTGTTCTTCAGCCGTTTAATGGCTGTGCCGACTTCTTCAAGACTAAGTGGGAAGATTACTTCATTGACTGGAGTTGGGATTTCTTCATTCCCTATCCACTCTCTCCCAGTCAGGCCCGCTAAGCATCCAACAGCTGCTTCCACTATTCCCTGCTGGTCAGTAACAAGGTTACCCTCACAGCTTCGAAAAGCCTGGGTGCCTTTCCTAAGGCCTGACGCCAGTCCCGCTTTTTAACAAGAATTAATTCGTTTTACCTTTAGTGTCTAGGGTCTTTAAGATCCCTTCATAAGTTGAAAGTCGGTCGGTCCGTCTGTTGTCGAGACTTCATAATATTAACGGACGAACGCATAGCTTGACTATAAAACAGTCCGGCCGAAAGAATTTTAACGCGTGACAACCGTCTTTTTGGTAAATGTGTCTTTAGCAGCAAATATTGCTATTTGAATTTTGTTTGTAATATTCGGAAATATTTTTTTTTATTTTACTTACATCAAGTATGTTCAAGGACTTTGAATAATTTTATTAAATAAAAACAACGAATAAAACATAACGAATCAACAACTCAAAAGCAGCCGCTGTACAATCACATTCGATTTGAACAAGCGCACATCTCTACAAGTCTACACGTCTATGCAAATGTCAACCGGAATTTGTATGTTAAGTCAAAGAACTGCCATTTATCACTCATTCCAAGAAAACCCATAAGACGATTACGATGCCTTTATAGGCTCCTCTGTGTTCACTATTTTAACAAAAGTATTTAGTGTTGTATCCTTTAATTATTTACAAACTACTTTTGCACTCTAGTTCATTAGCAGTTTAGTTATCGGTTGTTTCATTCAGAAATTCGTCGCAAATGAGTGTTGTGTGTTACTCGGGGTCAGATATTCACTAACTTCGCATACATAGTAGTTTATTACCGACAAAATTTGATTAATTTTGCTTTCATATCAGTTAAATATAACATAGTTTATTGCAAAAGTAACACAATGTCGTCACAAATAGTCGGAGTGTCTAAGGTTTGTTGCATTGGTGCGGGCTATGTTGGCGGACCTACATGCAGTGTGATGGCATACAAGTGCCCAGGCATTACGGTTACAGTGGTTGATAAAAGTGTAGAACGGATTGCCCAATGGAATTCCGACAAGTTGCCCATATACGAGGTGAGCATAATAAACATTGTTTACCATCCATTTGAAGACATTAAGCGCTGTACACTTTATGATTCAATCAATGAAGGTCGGTGGTGAAAAATTTACATACATCAATGGCCATCAAACACCTTGGCTTTGTGGTCATGGAAACCGCAATTAAAAGCACCATCTACACGTTGACAGACAAATTCATAAAAAAACACAAGTATTCGACATGTTTGAGAGACATTCGATCACGTCTGTATTTTTATTTTTTTTTTGTTTGTGCTCATTCACTGGCCGAGAAGTTCTAAATTGATTAGTGAAATAAGTGTTTTGCTCTGCGTATGGTCTAGCTTGTGTGAATTGGCACAGAAATATGTTCTACTTCCAAATTATTAGACAACTTGTCTTATTTTAGTCATAGTCTGATAAGAGGTAGTATACTAAATTTCGAAAAAAGAACAACGAACGGAAACTGTTGAAGTACGAGCAGATAACTCATATCGGGAATTACGGAGACCGATTGATATAAGTCCCTTATCTGAAGATATATTTAATTTCCTGGAAATCTAATTATTCCGTCCAATTTATCCAAAAGGAGGCAAATTAAAGGTTGGCGCTGGAATAATGCGATTATTTTTTATTTAATTTTAGTCCAATCGCCTCTTAAAGGCGAATAGTGAAATGAACACGGTTGCGGTGGTGTGATAGTTACTTCGAATTATTCTTAGGAAAATTTAATTCAAGACTAAAGCAACACAATATTGGATCTGGTTATATCATGTGTTCCTTTTAAAAGCAATTGTATCGAATATGGAACAAAAACGAGCACAAGTGATACATTTTAAGCAAACTGTACTCATGCAAAACACGATGACAACGAATTAGTTTCAGTCAATGAACCCATAGCCGAAACTTTATTCATATAGACTTATGTATTTGCTCTTGAACTATGTTTAGTGTGAATGTTGTTCCAAAAGATTGCTTTACTGCGTTAAATTAGAGTATCAACTAAGCTATGAGACTATTGACCCAATAACTGGGAGGTATCATCAACCAATTAATGGCCAAATAGCGACTCACTATCAAACATCTCATTCGGATGAGAGATTAAACCTGATCGCACAAGTAGTGTCTGCCAAAACATCGTGACGAACTAAACGCTCAGTCAAAAGCAAGTAAATTTAAATAATTTGCTATCACCGATCATGTCGAGTATGCATACGGCTGCTGTATAAAATTTGATCTTCCGATCAGTAGCTTATGATATTTGTATGTTGTCACCCGCTTATTAATAAATACAAATTAAATTAAATGAAGAACATTTTCAAATTAAAGTCAATTTGTGCCGCATCGAGGGATATTGTATTATGCGAACTACTTAGGTTAAGTTTGGTTACTATGGCTGACTGCCATGAGGGGCAGTCACACTAAGGCCAGAATATGTCCGTTGTGATACCACAAAGATTTAGTTGATCCTAATTCGTAAATTATTAAGTGCTTCTAAGGAAACGATGAAGATGACTAAATATACTAACCGTCTAAGTGCGTCTAAGTGACTAAATCTACACGAGGAGAGGGCACTGCAATTGCATAGAAGATTGGCCATGGTCTCTTTCTCTTCTTCATCTCTGAAACTTCTGCAGAAGTCGTTGAAGGGGATACCTAGTCTGGAAGCGTAAATACCGATGGCACAGTGCCCGGTTATAACACCAATGAGGGTTCTGAGATTTGGTCTACTGATAGTTATCAGAACGCGTGAGCCATATTTTTTTTAAGGTGAGGCACCCAGTACCAGTAGATCATCTACGTTTGGTGTGAGTAAGTGTTTCGAGCTTTAGTAGATGTATTGCAGTGGGAATAAGTCTTCATCCGGAAGGAGTGTTGAGGTAGTACCCTTGCTAGTAAGTTCGTCTGTTTCGCAATTCTCTGGGATTTCACTGTGTCCCGGCACTCACATAAGTTGGATATTGAAGTATTTGGCGATCTCGTTAACAGAGCGGCCTCGAGTTAAATGTGACTGCACTCTTAAAACAGATGTACTCATGGCTGTCAGAAGAGATCACCTAATATTACATTGTTTTTTTTTAGCCAGAACAGACCTTCCTAAATGACAGTTGGGAATCCAGATCCTTAGAGTAGACTCCCACCCCCACTAATTCGGCTATCTTCATCTATCTGTGAAGATTAACAGAGGACCGCCCAGCGTCTGGTGTTCAGACGGGCAGTAAGGTGTGGAAGGCATGCTGGTTGAGAAATTCTTCTCGAAGATGAGCTTAAATATCGTGAGTATCCGAATTTCAGATTCAGAGGGACTCCCCTGACAGTCGGTGATCGAAGACAGGTATTTTGTGTTTCTTGGTAAGGAGAACTAAATCTGTTTTTCGCGAACGAACACTTTAACCGCATACATTAGTCAATTCTCTAGTTCGACGATGGCCGAGGATTACTTTCCGCATTATACTCGTACATATTGAGCTTGTTTAGAACGTCTCATAAATACAGTGAACGCTCGATATAGAAAACATTGATATAGTGATCAATGCAATATAATGAACACACGATATTTTACACAGGCTATTCTATGTAGGGAATAACATGGCCATCACAATGGGTCCAACTGGACCTAAGTGAGGCGTGGTCCCACCAGGTCTACCCACCGACCCAACTTAACCTTAGTAGTGAACAAAACATCCTTTCGTTTGAAGAAGACCCGAAAGACGATTATATTCTTCGCAATTATTTAGCGTACAATGCTAACACAGTGGCTTAAGAAAACGTTATAAAAAACAGTTGTCAAAAATTTTAAGGGGCAAGGGAGGTAGAAGTCGGCTATCTCTGTAATACTTAATTTCTGAGTCGAACCTGGATAGTAGCACATCAACCGTGCAACGAAATATTGTGCCTTTAAGCGGGTTGCGCCTTTATCCGATATTCCACACAAGAAGACGAAAACGAAGGAAAGAACCAGATGCAGATCATCCGGTTTGCTCAGTGTCGTCTTGAATTGCTGTTTAATTATTTGGATTATGCAGATGGTTATTCCTTAAAATACTGCAAGATAATACGATATTCTTCTTTTTCTTCTGGTGACGCTACGGTCCGGGGTGGACCTATGCCTCAAACAACAAGCCTCACCAGCTGGCACGATCTTTAGCCAGCTGTCTCCAACTGCGCGCACCAAGTTAGTTGATGTCCTTTTCCACATGGGTGCGCCATCGGTTCCGTGGGCGTCCTCTATTGCGTTGTCCCACTGGTTCGGAGTCGAAGACTCTTCGAGCTGGAGCAGTGTTGTCCATGCGCTCTACGTGGCCTAGCCATCTTAGCCATAATGCGATATTAATTGACATAAATTCAGAGAAAAATTAACGAAGATGACTAACTACTTTAGCGCTCATTAAGTTTGTTTTATTTGCAAGAAGAATTGTTATTGTGTTCTATTTTTGATGAATTGCACGTAAAAGCATACACATTTGAATGAAATCTGCTTCAGGGAATCCACACACATTACATCGAGCCACATCGAGCATCTACTGTAGTTTCTAAGAGTGATTATGGAACAATTTTTGCATCATTGCCTGATGACGTCTTCGTTATATAGCAAAACAACCTGTGGTCAATTTGGATCAACATGAACTATTGTTGTTGTATACGTAATTTTGTCTGCCGAGCACTTCGAAAAACAAGTAGCCTGTTTTCTTGTGTTTGTTCGTAAAGCGCATGCAGTATATTTCCACAAAGATAACTTATGCAATCTGAACAAATAATGAAAGGAAATAAACACAACACAGATGTTTATGCTCTCTTCTCAAGTGAGGGACAAAAATCAGAAAAACTCTCAAAGCAGTCAACGAGGGAGCATTATATAAATAAAATGCTGTAACATTAATGAATCTTTGAGACCTGCCAGAAGCTGTAGGAATCTTTTTATTCTTGTTCCTATGGGGGTTTTTAATTAGAGCCCTCTCATTCACAAGTGCACGTGCTGTAATGTACAAACACTGAATAAAGATATGACACATGATGTTTTTTTTTATAATTAAGTTAATTTTTTTAGTTAAATGTCCATGGAATTAAGACACAGCACGGGCCGAAAGTATAGAGGGGTAAAGGCACATTGATCTTAAATGTTTGCGGATTGTAGTCTGTGCCAAATATTGGGTTGGGAAAAGGATTCCATATCCGTGTATTAGCACTACTGAATATCGAGTCTCTAAATTTAACTGTGCATCCGAAAGCAGGTTTAAGGGTAAGGTAAGGTAGACGGATGTGACTGGCAAGTTCCTCCGGGGATTTTATCTCACTTAGACCTCGAAGGTCCTTGGTGCTGTCACTTCATCGGCTTTTCCCGACATTTCGTTTAACTACTACGTTCGTTCACACTTTCCCTCTA
This sequence comes from Eristalis intricaria, assembly GCA_964034865.1. Classification (NCBI taxonomy): domain Eukaryota; kingdom Metazoa; phylum Arthropoda; class Insecta; order Diptera; family Syrphidae; genus Eristalis; species Eristalis intricaria. The sequence continues at coordinate 35,554,117 of OZ035875.1, forward strand.
TTGTTGCTTAAGAGGAAAATGGTGAGCATTCCTGGCGTGACGAGTATTGCGGAATGCAATTGAGCATCATTTGTTAAAATAGCGATAGAGAAGACTCCGTACGTCAGTGTTCAAGTGAGTCTAATGACAGTGCGATATTTATAATATAATTTTTATCGCTCGCTCTTGGATTGTGTCTAGTATGTGCAGAGTAGTCTTGGGGGCATCAGACCAGATATGAGCGTTGTACTCAAGCTTGGATAATGTCTGATTCTCAAGAGTTCGCTTGAGTGACAGAAGATAGCATGGACTCCACTCTATTGTAAATAATGCATTTACATAAATCGCATGATCGTGGGAGTCTATTCATCGAGTGCGTCAATGACAGGTACCTACAGTTACATCATTTGGTTTTGCATTAATGCACATCTGTCTGAGAAAGTAGGTACTAATCATTTACCGGCCATTTAAACCTATTCATGTGACGAATTCGATGATGTTAAAGTACGCAGGTGCATCTCGCAGAAAATATCATTTTTCTTATTCAAAGTCTTGTTTGCTGGGCATTCCGCAGCTCACAAAGGTTACAGTTGCAGTTGTTATGATGGACCAGAGAGACAATCCTTAAAATCCATTTTCCGGAGCCCATACAAGAGACACTGTGTTAATCCTTTCTGAAATCTGCCGATGGGATCCCCAAGACCAACAATATAAATAATATTGAATGTGTGTGGCGACAGTTCGAGGTGAACACTGGCCTAGCTTCTACAGCATGAAGGAACTAATAATTTTCCTATAGTCTACATAATGTTTTTTTTATCTTTGCTGTGGTATCAGACAAGAACATGAGAAAGGTTATTAATAGAACTGCCACCTTACCCACAGTAACAGCAATGGCTGCTTCTTTAACAGTCACTCAATCGAAAAAGGGCATTTGTGTACATGCATAAAATACTTGATAAGAGAGTTTGTGCCTAAGTGCCGAGTACATGTGATTAGAGTAATTTCTTACTAACCTCTGATTCAAACCACTCAATGATGGCGCCTATAAGGTTATATATGCAGGTCACACACAAGAACATATTCAACATTCCGTAATTTAAATGAAGTTCTTCATCAATGTGCATGACTAAGACTATCTCTTCAGCATACACTTAGTCATTGTGGTATTTTTTGACCAAGCAGACACAAAAAAAAATCTATTTCTTCCTAAGCTTGGGTGAACACAATATGTTTATATTTTTCATTCAGAGCATGTTCTAAACAAAAGAAAAAAGTGTTCTGATACAATATTTCAAGGTAAAGCAAAAATTCAGAATATGCTTGGCCAAGCAAATTCCAAAATTAAAAGTCGTCAGAAGTTTCTTGTGTGAGAAATGGGGTATACACACAAAACACGCATTGAGTTCGGAAACGCTTATCGCACTTTCCCGTCAGCCGGTAATCGAATTCATTCAATGGGTCTGATAGCAAAATATGAGCATTGGTTGCCCTGCATAAAATGTCTAATTTGATTTGTTTTTTTGTGATAGAAATCACGAAGCGCTGATCGAATCGACAAGATCGATTGATATTGTATACAAAACGGAAGAATGAACATTGATTTCCTGCCAACATGTACTAGACTTTTTTTTGATGTTGCCTCATGCACCTGCGTGTCGTAGAGGTCTTGACAAGTTGATTTTTGTGATGATTGTATTTAAACCTTCACCGCAATCAGAAATGAAAAATAGATAAAGAAAAGATGAGGGAAGGCTATGTTCATTGTGCACAAAAAAAACGAACGTTGCAAACTGAGAATGACATAAAATATTTTCATTGATGATCTCATCATCACTCATAAATATTCTACTCTAACCTTGTAAACTTCATGGCATTTATGAATTTCACTGACCCTCGACTGTCGATTTGAAAAAAAAAAAAAAAAAGATTCTAGAAACTTGCATAAAATAGGCTACTTTCGTGCCTAATAGCGTTTATTTATTATATCCTATGTAATAGCCTTGCTATTTTGTGTATGTTATATTCTGTATGTGTAAAAGAATTAAATATAAGTATATGAACTACACGAACATCAGATATGATATACATACAGGATGGGCTATCTAGTGTTTTTTCTTTGAAACATTTTATTTTGGACACAGACAGCTGTTTACCGATGGAAATCTTGACAAAAAGTCAGTATCATACCTCGGCGGAACGAAATGAGTTGCTTTACACTCGATCAACGCTGGGAAATATTGAAAACCTTTTTCCAAAGTGAGTGCTATGTAGCCCAAACAGTACGTTTTTGAAAAAGAAGTTTGAGCCGAAATGAAGCACTAGCGGCGACTGCTGTACGCAAGTTTATGCAAAACGTTCGTGAGACTGGTATGCTAGTGAACAACACTCATCGTCCCGTCGTCGTTGAGTGCATAGATAAGAATATGGCTGCTATGGCCGAGAGCATTATATAACCATTTTTCTTCGAAAATGAGGCTGGTAACAACATTTCGATCATCGGTGGGCGTTACAAAGCCAAGTTATCGACTTTTTTTTTTTTTTACTGAAATTGAAGACATGGGTTTAGATGACCTCTGGTTCATGCAGGATGGCGCTCCATGCTACACATCACACAATTAATCTTTTGCGCACCAATTTCCCAAATCGTGTTATCAGCCGTCTTGGCGATGTCAGATGTCCGCCTCAGAGCTCCGATTTGACATCTTTGGGTTTTGCCGAAAATCCGGAAACAATTCAAGAACTTAAGGCCAATAACATCTAAGCATTCCGTGAGCTACAGCCCGAATCAAGGTTTTGGAAAATTGGGGTGACAGAATGCGCCACTGCGAGGGCAGGCGAGGCAGTCACTTGAACGACGTTGTACTTTATAATTAATGGGAATGCTTAATCTTACCAATAAAGATAAAATACATTGTATTTCATTTAAAAAAAAGTTGTATTTGGCACACCCTGTATATTATTCATTTTATTTATATTATCCTCCAGATCCCTTAAACTAAAGTATTTTCTATTAATTTGCAAAACATACTGCATTAAACCCCACACCTTAAGTTACAGCTTAGATTATGATTTCTCTTGTCGGTACAAAACACTGTTGCGAGTCACTGACAATTTAGAGTTTCCATTTCCTGTCCACTCATTAATTTCAAACGATTCAAACGACGAATTTGTAAATATTTAGGCTCCATGCACTCGTGATAAAGGGTGTTCCAGAATGCAAAAAGATTGATATCATATAACAATAGTACGCTCAACAAAAGTGGCTGTAGAAGTTAGACCCGATTGACCTCGGACTGTCGCTACACACCTTTTATATTATTATGTATCTTAATATAAGTTTAAGAAGCTTGGTAAATCACTTAGACCATACTTAACCCTTGTTGTTTCGGCACGTGGATTACCATGGGGCCAATCTACTTGCCACAAAGAGGAAATCAGTTGAGCTTATTATGAAACATGTATACTCATAAGTACAAGACGAAGTTGGCTCTCGTCGTCTCTATTGCCTAGTACATATTTATATTTTCAACTTCATCTAAAGTTTCTGCGACAGCTTTATTATTATTTTGAGTTTGTAGAGACGCCATGCTGATGACAAATCCAAGCTTGTCAGTCAGCCAACTGCTAAATGTATGCCTCAAACAAAATGCAGTTGTCAGGAATTATGACTTATTTATATTTTTACTATATTTGACATTATTTATTAATTAATTAAATCCAGAAAACTACTGTTCAACTAATAGAAATCAACTCTTGTTAGCGATGTGATGTGAATTTCCTAAAGACTGTCGATGTAGTACAAGTTGCAGAGATCATTAAAGACTTCAACATAAGTCTAATGAAGAAATAGTTTGATTAATTGCCTTTTTTTTATGACTATTAATCATTTGCTTTGGCTTAAGTTTAGCGAAAGTTCATTATTGTAATTGATTAGTAGTAATTTATTCATTCAAATTATATATTGTTTGACTTCGTTATATTGTAGCTTTATTATACAAGGTAGTGGCGTGGCGGTCGTTGAACTTAATTGCCTGAGTTCGATTCCCGGTACAACCAATCATTTTCAGTATCTCTTTCGAGACACTTAAAAAAACGCTATATTTTGAGTTCTAGGTGCCAGATTTTCAATAGCCTCCTAAAATATAAGTGCAAATTCATAGTAATTTAAAGTTGACTTTAAGAGAATTTATTCACCTACATAACTTATAGTAGACTTTTTGCTATTCATATTCATCTTAAAGTAGACTCTAATGTTAAAGTCGACTTAGATATAGTAAATTTGGCTATAAGCGATTGTGAGATTCAAATTCTTAAAGTTGTTTTCTTATTTACGGCCAAAATACACAAACCACTTTGGAATCCATTTGAAAACTTAGAGGAGGAAACATTTTAGTCGCAATACAAGTTCGAAAAATAACAATAACATTTTTGATTGAAGTGCTGGATGTGGAAGAACCACAAACGAATCGTTCACTGCCGATTCCAAGAGATCTACAATTGCTGGTATCTTTACATTTTTTTGATCCATCAGTGTGATTTTGGTAAGACTAACTCACAAGTTAACTGGTACCTTTTTATTTACAAGTACCACTGCACGTTTGTACTGCATGGAATTTCGCAACCAAAAGTGGATAGAATTATAAGCAGAATATCAAAACGGATCGCAATACTACTATCTCTTTTTATTAAATTTCCGTTCACAGCAGTACAGTTAGATGAAACAAAGCAGCCATTTTAAAGGATTGCTGGAGTTGCTGCTTATTGCAACAACTAGCCTCAATTAATCCTATATAAAAAGCCTGTAATACCTTCAATTCATTTTTTGAATCCATTATTTTGATTTTAATCCCTTTTTTCCTTGAAAATTCAAACAGAAACACTGAAACGTAATATGTTTCTAGCGAAATATTTTGACTTTTGGGTTTGTAGATACAAGATATGCATGGACCTAAATATGTCTAGGAATAACGAAAAATTAAAGTCGGCTTTTTGATTTAGAACTGGTTATAACTAAAGTCGACTTTACCCACTATTAATGAGCCGACTATGAATTTGCGGCATTGTATTTTATCATATTAAACAAAAAAAAATTAAATTTTCTTTTTGGGTTAATCTATCCGTTCTATGTACAGCCACCACACCCGGGTGTGCAAAGAAAAATGTATGGCATTTTCAATTCTTTGCAGGCCTTTCGTGTTGGTCTTCTTCTGGGAAACAGGTATCAATTTCTCTTCTGTTTGATCCTGCCAGAATTGTCACGTCCTTCTTGAGCCCTTACTGGAGGATTTTCAACAGTCAGTGTTACTAGTTGGTCTAACAGACTTTGAATTCCACTACGTGATGGAAAATTTCACATGATTTTTTTAACGATTCAGGATCTCTGCCATGGCTAATTGCTCACTCAACTGTTGTGGGAACAACCTTCTACACTTTGTGGACGTCTTCAAGTGTGGATTATTTCCCATCAAGATCACGAATGCTGCAAATACAGCGAAACCAAACAATGTTGTAAAAAAAAGGCAAAGGCCATAGCTTCATTCATGGTATTCACCAAGGCACTTGTCTATATTGTTAACACCTCCTTTGCTTCTATTGTAGTCGAGTATCATTTTTGGCTTTCCTTCGATACTATAACGCCGGGTCGCCGTGGGTCGTTGTGACGTAATGGGTAAGTGCATCAACTCCTACGCAGAGGGTGCCAGGTTCGATACCCGAATTTACCTGTGATAATTCACGGCTCCACCTCTTTCAAAGAGTATTCCTGTCTAGAAAAAGCTTCTCAACTTCGCCGTTCGGAGTCGGCATTAAACTGTAGGTCCCTTCCATTCGTGAAAGAACAATAGCACGACAACACGAGTGGTTGCTGAGAAGCTAGGCCCAGGTCCGCCTCGGACTGTCGCGCCACCCATATTATATTATTATTCGATACTATAACAGAATGTTCCTCCAGAAACTGACTGGATAAACACTTCAAACAAAGTCAAAGACAAATTTGACAAAAGCAACCTTCCGACGACCGTGGACATACAAAAATGTATGGAATACCCAGTAACCTTATGTATAATTTCATGGCTGTAGACACAGGGGTTAACACAAATTTATATATTGTTTTTTGTGTTTGTAAAGAAAAAAATTGGTTATCCTCCTATGGAATAAAAAATCTTTTACTGGGTTTCCTCGTTTTAAAAAACCGATTCGAATAAACGACAAATGCAAAAACGAAAATCACGTTTTCTATGTCAAATTCATTTTAAAGTTCTTCACCGTGTTCACGCTACACAGAGTAATCAAGGTAAACAAAAAATTATTTTCACGTTAGCCGGTGTTCGCGTAAGGCTGTGCTTTTGTTACCGCGAGTCTACTGTATGTGCAACCAACACAGTATTCATGCATGTTTTATCAAGCAAAATATTCCATTTGGAATATTTTCACTTTCATTTCATTTATTGATATTCATTGCTGTATGTTTTTTTTTACAGTACAGGAACATTATGAAAATAAGATAAGATTTTAAGTGACATGCTTTGAAATTAAGTGATATCAAAGTATTTCAATAGTAATTAGGAAATTATCTGTACTGGGTCCTTGACCGTATCTGTGAAGGCAGATGATACCAGAGATGAACAGCATAAATGAAGAAGTGCACGTGTTAGAGGGTTTCAAGGTTTTAATATTTAATCGATCGAAAGAAGGTGATCATAAAGATAATTTGGCTGTTTCACGTGTCCACTCTTTGAAGAGAATGTACGATCTGTAGCCAAAAAATGCTTTCAATTCGCATCCTAGTACAATACGACATTGTTCAATTCTCCAAAGGTTAAAGATGTACCGTGAAGAATAATAACAATCAACGAACAACTCAGATCCATGAGGGTTTTTTTTTGTTAGGGTAGGTGAAAATCTTCAAAAGACACTATGGGGACCGAAAGGGATTTTTACCCAGTAAAAAAAAAAAAGGAATTATGGAAAAACAGCTCCAACTCGGTTAGTTAGATATAAGACAGATAAATTATTAGTGGGATTACAGAAGTTGAATTGGTGGACAGTTTGTGACGGAGTATCGTTGGGTCAAAACAGCCAAATGCTTTCATTAACTCAAGTACGCTTAGTGAGTTGGTTTTGTCTTCGTCCATAACTCGTCGTCTGTTTTCCCTTACTTTTAAAAAGGTTGTAACGCAGCTATGAAATTTGCGAAAACGTGATTGTAATGGTTCTAAAAGGGTGTGTCGCTCAATGAAATCTTTAATGGTAATCTTTTAAGAACAGATTCAAGCACTTTCGATAAATACGGAAGAATAGCAATAAGTCGGTAATCAGGTGGATTGGTTTTCTTGGGTACTCGGATCTTATATCTAAGCTTTCTTGCACAGTTTAGGGTGCGACGACACAACGTCATGATTCTTGTGTTAACCTAATGTGAGTGATGTGAGAAAGTATTTTTGGAAGCAATATTTTTATGAAGAACGTGAAGTGGATTTTGACTTGATCCAACTATCTAAATTGAATCTGCCCAATTATGTATACACCCTGTTTTTAAAATTACAATAAAAAGAACAAAATTGAATTTGTTATGTATTTAGGCTTTATTAGTAAGATCAAGCATTAATTATGAAATACAACATCAGCCACTTTAAAGGCTGCCTCGGCTGCCTTCGCAGTGGCGAATTCTGTCACCCCAATTCATTAAGGCCTTGTTTCGGGCTGTAGCTCATGGATTGCCTGGATGATTATGGCATTAAGTGCTTGAATCGTTTCCGGATTGTCGGCAAAACCCAAAGAGGTCAAATCCAAAGCTCCGAAGCGGAGACGATTTGGGAAATTGGTGCGCAAAAGATTAATTGTGTGTTGCGTAGCATGGAGCGCCATCCTGCATGAACCAGAGGTCATCTAAATTCATGTCTTCAATTTCAGTAAAAAAAAATGTCGGTAACATCGCTCTGTAAAGCCCACCGATGTTCGAAACGCTGTTACCAGCCTCATTCTCGAAAAAGAAATATCCAATGATGCTCTCTGCCATAGCAGCCACATTCTCATCTGTGCGCACCTTGCGACGATGGGGACCCCGCTAGCATACCAGTCGAACTTTTTGCACAAACTTGCGTACAGCACTCGCGGCGGTCGCCATTTCGGCCAAAACTTCTTTTAAAAAAAATGCATTGTTTGGGCTCCTATTCTCCAATGTTGTTCATGCGTAAAGCTACTAATTTCGTCCGCGGGCTTATGATACTGATTTTCTGTCAAAATTTCGAACGGGAAACAGTTGCCGGTCAAATAACCTAAGATTTAAAAATCCTGTATTCTAAAATAGATGACACGACGGTCCGAGGCGGATTTGAGCCGAGCTGCCTTACACCTCCTTTTGTTGTGCGAGCTATTGTTCCTTCACGACTGAATGGGACCTACAGTTTTATAGCGACTTCCAACTGCGAATTTTGAGACGATTTTCCTAGGCAGGAGTACTCTTTGAGCATTGTATGAGACTCGAAAGAGTTGGAGCCGTAAACTATGAAGGCTGGTAAATTATGGAATTTAACTCAATACCCTCTTCGTAGGAGACGACTCACCAACGCACTACGCAACGCGTCAGTTGATATCTACGAATGATCAATTTCCAAAATAAATAAAAACTATTTTCTTCGACTGCCTTGGATGATAAATGACATCGTCTCAAGTCTAACAATAAACACCCGAAAACCAGTCGTAGTTTGAGCTTTGACTGTATGAATGTATGATGAATGTATCCAAAACACGTGTTACATATTTATCTTACACCTCTAAACAGGTAATAAAGATCATTGACCGAATATATTCTGTGCTAAAGTGACGAAACACAAACATATATACATGTACGTATATATAGAATCAAAAATGAAGCCACAGGTGATAAAACTAAATCATTGAATTTTAGGAATACATATTTATTCAAAAAGCCTTCGCGTCCATCTTCCGTCGGTTGCTTGTATAGTTCAAGAACCACGCAAGGGGTCTCAAAATTCAAGATTTTCTCTTATGCTTAGATTTGCTGTGATTTCACACCAGCACCTCTCGGCTATAAATAATCTTTACCGAAGGCAACGTGGTCATGAATTAAACGCTTGATGATGATGAGTACTTTTCGTTCATGGTCATATTTTTCAAATCCCCTCGTACATGATTCTGTACAACACGTTCTTCGTTTGTGGGCCAAACCAGTTTCTCGGAACGAATTTCTACCAAAAAAAGACGCTTTGTAAATTCATCAGAATTCATCAGGAGTGTGTATATGTTTATATTTTGGGAATTTGTGATCAAATAGATTCCAATCACATGCGTCTACAAGTGTGATGAACCTAAACCAATTCTCTTAATAGTCGACTGGTACACCCGTTGCTTAGTTAATTATATATGTACACACACTCATATCTGAGGATATATTAACATTTTGCAATAATTATTATTTCAGCCCGGCCTGGACGATGTTGTAAAGAAGTGTCGTAATGTTAACTTATTCTTCTCGACTGACATTGAGACGGCCATCAAGGAGGCGGATTTGATCTTCATATCGGTAAATACTCCAACGAAGACATTTGGAAATGGGAAAGGTATACTTCATAATTCGCTTGAAGCATCATTTTGGAGTGTTAATCAAACCAATTGTACTCATTTCAGGTCGTGCTGCTGATTTAAAGTATGTGGAGAGTGCGGCTCGAATGATTGCTGAAATTGCACAATCAAATAAAATTGTTGTCGAAAAGAGTACAGTGCCGGTACGTGCTGCTGAGAGCATAATGCATATATTACGTGCCAATCAAAAGCCAGGTAAGACACCTAAAGCATTGAGTTCACACATAAATTTAAATCTAAACTCTTCAACAAATCACCTCTTGCAAATAACGTTGAATCATTTTGGGACAAATTAATCGATTACGTAGATTCTGTGTGGATCTTGTATTTTTTGCTTTGAAACGATTTATAAAAGTTATCCAGTGGCGGTTTTTGTGTATTTTGCTAAATTCAAGTTTATCTGAACTCAAACATCGAACAGTCTTCTTGAGTATATTAAGTCAAGTTCGTTGTTTTCTGTTTTGTCCTTTGCAACAGGTTTTTGCATGTAATGTAGGCCTTATTTGCAGATACATTTCAGAGGACTTTTTAAAACGAGAAAAGAAAATAGTTGTTATGGGTCAAACTTGACACATTCGATTGTATAGAGGTTAGGTATTGCTAGCTGCCAGCATAGGCGCATTGTGCTACCACGCGGATCTACAAATGCCTATTCCGCAAACCAGTTAGTGTTTTTAATAAAGCGAAGAAGATGGCTGACTCTTATGCTAATTAGTTCAGCCAGGTTATTGAAGTAGAAGGCTTCCAGATGAATTTTTCTACGGGATGAGAGAGCACTGCAGTCGCGTAGCAAGTGTACAATGATTTCTTGATCATCCTCGTCCATGCAGCTTCTGCAGAAAGCCTAGTCTAGGGGTGTGCGTTTCAATGGCGCAATGTCCTGTTAGAACGCCAATGAGAGTTCTAAGATTCAGCCTGCTTAACTTGATCAGGCTAAGCGATCAGTTAGGGTCGAGCGAAGGCCAGAGTTGTTTTTAATGAGTCATCCAGTGCCAGTTGACCATCTACGATTTACTTGAGCGATAGGCATGGATGGTGGATCACTATCCGGAAAGAGTACGGAACTGGTACCGAGTTTGTCCGCCTCGCAATTGTCTGGAATGTCACACTGTCGAGGCACCCACATAAGTTGTATGTTAAAATACTTGGCATTCTCGTTGAGAGATATGCGGCAATCAAAGGAAGTCTATGAGTTGAAGATGACTGAATTCAGAGGCTTAATCGCTGTCTGGCTGTCAGAACAGATGACGATATCTGTGCTTGGTATTACCTTGAGTTTTTTTTATCCAGGATAGAGGATAGAGCTTCCTGTTTTAGCCTGACAGACACTACAGTGATTCGGTAAGCGGAAAGATAGGTGGATGTAACGATCCTTAGAATAGATGCATCTAGCACCAGCACCCACACCTGCATTTTATGATGATTCGCAGTGGATCGTCCAGCGTCTGGTGTTTAGACTCCTAGTAAGATCTGGGATGATGCTGGTTGAGAAGTTCTTCTCGAAGGGCAGTGCCTATGCGTATAGAACTGTACCTGACGAGAATCGTTGAGTGTCCAGACCGGAGTTCTTTCCACATATGAAGCCTGGCCACAGCCTGATCGCCGTATTAGCTGCTGTCTGTCTACCGACTAGATCTATCGGTGGGAGATTGATCAGTTTGGTCGGAGCTGCCGAGGGGTTTGTCCTGATAAATACGCATCAGGATGTATCAGCGGATGCACTCTGTCGAGCGGTTTGAGGTTAATATTAATTTCGAGTGTGGTCTACCAAATCGCGACACAATACACTAGTATTGGTATGACTACTGATACAAATAGCCAGTGAATCCTTAGGGGTTGTAGTCACTATTTGCCTTCTTAAAGCAGTACAGGGCCGTGGAGGCCTTGTTGGCAGTTCCTGGATATTGAGCTTCCAGTTAAGCTTCGTGTTCAATGTAAGGTCCAAGAACTTTGTGTTGTCATTCAGCTTTAAAGCACAAATTTAATCATTCAATTTTGTTTTTTTTTTCACTAAATAAACAAAATGACTTTTTTAATTTAATTTATTCTATCAAGTTGAAAAGATGATATCTGTCTAGTGGCTACCACCAGTATTGATACACATTTGTGCCTGTTTTATCCTATTTTCCATGACTTTCCACAAGATTTGCGCGATAACTTTATATTCCTGTGGCCGCCTCGTCCTTCTGGGATTCCAGTATATTCGACTCGAGTAGCAAAGCCAATCATCGGAGTGTTTGCCCAATTGTCGTGGCAAGATTAGGAAATCGTGATGCTTACACCACCATTCCATCATCGGTTAAAATAATCGACGCAATTAAACCACGCTTTTGGGGTATAGCGCTTCATTCCTTGTCTGTTTGTGTACTATCTTGTTCACAAATGCTAAATATGTTTGACGTACCACGCCATTTGCAACAACTTCCGATAGGACGAACCCACTTTGTACTTATACCCAGCTCGATTTAAATAACAGCCACTGGCTAATAATGAGTATCAGAATTCAATCATTATGACTATGTCAAGCAGGTTAATAAGAACATCATAGCATTCGTAGAAAGCGTAACTTGGGTGACAGAAAAAGGGTTGGTTTGACATACATCCAAAGCACTTGTGAACAAAATATTATTCCATTTACAGGTGTCCGTTATGACATACTTTCAAATCCGGAATTTTTAGCTGAAGGCACAGCTATTCATGATTTGTTACATGCCGATCGTGTCCTTATTGGTGGTGAAGAAACACAAGAGGGTCATAAGGCTGTTGAAAAACTCTCATGGATATACGAACACTGGATACCAAAAGAAAATGTTCTTACAACAAACACTTGGAGTTCGGAACTTTCGAAATTGGTAAGCCACAAAAAGCAAATCTTAGAGAGTTGGAAAATGCTTACACATTTACTTTCAGGCAGCAAACGCATTCCTCGCTCAGCGTATATCCAGTATCAACTCGCTATCAGCTGTCTGTGAAGCAACTGGTGCCGACGTTGCAGAAGTTGCACGAGCGATAGGATTAGATTCACGCATCGGAAAGAAATTCTTACAAGCATCAGTTGGATTTGGTGGCAGTTGCTTCCAAAAGGATATTTTAAATCTAGTGTATATATGTGAAGGACTAAATTTACCCGAAGTTGCGGCCTACTGGCAGCAAGTGATCAACATGAATGAATATCAAAAATCAAGATTTTCCCAAAAGGTAAAGATTGCTGGAAAGATAAAATTGTATAGCTCGTAATAATTTGTATTTGTCTTCCCTAGATCATTGAAAGCCTTTTCAACACAGTCTCTGATAAAAGAATATCAATCTTTGGATTTGCCTTCAAAAAAGACACCGGAGATACCCGAGAAACACCGGCAATAACAGTGTGTAAGACCCTGCTGGAGGAGGGTGCCAAATTAGATATTTACGATCCAAAAGTCGAACCCGAACAAATAATCGATGACTTAACCCATCCATCGGTGACTGACTCACCGGAGGATGTCAAGAAGGCCGTACAAATTCACAGTGACCCATACAGTGCCGTGCGCGATACTCATGCAATTGTTCTTTGCACTGAATGGGATGAGTTCATCGTAAGATTTACTATGCCAATTAGTGATGCAGTGATAAAACATATTCTTCATTTCCAGACTCTTGATTACAAACGCATTTACCAATCGATGATGAAGCCAGCTTACATCTTTGATGGGCGCAAGATTCTCGATCACGACAAACTTCAGCAAATCGGTTTCCATGTGCAAACTATTGGAAAGCGGTATAATCGCTCTGGATTGATGCGATCTTGGGGAAGTATTCCACAGCTGTAAGCTACAAGCGAAGCAATTCCATTTCAACAGCTGCGCTGGTTTCTGCCACATTCGTTCTGATTTTCTCAAAATATATTTACTGGCTACACTCCACTCAAATCAAAAAAACTCCCGCACACAGTATTTCGTTTTTTTTAAGAATTTATTAACTTTTGCGTCTTATATTTATTTTCGGAGACATTAGAGCATTTTCTTTTTTTTGGAGTCCTAGCAGGAGAAGGACTTAGTCTACTTATATGTATTTACATCGTCAATCGTTGCAATAATTTATCTTTACCTATTTTATATTTTAACTTTTTTTATATATACGCATGTACTCGCAAAATCCAAAAAATTAATCAATTTAATTGATATAATTTATGTTTGAATTATATTCACATACATTTTAATAATTGACGTAAAAAAATAAATATTACATTCGACGAAGAATATACATATATGCGTGTATTTAATATGTATTACGAAACAAAACGAGATTAAATAAAGTAACAAATCTATTTTATTTTTGTTAAAACAATTTAAAAAGCCATTCGTTTTATTATTTGACGGTACCATAAAGCAAAGGTGGCGCCTGATAAGCCGAACCATGTAATGATGTAGGATAAATGCTCGTTACGGAGTGTAACACGCGTCTGTCCACCAATCGGTCCTAAGTGTATGCTTGAGGAGTAATCAGCGTCAATGAAATACGGAGCAGCTCCAGTTTCAGCACACATTTTCGGCAGATCTCTGTTGAGGATAATTTTAAGTGTTTAATATTTTAAATAATCATATTATTTGTTTAATAATATTTTATATATACAAGTGTCCCTCACAAGTTAAGAGTTGTTTTCTTGTATTGCCCAAAAAGATAAGTAATTCGTAGGGATATCTATTCCACTCAGATTAGACAAATGTTGCAGAAATTTAAAGTGATTTGAAAGTTAGTAGAGAAACAACAAAACAAACGCTATTCACAAGTTTTGTGATAAGTAAACCTCTTATCCAGCATGTTTTATATGTTGCAATTTGTATTAAACTAAAGGTACAAAGAGTTTGACTGTTATAGCGGATTGAAGTCCCTCCGCAGGACTTCATCCGAATCGCATACGCAGCTCAACCATATTATGGAAACCGACGGAGCTCCTTATCTGTCCTTTTTTTATCAGCTGTTTTCTGCCCGTTTTAAATTTTCATGTTTCAATTTATTGTTCTGAAGAATAGTTATCTAAAGTGCGAAACAGAGTTTATATATTATGGATGCAATTGGCCTTTTTATGGAAGGGGACGACAATCACCCCTATTCCCAATTGTAGGAAGAAAACTACAAACAGGGAACAACTCAAAGGGCAGGAAAGGAAAAAATATCCGGACATAGCGAAAAACATGACAAAAATACGCCATAAAGAAGTAAAAGATTTTTGAGAAAATTTGTGATGAAGTTTGAACGAAAAAGCCTGAATCAGAATTTTTGTCCTTGAAATATGCTTGTTTGTTTTCGTTGAAAAAAATACTATTTTATTTATTGGCTACTACGTATGTATGTATGTATCTAACTTGCTTCATATGAGTCAGCTTGCTCACTTTCAGTTACTGGCTGTCCAGCAGTTCTCCTTGAACATGATCGCACTGTTAATTTGTTCACTTTTGTTTTGTGTCATCATAAAAGCGAGCACTACCATCCATTATGTTCATTAAACAAACAATTTGGAAAGAAAAACTCAAATTTCAAATTAAATTTCTTAAATCAGACGTCAGATCTCTGGAAGATTATTCGTTCACCAAGAATGTCATTATAATACTCCTTTAAAATAGGAAACGCTGGACATCCCTTGTCGGCATGGCATATCACACAATTGGTACTCCAAAAAGTAGGTTTAATAGTAGCCATAGCAAAGGTCGTAACATCGTAGAACGAACTACCGACGTTTGGGAAAATCCGTACCGGTGTTGCCTCGGATCTAGACAGCTTTATTATTCTCAAAAGAAGGCTATACAGATTATTAATATATATTGCATAACATACGCATTTGTGAAGTGAACGAAAACAAATAAATGAAGTTGAAGAGAGTTTTTCGGTATCTCCGCAGTTTTACTTATCAGAACCTAACCAAATCCGAGAAGACCTGTTTCAAAATCTGAACTGAACAAATTCAGGGTCATTCTTGGTGAAGTTTTTCGCCATATCCGGATTTTTCTTCATCGCATTACACATTGCGTCGAACTGCAACTATGTCGTTTGTTTTCTTAAATTGAATAGCGTCATGATAATAATAGTTAGAATATGTGAAAAATTAATTAGGCATTTCTGCTGGAAATATTTTTTGATTTTAATTTAGAATTATTAGGAAGTACGCGCCAATAACGTTATCTGTTGTTACAAGATTTACATCCGCATATGGTACATGTGATTCACTAAGAATACAAATGTCGTTGAATTGGGTTACAATAGATCTTTGAGGCCGCAGTGAATTGCAGTCACGTCACATTTGTCAATCCATATTCTCAATCCTCAAAAATACACCAAAATCCTCTTTAGATAACAAATTTCTAAGTTAGAGTATTCATTCCAATCCTCTTTACAAGGGCACACCAACATTTCAAATATCTCAAGGTGAACTGTTAGCAATCAATTAAGCGGCACATCGCATTAGCAATATAAACCACAAAAACATCAATATATATATATATATTCTCAGATAGCCGAGAGGTTCTTAATGCGCTAAAGAGACATTCAATTCTATAGCTGTCTGGGAATGTCACGCTGGCAGAAACATCCGAAAATAACGGACTGTAACTAATTTGAGTGTCAGGGCATAAACCTATGAGGTAATGAAAATGCTGATATATTTAGAAGCCAAAGGAGATGCTCTTCCCTATTTATGGATTCTATAATTCGGACACTAACCTACAACCTACTACACAAAATGATGATTAAACAAATGAACCAGGTTTGGAACAACCAAGAGGGCATGCAACAAAACTACAATCCCAAACGAGCAAAAAAAGCTCTAGAACTTAACAAAGCTGGCCTAAGCGTGCTATGAGGAGCACTAACATAACGCAGTCCATTCGCATAGCACCTTATATATGTCATTGGTGGTTTCGGGAAAACCATTCTATTAAAGGAATAAGTATAAATCGTATAAGACTATTATTTAACAGATTGTATGTCGAAGTTAAATGCCTACAGTACGAATATCCGAACTCAGAAATCCTATCACATTTAAACTAGATCGATAGAGGAATGTACATAACACCTTATTTTCATCTAGTACCCTCCTCAGAATGTTTGGAATATTTTTGTCATATCTAAATGAAATTCACACGCAACGGATCACTTAAATAAATATACACATCAAAAACAACTTGAACATATGCTGTTTCGTTAAAAGAGTAACGTCAGAAACATTTTTACAAATCACCTGCCACTGCATAGAAAGATGGGTTATACTTAGGTGTACAATCCAATCAAGATAATAACATCAAACAAACAAACATAATGAATGTAATGAATACACAGAAATGTACGCATTTTAATTAATTGCTTATTCACCTGTACAAGTAAACTGCCCCTTTATGCTCTGGGGTAAACTGCGGCCGCAATTCACCTAATCGTACAAGACCCGTCAGCTCAATTTCACCTGCAATTTGTCCTTGCTGTCTGGATGCAGGTTTCAGAAATTTTTTCGATATCCATCCTCGATTAATTAGAATTATTTCTCTGAAAGTAGTACGAATGTTTTATTATGATGTCATGAAATGTAATTATCAATAATGTCCACATATACAAATACATATACGCGCATATGATGGAATAGGGCAGAGAATCATATCGTTAAATTTAACGTGAATAGATCAATGATGTATGTACTGGGAAGTCGTTAGGTCAATAATTGAAATTGCTTGTCCATATAACATTGATACTAAAACAATATGTCGTCAATATACGCTTAAGCATGCTTTGGTACGCACAGTTAAATTTAGAGACACGTTCTACACGAATATGGAATGCTTTTCCCAACCTTAGACTACAACCCGCAAATTTATTTAAGACATATATGCACAGGTACCTCCTCTCCCTTTCTCTCTCCATACCTTTGGCCAATGCTGTGTCTTGACCCCGAACACTTGAGGGTATTAATAAACCCTTGTGTTCCTTAATATTAAATAACTAGCATCAAGTCAGGAATGGAACTGCTGCCTAGATGAGTTCTGTTGAACAGTCAAATTGCGGCGTTCTATGTGGAAATGTCACGTTTTGAAAATAAATGATTCAATTAGTACTCTGCTAACCACTACAACACGTAGCAATGACCACATTACTTCCTCTAAAAGTTTGAAATTGCTAAACATTTAAAGGTTGACGCAATCTAAAAGGCACATGAAGTGAAACTGGAAACTAATGCCTCTGTGTCTTAAAAAGGCTATAGGGTGCAAATCTATTTTCTCTGCTATTCCTATCAGTAGTCAGTCCCATTCTGCTGTATGCAAGGACATCAACTGCTTGATATTTGATAGATTGCACCCTTTGGCATTACATAAGCATGCGGAGTGTCAGGGACAAACTCCTACGCAACTCTGAACACGCTCGTCAATCACTCGCCGATAGACTACATTCTGGGAAGGGGCTGTGTTGATATAAGACAATTTTATTTTCAAACACTATGCGCATTTCCACATACTCATTTAATAAGTATTTTTCGCCTCAGTAATGCAACTAACCATACTAATAATAATAATATGGGTGGCGCGACAGTCCGAGGCGGACCTGGACCTAGCTTCTCAGCAACCACTTGTGCTGTGCGTGCTATTGTTCTTTCACGCTTGGAAGGGGGACCTACAGTTTAATGCCGACTCCGAACGGCGAAGTTGAGAAGCTTTTTTCTAGACAGGAATACTCTTTGAGCATTGTCAGTGACTCGAAAGAGGTGGAGCCGTGAATTGTCAAAGGTGGTGTAAATTCGGGTATTGAACCTGGCACCCTCTGCGTAGGAGTCCACGCACATTCCCATGGCGACCAACAAACCATGTAACTTTTAAAATCGAAGCAGTTGTAGAAATTGGAAAATAGTCAAGTGGCCAATATATATGTACATTTCGTGCAATATTCAGTTTAGCGCGACAGTCCGAGGTGGACATGGGCCTAACGTCTACAGCAATCACTCGTGTTGTGCGTGCTGTCGTTCCATCACAAGTGCGATAATGTTTCATTGAAAACAGTTGTAATAAGTAACATACTCCCTATCGGACAGCTTTAACGGTGTTATAACCAGATAACCAGGTGTACTATCACGATGGGAAAATAGTCCACCACCAACATCGGCACCGTCCGGACGAACAAAAGATCGTGGTCCCAAATACAATTCCTTGTCATGCAAAAATTGTCCACGAACCTTAACTGGGCAATATTCCATGTGATTTAGATCATCTAAGCTGAAAATAAATACAAATTTATGGACAACACAACTTGGCATTGATTAGCACATCGCATTACTTATCTGGTAGATCTACAGGTGTAGAATGAGTTTTCTCTTGAAGTTCTTTGATTAAATTTTCTTTCCAAATTTTCCTTTTGACTTGCCAGCATCCCAGACCAAATGATGTAACAGGAATCAACTTTTAACGACAATCTACAATAATGTAGAATAATTAAATAAATTTTAAAAGTCTTACAAATAAGAACCAGCCAAGCGGTGTAATTTTCTTGCGATTATCCTGACCAAGAGTTTGGCGCGATATCACTGGCCCATTCGCAAAGCGTTTGCTATTCGACGAAAAATGCAGAACATCACATGGTTTCAGTTTAATGAAACTCATTAAGATTAAAGGACGACTTTTTAATACACTCGTTATTTGCAACATTTTCTTATGTCGGAATATGTAAATTAGATTCTTCTTACGAAATAGATTCAACACTTTTTGCTAGAGTTAAGTTTTCAATTTCAGTCGGCTGTCATTGGGTTTATTTTGAGTGAATGCATAATTTTGACACTCGGTCTGATGTGAGAAAAATTGTCGAGTATCGATTGTCGAGTGGAACTTCAAGAACGATGTTCATTAGATGTCGTTAAATTTAAAATTTCTTGAAATGAGTTTTTGTGATTTAAATTCCTTTAATGTTTAATTTGTTCAGTGCTGTACATAATCAAAAAACTGTACCTATTCTCTACGTGCGAAAACCTTTGAGTTTTAAATACTATCACAAAAATGCTGATTCTTCAGGAGAGGATACCTGCTTATGACTTCAGCACAATTTTCCCTTTAACTAAAATATTATTCAAATAAAGACATGTTGTCTGTATATCATTTGAGGGTCCGAAATGGCATGCATGTACGTAACTTGTTACTAACTGACCGCCTTATTATCTTAGTATGATGTTTGCTCAACAAACACCCAAAGCTGGTCTGTACTCTTTTCCATCCACATATGCATATACAGTGAACTATCCATAAGTCGAAACTCTGTCTAACTCGAACTTTTTCGTTATATTTTACTTATGTACATTTCCCTCAATTTTCCATACAAAAACCTCTCTCTAACTCGAACAAATTATGGTATCCCGTGACAATTCGATTATAAGGCCAATATCTCAGCATATTATCCGTTTTTAAAGCTAAGACATATAGTCTGCTTTAAGGAAATTTAATTCATATTCCTTGAGAGGGTCCAAAAGTTTTAGTCTTTCTTTGCTTGTGCTTTGTTTTGTAGTTTAGGATGTCCAACTATTTGCTTGGGTTGGATTCGTGGATAAAAATATACAGCACAGCACCGAATTAATCAATGTAACAAAGGCTACTTGAGGTTTCTTGTTACAATTTAGTGCACTTTACTCTTTTGCGTGGGACTACAGTTCGGCATATAAGATTGAGAAGCACGGCATTGGAATTAACATTGAGTGGGGATAAATTTGGGCAACGTTTGATATCTCATTTCTCCCTTAATTCATAGATGTCGTTCTTTCATTTATTCTCGGACATATTTATTCTTAAGATATACCTAGGTATTCTGGATTGCACCATATTAATTGTCAGTCAGTAGTGCAGCGTTGTCAGTCTCTGGTGCATTAAAAAAAAAAAAAAAAAAACATGGGCATTTCTTGCAAAGAGAAAAGTTTTCCTCTTTGTGCGAAATTTTAATTGTGCTCCTGCTTTTTGTTTGCCCTTTCCTGCTGTGTGCTTCAAAGCCGCAAATCATCTTTATGTGGCGCTACAGTCCGCGGTGCATCTAGGCCGCAACCAACACACCTCTCCAACTGGCATGGTATCTTGCTAGCTGCCCCCAGTGCCACATGCCAAATTGGTTGAGGTCCTTTTGGCCACCTGGGTACGCCACCTTGGATTTTCTATATGCTATTTACTGCATTCTCCAGTACGCAATAATTAATACTGTAATGAACGCTATATATATGTGCAACCCTTGACATATACGTGAATTGCAGCAGTGATTGTCAAACTTCTTTCTGTTTTAAAATGTAGTAATAAGAGAAGGGAACTAGGAACGTATATCCCATATCAGAGATATCCCTTATCCCTGTCATGTCTCTAGCGGCGTTCACACTCAACAATTTGTCGCGACAATTTGTTGATGGGCCAAATAGTCAATGTAAACACTCGTACAACAAAACGGCAAACTTGTTTTGCAAAAGCATTTTGACTTGTCATCTTTAACAAATCGTGACAGCAAATTGTTGTATATCTGTTGAAATTGATTTGTAAATTAATCGATAGTTCCTCGAAATGAAAATAAAAAAACAGCACTTTCATATTAGGCCGCTTTCACACGCGCTAAATTCGCCGCCGACTTTTCAATTTTGTTGGCAAGGGAGGTGAGGCAGGAGGAATCGCACAAAGGAAATCAGACATAATTAAAAATCTTGCGTAAAAAGTCTCCTGTGTGAAATCTGCGCCAGTACAGTCGCATTTCTTTTCTCATGCATTTTTAAGCACACGTGTTGCAGGATGTCTCTTTAGTAAAAATGGTTTCTTCCAAACGAGACCTTTTGGCAGTCAAAAAATAATGACTGCTTATAAACAGTAGGGACTGAAGTTCAACTAAGTTACTCTGACCGTAAATCTGCATTAATGAACAAGTCTGAAGCGCCCTACACACGATCATTGTTACTTGGTACGAACATTGACGAGCCTACAAACCAGCAATGTTACTTGAAGGACTGACTCATTTTGTTAGTGTGAAGGGCTCTTAACGCAATCCTTTGTTAGTCTGAATGCAAACACGCTTTATTATCTAAATGAATCCGTTGATGACAGTACCTGCAATTAATTTGAATCTAACACTCGCTGCTCACGTGAGTCTAATAATTGTTTCCCACACAAGACAAATGATATACATGCATATCTGTATAATCATCTACAAGTTTAATTGAATTTAAATTCAAAGTTCTTCGTTAAGGTTTTTAAACATAACGCACGACGTTCAAAGCGTGCTATATGATTTTGAAAAACAACAAATGACCAGCAAAGTTGGTCAAGTGCTGCCACTATTCATATTAAAGTGTCAAATTTCTGCACAAAACCCATCTGAACTTGCGTTTCTTATAACAATTCCCATCTAAACTCCTTCGCATTCGATACTCGAAGCTCACCAACAACAACAACGAACGGTCCAACCGTTGTTTTACATCGGTTGTCGAAAATAAAAACAACAATTCAACTTTTTCCTCTTTTTATTTTCCACTCTTTCTCTGAATTATTTTACCTTCTATATAATAAAATAAAAAAAAAGAAAAATTATATATGCATACAAATCAAGGACAAATATTTTGTTGTAAGTATATTTATATATGTAAATGTAGCTATTTGCAAGTGGATTGAAAAAGAATAATTCTATCGCATGTATGTACCGTAGAACTGAGAAAACGACCGTTTTAAAGATTTTTTTTTTCCGAACAAAAAATAAACATTTTAACCCTATCAATGAAACTGATTGATAGCGAACAGATAAAATGGGGAATATTATATTTGAATGAATCCTATATACACACAGCGTCCAATCAAAGTTTTATTTCTTCTTCTGGGAATTAAAATAAACATGTTTATAAGAATAATTAACTTATTTTTTTTCTCGTTTATTCTTTTAAATGTTTTGTTTGGAAATTTATTGTATTTTTTTTTTCTCTATATTATTTTGGTTATATTCTATATAATGACTACTTATACTTAACATTTTTAATTATATATATTCCTTTTTTGTTAATTGGATTTTTTGTTTGTTTTTATTTTTTTTTGTCTCTTATTTACTCTGAAATAACGTTCTTACTTTGAATTTAATGTTTATATTTTTATTTTACTCTGCATTTGTTTTCGTTTTCGAACCATTTCAGTTCCCTAAACAAATGTCTAATTAAATTATTTAATCTTAATTACAAAATAATATATGATGATAAAAAGTGTATGTGGGTTTGGTATTTGTGTAGTGGTTGGTTGGTTGGTTGATTGGTGGCGGTAGGGAAAAGGATGCATTTTATTATTCGGGTATTTGTGGGGCTGTATTATTTAAAAAAAAATTAACAAGTTTTACTTTTGAATTAGTCACTTCTGCTTAAAAATAACGATTCTGTTTGTAAGTGCGCGTTATTCTTATGATTCTCTTGGTATATATATATATATATATATATTAATGGGGTAACTGTGTGATACCTCTTGCCTGTTTTTGTTTTGTTTTTTTTTTAACCATTCCCACAATCGATTTACATATGCAATTGATTCTTAAAAAAATTCAAACCGAACATAATTACGTAAAATATATATTACAAGAAAGATTGATGTTTTTTTTGTTTGTTTGTTTTGTTTTTGCATAGGTTCTTTGAATATAAAATTATATTCTGCAGTTCTCCAGTTAATCATTTTCAAAAAAAAACTGGTATTTGAATGCGGCTCTAGCATTTTGTTTTGTTGAACAAATTTACAAATAAATACCACGGCTTCCAAAAAATTGAATGGATTCAATTTCTTTTTCTCTAGCATACACACTCTGCTCTCATACTCGCACTTGATGATAAAAGTACCTTCTTGTATATTTACTCAGTTGTTCCATATTACTCTGAGGCTTTTTGTTGTTCGGATTGTTGCATTAGGTCCTCCAACGCAAAGAAACTACCCGCTTGCGAGAGACTCTGAGTGACAGCCGTTTCACCACCGGCTGTTGTTGTGATGACGGTTCCATCCATTTCTTTTCCATCCACACTGTCGGGATGTTGTTGTGTGACTTGAACTATGGGCTGTCCATCAGCGGTATACGATACAGAAACTGGAATTCGGACACCGCCTTCTCCAATTACATGCGCTCCCTCTCCCAATTCGCCGTCCTGACCTTGTTGGATGACAATATGTCCATCAGCATTCAAGAGTGACGCATCGATTAGTTGCGGTTCATTGTCACCTTGTTGCACAATTACCATTTGGTTGTTTTCACCAATCATTTGGAGGGTCTCCCCATCCATGCCTTCGCTGGTCTGCAGTACACCGACGCTCTGCAACAGTTGCTGAATTTGTTCACTGTCAGTGCCATGTACCAGAATCTGATTGCCTTCGGAATCTGTGATGATGTGATTGTCTAGTTGCAGGAGTTGACCATTTTCATTGAGAATGAATTTTATCTGTCCACCTTCGACACCTGCTTGCATGTCTTCTAAGTCCAATGGTACTTGATCTCCACTTGCTATATTTTGTTGGTTTTCATCGTCTTGGCTCTGATCTCCTTGCTGTTGTTGCTGTTGGCCTTCCTGCTGATCTTCTGATTCCTGATTGCCTCCACCAATTGATGACTCCTGTTGATTTTGCTGTTCAAGTGCAGCTGTCGAATGTTGGCTATTGCTATCTTGACCTTCATTGTCATCGTCTAAACTGGGCATACTGACAGGATGTGCCGCTGAGCCACTTGAATTCGGTGAGCCGTTCGATTTCTTTTCGCTTTCCCCAGAGGCAGACTGTTTCTCATTGGACTGCCCTCCATCAGCTGATGATGCACCCTTGTCTATTCCTTCATCAAGATGATCTAATACCGGCATATCAATGCTAACTGATACTGGCGTCGTTGAATTCTCACCGCCCCTTTGTTGTTGTTGTTGCTGTTGCTGTTGTTTGGCTCCAGTCTGAAAGGAAAAAAAAAATTCAAGTTAGTGTATACTCTCGGTACTTCGGTTTAAATGTCAACTTACTTCATTGTCCTGGTCAGCGGCATCTGGCTGCGGGATAGTTATGTTGAAAGTAATACCACCGACAGCATTTTCTTGACTTGTAATAACCAAGTTATCTCCTGAACCAGCCGCACTGTCGCCGCCTGCAGCTCCTGCTCCCACATCGTTATCTGATTTATCGGAATGCATTTTTTCAAAAATGCTTTCAATGTCCGCTTCTAATATAGACGCTGTATTATTGGTGCCTCCACTGGACACCAAACTTGTTGTATCGTTTGAGTCTTTAACCTCGCCACGAATTAGGCTCTGGCTGACGCTGGCCGATGTGGTGGACGCAGTTGTGCTTATACCAGCGCTAGTTACAGCCGACATATTCGAGGACATAGTTTTCTTCTGTGACTGCGGCTTATGTGTCTCCATGTGTTGATTATAGTAGTTCTCTTGTATAAAGGTCAGTGAGCATATGTGACATGTGAAGAAACGGATTGCTTTCGAATCAACACCAGCTTCCGCTGACTCGCTAAGAGCTTCATCAATTGTTTCCTGAAGCAGTTTTTGTGTGGTCATCATATGCGGTTGCGATTGTGTTGTTTGCTGTTGTTGTTGTTGCTGCTGCTGCTGTGTTATTATTTGGGTCACCTGCTGTGTTTGCTGTTGTTGTTGCTGCTGCTGCTGTGGCTTTGTTTGATGCACCTCAAAGTGTTTCACAAGCATCTCACGTTTAGGGAACGACAAAGAGCATGTTCCACACTTAAAATAATTAGGCTGGTGGGCTTTCGCATGGATTGTGGCTTGCTCGCGCGTTTCGAATCTAGTCGAACATAAACGACATTTAAACGGTTTTGGCTTAACATGTTTCCGCATGTGCTCATCAAAGATTGATTTATCAGTAGATTTATACTGACAGTGGTTGCACGTATATAGCTGTGTGGTTATCTCGCTCTGCTTGTATTCATTGTGACTAACTTCCATGTGTTTTTTCAATGCCAGTTCACTTGTAAAGTTCACCTGACAATGTTGGCAGGAGTAGATATCATTAGACTGTTGAACGGCATTTGTGGTGGCCGTGTTTGCTGATGGAGTAGTTGCGGTGGCGCCATGTTTTTCCGTCATATGCTGTTTCATTGCTATCAAATTTGCGAATATCTTTTTACATATTTTGCATTGGAAATTCTGTTGCTTGCATGTCTCATAATGCGGATTGAATAGTTTTAAATCCGATGTTTTAAAATCGCAAGACAAACACTTGTAAAGTTTTGTGGTTTTTTTCTGAAGCTGTTGCTGCTGCTGTTGTTGCTGGATTTGTGGTGGTGTTATTTTTATTTGTTGTACTGCACTCACTAAAATAACGAAAATAATAAATGAAATTAGTGTTTAAAATTTGACAAATGAAACTACGTTAAAGAGCACAAGACAAAGCAATACATATCAGTTACAAGTGAATGAAGCTAGATAGGCAGGTGGACTAGCAGCCCAACTACACCCGCCCACTTAGACCATATTGATCCACTGATTCAGCACTCGTGATAGAGCCGTTAATTTGATCCCAACGGCAAAAGGAGACTGAACCAGATAAATGTGCACTAATTTTGCTTTCATTGGGATTCGAATTGGGAAATCAGCTAACTAAAGGCTGGCACTTAACCAACTGCGCCATCCAGTCGGTAGGTGAATGAAGCTAACTCATATTCCCCCAGAAAGTGGAAATTACCAACGATGAGGGCAACTACAAATTACTTAAATTAACTTCATCCGAAGTAAGAACCGAAGAGTTAAAAATAAACAATGGCGATTTATTTCCATAATCCCATAATCCCATTTTATAATAATATGAATGGCCCTAAACCCGGTAAAGGGGCAGGGCCAAGCCTCTACAGCAACCACTCGTGTTGTGCGTGCTACTGTTCCGTCACGAGTGGAAGCGACATACAGTTTTATGCCGACTCCAAACGGCCAAGTTTGAGAAGCTTTTTCTAGACAGTTAATATTGTTTAACCATTGTCAGTGACTCGAAAGACGTGGGACCCTGAAAAATGATTTTGGTCGAACCGGGAATCGAAGCCAGGTGTACGCCACCAATTCCACTCTCTCGCTCAAAAAGTGAACTATTCACGCGAGTAAAGAAGAAAGTCGCCTTCAACTAAAACGCAATCGAAAGTAACAGATCGTAAGCGCGAAGTACTCAGTTTGTTTTTAATTTAATTCGTGATCATCAACGAAATAGCATTAAAATAAAAAGTGACTAAGCCAAATCCAACTGGATCAAAGAATATCAATAAAAATGCAATCACGAACAGTACCGCGTGCTTAAACTCGAAACGGACCTGTAGTGCATCGGAGCACTGAAGACAACTGACAACAAACCGGTGGATTCGCGGTTAGACAGGCCGACTTAAGTCCACTGCGTAAAGCAGCCACTCCAAAAAGAAATCTTTAGACTGTATTTCATTTGACTCTGTAAACTAGATGTGAACATTGATCTTTTTGAAAAGTATTGATCTTTTGCATAAGTTTTATATGCAAAATCATACTGTGACTGAGCAAATTTTGCATTGAGCCGCAGATGGTAATCTAAGCAAGAATATAGACTGGAACATTTTAAGCCAAATTCTGACCTTGATGAAATCAACCCATTCATTTGATTCATAAACTAAATGCTTTATCATCAGCATTTCATTTTTGTTTTTGGATTATTTTTAAATTCCAAAGATAATTCACAGTCACGTAGATAGCACCATGCACACTGTTTGCAATTGAAAATAACGTCATCAACATCAAAAACAGTCAAATGCTGTCAAAAAAAAGGTTCAGACAAGAATATTGCACATACATATCTCCCCTGAGTGCGGGGAACTGCAACTATACCCGCATCGAAATGTTTGCGTGTGTTCAACTCAAATGTGTTTTGTGCTTGCTAACGAAGGAAAACTGAGCATCTGCCAACACATTCAAATCTACACTGTGGTAACCACGTGTTTTGTACTCTTCTTACAATCCTAATCATGTGAACAGTGTCAGGCCTTTATTTAAACACCTGCTGCTATCATAATGAATCATTTAAACACATAATCCACTCAAGTGCAACAACAGTCGTTATCTAATGCTTTTAAGGCAATATGCTGACTTAGAGCAAACAGTTATTGGTTTGCTTATGTAGATCCAATACTTGGCTCCCAAATTTCTTGAAAGTATGACTGTTTTCATTCGTTGTTGGCTGTTCTCTAACGTATCTGTGTCACATAAATAAGGAATGATTTGACATATATTCACACGATGTTGTACAAACTATTAATGCATCCGTTGCACGAAGAAATTTCATCACAATCACACGCTCTCACATCACTGTGGTGAACAAAATATCGTGATAGCTTCATTAAATATCTAGATCAATTCAATCGTTTGCTTAAGCATCCATCTCAACAATCTAGATTATTATGAATGAAATATTTAAACACATACCCTTTCTAGTTCTTCCATCTGCTCCATCATCGTTCATATTAACAACACGATTAACTGCATTTCCACTATTTAATTTTTGCATTTTAATTGGCGGTGATGCTGATGCCGATGTCTGACTCACACCGCCACTGTTTTGTATGGTTGTGGTCGTCGCTGTTGATGCTGCTGTCGATGATGACGATTCATCATTTAATCCATATTTCTTGTGTAGTAAATTCATTATATTGTTACGTACTCGTTCTACATCATTTTCCAATCGATCTAGATAGTTTATCAAATTGTTACACCTTGGGCAGACAACATCTTCTACGCTTACAATCACCATAAATGCATCACCGACCAGTTGTCCAATTTTATTGGGAAACTTGGTGCTCGTATGTGAAGTTACCATATCGGTGAGCATTTGATTTTGTGTACCATTTGTTGCATCGTCACATATATAGCATCTACCCATTATGCTATTGTTATTGTTTTGTTGTACATTATTTGTGGAATTTGTTGTTGATGATACAACTGTTGTACCAACTTTTTGCTTCAAAATACGCGGCTGATTGGGTCCTGTAACAGTGACAGCACCGCTTGATAACAAATTATGAATTTTACGCACAGCACTATTCATTGGATTCATATCTGGTGAGTTGACTGTTTGTTGTGATGTTGCACCGTACACCTGTGAAAATATTTATTTTATTACAATTATTATTCCACTTGTTTTCATTTTATGATAAATTCAATTTATAATTCACATACTGTATTAAACTATTCTATTTATAAGATTATTTATTCCTGTTCTATAATGTGGGGACTATTGTGGGGCTGTGGTAATATTACAATTGACACTTGCAACGCGGAAAGCCGCGTCTTTCTTTCGTTCAGCACACTCGAGCATATACATTCGAAAACCCAGCTAAGGGGGTAGACGAAAATATTTCCCTTTCGTTATGTTGTGTGAAAGGGAAATAATACACTCAACTTGGTTCATAAACAATCGCATCCTCTGCTTGGGGTAGGGGACGTAGTACACACACAAACACACCCGTGCATGTGCATGGGACTTTTTTTTTTGGCTTACAATAGTGCACCAAAACCAGTATTGCCAGATCGCTACCATACACGGAAAGTGTAGTTTTTTGTTGAAAGATAGTGGTTGGCGGCAAACTTTGTGGTGTATGTTGGATAGTAGTGGAAAGTACTTTTGTATGTGTTGTGCGTGCTAATTAGAGTTATGCCGCTTATTAAAAGTTGAGTTGAAAATTCCAAAAATGTGCGCACACGTAAAGAAATAGAGATTTATGTTAGATTTAACTTATTACATAATGCATTTCGAGTTGTAACTATGCTGATTTTGTTGAGTCTTTGCGTTTCAAACGGCTTTTTACAAGAGGTTTGTCAGACGTGATTGTAGAATTAGAAGTCTGTTGCTCATTTACTTTTTTTTTTCAATCGAGAATACCACAGAACTATTAATCATTTGCATATGCCGGCAATTAATGTGACAATGGCCATAACATGGCTGCCTCCCCGTTTTGTGGTCGTTTTCTTACTCTTCATCAACTATTGTGCCTTCTTCGAACGAAGATGTTGCGGAAGCTTTGCTAGAATGTTGCATTATCACGGCAATGTCAGTGCAGTATCCAACCAGATTTGGAACCATTGACATTTCGAGCACGATTTAACTCACCTTCACTATACTGCGCCATAATATAGAAAGTGATAATTTCAACTGTCTGATGATCTAAGTACCCGAGCATAGCTAAAACATTTGGAAGTATTCACTGCCTTGGCTGCGAATTCCCTGGTTTTCATCTAGCTCAGCCAAACTTTCGCGCTCACTTCTTTTTAAAATAGAACCGATTCGTATCTCGTAACGACTAAGGAAGAAGAAAAGATTGTGGTCCAATGAGCAGATGTGTTCTGATCTCATTGTAAGCAAGTGCCACTTGCCAGTGAAGAAAATGGGTAATGTTAGTGTTTTACTAAAATTAAAAAAGCTAGCAAAGGATTATGTTAACTGGATATGCTCGTTGTTTTGGTTCCGTCGGAGCAATGTCGACCAATAAGAACTGATTGTCTATTTCTAGTAATCTGATCATATTCCACATCCCTATTGAATGCATTAGTTTTGAAGGATTTAGTCAATATCCATCCGGGTAATAAACATGTCAGATTTGTACCAATCAACAGCGGACTCATCGTTCAGCTAGTTCGCTTCAAGCGACGAACCGGCTTTTAGTATGATTAACTGGAAATGAAATAGACAAGTGAGTTAAATTTATGAAATATGAATTATATGCATATTTCGATCGAGGAAATCGATCATGTACTCGGATACCTCACCAACACAATGTATCCATATAACCCGAACGATTACGAGTCACTACGCATTTAAGACCTCAAAATTATCACCCAATATTCAAAAGCTAACATTTGTATTTCCTTCAGATTGCACGATAAGGCATGAATCATAAGTTTAAAATGACAAATTATTGCCATTTCATGGGAACAAGACTCAACCAATTTCATACCACGTACACACTGGCAACACTGTCCGCGAATGACATACTCTTTTCATATTTTTTTTCTCTCTCCCCTCTTTTATCTCATTCCGAGATATAACCCACCGCCGCGCCAAAATATTTCACACACGATTTTTGCTTTATCTTTTGTTCGTCGGTCGGGAAATTTAAATCTTTTTTCCTCTAATATGCAATGGCGGCGGAACTTTGCCCGACTCACAACAGCAAAACCAATACAAAAAAAAGGAAGAAAAATTAAGGGAAAGCGAAGTTAGAGAAGAGGATTACTAGTCTATTACCTTTCGATTATTTGCCGTCGTCGTCGTCTGAACGATTCTCTTCATCATTAAATCAAAAAGAAAAAAAAATAAGGAAAAAAAAGCCTAGTATATGCTGAAAGTGATTGCGCTTTCAGCGGCGCGAACTAATTTAATGCAAGGGGTCAAAAATTAGCTGTAACCGTTATTATAAATAAAAAAAATATTTTTTTGATTAATCTTGCGCTTGTTATGATTATTTCACACGGAGACTGCGGGGGCAAAACAGCAGCGATATAACGCGCATCGAGAAAAATTTCTTTTAGACACACTTAGTTCAACAACACTCGCGAGTCTCAACGACGAAACGTAACTGAAAGAGAAGAATCGACGAAAGAATGTGGAATAAATGAAAATGGCGGCATCTCGTTGTTCGTGTTCTACACTCCGGCTATGGGTTTCGTTCAGTTTTGCTTCATCAATTTATGATGTCATCTCGTTTCTTCCTTATTGGATTAAATTGCACCGGTTAAACAAAGATAGATGGAGATGTTTAGGGGAACAAACAATGTACGATATTGGTGTCTCTTTCTGTTTCTCTAACTGCGATAACAGAGTTGTATGTAGCCACTGCAAACTTAAAAAAAAAAAAACTCCTCTGGATTCCAAAATTTAAATCTCTTGACTGACAGGAAGTGTTAAGCCCGTAATGAATTATTTTTATGCGGTATGCAGGAAGCAAACTACGCCTAATTACGTAAGCATGAAGTAACAATTGTAGATGCAAGCACCGCTATGCTCTTCAGTATCACCGGATCTGGCGAGCCGCCCTCCAATTCTCAGCGAAAAATACCGAACGAAAATAAGCGACAATGTGAGCAACGACGTGGTACTTTCAGAATAATGTTTGCATTGTGAAAAAGACAGATATATGCGTGTACATTAACAAAAATGTAAATCCGCTGAGGGGCGAATATTCCCCTATACCCCTTTTTGTTATGGGGAATTAAAACGATATCACATACACACACAGATGCAAGCGGTGAAAAGTGTGAGTTGGTGGTTGTAAAACGCTTGAAATGTGCTTGTCCTATGGGAAAAGCAAACCAACTGGTGGCAAATTTGAAATACCACGTTGATTCATAATCTATGCCGAAGGGAACGCATGGGGATCGTGTCGCTAAACCATTGAAAAGGTAAAAATGTCGATGGAGAGAAGTGCTGGACATTTGAATTACGTTCGAGTGATGAGTATTTTCATCCGTAAACCTCTCATCGTTAACCACTCAAATTTGATCATGTTTTAATTGTGTGTGCGGGCATTACTGTTAAGAACGTCGGCCGCGGGCCGACCGTGACAGGGAAATTTCCCCTGAAAAACACAGAGAAACCCTTCAAACCTACACCATGCCCATTTCGTTTACGGAGAAATGGGTAATTTTGTGCTGGTTCAATGCACATCAACGTAAATGTGTGTTGGGGTTACCTAAGCAACATGACAGCTACAAGAAATTGTAAACAAATAATAAAACAAATAGAATACTACTATTGGCGAGGGGTCACTTACAGTGGATTTTCCGAAAAGTTATGATTTCTTTTAATAATTGACACTACACGTTTTGCAATATGAGAGGGGTCCTAAAGTGGGTGGAAAAAATTAATATACCAAATACAAAGGAGGGCGAAGTTAGGTTTGTTTCTGAACACCGATTTAACAATTAATTTTGTTCAATTTTCTGTGTTTTCTTGAAGTGTCCAAGCAGTGTGTTACCATCCAGATGGACAACATTTAATAGTTGCGGCTGGTGACAGGGTTTTAGTGTACGATCCGTCAGATGGAAGCGTATTGAACACATTAAAGGCCCACAAGGACACAGTTCATTGTGTTGCATATGCAAGAGATGGGAAAAAGTTCGCCACCGGGGGTGCGGATAAGGCGGTCATAGTATGGACTCACAGACTAGAAGGTCTTGTGAAGTATTCGTAAGTACTTCTCTTTTAATTGTTAACATTTTGTGCGTTAACTCTGTTTATTAAGTCATGGAGATTCAATTCAGTGCCTTGCTTTTAACCCGGTATCACATCATCTGGCTTCCTGTTCTTCATCCGATTTTGCGTATTGGTCGGCAGAACAGAAAGCAGTTCAGAAGTACAAAATTGGAAATCGCATTAACTGCTGTTCGTGGACAAACGATGGACAGTACCTCGTATTGGGATTGTCAAATGGAATGATATCCATCAGAAATAAGGTAGATCGAACAAATTAAACATACCAATGTGAATTAAAAAGCAATTGTTCTTGTAGGCTGGCGAGGAAAAGTCCCGCATTGAACGTGTCAATAGCGCTGTGTATGGTTTACAATGCAGTCCGACTGCAAATGCAAACATTACTGATACGATTGCAGTTGCTGACTGGTCTCAGACGCTTTCCTTTTACACTTTAGGTGGTCAAATGATTGGTAAAGAACGTCCATTGGGCTTTGATCCTCTGTGTCTCACATACTTTCCAAATGGAGAGTTTCTGATTGTAAGTGGGTGTTGTCGTTCTTTGCAACTGTTAACAAAGGAAGGAATACGACTCGGTACCCTGGGGGAAGGCTTTGACTCTTGGGTTTGGTCTATTTCTATACATCCAAGTGGATTTGCCTACACGGTTGGATGTCAGGACGGAACATTGGCATGTTATAGCATTGCGTCCAGTACAGTACATGCACTGTATCGAGAGAGATATGCGTTTAGAGAGAACATGTGTGACGTAATTATACAGCATTTGATTTCCGGTCAAAAAGTTCGCATTAAATGTCGCGATCTTGTGCAGAAAATTGCAATTTATCGGAATCGTTTGGCTGTACAATTACCAGAGCGAGTGGTCCTCTATGAACTAAGCTCTGGCGAGGATCAACCAATGCACTATAAGGTGAAAGAAAAAATAACAAAAAAATTCGATTGCAGTCTGTTGGTTGTCTGTGCACAGCACATAGTTTTGTGCCAAGAGAAACGTCTTCAAAGTCTTGACTTCGATGGGATTCTGCAGCGAGAATGGATTATGGATAGTTTTATTCGATATATCAAAGTTACGGGAGGTCCAGCAGGTAGAGAGGGCCTGATGATTGGCCTTAAAAGTGGACAAGTGTTTCGAATATTCTTAGATAATGCGCTGCCGATCTTAATCACCACGGTTATGTCTGCAGTGCGATGTTTAGATTTGAATGCGGGTCGAAGCCGAATAGCAGTAGTCGATGATGCCGGAAGATTAGTCGTACGGGATGTGGTTCTAGATACGATGCTCTATCAGGTAATCAAAATAAACACCAACACTGAAATGAATGTTGAAATGCCAAGTTTTTAGGACACTGGAGTGAATTCTGTGGCCTGGAACAATCACCTAGATACAATGCTCTGTTACACTCACACCACAGGCGGGCTCAGTGTTCGGGTAGGAAACTTACCGCCGCGAAGTCCACAGAATATGATTGGAGTGGTTGTTGGTTTGTGTGGCTCAACTGCATTTTGCTTACGGGGAAATGTGATGCATAATATTCCGTTAGCTTTGGGGGCCACAATGTGGCAATTCATTGAAGCTGGATTCTTTGAGTAAGTTTTGTCCATTGATTTTATTCCCATTGAATTTGTTTTAAATATGCTATTCTAAAGAGAAGCCTATCAAGTAGCATGTCTTGGGGTTACGTCAGCCGATTGGGAGGGTCTTGCGCAATCAGCACTTGAATCACTTCACTTAAACATTGCGAAAGATGCTTATGTAAAAGTACGAAACCTTCCGTGGTTGCAATTGATACAGAGCCTGATTGACAAACAAAAACGTTCCGAAGTCCCCAAAGAGGTGTTGTTGGCCGAAAACTTTGCTTTCGCTGGTAAATTTAAGGAAGCTGCAAGGCTATACCAGAAGTGCGGACAAAATGAACGAGCTTTGACGATGTACAGTGATCTCAGAATGTTCGATTTGGCTCAGGAATTTCTACGCGAGGGAGATGATAACGAGAAAAAGGAATTGATTAAGAAACGCGCTGAATGGGCTTGCTCTGTACACGAGCCAAGGGCAGCTGCTGAACTTCTTTTGTCAGTTGGAGAAAATGATAGAGCAATCGAAATCGTTTCACAACAAGGATGGGCTGATGTGTAAGCTGTA
This sequence comes from Eristalis intricaria, assembly GCA_964034865.1. Classification (NCBI taxonomy): domain Eukaryota; kingdom Metazoa; phylum Arthropoda; class Insecta; order Diptera; family Syrphidae; genus Eristalis; species Eristalis intricaria. The sequence goes on from OZ035875.1 coordinate 35,589,028, forward strand.
TTGCCCTCTATGAGATTTTAATCTATTAATTAATTTTATATGACAGACTTTATGACATTGGACGGCGATTAAGTTTGAATGAGAGAAACTCTCTGGAATTAGTTGCAACTCATTTGAAGCGTCTCAAGGCCTTACCCCTAGCTGCTGAGGTGTACAAGAAGCTCGGTGATGAATCACAAGTAGTACAATTGCATGTAGAGGCCAGAGACTGGTATGAAGCATTTCGACTAGCTGAGAATATACCTGAGATTCTACCATCAGTTCATTTCCAACACGCACAATGGTTGGCTGAGTCAGATCAATTTATTGAAGCCCACGATGGTAACAAAATTAAAATATTTCGTAAAGTTGATTTGATTAACAGAAGAGTGATAACATTTCAGCATACATAAAAGCTGGCCGAAGTAAAGATGCAAGTCGTCTCTTAAAAGGCCTGAGCACAACTGCTATCGCTGAGGAAAGGTTCTTGGATTGTAGCTACTTTTATTGGTTGATGGCAAAGCAATTTCTAGAGGTGTATATTTCGAAGGGGTATGTAATTTTGAAAAGGCAATGTTTTCTATAACTGTCTTTTTTTCTTCAATTGCTTTTTGTTGTTGGTAGATTTTCGATGGTATTTTTATTCATAACACTGTTCCTCTGCACCAGTATACGTCGAAATTATAAGGAATCCCTTTGTGCAGATTTGATTTCATACGGCTGCCAGTGTTTATTCAGTTAGGTTGCCAAAAAAGTCATAGATTAGGAGATTCGCTTGTTTTCCGAGTTTATCAAAACTTTTTGCTTATGTTCCAAAATAACATACTCCTCAACCTGCCACCGATAGAACTAATTGGCAGACAGACAGCAGCTAGTACGGCGATCAGATTAATATCGCAGAGCTGCTGGAAAGAACTGCAGTCTGGACATTCGACGATTCTACGCAGGTATGCCTCCTTACCCATAGACACAGACCTCACTATACCTAAACTTTTCTTCGAGAAGAATTTCCCAACCAGCATACCGGCCAGATCTTATTAGGAGTCTGAACACCGGACGCTGGAAGGTCCACTGCGAATTTTCACAGATGGATCGAAGATGAATGCGGGTGTTGGTGCTGGCGACTATTCCAAGGATATCAATATTCAGCTATCTTTTCTAGTTACCTAATCACTATAGCGTCTTTCAGGCTGACACTATAGCGATAAATGAAGCTCTGTCTTGGCTAAAAAACAATGTAATATCGCGCACAGAATTCCAAGTCTTCTCTTAATTGCCGCCTATCTCTTAACGAGATGGTCAAGTATTTTAACATCCATCTTATGTGGGTGCCGGTACACTGTGACATTCCAGAGAATTGCGAAGCAGACGAACTCGCTAGAAAGGGCAGAAATTCTGTACTCTTTCTGTCCTCCACGCCTATCGCTACTATAAAACATCTGCTAAAACTTGAAACGCCTGCTCAAACTAACCGCGGATAGATATCTGGCACAGGATGCCTCATTACCAAACAACTCTGGCCCATGATCGATCCCAAGCGATCCCTTAGCTTGATCAGATTAAGCAGGCCAAACATCAGATCTCTTATTAGCGTTTTAATAGGGCATTGTGCCATCGGAATACACGCCTCTAGACGAGGCCTTCCCTATAATGATTTCTGTAGAAGCTGTATGGATGAGAATGAGGAAGAAACTCAACTGCATTTTGCACGTGCTATGTAGCTGCAGTGCTGTCTCATCCCGTAGATTCAGACTTCTGGGGGCCCATTTCTTTGATAATCCGGCTGAACTGAGCAGCATCAGAATCAGCCTTCTTCGCTTTATCAAAAGCACTAATTGGTTTGCAGAATATGTACCCTTGAGACGCGTGGTAACATAATGGGCTTTCACTTGGCCTTAGTGGCCTGCTGTCCGTATGCGCGGCAGTCAGCCACCAGCCACACCACTAACATACAAAACGTAGAGTTAAGATAAGTCTGGTATACATACTAAAGGCCGATTTTTTTTATTTTGGTTTACAAAAAAATCTTCAATGAAATCCAAACCATTATACATAGAAGCGGTTGTTTTTTCATGAGTCTTTAAATATAAACGCAAAATAAATTAATGAATTTGCAATCCACTAGTTTGAATGTGATTGAATCTAATCATCAGTCATTCTCTATTCCATCACTGTCGATGTCATCGTTAACTACTGTTGAGCTGAGCAGATGCGGAAATCTCGAATGGGAAACTTCTAAGTAACAGTATCGGCATCCACCTGTAGAAAATCATTATACATTACGCCTTACATATTTCTGTTTTTTTTTTCAAGCTTCAAATTCCATTTGCGGTTAAATTCCCCGCTCATTTCTTTCGTTTAAGCGTTCAGTTCTGAAAATCAAAGGAATATTACCTCTTCCTTCCGCTCAGAATATTCAACAAAACCACGAATTTGTTTGTACAAGTTTATTTGTTTGTAAAATGAACACACAAACGCAGTGCCTGGAAAGCGATTCCTTATAAAACAAACGCAGAATTTGGGATTTCGAAAGTGACGCCAAATAATCTGTTCAAGTTATCAAGACATTCGAGTTATCGAAGTTCGGCTTATCGAAGATCGACTGTATTTGAATTGAATCGGAATCAGTAGAGAGATATTATAAACAAAGTTTTTCGTTTTGTTTTCCAGTGCAAAAACAAACAACGAATGATGGTTTGCCAACCCGCGAACAGACAACGGTCAGTTGAACAGTTTCCGAAAAACAGGGAAATTTGAGATTAATCCCACATACTTCCAACGATTGGCCTTGCGATTGTCATCGCAAAAGCCAATCAAACGGGGAACTGAATCCGAATCCGAAATTCGGATAAGGTTTTATAAATGCAGTTTCTTGACGGACAGCCGCTTACCGTTGCGCAATTTCGGATGATTCAAATTCCGCATCATGATTATGATCGAACCCACCTTCAGCTGTAAATTATGCGGCGAAGTTCCGAGCACGTCAAGCGTGTTCAAAAATTCCGTTGGATAGTTTGTCGCTTCATCCTCGTCGATCATGCTGACAACGGATTTGTACGAATGCAGTTCTTCAGGGATTTAACCTTGAATAATGCATTTTTTTTCTTTATTATTCGCTCTCGGTTTTTCACTAATTCAATCGAGATTTGTATAATTTTCTGCAATGCCGTGAACTCGCAAATTCTTACCGGGAACGATATCAATCCAGTCGAAACATCAACAGGAATTGTACGAACAGTTGTCTCGAGAATACAGCAGCCAATGGGTCGTTATGCAACGCGACTCTCATGTTCGTGGTCGATTTCAACTTCTTGACATGCCGCCACAAAGACGAAGTTTTCAGGCATGCACTAAGTTTATCGGGAACTGTCGCCATCGTTCATTCATCCCAAATAATGATTTTGCATTCTCTCATCAATTTCGCTGTCGCCGAATTCTTGGTTCCTTCTTTAGGAACAGCAATGCGGTAAACTTCTGGTGTTACTTAAAGATTTTCTAATGTTTCTTGATATATCGAAGTTAGGGTGGATTTATTGGTGTACACATTCTGTAAACGACGTTGGCATTATTAAGCCCTATTCTTCGCATTTTTCTATTCTATGGAGTTAATTCATCCAAGTCCGGAAGAAGATAGGTTTCCAACATGTGCCGATAACATGCTTAGCTCATAGTACCTGTTACAGCAATGTCTCTAGCACCTTTAGATATAGAGATCACTCAAGGATGATAGGAAACCATGCAGTACAGTAGATTCTGCTGTATTGGGCCATCGCTTTATCGGGTCAGTCGATTAACTGGGACAAATAAAAAATAATGGAAACGCTGCTTCGTTCTTCGTTCTGTCCTCCCTTCATTTATTCGAACAGCCACCTAATTGGGAGAACAAAACTTTAGCCCGATGTGTCCCAATTTGTTGAGTGGCGCTTTATCCCGTAGTGGACCTGGAATGCTATTATTCTCCGAAGAGTTGAGCGGATCTACAGCATTATGACGACGCCGAACGGCTTTTCTATAAAACTCGACTCGACAGGTGGTGCTGTGAATTATGAAAATTGTCTATCCTGTCAGAAATTAAACCTAGGAACTTAGCACGAAGTCGACGTATATACACACTACGCCACAGTGTGTAAAACCATTAACTTAAGTCATTTGTTATCAGCAGACTTCTCCTGCTGAAGTGTCCTTATCTATTTTTTTTTTATTTTAATATCATTAACTCTTTTTCTCTTCAAAAGTGAACAATCTCCAATGGACTATGATCTGAAAGAGTACAAAACTCATATGCGAATCGCGAAAGTTTACTATGCGTATGCAATTATTCACAGTTACCTGAAAGAACCATTCACAAGTTATTCGCCAGTGAGTCTCTTCAACGCAAGCAGATATATCGTCAATGAAATCGAGCACAAAGGTCCACCTAAAGGTGTAAGCATGTTGTAAGTATTTCCTTTCATATATTAATCTGCAGATTTGATTCAACTCCTACATTTCGCAGCGCTGTGTACTATGTACTATCAAAGCAAGCGAAAATTCTGGAAGCAAACAAACTGTGTCTGCAAGTGAATAAAAAACTTCAATCATTAAAACCGCCACCGGGTGTGCAAGAACAAGTTGATGTAAGCTCTGCTTTAAATGTTGTAATTGAGTACTCTAACAATTCTTTTAGATAAACTATCTGAATAGCAAAGCATGTCGGAGTGGATTCAATGATCCTGAGGAATTGCTGCCACTTTGTTATAAATGCTCAAACTATAGTTCACATCTTAATGGGAACAGCTGTCCGTCGTGTAAGCAGGATTATGTATTTTCGTTTGTATCTTTCGGTTAGTCAGTCGATATGTTGGAAATTGAATTTCATCAATATACATTTGTAAATTATTTGTTATTGTTAGAAATATTGCCGCTTGTGGAATTTCATCCAGAAGTTGATATTAGTGACTCGGAAGCTGAGAGGCTTCTTCTCGCCCCACCAAATTCATCAGAAGCAACTGATCCTTTTACGGAGGTAAGTTCGACTTTATCGTTTTTTTATATAAATATTCTCTTACACGCTTTCTCATAGGATGTCGCCGGTGCCTTACCTTTGAGTTTAGATCGGAGTGCACTTAGGGCGATGGACCCAAATCTCGTGTTGATTGTAAAACGTCGAGAGAAACAGGCAAAGAGTAAATTTTATAGGAACATCTTGCCGGACCTACAAGTGACCTTCTGCCCAGAATGCTTATTGGTAAAACGGTTTAGCATTAAATTAAACGAATGTATTTATATTTACTTATGTTCTTTTAGTTATATTATGCTGAGGACTACGAGTTGCAAGTGTTGCAAAAAGGGCACTGTCCATTCTGTAGGACAGCATCCGATAAATTGTTTGAAAGCTATTAAGTGTCTTAAAATTATTTATTATTTATTTATTTATTTATTTATATTTGCTTATAAAATATATGTAAACGAATTTTTTCGATAATGGAAGAGATTTGTGGAAATTACAAGAGTGAGCTGAATTGTTACTTAATTTTCAATTGATTTTGATCTTAGAAATACGTGATGTTGAAGAATTCATTCAGAATATCTAGCTCTTGACAAATGTGTATCATCTCATGTCGAATTCCCTCTCAGCATGGGCACAAGGGCAAACCTGTAGAAACAGTCAACAGTCATTCGCTTGTAGGCATTATACAACTTTTTTTTGTCGGAGATTTTTAGCACTACCCCGGAGCACTCAGACTAGAAAAACCCTCCACTGTACTGCCAGGCAGTAACCTACATACATTTGACGTAATTTCTCGGTCTTCTGAAGAAAGGCCAGCAGGCGCTTCTGTAATGGGAAGCCCATATCATCAGCTCTCATGACATCTGCACCGAAAACCTGCCACCTCATTGGCGCAAAAGGGGGAACACTGACAGAGGATATTGCTTTGCAGTGTCGTCGTCTGCTCCAGAAGAGACGCAGAAGTTTTTATCGCTTAGGCCAAGCTCACTTAGATGTTTGGCGAATGTGTAATGTTCAGTTGCTACGCGTAAGTTGCCTGCAATCTTTTCTGATGTTAGGAAGCATGATGTGGTATGCATTTTGACTCCCGATCAAATTCCGAGATGACTTGCATTCCTGAAATATCCTGGAAGAGGTTAAGGGTTTTGGCAAGGCCTTAAGTACAGCTTGGCTATCAGACACATATACTTCTTCTCTTCCACTTGTTCTTCACAATTTAGCTGGTGCTCATTAGGATCGCATAGCTTTCCGCTTGGAAAACTGAGGCTTATTTACTTATTGGGGTGTGCAGTATAATGTTATGCCCTACACGAAGGCACTGCAGTATAATGTTATGCCCTACACGAAGGCACCATCGCCGGAATCAACAGTGCCGGGCGTATTAGGGAAGGCCCCTATGCAGATGAGACAGACTATCAGAACTTAGTGAAAGTAAAAGTGACGTATTTACGTGAAAGCTTATTTCACCAGACGACGGATGTGTAGGGGAGAACTTACTCTTACTGCTTTTGTGAAATTTAGGGAATCTTTAACAACGTCGTATTCCATGCAATAACCTCAACACTCAACCGATTCGGGATCGAAAAGTTAATAGTGACTTTTATATACTAACTTCTCAATAACATAGCGATATGCTCCAAGCTTGGTGATACTACGATCTGCAGAGCTGCTAACAGAGACACATTCGACTCCTTTATTATGGAGCGTAGTGCTTATAAGCCTCTACTGACACTGGAAAGGACAGGGTGCAAGATCATTGCCTATACTGATGATGTTGGCACGTACTCTTTGAAATTTATGTATGTATATACATTCCACGATTAGGGATAAATGCAGTCGGCCATCGTCGAATTAGAGATACGGACGAATGTATGCGGTCTATGAGTTAATCTGCCTATGTACCAGGAAGTATACAATTCCTGTCTCCGATTTCCCAACTATCAAGGGGATCCCTGTGAAACTAAGTAATAGAGTAAGTAGTTCTTAGGCCTCATTCCGGCCTTGAAACCCAACATCCAGGAACGCGTCAAAAAGGCCTGTACCTCTTTATGCTGTGGCAAAAAAGTAATATGGTGTAAATGGGGTTTACAGCCGCGTGCTGTTTACTGGCTATTTGTAACTGAAGTCAGACCCATACGGTACGGTGTCCCGATTTGCTGGAATGTGCTAGATAAAGCCACCAATTGAAAACCACTCTTCAGTCATCCGCTCATAGATCTCTTCGGCACACAGATCGCTGCCAGCATGGCGATTAGATTGAAATCGCTGCTTATGTGGGAGGAGCTTAGCTCTGGACTACCATTGTCATCATCATATCTCCAGGTAACTCGATCCTCTGCCATCGACTCTAACTCATCAGGAATAATACCCAAGCGTTTCCAGACGAGTTTTTGGACTTTGTCCAACCACCTCATCCTGGGTCTGCTAAGTGCTCGCCTACTTGCTGTTATCGTATTCAACGCCCGCCTCGGCAGTCGTGATGGTGGAGACATTCTTGCCAAGTGATCAAACCATCGAAGCATGGTCATTTCCGTTCAGAGAAACTGCTGCTCAACGGCAGTAGTTCATTGCGAATTCCTCTCACCCTAACCCATCACGAAGAAACCTCATTTCAGTAGATTGTAACCGCGATCATTGGATTGGTTGGAGTGGTTGGAGTTTTGCACGGGGCAGTTTACTCCTCCATTACTCGTCAGAAAAACCCCGGGATACCTAAATTTCTCCACAAGTTTCAATGGGACTTCACTAACATGTAGAGTGCATTGAACAGGCTTTCTGGAAATTACCATACTCCTGCTGAACATTCTAGAGTTTACCTCGAGGAACTCGATCCAATCCTTTTCGAAATAAGCAAAACAGCTGTCACCGTAGACTGTACCGAGGAAACTAATAAGAAATATGTAAACCGAGCTATATCTTTTGTCTTCCTTTTTGAAAATAGGGACAATCACCACAGTTTGGTAATCGCCAGGTGTGCCACCGCGTTCCCAGGCCACCTTAATGACACGAGAGAGCTGCCTTGAAAAGCCTTTTCTAGCCTTTTCTAGTTAGTTAAGTTAGTTTATTAGACTATTTTATTTAAAAAAAAAAGTGATTCTTACAATTTTCATTATTATAACAGTCTATATGGTTTGGCCTAGAGGCCGTCTACCAGATTGACATTAAAAGGAAAAATTACGTTAATTACTTATATAAACCAAAAAATATATGCTTTTTGTTTCATTATATAATGCTCCAATTACTTAAAAACGTTCATCAATTATGCAGTTCCTGTAGCGCAATGGGTTGACTGTGTAGTTGTAGAGTAAGTCCCAACCTCTGCCACCATTCAGGATATTTATTGCTTCCTCCAACTCAATTGTCTGAGCACCGAAAAAAATGAATGCGGAACTCCTTAAGTATAGGGAGCGTGTGATTATGTGATCGATTGTGCTGTCGATCAGTCAGGCAGTCATACCTAGTGCAGTTTCTGATTTAAGTTCGACTTTTAATATCATCATCTTCTGGTTGCCTCGAAATGGAAAAATTATAAATGAGAAGACTATTTTTTTTTCAGCAGTTAAAGCAGTAAAATTTGTTTGGTTACATTCATCGAATAACAAGCGATCAGCTGATGGCTTGATGATTTGTGCTCATAGCAGTCAATCCATCAATTAGAGTAGGGGTAATAAAGGGGCATGTTATTCGCTTATGTTAATTAAACGAGAATTGGTCTCCGAAAAGAAAACCATTCATCGGGGAAATAACCCATATTGAGCAGATATATGCATATTTTCAAAGCGCATCGCATCTACTGACCAGCTTTAAATGGAAATCGGATGTTCATTTTCTTTATTTATTCATTTATTTGTATAAATCAATAATAAGATACATATTTTTATACTTAATAAACAAAAAACGAGTTAACTACTTCAGCTTAGTGGGCAGATTGAAATACATTTATATATGCACATGCTTGGATGTGATTTTTCAAGGTTACTTGCATTTGAATAAATTCCGTTTATAAGTACGAGAGTGGTGTACGAGAATAGAATAATTTTATCACGAGGATGCGTCTACATGACGACAAAGTAAAAAGAGTAACAAAATTATATACAAAAGCCGACTCACACCGACTAATTGATTGATCTTCACAATTGTCAACTGTTTTTGATTTGGTGGAATTGTTGAATTAAAATGTGATCCCCGAATGAATTACCAGACGGGTCAGCTGGTTCCTGCAGCTTCACTTGTCGACTTCGAACAATCAGACGTGTGATTTATAGTCGAATACGGGAACACCGACGTTGAAACAACCCGTAAAATGTTAATAGCGAATTCTGAATTATGTTACGTATATGTTAATATAGCCGTTTGGGCACCTTTTCTGAATGTCTTTGAAATGTCAGCTCGAACCGAATGAATACGTGTGTGCATTGACTATTATGATGAAATTTTTGATTTTTTGTATAAAAGCTTTGTCATTGGTGCGAACAGTCACCAGTATCATCCTCGATTCTCTTGGAATACCTTCCTTAAACGCAACCTAAAAATGTTCAAGCTTGTAAGTTAAAAAAAAAAGTCTACTTGAAATTTCGAACAAAACATTGTTAACTTGTTATGTTCTTTTTGCAGATCCTTGTTGCTGTCCTTTTGGGATTAGCTGCTGCCGAAAATATCGACAGAGACGCCGAAATTAAGAGCCTTAACATCGTCCCCGCCGATGCTGAGGGTAACTTTGCTTATTCTTTCGACACAACCAATGGAATCGCTGTCCAAGAGACTGGAAGCCCTTCTGGAGTAGCTGGTATTCAAGAATGGGTTTCACCCGAAGGTAATCGCGTCTCGATTAAGTACGTTGCCGATGAAAATGGATACCAACCACAAGGTGACCTCTTGCCAGTGGCCCCACCAGTACCAGAAGCAATTGTTAGGTCTATCCAATACATTGCAGCTCATCCACCAAAGGATGAACTTCTAGTCAAGGGATAAATTAATTGTTCTTTTGTTACGCTTATTATGTATATAATTTTCTCAAAATGTAATAAATGAGAAATTGTTACATAAAACAATTGTGTATTTAATTAATTCAATTTCATTCAGTGAGTGAGACATGCAATGGGTTTCGTAATTTTGCCATCTGCTGATTGTGATTTAAGTGGTAGCAGATCAGGCTCATTGATCGTTCCACAAGGTTCCACAATAATTTGTTATGTTTTCATTTAAAGGAAAAGTGATATGAATTGCTGATTATCTCGCTACTGTATTCACATTCGCGATCAAGGAAGTTCTGTCCTGGGTAAAAAAAAGAGACTTGGCGCACCCTACAACGACTTCTGCAGAAGCTGCATGGATGAGAAGGAAGAGGAAACCGTGTTACACTACCTCGGAACCTGCTTAGCCCTTGCAGAGATATTGTCATCTGTTCTGACAGTGAAGCAGGGATCAAATCTCTGAATCAGCCACCTCAACTAATTGACGAAGCCGGAGGGCTTTCAAACCAGGAAGGCTCTATCTACAGTGGATGCTATTCGGAAGATAACTAAAACCGTAGAAGAAGCTATTCAGGTAAGAAGATAAAGTGGAGGTGCCAACAAATTTGACGCAGTATTACGCAAGGGTCGGTACTAGGACCTCTGTTAAGGAACATTTTGCATGAAAGGGTATAAAACTTGGAATCCCGATTATGCCCAAGTGTAACCAGGCGAGTTTATGGACTTGGTCCAACCACCTCAATCTGAGTCTCTCAAGCGGTCCCCTATATTACCGCAGTTTCTGGACACTGTGGTGTCCAAAAATAAATTGCACGTCATACCGCAGAATGTTTCTGGGCACTGGTGTCCTAGTGTGCTGTTGATAGGGCGATGTTGCGGGACGTGTAGGCGTGGCTGAAGCCCTATGCCCCGAGGGGTTAAAGGAGATAAGCGAAGAAAGTTTCACACTGTCAAATTATCCATTTCGATTCTGGCATATGATTTTTGCTATTTCTCTCTCTATCCCACACACTCAATGTCGAAAACTCGATCGAAAGCTCTTTCAGCTTCCCTTGTCTTTCCTCGCCATCGCGTCGTGGCGACGGAAGCTGATGAAATTTTAACGTGTAAAAGCGGCCTATCTGAATCCGCTTGTCTTATTAAATTAGAACAAATTAATTTGAAACACAAGTATCCACAGATTGCTGTCGATGATAATACATCTACTTTCAAATATTTTTGTTTTTATTTCAAACTCTATCAGAAATCAGATCTCAATGACGTAGACTTATTTCTGTTTGCTTCCCTCACTTATCAAAGAACATCACACATTAAATCGAGTTTGTTTCTTGTTTTTACATCTTCATTGTACTCTTGCAACACAAACAGTAATTGTAAAGATGGATGAATCAGAAATGGTAAAACGGAGCGATAAACTGACGGAAAAGTGGCCTTTAAGTGTGATACATAAATCTAAATAAGATAAACAAGTTCCCAACGTGTACCTCTATACATGTGTGTATATTTTTGTTTGGTTTTGTTTTTTGCTTGAACGCTTGATGTGTAAATAACTATTTGACCAAAATTTATCAGTCATTGAATACTCGGTAATCGGCTAATACCTCTCTTAGCTCAACTCACAGCAGATGTGACAAATTGTGGTTGCGCATTCGCATCACACCATCTGTTCCTGCTTAATGCTTGTTAATTTTGGCACATAAACTTAGATCAGAACACCGATCATGAAAACCGCAGTTCTTCGTTTTTTCATTGAATTTTAAGATATTCTCTAGAGATATAAAATTTGAATACGCATTCCAAAGTTATAAAGTCAGGGTCGAGATATGTTCGACCTCACGTGAAGACCACGAATGGTGTTGATAATAAAATAATAGTCCAAGGCGGACGTGGGCTTCGAGCTTCTACAACAACTACACGTGTTGTTCGTGCTAGTGTTCTCTCACAAGTGGAAGCGACCTACAGTTCTACGTCGAATCCGAGCGGCCAAATTGTCAGTGAGCCGAAAGAGACGGAGTCGTGAATTATGAGAGTAAGGTGGTAAGTTCGGAAATCGAACCTGGCACCCTCTGGAGTCGATGCACCAACACACTGCGCCACGGCGACCCAATGGTATGTTCATTTGGTGAAATTCACACATTTAGGCGTACATAGCAACGTAGCATTGCACTGAACAGCAATGATTTTGATGACCAAAGTCCTCTTAAGGATACTTATTTGTTCCTCTTTTTCTAACGGCGCTACAATCCAGGGTGGACCTGGACCTCACCCACCTCACCCTCTCCATCTGGCGCGATATTAGCCAGCTGCCTCTTTTTTTTTTGGTTGAGGTCCTTCTTCACTTGCGTGCGCAACCATCCCACCGGTTCGGCGTTCGAAGACTCTTCGTGGTGGAGCAGTGTAGTCCATGCGCTTTACGTGGCTTAGCCATCTTAGGCGTTGAATCAGTAGACGCTTGGCTAGGTTCATGCCTCCGTACATTCCGTACATCTCATGGTGGAATCTTCTCCTCCAAAAACATCTACGCAAACAGGACCAAAGATCGCACATAGAACTTTTCGATCGAAAATACCAAGGGCTTCCTGATCTGCTTTTGAGATTGTTCATACCTCTGCACCATAGAACAGGGCAGGGATGATCAAGGTCTTATATAGTGTTAGCTTGGTCTTTCGAGAGACGGATTCACTTGCCTATTGAGCCCAAAGAAACAGCGATTGGCAAGAGTTACTCTGCGTTTAATTTAAGTACTGGTGTTGTTCGCACTGTTTATCTGGGAGCTTAGGTAGAAGAAGTCTTTTACTACCTCGAAAGTATATCTGCCTGTGGTAATATTGTGACCTAGTCGACCGTGTGTGTAAGAACGCATGCCTTCATGCACTGCTAAACCCATTTTGGGCCGCCTGCGCTCCAAAACCAGCAAACGCTTCATTGACGGCTCGCTGTGTTCGACTAATCACGTCAATGTCGTGCGCGTATGCTAGCAGTTGTGCGGACTTTTGTAAAATCGTGCCTCTTGTGTTGGCGAGTGAGTTCTGCACGACCTTCCCAAGAATGATTTTGAAAAAGTCACATTGTTTGGCTTTGCAGGTCTCTGTGAGCTCCTTACCGACCTTGATGGAGCTGTGAGAGTTGTCAATGCTCAGCCAGTCAGACGAGCTTAGTAGGAATTTAAAAAGTAGACATGGCGTTGTATATCTCTACTCTATAAACGTTGTAATATGCGGCCTTGAAATTGACGACTAGGTGTTGTGTACCGAGAAGATTTGGTCTATGGTGGACTTCACCGGCCTGAAACCGCACTGAGGTGCGCTATTAACGAATGGTCTCAGGCGCTCACACAAAACAGCAGAGAAGATCTTATATGCGATGTTTAGGAGACTTATCCTTCGGTAGTTGGTGCAGTTCAATGTGTCTTCTTTTTTGTAGATCGGGGAAACGATACTGAGATTCCACTCGTAGGGAATGCTTTCCTCCGACTATATCTTACAGATGAGTTGATGCATGTACCCTACCAACTCTACCAACTCAGCTGCCTTAAGGGGTCCCGTAGACAGTCCGTGGCGTGGCTACAGTGCATGGACAACACTGCTTGAAGAGTCTTCGACTCCGAACCAGTGGGACACTGCAATAGAGGACGCCCACGGAACCGATGGCTCACCCAGGTGGAGAAGGACTTCAATCAAATTGGTGTGCGCAGTTGGAGACAGCTGAAGATCGTGCCGGCTTGAGAGGCTTGCTGGTTGCGGCCCAGGCCCACCTCGGACTGTAGCGCTACTAGAAGAAGAAGAAGAAGACAGTCCGTCTGTACCAGAAACTCTATTCCACTTTAGTGTCGATATGATGTCTATCTTGACTTCCTATAGGTCGGAGGAATGGAATTCTCTTTTATCATTGTCCATTGTGTGGAATGAAACATTCTGCCTGACCGCGGTATTAGTGTTTTCCTCGCTGTTTACCAGTCTACTGAAATGATCTTTCCAAATTCTCAGTATCGACTGGGACTCTACTACAAGTTCTCCCTCTTCGTGCTGACAGGATTTCATCCGAATCTTATACCCATTGCATAATAGTTTCACCCTTTGGTCGGTTGATATCCAAATTCTTACCTGGCCTTCAGTAAGGAATTGGTCTGAGTCGATGTTGGCTCCTCTCAAAATTCGGACATCAAGTATGCTTAAGGAGTGCCAGACGTCGATCGCAATGTGATCAAACTGTTTGACGATTAATTGATCAGGAGACCACCAGGTCCCTTTGTGAATGTTGAGGTGAGGGAACCGCGTACTGGCTACAAAGAGGTTTGACTCTACACGAAATCCAACAGCCTGATTCCGTTCTTGGACGCATTGGAGTGCAGGCTGTACTTCCCGATGATTCTAGCAAAGATGTCTTCAGTGCCCAGCTTTGAGTTGAAATCTTCTCCTGATCCTGGTGTCATAGCTGGGGCATTGATCGTATGTCCTTTCTAGGAGACCATAAAAGTAATTTGTACTGCCATCATCTTTATCAAAACTCCTTTGGGGCGTGAGCGCAAATTAAGTTGATGTTGCGAATGTAGCCTCGATGCGGATCGTTATGGTGGGCTCCCTTCTGTACTTAAAGCTTAAGATTTGGTTGTCCTGGTTTTTTTTCTTGTTGTCTATGGTCGCCAGCTGTAGGGTCATCCGTATCCGAGGCTTGTAGTCGTCTCGGGACTATACGTTTTTTCCTCGGTGTGGAAGTTACTCCCTCAACCCCCGATCCTGGAGGTATGGGTCCAGGTTTAAACCCCTGCGCGAGGTGTCGCTACATACTTTGGTTCACCTCAAAGCGGTTGCTGTTATGGTTATCCAGGGGACGCAACGACGAGTCTGTATGCCAACTTATCCTGTGCACCGAAGGAATTCCAACCGAAAGACTTTATAGAAAGGCTGTCCAGAAAGTATTTCGGTACGAACTAGTGCTCGAAAATAACATTCAACCTTTATTCTCATTTGGTTTCTCACTGAGAGATATTGCATTGGAGCAAGAAAAATGCATGTGGCGAAATTAGCACTCACTTCAATTCTACAAAAAAAAAATAGTATAATTAAAGTTAAACGTTATGAATTGGAAAATCATATGAAATGTAAAATCATATAACCTGCATTAATTCGTAGAGAATGCTGCTCCCTTGCCATTTCAAATTATCGCGAATCGACAGTATTATTTCTTGAGTGGCACTGCGAATATCTTAAAAAATATCTGATTCTACTCTATTCTTTTAAAATTATTTTATTAGAAGGCTTTTATGTAGCACCCTGTCTAAATTTAAAATTCCACATGATACTGGAGGTCTCAGAGACCCTTAGTAACAAATGTATACCGTCAGTCTCACAAACGAACTACAGCTGTGTGAGGCCGATAGATTTGACAGTTGATTCTGCAAAATATGTATTTCGTGCGTTATCTGGTGCAATCTGCGACGCCGAAGTCAAAACCGAAAACTTTATGAGCTGCAGAAGGACGTAGCTGAAATTTGGCAACTACATCAACATGAATTCATGCTTCTGCTAAGAGTGTCATGGAATAGCGGACTGTAGACAGATCAAATCAATGCGGCTATTCTTGCATCCGCATTCTTGGTCTGATCTAGATAAGAGAAGTACGTCACAGCTGGAAACCGATCGTAGTTCTGGCTCTGACCTTCCATGGATCGTTGGCAGAATACAGTAAAAACTTACCGACAACACCGAATCGTTTTATACTCTCCTCGAAGACTATGCGAAACTGGCTTTCGTATATCCCAGTCATGGCTCTTAAACTCAATCAGCAGAGATTATCTGAGCTGGTTCCTGCGATAGGACACCACGCAAACGCTTTTGAAAGTGAGTTTGCTTTTTAAAAGTTCAGAGGAGGATAGAATACGGGAATATATACATACATGCACATGTGTCTGAATTTAAATTGACTTTTCTGAAAATGTCACGCCAACGATGGAACGCCGCTATCATAAATAACATCAAAAGAGTTCATATTTGTCGAAAATACATTTTCATAAATTAAATCCAAATCTCTCAATACAAGCTGGGCGACACAATCCATTCATCAGACCGTTTATGGCTGAACTTGACAACGAATTCATATCTCGACCAAATTCCCAATTGCCAATGGTCAGTTAAGTCAATTAAACCTGCATTACACTTTGTTTATCTGGCTTTCGTTCTAAGCGGCAATCAACACTCACCGCACTGGCGGCAGCGGCATCGCGGCTACGGCACCGGCACGCTCACCGGCGAAGGTCATAAATTCAATTAAGTGAATTTTAAAAGCGAAAATCGAAGACATAAAATGTATTATTCGAATTCCCACCGAAAAAAAAGAAGTGCAAATTAGAGATGGTTGATGGGGATTAAGTAATCCCAGCCTTTGCGGTCATGGATGCCACCCTAACATTTTTCAATCACACCTCCAATCTTTTGCATTGATTACAAACAGACACACACACATGCGTGTGAATATGTTAATTATCGTGATTTTGTATGTTAATGTGAATTGGCCGTTTAGACCACATTTGATTTTGGACGGGAATGCCATCAACGGTCTCATCAGTGGCATCGACTGTGGTTACATACACATGTAGGCATGTGCAAGCCCGTCTTGACCATGGTGGTGGAGCAGTTGGTTTTTGTCTGGGTATAAAAGCATTGACATCAGCGCAGATCACCAACAGTATCTTCCTCGTTTCTCTTGCAATACCATCTAAAACAAAACCAAGTCAACTCAAGATGTTCAAGCTTGTAAGTAGTGGAACGCGGTGGACAAACAAAGCGGATTATAATGGTTGCCTTAATTTACTCTAGCTCCTTGTCGCCGTCCTTTTGGGATTAGCCGTTGCCGATAACATCGACAAGAATGCTGAAATTAAGAGTTTCACGAACGATCCTGCCGATGCTGAGGGTAACTTCGCCTATTCCTTCGATACAACCAATGGCATCCAAGCCCAAGAGAGTGGAAACATTGCTGGAGTGAGCGGTGGCTATGCATATGTCTCTCCTGAAGGCATTCCAATCCAACTCACCTTCGTTGCCGATGAGAATGGATACCAGCCACAAGGTGCTCATTTGCCAGTTTCCCCACCAATCCCAGATGCAATCCTGAGGGGTCTCGAATATATCAGGACTCACCCACCAAAGGACACCCCAGCCCCAATCCGTGGATAAAAACCGGAAATAACTCTCGAATGGATGAACTCTGATAATTGTTATTTTGTACGTGCCAAGTGATTATTCAATTCTCATGACTTATTAAATGGGAAATGTTTATGCCTACTGTTGTAGGAATTATTTGAAATCGAATGTTTTTGCCTTGTTTACTTTCATTTCTGTCGAGGCCTCATCGGGTGATCCATGTGGTTGGTGAGGGATTTGAAATTTGGCACACATACCATCTTGCCGTCGCACCGTGCCATCTTGTTTGGCTTGGTTTTCTTAATGCGGAATTTGATTAGCGTTTCTCTTATTTTGCAAGCAAAGTCTTGCAACTTTCAAGGTCGGTCGGCTCCGTGGGACGCGGTTTACTTTTACTTTTCTTCTTACAAGAAAAATTCATTCACAAGAACCGCCTTCGTCTATCCCTCTTCTAATCTCGTTCATATTATGCAAGAACTCGCTTATCAAGTTCATCATTGATCGCGTTGGATGTACACGATGGCGAACTAAGAATTCCTCGGGGTGCTTGCCAGTTGGCGTCGATACTCTTTTTTTTTTTTTGTTGTCTATCCGCTGATTCATTGGACAAGATCTTCAGATCTCCATGTGAAGTACGCTCAACTCCGTCCATCAAGGGCGTAATAAAAACTGAACCAAGTTTTTAAAAAACATTCCCAGTTATAGAGCGTTTTATTGGGCTTCATCCTGACCTTGAGACAGGCTGTTAGTACACACGCAGAACCAGATTGCAGAGATTTTTGAAATATTGTGAAATTAAGCTAACCTACCATTGGGGGCATGTCGCATTTGACTGAAATTGACTGTGTTAGGTTTCGTTAGTGGCTAGAGTGAAGACGGCATTGTAGCGGACATCTGTGACTGAAGCCGGTTGGAATGACATCAATTTTTTCCCAATAATAGGTCAATTAGGTTGGTGGGAAGTGGCATTAGTGCACTTAGGCCAAAGACAATTTTACCGCCACGTGGCTGTTTCAAATTAATGAGGGTTGTCAGAAAGAGGTTATGACAGCCAGCCAAACTAAATTTCCTAGTAGAGGCAAGATCGGGACAGATGCAGAGAAGATATTCGGAGCTTTCCTCCTCATCCTCGCCAGGTAGCTTCTACAGAGGTCGTTGGAGAAAATGCCTAGTCGCTTTGCGTCAAGGCCTAGTAGGCAGTGCGCGGTAATTATTCCCACTGCAGTGCTAATTTAAGATTTCTTTATTGAGAGGCTACTTGATCTTTATGGATCGAGATGTGGCCAGATTTTTTTTTTATTATTTCAATTTCTTTCTTTCTCATATCATTTATTTAAAAACATTGTATTTATTTTAATTTAATTTATTAATTAATAAAAAGCATGGGTATCATTCTGTACTTCATAGTAAAAACTGGTGGCGAATGATTTTTCAATTAACAAGAGCTCTGATTTACAAATAGTTAAGTAATAAATAACATTGAGGCAAAACCAATAAACGATCACGTAATAATAATAAATAACAGTTAATAACAATTACCCACGTCATACACCAACGCTAACGAGATGTGTTTACATTGCCGCTCGGCCATCAAAGAGGTGGCCGAAACCACCTAAGGCTACCTACCATCTCCGACGAGGAACCCGTGGTATGATGGCGAGTGTGAGCAGAAGAAACATGCAACTGACAAGGCATACCAAAAGGCGCTGCAACGAATAAGTAGAGTAGCGCATGAGGAGTACCGGGCTAGAAGAAGGGAGGAAAAAAAGCTTCTACACCTGAAGAAAAGGTCTCTCGCAACCTCCGATTTCAAGTATATCGAAGAGTCTAGGGACAAGCATAGAATACGTGCCTATACTGGCTATAGGAAAGGAACCCATGCTCTACGAAACTGTGAGGGTAACCTGGTTACTGACCCGCAGGGAATAGTGCATGTGCTTAAGATGCACTTCCAACAGCTGCTTAAGGGGCCTGACCAGGAGAGAGTGGCAGGGAATCAAGAAATCCCAACTGCAGTCGATGAAGTAGTTGTCCCACCTAGCTTTGAAGTAGTCGGCACAGCCGTTCAAAGGCTGAAGAACAACATAGCCGCAGGCTCAGATGGCTTACCATCAGAGCTCTTCAAGGCCGTTGGCGATGTTCTGGTAGGGAGCATGCACCAGATCATATGTAGAATTTGGGAGGACGAAAGCATGCCCGACGATTGGAATATCGGCTCCATATGTCCCATCCACAAAAAGGCGATTCTACCTCTTGCAAGAACTATAGGGGCATATCCCTGCTCAACGTCGCCTACAAGATTCTGTCCTGCGTACTGTGTGAACGTCTGTGTGAAGCCGTTTTGCACCGCGCAAATCGACACGTACCAGTGCGGCTCCCGCCCGGCAAATCGACAATAGACCAAATCTTCACACTAAGACAAATCCTGGAAAAGACCAGCGAGTTTCAAATCGATACGCAACACCTTTTTTTCGATTTTAAAGCCGCATAAGATAGCATTCATCGCAAGGACTTATTCGGTGCGATGGCCGAATTCGGGCTCCCGGGAAAACTGATCCGGTTGTGTCGCACTACGCTAACAAACACGCGATATACCGTGCAGATCTCGAGGACTTTTGAAACCTGCACTGAATTTCGGCAAGGAAATGCGCTGTGATTTCTTGAATTTAGTACTGGAGAAGAAAATGCGGCGGGCAGCTGTAAACACGGAAGGCACTATCTTCTACAAGTCAGTCCAACTGTTGGGATATGGATGGTTCCCAACGTGCCATAGTTGAAGCATTTACGGCAATTGAAGAAGAGGCGAAGCGAGCTGGTCTTAAGGTCAAATAATATAAAACTAAGTATGTGCTGTCGACCAAAATACGATCCGTCACACACCACATAGGACAAAATATTACAATCGACAGCTACACTTTCGA
The DNA here is from genome assembly GCA_964034865.1 of Eristalis intricaria. Lineage (NCBI taxonomy): Eukaryota > Metazoa > Arthropoda > Insecta > Diptera > Syrphidae > Eristalis > Eristalis intricaria. The sequence goes on from OZ035875.1 coordinate 35,609,033, forward strand.
GGTAGTAAGGGAGTTTGTCTACATCGAGGCAAACGTAAACTCCACAAACGACATCACTATGGAGATCCGACGTAGAACCGCCGGATTTGGTGTTACTTCGGTTCAAAACAACTGGCGTTAAAACTCCTGACTCGAAGGACTAAGGTCATGCTTTACAAAATCCTTATTTTGCCAGTCCTGCTATATGGAGTCGAAAGCTGGACGGTAAACAACACTGCGGAGCTGATTCTTGGTGCCTTCGAAAGAAAAATGCCGGATATGTGGTCCCGTCTGCGAAGAAGGCGAATGGAGGAGAAGACACAACCGCGAACTCTACGAGCTGTACCAGGATGTGGATGTAGTCCGGAAGGAAAAGATCCGTCGACTGCACTGGCTCGGCCACACGGACAACAATGCTCCAAGTAAGAGGGTCTTCAATCCGAGCCTCCTGGTTCGAGAAAGAGAGGAAGACCGAATCTCTTGTTTAAAGACCAAGTAATCGCGGATGCAAGACAGCTTGGTCTTGATGACTGGAAGCAGCGTGCTCGAGACTGTCAAGAATGGAAAGGAGCTATCGCTTAGGATCCGACCTTGCATGGGGCGTCAGCCTGATAAGTAAGTAATGACTGGATGGAAGTAATCATGACTGGAAGCAGCGTGCTCAGGACTGTCAAGAAGGGAAAGGAGCTATCGCTCAGGCTCGGACCTTGCATGGGTCGACAGCTTGATAAGTAAGTAATAACGATTAATAAAATATATTAGAGATTTGAGTCTACAAAAATATTGACTTTTGAGCTATCCATACTAAAGAGAAATTTTCTTATTTCTTTATTTGAGAAACAGACTGGGTTGTCTATGTATTGATTTCGGTTGGCAACTCTACAATCACTTTCCTGTTATTTTTTTTTTATATATACCACAACGCCCTGAGCTCTATGGGCTACTGTAATTGAAATAAGGTTCATAACCAGGAATACGGTAGTTAGATTGTTCATAGTCATACACCCAAATCTCAGAAAGAACAATAAAAAAAATAATTAGAATTATACGCGGTCAAATGCGCCAGAAATAAATCGAAATTCTTCTTAGACTACGTATATTTTGATGGATGAGGAAAGTAGACATGGAAGGAGCAACATAATTTTTTGCATTAGACGGGTAATTAATGACAACCATTATTTATAAATACTTGACAGATTTTTAAAATTGATCGAGGTCATCGCACTTACCCACATTGCATTTATGTATGATTGATAATTATGCTTGATTCCATTTCGATATTTTACAGGCAACCATGAACAAACAAAAAAACCTCACTTTCCTTAAAGCAAAGGTTGCGAATAGTTGCTGAAGCTACGGAAAACAACAAAAGTGGATTGTGTGCCAAATATGGACGCTGCAAGTCGACGCTGAATCGGATTATACAGAATCAGGATACCATTGGAGAATGAAAAACAGTTTTTGAATTTTTAAAATTCATTTATTGCGTTTTACAGGTATTAAAGCGTGGTTTCCTTTATTGCGTCTGCAAACCAATTAAACGTGGTTCTTGTAATTGCGTTCCTCGGTTAAATGCGTCTAAAAACATGAAATTTAGCAAACACATCTTACCGAGGGTTACTGTATTATATAAAACATATATTTATAATCAAATAAAAATTAAAAAAATTATGTTGCTCCTCATCCATATGTACTTGAAATTATTTTTTATTTTAATTTGCTTTAAGGCCTTATGTAGTGCTCGCATATGAGAAATATGCTTTCGTTTATTTAGATTTGCGAACCATCATAATTATTATCTAGGAGTTTAGTTGTTAGTCGACGACGACTGTTTCTGACCCCCGTTTTGATGTGACGAGTTTTTGGCAAAATAATGCTTAATTTGACGATTTTGGCTCACTAGTTTAAAATTGGAATTGGAAAATATTTACAAGAGAATTTCATTTAGCAGAAATGTGAACTTTTCCTTAATAGTTCTCATCCTCTCAGTTGTTTGTGTACACAGACAATTTTTGAATTAGTTCGAGCGCATACGTACCAACTCGTGCTCCCCTTCTCAAAATAGTTATACATGCAGGTAATTGGTGCGAGCGAAATGGAAAGTAGTACGGAATGTTTTATTGCTACTGTCAAGCTAATATTCCATTCCATAACTTTTAGCTTGGGTTGTTCTGAACAACTTGTTCATTCCAATTTGTGATTTAAATGAATGCAGGAGTAAATTGTGTGCGAATGGAAAACCATTTTAAAATCTGTAAATAGATACAGTGGACGTCCACTTAAGCGAATACTCGGTTTTACGAATTTCTAATATAACGAATGTGCATTTCTTTTCCATTGATGGTTCTATATTACGAATGATGCAAAAATTGCCCGCTTGATTTAAGGAATGCCTTGTAAATTCAAAATATCTACAACAAACTTATGCGATGTATTTATGTACAAACATATATGCGAGCGCAAGCTTATTTTTGTTGCTTTTTGTCCTTTTTTGTTCATTCATCACCTGCTTACATGTGTAGGGATGTATGTAGGTAAAACACATCTGTCATTCTGTTGCCTTATAGCAGCCATATACGTCACAGTTTTGGGCACACGAGGGTAAGTGTAACGTGTGTAGCGGTGAATCTGAAAAAAAAAAACACTTTATTTATGTGTACGTCTATTGTCTTGGATTTCATTTCTCGAAGTTTGTCCAGTGATCGGTTGTTTTGTGAAAATAATTTAAAATGTTTCTTAACAGAAATCGTTTTTCTTTGAAGGAAAAAGTAAATATTTTAGAGGAGTGTCCTGAGTGAAATGTCTTTGAAATACACTAGACTATCGAAGTCTTCGACTTGTACTATAAAAAAGCATAATAAAAGTATCTTAAACACATTTGATACTTCTTCAAATGGTACTAAATCCAGACTTTTTATGAAGAATGGTGAATTCCCCAAAATGGAAGAAGAGCTTTTTAACTGGTTTCTTATAAAACGCCGAAACAACATCCCAATGAGCGCGTTAATTTTAAAATTTAAGGGGAAAGAAATTAACAAAATTTAAAAAAAACACTTGGTATTCGGCTTCTTAAGGAATCAGCTGAGAAACTGTCACGAGTGGAGCTGGTGGAGCCATTTAAAAAAATACTAGCGACCTTTATAAGAGAGCATCAGTTGTCTGAGGAAGCAATATTCAACGCTGATGAAACGGGCCTTTACTGGAAAATACTGCCTGATAAAACTGATAAAAAAAATATGTCCACTCAGGGGAAAAATGTGCAGGAAGAGTATGTCATTGCTAGTAGAAGCGAGGACGAAAGTAACCTGCCTGAGTGCACAAAAATTAAACCTTCAGAAGCAATAAAATGCTTCAATAAATGCATCGAGTAGTCAGTAAAGAACAATATTGACTACTCAAAGTATATTTGCTTGAGAGAATTGCTGGAGGAGGTTGTTCAGAAGAGCCTGGCAGCAACAAAAAAGAAAACAAATATCAAAGTTTTTTTTATGAAATTTTGATTTTTAAATTTTATTTATTTCTGATGGATCTTTTATTTTCTATAAATACATATGTACATGTAGTTCATTATAAGTCTTTTATTCTTTCATTTTCTTGCATTATTGGATATAAACAAAAACGATCGATTTAGCGAATTTTTCGATTTAACAAAAGGCTGTGCATTATATCATTCGTTATGTTGGACGTCCACTGTATTTTAAAACAAAGAACTATTCAGTAAATTATCAAATCAAGACTTTATACATCTTTATCATAACCCTTTGTAGCTTAAGAATCTTCAACATTGTTTCAGTTTTGATGTCCGTGTCGATGCTAGGCCAAACAACTTGAGTGCTCATCGAATGCAGTGAACTTTACGTTCAGCTTTCAAGTTTTTGAACCTGCTTATATTTATTTACTTATTAATACGACTACTTGAATTACCAAAGATTGTTACACACAAAAGATATTGGAGCTTTTGGAAGGAATTTAACACCTTCGGTACGTTAGGCATAAGGTTTTTTCTGTTTTTAAAACAAATGTGATTTGTGAATTAAGATTGTTGTTTGTTTTTAATTTTTAAATAAATACATGTATGAAGGATGGAACTACAAAATTCTTGATATGTATTGAACACGTGTATCGGTCGGTATCAATTTCTCTAATTTACGAAGTGCAGATTTATGATTTTTGACGATTTGAGCATTTCTCTTTGTTTCTATTTTTTGATGTGGAAAGAGTCAATGTCATAACCAACATCTACACGAATAATTTTCAATGCTGCTAGCACTGCAGTTGTATTGTCAACAATTAGAACATTAACAATTTCATCATCATCTTCTTCTTCTTCTGACCCGCATGATCCACTTAAGGGGTTAACAATGTCAATTGAATTAATTCGGGTCTGTAACACATTCACTGGTCTACTTAAGTTGGGTGTGTTCATTTTGTTGAATATTAATTTTTGCTAGGTATTATCATATACATATTTAAGTTTTTCAATTCTTTTTTCAAGTCTTTGATTTCTTTATATATATCATTTCCATAAAGATCTTTTAATTTTTTTTTTAGAATTGTCTATTTGAGCTTCATTTGGGAGCCGGAGAGGTATATTGTTGGCACGGCATAAAGTAAGAGTCTGCGCTAAGTTCAACACTCATAGGCATTCCAGGTCTTACGGTTTTTCTTGATGTGTTCAAGATAAGCAACTGATACATTGACACAATTGGTAGTTTTTTTTTGCAATCATTGCACTAAATTTTTACCAGAAATGAAGTATTACAGAGATGCCCGAATTCTACCTCTCTTTCCTCTGAAAATCTTTGACAACTGCTTCTTATAATGTGTTCATAAACCAAATTGACCAATCAGAGGGCGGCATTTACGTTATTTCATGAATAACCGTCAAAAAGTCATGAATATCTGTCAAAAAAGCACTCAAATTCGTCGATGGACTAGGGGTCAATCAGCTGTGAAGTCGGCTATCTCTGTAATGCTTCATTTCTGATTTTTACATTACTCCTTTCAATTTTTTTTGCACAGATGCAACATGTTTTTTACGTTTTTTGTTTTCTTTTTTGTCAGTGAAGTTTGATTGATGGGTAAGGTTAGGTTAGGTAGTTGGGCTGCTAGCACACTTAGACCATATTGGTCCATTGTGATACCCACAGTCAGACTACTACCACTGATTGACTACTCCGGTGATAGTGCCGTTACTTTGATCCCAACGGCAAATGGTGACTGGTCCAGATTTGAAAACCAGATAAAAGCGTATTAACGTTACTTTCACTGGGATTCGAACCAGGGACAGGCACTCTACCAACTGCGCTATCCAGTCGTGATTGATGGGTTACTTTGTACTCAAGTAGGGGCCTTTCAAGATGAAAGGGAACACTTTCTTCTATTTTTTACACAGCGTATCAGATATACTGAGAACAAATGAGAATTCGTTTTGAGGAAAGCTTTCCTAGGGTGCCTTCAACAATGTATAAGACCGATGCAATTAAAGATGCACTCGAAAAGAACAGAGTTGAGCAATCTGTCACGTCGGTGATAATCAATATGCTCAGTAAGAGAATACGCAACTCTAGGCGACTCTTCGGTAAAAAAAAAGAGGTACCCCACAGAGGGGGGTCATCTCCCCTCTGCTGTGGGTGCTTGTCATTAATGGCATTCTTGAGGAGCTGAAATGCTGGGGTACCAAGGCAATCGCGTACGCCGATAACGTGGCCATTATTGCCTGTGGTAAATTCCCCTCGACACTCAGCGAGTTAGTGGAACGTGCATTCAACACCATCCTTAAATGGGCAAAATCTTGCGGTCTAGGGATTAATCCAACAAAAACAGAGTTGGTCCTTTTTACCAATAAAAGGGTCATCCCGCCTTTCAATCTTCCCAAAATTGATTGTACAACCCTCACTCTGCGATGTACCTTGGTCTAATCCTAGACAGGAAACTCAACTAGAAACCAAATATAGAAGAAAGAGCAAAGAAAGCGGCCTGTGCATTATACCTGTGTAACAGGATACTTGGTAAAAAATGGGGTCCGAACCCCAAAATGATTCTGTGGATGTATATAGCTATTGTGAGGCCGATCCTGACATATGGCAGTATAGTTTGGTGGCAAGCCTGTCTGAAAATGTCAAATTTAAAGCTGCTCACGAGCATACAGAGACGCGCATGCCTAGGTGTGACATGGGGCAATCTCGACCACCCCCACAGCGAGTTTAGAGGTGCTACTGGATCTTCTTCCACTCGACCTCTATACACAGATGACTGCCGCAAAGGGAGCCATTAGGATCTCACAATCCAATAACTCGCGCCCAAGCGCCTATGGTCATGCATGTATTTCTTAGGGGGAGCCATTAGGCTCGCCAATAGGACCGGGCATCTTCTCCGAATTGTTAGACATGCACTGCAATATCAGACTACCTGACTACGGCAGTGTTTTTCAAGCGGAGGTCCTTGCGGTCAAAGAAGCGGCCAAATTGATATCATTGTTGGAAATACCGCCAGCTGATATCACTATCTTAATTGACAGTCAAGCGGCCATTAAAGCAATTTCGGCTATCGAAATCAAGCCCAAGCTAGTCGCAAGCTGTTGCGATGAGCTCAAGGTTCTGGGCACACAGCATTCGATCACTCTGTGTTGGGTCCCAGGTCACATCGGTAACGAGGTAGCAGATGAACTTGTCAGGAAAGGGGCCGAATCCGACCCATCCCAGGTTATCCCCACCTCTGTCTGAAGTCAAGCAAAAGGTCGACAGGAGAATCATGGAGCTAGCTAACGAAAGGTGGAGTTCCATCCTCACATGTGGGACCACTCGCACGATATGGCCTAGGTTCAACGGCACTAAAATCAATTCCCTCCTCCAATGTAGCAGGAAACTACTGAGGATGATGGTCGGCGCTGTCACTTGTCATAATCATTTGAAGTATCATGAACACAAAATGGGAGGCTACCCATGACACCATTTGCGGAGGCTGCGGGGACGAGGAGCTATCTTTGTCAATGCCCCAGTCTATGCAAGTTGAGACAAAGAACCCTGTGAGAATTTTTCTTCCATGACCTCCATGACATATCAGATATCCCACTAAAATCGTTTTTACAGGTTTATTAGGATCTCTGGATGGCTGGATGGAGGACGATAACCAACAACTTTGAAGACAGGAGGTTTTTCCATCATCCGGTGAGTGGGACTATAGGAAGGTTTTCACCCCATGGGCATCACGATGACCCATTGGGCAATAGGACCATAGCGTGGAGCGGCTCTGCCGCGTCAACCCACTAACCTAACCTAACTTAAGGCCTAACCTAGTTGGCGTAATACTTGGGCATTTTTTGATTGGCAACCAAGCCAGAAGACTTGGAGGTAGGCAGGCAGTCACATCTACCTATCTATCTAAGGTATGACGCGCTTTTTTTTTCTCATCATTCTTTTATCAACCCTTTTTCCTGGAGCACAGTAAAATGTGCGTGAGAATCATTTCTTGTTTTTGTGTGCCCCCGGAGTGATCTTACATGCCATGAGCCTGCTCGCAAATCGTTGTCCTTTTTTTTCAGGTCACGTCGAATCCGTCGTTCCTTCGAGGCTGCTTGGTCTTTCGTTACAAGTGTTTTTTTCGTCAGCGGATTATTAGCCCTTCGCACAACCGCCGGGTACCTTAGTTAATGAATCGAAAATAACCAACAAATTAAAAACAGTTTACAAATTTGATTCAAGTACATAGCTCCTACAACAGTAGTACAGCCATTTCTCATTTATTAAGAAATGAATAACAACTTCGTAAATAAAACATAACAATTAAATGAGGTCAACCGGTTAATCAATAGATTTGGATTCGTTTCTTATCCACGGAATGGAGCTTGGATTGGAGCATCCTTTTGTGGGTGGGTTCTGATGTATTCCAGAGACCGGAGGATAGCTTCTGGGATTGCTGGACCAACTGGCAAGACATTACCTTGTGGTTGGTATCCGTTTTCATCGGCAACGTAGGTGATTTCGACTGGAACACCTTCGGGTGATACATATTTATTAGCACCCTTGACTCCAGCGCTATTGCCGACTTCTTGGGCAGAGATGCCATTGCTTGTGTCGAAAGCGTAGGCGAAGTTGCCATCAGCATCGGCAGGGATGTTCTTGTAGTTCTTGACTTCGGCATTCTTGTCGTTGTCGATGACAGCGGCAGCGGCTAATCCCAAAAGGACGGTGGCGAGGACCTAAAAAAAACCATAGACAAATTAGAACGATTCAATTTATACTATATTCACACGAATCAAGAGCAGACAGCTTGTGCGATTTACTTACAAGCTTGAACATCTTGAGTTGGTTGTGTTGTTTTTGATGGTATTCCAAGAGAAACGGGGAAGATACTGTTGATGGTTTGCAATGATGTTAATGCTTTTATACCCAAAAATCAACCGTCGAGTCTATTAAAACGATCAAGACAACTTGCGAATGTGTACCTATTTTGCTACCGATGCGGCCAATGATGACATTTATAGTTAAAGCGGTCTTAATGGCTTTTTATCTGATTAACATTCGAAGTGACGTCAGTGTCCATAATCAATGCAAAGATTAGAGGTACGATTGAAGAATTTTAGTGCGGTACCCACTTATGTGAGCCTACAAGCTCGCTGTGATCTGTTACTCTATAAAAAGTTTAAATCAGACATTAACTGTAATTTTATTGTCTTTATTATCTGGTTAACAGTGTTAGACGGTGTCCAGGCACACCAGAATAGCAACTGGACTATAAATATAATTTATTATTTAATTATTAATGTACAGGAAGTGAGATCCAAGGACGGTAAGCTTAAACCTGTATTCTATCATAAATGGTGTTACGATGAATACGAGACTTCTTAGATGCATATCGAATCGAAGGGGCGACGGGGCGACGGGGGAATGCAGCGAAACCAAAAATGTAATATCTTCGACTTTGATGAGAACGAGTCTCGAGTGAGCGGCGATTGATTAGCGAAAGTAGTTCGTTCTTAAAATAAACTTGGGGTGTGTTATAGCCAGAAACTAGTTCTGCGACCACAAAGACCTATTACCTTCTTTTCTTCTTTTTCTTTATTTGGCACTACAGTCCGGGATGGACATAGGCCTCAACCAACAAGCCTCTCCAATTAGCACGGTCTCTGACTGGCTGCCTCCATTTCCACACGCCAATTTGGCTGAGGTCCTTCTTCTCCTTCTTAAACACGGACGTCCTCGTTGAATCCGTAGACGCTTGGCTTGGCTTATGTCGCTGTACAGCCCATACACATCGTGGTTGAAACTTCTTCTCCAAAAACTGTCATCGCAAACAGGACTAAAGATCGCACGCAGAACTTTTCTCTCGAAGAAACCAAGGACTTCCTAATCCGCTTTTGAGATTGTCCATGCCTCCGCGTCATACAGCAGGCCTGGGATGATCAAGGTCTTGCATAAGATCAACTTGGTCCTTCGAAAGATGGCTGTACTACTCAATTGCCTCTTGATCCCCTAAAAAACAGCGGTTGACAAGAGATACTCTGCGTTTGATCTCGGTACTGATGTTGTAGACGAAGTCCTTGACTACCTCCAAGATATAGCGCCTCATTGTGACGCTCTGTCAAAACGTCGATGTTGTATGTGCATATACTTCGTTGTGCCCTCATTCACCGCTAGACCCATTTTGGCCGCCTCCGTCTTTTCTTTTTTCGCGGGAGGTGGAAATCTTTCAAAGACGAGACTCAGTCCGTTCTAACTAACTATGTGGGATTTCCACTCACTAAACCCACCTCCCCTCCTACCCCTGGCCTTCGTGGCACTGTCGTCAAGCATTTTATCGCGAGGGGGGTCTTCGGCCTTATACATTCGGCTCGTTCAAATTGGCAGATGAACTGACTGCGTTTCGTTCCTGTCGCCTTTGCTCCTTCATGATGATGGCCACGGTTTCACTTATTGCCCAAGCTTCTTGTGTGCTTAGCACCAGTGTAATTATATTCTCTGTGGTTAGGTTCAAACCCAGTCTGTTCGCCAACAGATTACCGTAACCACGATATCGTGGACAGTGGAACATTACATGCTCCGCGATTTCCACTGCTTCTGTGCACCTTGGACAATAAGGAGTTTCTTCATGTCCGAATCTGTAAAGATATGCTTTGATACATCCACGGCCAGTAAGCATCTGCCTTATGTAGAAATTCAGCTCTCCATGTTTCCTGTTGATCCAAGGGTCGATATTGGGGATCAATCTCTGCGTCCATCTACCTTTGTCAGAAGAGTTCCATCTCTCTTGCCATTCTTCGAGATTTGCTCTACGTGTTATCCCATCTTCACTTCGTCGCTGTAGGTCTTCTCGGTCTGCTGGCACGATATTTCCATGCGGCCTCTTTGGTGAAGAGGTCTATTGGCACCATTCCCGACGGTACGCATGCCGCTTCCGTCTCAATGTCTTCCGTCTTTTGGAAGATCGTGACTCTTGTACTGGTGTGTGAGTCTTGCACTATCTTCTCCAAGTCGCCTTGTACAACATTAGGTCTCTGTGAGCTCGTTGCCGACCTTGACGGAGCAGCTATAGTTCTACATCGTCATCCTTCTCAGTCTGACGAGTTTGACAGGAATGTCAAATCTACATATGGTGCTATATAGCTCGTCTCTATGAACACTGTGATATGCGGCTTTGAAATCGACGAATAGGTTGTGGGTGTCGATTTGCATTTCTTGGGACTTTTCCAGGATTTGCCGTAGTATGAAAATCCGGTCGAGAGTAGACTTACCTGGCCCGAAGCCACACTATCAGATTGTTCATAAACGGCTTCAGGCGATTACACAAAACGGCAGAGATGTAGAATCTTATATGCGATGTTCAGGAGCCTTATGCCTCTAGAGTCAATTGGTGCCGCGCAGTCAATTGGTCTCCTTTGAGACCAAGAGATTCCACTCGTCGCGAGTGCTTTCCACCGACTATATCTTACAGATGAGTTGATGCATGCACCACCCTACCAGCTCATCTCCAGCTGCCTTAAAGGGTCCCTTAGGCAGTCCGTCTGCACCAGAAGCTCTATTCCACTATAGTCTCGAGACGGCTATCGTGACTTCCTATCGGTCAGGGGAAAGGAATATAATCGCCTGCCTGACAGGGGTATTAGTGTCCTCATCGCCGTTTAGTTGTCTGCAGAAATGGTTCTGCTAAATTCTCAGTACCGACAGCGACTCTACTATAAGTTCTCCATTCTCGACTGATACAAACATGTGGAAAAAGGAGATGAAGGACACCCTTTCTGCTGCTTCTGTTGTGGAATTCCTGATCCTGATTTTGTTTAGAGTTGCCGATATTTGTGAACTGATATACCTAAGTAAACGTTTTTTATTTTGCATCAGGCTACTTACTATTTACATTATTTATGATTCCACATTTTTTAGATTCTGTAAACGATTTGTTCTTCAACTCCGTAGCAGTGGGAGAACGCAATAAAGGACACCCAACTTATATTAGCCCTCAACCCACTTCTTCTTCTTTATCTGGCACTACATTCCGGGTGGACCTGGGCCTCAACCAACTAGCACTTTCTTTGGCTAGCTGCCTCCAGTGTCACACGCCAAGTTGGTTGAAGTCATTCCTCACCTTAAACGTGTGCGTTCATTGTTCCGTTGTCGTCGAAGGTCATTGACATTAAGCCGACAAGTGATCGCCAGGGTGTGATCCGCATGTTGTAGATCCGCCAGATTCTACAACATGAGCCTCATATGTGAACATGACCCTACCGACAAGGCTGAGTACTCTGTCAAAGAGGACTATTATGACCTCTTGGACGGTGCCTACGGAGCCTGTCCGGAGTACGATGTAAAGATTGTGCTCGGAGACTTTAATGCCAAAATCGGTAAGGAAAACATCTTTGGCGGAGTGATCGGAAAGAACAGCCTCCATGACACGACAACTGATAACGGCTTCCGATTCACAGACTTTGCGGCAGCACGTAAATAAGCAGCACTAGGTTCCCTCGCAAAAGAATCCACCCAGCAACCTGGCGATCTCCGGACGGTCGAACCGCCAACCAAATCGACCATGTGCTCACTGACGCAAGGCAAATATTCTGGATGTGCGAACATTCAGGGGGGGGCAAACGTCGACTCTGACCATTTCCTCATAGCAGCAAGATTCAGAGCTCGACTGTCCAATGTCAGAAAGCTGCACCAGCCAATAAAGAGGAGTTTTGACATTGGACGGCTGAACACACCCGGGATTGCCAGAGCAAAAGAAGAGCAACTAAGTGAGAGACTCTCCGGTAAGCCCATGTCAAATACAAACGCGAGATGTGGGGGCATTGCCGCTCGGAAACTACTTTAGGCTACCTACCACCTACGACAAGAAAGCCGTGATATGATGGCAAGTGAGAGCAAAATAATCGTTCAACCGATGAGGCACTCCAAAAGGCACTGCAAGAAAATACTAGAAGATGCGAGGAGAGAAATCTTCTACGCCTGAAGAAAAAGTCTTTCGCATCCTCTCAGCACAAGGACATCAAAGAGTCTACGGACAAGAAAACAATACGGCCCTTTTATAAAAATGCCAACAACCTGGCCGCAGACTTTAGGAAATTCAACCAGGCTCTTCGAAATTGTGATGGTAATCATGTTACTGACCCACAGGGAAAAGTGGATGTGTGTAAGCAGCACTTCCAACTGCTGCTTGAGGGGCCTGACTAGTCTAGACTAGACAAGCATCCGACAGCATTCATCGCATGGAGCTATTCCTGATCCGGTTGTGTCGCATCAGGCTAAGACGAACGCGATTAACCGTGTAGCTCGGTTTAAGTAACTCCGAGTGCTTCGAAATCTGCACTGGATTTGGGCAAGGAGATGAGTTGTTGTGTGACGTCTTCAATTTGGTACTGGAAAAGGCGCAGGGCTAGCTGCTGTAAACACGGAAGGAACCATCTTCTACGAGTCAGTCCAACTCTTGGGGTACGCAGATGACATCGACATCGTGCCGTACTGGAAGCTTGCTTGATTGAAGAAGATTCAAAACGAACTGGTCTTAATGTCAATGAGGATATGACGAAATATATGATGACGGTGAAGAAACGTTTCGCCGCACACCGTCTGGGACAAAATAACACGATCAACAGCTATAATTTCGAGGTAGTAAAGGAGTTTCTCTATCTCGGATCAAACGTCCACAAACATCACCGCCTTTGGAAACTGCTACTTCGGTTTGTCAAAACAACTGGGCCAAGACTCCTGTTCAAAAGCATGCTCTACAATTTCTTATTTTGCCAGTCCTGCTATAAGGAGCTAAACAGTAGAGTTGATTCATAGTGCCTTCAGAAGAAAAGTTCGTATATTGGTGACTTCTGCGAGGAAAGTGAAGGAGGGATGATATAACCGCCAACTCTCCGAGCTGTGACAGGATGTGGATGTAGACCGGGAAGGCAAAATTCCGTCGACGGCACTGGCTTGTATACAGCGAGCGCATGGGCATCAGTGCTCCAGGGATCCGAGCCTCCTAGCTCGATAAGGAAATGAAGATCGAAAGTTGTCGCTAAGGAAATACAGCTTGGTGTTGATGGGTGGAAGAAGGGTCTCCAAGACCGTCAGCCATGGAAGGCAAGAATTGCTCAGGTTCAAACCCTCCATGAATCGCTCGCCGGATAAGTAAGTAAGTAAATCTCGATTTACACGAAGTTGATATATATTTTTATTTTTTTTTTAATTTTTTACATTAGCGGCGTCTACGTTTCCAATGCCTAAGGAAGAGACCATATTTGTCAATCGCGATACTAACCCACAGTGAGACTACTACCACTGATCGAGCGGTGCAGGGAACTAAGTCCCCTGGACTTAGTCCACTGAGTGACTGGATTCCCATAAAAGGTGGGAATTTAGTTCCAAAAAGGCTGTATAGTTTTGTGAATAAATTCCCACTTTTAAAATGCTGAATTGCATTTAAGGCCAAATTTTAAAGTTAGCTTGTAAGATAGTCAAGTGTATTTAAAGAATGCTAACAGGGCTGTAACTATTTTTCCGCAGTGTTTAACTGCTCAAGCGACTTTGTCGCTCCGTAAAGGGTTTTTGACATACCCAACAGTCAGACAGGCGCCTGGAGCTAAAGTTTAATTATATTTATTCTGGGGTATTTAGAAGTATAATATTTTCAGTAGACAAAAAGACAAAAATAACTTTAAAAAATTAACTAAGAAAAAAACGAAATAAACCCAAATTGTCATTTTTTCGTTTTCTAAAGCGAAAAAAAGCCAAAAAGGAAATTTGGCGTCTCTTCCAGATTTAAAACGAAATAGGTCTAATTTTTAAATGTTGGCTTTTTGCAGTTTTAAAAACTGTCGATGTTTGCTAATTAGGCTACAGGCGCCTGTCTGACAGTTGTTGACATTTCCTCATCGAAGCGACGAAGTTGCCTAAGCGGTTAAACCCTGCGAAAAAGAGGGTTAAAATCCTGTTGAGGGAGCGAGCCACCCGCCCCATATTTGTTTCTTGTTCATAAATTTGCCCTTCTTTCGATTTGGTAATAAGGCAAAATTTTTAACGTTGGACCTGATTTCATTTAAGTATATTCATTTAATGGGAAATAAAACACTCAGTGGTCTAAGTTCCCTGCACCTGATCGACCTCTCCAGCGATTGTGCCGCTAATTTGATCCCGACGGCAAATTAAAGTTGTCAGGACCAGATTTGAAAACCGTATACAGCATATTATCTTTGCTTTCACTGGGATTCGAACCGGGAACCCCCCTAACTATGGACAGGCACTTTACCAACAGCGCATTTGAGTCCTGTTATCCAACGCCTAAGGTGGCTGGAACAAGTAAAGCGCTTGACGAGTTTTCAATACCGGGCCGGGGATGCGGACAATGCCAGCAAAAAAAGAAAGATCTTAACTAATTCACTTAAGAAGATGATAAAATAAGACTTGGTCGATCATATGACTTAGTAGCAGACAGGTTAACAGCATATGTGCATGTACATATGTTGGCCACTTGACTTCGAGCCACTTTTTCATTTGCCCCCTTCGTTATTTCAAGAAGTCAACTGTGACAGAGACTGCTTTTGTTACTAGTAAAAGTGTCGTTCATAGAGACCTTGCCTTATCCTTGGAGAAGATCCACTTGGTAGTGAGGGAAACTGCCTTAGTAACTAACATGATATCCTGATGTCCTGGATCAGGCCAGAAGTGAGAAATAAAGGCGTTAAGGCACTCTGGGGTCGTTATCCCCAATGATCACTCCGTTAATAGAAGTCATTGCCCACACAATATCTCTTCAAATCAGCTTCTATCAATACTGTTCATGTTTGCCTTATTGCATAAGACGTCGTTTGTCATTGTGAATCGCCGGCGTCGGCGTAATGAGTTGATGTGTCGCACCCTTCGCCGTTCGGAGTCGGCATTAAACTGTAGATCCACGAATGGTTGCTGTAGAAGCTAGGCACAGGTCCGCAAAGGACTGTCGCGCCACCCATATTATTATTGTTATTGTAGTGCCTCGTTTAATTAGCTCGTCTTGTACTAGGATTCCAATGCCGGCGACAGGTCCCAAGATACTGTTTCCCGAACATCCTGATCTATTCAAAGCCCTCCGACACTTGAGCTAGTTTTCCTTAAGCAACGGTCCACGAATTTACGACTGAAAAAAGAACGTCTCTCCGCTCCACGAAGGAATTGAAGTGTGAATGTTTTGTTCGGTAGATAAATCGCGACTAAGGAATGTTCCATGTGAATGAAATGTCAAAGATCGCTGTTCATGTGTTCAGCATTTAACGGATTGTTACGTCGCGATCGCCACCGTACGGTCATTCCACATATTGCTGCCAGTTGGTGGTGGATTACCTTTACTTTGATTAATTGTCTCGTTTTAGTGTCGTTTTATCGTTTCGTCTCCACCAAGTTGAATAAAATTGTCCCAATTGAAACTTTATGAGCGACCTGATGCAATCTAGTTTAACCAAAAATTAGCCATGGGATAGATTTAATGCAGTTCCTGAGCACGTTAAATTGTCACCTAAAAAGATATAAAAAATTATTAAGTGGATGCAAGTTTAAGGCAATTGACACAGTCTTAAAATAGATTTACATTTTTGGCAATAATGTTATTTACATTAACATCTATAAATATCGACCGTTGGTCACAGTTTGGTATCCGATATAACGAACGCATTAATAAATTGACATCAAATGACGGTGTTTTTGTTGACAATGTGATTTTTATACATCTACTTTGTTCAAGAAACGGAAGATGGGGGAATTTGGGTTATGTTCATATCAGCAGCATTGATACAATGGATGGACCAGACAGTCCAGCAAATCTACGTTCGAATTCTAGGAACGAACTTCTTCTGCGGTGAGTGTTATTTTGCAAAAATATCTATATCTAAATTCCTCCAAAATCGGAGAAATACCAATGAAATGTTTTATTGTTTCAATCTCCCTCATATTACATAGTGAGCATAGGTTACAATCTCCAGTGCCAAATCTGCTCCCATTGAGCCAGATCAGATAACAGCGTGCCTTACATCCATGATATTTTGGTCTGGCTGTGTTTATCAGTAAAGTATGTTTGACCTTTCGAATAATCAAGTTGGCTATAAACTCTATTTTCGCTCTTCGATGCTTAATGTAGAAAACTTTGCCATCTTTTTTGCTTAAGCTTCTGCAACAGCTCTTGTCCTTTAGAAGACCAGTCAGTTCGCGTCAGATTTCCAGCTCGCCATTGTAATTCAAATTCCGCTCCAAGATTATTTGTGTTTTTTTGCAAGCGTATGTACGCTTAAATTTCAATTTGCATGTCAAAAACACTAACAACGAATCCTATATCCGCTTAAGTTACTCATCATATCTATCGCCACTTAAGAAACAAGAGCGGATAAAAACAATACTTCCAAACATTTTTTTCTGTTTGTTCATTAATGAATTTATTCTTTCAATGTTTAGGTTGCTGTATGTGGCTTACATTTGCAGGTGTGGTGGATGTATTAGATATTTTTTTAATATTTTGGCATCCATAAGTATGCAATTTTTGGTATACCCACAGTTTCTGCTATACATTCCGTTTAGGTTTCGTAATCGATTCTTTTCATTGTTTCTATCATTCGATGAAAAATGTCTTTCACTTTTTAATAATTAATAAAAAATATCATCGGTGCTGTCAAGATCTTATGATGAAACATTAAGCGCCGATGTTCATTTTCTTGTGCACTTATAAATTAAGCGTGTATACGCTTGCAAAAAAACACAGCTATTATTTATTTCTTTCATCGTATTCAAACAATGTTTTATAAATGTATTGCAAATGTAGCTCTAACGTGTACAAATGTCCACCCTCAATTCCGGTATCTATGTACAGGGCATAACTTGAGGTGTTAACTGGAAGCTTCAGCACTCGCTTGAGGAAATAACACTGCAGTTTATCAATGTCTGTTAATGGGTATGTTTGTTCATACTAATAAAGCCATTGTAAATGGAAAAAATAAAATTTTGTTCATTTTATTGTATTTTTAAGGAGAAACATGTATTTGGCCCGCCCTGTATAAGAAGTCTATATGGGTGGCGCTAGAGGGCCAGAGCCTAGCTTCTACAGCAGCCGCTTGTGTTGTAATAAATATTTTGTAATAAATTTGATTATATAAAGGCGTATGACATTCTTCCTGTAGTGCGACAGGCTTTTCTAAATTTATATTTCAAATATTATTATTGTTGTCATCATATCACTTATATGGCCATCCATAGTTTAACAAATTTATTTTTCTTTTCTTTTCCTTCCATGCAAATACTCTTATCTTTCTGGTATTTAATAGAGCTTAGGATCCTGTTAAATAAACTATTAATTGTGTGTTTTTTTCAAAAGCGCAAGTGTGCTATTTTGTTTGTCCACCACTGTAACTTATGGTTCCATCTGTTTGCTGATTCTTCTCCTCCAGATATTGGTCTAGTTAAAACCGCTATATTTCATTTTAATTGTCTTATGCACTTTTTCTCCACCCGAATCTCATTGGAATACTGGTCTATCTATCACCATCTTGTTCTTCGCCATTTTACTTTAATGTCCTCGTAAACTCCATTTTATTCGCCCGAAACTATTTCCTTTTGTTTATTAATGATTGATTAAATTTTCTTACTGCGAACCTGAACTGGCCGTTTGAGAAGCGAGAATAAAATAAAGGATACAACAAAAGAAACAAACTCGCATTATAAACCCTTAATTAATTCAATTTCTATTGCGCCCACATTGCAATACAAAAGGAGACTCATTCACTATTATGGCACCTTGAGGAACTATTTTCCTCTCACACGTAAGAGGTGTCATAAATATGCCTTTCAACGATCAACGGCATTTCGAATGTTGATTTGATTAAAAGCCAGTAAGACCGCTTTAACTAGAAATGTCATCAAAAGGCCGCATCTGTAGAAAAATAGGTACACATTTGCAAGTTGTCTTGCTCATTTTAATAGACCTGTTGGCAGTTTGTTGGGTATAAAAGCATTAACATCATTGCAGATCATCAACAGTATCTTCCTCGTTTCCCTTGGAATACCATCTCAAACAACTCAACCAACTCAAGATGTTCAAGCTTGTAAGTAAATCACACAAGCTGTCTGCTCTTGATTCGTGTGAATATAGTATAAAGTGAATCGTTCTAATTTGTCTATGGTTTTTTGTTAGGTCCTCGCCACCGTCCTTTTGGGATTAGCCGCTGCCGCTGTCCTCGACATCGACAAGAATGCCGAAGTTAAGAACTACAAGAACGTCCCTGCCGATGCTGATGGCAACTTCGCCTACGCTTTCGACACAACCAATGGTATCTCTGCCCAAGAGACCGGAAGCATCGCTGGTGCCAACGGTGCTTTCAAATACACATCCTCCGATGGTGTTCCAGTCGAAATCACCTACGTTGCTGATGAAAATGGATTCCAACCACAAGGTAATGTCTTGCCAGTTGGTCCACCAATCCCAGAAGCTATCCTCAAGTCTCTGGAATACATCAGAACCCACCCACAAAAGGATGTTCCAGTCCCAATCCGTGGATAAGAAACAAATCGAAAACTATTTAACCGGTTGACCTCATTTAATTGTTACGTTGTATTTACGAAGTTGTTATTCATTTCTTAATAAATGAGAAATGGCTGTACTACTATTGTAGGACATGTTTGATTCAAATTTTGAATGTTTCACTTTCATTTCTGTCTGCATAATGACGTGAAATGAACGCCTCCGTTGATGAATTGGATTGTGTAGATCGGAGTTGGAGATACTAAGTTTCGTCTTTGGCGCATCGTTTGATCGTTGATTGCCGTCAAGATGAATTTGATTCGGCGCTTTCGGATGCATTCACCTGATTTAAGAAATAAAATACTGCTAGGTGGCATTGCATTGATCAGAGTGATTCGCTTATTAGATTAGTGGGAATGGGTATTTTGAATGCTGCCTCTGCTAATCTAGTCTTAATCATTCGATTTGGAAGGGGTTCGACATAATGTTCCATAGTCTGCGGGAAATACTGTGCCTATCAGCCCGGCTGCTGCTGGACGGCTTTCACAATCCTGATTTTGTGGATATCAGACGGGGTTTGTGAACAGAGATGTTTCGTATCGTGTGCTGGATGTATGAATGTTTGAAGTCAATGCTTCTTCTAGGGCTCTTGAGCACAACGGGCTGTCAGTGGGGTGTTTGTGAGCATCGAGAAGGAAGCAGCGAAGATGGGTCTTGCGGTCAACGAAGGAAAGACGAAGTATATGCTGTCTACAAAAAAGGTCCACCAACACTGAAAATGAAAGAAAATGATAACACTTTTAAATTGATTTTAAGTAGTCATAGATTTTCGAGATTCTCTTAGGGCCGTTTGCTGATACTACACTTAAATCTACGTCAAGCGTAAACTTTAAGTTTAACTTAGCCTTTTCTGCGTTGCTCATAAATACATAAGTCGGACTTAGCTAAGAGAGGTTTTCCTTATATGCAACCAACTTCACTTCAATTAAATTTTTAAATGCCCGATTCGTTATTTTTGTTAGTATATGTGGGTATAAATGAGAATTTTATTCAGAGGTTCTATAAACGGCACCAATCACTAATGTAAGCGAGGATATTCAAAAGAAATATTTTGTGGCACTTGCCATAGGTGTTATGTTTATATCAAAATAATGGATTCCCTCGAAACGTGCATTGCTCTGAAATAAAATACTTTGTAAATAAAATTCTTGAATGCATGGTATTTAAAAATGTGCATTCATTTGAAATGATATACCCCATTCACAAAAGAGGCGATCCTACCTCTTGCAACAACTATAGAGGTATATCTCTGTTCTACGTTGCCTACAAGATCCTGTCCAGCGTATCAGTACGACTTCCGTCTAGAGGACTCTCTTTTGAAATCTTCACCGGATTTCGGGAGATGCATTGTCGTGTGATTTCTTCAATCTGGAGAAGACAATGCCGCGAGCAGCTCTAAAAACGACAGGAACTATCTTCTACAAATCAGTTCAACTGTTGGGATGTGCAGATGTCATCGACATCGTCGCACATTCCAAGCGTGCCGTAGTGGAAGCACTGACGACAATTAAAGAAGAAGCGAACTCGTCTTATGTCAATGAGGATGCTGGCGACCAAAAAACGATACGTCACACACCCTCTAGGATAAAATATTCGGCAGCTACAATTTCGAGGTAGTAATGGCTGTAAGTAAACTTTACAAACGAGAAACCGGCGTTACTTCGGTTTATCACACTCTTGACTCGAAGCACCAAAAGCATGCACTTCAAAATTCTTATTTTACCAGTCCTGCTATATGGAGCCGGAAACTGGACGATGAGCAAAACTGCAGAGTTGATTCGTGGTGCGTTTGGCAGAAAAGTTTCCCGTCTGCGAGGACCACGAACTCTACGAGCTGTACTAGGATGTGGATGTAGTCAACAATGATCCAGCTAAGACGGTCTTCGATTGCGAGCCTCCTGGTTCGACAAGAAGAGGAATACCGAACCTCCGGTATAATGACCAAGTAATCGCGGATGCAAGACAGCTTGCTCTTGATAACTGGAAGCAGCGTGCCAAGGACCGTCAACGATGGAAAACAGATATTGCTCAGGCTCGGACCCTGCCTGGGTCGCCAGCCTGATAAGTCAGTAATTAAGTATTGAGGAGCATGGAGCACAAATTTTTCATTTCTGAATATCAGAAGCGAGGGTTTCATGCCTTAATTTGCTTTCTAGCGTCTTAACTTTCGGGGGCTTAGAAATTTAGATGGGTCAGAATTGTATCAAATGATAACAGTATTATCCCCGCTTCCTTCGCCGCAGAAGTCTGGTATACTTCACAGACGGATCAAACATGGATTCTGGGTTTGGAGTTGGAGTCTTTAGTCACGAAATCCACGCCACTGAGATCTTCGCCAGACACAATACCTCTGTAGTTGGTGTAAGACGTAGGATCGCCTTTAATGAACATGGTCATGTCAACTGTTGTAAGCAGTCGTCGTTCTTCGTGCCAAATTGTACTCTTCTGTAGTTTCTCCCACCGTATGCATTTAATTATTCTAGATTATCGCCTTGGCAGAAGAGGTACTTTATCAGTAAGGTACAGCGTATGCAACTCCAGGTTATGATCCGTTGACAGTTCAACCCCCCTCATCACACGAATGTCACAAGCCATCCATCAACTATTTCCGTTGAAGACTCGGAAGGATCACCGTTTTTCACAATCACATTCATCCTCGTCGTTACATCGTGAGAATTGAAGCACCGATCAGCGTATATGAATTCATCTCTGCTTGTTGCCTTTCAATCCCCGCAAGCCTTGGTTAGTGTATGGTGTGACACTCCTACTAGGCTTGTAGTATGTCTGATGTTCTTGTGCTGCCATCTTCTTTTTCTTCGCCTGGCGCTACAGTCCGGGATGGACCTGGGCCAACATGCCTCTCCATTTATCACGGTTTTGTGCTAGTTTCTTCCAGCCACGCACGTTAAGCTGATTGATGTAGTTTTCAGCTGCATGCGCCGCCGGAGGCGTGGTCATCCTTATGCGCATTGTCCCTCGGGGTTGGAGTCGAAAACTTTCCGGGCCGGAGCATTGGCGTCCATTCGCTCTACATGGCCTAGCCATCTGAGAAAAGAGACTCGAACTCGTTTGACCAGATCTTTCATTACTTGGAAGTTATAGCTGTCTATGTGTAATGTTTTGTCCAAGACGTCGGTGTTGGTGGACCCTTTTCGTGGACAGCATATACTTTGTCTTTCCTTCGTTGACCGCAAGACTGATTTTCACCGCTTCCTTCTCGATGCTCACAGGGGTGCCTGACAGGCCGTTGTGTTTTTCCGATGATGTCAATGTCATCGGCATATGCGAGCAGTTGCACGGATTTGTGGAAGATCGTTCCTCTGGTGTTGACGTTTGAGTTACGTACGATCTTCTGGAAAATCATGTTAAATAATCGCATGACACTGCCTCCTGTAGCCTTGTCTAAGTTATTTTTTCACATCAAAGGCCTCGGTAAAATCTTTACCGACCTTGACGGAGCAACGGGCATTCTCCATCGTCAACTGAAGTAGGTTACATAATATTTCAAGTCACCGAGATAATGATGTAATCAAATTGCAGTTAAAACTAATTTGATTGTTATATGTGAACACCTGTGTCTTTTCCAAGATCTGCCGTAATGTGAATATTTCAATCAATAGTGGATTTCGCTGGCCTGAACCAGCACTGATATTAACCAATCAGGCTGTTGATGTAGGGTTTCAGGCGTTTCCACAAGATCTTCCAAGGAAGAAAAGATCTTATACGATATAAACAGAAGACTTATCCCTCTGTAACTGGCACTGTTTAGAGGGTCTACTTTCTTTAGGATCGGGCAAATGCAATAGTTAAGCAAAAACAAACTTTTTTTTCGAGAGTAGGCGGAAATCGTCGACAAGACTCTATGGCGAACGATCGCGTATAGAAGTGTGAGATTTTTACTCACTAAATTGAATTTATCAAGACTACAACTAAGTGAAGCACTTAACCAGTAGTTTGCATTTCATAATATAGGTACTGATCGGCAGGTTACTCCCCAATGAAAGGTCCTGCTAGCACCGCAACCATGCGCGGTTGTAGAATATCGCACGAGATCAAGGGGTCTAGTCCTTTGAAGTCGGCGCAAGACATCGTTGCCACGAGGTATTTGGACACGATTTAGCAAGACTGGCAAGTTATTAACTTGCCTGAAATTAATATGGGCTGATTTACTTTCATTAGGGACAATTCGCCAGAAGTTCATCCATTCGTTTATCTGATCTTGTAAACGTTGCCATTTTGCTGTAGACTCTTCAATCGTTTTGGCTGTTACCAAAATAGCGGTGGCGTCAGCAAATGTGCCTAGAACAGTGTATTCTTCTTGTGATAAGTCACTAGAATACAGTAGGTAAAGCAGAGGGCCAAGAACACTCGCTTGCGGTACACCAGCATTTATATTCTTAAAAGCAGAGTTTTCATTTCCATGCTTCACACGGAAGATCCTATCGGAGAGATAGTTCACTAAAATACTATACAGGTTCCCGGTAGAGATCGACATAGTTTTTATTTCAGGCCTTCAAGCCAAACTTTGTCAAAGGCTTGAGAAACATCGAGAAATGTGGCTGAACAAACGAGCTTTTGTTCAGATGCCTTTTCTATTACATCAGTTATACGATGTACTTGGTCAATAGTTGAGTGTTGACTTCTAAAACCAAATTGGTGATTTGGCATGAGCTGGTTTTCTTCCACAATTGGACTTAAACGTCTAAGCACAAATTTTTCAAATACTTTAGACATTATCGGGAGTAGTGAGATAGGTCTATAGGACTTCGGACTTAGGATTTTGGTTTGGTTTTGGTCCCATTATAACTTCTGCCACTTTCCATTGACTAGGGATATAGTCAAGTCTAAGCGCGGTACTGATTAAGTAGAGTAACTTGAGAACGGCTTTCTTAGGTAACTCTTTAAGAATCTCTCCTGTAATTAAATCGTAACCAGGAGCATTTTTCGGTTTGAACTTTTTTAGTTCATCCTTGAGCTCTGCCAAGGTAGCACTTCTCAGAACATAGTTGTCGTCGTATACGTCAAATCCATTAGTTAGTTTCATTTAGCTTAGTTATTCTTACTGAATTAAATTTGATGCAGAGTAAAATATATCTGAATTTGTTGAACTACTCAACTTAATAAACTAAAATACATATTTTTTTTGTTACTTGGGTTGGTGAAAATCTACAACAAGACACTTACTAACTAAAAACAATCTTCCCTTTTGGTTTTTCCTTACTACAACTAAGTTTCCTATTTAGTAGCTTACATTTAAGGTTTATTTTCGCGTGTTGCAGGTAGACCTTCGGTAAGATCACCTGCCATGACCATCGTTAGGATGGTTTATTATTATTGTGCCAAATCGAGCGGTCTCGTACGTTGGAGTCTCATGTCTCATGTCGTACTAAATGTCTCATGTCCAAAGTTTGGAGGATGGCATTGTTACAATGTAAAGTAAAATAAAATAAAATTACATTGTCAACCAGTTCAGTTGTTAGGCCTTTTCTGTTAAACTAGTTCATTTGTGCACTACTTACCCCTACCCACAGTAAATTTGAAAAGCAGTTTTAGCACCCACATTTACTATCTGACTTATCAGTGACTTTAGAGAGGTGAAACCGTGAGTTGTAATTGTTGTTCGTAGGAGTCGACGCACCTACCTACAACTGCTGTATGTATTTCCATTTTCGTTACTTCTCCAAATGATTCAACGCGGACAAATGTTGTTGGCCGTCAAATATAAAACATGCAAGTGGATCTAAAGTTCAAGCTTGTCTCAATGTCATTGCAGGCCGCTTGGTGATCTGGCATTTGCATTATCTGCTTATTCATTACTTTAGTTCATAGTGTAAGTTACTGGACAAGAGAGCTTAACACTTACTGACCATTCTCAGTTATTGGGGTTGCTCATCAGTATTGAACGCGTCTTCCTGGCATCTAGGATCCTCCTGAAGCGTATGACGACACGATTGAAAATTTATCAAAACATAATGACCCGGAATGGTACTTCATCATCGAACGCTAATAGTTTAATCCACTGAGAGAGAGCATGACAAATTCTTACACGAAAATGTTCACGTTTTATGAAACCACAAGTAGCCGTTGTGTGGCAAAATCTTCTCACCAATGGCACCATTAAATATGTCAAATTTAATGAGGTGGATGGTATCCACCTTAGTGATGCGTTATCACGAAACTTGCTTAGCAACCCCCGTGCAGTTCTTATGGAAATGTTCAGGCCACAAGCAGTTCTTGCTGTGGCTAAACCTGAAATGGAAAAATCTTAAATCATGCGGTCTTTTCCTAAAGAACCCGGCCCTCCTAAATTTATAGCACAGTTTGTCCGCAACTGAAGTAGGTTACATAATATTTCAAGTCACCGAGATAACGATGTAATCAAATTGCAGTTAAAACTAAATTGATTGTTATATGGGAACACACGTACATGCAGATGCGTTTTTTTTTTTTAAATGTTCATCACCACTGACACACATTTGGTGGATTGGTTTAAGTGAGACATTTTAGATAACTGCGATTTAATCGGCGAATCCGATCGAACTGAAACAGAAAGTGGTTTACTTCAAACTTGAATTCCTTGAATTAATTTTGCGTGGAATGAAAATTTACATATTGACGAATATACAAAAAAAGAGAATAGTTTTGTAGTAGAAATAGAATGTAGATTTAGGTTTTCGATGTCAGTTTATTTTCGATGTTCGGCAACGTGATTTATTATTTCTATAATCTGCCTTAAAGATTTCTACAATTTTTAAGATTCCGTCATCTTTTTGCGTAAACTACATCATTTGTTACACTTTCAAACATTTTTTTTTACTATTTATCCCTTTAACACTCACAAATATACGTACACAAAATAAAACACATTTGTTTGTGTGTTATTATAGATTTCTCTGGACTATGAGGCCTAGTAACCATCATTTGCCGGCCCGTCAATGCTCTTCCTTCACGATCCGCCTTCATGTTAAGGACGACTTCGAATGTGCATTCCTTGTAGTGTCCAAATAAGGCCCATCCTTCAAGGTTCGTTAGCAATTTACGCAGGGTGTAGCCACCCTACCCAGCCTCTCTTTCGACGTTGGCTCTCTGCTTCGTTCGTTGAGTTTACGAACAGTGATGGTGGTTGTCATAAGTAAAGATTTCACGTTGGAAATGCATATCCGAAGCTTGGGTGAGCTGGTTGGACTTCCAGACGTTACTAAGCGTGGTGGGCCTTGTCTGTACGAGACATGACGTCACTTTCTGCACCTCTATCTATGCACACTATGTTGCCGAGGTAGCAGAACTTTTTGACTTCCTCGATTGGATTACTGTTTTGCGGGATAGGTGCCTATCATCACCATTGCCTTGACGACGTTGATTTTCAAGCCCTTCTCGCGCCTCTTCTCGAGGTCCAACGCGTTAAGTTGTTCCTGGACGCCGTCTAAGGTTTTGAATAGCCGGTAGATGTCGTCGGCGTAGTCGAGGTCGTGGAGGTTCTCTGTCAGGGGCCATTTAATCATCTATAAGCGGTGTTCTAGGTGTAGTCAAGGCCAATGATTAAGATCAGGGGTGACAATATACACCCTTGCCTTACTCATCTGGTGTTTGGTGAAGCAAGCACTGTCCTTGCCCTTGAAGCGCACCTTGGAAATCGCCTCTCGATAGAGCTCGTACATGAAATCGGTGAGGTATGGCACTTTTATGAAGCGATTGACATGGAATTAGACAGTTTAGACCTGCAAATTAATTTATCCACACGTCTAGAAGGGGGTAGCTCCGGTACATGTTGAAAAACACGGCAGTACGGAGTAAAATCACTGGTGAGCAGCTGCTTCTACGCAAGGGGCTATGTTTCGATGGTTTCGTGGCACGAATGTCTCAATCAAGAGTGCCTTGAACGCGATTGGATCAGGTAGGCGACCACTTTTGAGACCCACGACGTGGTAGTTGGACCGAAGCCAAAAACTCGCCTGGTTTGGCTTGCGCATACCTCCTGATGAGCTAGATTCGATTGCGGAGGATCGAGTTGCCTGTAGATCACTCGCGCGTGCTTTGCGCCCTCCACCCTTATAGTGGATCACGCAGGTGATAATTATGATGATGAGTTGGTTCATCATCATAATTATCACCTGCGGGCATACAAATTTAAAAATTTCATTCTGGGGCCTATTTCACAAATCATACATCACATACATTGTATGATTTAGACACTTCTGCTGTGTGGTTTCTATTTCTCAGATTTATTGTATGAACCGCTGTAATACACATGTATCACCTAAATTTTGCACTGCAAATATGGGGAAGTTGTGTGAGGACTTGTGTTACAGCAGTTTTTTTTTTCAAATTTGAACATACATTTCATAGAGCACTTCAAACTGCTGAAGCCAATACAATAATGAGCTTCCAGAAGAGGAAATACACGAAGTAAGATAGTTCTGGTTCTATAATTTTTTAATCATGCATTTTTTGAACGTTTTTTTTAAGAACAGCAAATACTTGTACTCCAAGAAATCTTCAACAAAAAACACATACCTTTTGGAAATTTGTTTTGGGTTCAAGCACAACAAAAACCGAAATTTCCGATAAACAGATGGCTGACTCTGAAGCTGCTTAGTTCAGCCAGGCTATCAGAA
This sequence comes from Eristalis intricaria, assembly GCA_964034865.1. Lineage (NCBI taxonomy): Eukaryota > Metazoa > Arthropoda > Insecta > Diptera > Syrphidae > Eristalis > Eristalis intricaria. The sequence goes on from OZ035875.1 coordinate 35,636,641, forward strand.
TAGTATGCTCCCAGAAATCTAAATCTATGAGATGAGAGAGCCCTGCTGTTGGTTTCTTCCTCATCCTCGTCTCTGCGGCTTATACAGAAGTCGTTGTATGGGAGGCCAAGTCTGGAGGCGTGAGTTTCTATGCCCTGTTATAACACCGATTAGAGTTCGGAGCTCATCCGCTTCGCAATTTTTTGGAATGCCACAGTGTCCCGGAATCAACATAAGATGGATGCTAGAATACTTGGCCATCTCGTGAAGAGATAGGTGGCGATTCAGGAAAGTCTTGGAGTTAAACGTGACTGAATTCAGAGATTTGATATCTGTGCTTTATATAACATTGTTTTTAAGCCAGAACAGAGCTTCTTTATGGCTATAGTTTCAGCCTGAAAGACGCTACAGTGATTTGGTAATCTGAAAAGAGCTGGATGTTTAGATCCTTGGAATAGACGCCAGCACCCACAAAGATTCGCAGAGGACCATTCAGCGTCTGATGTTCAGACTACCATTTAGATATGGTAGAAAAAATTTTTCTCAAAGGGGAGTTTTTGTATAGTGGGGTCTGTATCTATGGGTATAGAACTATACCTGCTGAGGATCGATGAGTGTCCATACGGAAGTTCTTACCTATTGTGCAGCGATCTTAGTCTGCTGTCTACCTACGAAATAGTGCTATCGGTGGTAGGTTAAGGAGTTTGCCTAGAGCTTCGGAGGAGTTTGTCCTTAGTGCTGCGCTTATACATACGCATGCCATCCACTGCACTCGTTCGAGAGGTTGAGTAGGTCCACAAAATTGCGACACCATATAGCAGTATGGGTCTGGTTACTAAAACAAATAGCCAGTGAACCATGCGGGGTTGTAGTCCCCATTTGCACCCTATGGGCCTTTAAGTATTTGTAGTATTTGATTGATGTCTATCGCATTATAAATTCATTTAAACTTAACCAACAGCATAGCGTAGCGCTTCCCGTCTGCCAGATTGACAACTTGAATTCATTTAATTTACATATGTAATCATCATGATTTAAAAAGTATTTGAGTTACTATACATAAAAATAATGCAATATTTAAAAATGTTATTATTAAAAATAATGTATAAATATTTTAACAAAATTCTAATTAATCACACTTGATTATTCTATCTCTAAATTTTAATCCTATTTTGCAATATACATACAAAATTGGGAACATCCAAAAGTCACTTCGAAGAATACTTCTCCTAGTTTCTCTCAGCGTTGGGCATTTTCCGATGAAATTAATGATGTTCTCTCTTTCTTGTAAGTTGCAGATGCTACATTCCAGAGGTAAATCATTCCTGTGTGGTATGAAGTTCAGGCTTAATAGTTCACTTCGAAGGCTGACCATAGTAGCAATCACCTGGATATTGTTTGAATCACGAAAGTAATTTCTCGCACCCAGGGGCCTATTTCACAGAACATACGTCTCATACATTGTATGATTCTGAAACTTTCGCTGTATGATTTCTGTTTCTCAGACTTGTTGTATGTGCCGCTGTAATAAAGCGTGTTTCTTATAATAGCTGAATTAATCTCAATAATTTCTAAATCATATTTTCTTCATTATTGAGGAACTACATTATTTAGTTTTTTTTTTGCTTGTTTGTATGGGATCTGGGTTTAATGCACGACACTATTTAGTTTTCAATGAAATTTGTCATTCAAAATTAAACGTCAAAATAATACACATCATACAACAAAGAACATATCATACAATACTTCCAGTAGAATCGGTGAAACAGAAAATTGTATGATGTGTACAGTTGTATCACAGATGTATCACAGTTTTGTATGTTGTATGAAATGTATGATTTGTGAAATAGGCCCCATATTGTGGTTGAACCGAAGAAGCTTCAGCTATATAGTCTGTTCTACATTTCTCATCTACTGATGAAAGAACTGCAACACTTTGGCCCTTTTACAGCAGAAGAGAGCCGTAGAGGCCTGGTTCTTGGATATTGAGCTTCCAGCATAGATTCGTGTCTAATATAAGGCCTAAGAATTTTGCGCTGTCATTAGCTTAAAAGGGGTTCCATATAGAGAGGGCGGATCGAAGTTAGAGATTATGTACTTCCTAGTGAAGAGGACAGGTCCGGTTTTTGCGGATTGACGCCTGGGCTGCATTCGCTAGTCCATTTCACTACCTTGGATAGAGCATATTGCATAATATCCCTCATCGTGGATACAAATTTCCCTGATGCTGCAATAACGATATCATCTGCATAAGCAATGACCTTGCACCCGTTCTGTTCTAGTGTCACGAACAGTTCGTTTACTACAGTAATCACCGGCTAATTGGTACTCGCTTAATTGCGTTCCCCGTTCAACTAATCGAAAAACTAAGCAATAAAAAAATTCCATTAGATATGTACATACATAACTTTTCCCGTTTGAATGAGTACCCTCTTACCTGCGCTACTCGGTTAATTGCATTGAATAAAATTAAGTTTTTCATAACACGACATACAAGATCTTATGGATAATGGAAAACACACAATAAAAAAATGTGTCTTTTCAGCTTAAATAAAATCATGAAGTGTTGAAAATTAACAAATTGACATGTGCTTACGGCTTGAAAAAATCCAGAAGAGTTGATAAGTCAATTGTCAAATTTGAATCGAAAAGTTTTGCGATTGCTGCGAATTGACCTGAATAATAACATGTTTGGATGAATAATGAGGAATGTACATACATATGTCATACATTGCATTTATTAGATTAATAATTAAGCTTGAATCCATTTCGTGATGTCCATTTCGATATTTTACAGGCAACCATGAACAAACAAAAAAACCTCACATTCCTTAAAGCAAAAGTTGCGAATAGTTGCTGAAGCTACGGAAAACAACAAAAGTGGATTGTGTGCCAAATATGGACGCTGCAAGTCGACGCTGAATCGGATTATACAGAATCAGGATACCATTCTTAAGAAGTCGAAGACGTGCAATCTGATATCTGGCTTGTCCCCAAGTGGACGGAGATATTAGTTTTTTTCAAACATGGTATTGGAGAATGGAAAACAGTTTTTTAATTTTTAAAATCGGCTTTATTGCGTTTTACAGGTGTTTTACAGGTATTAAAGCGTTTCCCTTATCGCGTCTGCAAACCAACTAAGAGGGGTTCTTGTAATTGCGTTCCTCGGTTAAATGCGTCTAAAAACATGCATTGTAGCAAACGCAACTAAACGAGAATCACTGTACTACGTTCCACAAGAGAGGGGAGAGTACACCACCACCTTAATAGATCTGCAGATGGGATCTGATTTTGGATATAATTTAGCTTCATCCAAATGCAGACTACTTACTACCATTTTCTATAAGAAAACTCAACTCATCAGTCCCGCATTTAGAAGACTTTATTGCGTTACTCCCTAAGGCAAACCTATAAAAATGTGACTTTAACTGCAGTCTTATTTACTTCCAATATACCCAACCGTTTAGAGATTGCTACCGACAATGATGTTTTAAGGTCGGCTGCCATAGGCGCCTTTTCATCAAACAAGTCTGAACGTTTTGAGGAATGCCAAAAGACATTGTCGACATTTGAATGTGGGACATAGGCGCTATTTTGAAATGTTCAATGAAACTGACTGGATTTACTCGAGTACGAGGTGAAACTAAATTACTCGAATCACTCGAGTAATACGTAACTCGAGTCCGATCACTGATATGACGGAGAAATGAAAGGTATAGGATATGTGCGAATTACTAAATGTTCAACTAGAAAGGTGGATTTGACGTTTTTCATCGTTGCCGTCATATAATTTCTCCAAATACGCTGCCATCCGAAAAGAGTTTGATATCATATTGTCACCTTTGCTGATGACTACTTTGCTAACTTCTGCTATGAAGGGTATTCTATAAAATCCGATTCCAACAAAAATTTCGCACCCAACGCAAATACGCTCTGATTAATCATCACACTCCACATGCAGTAGACTTGAAGTTGGAGATATAAAAAACAAAGCCGGCCGACTTCAGTAGGTAAGTGTATTTTAAGGTCGGCGGACTAATAAAGAAGACGAGAATAATGAACGGAATGTACTTTATATCTTTTTATCGCATGTATCATTTTAACAGCAGAAGCTGCTGCTTATAATAGAAACTTGACCTTGACTTTTAAAGTTTTGCCATTCACGGCTGTCAAAAATCGTTCACTCCCATTTTTCTTTTATAACTTTAATGAGATGATTTCCTCTGACACAAAATTTGCATAATGAACTTTACCAAGGGGTGAAGTCAGATTTGTTTTTTTTTTCTTTGACACAATTACCTTAGGAAACGTCAAACTTGAAGTGATTTATTGAAATGTGTTAATTAAGTTTAAGGCAAGCTTGCTGCTTTTAATTTGCAGATGCAACGAAATGAGAGAAACCAAATGTGGTCTCTGAGGACAGAAGTTGACGGTGAAGAGAACATATACGTCAGAGGTGCTATAATAAATCAACTTAACAGAATGCTAATCTAACCTGTCACCATTAGCACAATCTTGACATAAATACTTGATACTGCTCAGGTTGTGGCTAATGAATGTTTTATTTTGGTTGAGATTAGCATAATTGTGGTGCTGATGTAAACAGAATTTTCATTTTCTGATGAGGACCTTTTGAACTCTTTGATTGATTACCATCAATGCATACACCATCAGTGTAGACTTCAAAGAAGACAGTTAACATATTTCAAGATATACAGGTTTACAAATTAAATGGACGTTGGTGATGAATTAATTGGTTCGTTCATGAGACAGATGTCGTCGGATTTGCTTTTCGCTATTTTTATTATTACTATTATTATTGAGGGTATATTGCACCACGGTGTGGTGACCGTGCCGTTGATGGTATGTGCGTCGTAACCTCGCTGCCTGTGTTCGATTCCCGGCCCGTACGGCCAAAAATAGTTTTCACTGTCCCACCTCTTTTGAGTCACTGACAATGCTGTAGGTCCCTTCCACTCGTGAAAGATCAATAGCACGCACAACACAAGTGGTTGCTGAGAAGCTAGGCCCTGGTCTTCTAGGGGCGGTAACATATAATACTATTCTTATGTTGCACCGCGACCTTTCGATCTATTGTGCCCCCTTTTGACACCTTTGCTTCACTACAAGTTTCCTTCGCATGCAGTTCTTTTCAGAATTATATTAAAAGATTTATTCTAGACTCTAGAGTTCAATTCTTCCTCTGATATTAGACGCTTGCCGAGATATTGCCTTTCTTGGATTAATGCTTCACAAATATGTTCTCGAATTTCGTTAGATTCACCACAGAATCTGCAGATTGACCTTCTTCCGATACTCCTAGTTTCCTCAGGTTCTCATGCCTCAGACCTTTATATATATATATCTTGGCATCAGCGTTCTTCCGGGCTTCTGTCCGGTTCCGTTTTTCTGGATCCTTGAATTCTTATCTGATCAAATGGTATCCTACAGCGCAGAATGTATCAGAGCCTGTGGAGGATTTCGATGCTTAGCTATCGAGTCAAGTCAGTGGCCTAGTATCCAGCACAGTTTTACTCTCTTTCTCCCAATCAATTCTTTGAGCTTCTATAGGCATTCCCACACAAGATTAGATTTGATAATCCTGCCCCTGTTGGAGTCTATAGCCATAATTGCGGCTGGCAGTATGGCTATGTTGCAGTTGGTAAGGTTCGTGGCAAGATTGAGTTGAACTCATCTGTCTGTTGCATAGACTTCTGCTTGAAAGGTGCTTAGGTATTTACTCGTGGGTTCGTAGTACATACCCCAGAGTCCGAATAATCCTGCCCCTGTTCCTTCAGTTCTTGATCTATCTGTATACCATTTTACCGTATTTCTGGTGTCTACGGACTAAGGATTCAGTCTTTTCTCCATAATCCTTCGGCATAGCCAAGAGTGATCGGTTTTTGACTAGTACAATGAATTGTCTCGATGAAGTGCACTGATCTCTTACCATCCCATTCTCATGATTGTTTTGTTTGTACATTCTGCAACCACTAGATAAAAGGGACTCACTTGCAATAGCACCTCATTGGTAGGAGTTGGGCAAGTTCTCAAGGCCCCTGTACTAGAGACGCTTGCCAGCCTTTGAACTTTTTAGTTTGGCTCTCTTTGTCCCTGCTATTGCCTCGTAGGGTGGTCTAACAATAGCTAGATCCATTTTAGGATGCTTGGATTGCATCATCAGGATTTGCCCGTTAAGCTTTGACGAATCATTAAAGCACGCATCGCTTTTCTGGTCACCTCTTTTGAGTGCTTTTTCCAGATGAGTTTGCTATCCAAGATTACTCCTAGATGTTTCACTTCGTTTACTGGAGCCAGTGTTGTACCCGACAGACTTATTGGTTCTAGTCGTTCCAGTTTACGTTTCCTAGCGAAAGGCACTTTGGGGGTTTTTGCCGGATTTCGGTTTGGTCCAGCCGACAAGCACCATTCTTTGGTTATTGTTAGTCCCCATTTGATTATGTCACATAGAGTCATAGAGAAAGGAGCATCGGAATCCTCCACAGGCTCTGATACATTCTGCGCTGTAGGAGACCATATCATCAGAGAAGAATTCAAGGATCCAGAAGGAAGGAACCGGACAGAAGCCTGGAAGAACGCTGATGCCAAGATCCATCTTGCTCATGGCACGTAGCTTCCTCTCTTATATTTTTTTAGTTTTTCAAGGCTTTTTCGATCGTTTAAAGGAAAGACCATATTAGGCTTTGGGACTTTAAGTAGGCTTGGATCTTTTTTCTTTCATTTTCGGAATGAACCTGTTTCAGTGACTTCCCCGCTAGAACAGATAATACATTTTGCTTTCAGAGACTATATTTAAGACGCTCCTCTGAGATCACTGAAAAATGCGTTATTACTATAAAATGCGGTGTCAGTGGATACCATCGTCAATGTGGTGCAAATTTGCCTCAAGGCAGGAAGCGATAATCTCAGCTCTTCTTCTTCTTCTGTATTTAGCCAACATGCTACTCTATCTGGAACGGTCTTGTGCTAGTTGCTTCCAATCACGCATATTCGGCTGATTGAGGTCCCTTTGCAGCTGCACCAACAGAGGCGCGATCTTCCTTTACCACGTTGTCCATCAGGATTGCCGTCGAAGACTTTCTGGAACGGAGCATTGTTGTCGATTCGCTCTACATGCGAAACTGAGATTAGCCATCTGGCGCGAGACTGGAACTCATTTGACCAGATCGATGTCGCTGTGTAGCCCATACAGATCGTCGTTGAACCTATTTCTACAAATGCCATCAATGCAAACAGGACAAAAGATCGTGCGCAAAACTTTTCTCTCGAAAACAACAAGAGCCACTTCATTCGTTTTGGGATTAGTCCATGCCTATAGACTGTAGAACAGGACGGGGATGATTCCAAGGGGGCTTCCTTACCCAATTGGCTTACAATTCCAAGGGCTTTCTTAACCAATTGCTTTTTGAGCCCTTTTGCTTTTTGCTTCCAAAAAGAGGAAGCAAGAGTTACTCTGCGCTTGATGTGTTTGTACTATTTACTGCGAAGCCGAGGTAGACGAAGTCCTTGACTACCTCAAACTTACAGATACCCATCGCTCTGTCCAAGACGTCGATGTGGTGCTTTCTTGAAGACAGGATATACTTCGTTTTGCACTCGTTCGCCGGTAGACCCAGTTTATCCGCTTCGGATCGTTCCACACTTTGAAAAAATATTAAGTCCCAACACTGCCCAGCTCCAGTAGAAGAAGAATCACTACATTGGATGACACTACAGTCTGAAGTCCTAATGTTAGTCCTAGCTTCTAAAGCAACAATATGCGCAGTGCCTCCTTGTGTTCTTGAGAGAGCAAAAGGCTGCTTCAGTTTTATATTGACTTCGAACTGGAAAGTTGAGAAGTGTTTTCTTGGCAGTTATACTCTCTTTGAGAGGTGATGACCTTCAGTCGCTGCGCCGAGATACTGCAGACGTTTGTGGCACAGTCAACAGCTTCAGCTAAAAAGTGATTCCAAAAATTAACGTCATTGCCCTTTGTTCCTTTTGAGATCAGACTTAATTAATTTAATCCGATCGTGGGTAGTCTATTTGTGATTTAAAATGAGCTGCCTTTCGAAGATGATGCGCTTGGCGACATAAACAACAGCATTTCGATAAACCTCCGCCAACTACTCTTCAAATTGGGACCAACCGGTCTCTACAACAATATAATATGTAAATTTAATAATTAATAAAATAAAAATGTATATTTGACCTTTGACGAACATAAATTTAAAATAAAATAAGATTAAGAGCATTTAAAAATATTTGACATTTTTCCAATCGTTTGAGATTGGAGTGCAAATTTGAATTTGTGATTTTCATAATGGGTTCATTAATATTAGACTTTAGGTATGCTTCCAGTGTGAGTGCTTATTTCTCACTTTATAGAAAATTATGCAATAAACTTGATTCAGTCTACTTAGCTGAGTACAGCGAGTACAGTGTATAGATAGCGTGAACTAATTATTGTACAGGCCGTTCACGCAAACAAGATTGTTCACGTTGTTCACTTTTCTGTTTCTGTACATTTTTTTTCGATTTTTTTTCAAAAAAGTATGTAAATGTGTCGCGGGATACTCCGTGATATTAGCTTGAGCCAACTTTGTTTGCTCTATCAAAAATTGAAATAGCTTTAGCCGTTGATCGACCGATTCTTCAAACAATTCAACGAGGTTTATTTTTGCCTTGCCAATAATCAGTGGCTTTATTTTTCCAAGGCCAATAGCATTTGTACAGGCCTGGGTCCATTTTTTCACGACCGGCAACTTGTGTGTTTTCAGGCAAAACCCTCCAAAACAACCCCGACTCATCGGCATCATAAATTTGGTTCTTAAACAGCTGAAGATCATGCTTTGTGCCACTGAGCTACGATCGGATGAAAGGTTTCTTAAAAGTTGAGCTCCATGATGTGGCTTGAACCCAGCAGAACCCACCCAAACTGGCATTAAAGGCCCCTGTTTTTTCTTTTAGTTGAGTATGGAGTTTCTTTCTCAGCCAACTGGTAGATTTTTACCACGCTGCTTTAAAAGCCCTTTATATAAAGCATATGTTTGGGACAGGGAGTCCATTTCAGAAAGTTTTAGTACAACAATGGGAGTCAAGCAGGGGTGTGTCTTGAGTACTCTCTTGTTTATTTTATTTATGAATGACATTGTTGAGGCAGTCGGAGTTGGAATAACGAACGGCAATGAGCAAATAACTAGCTTCTTATATGCCGATGATATGTTTTTTTTTTATCGGAATTTGTCACTGCAATGCAGGTCATGATGAACAGACTAGAGAGCTACTGCATGCTCTAGAAACTCACTGTCAACTTAGATAAGCCTAAAGTCATGATATTCAGGAATGGTGGCTGTAGATACTCTCGTAATGAAAAATTAACATACAAAGGAGATAATGTTGAAATAGTACGGGAGTATTAATAGCCTCAAATCTTAATATGAAAAAGCAAGCGGGCATTGTATTAGCCACAAATATGTTGAACACGATTCAAATATAAAGCTTTTCGAGCTACTGCATTTTCTACTCTGCTTTATGGTGCTCAAATCTGGGGATGCAGACAATTTGATGGAAAAAATTCTTAAGATACTTCGTGAAGCGAATCTTCGGTTTGCCAAACTACACTTCAAATTATATGTTTCATTTGGAAGCAAAAGTGCCTCCCGTGTTTCTAGACACTCTTCAATTGCATTTCGAATATGTATTAAAAGTGTTAAGAATGGACGAGGAAAGACTGCCCAAGCATATTCTAAAGCATGGGCAAGGCAGCTTGTTGAAACCTGGGGCAATCTGGGACATGACTTAGATGTTGCTATACGTATTTCCAAAAATATAAGCATTATTTCACTAAGAAATCACTTTAACACCATATTGGAAAAAATTGAGTCACTCAATCTATGAAAGATATATAGATGAAGCACAATCATCCAATTCAGAACAATATATAGGGAGTTACAATTTGATTTCCAAGAAAATACGTAGTTCCAGAACCGCTTTTCTATTATATGATAAGTTCAATTTTTAAAACCAGAGGTGAAATGTTGCAATTAAATTTCATACCGCATCGATCAGACTTACAAGTTATCTGTGATCTCTGTAATTTGAACGAGAGAGAGAACATATACCATTTCATCGTAAGCTGTCCCATCTTAAAGGAACTCCGAATAATGTAAATATGGCCGAAGTGGTTAACGTTTTAAATGCCAAAATTAGCTGGGAAATTTTTTACAAATATTTAGCATCTGCGTTAAGATATATATAATAATATGGGTGGTGCGACAGTCCGAGGCGGACCTGGGCCTAGCTTCACAGCAACCACTCGTGTTTTGCCTGCTTTCGTTCTTTTGCGCGTGGAAGGGACCCAATGTTTAATGCCGACTCCGAACGGCTCTTTCTGGACAACAATACTCTTTGAGCATTGTCAGTGACTCGAAAGAGGTGGAGCCGTGAATTATCAAAGGCGTAAATTCTTGAATCGAACCTGGCACCATCTGCGTAGGAGTCGACGCACTTACGCACAACGCCACGGCTACCCTGCGTTAAGATATAGGCAACGTATAATTGAAGGAGACTTTCAAGAAACAAACAAGTTATAAAAATATTTAGTATTATAATAAGTCAATCTCGTTGATGGCTTTTAGCCACACCATATGAAACTTAGGATAAAAAAAATTGTTAATTATAAAATAAATGGAGTAAAATAAAGTTCCTGTAAGCTATCTAGCTAAAGCTCCTTCCATACGAGGATACTTGCCTTGCTTTAAGGCTTTTCATTTCAACGAACTGATTTGGATTTTGGATATTGGTAAGTAGTAACCTCTAAGATTTTGTTATTATTTCTTATTCTCGCTGAAATTGTGAATTTGGCTACACCGTACTGCCGAGACAAATTCACTGCGCGTTAACTACTTTCCAATTTATCTTTTTTTCTTTCAATGATAAGATTTTTAAAAGACAAAGAAACACTTATCTACACTGCACTGTTCAAATTGTATGCAACAAGCAAACGAACAAATTAACATGTTCAATCGTGTACATACATTAATTTTTGGTTCACTTTATCGAGGTTTCTAATGTTCACGTTGCAGAGTACTCCAGCGGAGTGTTCACACAATTAGGGGTTCACACTACCCAGACATTACTTTATATTTGTTCGGATATACTTATTTTTTTGTTTTTTATTTTTTCTACATTTCATTTTTATTGAATTTCCAGGACAACTTATACTAGACAAAAATGACATAAAAATCTATCTTAATATCTAACAATTCATGTCCTTAATTCTATCTTACTGACCCTTCGCGGGTACTCTAAAATATTCTAATCTAGCTTACTATTTGCCTTTCGGCGTCTAATTGTCATTATCTTATTTTCTAGCATAGGATGAACAGTATTAGCATCGCGGTATAAGCGCCTTCTATCCGTGAAGCCAACCTAACCGTAGCATCCTTTCACCTACCGGCCGATCAGCGCAACAAGGCGGGGAAATAAAGACGGCAATTTTGAAGAGCGAATTCAGCAACTACAACCTGTAGCCTACAGTCGTGTTCCTAATTAAAATAAAAGTGAATAAATTAGATAGTGAATATTACAATGCTTTCGAGTTTTTATTAAACACAATAAATAGACTTGTTTTTAAATTTTCTATGAAATTGACGACTGAAAGACGACTCCAAATATAGGATAATCAGATAAGAAACATAGGAAACGGTAGGATAGCGAACAATGAAAAGTTGCCGGAGCAGTTTGAGGTCCAATTTGGAGTTCTCCAAGGATGCTCACTGTCACCACTTTTGTTGCTGGTGGTTATCAGCGATGTACTCACTGCGGCATTGAAGGAAGATAACAATGGGATTCGATGGACGTCATCTTACCTTAAACACCTGGACTATGACGACGATGTTTGTCTACTTTCACATCGGATAATAGACTTGCACTTGATGGCCCAAAATCTGAGGCAAACAAAGGGGGTCTCGAAATAAATGCAGCAACAACTAAAGCCCGTAGCATTTCTAACTTCTAACTCCACCCACCTGAACTTTACCGGACAGCCAGCCGACAAAGTTGACAGCCTTCTATATTTAAGAAGTGTGGTCCCGGTTAAGCGTGGAGGCACCGAAAAGGATGTGTGCAGCAAAATCGGGAAAGGTAAAGCTTCGTTCGGAATGCTATTCACAATCTGAAAAATTAATTTTATCAGCTGGAGAACCAAGCTGCGACCGTTCCGCTTCAACGCGGAATCGGTTCTACTTTATGGATGCAGTACCAGAAAAGAGGAAAGATCCATTTTTTTTTCTCCGAACCGTATTTCCAACGAGCAATTGTAGGATAATGGGCCAAGAACCTATGAACATCACAATACGAAGGAGAAAATGGCAGTGGATTAGACACACCCTACGGCGAGAAGACCACTCCATTGTGGAATACGTTTACCTGGACAGCCAGAATAGCGAGACGCCATAGGCAAGCCTGACACAAAACGTTAAAGAGGAACAAAGGGAATGGCGACGCGTTGCAGAACTCCAAAGGAGAAGGCGCGGAGGAGTGGTTGACTTCCTATACCCTCGATGGGTTAAACGACATAAACAAAATTAAAAAAATAAGATAGCTTACGTTGTCTATCCGTCAGCACAATCTTATAAGGATGTAGGACCAAATTCCAACATCCAAATAACCGTTTGCGGTCGAGTATGTGTAATCATATAATAAATCATACAAAAGATGAGACCGCATTTAACAGGCTTACTTTTTTTATTTGGCACCCAATACTGGTCCAGTCACCTTAGGCCTAGTATCCGTGGACGCTTGACTATGCTCATATCGCTGTACAGCCCGTAGAGATCGTGGTTGAATCTTCTCCACAAAAAACCGTCAACGCAAACAGGATCAAAGTTGGGACAAAGAACTTTTCTCTCGGACTTCCTCATTCCCTTAAGAGATAGTCCATGCCTCCGCTCCGTACAGCAGGACATAAATAAAGCCAGCTTGGTCCTTTGAGAGAAGGGTATATTTCTCAATAGAAAGAGCGGTTGACAAGAGTTTATCTGCGGGTACTAATGTTATTTGTACTGTCTACCTTATCCACCTCAGTAGAGCCGGCTGGAGCCAAATCGAGCGGCCTGTGCAAGCCCTACGTTTGGCGCCCCTTTTCTTGTCCAATTTTGTGCATACGCAACAATAAACTCATTTGAGCGAAAATTGCAAAAATGATTCCATAGGAATTATTAATTGAGTATTATTTCGACATTTTTTCCTCCAAACTTGTTGTTCGAACTATTTTTTGTGTGAACTAATGAAATGATGAAAGCGTTGAACAATGCCTAGGTAGCTGGGTTGGAAGATATAAATCTTGAAGAAGTATTTAGTAGAAAAAAATCCATGGTTTTTTTTATTTACGATTCAGAATGCGCCCCTGAGGGCTTAGCGCCCTTTGCATTCGCGTGTCCTGCACATATGGTGGGTTCGGTCCTGCACCTCACGCACTTTAATTCTCCTATCGCCCAAAATCATTCCACGGTTTTTGTCCACGATTTGTTGACCTACACATTCGGAGACACTTGTCTTGATGCGACTACGCAAAACTCGGCAAGTCACTTATTAACCCTTGAAATTAATGGCACACAGTCCTGTATTTATAAAGTTTTTTCTTGGTTTCGGTAATAATACCCATGATTAATTAGCGCACGAAACTCACTTTCAACGGCTGTCAAACTGAATGACTAAGATTACTCAAAATTTGACGGACTACTATTTGTCTTAAAAAATTGGCGAGTTACGTCAGCATCGAAGATTCACCCCAAACATTACAATGACGCTGTCAACTCTTGCAATGGACGTATTCCGATTTCCCAGCACCAGTCCAAAACAATTGGAGGGAATAGAGTTTAACTTCGAAGGTTTGATCAAAAGAAAGTACGAAATAAAATATTAGCGTGACAATTTTCATTTACCATTCTTGCATATCGTTAGACCACATTGGACAATAAACAAAAACAAAAATATATCAAGAGTATGTAGGGCTCATCTCATTAATAGTCACTGCCGTCTGTTATTGGCAGTGTCCGCGGCTGTCACCCATGCATGCATTGTTCTCTCACGCAAGTCTTACGATTTGTAACTCTCAACTATGATCCGATTGATCACCTCGAGCAGATACCAGACCAGACACATTCTTACGCAATCGCGTTTAACAATAACCTACCGCAAGAAAACCGACATTCATTGGACCACTCCTAGCAGAGCTTTTCAAAATATTTCCGCAGACTAATCTCGGTAAATAATGTAATTTTTGCGGTTAGTTATATTATTTGCACATTCGTGTGAATCAGTTGCGTCAACAGATACACTAGCTCGACGACTGACGAAAGTTATAATGTCGTTCGTACCACTTAGCGCTGTTAACCTAAAAATTAATTAAATTCCATAACCTCGACTAGTCTGCCTTATGTGGAGGGGTTTTCAAAAACAAAACAAAAACCATCTGACTAAAGGTGAGACTTGATGGAATCAATTTTATCAGGTACACAGTTGTAGGCGCTACTCTGTAAGCTGATAATTAATACAAATGGTCTAGCGATTAATCTTTACTGATTTCCTTATCAGAGTTTATGTGTGTCAGATTTTATGCTATGCACAATCAATTTGGACAATTTTGATTATATTAAATTAATGATTGACGCTAAGTTTATAATTGAGCAGTTGGGGGCTGTGCATTGATCGAAGTTCGAGGTTCGGACTAATGAGCGGACGTTTTTAAGATAATTGATCTAGACAATTTTAACAACAATGACTGATCGAAAGCCGTGGTATTTTGGCAGTTGATAAGTTCAAAAAAGTTGATAAGCTAATGCACCTACAGTGGAGTCTCACTCATACGAAGCTCACTTACAGCAACACAAACAATTTCTCGTTTCCTGATACTCTATTTAAAATTGTCTATAAACATTTATATATAACATTTATATAAACATTTATATAAACCGCGAACTGCGAACGCGAACTTTCAGACCCACAAATCAATTTTCAGCTAATACAAACAAAAACGAAGAGTTCTTGGTATGCAAAAAGATGAGGAATGAATTATCAA
Organism: Eristalis intricaria; assembly: GCA_964034865.1. Taxonomy (NCBI): domain Eukaryota; kingdom Metazoa; phylum Arthropoda; class Insecta; order Diptera; family Syrphidae; genus Eristalis; species Eristalis intricaria. The sequence continues at coordinate 35,651,705 of OZ035875.1, forward strand.
GTTTTCTTATTGACTAAAATCTCAACAATAATTAGTGTAACACTTACATCTGACGAGACTTGACAGCACTAAGAAGAACATCAAAAAGTGGTGCAGGAAAAGGAGAGCGTGTACGAATGTTAAAGCAATACAATACGAAATATAAATTTATTTTGTTTTCTTGACTAAATTAAGTGTTGGCGTTAAATTAATTTAAGTATCCTTATTCACGATCAATCGTTGACTTTGCGAAATCTCAAGCACACAAGAGAGACACACGCGATCCACAAATACACGACCAAGAAATTCACAACGAAGTCACGGTTGCCATTTACCATTTGGTACCCTATAGCTTTTTTTACAGCACTGTAGAGCCATATCGATGCCCGATCCACAAGAAAAGAGACCCCTTTGACTGTATCCACTATCTTACTATGACTTATCCCTTGTCTCCTGAACATCTCATAAAAGATCTTCTCTGCTATTTTGTGAAGCCGTTTATAAACAATCGGATAGGTCCATATCACTGTGGCTTTAGGCCAGGGAAGAAATTTCCACACTACGGCTAGAACGGGCCCAAGAGATGCAGATTTACACTCCCCACCTATCCGTCGATTTCAAGGCCGCATTGGACAGCGTCTATAGAGATTAGCTATACAACGCCATGTCTAGTTTTGGAATTCCTGCCACACTCGTCAGGTTGTGCAGGATAACGATGGAGAAGTCTCACTGCTCCATCAAGGCCCACTTTCAATGTCAAAAAATGTGTTAGACAAGGCGACGCGCTGTCATGTGATTTTTTGAACATTATTCTTGAGAAGATCGTGCAGAACTCACACGCTAAGACAAGAGGCATGATCGGACATAGCCAGCCGTCAATGAAGCGTTTGCTGGTGTTGAAAATGGGCTTAGCGGTGAACAAGAGTAACACGAAGTAAATAGTGAAAATGAAAAGACGATATTTTATTTATTCTTCTATTACCTTCTGTGCACCCGTCAACTCAGATCGGACAACTCACTACAACATCATCAGCGTTGATCCCACAACCATTCATGTACCCTAAAATGCTCTTCCCGATACGTGATGGAATGTGCTTACACATCATATGTGTGGAATGATCTGCATTCGCTCTTAGAATGAACAAATGCATTGCAAAAAATGCTGATACAGCTGATGCAGCATTGTGCACAGCTATCCATCACGCCAGATCGAGACAATCCCGATCTATGGTGAGGGAGAATTTATGTGGTTCTGTTACGGATTTAGGGTGAGGGGGTGTTTATATGTGACCATATACTATCATTGAAGAAAGGACGCACAGCATCGACGAATCGGCCAGATCGTCACCATGGACATCTATAATTCGAGGTAGTGTATCTCGGCTCTCAAGCAAACAGTACGAACAACATCAATACCGAAGGGTATTCCGCGTTTAACGTGGCACACCCAGGTGGATCAACTTGCTAGAGACCGTGCTTGTAGGTTGAGGTCCAGGTCCACCCCAGACTGTATAGCTGTACAGGCCTTTTTGACACGTTGCTGCGTGTTTATATTAATAATTATTAATATTATTTATTGTTTTACTTTTTTAAATTAACAAATTAAATACAAATTTAATGAAAATGAATAAATAAATAAATGAATACATGAAGAATAGACAATGAAGCAGATCCAAAACATCTTTATAATCTAATTCTAAAAGCCTTGATTTCTCATTTTTAAGGAAAATGGTTTCATTTCGTATATATCTTATATTGTATAAGGTAATTTAGTAAAGTGTCTAAGAGCAATTGCTGAAAAAAAAATAAAAAAGATTTGCACATTGTGATGAGGTACTTGGACGGGATTTTCGCCATTTATTCTCCAAGTCCATAGCTAGATGAGCTTCTATTTCAGATCTTTTGAAAAATATCTTTAAAATCTTATAACAATATAAATGTTTCAAAGGTTAGATATTAAGTTTTTAAAATGTACTAAGTCATCAGACCAACGATTCTTATTACAAATAAGACGAATCACATGTTTTTGAGACATAAGAAGAGGACGGATTTTATTATAGGGTGTGCCACTCCAGGACATTATGCCATATTCCAGTTTGGAATGCACTAAGCCATAATAACACTTAAAAAGATCATGTGAGCAATACGATTATAAAAAATAAACTTGTCTAGTAGCAGCAGAAATGTACTTCTTAAGTGCACTTGAATGAGCAGACCAATTCTCCCAATCTTCCAGTCAAGCAGTAGTCCAAGATATTTCAATTGATTAACTTTCTCGATGCAGAAACATTTGACAGAGCAGAAAATTACCTCAAAATATGTCTGCGTGTTATGTTCTGGGTTACAGACGCACTATGCTTGAATCTATTACAATTTATATAATGGGTAGTCGAAAAAGTCTTTTATTTTAAATGGCTCAAAACCGTTTGATGATGAATGTTTAGTTCCTTGGCGATGTCATGGCTGCTTATTTGATGGTCCTGGTCAATCTTTTTCATAATTTCATCAAATTTTTCAACGATAGGTCGACCAGAGCGAGGTGCATCTTTCACAGCGATATTTCCAGAACGGAAGGGAGCGAACCATTGTTGTGCTACACGAACTGATACAGCATCATCTACGTAAACTTCACTAATTTCATTGGTGGCTTGCGTGGCATTTTTTTTCCCATTTTTATACAAAAATTTCAAAATATAACGAATTTCTTCATTATTTTTACTCATTTTTGAACAGCTGTAAAATGTCACCTTTCCAACACCATATGGTATGACACAATGTGATTGGTAGCACTGGAGATAGACGACTCCAACGACATCTATTGACTTTTTGGTAATTTTTTACTTCATTTGGTAACTTTTTTCCAGTTCTGGAATCAAATTTCTTATTTCAGGAGTGGCAACTTTGGATGATGTGTATGTTTGGTCCAATTGTACCCATTGCTCTCTGGGAATGAGAAAAATCGAGATCGTAGTGAGTTCATATGAATGGCTCATAGTCGTTTTTCTCTAATTCGAACAAATCATGGTACCCAGTGAAAATTCGACTTACCACTATATTTATAAACAAATGTCTCCGTCATAATATACTTAAAATCTGGCGGCCAAGAAAGATGTCTAATCTGGAACTTTGGAGCCACACACCCCAAAAAGAGCGCCGTCATCGAGATTACAAAACGCAAATAGTCATGGATTGAGCATAAACTGTGACAACCAAACATTTACACCGCGAGCCAGTCTCTTCGGTAGAATCCGCAAGGCTGCCGACATTCTGGCTAAACGTGGCTAAAACGTGGCGAAGGACCGTTGAGGAAGAACTTCAACGTGCACAGGATAAATGGAGCGAGATCTTAAGAGAAGCACCGCTAAGCCACGGTGTATGCTTAGAGGTCATCTCGACGGATGTCTACGTCTCTGATTCTCGATCACTCGAGTATCTCCCATACTGAAGTGCCAGCTATTAGAGAAGCGTTTAAGCTCTTACGGTAAAGTCGCGGCTATCTACAGCGTGTTATCCCACAAGTGTTATCTCCTCAGCAATCACTTCATCTAAATTGATGCAACAGTGGAAGCAAGAACTCAAACAGGCCAGTACCAGGTGCAAAATTCACTCTCAATATAGAGGGAAATGGGGTTGCCGATGAACTGGCAAAGCAAGGGGCACAACGCTCACACTGAAATGGTGGGCCCCCCAATTAGCCACCATCAAATACATCATCTATCAACACTTCCTGTCCTTAGCTAGTAGAACGTGGACTAGAACATCCAATTATAAAGCCTGGGCCTACTACATGAAAAACATGACTGATGACCTCTTCAAAAGAAACAGTTTCACAGGCATTCACGCTGTTAGACTCCGAATACCGCCAAAAACTCTAACGCAGCTGCCTCGACCCTCAATCAGAGGAGAGGCCAAAGAAGGACTACGAGGTGTGGTATCAAAGCGGCGCACAATGCGCTACTTGCTACCCAGAATGAGCCCAATCGGGAAGCCACTTAAATCAACCAAAGATTTAATCAGTGAAGGAGAATCGTGGAGGCGCTATGTTCCACACCAGGGGGAAATGACAAGAAGAGAATAGATATTTCTAAAGTCAGTGACGAATGAACAAGCTGCAGAAGCCATCAGCACCAGAATACCAGACACAGAAGGTGCTTCCTCAAAAACTTGATTCCTCCACGGCAAAGTCGCCTTTTCTCACAATCTTGTGAAAAGTCTTCGTCGGCAACAAATTAAACCCGTATGTATGTGCAAGCATATCGTGTTCATCTATTACCACATTCAACGAATAAAAATACACTTTATTCACCCATTCGTGGTAGCGAATTCGTATACGGTATTATGATACAATTCCTATCGTTAACGTCGACGTAAAAAAAACACCTTAGCGAATAAAAATATACAAATTCAAATTAACAACTACTCGTGCCCGACTGGAACTAGTTTCTGATGCAGTCTACTCGATTTCGATATCAATTTAGTGTCATCACTCAAATGAGATTTCTTTTCTTCTTTCTTTTTTTCTTTTTTTGTGGTTGGATGTTCACATGTACGATTCGATTGGGATCTGAACTTTTATTTTCAGTCTACGACCTTGACGGCATCATCTCAGAGTATGCTTAAAACTAGTCACTAGTGCTTTTTAAAGAAATTAAAGACTTTTTTTTATATTTTCAATCACTTTGCATTTATTATTTTATTTAATATGTATTTTAAGTCCAGTTCCATCTTACAATTTACCGTATGATGGCTCTGGTGGTGCTGGATGTGCTTCAATCCATTGAAGGGCACGGGCAATGGCCTCTGGAACTGGAGGTGGTGTTGGCAAATGTTCTCCTTGTGGATGGTAACCATTCTCGTCAGCGGTGTAGGTGAAAGCGACTGGTCCACCATCAGGGGATATGTATTTGACATTTCCAGAGCTGGAAGTTGCATCGCCTTGTGAGTCAACTTCAATACCATTCGATGTCTGATAGGCATATTTGTAGACGCCTTCCGGAGAGATTTCATTTTGTAGCAATTTTGTCTCGGCGATTGCATCGCTCTCTGAAGCGGTGACTGCGACAAAGCCAATGATGGCGGTGAATGCAATCTGAAAGTGATGCTTTTGGAATATACGAATTTAAGTTGGAAATTCTTAGGACTTACAAGCTTGAACATCTTGATAATGTTGTTGATAATGCAGCTAATCCAAGGAAACTGATAATTTATCCTGTGATGATCGTCGCTTTTATACCCCATTGTAGGTCTGGAATCCTTAATGTTAGAGGTAAAAACGCCGTTACAATTCGTATGTGGCCTAACTTGTCCGTCGAGTCTGGGTCCTACATACACGTGAACAATTCCCCCTTGGACTGTTAAAGGAAAGCAGGTTTATCCGTTAAAAAACGTTTAGAGATCTGGATATAAAACCATCCAACCTTCAGACTGGCAACAAACAAACACGTTTATTTTTTCGGAAAGTTATTGCAAAATGCAATCAAAATACGAGTATTACATTGTTTATGGAATATTTTTTTTTTTACTTTTACTTCCAATTCGTTCTGTGAGGAATCAGATTGAATTTGACACTTTAAGTGTCCTCAGGCATTTATCTTAGAAGTCTCGGCTTGGTTTTGACACTTTAAGTGTCCTCGGACAACTGTCTTCGAAGTCTCAGCTTGCCGTTGACACTTTTAGAGTCCTCAGACATTTGCCTTTGCATTCTTGAATTGCAGTCTTTGTACCAGGATCACGGTACTCTCATTAATCGGAATCTGGCGTTTATTTTAAGTCATAATTTTCATCTCATTAATAAACGAACGCCAATCCGATCAAGTTTAAATCTTTTCGTGATATTCTACTAAACTGATTAACCATCCCCTGTCCCGGCTTACGTCTCCATTTTTTGCGTTCTTAGAAAGTAGACGTCAGTTTAAATCATTCATTGGAATACCAAAAACCTGTTGGTCTTCTTCCTTCCTCTTCTGCTCACTAGACGACGATAGAACCCCAACAACCAAACCAGTGCATCGAGTTTGGTGAAACAATTGTTTTCTTCGTGAATCGATTCGTGAACAAAAGCAAGAGAATAGTCAAGAAGAGTCAGTTGTTGTCGGTAGACTGGTAGGTTCATCTTTTGTTTTTGTGGCGCCACATTCGTATGTTCGAAGAAACTAGATCACTAGTTAAATAAGCGGTCATTTGCTCTCAGATACGATGTGTACGAGACAAGTCCACTTGCAGATCGTTGATTTATTGAAAATTAAAGCGATCGCTGGTCCAAACTATTCTCATTTCCATCGCCTTTCCGTCTCTTGACAAAAGAGTAAAAATCAGGTCGAATTGAAACCCAAACAAATGTAAAATCGGAAACGAACTGCATAAATCTGCTTGAATTCTGATTTCGAGACTAAAAGCGTTATTCACATGAAGCATCTACAATTTGCGTTGGCACTCAACGCATTGCGACTTTACATTTAGCCTCTGTATTCTAATTTTGACTCGAGATGGAAGGTAAGGTGTTCAATCGCAGTTGACCGTCGTTGTGAGCCGCTAGCGAGCGAGGGGAGAGAGTAAGTCTGCAATAAACACAAATTTGGAAAATACATTTTCTGCTACTTCTTAATCATCATCCTGGAGAATATCATGCAAGACTCCGAGGACACCAACACTAGAGGTAGGATCTTCCAGAAGTCGGCGCAACAACATCCGCATAAGCGGATGACATTGACCTGATTGGCAATTGAGGCGGCATTGAGGCGGAAACTGCTAAATGGTCAGCCAATGAGGACAAAATGAGGTTTTTGCTATCCTCAACCATCATCTTCATTTTTTGACCCGCATGATCCACTACAGGCGTGGCGGGCGGTAAAGCACGCGCGAGAGAACTCCAGGCAACCCCATCCTCCACCATTGACTCTAACTCATCAGGAGTTATGCGCAAGCGTAACCAGGCGAGTTTTTGAACTTGGTCCAACTACCTCATCCTTAATCTGCCAAGTGGTCGCCTACCTGATGGAATCGCATTCAACGCTCACCTCGGAAGTAGTGATGGATGCTATCCTCAAGAAACGACTTAAACCGTCAAGGTCTTGGACAGAACTTCACAATGAGCAGCTATAACCTTGAGGTAGTCAATGACTTCGTCTACCTCTACCCTGCATTAAACAGTACCGAGATCAAACGCCAATAAATCTTACCAACTGGTGTTTCTATGAGTTCAAGAGACAATGGAGTAATACAGCTGTCTCTTGAAGGACCAAGCTGACTGACTCTATATAAGCATTTGGTCATCCCAGTATTTTTGTACGGTGGACAGGCATGAACAATCTGAAAAGCAGATGAAGAAGTCCTTAATCTCTCCGAAAGAATATTTCTACGTGCGATCTTTGCTGGCACTTAGAGAAGAAGATTCAACCACATGATATGAGCCTAGTGAGGCATCTACAGTTTCAGTGCATAAGATGGCTAGGCCATGTAGAGCGTATGGACAACTCTGCTCTGGGCAGAAGAGTCTTCGAATGTGAACGGGTGTGACGCGTAATAGAGGACGCTCACGAAATTGATTGCGCCCCAAATGGAGAAGGACTTTAACCAACTTGGCTTACGAAACTGAAGACAGTTAGGGCTAGTTGGAGAGATTACTTGGTTGAGGACCAGTTCCACCCTGGAATGTAGTGCACAATAAAGAAGAAAAAGAAAATGTTTATCGGTTTCAGATTTGTTAACCTCTTCTTATAACACAATTTTAAAGGAAAATAATTTATAACTGACGACTGTTTTACAAAAATTTGAACAGGAATGAGAGCAAGGACCTGTTTCATTGTAATAGAAATCGAATGTGTAAGAAAATGTTAAGTCCTAACAGAGCTGCCCATTGTTCCAATAAAATGTTCAGATCTGTGCATGGAATGTGGGCTTCCTTTCATAGAGAACGTGCAGACGATAGGCTCACTCTCCCTCAAACGTCAAAGATTTCCAGGGTCATCTGATAAGTCTCCATAATGTACGAAAACAAACTCAAAATGATGAATTATCGTTCGGGCGAAATTATCCAGAAAGTGACTGCTCAATCAAATGTCAAACAGATTGATCATATTGCGATAGAAGTCCGACGACATTGAAATGTTCGAATAGTTGACGAGTCCTGAAAACACTGCAAACAATATCTATACCGAGATAAAATTCAGAAAAACTCTTGCAAGTCACTGTTTCTTTGACCTACTACGGAAGTAGTCAGTCGATTTTCCCACGGGTTGGAAGATCTCCATGGGAAGTATAAGCTTCTAACATCTCAAAACCAATAAAGAGACCTGTCCATCCCCTGATTAATTTACCGTCAACCAGAATGATGGCATTCTTCACGGATGATCCATGCGCAGTCGATGGTGAGAATTTTGTAAGATACGTTGTTCAGGGCCATTCAGGCTCTATGCACCCCTGTGTTCGGGTAAACGGTGCTAAATCAACACCACTTCGAGACTAAGAATGTTTGTCATTAGGAGAGTTGAGAGGAAGTCATCTTATTTTTGCAGATAAATTAGTTATTTTCACATCTTCCCAAACGGAACTCAACGCAAGACTTGGCTTATCTAGCACAGCGAGGCGGCTTCAACTCAGTTTTATTCCAACTCCCACCTATGCTCTTGCAATCTAGGTAATGACCGAAAGAATAAGATCGCTTCTACAAGATGCCGATATGAGATATATGTGCTACTGTGGGAGTTACCCGCATACCGCTAAAAATTTCTTTTAGGAAATAGGGTAGCTCGGTCGCCTGAATTGACAGGTTCAATCAAGCATTCAGAAGCCGTCCGAGCAGCAGCCATATAGCAATACTTTCTGCAGATAAATATTTAGTTGTCATAGGGTGATGGAGCCAGTAGCTAATTTATTTTTACGTTTAATTTCCTTTTAAAAATCCGTTGTTATACTAAAGATTGGATTGAATAATTGGAACGTGTTCATTATGAAATTCAAGGCATTAGTGTTGTTCTGCCTAAAACAAATTATTTATAAAAATGTTCATGAAAACATAATTTTTGAGTACTCGGCCCGGCCCCTCTACTTCAGAAGTCGGCCGGTTAAGTATTTAGTAGTCGTCCCGACTTTTTACATACAGACTTTCACTATTTCAACTAACAACACCATCTTCAGCATTTCGCAATAATTTATGTACAGTATTTTTGTATTCCTGTTTTCGCCCTTTACACGCGCCTACTTCGTCTGGCTGAATGATACATACCTATGTGTCTTGTTGGGCAATAGGACGTTCAAAATGATTTCATTAGGTGTTTTTTAGTATGCCCACGAATCCCGGATCGGCTGACGGGCATAATAAAACAACCCAGAGCGATTATACATGGTGGGCAATAGATGCAAATCACAAAAAACGGAATCTGTTGAAATTTGCATGTGGACATATATTCGAGTAGCGAGTGGAGTAGTCATAGGGATTCAGCTTCGGATTTTTGAAAAATAATCCTAAGCGAGTGCAGGATCATTTTGTTATTGCTGTAGTACATGATATCCATGATCCAATCCGGGATTATGGGCATAATAATAAACACCTATTATTGGGTCAAAAATCGCTCAGTTCCTTTGCCAGATGTGACTTATGGCCATCGACCAGAAGCAACATTGGCCGTTTGATATAGTTTTCTATTAACCAGTTATTAAAACAGCTTGCCACGTATTCAAAAACAGTTTCAGGATGCATCCAGCCATCCATTTGTCTGGGATACTCTGGATTAGAGCTTTTCGTGGCCGGACGTATGGAAACAAAACTAAAGGGGTTAATGTTTGACCATTAGCATTAAAAAGAAACAAAACAAAGTTACTGTCACCTTTTCCTTGCCTGGCTAACCTTATAAAGGTTTTTTCAGCCTTTACGAGTCAAAATAGTCCCAGATTTCGGAGACAAGGTGACCGATGTTTCGTTCCCATATAAAATTCTGGAAGGGTCTTTAAGAATTTCTGCAGCATCCATTTCCTGCAGATAATTGTTTCGGTCTGTAGGACACTTCCTGGCCGAGCTTTTGAGAGTTCCTCCGATGTTCTAAGGATGATGCTTTAGGAACCTGTAGTATCAATTTGTTTTGTGGCAGACCGTCTTTGATTGGTGTTCGATTTTTTTCAAAAATAATTTTTTTTCACCGCTTTTAGATGATCTGTTGGCTTTTATGGAAATCCACATTTTGCTTAGTTTCAAAGCTACTCTAGCAGGGTCTGTCCTTTTGCTCCACAAAGTACTGTATATGACCCCAAGCCATGATGGTTTTTCTACAATTATCCCATGAATTCGGTATTGGATTGTTATTCTAGGGACTCAGCAGTCCTTGCTTGTTTTTCTTATTCCTTATCGCCTCTTCTGCATACCTACTCATTGAAAGCACGTCTTGCCGTCCTTCAGATTTTTTTCATTTTTGATCAAGCTTTTTTATGGGGTCTGTCGCTCATTCTGTCGTGTCATTTTTTCAATGACATTCCGTAACTGACACTACGCGTCAAATATGTAGTACATTTCCAGACGACATTTTAATATGAAAAAATGGCAGCGCTCATGATATTACCTTCTTAAGGTTTAGAAGCTCTTCAAAAAGTGCTCGAGTCGATTGATAGGGAATTAAGGAAATAACTAAGCACAGCAGCAGATGGTACACACCAGAAGTGAAGTATTACACAGATAGCCGACTTCACAGCTGATTGCCCCCTACTCCATCAACGAATTTGAGTACCACACAGATAGCCGACTTCACAGCTGATTTCCCCCTACTCCATCAACGAATTTGAGTACCTTTTTGACGATTATTCACGAAATAACGTAAATTCAGGCCTCCGACTGGTCAATTTGGTTTACGAACACGTTATAAAAAACAGTTGTCAAAAATCTTAAGGGGAAACAGAGGTAGAAGTCGGGCATCTCTGTGATACTTCATTTCTGGTACATACATTAGGATCCTTACTACTGAGGTGAACACTTGAACCGTATCTGACAACTCTTTATATATCAACACAAGAAAGGAGTCGAGAAAATATTTGCAACATGGTGCTTGCAAGAGCAAGACATGAAATTGAGAGATTGCTAAACGTTCTCAAAAATCGCGAAAATTTTCGCTGTATTTCGGGTGCACGGCAACTGCATTGAAGCTACGAAAATTGTGAATGTATTATGTTCTGCCTTGCACATTTTTGACTTCAGAAATAATGCTTGAGTAATAAAATACTTTTGATCAACACATTCAAATTATCATAGCTGAATATTTCCTGATGTCAAAGATGATAAGGATGCCTCCTACTCTCGGTCTGGATGAAGGTGGTTTTCATAAATGAAACCAAAAGGCAAAACTAACTTTGTTTCTCTATTTTCACATCACTTTATTCATTTATTTCGCACCAAAATTGTTCACTTTATGCAATTTTCCATCAAATTCTAATTGTTGTCGCTTTGCTGTCATCCACTCCAATCCAAACGAAATAAATTGTCGTTTTTACGACAGAATGTCGTTTCGATTCGACTTAGGTAATTACTAAATGGCATAGATCAACGACTGAAAAACGACAGTTGACGTTTTTGCACGACAAAAACGACATACAGAATACCTAGATTGTGCTGTCGTATCGTTAATTGTCGCTTAAGACATAGTCAGGATGATAATAGTTTTTTGATCCGTTAATTTGCCCCAATGTACCTATCTACCATAATTTTTTAATCTAAAATATTGAAGCCCGACTTTACAAAAAACTGTCTTCTAAAGTCGGACGTTCATTCTTTTGTTTCGTTAACAGGAGGCCGACTACTAAAAACAAGAAAGAAAACAAATTTTATCAAAAATCAATCATACCTGAAGCTTTGAATTTGTATCTTAGTGGTTATTTTGGTTGCGTGTAGTGGTTAGGTTAGGCGACTCAGTTCCACATAGAAATGTATGAGATGTTGTGGATGGCCACATCATTTAGAGATTTAAAGAGTCTTGAATCGAGATTTTGCTAAAGCTGGGCAGTAACAAAGAAGATGCTCCAGACTTTCTACCACCGCCGATTCCTTACAGTTTCTGCATCTATCAATTCAAATCAGGCCTAGTCTAGGAGCATGGTTTCCATCAGGCAGTGGCCAGAGGATCCCTACAAGTATAGGTACTGCGGTTATCTCTCGGTGACGAGATTTATTAGTTTTGTTTTGGCGATGTTGTTTTGCGCCAGAAGTTCATTGTCGAGTTTATTACAGAAACAATTTTATCGGAACTGCGATAAACAGGATGTTGTGAAGCCCCACTTAGCTAGTACGTCAGCTCTTTCCTTTCCCTGGATTCCCATGTGTCCAGGAACCCATATGAGGGTGACTGTGTTGTTACGTTTATTATGTTACTTCTAAGTCCTTTGAGCGCTGCTATCTAAAAAGATGTTAATGAAGGTGTGGCTTACGCTACGTTTCAGGATTTCCGCTGCTTTTTGGATGGCTACCTGCTCTGCCTGAAAGATGGTGTTCCTTTTGTCCAGTTTGTAGCAGATTTTGACAGCTTGCGTTGCATTGTGTACACGAGCGCCTTCATCCTCCTAGTGTTCTGACCAGTGCTCTCTGGTCGGGATTATTATAGAAAATGTACGGTCGAAGCGGGTGATGGGCTGTTGGTAATCTGTATTATTATATTATTATTATTATATTATTATTATTATTATATTATTAATATTAGCAATATTTAAAAATATACCATCCTCCAAAGTTTTACAATTAAAATTGTTGGACTCTTTTAGCCTTAGAGCCGACTTAGCCGCGGCAAATAACCTAATGGAAAGTATTATATATTATTTTATTATATATTATTTTATAGCTCCTGCTATTCAAATGCACATGATACAACGCCATTGAAGCTGTTCTCTATCTTTTTCCACAGCTTTGCACCACACCACGACCCTGTACAATAAAATTGGTCTTACAGTGAAGGTGTAGATCCCGTGGGTCCCTTTCGACTGTAGTCTCCGCTTTGATCCGAACATACGCTTGCAAGCGTATCCCTCTCATCTAGCAGACTTAGTCAATGGCACGGGCGAAATTTTTATGACCTGACAGAACTAAGTAAGATTACCATCAGTCAACTTCATCGCTCCAGATAGTTCTGTGTGGGTGTACTCCTAGTAAAAACTACCGGTTCTGTTTTGTGTGAGTTATTGTTGAGGCCAACATTAAGTGCCCCCGGTTGCTACTTGACCTCTTTCCATTAATTTACTCATGATATTTAAGTATTTTCCTAATACAAGTAGAACAATGTCATCAGCATATGTTTCTACATTGTTACCTCACCTATTGAGTGCGTGTAGTCGTTGATCCAGTGTTAGGATCCATAGAAGGTGTGAGAGGACACCTCCTTAGGGGTATACTAGTCGTGGTAAATTTTGTTTGTCTAGCACTATCCCATGTGGTGGTGATGGTACAATTATTCATTAATTTAATTTACATCCATCTAAGCAGATATTAATTCACCCCTTTTCTCGTTAGTGCGTTTGAGATTGCTTCGTTAGTTAACTAAAATAAAATAGGTAGTCGGTCAGGGCGGCCGACCTTAGAAGGAACACACAAAAAATCTTTTCTTATTTCGGCCTCCTCTCTCTTTATTTAGAATAACATATTTTAGACTTGTGTTCAATAAACAGTAAAAAGAATCTATTGATAAGATACATCAATTATTTTCCTAGTTTTATCACCCAAAAATATGTGTCCCTCTGACTAATCTGTATTCTCTTGGTCACTTTATATGACTTTGTTCACCCTCACGGCGCTCTTAGTCACATTTCGTGAAATGTAATCGTCGTAAGGGTCACAAAAGTCACATAAAGTGACTAAGAGTATATAAGTCACATATTTTGACTATTTATATGTGTGACACGACTATAAGAATAAGGCGCAATACTTCACTGATTTTAAGACTTTTTTGTGAATCGCTTTCACTATTTTTTACTACCTACTAAAATTCAGACGTTCTACTTCAGACAAGAACTTAATTTAGAGCGACAATCTTAGAAGCTGTCAGCTGTATTGCAGCAACCTTTTGCTCACAGACAGGAAAGCCGTTAACCTTTTGGAGAACAAAAATGTGCATGTGTGTTTTACAAACGCATTAGGTTAGGTTAGAGTGGCTGAATCCCTTAAAGGTAGCCACACTTGTATGCCAATATATATATGCCAATATTACTTAGGACTGTCAAGTCGTAGAAACATGGGGCGTCCAAGTGACTAAATCTGCCACATGAGAGGGCACTGCAATTGCAAAGGGGATACATAGTCCTTAGGCGCGAATTCAGTGTGGCACAGTTTCCGGATATGAGGCCGGTGAGAGTTCTAAGTTTCAGCCTACTCATTCTGGCCAGGCCGTGTGAACGTTTTGGATCGATAGTAGACCATAATTGCTTGGTGATGAGGCACCCAGTTCCCGAAGACCATCTACATTGAGTGTGAGTGAGCAATACCTCCCTAAACTATACGTAACATATATCAATACCATGGCATTATCTCAATTTAGATGAGCCGTTAGCATTAATCTCCAACCATCCCAGCGATTTGCGTTTAATACACAATCTCCAAGAAGCTCCCACAAGCAACTGACACTCTATACTGGAGTGGTATGCCAGATGCTTTTGGTAAGAACAAATGCGACCACTAGTGGGCCATAATCCGTTGGAACCCCTGTATTTCTTACTCAGTGAAGGAGAGTGAGATTTTTGTAATAAGAATATATACGGACGAACATATCTTAACCATCGGCTCAAGCTTAAACTAAGGGAAATCAAAGGAAGGTTAATTTTTGTGCCATAATGAGACGATCGAGCCACATCGGCACTGTTGGTCCCATGGCCATGATAGGTACTTCTACACGTTGCAGCCACTACACAAATCGAAACATTCACAGCAAAACCCAAACAATGAAAAGAGAGATTTAAAAGAAAACGATCATCCTCAGCCAAACCTCAAACACAGGGCACATATATTCATTATCAACGTACCGCGAGCAGAAGCCGCCTTTGTTTACATTTCTAAACATCGAACGTACATCGGTAAAACCATTTTATTACAATTCACATCACAATACTAATAAGTCCCTCCTCCACTCCACATATACAGGATAAATACATAAATATGAAAACCACATTCTAATGTATAAAAAGACTAACAAAATCACCTCACAGCTTGCTTGGCTTCTTCACCTCTGGCTTCGGTCCATTCTTTTCAATGAATTCATTTACAACGTCAATGATATTCTCTGGATTATTTAAATGCAAGTGGTGGGAGCCATCCGCTTCAAGGTATTCAAAGTTTTCTTTCTGTGATAACAGATCTAACACTTCGTCATAATACTTCTGATCTTCAAAATAGCTTGAGCTAGAAGCTTTGATGAACATATGAGCAGCAGTAATGCGCTTGGCCATCTCAATGCATAAGTCCTGTGAGGCCATAACGTAGTTGTAAAACTTAAGCCGTCGGTCGCGACAGAAGAAGTACTTGTTCGGATATTTGTCTGATTTCTGAACGTTTCGCGCCAGCATGTATTTGCAGCGGTCCTTGTTAACCGAATGGAATGATCCGTGGTATAGCCTTTCAACGAGCTCGTCGTACGTGTAACTTGGTGGTTCTTCATCGTTACGTAGGCGTAAATCCTCCTTTATGAACTCCTCAAGACGGGTGCCCATTGTGATTAGTGTTTTCTCCATGGGCCGTTGATGAGGCTTCAAGGCATCGATACAAATTATCATGTCGACTTTTTCAGGGAATATAGCAGCAAATACAAAGGCTAAGATTGCGCCCATGGAATGACCAATAAGTGAAATTTTATCCCATCGATATTGATTCATCAGCATTCTCAATACCAATAGATTATCACTTGTATTATAATAACAGCCGTCAGGTAGGCGCGATGATAGTCCGTGACCTGGTAAATCGATAGATAGGAATGCCACATTCGGCGAGAAAAGGGCAACGAGGGTGTCAAATGTTCCGGCATTATCCTGCCACCCGTGTAATCCAACTATAGGCCTAACATTTTGCGGTCCAAACCATTTTCCAGAGATGTGTCCCCATGGTACTGGAATTGTTATTTCTGCAAACTAAGCAATTAAAACATCAGTGCACAGTCCAATTTAGTCCAATTAATATGACTCACCTCTAGTGTGGGTTTCTCACCCGTCAACTCCCCATGATGTGTGTAACGCTTGGGCACGGAGATCTCAGAGTTTGTAAACTTCATTTCCAAGATTTTAGAATTGTCGTCTGAAAAGAAAAATCTCTACAATGCTCATGAATTGCAAAACCGAACAGAAACTACTGTATGCGATAGCGATTTATCACGCTGATTAAGATTACGATCGGGTGAACTGTGGACTCGGGGTATACTCACAACAAATATAAGTAACATATAAGTAACAACATTCTTACTTTGACTAAAACACATCCCAATAAGTAGTTATGGTCTAATGAGATTCGAACAAATGAACACTAGACAGAATGATGATTAATGACACTTCAAATGCAGTAGTGAAATTTACTACTCACGGATTTTTTAATGGCTTGAATAACTCTATTATTCCTTAATGAATATGAAATACAAGAAAAAGCTTTAATTGCTTAAATCAGGTATCAAATAATCATTGATGTCCCAGATTCTTTGATGGACTTCGTCTGTTGTTCTTCTTTGACTATCAGCTGGAGTCACATTCAGTTGGCAACGCGGAATTACATGACATTTCTTACCTGACATTTCTCAACGTCAGATGATGGCAATTAATTTTGTAAGGCAGAGACTACATTATGGCTTAGTTTATTTTTTGTGATTCCATGTCTGTTTTTCTAAGTGCAAATGCTGCCCCATATTCCACATTTCACACAGCCTGCCTTTTGTTTAGAAAAGGCCATCTCTGAGGGGTCAATAATGGAATATTTTGCAACCGAAAAGAGGTTAATAGCTTGTGTGAATAGTACCATCAAGTCATTACCTATCTGGCAACTATTAAAAGTCAACCTGTGGCACTGACATTAGATAGAACATGTGTTCAATAGAAAAATTAATTAATTTATCTGTACATTTGTGGGGTATACTTGCGAATCACAGTGCGTGAAATATGGTAAACTATTCGGTTAAGTGAGTTATTAGCCATAAAGTTGATCGTTGCTCTTAAACAGCAACGCATCGTTTCGTTTGGCTATTTCGTTAATTGAATTGGGATTAAATCAGACAGTGTCACTCAGAATATATTAATATTTCCGAGCCTTTCATTCTAGTCAAACTTTCTAAATGTTTTAGTTACACTGCCAAGCAACAGATAAGAGCGTCTGTAGACATCAAGATTATAGGTAAATGCAAGTCATGGATAGGGTATAGAACTGACAGTTTTTGTAAAAGATTAAATTTCACCGTGTCCCTTTTATATAACTTGCGTATTTGTAACTGCAGTGTATGACAAGATTTTTATTCTGTGAAATCAAACAACATGTCAGCGGCAATGAGCATATCGAGGATTTTGGTGAGACCATTTCTGGCAGTGCGGAAAGAGAGCAAACGATTTTGCGCCACACATTTCGCCACGAAAGAGGTAACTCTGTTTGCATGTAGAAGTATGTATGTGTGCTCATAAATTTTTTGTACTTGTAGTTTGAAGAAATCAAGATCAAAGTCCCATGGGGGCACATATCCGGGAAGTGGTATGGACCAAAAGATAAACGCCCGATTGTTGGTTTACACGGATGGCAAGATAATGCTGGAACGTTCGATACCATTGCACCATTACTCCCACCGCATATTGGATTTTTCGCCATCGATTTACCCGGCCATGGATTGTCTTCTTGGCTACCAGACGGTTGTACATATCATTCGATAGACTACGTTACACTGTTGCTGAGTATAATGCGTGAATTTAATTGGGATAAGATTTCAATGATATGCCATTCAATGAGCTCCATAAATGGATTTTTATTTTGCTCCTTATTTCCTGATAAATGTGATATGTTTGTCGCCTTAGATGTCCTAAAGCCATTGATACGCTCAAATAAAAGTATCATAACTGATATTAGCGAGAGGATAGAGAAATTTCAAAAGTTCGACGGTAGAAACCGCTGTAAAACAGAACCCCCTGCTTACGAATATGAGGAGGTGGTTGAGAAATTATACACTGGAACTGGAAAATCAGTCTCAAAGGAATGCTGCCAATTTCTTCTGAAAAGAAACATTAAACCATCGATACATCAACCGCACAAGTTTTATTTCAGTCGAGATAATCGATTAAAAGGATCACTCTTCTACGCCTTCCACCAGCAAACCGTTATTGAAATGGCGCAAAGGATATCTTGTCCACACTTATTTATTAAAGCTCTGCAAGCGCCCTACTACGAGGATAAAAAATACTACGATGAAGTGATAAGTTTGCTGAAGAAAAAGCCAAAGT
Source organism: Eristalis intricaria (assembly GCA_964034865.1). Classification (NCBI taxonomy): domain Eukaryota; kingdom Metazoa; phylum Arthropoda; class Insecta; order Diptera; family Syrphidae; genus Eristalis; species Eristalis intricaria. The sequence continues at coordinate 35,670,089 of OZ035875.1, forward strand.
TCGAGTATTACGAAGTTGATGGCACACATCATGTACATCTGAACGAGCCCAGGAAGATAGCTGATATTATAAATCCTTTCATTAACTTATACAGGCCCGAATAATGTGATATACTTCTATAAATGGACGCGGTACTTTCTTTGAACTTGAATTTTGAAATATGTTAAGTGTATCGCGTCATTATGTTTCAGTGAATGTATCTACTGTTAAATACTTATAATTATGTGTATTATTTTCTTGAAAATGCAAGCGGAGGCTAACTAAGTTATTTTAAATAAACTCTGTTACGAGCTGCGTACTCACATTTCTACATTTGTTTCATTTTTAGTCAGCAATGTGTATACCTAATCCTATGTGAAGAACATTGCTGGTGACACTGTTAAAAAGCCGCATGTAAAATCATACCACTTGCGACCTCTCCCCCAGTTGATGTGTAACAAAGAACAAAGAACGTTTAATCATCTCCGTCAAGTACGACAGCACTGAAACACGCGCTTTCCAAGAAAGATTAATGCTGCCCGTTCGATGAACATGTGTTGGAAACTGTATACAGATTAATCCTCCGAATGAAGTAAACCCCATTCTGGCAGAGCAACACAACAGTGGGTATTTCTATATGGAAAGGGATTGTGCCAGCCTTTGTAGTAGTACCGAAGAATTCGATAAATCACTGTGAAAAGTTTACTGTGTAAGTCACTCAGAAATCAAGAATACAATCGTTTATACAGACAACTGACGTCAGATGATGTTTCATCAAGTTGTTGCAAATGAAATGAAAAGGTGTAATTCCCAACGGTAATGCTTGATTCACTTTCTTCAGCAGACTGCATGTCTGGACAAATGTAAATTTTAGTTATGATTCAATGGTTAAATCTTGTATTTCCCAGATTTATTGGCACACGTGTCAAGATTATACGTAAATATTTACAAAGGTATAACCACTGATGAGTGTCCAACTAGATATGAATAGTTAGTTATTCATCACTGTTTTTTATACAGACATTAAGGAAATCTAAGCAGTACCTATTTACCAAGGACGCTCACGAAACCGATGGCGCACGCAAGTGGAGAAAGATCTCAACCAATTTGGCCTGCGAAATTGAAGGCAGCTGGCTTAAGATCGTGCCAGCTAAAGAGTCTTGTTGGCTAAGCTCTAGGTCCACCGGAGCGTCCCTGTAGCGCTAGTAGAAGAATAAAAAGATTTCAACGTCAAAGATACTTGATGACAGCCTAATGCAGTGCATGTGGTTTCGGAAAGAGCACAAGCTCCGTAGTCTTGTTAAGAGGCAAGGAATGAGGATCTATATGACAGCAGAATTCTCTGGCTCCATCACGATCATCTGCAGTGGGCCGCATTGTCCACTAAATCGGTCGCGGGGGTAAAGCCGCCATTGACTCTCACTCACAAAGAGCTATGCCAAAGCGTAACCAATGTAAAGCGGCAGTCGCTTCCCTGATGGAGCCCCATTAAAGCTACGTTTCGGAAGACGTAATATTGGCGGCATATTACCTAACTCGTACACCGGGAGTGCCAAGTTCATTCCCCGCATTTAATAACTTTCATAATTCACGGCTCCACCGAGCCACTGCTAAAAGAGTACTCCTGTCTAGATACTTCGCCTTTCGGAGGCGGCATTAAACTGATGATGAACAGAAGCAATCACAAGTGGTTGCTTTAGAAGCTAGAAATACTTACTTTAAAAGCTAAACAAAACGTCGAAACCCTGATACCGGAAAGGGACCTGTGGTACGGCGGCAGTAACTATACCCTTTGGAAACCCCATATACTTCTACACAGACGGATCCAAAACGGTGGAGTAGGAAGTGCGGTAATCTCTGAACATATCAATTTAAATAAATCATTTGTACCTAATCACTGGAGTGTCTTCTAAGCGAAAATAATGGCGATTAGCGAAGCCCTGTCCTGGTTGAGGTGGAACGGGATATCCACCCGCGATGTCTGTATCTTTACGGATAGTCAGGCAGCAATAAACTAGCCATAAACTGTCGCGTATTTCTTTACGAGATATCCGTACAGTTTCACATTTGACTGCGCTGGGTACCAGGCCATAGAGACATTATCGGAAAGTGTGAAGCTGACAAACTCTCAAACTGCCAGATGACGGAATTTCTTGTGGTATAGGTACTTCCTTAGCCAGCTTCAAGTTATAGCTCGAATTCTCCGTAAACAAAGACAGATGGAAGACAGGCCAAATCTCTAAGCAAATCTGCACGCGTCACAGCCGTTGTCTCTGTAAAGAAGAGGAGGAAAGTGTGTAATACCTTCTCGGTAACTGCCATGCACTCGTCTCGATCAGGAAAGCAGTAATGAGCTTATACTTCTTTGACAGTCTAAGCGACCTTCGTGAAACACGGGTCAAATCCAAAGCTGGAATTCACTGACAAAACTGGCTGGTTGTGATAGTAACCACGCCGACCCATTTTCTTGTCTGTAAACCCGTATGGCAGCAGATTAGGCTTGCAACTTACTACCGATCTACCGAGAGATTCTGGCAATAGAGAAAGCAGCCAAGTACATTCAAACATCATCGTATATCACCATCTTTGCTGACAGCCAGGCTGCACTCAAGTCATTAGGATCCTCCCGTACGACGAGATCAAGGGCTGTTATGAACTGCTCCCGAAATGAAATGCAGAATCCAGTGAGCTCCCCCGGAGTTGCGGTGATGAGGAAGACACCAAAACGATCGAAAGTAGATACTTTGCCACTCCCCAGCTCTCCACAATCTACGCCTAGCTTCGCTGGGCCAAACATTTTTCGCAGAGACTGCGGACTTAGTGAATGCGGATATAACGAATCTTTTAAGATTCGTAAAGAGCACCGGGGTGGTTTAAGCTATCACGTGACACAGGATGGCTTAAGTAGAATGTGTACTGCACAAATGAAGTGATTCACAACTCAATTTCAATAAAATTTTGATAAATTTAACTTAGGTTAGGTTAGGTAGGGGCTGCTAGTACATTTACTAGCCCACTTAAACCATAAATATATATATATATTATTATATTGGTCCATTGTGATACCTCTAGTCAGACTACTTCCACTGATTGATTACTCCAGTGATATTGCCGTTAATTTGATCCTAACGGTGAATGGTGACTGGACCACATTTGAAAACCAGATAAAAGCGTATTAACTTTGCTCTCACTGGGATTCGAACTCCATCCAGACGTTAAAAAAAAGTTAACTTAACTAGCATTGGTTTATCTGCAAAGCTTTAGCGATTGTCTGCAGAAGACTGTTTACAATTTTTTCTCATTATTTCGTTCATTGTTGAGTTTTACACAGTAAGTTAACGTACATGAATAGAGTTTGGCATCATTTAAAATTAAGCTCTCTTGGGAGTTTGTTAAATACAGTTGGAACTGCTACGTTATACGTCCTGCGTCCATATTCATTCCAGAATCTCGTAATTTGGTACATGTGCTGTCGTCGTCTCCTTTATTTCTTTTTTTTTTATAATTTTCACGCATTCTAGGAATTTGGGATACCCTTTAAATGTTTGGACACAGTACGAGCTTTGAGAAAATAGGAGAGGATTAGAAACGAGATACCGATGCACATTGGTTTTAAATCTCTGAGCATCATAATGAGAGGGAAAGATAGATTTGGGTAAAGCATTCCACACCCGTGTGGTACGGCTAAAGACAGAATCTCTATATTTAACCGTTCGCACAAAATTGGGGTCTAGAGTAAACTAATGGGCATTCCTAGAGGCACGTGTAGTCCGGTTGGATTGTTTAAGAGCTGCAATACAACCGGCTATTTCAGCTGAGCATTGCTTATTATCGATAGAATAAAGAAGACGACGGTGTTCAAGAGATGGAATAGTTTCAGTCAGAAATTAAGTATTACAGAGATAGCCGACTTCACAGCTGATTGTCCCCTAGTCCATCGACGAATTTGAGTGCCTTTTTGCCGGATATTCATGCATTTTTGACGGTTATTCACGAAATAATGTAAATCCCGTCCTCTGATTGGTCAATTTGGTTTAAGAACACGTTATAAAAAACAGTTGTCAAAAATGTAAAGGGGCAAGATAGGTAGAAGTCGGGCATCTCGGTAATCCTTCATTTCTGGAGATGATGAATAAAGTGTCATTAGCTACGAGCGAAGTAACTTGTTTTCCTCTCTGCTGCGTTTGTGTTTTATAGGTGTCGTCGTTGTAAAATGTTGCTATTATCTGCAATTAATAGAAATTCAAAGATATTCAGTATCTCAACTCGTTCATTTCTGTGTGCTCTTTGCACATTTTTTTGCAGTCGTGATTGCGCCCTTTGGAGTTGGTGCATGCATGATGTTCTACCCCATGTTAATATGCCGTACCTTAAGTGCGATTCCACAAGTCCAAAGTAGCACTGTTTTAACACACCATATGTACAAAGATTGCTCAGGTGGAGAAGAGCGAAAGCTGATTGGCACAACTTATTTTTCAATGCCTCAATGTGATACTTCTATTTGAACTTGTAATCCACCACGAGTCGCAGATACTCATATAAACGTTGTGTGTATATCTGCAGTCGTCGTCTTCGACTACAATTGGCCCCAATGCCCCGAGTAGAAGTAATATTCAATCATCACACTCCTCTTCAAAAACCTGACCTACCTACCTACCAACCTACATTTTTGATACCAACGATTCAATTGAAAACAGTTAATAAATCAAATAAGTCAAGATTCATAAGGTTGCACCGCAATCGGGTGGTCCCCGTTGGTTTTTCAAGCAGACAGTATGTCTCGTAAAACACGAGTATTCTCTAATTACAAGAAGTAATAAACATATAATTATTTAAGAGACCTAGGTCAGTACTGTAAACATCAACATACGATATCCAATTTGCAATGACTTCACAAATTCTCAATATTCTGCACACACACTCACAAAATTTCTTAAAACATATTCAATTGCCCACCTCACATTAGCACGAATTCAGTTGCGCACAGATGCATCGAATCAACAGCGGCAACCGGCCATGAAGCGAATGTAAACCCAAAGCTCTACACATTGTCTATTTTAGTAGCAGACTGTCTAGCGATTCTTGGTATTTCATAAGTTACCCCATTCACACAACTCATCTAGCCATACATTGCTCTGGGAAAGTCCAACCCAATGAGCAAAGTTCAACACCACCAGAACGTCACTTTAACGATCGGCCAAAGTCCACATCATGCCTACCGCTCGTGTGCTGCGGCAAGCGATTCATCGGAAGTGTGGCGGTTGGAGAATTCCCATAATCATCTAATTTGCTAGAACCGGCGAGTGGGTTGTCGCTGTTGGAAATTAATGCGAAATATCAGCCAGTGCGAGTGCAGGCACACGTTCACCGCCAATGTGAGCTATTTGTGGAATATTCAAGGCCCGATGGGGGTTCTTGAAAATTTGTGCAAGTGCAAATTTTACACTTCTCAAAGAGGCATACCTACTCTGTTTACCTTCTCGATTGTTTACAAACAAAATGCTAATGACAATCATGATTATGTCAACTTACCCCGTTAATTTCTGACGACAGATGGTAGCTCGGTGCCAAGATCAGATTAGACCATCGGCTGCGATGGCTGACGTCTGCTGATAGTAACGTACTTCCAAAACTAAATTTAAATCAGGTTGAATAAAACGAATTCTTAAGAGATGATAAGTCATCAAGATCACAAACGAGAACGTTAACGTTGATACGTGCATGTAGGCGGGTAATAAAAGTTACAGGCATCGTATTAGGCAAGGCGAAAGGGAAGGGAGACGCCGGAAGTTGTTTGTGCACAACTGGGATTTTAGTTGCAACGTCACATACCCAGCTGCCTTTCTCATGAGTCATGAACGTCAACGTGACGTAGACTCTCCCAAACACTCTTAATCTTCACGGTCATGGTCAGAAATCTGGATTGTGAACGTGTGTGACTTGATGGTGCTCCACAGGCTGTGTCGGATATTCCGACAAAAACTCTAGATGTACGTTCATTTCAAGCTTCGGTGAAATTCTGTGTGCCCGACGGTTTTATTGCTAACACTATCTACGTCAGGGGGAACATCGCAACCAAACCAAAGTCGTCGGGGCTTTTTCGCATGAATCACATACACACATCGACCGGGTATATTTATCGATTCTTAGTGAGGCTTGCATCAACGATTTCCACTGAATAATTACAGCGAACACACAAAGTGGTTGTAGTTCTTTTTATTTTTATATCGCACACTAACAGATGACCTGCCATTCGAGCGTCAGCCTCTCAGGAGGATACATAAAAGTTTAGTGCAGCGCCGTTGTAGCTCTCAGTTTCGTTCTGCATTCAGTATCGGAAGTAGCAGTGCTGAAAGCAGCCATACACTTAAATTGTTTGAGATGACATCGACAGCGAGCGCTTCGCGTCTTTTGCAAAGATCGGTACAAGGCTTATTGAGGGATAACACAAAGTCTTGTGCAACAAATTTCGCTTTCAAAGAGGTGAGTTCGAGAAACTGCTGCCGAAGGTTTGTGCTTATTGTTGTGCATGCACTTTCAGACGGATGAGCCGAAATGCAGTCCTACCTGGAGCAATGAGAATTCACCAAAATTCGGAACCCGAGAGGTGAGGTTTCGCAAAACATCATCAGTGAATGAATCGATAGTTCTAACGTGTTCTCGTGCATTTCAGTTTGAAGAAATAAAATTCAGTGTGCCATGGGGACACATCTCCGGCAAGTGGTATGGTCCGAAGAACACCAGACCGATAGTCGGTTTCCACGGCTGGCAGGACAACGCTGGTACATTCGACACAATCGCCCCCTTGTTACCGTCGCACATTGGATTCTTGGCAGTTGACCTGCCGGGACATGGCTTGTCATCCTGGCTACCGGACGGGTGTAAATATCACGTTATGGACTACATAACCCTCATGTTTACCCTGATGAACGAGTTCAAATGGGACAAGATTTCCATGATGTGTCACTCGATGAGCTCCATCAACGGATTCACATTCTGCTCCTTGTATCCCGACAAATGTGACATGTTGATCGGGTTGGACATCATTAAGCCAGTGGTGCAACCAAAAGAAGTTGTAATCCAGAGAATCGCCGACCGAATAGCAAACTTCAACAAAGCTGACGCACGAAACCGTAGCAATATCGAACCGCCTTCCTATGAGTTCGACGAATTGGTGGAGAGGCTGCATGAAGGAACGGAGAAATCTATCGAGAAGGAGTGCTGTCAATTCATTCTACAGAGGAATGTGAAAAAGTCATCACAAGACCTATCGAAATACTTCTTTAGCAGAGACAGCCGCCTTAAGGATCTAATGCTGTACGATCTGCCACAGGATGTTGTCATCGAAATGGCAAGGAGAATAACTTGTCCTCATTTATTTATTAAGGCCCTACAAGGCCCGTACTACGAAAGCAAGAGACACTATTATGAAGCGCTGAAAGTCCTTCAGAAGAAGCCAACGTTTGAGTACCACGAAGTGGAGGGAAAGCATCATGTGCACCTAAATGAACCAAAGAAAATAGCCGATATTATAAATCCCTTTATCCTTAAGAATAGACCTCAATAAATTATATAGATCGTGAATTAGTTTAAGCATAAGTACAAATTATAAAAGCAAATAGAAATGAATAAAATAAAAAATTAAAATGTAACATTTTTTTTCAATCAATAAGAGATCCTGGTGAAATATGGTAAGCGCCTATTTTGGCTTTGACTGCTCTTGGCCTATATTGCACCTTTTGACATGTCGTATCCCCTTTTCCCTTCTTGCTCTCTTACGAGTTTCCCTCTTACTTACTTACTTAGTTCGTGGTTTAACCATCTTCTACAAATGCCATCAATGCAAACAAGACCAAAGATCGCCCCCAGAGAATCCATGCCTCGGTGCCGTAGAACAGGACGGGGATGATAAAGGTCTTATATGGAGTCAACTTGGTCTTCCGAGAGAGAGCTCTGTTATGTTAGGTTGTAGTCGCTGACTGCAGAAGGCAGTCACAAACAGGCCCGTTGAGATACCACGCGGATCGATTCCCCTAACATGTGGCTTGTGCCGAAGCGGTTTAACTGGCTAATTCTGATGCTATTTAGCTCGTTTAGGTTATTAAAGTATTATGCCCCTAGGTGCAGGTACTTACGACTTGCCAGAGCGCTACACGTGCACAGTTGGTGATCTGTGGTTTCCTCTTCATCCATTGAGCTGTAGCGATTGATATGGAAGGTGGAACTCCTCCTAGTGTTAGAGAGGCCTTCCAATTGGCCAATGTGTCATTATGTCCCGGCAAACACATGAGGTGTATGTTAAAATGTTTGGCCATCTCATTAAGAGACAGCTTACAATTGAGGGATGTTTTTGAGTTAGGTTAGGTTAGGTTTGGGTGATTGCCACCACTGTAGCAGTTGTGGCCCACTTAGATCCGGGTTGGATCCTTTGTGCTAAAGGGTACTCTCCACCGGCTCCTTTTTAAAAGGGACTACACTAACGAGATTGAAATAAACCTAGGTCCTTATTGTGAGTGTCGACTATCGACTGATAAGCTCTCGTTGTCGACCGTCGACTATCGACCTATTTTACAAGTCAACCCCTGAGCTGATTAAAGCCAATTTGTTTTCCTGATAAACTTAGTCTTGTATCTACAAGTTTGACATTTCTTCTAGGTTACTGAAAAAGTAGTCTAGTATATCTTTTCTAGTTTTTGCAAGGGCGGGACAAGTGCCGAGGAGGTGAAGCGTATTTTCTTCTTCTTCCTCGTCTCTACAGCTTCTGCAGTAGTCGTTGCGGGGGGCTCCCATTCTTCTGGCATGGATACCGAGAAGTCAGTGGCCGGTGATAATGCCCACTACGTTCCTTATTACATTCTTGTTTAACTTTAGAAGTGTATTTGTTTTGTTTGGATTTAGTGAGGCCAAATAAAACTCTTCCATCCACCTCTTCTTATTCCATCCATCTCCGATTAGCGGAGTCGAAGGCATCTGTAAGTAACATGGTGTTTATTACTTGGAGTGAGGGATATAGGGTGTCCTGATTATTTGCCAGTGGCAGTTCCTCCCCTTTTCTTGCTAGGTTGCATCTAACCGCCATCTCCCTAAGAGATAGACGGCATAGTTTTACCATCCAGTGTATGGTATATCCAGAGCCTTTATGGCCGCCCATTCCATTCTCGTCCCGGCAGGTTTCTGTCCGAACCTTATATTCATTGGATAACTGCTTCACCCTCTGGTAAAACTTTAGGACATAATTCCTGACGTCTCCATCTCCTCGATCGCGGGGTCCTTCTTTTTCTCCCGAGAAGCCAGGTATCTTGCCTTCATCTCTGTTCGTAGAGCTCACGAACAGCTCTCGTTGTTCGTTGCAGCCGTGCTTTGTAGCTTATCAGCTTCGCTGCATGTGCCAGCCTGCACTCGTTGTCAAACCATGGGCAAAGAAAAAAAACACGATCGGCAGAGATCCTAGCAGTCCGTTGCGATTGTAGCTTTCCGACGTCAAACCGTGGTGTCCTTTCTTGACTTCGCTGACCTCTTGATATTCGAGGAATTGGTCCAAGTCGATGTTGGCTCCTCGGAACGTTCGGACATCAAGTGTGCTGGAGGAGTGCTTTACGTCAATCGCAACGTAATCAGTCTTCTCCACCGCTATCCATAAAGAGAGATGATGGTACCGACTCACTCTCCCCCTTGTCTCGTCTGCAGCCATCAACGACATCCTACGAAGGTAGGATCACCATCTCCGATCGAAGGTTATCGGCTCCTAGATTTCACCACTTGTAGGTGAGAGTACGAATTTGTAGATAGAGCCTAAGTGCGGACGCCTGTGACCTCAACGCATTGAAATGAAAACAAATCACAACCTTCTGTATCTACACTTAAATCACAAACCGCGTGAGAGATTTCTGACGAATAATGCTCATCGATCTACAACTAGAAAATCTGTTTTATCAAGAAGAGTGAATGAGTATGAATTAAAATTACTGCGCACAAGCAAAGAGGCTTTCACGGCGTTTGAAGAATACGCAAAACGAGCTCATTCCAAGGTCAATGAGGATACGGCGAAATATATGCTGTCGAGCAAGAAATGTTCATGCTCTACAAACTCTTATTTTGCCAGTCCTGCTATATGGAGCCAAAGCTAGACGATAAGCAAAATAGTGGAGCTGATTCTTGGTGCCTTCGAAAGATTCTACGTCGAATATATGGTCCCGACTACGAGGAGAGTGAAAGGAAGAGAAGATACAATAACGAATTCTATGGGGTGTACCAGGATGTGAATGTAGTCGGGAAGTAAAAAATCCGCCAGCTACACTGGCTCGGTCAGATCGAGCTCATGAACACCAATGCTCCAGCCTCCTGATTTGGGAAAGATTTTTAGTTTTGCTTCAAAGTTGAAGTTCGAAATCAGGAAATTCCCTGATACAGATGGCAATAAAAGTATTCGACGCAATCACAGGGTACCGATTAGAATTAGAATCGCACAGAACTCTTGCATGTGACAATGATAGTGGTCTTACCTTCTGCTGCACCTGAGTTCTAGCGATGGTCTTGGTTTGTCGCATTTCCATCTCATCTACTTCACTCTGATGTCCCAATTCCATCAGTAGCTTGTCGCGCGATTCCTCGGAGTGTAGTCGAACTCGTGTGGAATTCACCATCAGTTTCGAGAAGTTCGTTGCGTTGTCAAAACCCTTTTCCTGCGGGTGCATGCATTTGAGGGGCGAGAAAATGGTTTCCCTTGAATCGTTCGACCTGTCTGTTCGCCCTCAATGTCCGGACTAATGTCTCGATTGACTCCACCCTGTTCTTCCCGGAGAGTTGCTCGAACATCCCCGAGGTCAAGGCCGTTCACCGGTCTGTAACAATTCTTCGTGGCGGACCAAAAGATCCGGTCACTTCGTTTAACAATGCATACCTGTTGTTAGTGGACTTCACAGCTCGTAGTACGGTGTCCTATCTCGTGGAGTTGGACTAAATCCATAGATATTCGTACGAATTCGAGATGAACCCTTGCGTGGGAAAAGCAGGGAGGAAGACTGTTGTCCCCGCAATACTTGCTTTATTCTGGACCTTGCGGCAATGATACCACTGTTCGACCCCAAGGTTAATAAGCAGAATCTACGGCTTGGATGAAAAAGTGGCACTATGGCTGGGACCACCAGACTATTGAAAGCAAGGAAATTGTGGACCCGCAGTGCAACAGTGGAATCCCTGAGAGAGTTATTGTCAGGACTGTCTTCTTTTGACTTCAACTTCCCGGCGGTGACCGATGATGCAGGCATACACGATCCACTGCGGGAACGAAAGTAACGGAACAGGAGAAGAGATGGGACAATACGTCCTTGAAATGTGGATAACAGCATCCCACTTATGATTTGATAAAGAAAGTAGAGCACGGAATGAAACAAGCGCGGTTTGGTTGAATGACCACTACTGATCGATGACCGTGCCACTGTGATCAATCTGTCCTCTTCGTGCCACGGCTGGCTTCAATGATACAAATGTTTCTGACATTCGAATACAGAGTACGAGCCCGGTAAGTAAGTACATAGTTTTTGCTAACTAAGCTGCTGTGCGGCAAGTCAGCAACTACACTTAGGCCAGCATAGGCCCATTGTTATACCACATGGATCTATGAAACCTATTCCGCAAACCAGTGCTTTTAATAAACCACAGAAGATGACTGACTCTTGTGCTGCTTAGTCCAGGTTATCAAAGAACAAAGTAGAAGTCTTCCAGAACTCTAAATCTGCGGTATGAGAGAGCACTACAGCTGCATAGCAAATGTTCAATGGTTTCTTCCTCCTTCTCGTTCCCCCAACTCCTGCAGAAATCGTTGTAAGGAAGGTCTAGTCTAGAGACGTGAGTTTCGATGATGCCCTGTTAAAACGCCAATGAGAGTGCAGTTACTACCTCTTAACCTCGACCGCTTGGGCTCTATCGTAGGTCGGAGTTGTTTGGTAAGGAGGCATGCTTTCCCAGTTGTCTCCGATTCATTTAAGCAAGTGTTTCTACCATTAGATGATGTTCCATAGTAGGAATAGGCATGGAGGGTGGATCTCCATCAGGAAAAACTGTAGAGCTTGTACCTTTTCTAGCGAGTTCGCCAGTTGGCGGTTCTGTTGAATGTCACAGTGTCCCGGCACCCACATAAGTTAGATGCTGCAGTCTTGAGTTAAAAGTGACTGAATTCAGAGATTTGATCACTACCTGATGTCAGAACAGATGACGATATCTGTCCTTGAGTTTACATTCTTTTTTAGCCAGGGCAGAGTTTCCATAATCGCTATAGTTTCAGCCTGAAAGATGTGAGACAGTGATTCGGTATTCGGTAATAGAAAAGATAGGTGGATTTTTAGATCCCTGGAATAGACGCCGGCAACCACACATGTATTCATCTTCGATCCATCAGCGAAGATTCGCAGTGGACCATCCAGCGTCTGGGGTTCAGAATCCCAATAAGATCTGGGGAGGATGCTGGTTGAGAAGTCCTTCTCGAAGAGGAGTTTAGGTATCATGGTGTGTGTATCTATGGGTATATAACTACCTGCTGAGGATCGTTGAATATACAGACCAAATTTCTTTCCAGATGCTAAGCGATCTTAGTCGGATCGCGGTGTCAGCTCCTGCCTGCCTACCAACTAGTAGGTTAAGGAGTATGCTTAGAACTTCGGAGGAGGTTGTTCTTTGTGCTCCGCTGATACATACGCAGCATGCTCTTTGACGAGTGGTATGAGGTAGATTTTCTTTTCTTCTTTTTCGTTGCAGTCCACCAAATTGCGACGCTATGTAGCAGTATATATCGCTCAGGCTCAGACCCTGCACGGGGCGTCAGCCTGATAAGTAAGTAAGTATGTAGCAGTATGGCTGGACTACTGAAATAAAGTGCCAGCGGACCATACGGGGTTGTAGTCCCTAAATGCACTCTATGGCCCAAGGGCTTACTTTGAATCAAACAATCAGGCACAAATCCAATTCAAGTTGTATTCAACCGTTTCTACTTTAATTTCACTAAAAAATACATACATCACAATGTACACATATTCATTGCATTTTATTCCATAATCATTTTGTCCGCTTTGTCATCACAAGAAATCAGGCATTCTTCGTATGTCCACTTGGGGAATACTCTTTTGAATAAATACATAAAGACTGTATCGTATGACTTTATCTGTCCATCGAAATAACACTTCATGTGTCCGTGTGTTCCCAATGACTCCCGAATGTGACCCAAACGACCACATTTGGTACGTAGTTTGATTGGTTGGAAGTACTTCACATCGTCCTTGTTGAAGAACATGTAACGAATTGTGGCCGATTTGCGGTTGATACGTTTTGGATGTCCACTCAAGACAATACGTTTCAGCACCACTCTGTCTGGGTTACATGAAAGTACGCATCCACGTGCTACCAATGCTAGTGTTGAGTCTGGATTTTCTTTGAAACATAGAACAGGTGCCGGTGGAAACTGTATGGGTGCGTAAAAAGTAGCTACAACTGTTGAGTTCGGCCGGAAATATCTCTCGAACTGGAAAATACAAAATTCATCTATGAGATTCATGATGGGTGTGTGTTTACTTCATGTGACTTACTTTGTGTTTGTCTCCATTTGTGTGCTGACTGAAGATTGGATTCACTACAAAACGACGGTATCCACATTGGATGATGAGCTTCTCCTTTGACTTTATGGGCACCTCTGAGTCGGGTATGCGTTTGAGAACTACATTCATCACAGACATCTGGTGTTCATGGGGCAGCAGACCGTACACGACGAGATTGTTGGTCTGTTGAGCGGATTTGTATAGATTCCACCTTGTCGTAGGAACATTAATGATGTGTAAGGTTGCATACCAGCCAGGCTAAAAAATAATAATCATTTTTATACAACATTAATAGAAGCGAGAAATACAGAAAACTATAAGACTTAACATTTTTCTATTACGTTTGCTATTGGATCCTTTATTGGAATTATTACAGGAATCAATTCTTAGTAAATATTTCAACAAAGGAACGTTTATGTATTCGATGATTACCCTTTTCTCAATTTTTAAAGTGAAAGGTTGGGAACTGACCCAAATTGAAAGAAGTCGTCAAGGAACGAAATAGCACAAGAAACGTACAACAGACCAGGCATTCCAAAAAGCACTGCAACAGAATGCAGGACCAGCGCAATAGAAGTACCAGGCTAGAAGACGGGAGGAGACGAAGCTTCTATGCCTCAAGAAAAGGTCTCTCGCAACGTCCCAGCTCAGTCAAAATCTATTAAGATTGCGTCCTTGGTTAGGGCTTCCATCGGTGGTTGGGCCTCTTGAGAACACAATCGGAGGTGGCGTGACTCTCCAGAATACAGACAGACGAAGTGAATGCACAATGTCAGAAAAGACTGCGGACGAACAGTAGTACAAACGGGACACTTTATCTTCACCATCTAAGTGTGCTTGGCCAAAGCGACGGCTGTGGAGAATACGACCACACTGCAGAGCACATCCTCCGCCACTGTGCCGACTTTGCTCGGATCAGGTGGCAGGTTTTCGGTGCTGATGTGGGGAAGGCTGATGATATAGGCATCCCATCAAAGAAGCGCCTGAAGAATGGACCAGTTTTTGAGTCTGAGTGCTCCAGCGTACTGTATCAAAACTTTCGTACAAAAAAATCTCGCAGCCCAAGGATATCAAACCTAGTGACAAGCAAAATCAGGGGTCTGTTATAAAAAAGATAAAAGCCTGGCCTCAAGCTTTAGGAAACCCAGGCTTTTCGAACAGCAGGCGGCATAGGGGACGTGTTTATGAAGCATTGCACTTCAACAGCAGCTTAGTGTTCCTGACCAAAAGAGAGTGATAGGGAATCAGGAAATCACAACTCAAATCGAGGAAGTGGTGTTCCCACCTAGCTTTGAAAAAGTCGGCGCAGCCATGGAAAAGCTGAAGAACCAGAAAGCCCAATGCTCGAAATTACCATCACGGTTGTCCAAGGCCGGTGACAATTCTCTGGTAGAACGCATGTGAGAGCATCTATAGAATTTGGGAAGACGAAAGTATGCCCGACGACCCTCGGTGGACTTAGTTCCTGGGGACTTAATTCCCTGCACCGATTTAATAACTTACTACAAGATTTATGACCAACATATGGCTCTTAACCATATTTTTAAATTACGAACGATTTTGACTGATCTTGTTTGGACACATACGTCACAAATTCAATAAATTTTACAAAGCAGATAACTACCATTTATCCGTACCTACTCGACGGTCATTTTGGTGAATCATTTAATTACCGCACCTATTCGAATCCAAATGACATTAAACGTCTTTGAGCAAAGGAGTGACAGCTTATAGTGTTTATAGTGACAGAGTTGTACTTGTGAATTTATGGTTTTTTTATGGGTTCACAGTAATTGTTCCATTGCATGGTGCATTCACATATATATCGTTCATGATAAATGGAGGTCGAGATTACGCCGGATCACCGACTTTTAGAATCGGCACAAATAACACTCCTTCATAATTAAGACAGTTCAAGTATGAAGGTTAGGTTAGAGTGGTGGTTATAGCCCCACATACACTAGCGGAAATCCACACACATATAGTGATGCTGAGTGATGATAGGTAATAGGTTGTCTTGATTCTATGGCTCACTTACACCAATGTGTTTGGCCCATTGTGCTCTTGCTAAGAGTAATTTTACTACCGAGACCAGGAAAGCATGACTGTGTGGATCCAGGACAAAGTTGTTTATTGTTCTCAACTTGGTGATATGCCAGCAACACTCCCCGTAATTCTACATGTCAAGTTGACGTACAGCCTAATCGCGGCGCTCTCTGGACACCCTTAACAGCAATAGCTTAGGGGTGAACTAATGCAGCGGCCACTTGTTCATTGGTTTAAACCAGGACTCGGTAAAAAAGCTTATTTCAGAAACAACGACAAGCCTCGGATACGAATGATCATACGGCTGACGACCATGGCCAACCGAATAAGGACAACGTTTTTCGATTTTGCACGTAGAATGTGAGGTCCCTTAACAGATCACGTGCAGCCGATGAACTCGCGGAACCTTATAAGGTAGATATCACCGCCACCCAGAAGGTGCAGTGTAAAAAACTGGCGACATCTATTTCGGTGATTGCTACAAAGAGCGAAATCGGGTTCAAGGCAGCCTTAGGCAAGAAGTCTTAAGCTTTAAATAAATAAGCGAGCGCCTTATAACAATCGGCATCAAGGCTGCATTCAGCAACATCAGCCCACGCCGCAACAGAGGATAAAGATGACTTTCACGAACTCCTAGAAAGGAAATACGATCGATGCCCCAGCTACGACACCAAGATCGTTCTAGGAGATTTCAACGCAAAGCTGGGCAAAGAAAACATGTTGGCTAGAGTCGTCGGGAAGCACAGCCTGCACGACAACACGTCAGAGAACGGACTCAGGCTGTTGGACTTCGTAATGGGCTGAAACTTCTCTTGCGATTCCCTCACAAGGAGCATGGCGGTCCCCTAATCAATAAACCGTCGACCAGAGTGATTACATTGCGATCGGCATTGCGATCAGACATTCATTCAGTATTCTCTATATCCGAACATTCCGACGAGCCAGCATCGATCAATGGAACCGTTGTTAAAATGATGTGCTGGGTTTTAAAACGAATGGTTTGTCGAGTGAACGAGTGAAAGCAGGCGGATTCAGCGAAGCAAGCAGCATATCAGGCGACGCTGCACAGAAGGACGAGAGCAGTTCGAGCTCTATACACTTTAAAGCGATTAAAGTCGAATGCAGCTGCTGGGGCAGACTGCACAATTCTTATTAAAGGCAGCTGGAGATGATCTTGTAGGACGCATGCAAAAGATTATTTGTAAGATATCGTCGGATGAAAGCATGTCCAGCGGTTTGGAACCACAAATTAGAAAGTCCCTTCAACTGCGCCCACTACTGAGGGATAAGTCTCCTAAACATCGCTTCTAAGATCTTCTCTTCCGTCTTGTGTGAGCACTCGAAACCATTTATGAATGGTCCTCATGTGTGCCCATCGACTAAATCTGTACACCACGGCAGATCCTGGAAAGGAAATGCAAATCGACAAACACCACCTATTCGTCCACCACACATGACAGCATGCACAGAGACGAGATTGTCTAGTTTTGATATTCTTGCCAAGCTCGTCAGGCTATCCAGGATGAATATGTAGAAAGCTCGCTGCTCCATCAAGGTTGGAAATCAACTCACCAAGAACTTCAATATTCAAAAAGGTTTGTAATGAAATTGTTGACCGAATAGCGTGCTTTGCTCAATGGTTCTAATCTATCGACGACGGTTTCTATTCTATATAAGCTCCATCAACTAACGATCATCGCTCTATAGTATTTGCTCCCGTATTAAGAATATTTGCATACAATAGTTCATTAAGTATGCCTGTTCAAAAGCACATTTATTTGAATTTTAATGCACGATGACAATCTCAACGACAATGGTAATGACAATGAGTAGGCAATAACACGAGTAATTAATATGACAATAAATCAAACAACTTAAGATATACATACAGCCACATTCGTAATTTATTCTGCAAAGAAGTCTCCTTCGTGGTTTAAATGGTTTTAATTGGCTTACTACTACATTCAGCAAGTGCTGGAGGTATCAGTGAAAGTTGGTATTATATCAACTACAGACTGCATTATCTATAGTTAATTGGGGAATGTGGTTCTTAGGCACGTGATTATATTAAGCTCGTCAATCGGTTGTAGTTTTTCTTTGGTTATTTTTCTAAGACCAACATTTGTGTCCGAGAGTCTGAGAATAGTAAAAACCACCTCCCGAATTTTTTCCATTGCTGTTGTCCTGGTGGGACCATTCGAGGAGTGTCAGTCCTCAATGTGCATTTCAAAAACAAGGATACTGATGATACGAACACAATTTGACTTTTCGACGAATAGTCTGAGATCACAACGTGCATCATAATGAAACAATTACGGCCTACTCTCGATATTCTAATGCCCAGACAGAAGGTTAGGTTAGGTAGGGGGGATGTTAGTGAATTCACCAGCACACTTAGACCATGTTGATCCATTGTGATACCCACAGTCAGATTCCTACTACTGATTGACCACTCCAGTGATAGTGCCGTTAATTTGATACCAATGGCAAATAGTGACTGGACCAAACCAGCAAAATAGGGTTTTAACTTTGTTTTTGCTTGGATTCGAACAGGGGACTCCACTGACCAGCCGTTAAGCTGCTCAGGCGGTATGATTGGACAGAGCGAGTATGCTATCGGAACTGTCATCAGCGATATACACCACATTTTATACAACATAATATTGTGTTCTAGAAAATGGATTGCAGAAACTTCCTTCTGGTATAAATTATGGCGGTGTCAAGGTAAGTGTATAAAAATCGTGGCTTAGCGACAGGCACTTATCTACAGCGGATTCCGCTTTATTGGGGCACTTTGATCTGACTTCGATCTGTTTGGCCAAATTAAGGAGGCGGCTTTCTCAATACAACGAAGTGATGAAGAAACGAAGAGAAAGGCTAAGTAAGTTTACGTTATTTTTCAATCGTGCCAGTTGAGCGGCTATCCCGATAGCGGAATCTACAGTAGGTGTTCGTTATAAGGATATTCAAACAAAAAAATAAAATGGACGATGGCGAAATGTAAACCGTTTTGGAGCTACATTTGGATGAATTCAGAATCGCATCACTACGACATCGATACCGCATCATCTTTGCATCACGTTCATAAACGTAAATTTGGGAATCACTGCATATATCGTTAATTTGAGCAGCATCCTGCCCATCATACGCGCGAGCCTTAAACATATGAGCATCGTTACATTTCCTGATACGCTGTTGATAGGAATTGCGAAAATTGCAAATAATGTTGCAGAAAGTGATGGATAAGATAAAACAACATTCTTAAATGATTTTGGAAGACATCATCTGTATATTTTTCAATCATGATTATCAGGGATAGAATTGACGCCAAAACTGTTCAATCAGATCCCACCAGCATCAAGTATACATGGCAAAAAAGCAGTGATGCGCAAATGTTTGATGTTTCTGAATTCAGCAATATAGTCTAAAGCCTAATACGCTGTGGGCTGTGTGTGTGGCTGATTGCTGGTTAATCAAAATAACTTAGTCGATATTCATGATACAGGCTGAAGTTACGGTTCCTTTATAGAGAACCTACAATTACAAAGAAGGAAATCCTGTACGATATCTAGAGATTCTTAAAACAGTAAACATCTGGGAGTTGACTCGTGTTAGTAACCTGATGTCTCCCAAGTTAAACTTTAAAATGCGCTACGAGACATTCATACCAAGTAGAGAGGAATGGAAGAACGACCTCACTTGGCTGTAGGATGGAGCCCAAAAATGGTATACTGATGGGTCGAAATCGAGAAACGAAGTAGGGGCTGGAGTGTTAGCACCAAGATGTAGCCTAAACATTCCTCTATGTTAGGAAGCAACAATTTTTCAATCAGAACTTTTCTTTATCAACGAAGCTGCACATTGTATTATTGACAGGAAACCTATAAATATAAAAATATATGCATGTTCTCAGATCACCAAGCTCAAGACACTAAGGAGCTACACATTTCACTCTAAGGCTATCTGATCCAGTTTTGGATCAACCAAGAGGGTATCAAGTACTCGTGGCTGTTCATGGAACAAAACTACAATGCCAAAAGGGGCCAAGGAAACTTGACCTATTGTTGCTATGTGGAGCACTAACATGACACGGAGCTACCACCTCCATAAACCGGTTCAGAAATCCGTATGCCCTGTGGCCAGGTGAAAGGAACCATTGAACATCTGATGATCGGACTGCCCAAGCCTTGCCCGAGAAAGATTCAAAAAAACAAACAGACCATCTTTAATAGGGAGAGACATTTTGAAGGCAGCACTTAAATCCTAGACCAAAAGAAGGTGGTACAATAGATCTTCATGGGCGCAGTACTAGTGTTTACATGATACACTCCAACTTCTTCAATTCATTGAAAATCTTCAGCATGGCAGAAAAATTGATTCGAAATAAGGTCTGTTTCCATTCATGTAACAATAATAGCAAGACCTGCGTCGGCTCATACCCTGAATGTTCCGCTTCAATTATCGAAACAAGCAACTTTGATATGTCACTACATCTCTTGAGTAAACGAGTGAGGGCGTATTATATGCGGGCTCATAGCTCCTATAGTCCACGCTAACCTCAGGCTCTGTACCTATTCATAAGGACTGCGACCCGTGGAGAGTCTGAGCCTCTCCAACGACGATATTCCCCACTTGACAGGAAAAACTCAAAACATACTCCTTTTAAAGGAACTTTTTTTACTATCCACTACTTACATGAGCACCAGCCGTATCCTTAGCACCCTCAATGATCCTTCGCTTGGTGCGGTCGAAATTCTTGAACTGATAGATTCTCGCGTAGTCGCTTGGGAGATTCTCCTTAACGTCCCACGGGGAAGTTCTGCAACAAAAAAAAATAAAAATTTCGTGACCAATTCATGCGTTACTTTGAATTCAACTTACCTAAAGGACTCCAGACCTCTAAACTTTTGGAATCTCTCCCGTGCGGCGACATCAAGCGGCGTATCCATTTCATCTGGCCACATTTGGTCTGCTCGAGCCTCTTTCATTTTCTTCATTGTTTCGCGTTCCTCTTGAAAGTCCATTGTCTGATCGTACTTCTCGTCGTTTACTGCTCCTTCGGACACGGAAGCTGTCTCAACGAATTCCTCCGTCTCGCTCTCCTCCTGGTCCTCTAAACCATCATCCGAGTTGTTCTCACAAGACATAAACTCATCGTCTTCGTCCTCGTTTTCACTCCCATCATCGCTGTCCATGTCATCATCATCGGCTTTTTCGTTTTCCTCCACTGTTTCTATGTCTGGAATCCATGCCGCTTGATAGGCGCTCCAACCTTTTGGCATCCGCTTTACGAGTTTGGTTTTCTTCGTCTCTTCATTGGCCTGTGTGATTTCCTCTTCCGTTGGCCAAGTCTGCTCAGCGTCCATGACATCGGGGATATTCTCGGATTGAAGACTGACTTGTTTTGAGGGATCCGCAACAGCAACAACTCTTTTATCTGGCATATCCGGCCTGTGCTTCTCCAGTTTGTAGGGATCCGTCTGTACCTCGATTTGGCTCATTTGGAAATCTCCAAGTCCGGGTACATGCACCAATCCGTTGACATCTAAGGGTGTTCCGCGCAAGAAGCCTGTCACTTTGAGTACTCCAGTGTCCTGCGATGGATCAGTGGAGGCCTCGTACTCGACTTTGTCCGCAAACATGTGTGGTCGGTTGGTTTTGTTTGGAATAACGCGTTTCTTTTGACCTCCGATGCGACGCAACATATTAACTCCTGGAAGTGATCGAATTTACGATAACAATTTGTTTACACACATGAACGTGGACTTACCTTCGGGATTTGTGTCTAGCTGCATGCACTTCTCATCTGGGAGCAACTTGCTGATTACCTTCTGAATAGCGTTCTTGCTCTGCTGACGCCGTTTGGGATTTATCGATTCTAGATCCATGATAGTGACGATTGGGGTTGGAAGTCCCTGAGCAACAATCATGTTGAACATTTTCTGACCCCATTTGTCCAGAACATCGTCCTCCCCCATTGCTGCAGAGGTCAGCAACAAAGTTGTGTCACAAACCTTCAGATAGTCCAGCACTGTAAGCTCATTCCCACGCCCGCATGGTGGAATAATGAAGGCAAAGCGATGTTTGAATCGAGGCACATTGATGTACGTTACTCCTGCTGCGCTTTTGTCAACGATTGCTTCCTCGTCACAACCTTCGAGAATAGCTAGTGCTGACATGGGATCGATTTGCGAATGTAAAGGCAGGATGCAGACAAGGAACGGGGCGGTGTGCTCCCCTCCGATTTGACGTTTCTTGGCGATCGCTTCCTCACGTTTATTTTTACGAATCTAAAAGGATGCATAGGTTAGATGGTTTTGTTCATGTTTAACTTTCACTTTAATTACTTGACTCATTTGGTTGCGACGTTGATCGCGTCGCTGTTGCTGTCGGTGACGATGCGTTGCAACCTTGATGTCAGTTTTTCCTGGAATGTGCAATGGAAAATATTATAAACTGCTCCTTCAGTATTGTGGCTACAGTATTGTGGTACCTTTGTTGGCTATGTCTATGGCACCTTTAGAGCGATGCCGTCCGGTTTTGTGGGCCTTGTTTGTTTGCTTTAAAGGCCCTGGCCGATGAAACCCCTGATCCGGTCCCATTATGAAATAATTTCTCGAGTGAAACAAATGAAAAATTAAAGAAAAACGCCAAACACTTGGAGAAAATGTACGACTGCTTCTATATGCGAGCACATGTATTTTGAAAAGAAATGACAAGAGTGCTGTCAACAAAGACAGTTTAAGAGCAACTGTGGTGAATATAAATAATAGCATATGTCACGTTACTTCAACACATTTGCTTAGAGTTGACGTTACATTCAGGTAAAATGTCGAAAGCTTTTTAACAACCCTAATTTTATGCTTTCAAATTTGTAGTAATGTTCACGCTTCTCAAACAATACAGGTAAATAAATAGTCACTGAGAATAAATGGCTATTGAATATGTTCGTTTTTATTTGACCGACTGTTAATCACATGCGTTTAGTGGTTCTCGATAAAATGTGAGCATGAGAGCATTATCGATTCGTAGTGAGCTTTTATTTTTGGAGGATAAAACATATGAAGAAATAAACGCGAACTTGATAGCTGTCTGTGAGGACTCTTCACCGTTTGTGTCAGCCATGAATGTTTTCGAACACGTCTACTTATTGATTCAGCGTTGTACATATTACCGAACGAGAATGAGCTTCTGTAAGCTTGCCTAACTGATATGGATACGTAGACGATACACATATAAGATCTGTCATTCCGCGAGTAGAGCATACAAATAGTTTCTTACCTGTGTTGAGCGATATTACAAAATTATCTCTTTCCTCGATCGACTCAACTACCAACACAGACTACCCCCTTGAGTGAAAGAGAGAGTGGCCAAAGATCGGGTGCATCAGAGAGGACATGCATTGGCAACCGTCTTTGGATTGCGAAAGGGTACTGCCCAAACCAACGGCAGTACCCTCGTGGTAGACATTCGCCTTTTATACTTGGTTTACGTGAACGAGCATTGTTATGGTGCCCAAAAACATGTTTCCATTGAAAACATATTTCGGTGAAGAACTTTATGGACAAGGGTGTCCAGAAAGTATTTCGGTGTAAGACCGAAGGGCATGATGGACAAGGGTGTCAAATTTTTTTCTGGACTTTTGGACATTGTCCATAAAGTGTATAAAATTGACATTTCCTCGGATTTGTGATGCACGTGTAGCTCACAACTGCTTTCTTACAAGATTGCTGAAACTTGAGGTGACAAATTAAAAGTAAATAAAATGGTTTTGTATCTATAGTTCGCGGCATACATTAATTTTTTCGGGAAATTTTCAAATGGACTAGACCATGGTAAGAAAATGTCTGAATACAAATATTTTGAGTTACCTTACATGTTAAGGCATTTTGTGCAATTGGGACTGGAGATACATTCGAGACGTTGCGTGGCAAAAATTTCAGGTGTACAAATTGTAGCAAATACCTTCATATTTTCAAGCACATGCATGTAGTAAAATTTAAACATTACGTTTATTGATAATTCGAGTAAAATGCGAGTAAAGGCCTGGTTCAGTCGTAGACACCTCAAAAGAGGTAGGTGAATTACAGTGAAATGTTAGTCAGGCTAATGCAGTCTCTTAGGAATTGTCTGGAAATTTCTATTTTTCTAGAAGTATTTGCATATTGTTCTAGTTGATATTTATGCTTTATTGTATCGAAACGGTGGTGGCCGTGTCGTTGTGGGTATGTATGTACGTCGACCCCTACGCAACTTAACCCCGCTGCCTGGGTTCGACTTCCGGCCGGTACGTACAAAACTAATTTTCACGGTCCCACCTCTTTCGAGTCACTGACAATGGTCAAATAATAATGACTCTCGGGAAAAAAGCTTCCCAGACTTGGGTGTTCTGAGCTGGGCATACAACTTTACGCCCCTTTCACTCACTAGGCCCTGGTCCTCTACGTAAATTAAAAAAGTCGGCACATATGCTCGGAGAATGGGAGTCCCCACAACGATTTATGTAGGAGCTGCAGCGATGAGGAGGAATAGGAAACTACGCTTCAATACTTCGGCCCTTTTCCATCCCTTGCTAGAACAAGGAAGAGCACGCTAGCAGTCTAGAAGAATTGCTAGATATAAAGACTCTAGACAAAGCAAAATTCATCCAGAAAAGAAATTGGCTGTAACCCATAACCCAACTGCTCCAGGGGCCTATTTCACAGATCATACATCACATACATTTCATACAACATACAAAACTGTCATACATCATACAATTTTCTGTTTCTCAGATTCTACTGGAAGTATTGTATGATTGTATAAATTTGAATGACAAATTTAATTGAAAACCAAATAGTGTCGTGAATGAAACATGCAAACATGCATTTTAATAAACATTTCTTGAAGAACTAGCATTCCTTGTTCCTACATGTCTAATTTAAAAAAAGATATGAATTATCGTTATTCAAAAATCAAAAAGCCCAAAAATGCTTATTTTTGTGTATTTTCTGATTTGAAAACTCATTTTTGTAGTTTCTACAGCAGTTTGAAGTGTTGTATGAAATATATGATACATTCGAAATAAAACTGTAATATGATGTGTATGATATTTTTCTGTGAAACAGAATCATACAACTTTCCCATATTTCCAGTGTAAACTTTAGGTGATACATGTTGTATTACAGCGGCTCATACATCATTAAAAGTACGAGATGTATGTTCTGTGAAATAGGCCCCAGGTGTGACAGTCAATTTAATTTACTTGGAAAAAATTAACCTTGTAAATAAGGTAAATAAACTGTGACGTTAAAACGTACCTACGTTAATTGGCATACCCCAACACTCGTTTGTAATTATTGCACATCTCAGCAGTGATCTTCTCAGACAAAAGCAATCTGCTTGTAGTTCATTTTGCTGTCAGCTCTATGATCCTTCATTACCCAATGTCGCCACATGCATTTAATCGAACCTTTATCTTGGTGCCGATTATTGCTTCTGTATCGCTTACACTAGCAATTGTTGAGAGGATTTTGGTCTTGGTCTTGGTCTCACTCACTACTTTGAAGCCTTCCAATCCATAACTTCGACTGATCAGTTCCAAACACAATGAAAAAGAACAAAAATGCAGTACCTGCGCATTCTCATTTTATACATATTATTTATTTATTATTTATTTGCTTTCACATTTATTTCAATAAACACTCTATATGTACACAATATGTATCTGTATATATATGTATGTATGTATGTATATTCTGTATCAATATATTCAATTTATTTAAATAGTTTTCTTTGGGTAAATTGTTGATTGTTTACATGAGTATATTAGGTTTGTTTTGTTTTTTTTTTCTTCCTTTATTTCACATAATTTTATATTAGGTAGGTAGATATTTGTCGTAATTGTTTGTTATCACGTGGGTTAACATTTTTTTTAAAAATTAGTTTGTTATACTTTAAAAACAAACAAGAGACATTAATTACTTGAATGGCGATCACATGCCCTTTGAGCAATACATAAACTTAAGGATATGATTCACATTAAATTAGATATGGAAGCTTATTTCTAGCGTTCAGGAACATGTTCTGAGGTTTGAAGAAGTATGCTTAGGGACATAATACTGATTGAGAAATAGTGGATATTGAGTTATTTTTGATGATGAGAAATCCAGAATAGAGGGATTGTTATTGAATAAATGCGTTTATAAGATTGTTCACGTTGTGTGATAAGATTATAGCGTAAGTCGGAAAGATAAGGTGAACATACGGCTACAAACTTTCATTAGGTTAGGTTAGGTTAGGTAGGCGGGCTGCTAGTGCATTCACCAGCTCACTTAGACCATGTTGGTCCATTGTGTTACCCAGTCAGCTACTACCGTTAATTTGATCCCAAGGGCAAATGGTGACTGGACCAGATTTGGAAACCAGATAAAAGCGTATTAACTTTGCTTTCAATGGGATTCGAGCCGGGGACCCCGCTAACCAGGGTCAGGCACTCTACCAACTGGGCCATCCAGTTCAGACGTGCATTAACGCTCTAATGTCTTATTTTTTGATTCGATTCAAATTTCGTGCCCAACTTTGGACCTTTTACAGGTAAAATAAGGTCAAAATCTTAATACCGCCTTGAGCCAGCCCTGTGATGTTAAGGGATGAAAGAGACGCAACCGTGTGAAATTTTAAATGAGCAAAGTGTTCCTGATTTCTTTCCAAGTACTCCATTTTTCTAATATTTTTTCATTTTTGTTTTTTTGGTCGAAAATCCTGTGTTAACAAAAATAATTATTTTCATCCAAAGGTGGTATTTTCGACTTTAGACGAATTTAGCCTGGAAACAAAACGCTCTACAGACATGAAATAAATTGCAACGGAAAGTGCAAACTATAGGTAGAACTTTTAGTTACAAGACCGTTAGCTCTTAAAACTTGCCAACGTGGTAGGCATTAGAGGGTAAATTTATGATGATAAGATGCAAGCAATTGAACAATATTTCACAAGACTGGTAGAAGCTTCGAGCATTATTCCCGTAGGACATTACTTAATTCTCCGCATTTTTAGAGATATGAAGTCGTTTTTTTTTTGGAATGAAGTGTATTGTAAATGGTGGTCCAACCGTAATGCACGATGTTAATTGTGATTCCCACCTTTACGTCAAGTTTTCTTGCCCAACTTAATTTGATATTTCTTTGTTCAGTGATTGACAAATTCAACCATGGAGAGGTACACAATTGAGTAGCCCGTTAAGATTGTTGAAGCCTTTTACGAAAACGAGCATTTCGTGCATTTTGTGATTTTGTTTGGTCAAGATAATCGACCACACAATCGGTAAGAATTGTGCGTAAATTTGAGCAAACCGGGTCTGTAGGAAATGTGAAAACACCTGTGCATGCTCGACCAGTTAGTTCTGCGAAAACATTGCTTTTGTTCGCGGTAGTGTGACAGAAGGGTCGGCAACCTCGTCTCGTCGTCGTCGTGCTCAACAATTGAACATCTCAAGAACATCACTGATGCGAATTTTGACTAAAGATTTGATAATGGACTTCATGTAGCCAAGAGGATGGTGCCACTTGGCACAGAGCCACCGAATCAATAGCTCTTTTGTCCGAGAAATTCACTGGTGAGATAACACACGACATGGCGATATTAATCGACCGCTACGATCATGTGATTTGAAACTGTTGGACTTTTTCTTTGAGGATATTTTAAAGAAAAAGTGTACGTCAATAAGCCAAGAACAATTCAAGGCCTACAGGATGCGATAAATCTGCACATTAACGACATTGAACCTCAATTATGGGACCATCGGAGAGGTATGCCAACGAAACAATTTCTCTTTTGCGCGAGAAATTCAATGGTCGTGTTCTCACGTCGTAGCGTCGGAATTGGCCAAGAACAATTCAAGAGCTAATGGATGAGATAATTCGGTACATTAAGCACATTCAACCTCAAATATGTCTCAGAGTCATTCAAAATATGGACCATCGGATAGAGGTATGCCACCGTAGCCGTGGCGAGCATTTAACCGATATTTTGTTTCTTGTCATAGATCCTTCTATCATAATAAAAAATATTAAGATAAATCTCTGAAAACTTTTTGTTTTATTTCCATATTTGGTTTTCAACCAAAGAAAAATGTAGAAATGTTAAAAGACCAACTGACAGCGGCTGGAAAATGTAGATTGGTTATATTTCCAATCAATTGTGTTTGAGTTTTTTCACATTTTTGAGGCTAGTTTGTAAGCTCTCACACTTAATGACAATTTCAACAGTGAATTTTTCGTAAGGCTCTTATTTGTTATTCCACAAAATGATTTTGGATGACCGTAAAGTTTAAGTGACCGTAAAGTGAACTGAAGTTTGCCCGATCCGATAGAAAGGACATCCTCTAAACTGTGCCAAGTACAGAGAAATAAGTCTCTTGAATTAAGCTTATAAGACCTCTTCTGCCGTCTTGTGTAAGTGCCTGCAACCATACGCCAACAGCCTAATTGGTCAACATCAATGCGGGTTCAGGCCAGCGAAAACAGTAAATCATGGAAAATACCCAGCAGTTTCAAGTTGATACCCACCACCTATTTATCGACTTTAAGATCGCGTATGGCAGTTTAATGACAGCATATTGCCTAGTTTTGGCAACCCTGCAAAACTCGTCCGTCTTTGCAGAATGACGATTGAGAAAGCTCGTAGCTCCGTCAATTTCGATAAAGTTTTTACCGAGACCTCTGATGTCAAAAAAGGATTAAGTCAAGGCAACACCGACTTCTTGGACAAAACGTTACGTAACTTCGAAGTATAATAACTTTGTCTACCTAGGCTCCGTAAGCAATGACACCATCGCGAAGATAAAACGAAAGATCACGCTTGCCAATCGCTGTCTCTCGAAAGACAAGACTTTGCTAGTCCATGTCCTGTTGTATATCTTAGGAGCATGCACACTAACCAAAGCGGACGAGGATATTCTTGGCCCTCCTTCGTATTATCTTTTGTCCCGTGTGTACTGATGGTGTTTGGAGGAGGTGACTGAACGACGAAATGTATGGTTTGTACAGCGACATCGATTTGGTCAAACGAGCTTCAGTCTCTCTTCAGATGGCTATGGACACCAATGGTCCGGCCCGGAATGTCTTTGACTTCAACCCCAAGAAAAGGAAGGTCACGCTTCCCGGGGGCCTTTCCATGCAGCTGGAAATGGACGTCATTCAGCTGAGCATGCGTGGTTGTAAGAAACTATGCAAGATGGAGAGGCATGGTGGCTGAGGCTCAGGTCCGCCACGGATTGTAGCGCCAACGGCAGAAAAAGAAGAAGAAATGGAAGGAAGTTGGTCGAGATAGCTGACACTCTAAAGGCTTCAAAGCAACGTATATCCAATACGTTCTTGATTGTTCATGAAGATTTGGAAAGGCCTGTGCAAAGTGGATGCCGCACAGACAATGTACCATGGGATTCGTCAATGAAGACGATCGCAAAATTTTATAAATTGGGCTTCGAATTTTCTCCGCTTCCACCGTGATCTCCGATGTCGATCCCAGCGAATTTTTCCCCTTCTCAGACCCAATACGAATGTTGGCTGAAAAGAAATTTAGCGCTGATGAAGAGTTAATCACTGAGATTGAGGCCTATTATGAATCAAAAGACAAATCGTACTATGAAAAGTTAAAAGAACGCTATCATCGGTGGATCGTTCTTGATTCTCCTAAAATCGAATTTTTGTTTTAAAAAATGTGTTACTTGAGCAGGCAGATATGAGCCGGGAACATTAAAAGAACAGAGTAAAGTGTTTCATTGCTGAGCCCGTCGGCCAGTAATATCCAATTATTAAAATACAAAAGTTTAATCAACTGCACACAAATGTGCATTGGTTTGTTTTTTGTTATTCATCATCAAAATTATTTTTTTTCTTTTAATAATAATAATTTTCTTTTTAATAATTGTGTGGATACATACATATATAGTATAATATATTTGATTTCCCTATATTATTGTATGCGACAGCATCTTATATAAATGTATAATGTACATATATATATATATATATCTTTTTATTTATTCTGTATATATTGTATAGACTTTGAATATTTAACAGCTTCTGTTTATTTATTTTGTTTGACAAACAATATGTATTTATGCAATATGTAGTGTAGAAAAATAGGTTTTTAGAATTGACAAAAATTCATTTGCGGAAACATTAAATTTCATGTGACAACCTATAGTTTTGAATGATTAGCAACAGTTTCTTTTTTCATGTAATAACAATTGGTCAGTTTACTTTAGAAACATAGAAGCTTTTTAATGATGGATAAACAAAGAGATATGTAAATCTATGAGAATGATCGTAGTTGCTGTTGAAAACATTTACAGGATAGAATGGTTGATAACAAGTGAGATTATTTTTGTTTTTTCCTGTATATTTGGATTTATTACAACATCTTATACTTATGGTTTATATCTTTTTTTTTCTTCAAATTCAATGAATATATCCAATTTTTTTGTCTTTGTTTTGTTATGTAAATACTGTTTCTTTCAGAATTCCAATTTTATAAAAGTTTTGTTTTTTTTTTTAACCAACAATACAACAATTCATTATGTTGTTGATTTTTACAAAAATGATTTTCCAACAGTTGCCTGCTGATTGATTATTATGAAGTTCATGAAAGGTGCAGTGTGGAAATGGCTTGGACGAAAAAAACTTTTTGATTTAATTAGAGATTTTTGACACATTTCAAAACCTTCAGGAAACTAATGTCATACTAGAAATAATATCTACAGAGGGCTAAGTATATGTAACGTTGTCTTTTTTGAGTAAATACTGTTTTGTATTATGCAATCAGTTCAGCTCAGTTTTGTGAATATTTAATGCCCGTTGTCATTTCACAGTGACATGACCTTAATGCCCGATTTCACAGTGCGAGCTTAAGTGTCGCTCCATCGCTAAACTCAGAATCAATAGAAATTTCGTTTTCCCAATGGAAGATCCCACTAAAACAGTGGTTTCACTTAAACCACCGATTGCCATGGCTTAAGTGACAATACAGAGAGTACATAGTTGCGATTAGTGCAACAAATTAATTTCAACCCCAACATACACAGTGAAAATCCACATAATCAACCAAACATTTTGTCTGACAGTGCTTCAGATCTCAGCCATTCATTGATTGGGGGAAATTCGCTCAAATATTGCTCCGTCTCCACACACGTTAGCAGTTTAAGATCGCAAGCACATTCGAACACATACGCATTTTGTTTTCAAACACAATCCTTTTTTTCATAAATGGTTTACAATGCCACTCAACCCATGGCTTACCTAAACTACCCTTAAATATTACTGTGAAAACGAAATCTTCTTAAGTGAAGCGTATGTTCGATCCAATGAGAATGAATTATTAATTGAATTATTACAGAGATGCCCGATTCTACCTCTCTTTCCCCTTAAGATTTTTGACAACTGTTTTTTATAACGTATTCATAAACCAAATTGACCACTCAGAGTACGGCATTTACGTTATTTCGTGAATAACCATCAAAAATTCATGAATATCTGTCAAAAAAGTACTATTCGCCGATGGACTAGGGGGCAATCAGCTGTGAAGTCGGCTATCTCTGTAATACTTCAATTCTGATAGACACAATCCACGTTATTTGAACCAAAACGTAGCAGGCGACTCAACGAAATACACAGCGCAACATGTTTATCAATGCAAAGTAATATCTGGTTGACATCACTGTTCAGACTTCGCTTTGAGCCTAACATGCGCAAACGTCGTCAAGTAAATTTTTGACTTTTATTACGAGTGTTTTTAGTACATATATGCACTGTTTCATATGAAGTTCGTCTACTTATAACTTTGCTGTTCACACTATCCTTACTTAAAATTTTAAACATTTAAAATTATAAGCATTGCTTTAACTGCATTTAGCATTAATTTTCTGTGAAATAATTGGGACACATTGATAAATACCCGGGTCGTAGTAAATACATAGTTCCTTGCTTTGAGTTCTTTTGTTGACGTTATTTATATATAAAATACCAGGCAATCATTTATATTTAATTTAAACTATTTTAAACGTTGGTTTACATGAATTACCAAATACCCAAATACTTAAGTGTTATAATAAAAAAACTGCTTTCATAATTGGGGTTTTTTAATAAATACTATTGCCTACGAATCAGAGTGCCCCTGACATTTGTCAATGTACCCCGTGAGTGGGGCAGTTTGATACAAATTCCAATTTTTGATAAATAAATCCTGATATAAGCTAGGTAGAAAGACAGTGAAAACATCAAACACTTTACTTAGTTATTTCTATCAATATGCTACCTTTTTTTAGTCCGAACAAAAATCGATTCAAGGTGCCCCACCTCCCTGTATGTTTTTTATATAAAGCATTTAAGTTGATGGGAAGGAGATTATTCTGTGTTCCACTTTTTCAATTTAATTTCAAGCCCTTTCTAAACTGCACCTTTCATGAGACATTCGCTTTAAATTTACCAATTTGTTAAATATTTTTCTAATTTTTTTTTGTTGAGTTAATACCCTTCAGTTTGAGTTCATTTATACAAAATGGTGTACCAAAAAACCAAAAAGAAAAATAAAAAAATAAAATGGAAATCTAATCCAGAGATTATTCCTAATTACACGAACATTTTTGTTACATATTACACTGCGGACAGGATTGCTTTGGTTGCGTTTGTTCTCTCACAAAGTCCTGTACATTAAATTTCGCCTCGTCAATGGATTCATTTCTTCTGCTCTTCAGTTGCCTAGAATCAAGGACAAAGTAAAATACAAGTGTTTGTAACCAGAAAAAGGGAATTATTTGGTCAAGACAACGAAATAAGAATGAAAGAAAAGGAACTGAAACTGGAAACTGGAGGAAATGAAAGGAATTAATTACCTAGCGACAGCTAAAAATGCCAATTCAACGTTCAGTCCAGTTTTTGCTGATGTCTCCATGAAGGCAACATTATATTCACGAGCCAGTCGTTCTCCCTCCTCACGCTTCACCTCTCTGTCGCTACCGCAATCAGCCTTATTACCTAGATAGGTAAATGTAAAAGTTATCAATTCAAAGGTAGCTTTCACTCAATTCAACGTACGCAGTACGCACATAAATAAGTAATTAGTTCAAAAGCGAATTTATAAGGAAATTGTATGAAACTTGCTTGTATTTATTTGGTTTGTACAATATTTCATTCTAATTCATAAAGTCCTTTTGGAAGAAATTTTACTTAGGCTATGAGTATATTTTTAAGCACTTACCGAGAAGCATAATGACGACGTCCTCCTGGGCGTATTCTCTAATCTCAACCAGCCATGCTCGGATGTTGTCAAAACTCACTTTGTTGGTGACATCGTAGAGCAGAAGAAGCGCTGTGGGTGTGTGAAAGGAACGTTTTAAATAAACCAATTAATTCACAACTTTAAGAAGGCAATATTCGTTTGCGGTTTTGCGTTTGTCAGGGTGTCCTCTCGTAATTGAGTTAAGAATGCAAGTTGACCAAAAAAATGAGACGAACTCTTAGATTTCACTGCTCCTTTCCATTATAATCCTGTCAAATGTGTCATTTCCAGCAAGACTGTACTTTGTAAAGTACGCTCTTAGCGTCGCGGGAAAGAGCTAGTATATTTATAATTTGTATGGGGCTACAGCCTGTAGAGGGCCAGTGACTAGCTTCTACAGCTTCTGTTGGGATAGTATCTCCAGAAGCGTGAAACTGGAGAGAGGAATCCCAATGCACTCACCCGACACAACCAAAAATTAAAAACAAATACCCCGGTCTTATTATTTTGTCGGTACCATTTTGTAGGTCGATCTAGTTTACTGAACAAATTTCTCTTTCCATTGATGCATAAATGATATCCTTTTTGCTAACAAGGTACCGTTAATAACAAATCCCTGAGATTGTAGGGATATTCGAAATAAATTGTATTAAGTCACATTGTCATCATCAATCGTTTCTATTATTTTTCATTCGCCTATAAATTTCATCCACTCTACGTAAAGATCTTCAATATTCACTGCGTCTTGTGGTAACAAATCTGATAAGTCCCACAACTGGTGGCATTGTTCAAGCTATAACCTTTTTGGATCTCGGAATTTTAACTTTAGCGTCTAACAGACTAAATTTTTCTGGAATCTTAATACATAATCAGAACAATGCTAGGGATATGATGAGCAATGGGCAAAATGTGATAGATTTAGAGTTAAGTTTGGTAGTTTTTCAACATTGGAAAAAGTGGTAGGAATATCACTTAAGTGCTAGAAGTCCCTTCACTGGTCTGGAGAAAGTCAAACGAACACTTAAAGCCGAAGAATTTGATCAAGACTGTGAAACATGCTGGTCAAGTGGTACTGATTTCGGGAGTGTATTCGGTGTTGGTAACTTGGTATTAATCGATGGTATTATAGACCAACACGTGCACCTAGACATTTTAAAATAAACATACAGCTTGGCGTGTAATGGAATGGCTCATTTTTGGATGGATACGAATTTATAGATTGGTTCAACAATCTACTTGTTTTTGCGATACCAAAATAAATATGAAAAAAAGGTTGACTGTATGTAAACTTTTTTTACTCAGTGTATATAATGTTCAGTGCTAGATAAAATGTTCCGAGATGATGGACACCTGATTGGATAACTTTTTGGGCAAAAAGGTTAACGTGCATTCGGTATATGGTGTAGGACTGGCTTAAGCTACGTTTGTACGTATATGAAAATAGATTTTGTAATCCCTTACCGTGAGCATCCCTGTAGTAGGCATGAGTTACACTTCTGAAACGTTCCTGACCAGCAGTATCCCAAATTTGTAGCTTAACTCTTGTGTTTTCTACAGCAACAACTTTATTCTAAAACGAAAATGAGAATATAAAATACATGTACAGAACTGCGTGCTCAAACAAACAAAGACTGTTTTAAAAACAAACGGATTGGAAAAAAGAAGTATTTGTAGTTATGTAGAAAGAGAAGACATTTAAAATGAAATTTATTCAACCGCATGCTTATTTATTTATGGTAAATACCATGTCATGGTTTCTGGAACCATTTTTGTTTTCATCAGAAATCAAATAAAAGGTGTTTTTTTTTTAACTTTAAATTTGTTACATTGTTTTCTGTGACAGCCAATTTGACAGTTATCGATTGCAATTCATTGGTAACGTTCACAAATTGATCAAATTTATCAAAAAATAAATATATACAAGGAACATGAATAACTTGCCCGTTTTTATAAATAATTTTCAAATACCCTTCGGTAATGAAGCGAAATACCTCGGAATGGCTCTCGATGTTAAATGGAAGGAGCACGTCAAAAGGAACGTGAGGAGCTCCAATTAAGATACAAATACATGTACTGGCTTATTGGAAAATATTCCAAGCTAAGTACTGACAACAAATTGCTTATATACAAGCAAGTGCTAAAACCCGTCTGGACGTATGGTATAGAACTATGGGGTTGTACCAAAGAAAGTAATAGAAACATAATAAAAACTTTTCAAAATAAAGTGCTAAGGGCCACCGAAATAACGATATCCACAGAGATCTTGGAATTTCATCAGTCCAAGATGAAGTTACGATTTTTGCTCGTAAGCATAAGCGTCGCCTGGAAAAGCACATAAACTCTGCTGCTGTCCTTTCAATTCTCGACGAAAGAAACTCTTTTCGCCGTCTTCAAAGGACTAAACCCCTTGACCCAGCACGGTGAATTCAACCCGCGCTTAACTGCAGTGTTAGCAATAACTCTCTCTCTTTCTCTCTTTTGCCAAATGCGTCTAAACCAAGAAATTAAAACTGCTGGATAAGTGTAAAACTAAGTTGTAGTGGAAATATACTTTAGTTGAAGGGAGGTGTTTTTACTGGGTAAAAATCCCTTTCACTATGTGGGAACGTCCCCATAGTGTCTTTTGAAGATTTTCACCTACCCTCGCAAAAAAAAATATACATACAAGGGAGATGTAGACACACCCATAGACAGGGCTAGGGTAGGAAAGAACGGAACTGAAGGTGGATACGAAGAAAGGCTTTGCTGAGATTTTAGACGAAAGAGTGTTCCACAGTGTATTCCATAGTCAAAAATTCTTGACACCAATGAGCCCCAATTATTGCCTTATGGTCTAATACGGAAGAAGTCTGAGGACCTAAGATTGTGGGGATTGGCGTCAAGGGACAACAATTCGGGAAGCGCGCGACAGTCTGTATTACCAGTATTTAGTTAGTGGATAAAAATCAGTGGTTTTCAGATGGTTTCCGACGGACTTAGGGTGAATAAGTTTAGGGCCAAGGATTTATATGTCGAAACAGTGAAATAATTTTCGGCTCGTCTTCGTGGTTTTACTAAAGTCGCTGTTAATAGATTATTTGACAATTTTATTTTAGTTAAATGCTTCTTTCTTTATAAAAAAATCGAAAAAGAATTTTCTCTACATTTTTTTAATTTATTCATTTTAATTAAAAAAAGAGCGAAGGTCTTATTTTTTTGTTAATTTCTTTTTTATTAAATAAAATGCACCAAGAAAGCTTGTTTTTTTAAGTTAAATTTGAAAAGTTGTTGATTGACGTAATACAGCAGTTGAAACCTCCTTCTTAAAAGTCGTAACCTCCTATAAAGGAGGGGCTTCTGTCACTTTCTCGTTATTTAGAAACATCAACAACTTTGAGACTTACTAATCGTCTCAAAGTTGTTGATGTTTTAGTAGTAGCCCTTAAAGTTGGTTTTATAATAGATTAAGTAGATTAAAGTAACATTTACATATATGCAGTTTTATTTGAAAACGGATGTACCTAATTTTTGACAATATCCGTTAACGTGCCCTACTCTACCCGTAGCTATTTGCGACCAAAGAAAATCCCATTTAGTCGTGCACTGTGGACTTCCACCAATACTTTGTGAGATGATTATATTCGCTGTCACATGTCCTGGCTCATGTTGAGGATACTTGTAAATGTCCATATTTCTGTTTTTTGCCGTCAAGTATGAAATGAAATTTTGTTAATGAATCGGTCAACGAATTTTAACGATACACTTTAAACGAGGAGGGGAGGCTGATTAATTGATTGTCATTTGACTGAGTATGTATATGATACGCAAAATATCATGTTATGTTATGCTACGACGTGAACTTTAGTTTTCAATGTAAAGTTATGTGAAATATTTTATATGTATTTATGCATCCTCCGCTGGTCCTTTGAAGTGTGTCAAATGCACACGAACCACAGCAAACCCAACTGCGGTAACCTATGTACATACGTGCAATGAAAACCAGTTGTGTGCGCGTATAAACCGCAAGTGGTACATGCTTACAAAGCGATTTGTGGGCCACTTGGTTAAGGCAAAAGCTAATTTCAATATAGTATCGAAAATAATCGCATCTTATGTTGAATCAATTTCGAATTTAAGTTCCGTTTTCAAAAAATTGGATTAAGTATTTCATTTAATTAAGTATTTCAAATAAAGCAATTCGAATGCTTATGTAAATCCATAATTTCATTAAAAGCTACTGATTCGATTGACGACTGCAAAAAGGAACTGCTCTACACAGCAGTTGTACTTCCGGCCCTCACATAGTTCACAATGTTGGACACCATACAAATTAAGCAACTGAGTGGAAGATGCTTCGCATGACAGCAAGAATAACAAAGCTCCATATAATTAGAAGTTCAAAAATCAGAAGAAGCCTTCACGTCAAAGAAACCATCTCTAAGAATGTTGAGCTCGACCGACTCAGTTGGTATTGTCATGTTCAAAGGAGAGATCCTTCGAACCCCATTAAAAAGACAATACCAATAAACGTTCCAACGCAAGTGCGAAGGGGAGGCATGCCTAAAAACTCCTGGATCACGCAAATGCAAAAGCACCAGCATTTGATCGTCCTCAGCGATGAAGTGATCCGACACAATGTGGCTGAAGTCGAATCAACGAACCCCACAGGCGGACCAGTGGAAAGTAGGAGGTTTATGATCTCCATAGTTCAGATTGGGGCATCGAGTGGGTCGCCGTGCCGCAGTGTGTTAGTGCGTGGACTCCTACGCAAAGGATGTCTGGTTCGATACCCGAGTTTACCACCTTCATAATTGACGGCTTCACCTCTTTCGAGTCACTAACAATGCTCAAAGAGTATTTCTGTCTAGAAAAAGGTTCTCAAACTCGGCCGTTAGGAGTTGGTATAGAAATGTAGGTCCCTTCCACTCGTGAGAGGACAATACCACGAACAACACGAGTGGTTGCTGTAGGAGCTAGGCCTAGGTCCGTCTCGGACTGTCGCGCCACCCATATTATTGTTATTATTATTATTATAATTCAGATTATAACCTCGTCGAATAAAGAAGAAGAAGAAGATAAGGACGACTGCTGCAAAAGAGAGGGAAAGAATGAGCCTACCAGGGAGTCATCCCTCTTTTAGGATGGCGGCGGAAGAGCTGATCAGCTGATAGGCCAACGGCGGCATCTACAACTCCAGTCAACACGGGACACCCCTAGTTTCCAAGATTAGGTCGAGACCTTGGAACAAAGACGGCGCACAGTGGTTCTATTATAAGGAAAATCTGTTAAATCGAGACAAGTTTTATGACCCAAAAATTATATTAGCTCAAAAATTATGAAATAATATTTTTTATTTAAAAAAAGAAAATATTTGTTTCAATATGAAAAATATTCTTATTTATTATTATATATTATTATTAAGTCTGATTTTTGATGTATAATTAACTTTTGCAATTGGATTTGGATTCCGCTTTATTGGAACACTTCGGGCTAAGGAATTGAGAAATTTGAGATGTTTTTTCTACAGTCTAGAGTGTTGTCAGTATCAGTCACTCGAAAGAGGTGGAGCAATTTTTATGTGGCGGAGCTTTGTCGATCCTGTATACATAACGTATGAGTCGACTTTATGGGGCAACAGAGGCCACCAGCTGTTCATAAAAAACACTTTAATTTATTCATGGTGTTAATATTCGTATGACAGTATTCATCCAGTTTTTTACCTTTGGTTGGTTCAAGGATATTTCTGCTTGTGTATAGCTCAGATCTTCTGATGCGTTCATGTTTGTACTCTTTTACTATTTAGCATGATCATTTAAGGTGTGATGAGAATAATCATTTTGGCTTTGGTTCTTCTCTTTCATATCATGTCATCTCATCTTCTGAACAGGGTTGACAGATGTTATGAGCGAAGTTCCCCTTCTCCGACCTCGAAATTCCCCTTTATCCCCTTCTTTTCTGACGAGTTTCCCCATGAATTCCCCACGGCAATTTTTCTTTGAACAATGCCAGTATTACGCACATTTTTGCTCGATTTCAAACAAAAACTAAGCAATGTTTCGAGCTAAGAATCAAACACATTTTTAGTTCGAAATGCCTGCACCTTTCACCAACTACAACTACTAAGGCGAAATCCGCAGATTTTCTACAAGGGAGTCTGTTTAAATTTAAGCTGATACATATTCAATGATCTTAGAACAAAACTATAGTTCACACTATGCTAGCAAATAATGCACATAATATGTGTCCATCACATTCATCACAGGGAATTTAGAAAACACTACGTTCTCTTAGTGTATGTATGCCCTCAGCTAAGTAACTGATGTTTGCTGCGAGGATCTTACTTACATAAGGTGGCGCTACAGTCCGGGATGGACCTGGGCCTCAAAGAGATTACGGATCATCTACCGATTTTGCATCTCCCTGATTATTTCAATAAGCAATAATTTTACTTATCTAAAACCAAAGAAACAACATGCATTTTTAAATTCAAATCGAGATAAGCTAAAATCAATTTCGTTCAAATGTTCTTACGCACCCAGAAATAGGTTCATTGCAACCAAAACTTGTTCAATGTTTTCAATCGAAAAGTTTATTTTAGACCCGAAGAGATCCTTGGAGAGCGTACATATTTAAATTCGAGGCCAATTGTGGAGTATTAGTATGATAATTAATTATGCCGCGAATAAACATGACTGAAGATACCTTCCGCTTGAAACTTAAGGTTTGCGAGGCAATGATCTTGCATCTTTCGTCGTAAGGAGGAAAATTTGTCAAACATGTTCAATTCACTCTTTCGAACCTAAGTCATTGAAGACTATATGGAGACTAATGAGATCTGATCAACGAGCACTATATAGTTTAAAATAGAAATAAAGTATTACAGAACTACCCGACATCTACCTGCTTTGCCCCTTAACATTTTTGACAAATTGAGATCAGAGAGGGGTATTCACAATATTTTGTGAATAACCGTCAAAAATGCATGAATCTGTCAAATCAGCTGTGAAGTAGTATCTCGGTAGCTATAAGGTTATAAACTTCTAGTATGTATATTTTTTTATTGATTCAGCTGGCAACAGAGGACTTGTTGCTGAAAATTGAATCAATAAAAGCGAAGCAGCAATTGCTTTAATAGCCATTACATAGTAACTTTGTATGTGATTTGTCATTTTATAGGGCTTGATTAACTCGGTCTTACGGTGGTAGTTGAATTAAATTAACGTGAAAGACAGATTGATTCAAAAATCGAGATTTCAGTCAACCATATTTTAAAAAAAGTGGAAGACAGGAATTTGGCTAGATTACGTAATGTATTGCTAGATAATTGTCATGTCCGATAGCCAAAAACGTGACAAGCCACTCTACCATTTCAGTCTGTATTATGAACTCTGGATTTGGACAAAAAAGGTATACTATAAGCCGGGTAGATTATCCATAATTTTCACGTCAATTCATGAAATCGAACTCTTTTAGCCTTTTTAAGAAAAAATACTCTAATTCTGATTTTCAACAAGTACGCCGTGACATGAAATCAAAACATTTTTTAATGTATGCCAACTAGATCCTTAAAACACACACTTTAAAATCATAATAAAATCAGGGGCCTATTTCACAGAACATACATCGCGTACATTGCATGATTCTGACACTTCTGCTGTATGATTTCTGTTTCTCAGATGTGTTGTATGAGACGCTGTAATACAACACGTAACACCTAAAGTTTTCACTGGAAATATGGATAAGTTGTATGATTCTGTTTCACAGAAAAATATCATACACATCATACAACAGTTTTATTTCAAATTTGAAAATACATTTCATACAGCACTTATAACTGCTGTAGCAGCTACAAAAATGAGTTTTCAAATCAGAAAATACACAAAAATAAGCATTTTTGGGCTTATGATTTTTAAATACTGATTTTGTTCTTAATTAGACATGTAGGAGCAAGGAATGCTAGTTCGTCAAGAAATTTTTAATAAAAAACATGTAGTATTTGGAAAAATTGTCATATAATAGCTGGATTAATCTCAATAATTTCGAATTAATCTTTTTCTTCGTTATTGAGGAACTCCATTATTTAGTTTTTTGTTTGTTCGTAATCCACTTGTATGGTGTTTGGGTTTCATTCACGACACTATTTAGGTTGCAATGAAATTTGTCATTCAAGATTAAACGTCAAAACAATACACATCATACAACAAAGAACATATCATACAATACTTCCAGTGGAATATGGATGCCAAAAAAGTGCTACGTCGCAAACAAGAACCAAAGTGTCCTTCAAACATATATATAGCACCAAAGGCCTTCGCAAACATAGGTATCACACCTGAAATGAATGCATCACCACTCCGATTACTCCCAGCATGGCAACTTTTACCTGACACCAACAACACCATGCTTGCGACATTCAAAAAAATATCAGCAACCAAAACTACTCTCAGCCATTCCTGGGATTGAAAGACCAATTCAACACGAACCTGTCGGACACCTGGTACACAGGCGGCCCAAATTCCGACAACAGTGCTGGGTTCGCTATTGTTACGGAAAGTGGTGAAGTGATTCACGCGATTAGACTACCCAACTACTATTCCATCTTCTCTACTGAATCTGATGCAATTTTAAACGCCAGTGAACTGGCACAAAACAGTGCGAAGAACATCATAATATACTATGAAAGCCTCTCATCCCTAAAGGCCAATATTATCCACCCACTAAATCGGATTTCCTGAGGACGATTAGCACATACTGGGGTTAATAATTAATAATAAATAAATAAATATAAATTTTTTGACAAACTAGCATTCCTTGTTCCTACATATCTAAAATATCTAAAATATCTATCTTATCTAAAAAAAAGATGAACAATCATTCATTATTCAAAAATCATAAGCCTAAAAATGCTTATTTTTGTGTATTTTCTCATTTGAAAACTCATTTTTGTAGTGACGCCTTCAGTTTTAAGTGCTGTATGAAATGTATTTTCAAATTTGAAAAAAACTGCTCTATGATGTGTATGATATTTTTCTGTGAAACAGAAGCTGTGTTTTTTTTGCAAGCGTATATACGCTTAATTTTGAAGTGTACAAAAAAAGGAACATCGGCGCTTTATGATTCATCATAACATCTTGGCAGCACCGACGACATTTATGGTTGATGGTTGATCTTTGATGGTCCCAATCTTCGTTTTGTGACTGCGTAGCGGGACCATCACTTTAAAAGCAAAAACACTTAATAATTATAAAATAAAAAAAAATGTTCATCAAATGAAAAGAATTGTTTACGAAACCTAAAAGGAATATATAGCAAAGACACTCTGGGTATACCAAAAATTGCATACTTGTGGATGCCAAAACAATTAAAAATGATCTAATACATCAACCACACCTGCAAATGTAAGCCACATCAACATAAACAATGAATGAATAAATTCAGGAATGAACACATAGAAAATAAGGATTGGAAGCACTGCTTTTATCCGCGCTTATTACTTAAGCGGATGTAGGATTTGTTGTTAGTTTATTTTAGATGCAAATTGAAAGCGTATATACGCTTGAAAAGAAAAAAACACAGCTAGAATCATACAACTTATCCATATTTCCAGTGTAAACTGTTGGTGATACGTGTTGTATTACAGCGGCAAATCTGAGAAGTGTCAGAATCATACAATGTATGCCATGTATGTTCTGTGAAATAGGCCCCTGGGCAATACAAAAAATATGAACTATAAATTGCAAAACTAAAAATTCTATTAAACACTTTTAGAGACAACAATTAATCCAATTGTTGTAAAGTAAACAAGTTTCCTATAATTAATGCGTTCGAGTGTGATTTGTTTGAGATTATAATTTTATTTGCGATTTCCTATATTTTATTCTACCAGATTATAGATTTCCCTTTTCCCCTTTCACCAAATTTCATACTGGAATTCCCCGCGAAAAGGGGAATTCCCCACAATCTTGC
Organism: Eristalis intricaria; assembly: GCA_964034865.1. Taxonomy (NCBI): domain Eukaryota; kingdom Metazoa; phylum Arthropoda; class Insecta; order Diptera; family Syrphidae; genus Eristalis; species Eristalis intricaria. The sequence continues at coordinate 35,712,904 of OZ035875.1, forward strand.
AACACTGCTTCCGACTCGTATGATTCACTAAAGGCCACGCCAAGCTTGATTTTCTGCTGTCGACTATACGTCTTCATGAGTTATGCCTGCTTCAAAATTGAACTAGCTTGGCCAATCCCACAGGAAATCTAAGAATTACTCCGAACAGGCGTTCCGGAATTGTCCATAACCTCTGATTTGTTCACGTTAATACCAGAATCAGCACATACGGCTACAAACGTATCGAGTGCCCGCTGGAGTTCCGTCTAGAAGGATTTGAGGATAACTAAGTCATCTGTAAAAACGGGATGACTCAAAAAAGAAGATCACTAGCTGCAATAATAATAATCTGGCTTTCACTACAGTCCGTAGAAAGCCAGGGCCTAGCTTCTTAGCAACCTCTCGTGTTGTGCGCGCTATTGTTCTCTCACGAGTGGAAGTTACCTACAGTCTTATGCCAACTCCTAACGGCCGAGTTTGAGAAGCTTTTTCTAGACTGTTATTACACTTTGAGCATTGTCAGTGACTCGAAAGATAGTGGAAATTGTTTTTGTATTTCGTACCGGCCGGGAATCGAACCCAGGAAGCGAGGTTGAGTTGTGTAGGTGTCGACGCACATACCCACAACGCCACGTCCACCACGCAATTATTCTATCTCTATTAAAAACCATTTATTCATATTCTTTTGTGGTTCGTTCTTTGTACAGCCCAAGGTGAGCTCGGGCCGAGCTTCTACAGCTACTCCCCGTATTGGGTCTGCGTTTAACCTTTTCCGAATGAAAGGGGCCTACAGTGGACTCAGATAAGATGATGTTACAGAAATTAAGCCCCGGAAACGATCAAATTGAACGATGTCCCCATAAACATGTCCAAGCCACTTATGTTCCCGTTATCCACTCTGGAACATAATTGGATCAAGGTTAAAGATTCCAAAACCTGAGGGATAATCCAAAATTTAAGAGCATCGGAATGAGACACCGTCATTAATAAAATTGGAAAACGAGAACAGAAAAAAAAACTGATTGACACCTGTTCGATGAGTTGAGGTTTTTGTATGATAAGGGAGCCTTGGGGTATACAAGGATAAAGGAGCTATCAAATGATTGAGCTGTGAAGTACGTACCACAAGTCTGACAGCATCGAATATGTTTGAATGTACCCCCGCCCGAGTCCTTGTGATGTTCCTTTCGGTTGAGCACACACGTGGCTTATTCCTTTTCGAGTGAAACATCAATTATTTCCAGTTCAATTGTGTACCGTTCGGTATGATGGAAGGGCATTGTAAAATGGGACAGAAAAAAGATGCAAACATCACGAATCGACATTTAATTTTCTGTTTTTCATTTTAGGGCGAGCATCTGGCGGGGAAGAAGCTTCGTATTCGAAATTCGATTCTTGCACGTTTCTCAAAGGAAGGATTATTCCCGATAGATGACAGAGGCGATGAGATGTGAAGTACCCGCAAATGCGAATGTGAAGCAACAAATGTCACTGCCGGGAGTGATATCGACTTATTACCAGTGCGCACTTTGAATGGAAATGTCTGTGTTTCAGTGAAACAAAAGGCGAACTTGTCGTGGCTAAAGGCAACATTCGAGTGGATATGTGAAACGTGGGACAATTATTCTTTTGATTGAGATGTGAGACGGTTGAACCCATGTGGTGGAGGAGGTTTCAAATAATCAATGGAATGATTTCCCCAAGGCGACGACGTGGTTAGTACGGATGGCCACTGCAAAAATTTGGTGAAATTCAGTCAGAGACGAAGGGACATTACTGACATTTCTTCAACAGTGAGCAATGACCATATGAGTGTGCTTTTGTACAAGTAATAGCACAAATTGAAGAGCAAGGACATCTTTGGTATTATTACACCTACATCATCAGAAGGCAAGAAGAAGCTTAGGTCAATACAACCGAAAAAGGTTTGAGGCATGTATTAAGTAAGACGAGCAAGAACATCCTCCGTATCTGAACAGGCTTCCTAACAGGGCAGGGCACAGTCAGGGAGCACCTAAGCAAATTGGGAGTATCAATCGAATCAATCGAAGAATAATATCAAAAGGCGCTACAACGGAAAACAAGTGCAGCGCAAGGGGAGTATCGGGGAGAAGCAGATTCTACGCATGAATAATATGGTATCTCACAACCTCCCAACTCAAGGATATCGAAGAGTCTAGGGAAAGACAGAAAATCCGGGCCTTTTAAAAAAAAAACCAAAATCTTCGCATGGGTCGCCGTGGCATAGTAGATAAGTGCCTCGACTCCTACGCATAAGGTGCCAGATTCGATACCCGAAGTTACCATCTTTGATACGGCTCTACCTCTTTCGAGTCACTGACAAGGCTCAAAGAGTATTCCTTTCTAGAAAAAGCTTCTCAGCTTCGCCGTTCGGAATCGGCATTAAAGGTAGGAGTAGGTCCCATCCACTCGTGAAGGAACAATAGCACGCACAACACGAGTGGTTGCTGCAGAAGCTAGGCCCAGGTCCGTCTCGGACTGCAGCCCCACCAGAAGAAGAAGAAGAAAGCTTCGCTGGCTTTAGGAAAGGCGCACAGGCTCTGCGAAACTGCGAGGGTAACGTACTTACTAATCCGCAAGGAATATTGGATATGTTTAAGCAGCACTTCCAATAGTTGCTTAACGGGCGAGACTGGGATTTCCCAACTCCAGTCGATGAATTAGTCCTGCCATCTAGCTTTGAAGAAGTCAGCTAGAAGAACAGATGGCTTACCATACCTCCAAGACCTGTGGCTATGTTCTGGCAGGGAGCATGCACCAGATCATCTGCAGAATTTGGGAAGACGAAAGCATGCCCGACAGTTGGAATATCCCAAGCTCCATAAACCCCATCCATCTGGTGGCCTAAAACACTCCAACAGACAACGGCAAATAAGTTCCTTATTGCCTGTCTTGGAATAACAGGTGTCATAGCTCTCTAGATGCTATAGCCGGGGTAACTCGCTTACCGATCTTCGTCAGGAAAGTTGCTACCAGATACACTGCAGCTGGAGTACAATTACAAACCAGGTAACCTACCCGGTTACCTTAGCATAATCAACTCAATCGCTAATAGAGACATGTTTTGTACAATCCCGGATATTATGGTCAGGCAGCATTGTTTCGACAGGCTCTTCAAGTTGAAATATTGGACGGCAAAAAATGGACCAATGGTGGCCCGGCACTAGATCCTAGAAGTCTGGTATGGTACACAGACGGATCAAAGATGACTTTTGGAGTAGGGGCAGGAGTCTGTGGACCCAACACAAGGGCTTCCGTACCAATGGGGTCAAATCCTACAGTGTTCCAAGCCGAAATGCACACCATCGAGATCTGCGCCAGACAAAACCTCCGCAAAGGTATCAAGATCGCTATAATCCAGATATTTGCTAACAATCAACCAGCACTAAAGGCACGTTCGTCCAACCTAATGGACTCCTTAACAGTCAAATGTTGCTATGATGCTCTAAAATCCCTTGCCAGGCACAATAAAGTGAAGTTTGGCTGGGTCCCTGGACTCAGGAGGATTGGAGGCAACGAATCCGCAGACGAGCTGGCGGGGGCTGGTTCGGAATACTAGACCAATGGAAACGATCAATCAGGCCTTATTCATAGAAGGAATTACTCCTTCTAAATAAACAAAGTATAAGAATGCTAGTGAGCTATCTTACTGGCCACGGCGGTCTGATATTTCACCTTAACAAATGAAACTTGTGTTAAGACAGTCTTAAAGACAGGCTGTGTCTGTCTCGAAGATGATGAAACTTCTGATCTTGTGTGAATGTCCGGCTCTAATCTAGTTAAGGAAACTCATCTTCCATAGGGAGACTCTTACTTCAGTGGAAAAAAAAATTTCACAACAAAGGACTTACAATCTTTCATGAGGATGGTAGTACGTCTTTTGATTTAACTGTATCCCTTGGATACAATAGATCTATCCTGGTCGCGGTGTCGTTGCCTTCACGGCATGGTTTGTACAAGAGGAAAAAATATTTATTATCCTCACCGCCCGATGGCACCACTATCGCAGGAGAAATAAATTATCGTTAGGTACAAGACAACACATCTTCGAACTCATCACATTTCGAAGGCCATAAGAGGACATCTGGTTTTTGGCTTCAAACTTTGACAACCGCGGCACTCCAACTAGAAAGCCTTAACTTACTTCACATCTGGACTCTTAGCTTTGTTTTGACTGCTTGTGGATGTGGGCGTATCCGCGCCGTCGCCACGGCCAAATGTGTCGAATTAGGCTACGAACTGCTGCCCCATCCACCGTACTCCTCAAATTTGGCCCCTTGCGACTTGTTTTCGTTTCCAAACTTGAAAAGTCACTCACCGAGCAGAAATGTCCAATGAGGATTATCGGCGCCACGAAGGCCTACTTTGCAGACCTCCAGAAAACGTATTTTTTAGACGGGTTAAAGAAGTTGGTGCATCGTTGGGTCAATTGCAGCGAGCTAGTAGGACACTATCTTGAGAAATAAATCGCCACTTTTCGAAAATTTTTATTTTTTTTGGAGGCTCACCTCTTGGAGAAGTAACATACTTCTTTTAACCACTTAAAATACCAATGTTTCGTTTAATCCAATCAATATGTGTCAACTGCAACACACAACAATTATTGATTGTCTCTGAAAGTCGCAGTATCAATAATTGTTGGTAAAATCTTATTTATGGACACAAGGTTATAATCAATAATTTATTTTTTATGGACAACACGTCGTATACGTATTATTATTTAACGATACCAAACCAAGAATAAACCACATCCTGCCTCGAATCAGGCTGAACACCCATACGCAAAGGTCCAGTCGCTTAATAATATCCTTTGAAGCATTAATATTCAATTCAGCGCCAAAGAGCCCAGCACATTTCCACCCCCTTTTCAGTCCGCAGACCATTTTAAAGACTGCCTTTTTTCCGTTTTTAATTTTCCAGGCTGCTTCACTGCGTATCTTTATCCACCATCTTCATGCACGTGCATTTATTTTTAGCATCCTTCGTCAATATTAAGTGAGTTTTGAAAGTGATGAGGTTTTTACATGCAAACACTTGAGGAAAAATCGATACTCGCCATCAGTCTGACTGTACATTGATGCGTTGAAATCGCTTTGGCCGACTTTAAAGCCGTCAAAGTGAATTTAAATGAGTTACTGGCAGAGTTATGATTACATGTCGCCCTCCGATTTGGGTAACAAAGGAGTGAGGCTCAGCTTTTGATGTCAAATTGTTATTTACTTTCTAGATTATGTATGCATATGGGCAATAGAGTATCCTTTGACGGTTTTTCTTACCCTTTCTCAGCGCCCCAGATATTCAATTACGTTGACGTGGGTTAGGTATAGGCTTTCAACAACTTTCCACTTCCCTCTAAGCTCAAAGGCCACAGCAAACAAGTTCTCAGGCGTTCTCTTTGAGGAACATCATCAGCATTTTCAAACCGTGTGATCCCTGTCCGTCAAAAACAAACAAATAATATCATAAGTGATGCTTCAACGTCATGGAGCGAATGATTAGGTTAGGCTAGGTAAAGGAGTAAACTGGACCCATTGTGATGCCCATGGGTGTTGTTAACCTCCTAATTCCTGCTCGTGGTCTTCAGATGTTTTTGTACTGTCTAGTCCAGCCAGGAAAATAATTCTCCTAGTGTTCTTTGTGGCAATGGCAAAGGAAGCTAGGAGTGTCCTCTAATTCTTCTTCGTTCCCACAGCCTCTGCATATTGTGTCATCTTAGATGATTCTGATCAGTTAGAGATCCGACTACCATCCGCGGCAGCCTTTTGTTGCACTGGAGGATTTTGTCGGTCTTTGCACTGTTGGACTTAGACCAGCATTCGGGAGGTCTTACATTTGGTAAGAGAATTCCACCTTTTCTTAGCTAACTCCATGATTTTGTCATCCACTTTTTTCTTACTGTTTGCAAGAGGTGGATCAATGTATGGGATTGGGATGGATCGGTTTCTACCGTTTTCCTGGTAAGTTCATCCGATGCTACATTGGGGGCTGTGTCCCTATGACCTGGGAGGTCCAGCCTCCAACTCAGCATAGAGTAATCGACAGGTGCGTACCAGGAACCTTAGGCCTCTTCTTGGCACTCTCTGCAGCAGTCTTCGGCATCAAGTGGAAGAAGATCCAGTAGAACCTTCGAGTGGAGTGAATTGCCTCCTGCAGTAAGGTGGCTCCCTCCTAGGCAGTCCGAAACCAGGATAAGAACGCTACGGCCACCAGAGCATCCAGAGTGAATCCTACTAGGGATTTGACACTGTTGCTTAGTTTTAGTGTGTGGGTCGGTTACAACACAACTGGATCAATTTTTTCAGAATCCCGATGACTGCCGTCGTATGTGGCTCTTAAATCGATGAAAAGTTGATGTGTATCGATCTGAAGCTCGAGATTTGCCTGAGTGTGAAAATTTGGTTAACAGTCTTTTTGCCGGGCCGTAAGCCGCAATGGTGCGTGCTGATTAGTTTTTTTTTTATAATTTGCGCGTGCTCAAGGGATTGGTGATACCCTTATATGTCCCGGGTCTAGACACAGCACGGGCCGAAGGTTTAGAGGGAAAAAGGTAGAGGAGGTAGTTGTCTACATTAGTCTTAAATATCTGCGGGTTGTAGTCTGTGGGAAATATTAGGCTGGGAAGAGCATTCCATATTCGTGCAGTGCGGCTGAAGAACGACTCTCTGAATTTAACTGTGCGTCCGAAAGTAGGCTTAAGGGTATACTGATGGGCATTCCTGCCCAGACGGGTATTGCAGGTGAATTCATGGAGAGGAGGTGGCTAGCTCACTTGAGCATGGTTTGTTGAAATAGCGATAAAACACTGACAAGAATAGACGGTATACATATATAGACGGTACGTCGATGTTCGAGCGAGTCTAATGACTCTGCGATATTATTGTCTTCTATACGTTTTATCGCTCGCTTTTGGATTCTATCTAGTAGATGCAGGGTGGACTTGGGGGCACCAGACCAGATATGAGCGTTGTACTTATAAATTAAAGCCAAATCAGAAGGGGTGAAATATTTCTTGCATCGATTAATAACATTTCGCAGCATTTTTAGCGACCTCAAATATGTGATCGTTCCAACTAAGTGTTGTGTTGACGCACATACCAAGGATGGAAAATTTTCCGGTTTCATCGACACAAGCGCCATTCATGGATAATGGCTGATTATCAAGGGTTCGCTTGAGTGACAGCAGACAGCATTGAGTTTTTGAAGCATTGAATTCTACTCTATTGGTTTTCCCCAGTTAATTATGCTGTCAAGATCGGAATTCAATGCTTATGATGTTTTGATGATATATTCAATGCTTAGCATTTGCCGTTTCAATTCTACGGCCGAAGGGCGGGGTCGAGAGTCTTGGAACGAATATGAAAAGCTGAGGGTCCTGTCATCAGCGAAGGAATGGATTGGATTAGACGTAGCAGACAAGAGATCATTTATAAAAATGAGAAAGTCGGAGTCAGAACTGAGCCTTGGGGAACACCAGCATTTATTTGGTGGATATCAGACTTGAACCCATCCAAACCAACTTGAATTGAAAGGTTCGAAAGGTAATTTCTAATCCATAGATACCGTAAGCTTGCATTTTCGACAAAAGAGTTTGATGCCAAACTCTGTCAAATGCTTTAGAAAAATCAAGTGAAACGATCTTGCTTTCGCCTGCATTGTGCAAAGACTGTTTCCACTTTTCTGTCGCTTCCTGTCGCTGCGGAAACCATATTGCCGGTCATTAAGAAGCTTCCGCGATTCAAGATATTTCATGATCTGACGATTAATCAGCGTTTCCATGATCTTAAAAAGAAGGGACGTAAGTGTTATGGGTCGGTACGAGGTGGGCGACGAAGATTCGCGCTTTTTAGGGACGGGCTGGACAAATGCTGTCTTCGATCTGCTCTTAAAGAGACCTAAAGAGTAGGATAGATGACAAAAGCTTACACAGTGGTTCTGCCGGTGCAGAAGAACACCTCTTTAGAAGTATAGGGGGAATACCTTCCGGGCCAGCGGATTTGTGGATGTCGAGATATTTCAGTACTCTTGCAACTGTTCGAGTGCAGAAGTGGATTTGTCCCATGGCGAAATCAACGCTGGCTACAAAATGAGCCGCAAGCAGATTAGCTTTGTCGAAGGAACTGACAGCTAGAATATCATTGTGTCAAATTAACGTGGGAATTGAAGACGATGCAGAATTCTTTATGTTTTTTACAAATTACCCTCATTGTACCCTTGGGACATTGTAGCACTTTGCACTGCTCAAGAGAATTTCACACGACTGATAGTTGCATTGCAGTCATTTCCCGTTTAAACTTGTTCCGGTTTTCCTCAGTAGGGTTGGCTTTGTATGTCTAGAAATTCAACTCTCTCATCCTGATAGCATCCTTACAGCTCGAGTCATACCATGCGTTTGCTTTGGGCTTGTTACTCTTCACTCTATGAGGAATGAAGGCCTCATGCCCAGCAGAAGAATGTTTGTGATCGTGTAAGCAGCGGCATGCACGTCACTATCGAGGAAACATAGTGACCAGTTAAAATTCCTAAAGAAGTTGTTAAGTGCGCTCCAATCGGCTTTCTCGTACAGCCATACTGTTCTTTAAGGAATTTGTTGCGTACTGAAACGGAATTTTAACCAGAGAAAATTAAAATCCGCATTGGCACAGAGGCCGTATTGTGAATTTGCTCACTACGCACGTAAATGGTGAGACCGCGGTGTAAAAAGGAAAGCGGCACCAAGCTATATCCAGGCAGGTTCAAATCCGATACCTCGGTGTTCTCACTTACCTGTGTTTCACTCAGCACCAAGGCAGCTGTTTTGTATCGGGATAGGTGAACATACACAGCGAATAGATTCGCTCTAAGCCCACGCACATTGCTCACATCAACCCTTAAACTTCCCATAAATACCAAAACGGAGATGTAAAAAAAACCAACTCCGACGGCGACTGGTGAAGCAGACAACGGACCAAAGTAAATGCCGAAAAAAGGAAGAAATTGTACTAAAAAAATCTGTGGACAATTTTGCAATTTATTGACTTAGTTTTGAGTAGATACAGTCAAAGCGAAAATGCGCCATATTTTAAAGTTTTCTTCAAGAAGACCTAAAACGCAAGCCAGGTGGCTGAAAATGCAGCTTTGGTTCCATCGATTCCGTTGCGGTTATATCGATTTCAAAGATATCCCACGGTGGAAAAACAAAAAGAAGCTCGATGTATGGTATGCTCGCGTGGTACGAGAAATCATCTTGGACCGAATTTTCATCAGCAAATCACTTCTGAATCGCACTGGTGACGAAAAGTATGACCCACTTACGACAACGTTAAACGAACCCGGTCGTAGTCGAATGGCGGTGAGTCGGCGCAAGCACTAGCTAAGTCAGTATTGACGGCCGTGTTTTTGGCAGGGAATTACTCTGTCAGCAAACCACTTAAATCGAAGCAATGGAAAGTCTGAAATAAGCAATCGCTTTAATGCGGCCAGCATTGGCCCATAAGACAAAAATTGTGTTCATACAGGATAATGCCAGGCCGATGAGTATCGATAGTGACTTGCCGGAAGCCCCGGGAGCTTGGTTGGGAGATCCTCATGCGTCTAGACTTAGTTCCATGTGATTAATACATGTTCCTGTCCATAGCGAACCATTTTACGAGTAAGAAGAGAGCCTTGTGAAGCAAGATAGTAAAATTTTTATTTGAATATTCTTGAAATGACACCAAAATCTCCTTTGAGGAACTCAACGGGTTCTGTCAACCTAACCTTATTAAACACCAATGAATTCAACCATTTTCCGCCATACTTCTCGCCGTCATTACTCGATGTCAACCAATGACGAGAGCTTAGTGAAATCGTATACGCAGCTGACTGTGCCTGTACCATGATGCTGTTTTTGCTTCACTTGACATTCATGTTGTAAGAAATTGTCCACAGTTTGTAAGTGTTTGTGAGCAAATAAGTTGTCAAAAATTAATCGATTACCTGACCTCCTTCTGGACCTATAGAGGTTTGTCGCTGTTCAACATGTTGCCTATAAAATCCTGTCCCGCATACTGTGTGAAAGGCATTTTGCATCGCTAGTACCAGAGTAGCTTCCGTCTCGACATACTGACTGTAGAACAAATCTTCAAACCTACTCTGCTCTCTTTGCTCTATTTCGTTGCTATTTTTTACACAAGTCTCCAGTGAGCATCGCTCCTGCATTCCCTCCATGAATTCTTCAATATTCGTTTCGTCAGGAATACTAATCATAAACTGCTTTCTGTAGCATAGTTAAGTTTAGTCGTTTTTCAGTATTTTCAGTCCATTATGTATCAAAATGTAAGACCAATGTGCTCCGAGCGATTATGCGCCTTGACGTGGTTCTGGAGCTGGGTATGGTCAAGATTGCAACATGACGGTATGGTAACCAAAAGGTAATCAATACCACTTCTGCCACTCTGTTCGGAGAAGCAGCTGGTCAACGTTGAGTTCCTATCCCGGCGAGTTATTCCCACAAAAGCACGATCATCATCTCATCAGCTTGTATTCGCGATCTTAGTATTTCGGTCATTATCCAAATTTCGTGACCATCGGTGAGAGTTGGAACAGTTAATGAGTTGCAAACTGCTAACTTGGCTTTCACGCTAAGCTCGGCCATCCTGATTACAGATCTCCCAAGCTGTGTCAAAGCTGACCGTGCTTGACCAATCCTACAGGAGAGTTCAGTATTACTCCTCCCATCACTCGTGAAGAAGACTCCGAGATACTTTAGCTTCTCCACCTTCTTCAATGGGACTCCAATAACATGTAGAGTGCATTGAACAGGCGTTCTGGATATTACCATAACCTTTGATTTGTCCACATTAATCTTCATCCCAGAATCAGCACATACGGCCACAATCGAGTGCGCGCTGGAGTTCCGTCTGGGAAGATGTGAGGATAACTAAGTCATTCGCAAAAAGAAGATGACCTACCTTCAACTCTCCCAATGTGAAACATTCATCGCCTCGGCTGCTCTGCAACATTCAATCCATATTAACAATGAAAAGGAGAGGTGACAAGACGCATCCTTGATGAAGTCCAACGCCCACGGTGAAAGGTGTCGATTTAGCAAGCCGCACTGCTCATCCCCCATCCTCTATAAAACGTGCTTCCAAAACCTTAGCGTAGACTTTTCTGGGGAGACTTAAGAGGGATATGTCCCCGTAGTTGGTGCAGTCTCTTTTGCCCCCTTCTTAAAAAGAGGGACAATCCTCCCAGTTGGCCAATCGCCAGATGTCTTACCGCGTTTCCAGGCCACCTTAATAACACAAGAGAGCCATAAAACTAAACCTCCCATACTTAAATTCCCACCCTCCCTCAGCCCCTGCGACGGATCAAGGTGCTATGCTGGAGGCCCAGTTTAACAAAAATGCGTCACTAAGACTAGCCGGACACCTTGCGTCCTTCGAATAAGCCTGCCTTATGTGTGCATTACGGAGCACAGGCCAACCTCTCTTCTCTGTTACTCGTGGAATCAAAATCTCATCAAACCAACTCAAAAAAACAACCATCAACACAAAAAGAGGCTCCGAAACCCAGTAAGTCAGGGCCTCCAAACCCTCAGTTAGGAGAAACGGTTTCCAATAAACTGTCAAAATCGGACCAGATTAGGCCCTTCATGTTCACCCCAACTAGTGTAGCCGCTTAAACCGTGGCAATTCAGCTTGTCCTGGTTGAGGTGGAACGAGATACCCGTCCGCGATGTATGCATCTTTACGGATAGCCTGGCAGCAATTAAATTCCGTACATCATTCTCTATAAACTGTAAAATGGCAATAAAGTGTCGCGCATCTTTTGACGAGATATCTGAACAGTTTCACATTCGCCTGTGCTGGGTACCAGGCCAGACATTATGCGAAACTGTGCAGCTGACAGACTCTCAAACAGCCAGATGATGGAACCTCTTGTAGCACATGTACTCTCTTATCCACCTTTAAGTTACAGCTCAACAGTCTCAGTAAACAAAAAGTCAATGCAAGATGGAAGACTCCAAACAAATCTGGGCTCCATTCAATCCAATAAGATCAGATAGCATGATCTCCTTAAATGGATCAAAAATTAGCACTTCAGTGCGAATAATTACCGGACACTGCTTATTAGGTCTACACGCAAAAAGACTAGGACTATGTATTCCCAAATGATTTTTGCAGTAGCTGTCTAGATGAAGAAGAAAAGGAAAGTGTACACGTTTTCTACAGCTGCATACGCCTCGATCAGGAAAAGCAATAATAGGCCTTCCTTGACAATCTAAGTGATCATGGTCAAACACCGGTCAAATCAATTCTGGGATCACGCTGACACAATCTCTTGCGTGTAAAGCCACGTGGGAGCACAACGGGCCTCCTTTGGCCCTTAACCACTTACTACCTAGCTCCCTAAGACCAATGTGGAGAGGTAGCACCTCTCCATAGCTTGACCCCTGCTGTGACTTGACTCTGAGCCTCTAACAAAGCAATTAGATAGCCTGGGCATGGTTGGCATTTACTAATGGACCAGTGCCACTTATACCCCCCTTAAGAGAGTACACCTATATAAGCTCCAAAATGATATTCCCTCTCTCTCTACTCGTATTCTTGGAGAAACGCAAAACGTTTGCCATAAATGGCCACAAGCGTAAACATTTTATTTGCTTTAAAACGCTGTGATAAGTTTTTAAAATTAAGCTTCGACCTTTTTTGAACAAGCAATGACCCGGGGGAATTTCCGAAGTGCTCCTCATTTAAATCCGTACCCTGTTCCCGGCGGGGCATCCGAACAAATACTTGAAATCTGAATATTTAAATTACCCGAGAATATTTCGCCTCAGCTCGAGGCAATTTCCCTCTTAACTGTCGGAAATAACAATTCAACATCAGCTTCTCCAAGTGTCAGGTTCATTTTGTTTAATAAAGAAAACAGAAATAAAAATAAAAAATTGTTGTCGCATTCCTTTGCCAACACAACGCGAGGACACATGCTGTTCCGTGTGCCGACATTGATTCCCTTATTTTGATGTCTAAATCTAAGAACTTTCTCTCTACAGTCGACATCCCTTCGTTCGTGTTTCTCTTCTAGGAATCACTTGAGGGAACAAGTAGAATTTCAATTTAGTCCCCTCGCTTTGAAGGTATGTGTCGACGACGACGTCGTCGGTTGCCAAGACATCGTGAAATATGAAATGCCAGAGGGGAAGGTAAGACGAAGAATAAAACAAAAATTAATTGGGTTTCCACTCAATGGAGCCACTTATATAATTTCTTTAGTTAACTGTGGTTTCTTTTTGGCCAACGTCCAATGAACCTGGTCCGAGTCCGATGGTCCCATTTAATTATAAAACGAAAAGGCGGGTAGCCGCAAAGCTGTACTATGCGAACTATGTGATTTATTAAGTGACCTGAACCGAAAGCATGAAGTTCACTATCCGGTAAAATTGAGTCTGACCCACAAAGGACTTTCAAGGAATGCCTTTGAGAGGGATACACACTCTATTAAAGCGCAGAGAAATCGTTGGTAGTACGTTTTGATTAAAGTTAAATTAAGAAGAAAATGTTCACTCTATCTCTCTCTCTCTCTCTCTCTCTGATATCGCTTTTTTGAAAGGAATTGCGTTTGGATCTAAGGACAATTTATGCAACGGTATGACGGTATGACACTTCCCTAGAAAAATGACGAATTGTCAAAATTGTCATGTTTTTTTTAATTACAAACATGCTGAAAATAATTTTTCTGTTGATGCTTGCGGAAGATTCAGGTAAACGTGTAAGAGGCACGTGCAAATTTACACAAGTGATGGGCATAATCGAATGATCCTAAAAATCGATACTTAAGAAATCAATATATTTTAATATCATCTTGTATTGTATTGTATTTTATTTATTAAAATTTTCCGAAGTTCATTTTTTGAAAAATTGTAATCCTTACTAATATTATAAATGCGAAAGTAACTGTCTGTCTTTTTGTTGCACTTTCACGTCGAAACCAATAAACTGATTTTGATGAGATTTGGTAGAGAGATAGATTTGATCTGGGAGATGTCCAGTCCTGGCTCATTAATGCCTTTTCGGATTGAAAAACTGAAAAAAAATGTTTTTTTTAGTAAATTTATCCCTTATTCATTTGAGCTATCAACCATCCTTTTGCATTGTCCTGAAGCTGAGCAATGCTGAAAAGAATGCAACTAATTATCGCTTAAAAATGTCGCATCATTAGAGACCATCGGAAAACAATCAACCAGTGCCAGTGGCAACAATTGACATGGTGTCTGTGTGTGTGGTTCTACACATGCAGTAGCATATATAAATCAAAATTCCAGTGCGTCTCTATTTTAAATCGTAACAAAAACAGAAACCACCCTTCTGGGAAATACTCAATCTGAACATGTTACTGCGTGCTTAAAACTACACACACACACACCATGCCAATGGTCGTCACTGCTGATTGACTGTTGTCGATAGCAGAGATAACCTATAATAGAGATATCCAACTCGATACGATTTTTGTCCCCAGTCTGTGAATACGTGTGAGTTCTTGAGAACAGCCGTGGAACGGCTGATACCTTTCCCCACCTTAGTAATGGGGTGAATTAGAGTTCTTATTTGAAAATTAGCTCGTTATTTGAACGTTTTTTCAAATTTCGGTGTTAAATTTTCAACACAGTATGTAGGGGTAAACGAACGAACAAAGCTTGTGTTCTTGAAGTCGCTTTTTCTAGACAGGAAATACTCTTTGAGCACTGTCAGTGACTCGAAAGAGGTGGAGCCGTGAAATATGAAAGGTGGTAAATTCGGGTATCGAACCTGGAACCGTCTGCGTAGGAGTCGACGCACAAACCCACTACGCCACGGCAATATGCGACTGGTCCGAGCCGTGAATTCTTTCAAATTGTCGATAATACAGATGATTTGAAAAATAATGTCAATCGCGATCTGCAAATAAATATGGGCAATCAAGAATGGTTGTGTGAAAGGGCAACTTTAGCGCCGACAAATGATACGAACAATAGATAGATATAAACGAACAAATTATGTCATTCGTTGAGAGGGATGTTGTTGTGTTGAGTATCTCTTGGTAGACAATGTTATGGACACTGAAGAAGTAACGTCGCCCCCTTTAGAATTTTTGAGTTCTTTAGAATTATCAGGAGTGCCTTCTTATAAGTTGAGGTTAAAAGTTGGTATTCCGGTCCTGTTATTGAGAAACCTTGAGGCACCGATACTATGTAATGGTACACGGTATACATTTAGAAAACACCTGTTTTTTTCCCATGGGTAACTCTATGTGGCGTGCTCACGAGTATCGTTCCCGTAAAATCTTTAAGTTTTTGCAGAGGATGGAAAAACAAAAAATTTAGTTTATAAAAATGTGTTAAAATAAGATATTTACCGTAAATCACGGTAGTTTGCAGTTAGTATGTAGTGTATTGTATTACTCGGAAAATTAGTATCCTAAAAATTAAAAAGGCTACCCAAAGTAACTATTCCACGCGGACGAAGTCGAGGGTAAGAGCTAGTCATTTATAAAGGGTTGTCCAATAAGGACTTGACTGTTTGGTTTTTTAAATAAGTAGAATCAAAAGATTTGTCAATGGAAATCGACTTCGTTCAAATGGCCACCGCGGGCACGTTTGCAGTGGTCGATGCGTTGGACCCAATTTTCAGCGACACATATTTCGGCCGAAACAGACGCTATTTCGAGTTTAATGATGGCTCGGAGTTCTTCCAACGTCGTCGGCTTGTTGGCAGAAACCAATGACCTTACGTAGCCCCTATAGAAAATAGTCAAGCGGTGTTAAATCGCACGAGGAGGCCAATCCCACTGGCCCATTTCTTGAGAAAACACGCTCACCATACTTACTCTTTAATAAATCGATTGTAATGTGTGCTGTGTGGATTGTGGCACCATCTTATTGAAACCACATGTCGTCCAAGTCCTTATATTCCAATTCGGGCCAGAAATAATCGGTAATCATGGCGCGATAACGCAGACCATTCACAGTAATGTGAGGATCGTTATCGTCGACGAAAAAATATGGCCCCATAACGCCGCCATGTCATGCCATGAATTGGTGATTCATGAAGCACATGTGGATTTTCACCCGACCAATAACGCATATTTTGCTTGTTGACGAAAATGAGCTTGGTCGAAAATTGGAGTTAAAGTACTTAAAGTTGCGTTCACCGACTCCGAATTTTGGTAGAAAATTTTTATAATTTGCAAACGTTTCTCGTTCGTGTACTTTACTAAGATGAAAATGTTGATCTTATGAAAGAGTGCGATCATAAATTAAACTTCATTCTTATGCCACATCAACAAAAAGGCGATTCTATCTCTTGCAACAATTATAGAGGTGCATATATCTCTGCTCAACGTCGCCTACAAGTGTCCTGTGTGTACGTCTAAAGCCGTTTTGCACTGCCCTAATCGACACGTACCAGTGCGGCTTCTGGTCGGGCAAATCGGTTATAAACCAAATCATCACAGTAAGGCAAATCCTGGAGAAGACCAGCGAGTTTCAAATCGATACGCACCACCTTCTGATCGTTTTCAATCATCGTACGGAGCTATTCCAGTTCTGATACTTCAGATTTTTATTAAACAATTATTACTTGGATTATCACAATGAGTTGTTACTGATTGTACACAGAAAAATCCATATTATTCTGAAGAAAATACAGTACAAGCGTGGTAGATCCAATATATATCTTGGAAAATAAATTACAAAAAAAAAGTTCGTCGATTTAAGTTTTCATAAAATTGTCTCCATCCCTCGTCAGGGACTACAAGTGGTTGCTGTAAAAAATGGAAACAACCTACGCGCTGTATTTTAGCTTTTCATTGTTTCCCTTTTACCCTCATGCGGTGCCACTATGCAAGACCTACATGTCCTAATGGGCCCTGTTCACCCCATCCACAGTTATGTACATACTTGTCCTCTCTCTTGCACATATTTATACTTGCAGAGTCCCTGGATGGCAACTGGTCCTCATGCGGCACATCAATTAAATCTGAAACTTTTCTGTCTTCTCATAATTATTTTCCTTGAATTCAATTAAACCACACAACCTACTTTATTGAACACTATTAATGTAACCTTAAATTTAACCACGCGGCAGAGGTTCAAGAGTAGACATGCCGTTTAATTTCCCATAATCCAACATGGCTGAATGCTCGCATAAACTATTCTACTTAGCTGGTCCGTAGAGAGTGTAATGCAAAAGGTAGAAGCGGCTAACAGCGAAATAAACGGTCATGGAAATTAATGCTTCCCAGAAGAGTCAGCGATAATTGCTTACCACCAGTATCAAGAGTTGTTTATGATTCCTTTTACAGCGCAATTGGCTATTTGGCCGCAGTTCAACAGAGATTACACAGCGATGTCGGTGGACGGTGGGTACCTGCATCCTCTATCCAAGTCCACTTGGCCACGAAGATTGTAAGGCGGATAAAAAACAACTCAGATAAACAGTCTCCTGCTGGTATTTAGATTTACAGGAGCAATGGTTTGATATCACAGTAAGCATAAGCAAACGAGGCTGAATGCAAAGAGCGGAAGTCGTTTGAGGTTAAATTAAACCGATCAATCGGAAATCAGAAAAATAGAATAAAATAAATGAGAGAGACTGTTATTGAGCATAGGAAAAGGAAATTCAATTCGACTCCAATTCGAGGCAGATTTTTATGACACAAAGCAATAAAGGAGCGCAGGATATTGGTGGATGACGGGTACAGAATAAATGATTTTGGCATTTAACACGTGCCCCTAATGGCTTGCTGTGCACAACAGTTGAGTGCTGATGACTGACAGAGGACGGATTGGCTCAATCAGTACTTTTGGTGATTTATCTACAAGCGGAGGAACGTTCTTTCGTCTAGTCACAAGGTTAAAAGGGCATTCTTGTTCGTGTAATATTCACAGTCTCTATTGGAAATCTGTTGATAACTGAAAGAGCACATTGCAATTGAACTGCATGCAGTCCATTTATCGACTCTGAGCCCCAGTTAGACATTTCAATGAAGAGCGGCAGACTTCTTGTAAGTAATATGGCGGTGCAACCGTCCATGATGGACCTGCGGCTAGGATGAAATGCATCCACTCGTGTTGTGCATGGGATTTTATTTATCCCGAGGGGATGGGACCTACAGGTTTGTTTTGTTACCGTCAGATACAACTTGCGGCGGAGACGCCACATGGTTTCCCCTCCGAATGAAATTATCTTCACCTTTAAAACTGTGACTCGTCAGAGATATCGCAACCATGAAAAGACACGCGCTTTTTCGTTTCGGTATTTTCAATTACAAGACTCTCTCTTAACGTAGTATCTTAACATCTATTACACGGCGAACTTACGTGCTACTTTAATTAATTTAGGAGCTTATCATACTCCATCAATGTGACGAGAAATAATGATGAATACGAGAGCAAACAAAAATAGAAGAAAAACAGGTACAGTGTGTCTTCCCGTCACGGAAACCCCTTTATAACGGACACTTCTCCATACGGGCAATTAGTCATGGCTCCGTCATGAAGATATTCGTATATTTAAATCCCTTCAGAACGGACATCCCTACAGAACGGCCAATCATGATCCCGCCGCTGTCCGCTATAGAAAGGTTTCACTGTCTGATCCCGGAACCCTTCAATTTTGTAATAAAAACATTGCCTAAATGATGAGCGTTAACACCATTAAGCTGAATTAAAATCCTTAGTCGAATAGCTCAACCACACCTCTGTTTTGTATAGGCACGATGGATTTAGTATTAAACTTTCTATACGTCTACGGTAGGTTTTTTTGTTTTTTGGAAAAACATCTGCATTAGGTTTATAGGAAGCGGTGATAAAGAAGAATAGATATGTCAAAAATCGACCTCCCCTGCCCCTTGATTTCATCTGCCAGAGTTTTTTTTTTATACAATCGAGCGTCAGTGAATACCTGTGAGCTCTAGCGAACAGCTGATACCCTTCCCCAACCGTAGTGGTGGGGTGTACCAGAGCTCTTATTTGAAAACTCGCTCTTAATTAGGTAAGATTAGGTAGGGGAGCTGCTAGTGCATTCACCAGCCCAATTAGACCATGTTGGTCCATTGAGATATGCACAGTCAGACTACTACCACTGATTGACCACTCCAGTGACAGTGTCGTTAACTTGATCCCATCGGCAAGAGCAGATTTGAAAACCAGATAAAAGCGTGGTTACTATATTTTCACTGGGATTCGAGCCGGGGCGCCGCTAACCAGGGGCAGACACTCTACCAACTGCGCCATCCAGTCGTTAATCGCTCTTACTTGAACGTTATTTAAAATTTCAGTGTTCAATTATCAAAACAGTTTTGAGGGGTAAACGAACGAACAACGCTTATGTTTATGAAGTCGATTTATTAATTAACTAGATTTCGTACCCGGCTTTGCCCGGGTTTGTTTCTTCAACCGGTACTTTACCTGTAGTGAAAATATAGTTTTTTCAAAATATCCTGAAGAAATGTGTTTAAAATAGTAAAACGCTAAGAAAATTAGCTTTGCTCGGCATTTTTGCGATAATGTGATTACTAAGAAAAATGCTTTTCTCCACATCCGTTGTAGTTGCACTGAAGACGATTTTGAATAAATATTTGTGTGTAGCTGTGTATATGTACATGCATAGATAGTTTGGGTATGACAAAATAAGAAAAGTGCGAAAATGTTTATTCTTTCCTTTTCGTTTGGTGACTCTGGCAGTCGTTCGTATATGTTCGATTGAGACGTAGAAAAAAATGAATGGTTGCACCAAAGCAAAATATGAAAAGTGTGTGTGTATATATGGAAGTTACAACACACTGGGGGATGGTTGATATCCACGACTACGCAACTAGAAATGGTTTCATACCGGATTGATGCAACCACCCTTATTTTGAGAATTTTATTCCCGTTTAAGAAGTGCTCGTAACTTCTGAACCGTGTGTCGTACCGACTTAAAAATTGTCACATTCAGCATCTAAATTTTAGAATGATTTTTGTTAAAAAATTTCAGAGCTCTGCGACGTGTAGTTTCGGAGCCTTTGTCGGTCAGACACACAAACTTTCTGCTTTATAGTTAAGATTATTTTCTCAAATGGGAATTTTTATAAGCTACAGTCAGAGGTACTAACACAAAATGAATGAATACACTACATTATACAATAATAATGACCTTCCTTGCTCAGTTTACTTCTAACAAAAATAGAGATGGAAATAAATTGCTAATTTTGACAAACATTTTTAACGCATTAGTTATAGTTGCAATATCTAGCCAATGTTCTTAAAAAATTATGTATGTTGAGTTCGTGAGTTACGAATGAAGGATATAGAATTGAATTATTTTTTGAGTTAATTTGTCTAGTTTTATACCATACCTGACATATGAATTAAATTGGGGCAACTTGTTGCTGTAAAATGGGCATTGCATTACATTTTTATTCACCCATATTACAAAATAAGTAATTAATATAGGTACATTAGAAAATACCAGTCATATTGTGAACATCCTCCGTACAACAAATATGATCGTGGGAAAATTTACGAATCTGTCGGTACTTTCCCACTAAATTTTCACGAATCTCTCGCAATTTTATCACAAACCCCACGAATCTCTCGCAATTACGTGTAAGATGCATGGCTTTTGTAAAAGTATGTGTGAAATACAAGGGAATACCACTACTCTTAAATTTTTCTTCGGTGTGGACTAGGGGCCGAAGTTGGATATGTCTTTACTTCACTATCTCTGAAAGGAAGACCTCAGCAACCACAACCACTTCTCAGCAACCACACAGGTGGGGAAGGACCTCAACCAAATGACCGTGCGAAATTGAAAACGGCCACCCAGAGATCGCTCTAGTTGGAGAAGCTTGTTTGTTGAGGTCCAGGAAGAAGAAGATATACTTTCTCTTTTCTTCATTTACCTTAAGCCAGATCATTTCATCTGTTCTCCAATCTCCATTACTTCATCAGTATCAGACTGAATGAACCACAAGAACTTGTCAAAATCCGGTGAAGGTTTCAAACGGCGGAAGTCCTTGACCTGAACTGCCTGGTGCATCGCTTACCAATAACTCTATGCGGTAATATCTGTCAATCCAATTGTCAGATGACATGCTGTCAGTGTAATTGTTTTTTTATATTTATTCTTAAACTTTGGCAATTCACAATTTAGTCTTAAAAAAATTCAACGGAATGAATAGATATCCACTGAGGCATTTCATTGAGATTTATAATAGATTGTAAAAAAAAGGATTTAAGATAGATTATGTCGGAGCCGATTTGATGTCGTTAAAGGTGGAGAATAAATTGAAATTTGATAGTCTTCCTTAACTTGTTTGTAATCAATTCAGTTTAAGGTCGTACGTAAGGACGAACCATAACCCAGTAACACTTCCTGTTTTCTCTACCAATCCAAGGACCATCTTCTTGTATTTTTAGATAAACAGTCAATTCCCAACGGATTGTGCTTCTATAATGCCTTTCACATCCGTAATATGAAGAATCCTACGAAATGTAATTGAAAAGATTTCACTTTTAAGAAAGGACTATCCCGCAGTAGAGCGTTAAAAAGAAAAAACTTTATGAATTTCCGCAAAAAGGCGAACGGACTCCGGCCTCTAGAGCGGGCGTAAGTCCCCGAAATACAGGTGCTCTAGAGAAGAGAGAAAAACGAATAAGCATTTATTTTCCCCCTTTGTGTTTGATTACTTTTTCTCGGCGCTGTTGAAGTGAGTGAAAAGGAGGGCCAAGCAACTGTTGCTATGGGCCCTCCAATCATATTGTCAATGTGAAGAGTGGGTTTTGTTGAAGGTTAAAAATGAGAAAGTATAATGATGAAGAGGCGAACAAGATGAGCTCGTACAGAGTTTATTTTTAGACGTTGTATTACATTATTACATTCCACCCCTTTGTGGTGCCATTGAACTAACGTATTGTGCGGCATTTTCGTTTCAATGGAGCATGAAAAGGGTTAACTCGAAGGGGATCCTGTATCCGGTTGTATCGAACCGTATTCATTCGGATATTCAAAGAAATGAGAACAATAGCCTTTTGATTCATTCAAAATGGAAAACGTTACCTTCGATAAGAGAGCGGGGACTTTGTGGGATTGAATATCTTGATTTATGAACATTGTCATTTTCGAATAAATAAGGCGGTATGCTGTGCCTTCATTTGAATTAAATTCAGTTCGTTATTTGAATATGCCGGATTACTGGGAACTTCTGAGGGAATAAGAAATTGTGTGATTTTGGGAGCTTTTGTCAAATTTTCAAAGCGACAAGACAGAAGATCCGTGGTACAAGTACAAATCAATTTCTTGGTTGTTGATAATGCATGTTCCGTCCATGACCTGTGAGCTTTAGATGTCGGATAGTCGGAAGCCTAACTTAGGATATGTTCTAGTTGCGGACAGCTGGAAGACAGGCGTCACACTTATGCCAGCATAGCCCTTTGCGCTACCACGTGGATCCGTTTGATCATGTACCGCAAACCAGTAAGTGCTTTTGATACAAAGTTTGACAAGACTGACTGTGATACTTCTTAGTCCGTGAAACTAGGTGGCTTCTAGGCTCTCTTCGCGAGGATGAAGCCTTTCTAGTGTAAGTAAGTAGGAGTTCACTCATCGATACGTTTCACAATAGAGAACACCGCTGTGTGATGTACTCGCTTGAAGCTTATCGCCCTTTTGATAGAAGGAGGTGAATAAAAGAAAGCTTTTGGACTTTTTGATACCGAGCCTGTTGAGAGTTAGGTTATTGCTTTGGGTTCGATATTGTTCAAGGCGCTCTCGAGGTAGTAGGGGTGAATTCCTTGTGCTCGAGAGATTTTTCTTTTAAGCCTGTTGAAGAGTACAGGGCTGTTTCCAAAGTTTTACCATTGTTGTAGGCAGAGCGTAACCTGTTCGATACCCGAATCAACCACCTATCATAATTCACGGTTCCACCTCTTTCGAGTTACTGACAATGCTCAAAGTGTATTCCTGTCTAGAAAAAGCTTCTCAATTTCGCCGTTAGGAGTCGGCATTAAAGGAAGGAGTAGATACCATCCACTCGTGAAGGAACAATAGCACGCACAACACGAGTGGTTGCTGCAGATGCTAGGCCTAGGTCCCTCTCGGACTGTCGCGTCACCCATATTATTACTATTACTATTGTAGGCATGCTGGAAGATCGACATGTTGTATATGACAGTCTGTCTGATGTGCATATCAATTAGTTTCTCTAGTGTCTTAAATTGAAAGGATGATTGACTTGTATGTTTTAGATCCTTTGACTTTCTTGATCCTTAAGACGCGAATGAGTGAGAAACGGGAAACACAATATTAATGTTGATGGGATCTTTCAAATATCTCCTTTCTGCAATACATTCAATTATAGGCCAACAACTGATAATGTAAGGTTTGATATCGTTTGATAGTATCACTTCAGAAAAACCCAATGTTGGAAGTTTTGAAGGTTATGGCGTGTCCTCTTAATATCGTGCGTCGATAAGCTTTATCGACCAAAGACATAGACTACAGATGTTATATATATATATATCCCAGATAACTGTGTTTCATCTAACAGTGACAGATGAAATATATTAAAGACTGTCCGCTCTCTTTCTCCCGTTGTCGATCCCCCTCCTATTTGCAAATGTGCACGTGTGCATAAGGCAAAGTGCCTGATTTTGAGTCATTAAAATGCACACTTTTTTCCGACTAAAACTGATCAATGATGACGATCTCTTCTTGCACAGCGTTGACCATAGTGCCCTTGCTATTAATCCTACGCGCAAACCAAGCTGTCGAGTTCTGGGTCCATCCAGAGCTTCGTTATCCAATTTTTGCCTAAAGGAGCTGTAGTGCATATGCTGTAGATATGTATCGAGCGAGTTGCGTTGTAAACTGACCACCGACAAGTGCGGATGTACAGGCGAACCGACACTTCGGAAGCCCAGCGACGTATATGCAAAGCAACTGCCAGAGATTCTCCAAGCTATGTTCCATTCTCTGGAAAACGTGTATAAAAAGGAACTGAATGCACACAACCTCAAATCCCTCCCAAATCGTGTAGGGACCCAGGCAGTGGGGTTACAAGGGGCAGCATGTCTTCACATACCGATTCCATTGTTCATTGTAGTAATTCATAAAATTGACATAGTGCCAAATTTGTTGTAAGAGCCTAATGACAGTTTCAAAACCGTCATTACACCAAATTTTTTTCAAATTTGGCAGATGTCATTGTCCTTTTGAGACGATGTCACGGTCGACACGAAATATACAATAAAACCTAGTATAATACGGACTTTATTCGAGTGCATGTGCAGTAGTCACAGCCCACAATTCGCAACAGGACAATACAACAGAGCTTCGAAAAATAATTGTTGAACATAAAAGAGTCGCGAAGAAATTTCGAAAATTATTAAGGTAGCTCCAGAGACAATTAGAAATATTATTAAAAATTTCCAGAAGGAGAACAGAATTCTGAACAAGCTTACAATCAGTTCCAAGATATTGTTCTCCAAACAATATGAACGGAGGATTGTGAACCAGTCTATGAAAAATCCTTTTCTAAACTTATTTACATTCCCTGCAATACAATGCAGTTAACTAAGACCAGATGCTGAGTAAACATCCTAGATCCAGTGCCCTAACTAAGGCGGTGCCAGCGGTGCCCAGGCACAGGTCGTAGGCCCAGGAGAGAGCAAAAGTAACCACGACCAATTTGAATTGCACGCATACAAAGGTGCAAATGGGAAATAGTTTTATTTGCAGATGAATGTAAATTCAACCTCTTTGGATCAAACGGAAGGACACACGTTTTGAGAAAGCCAAGCATTTTCACATAAAATAAATATTGACTTAAATGGGTCATTTTTACTGGGAACCACTGTGTGTAGATCAGATGAGAATGGTGTGTAAAAGAAGGTGCGGTTACCCTAGAGCGTGTTCATGAGTCGGTTCTCTGCAGACCACTATCCATACTTCTAGCTGTTCAGAGAGGTGTAGAATTTAACTGAGTCTGGCAGAATCTCTAGAAGTGTCAGAAAAGAAGCAAAAATAAAATTTGTTCGGTCATACGAAGGGATCGGGCATTGTTGAATAGCCTCCTGAGGTTCATATTTAATAAATATTTCCCTTAAATAAAAATTATCCCTTGCCCCGATCGACTCGAGGAGAGAGTGGCCAACAAACGAGTGAATCAGAGAGGACATACATTGGGAATCGTCTTTGGATCACGAAAGGACACGGTCGGTGGGTTGCCCCTGCTTGGCATTCTCCTTGGTAATATCTGGAAGGCCTGGCAGTAGCACCGAACCAACTCGTTGGCCCAGCCCACCCAGCCAGTCACCCAACTTAAGTCTTCTCAGTATCTAACACATAATTTGAAGTTCAACTCTGCAACTGACTGTTCCATTCAGATCATTTTAAATTTAATCCAATTTTTGTCAGGACACTAAAATGTACTTGACACCGAGCTTGTGTTCATTGAAGCACAAACACTTGGCATATCTTACATTCACTTCATTAAACTTGCGAACAAACCGACTTGTCATAGATCACTTAAGCCACTCAAAAACATGTGCCCCCAGTGACACGTCAAATACCACATTTTGCGGGTGTGCCTGTTGACAAGAATTCACGTAAGCTGGCTGTAAGTCAAGACTCCTACTCACACTAATTTTCCGACTCCCTATTGATTACTGCCTTGCTTATGTCTTACTTGGCAAAATTGTTTACCATCCAACGCAACGGAATAATTTATTAACCACAATTATGTGTCTATCACTGGCAATGAACTCTGCCCCACAGCCAAACCACAGCCCTTTCCAAGAGGACTGTCAAAGAAATCCTTTACATAAACTTTATCACCAAGCACACATACCGAAGCACCGCACAAAACGTAGTTTGTGGCCCGACCATGTTTAGGTTTGCGATTGTGAACGGAGATTTTGTGTGTATTCCTTGATTATAATCAGTAATCCTCTTAAGTTGATGACGGCTTCATGCTGTTTCAATGAATTTTTCTTTTCCGATGGGCTAATTGCCATTACAGACAGGGATGTTGAAAGGACTGAATTAATTTTCTCATCAACAGGCACTGGGAATGGGGTCTGGGGAGTGTGGACTTCTTGCATGCTTTTTTTTATTTCTTATTCATTGAATTTGAGACTTTTTGGGATCTGTCATATGCACACTGGGTTTTCATTTTGAGTACCCTTCGTCTGGATGAAAATTAATATTCCTCTGAAAACATTTATGCAAATGCGAAGAAAGGAAAGAAGTATCAAGTGTCAAGTGCGGTGAAAGAAACCGCTTCTTAGGCAGGTCTGGTCGCAGAATTTAAGAATCTTGGCATTTACTTGAATTTTTTTGTTTCTGGTCTAGAGGACTAAGACCTGAACGAATTTAAGAATTGATTCTGTACAGCGCTGCATGGAGATGGAGCAGATGGTAGGTACATGATCCAACTTAAAGGCAGCGTTGTGCCGGTTTTTTTGGGGGAATTTCTTACTGGGTTTTTAACACGTAAAAAACAAATGTGTAAAAACAAATGATGAATGTAAGAAAAATTTAAAAATTAAAAAATAAAAGCAAACTGAATTTATTGAAAAAAACAGGACACTTTGAATTCTCTTAATTGTCTCACAGCAATTTTTAATTTAATGTTTCACACGCATCGTCATCAAATTCAAAGGGTCCCGATGAAGCTGGCATGTTATAGTACAATAGTATAAAAAGCGGTCGTACGACAGGAGCAATATCATAAGCACTTATGTAATCAATACACCTCTCACTAGAAAAACGACGATAAAACATGTATTGCGATATCCACCGGAACTACGAGAATTACTAAGAGAGAAACGTAAAGCTCGTAAGAAATGGCAGCAGACCCGTGCGCCGCAGCATAAAACACGCATCAACCAACTGTCTAAAATTCTAAAAGCGAAAATTAAGTCGTTTAAAAATAATAAACTCAATGCCTATTTAACAGGCTTGTCAGCGAAAAAGATATCAACTGCCTACTCTGGAAAGCAGCCAACGCTTTAAGAAAACCCCAACCACATGCGGGCCCAATTCGGAAAAACCATCACGAGTGGGCCAAAGACGATAAAGATAAAGCAGATCTCTTCGCAGATCATTTGGAAGCAACGTTTAAATCACGCGATGGACAATCACCTCCTGTATGTAAAACCCCAACAAGCAAAACGTCTTATGGACCAATTTCAGTTTTTCCGACAATGTCTAAAGTGTTCGAACGAATATTTCTTACACATTTAAGCCCGGTTGTAGAAGAAAGACGACTTTTTCTTAACCACCAGTTCGGTTTTAGAAGCAAACATTCATAACTATAGCATAACCGATGCTATAGAAAAATCGTTTGAACAAAAGCAAGTCTGCTCAGCTGTATTTCTCGACGTTTCTCAAGCCTTTGACAAGGTTTGGCGCGAAGGCTTCAATTATAAGCTTCAACAATTCCTCCCGAGAAAACTTTGCACAATTTTATCGAACTATCTATCGGATAGAATCTTCCGTGTGAAATATGGCAAAGAATACTCCCTATTAAAATCTATACAAGCTGGAGTACCACAAGGAAGTGGTCCCCTCCTTTACTTATTGTATAGCAGCGATATACCGCAGGACGTAGGCACATTTGCTGACGACACCGCCATTTTGGTAACTGCCAAAACGGTCGAAGAATCAACTAGAAAATTGCAATGATACACGAATGGACGAGCACTCAGCGAGTTGAGCTTAACGAAGCTAAATCCGTTCATATAAATTTTACGTATAAAAACGTGAATAACTTGCCTGTTTTTATAAATAATGTTCAAATACCCTTCGGCAATGAAGCGACATACCTCGGAATGACTCGGATGTAAAGCTTAAATGGAAGGAGCACGTCAAAAGGAACGTGAGGAGCTCCAATTAAGATACAAATACATGTACTGGCTTATGAGAAAATATTCCAAGCTAAGTACTGACAACAAATTGCAAAAACATACTACAAACTTTTCAAAATAAAGTGCTAAGGGCCACCGAAATAACGATATCCACAGACATCTTGGAATTTCATCAGTCCAAGATGGAGTTACGAATTTTGCTCTTAATCATAAGCGTCGCCTGGAAAGGCACATGAATCATAAACCAAAACTTCCAATTCTTCTTCAAAGGACTTCAAGGACTAGCACGGTGAATTCAACCCGCGCTTAGCTGCGGTGTTAGCAAGAACTCTCAATTGAGAATCTCTTGCCAACTATTAATGACATTTTAGGAATGCTATTTGAAAACTGATAGTGTGTAGCCTCACTTACTTCAAGTGGTCATGCTGTGTATTGAACGAAGGACGCAATGGACCAACGTTGTCTAAACGGGCTGTTAAATTCATTAGCAGCACCCTCCTCCCTAACCTAACCTAAGGTAAGGCAAAACCTCTTGGACATTCAAAGTGCCCATAATGGCTTATAGCCCATCCACAAAAACTAGTCCTTCAGTTCGTATCGTCGATAATATCGTGGCCAACAAGCACCGCCTGACAAGCCAATAAGTCGTTTGGTGTCGAGTTTAGTTCTACACGAATTTAGTGGTTTGTCATCCCGAGTTAAAAAAAAGCCCGAATTAACCCGGGTTTCACCTAAACCGACTCAAACCGAGAAACATTTAATTCAAACCGAATTGGCAAAACCGACGAAACGAACCGAATACATAAAAAAACTATAGACGGTACAACCGCTGTGAGCATATAATGCCGAACTGAAACCAACCCCATATCGAATTAGACAATATAAATCGATTCGCCTTATTCCATGTTGGTTCGGGTCGTAGCCACCACAGCAGGCTGCAGCATCGCTAACTTTTCGCGAATTGTGTGCTTTGTATGTATGAATAATATTCTCTCTTTTTTGTGTGTCGTGTGAAAGCAAGTAAGTTGCGTTGCTACGTGCGAGTAGAAGACAATACGAAGAGAGATAGAAGAGAACAGAGAAAAATTTAAACAATTTGCACACACACAGTCGGTATTGGCTTGGCTACCCCGTTCCCCTATCGTTTCCCTTGCTAACACAATCGTATAGAACACCGAAACAAAATCGAATTAGACAATACAACTCGACTTGCCCAATACCATAATCCATATTTTTTGTTTTCGGTTCATCATCAAACCGAGTTTGTCTACCCGGGTTCAACTCGGTCTGTTTCTATTTTAAACCGGTTTAACTCGGTTTGTAAAACTTTAGTTTGGCACAGCACTAGTAGATACCAATATCCGTGTAGAACTAAACTGGCATTCCGGTCGGTTTTCAGCCGTTTTTCCACATCATCTACTGACTGCCAACTTTTGGGTTGGCACAGCACTAGTAGATACCCAAAATGCCAAACCGGCCCTGTTAGACCTTCCGATGACTTCTGCGCACGTTTGGTGATATCTTCTTCGAATCCGAGACTTTAGAAAGCGTATCGCCATGGCGTTCAAAAAAAATCACAACACACAAAACATCCTAATCAAATGATTGCGGCGGTAAGAGGGCGAGTGAGTATGTGCAGCAATTGACTCAAAGAATATTGCCAACAGACCGTCCACGTTGCATTTGGTGAACAGGGAATCTGTACGAGATACATGAAATGTAAGAGAACAATAGCATGCATAATCGGTACTCATTGCCTACTCATAGCCAACCAAGACGTTCAGTGCTTCAGCCCTTTCTACCGGGTCTACTCTAAAATATCCAAATTTAGTATCTTTCTCCGTGGCATTTATTCATTTTGTATCACAAAATATAATTTAAATCTTAATCGTTTTATGCGCTTTCCTCCCATCCCACAGGCCACTAAAATTTCAAGCCACCTTAATTACTCCATGAGCTGCTGCCATTTTTGGAGAAGAAATCGAATTATTCCTACACCCGGATAATCCCGAATCTGTTTACGTCTCTAATTTAATTCGACCTTCAATAATTAAGTTACGTGGGCTGACGTTGAACTTTCCGAACGCAAAAAGGCCATCAAGGACTTTAAACGACGATGCCGAAAACAATTCGAAAATCTCATCTATTAACAGCTCATCGAAGGGAAGTCAAGCGGGTAGCTAGCGGCGGAAATAATTCGTTCACTCAAATTTGGAGCGTGATATGTTTGGGCGCTCTTGGAACAAGAAATTGTTTTGGAACTGTTGCCTCATAAGGCATTGCCACAGAAACTCGTCAGCTACTGATAGAGGATGATGTGGGAGGCTGAGCTATTTTTGGCGGCCTTGAATTTTGTGGGGATCAACGAAAAATTTTGGCAAGTGGTCATGGGGATATGTGCTCCCAGCAGAGAATCTAAGGTTTTGGTCTATATCCAGAAGGAAGATTTATTTTTCGAAACAAAAACATTTCACATCAAAAGTTCGACAAATAAGACTGTCAAGAGTATTGTGAAGGCAATTCAACCACGAACTGTGCGGGCTGTACAGCGGCATGAGCCTAGTAAGGCGTCTACGGATTTAACGCCTAAGATGGCTGGGCCATTAAGAGCGTATGGACAACACTGCTCCAGCCCGAAGAGTCTTCGACTCCGAACATGTGGGACAACGCAATAGAGGACGCCCACGGCTATAGGTGAAGTAAAGTGGCCAGTTAAATCCCCTATTAGCTTGCTTATGCTCTCTACTCTGACCTAAGTGTGACTGCTATTCTTGACAGTCAGCCACCCTAACCTAACCGGCTTAATTTTCCCGGGATTCTGCATTCAGTCATAGCTTCCTGTAGTTCCTTGCGATGAATGCTGTCGTATGCGGCTTTTAAGTCGATGAAAAAGTGGTGCGTATCGATGTGAAACTCGCTGGTCCTCTCGAGGATTTGCCTTAATGTGAAAATTTGGTCTATAGTCGATTTGCCGTGCGCTGCAAATGGCTTTAGACGTTCGCAAGTAGTTAAAATTGTACTGAATCAAAAGAATATGTACTCAATCAGTTATTCAATGTTCTCATACCGATTAAACATGGCACACCCTTTACACTTCCACGGGAGCTTATATTTATATCGATCCAGCGCCCACAGTCTGGGACAAAAGATAACGACTGTTTGTCACAGTTTGTCTGCCTTTCCACGCGTTTGACAACCTCTGCTTCAAAGGATCCAGTCACCCTTCACATGAACTCAGTCAGTCGTAGTGTATGAATCCGAAAGGTGGCGGAGAAGAAGAACTGGTGGTACTATGGCTGACTAGTTCGCCCGTGTCACTCTCTTCATGGTCCGGCACCAAGCACAGGTGAATGTTGAATTGTACCTTCATTGTATCGTCTTCATGGGATTTATAACAGCTTATTCACACTAGAGAGAGACTAATTCCAAACATTTCATTGCCACCTGCCTGTCGATGACAATACAAATGTCACGTGTGGGCACATATTACGTCAGAAGTGTGGCTTATGTCATAATCCCCGCCTGAAACACGTTACAGTGAATACGGAGGCGAAATGAGTAGACTAATATTTAGTTTAATTGAGACATCGCCCCCTTGCGGGGTTTTGTACGAACTCCTCAAAGGAATTAACTCTACGAAATTCGGTATCATTATAGTTCCAAAATTTCTGTTGCGAAGTAATTTCGGCGCGTGTGGTCATTGTTCTCAGGAAGGATTGTGGTTTGTTGACGAGTTGTGATGGGCGTTCGCTGTCTGAATCAAGGGGATTAAGTTGAATAGAGTATCAAGGGCATCAGAGGGCCAGTACACATACACACTTGTATCTTAACCTTCCTAGAAACGTTTAGGGTGTGATTATGTCTGAAGTGAACAATTAGACCAAGACCATAACCATACATAAGTACACCTAATTTAAGAGTAGGTTAAGTGTATCATTTCATACTTGTTCTACTATACTATGCCACTGGAACAGATCATATTGACATAATCAGAAATGCGAGACTACCAACGCATACAGATGATACAGCACCTGCTTTAGACTTCGAAAAACAGACGAGGGTACCGGATCAGGAGTATAAGAGGCATCGTCGGACATATCCCTTTCCCTGTCTCTTCGACTGCACGACCATTGTAGTGTATTCCAGGCAGAAGTTAAAACTATTCAGTGTTAAGAAGAAAATGTATAAAATTATGCAATGAACTCAAGAATGAAATTCCGCTTTGTCATGATATGTAGTAGGTATCATCATATCGCAATAAGTTCAACTCAGTTAAGGGAAATTTAAAACAAGAATGGCTATTAGCTAACAGTATGCTGAATTAATCGTCCAGTTCAATCTTACAATAGCTGATGCTTTTATCAACAAACTTCTCCCCTACAACCGACTTGTTCCATATGTCCGTCTATCTGTGGATGTCTTAAGACATTTCAATGTAACAGTTTTGTCTTTGAACCAATAAATCCTATTGAAATTTTAGAAAATAAAGTCGTTGGTAGTCTAGTTTCAGTTTCTAAGTAAAGTATTCGAAAAACTTGTGAAAAATAGAATAGTGAAATATTTAGATAAAACAAAATTTTTTAGTCCGGTCCAATTTGGATTTCAAAAAGGAAAATCCACGGATGATGCTCTTTTGAAGTGTTGCTCTGAGGTTTATTTATCGACATAACCAAAGCGTTCTATATGGTAAATCACAATTTCTTATTGAAAAAAATTGGAGAAAGCAGGATTCCGTGGTTTCATGCTAAAAAAGTTCAGGTCACATCTTGGAAATAGGTCCCAGAGAGTGAAGTTAGATGGGATTAGAAGCGAAAAAACGTGTTAATCTAAGCGTACCTCAGGGTTCTGTATTAGGACTATTCGATCTGAATTTCAAAGGCACACTAACTGCTTTTGCCGATGATATAGGTTTTTCTTACCGCCTGAACAATCCTTTAGACTTGGTCTCCGATATAAATTGGGATCTAAACTTGTTATGATATTGGTTTGCTGAACATAACCTAATTATAAGCTCTAAGACTAAAATATTGTTCTAAAACTTGTGCTCGTCGCACAAACTTGATGTTAATATGTACTTGCATGCTCATAAGTGTCAGAGATACAGATGACGCCAACACTAGAGGCACGATCTTCTAGAAGTCCGTACAACTGCTAGCATACGCGGATGACATTGACGTGATTGGCAGAACACAGCGAGCCGTCAATGAGGCGTTTGCTGGTATTGAAGCGGAGGCGGCCAAAATGTATTTAGCGGTGAACGAGGGCAAAACGATCTGTCATCGAGAAAGGACGCACAACATCGACATCATGACGACTTGGCCAAAACGTCACCGCAGTCACAGGCAACTACAACTTCGAGGTAGTGAAGGACTTCGTCTACCTGGGTTCGCAAGTGAACAGTACGAACGACAGCAGTACCGAGATTAAACGCAGAATTACTCCTGCCAAAAATCCCTTCCACTCATGAAAGAACAATAGCCCAACACGAGTGATTGCTGAGAAGCTAGGCCCAGGTCCATATCTTTCTCTTGTATCGTGAAAATATATGAAATAAATTAAAAAAATAGAAGTGGGACTGCCACTGGCAAATAATAAGGACACCCTTTTACTTACAGATGCCTTCGACTCCGAAAATCGGAGATTGATGGAATTAGATAGATACATGTAGGACTTCGAGG
Organism: Eristalis intricaria; assembly: GCA_964034865.1. Lineage (NCBI taxonomy): Eukaryota > Metazoa > Arthropoda > Insecta > Diptera > Syrphidae > Eristalis > Eristalis intricaria. The sequence goes on from OZ035875.1 coordinate 35,746,435, forward strand.
CTTATTTGGCCCTCAGTAAATCCGAACAAAACAAATGCACTGCTAAGACTAAACTGGAATGTAATAGGGAACGTAGTGTTAGTTATCACCGGCTACTGCCGTCTCGGTATCCATGCGAGAAGAATGGGTGCTCCCCACAACGACTACTGCAGAAGCTGTAGAGACGAGAAGGAGAAAGAAAATACGCTTCACCTCCTCTGCACTCACCTCCACCCCTTGCAAAAACTAGAAATGATATACTAGGCAACTACTTTTTCAGTAGCTAGAGGAAATGTCACACTTTAAGAAACAAGACATAGCAAAGTTTATCAGGAAAAGTAATTGGCTGTAAATCAGCACAGGAGTGGATTCGTCAAAATAGGCCACTAGAATACCATTAGGCAGTCTCCAGGTCTTTTTTTTTAGTGTAGTCCTTTTAAATTAAAGAGGAGCCTGTGTAAAGCATCGGAAGGATCCAACTATGATATAAGTGGGTCACAACTGCTACAGTGGTGGCAATCACCCTAACCTAACCTAACCTATACTATGCCAACTGCAGAAATCCCGAAGGCAGAATAAGCAGTATATTGAAAGAAGAAGATAGTTTCCGAGAAAACGCAGCTGCCGTCTTTCTATGCAACAGTCAACAATTTGGTTGCATCATGATGTGCTGAGTGTCTAAAGACACAATTGACTTTTATAGATAAGTCATTCCATTAAGAAAGATTTCTTGCATGATGTCGTCAGATTTCTCACACCAAGTTAGTTGAGGTCCTGCTTGGAATAATAATAAGATGGGTGACGCAACAGTCCGGGGGCCTGATTTCTATAAGAACCACTGGTTTTATGTGTGCTTTAATTCTTTCACTGCGAACGGAAGACAAAGAGCGAATTACTTAGAAGCTTTTTCTAGACAGGAATAATCTATGAGCATTGTTAGTTACTCGAGAGGGTTGGAGCCGTCAATCGGAAAGTTGCTCCTGCCGGGAATCGAACCTAGGCATCCAGAGTAGGAGTCGAAATAGCTAGTTACGGCGTCTACTTGCAAACGCCACCTTAAACGTTGCCGTTGTTTGACAACTTCAAGTTGAGGTGGTTATTGAGGTAGGTAGGTAAGGTTAGGTAAGGTAAAGGCGTTGCTAGTTAACTCACCATTACACTTGGACCAGTTTGGTTCGTTGTGGTACCCACAGTCAGACTACTACCAGTGATTGACCGCTCCAGTGAATGTGCAGTTAATTTGATCCCAACGGCAAATGGTGATTGGACCAGATTTGAAAATCAGATAAAAGCGTATTTACTTTGCTTCCACTGGGATTCGAACCGAGGGCTCCGCTAACCAGGGGCAGGCACTCAACCAACTGCGTTGACTGGGTTGAGTAAACCAGGCTAGACGCCTAGGGTGACTGGGTCAGGTGGAGAACTTGTCTCCGACCCGAAGTGTCTTCGACTCTGAATTTGAAAGACAACTCAGCAGAAGACGGCGTGGGGCCGTGGCTTAATGTCCTGCACACATGTGGAGAATGACTTTAATCAGTCTGGTGTGCAGTTGGAGGAAGCTCGTCAGATATGGCACTGACTGGAGAAGGGTGTTGGTTGATGACCGGGATTACCCCGAACACAAGGAATAAGTTGAAACACAAATCCCTTCAGGCCTTCACCTAATATTCCCATTTTCACAACAATCTTATCGATTTGAGAATTCACGACAGAACTATGGCAAAACTTTTCATCTCATCCTTCGAACTATACACATTTTCTTCTTCTGTTAAACTACACTAAGAATCACGTCAATCGAAAGCACAAAAATCAATCGACACGTCTGTAGGCATCTTCAAATGGAGATGTGTACGAACACATTTCCTCTTTTTCCAAGGAAACTGCGGACGTGCTGGGAACCTGTTTAACAAACAATAAACATGTAGTCTATTTAAACGTGTGTGTATATCAAACAAATCAGCACGTTCTACGAGTACACACACATTGAAGAGAAAGCTGAACATTCAACAGTGCTCTCAATGAAATTGAGTACATTTACTGAGGAGCGATGTCTTACATATATACCGATGAAGAAAGAAGCAAAGGAGAACTTTCTCCAGACTCGAAAATAAAGGAAACATTAAGCACATACAAGAATCGGACTGTTACAGTTTCAATAGCACATTTTCAGAGCCGATGCGAAAGGACATAGGAAAGTGCTGCGCAACAGTGGATGGCACAACAGATATGCTTTTACTCAAATAGTGCTTGTCATCCCCCAAGACATGGGATATCTGATTTATGTCGAATTTAGTTTCAATCGACTCAAGTACAGAGTACCCTAGACACTGAGGCAACGAGAGAACGGGTTAATAGCATATCATCTTACAATGGAAATTAAACCTTAGAGGTTACTCTCATCACTGAAGAGTGTCTCATCCCATTGGCACGTGCCGATTTTGTATTTCAAAATAAACCTGACCAGTAAATTATTTTTGCCTTAAAATTCTGCCACTGTTCACGAACGAGAAGCGTTTGAAAATCATTAAAAACGACCACCCCTGCTCAACTTATGAGTGTTTGAAGGCAAAATCGGGAGACAAGATAATGGTGAAAATTGAAAATTGTCTTTACAGTAAAGAATAAACACTAGCAACCTTCCTAGATTTAGAAGGCGCTTTTAACAACGTATTTACTGAAGCAATTCATGCGTCTTTAACGAGTCTGAGTATAGATAATCATATCAGTCAACGGATTATCACGCTAGGGAGTTCTATTATATCGAAAGCAGACAGCAGAAGAACACCTTAAGGCAGCCGTGATCTCACCTCTTCTCTTGCTTATTGACATAAATAAAATACTCTTACAACTATATAGGGAAGGGGTTAAAGTAGTAGCATATGTAGATGACTTGGTGATTCTTGTGTCGGGAGAATTTCCTTCCGTGATCAGAAAGGAACTTTTTTTAAAGAAAGTTTACACCTGGGCTACAAGTTGTGGCCGCAGCATAAATCCAAAGCAAAAAGGGAATGATGCTATTTTTTCAAGAAAAGGAATATATATACCCGCATTTATTGTGATTGGTCTGTTAGTTCGAATTAAACTTTATTACCTGTAAAAGACTACTACGACCACGATATCTAATATCACCCATGCACTATACCTCCCTATACTATATACTTTCAATCTGGCATGTCTATACATACATACGTACAAATTAGATGTGTTTCAGGAGACATGTCCGCGGATCTATGTAGTTCCACCGATATGTTTGGATTGAAGGAAAGCTACATGGTCGCAGAGCTTTGTAGTTCTATCTGACATATTTGGTATATGAACGGCATGTACGGCAGCTTTGCTCTCGCTAAATTAGTCGCCCCCTTTTCAATGTTGTTGGCCAAGGCAAAAGGAATCACACCGATCAAATCACACACTTATTGAAAGAATCTTGCTTAAAAATTCTGCTGTGTGAAAGCAACCTAAAAAACCCCTTTTTTGACAACGAGTGCAGGCAGGCAAATTCAGCGAAGCAAGCAGCATACAAGGCGACGCTGGACAGACGGACGAGAGAGGTTCGTGAGCTCTACGAACTTAAAAGAAGGGAAGAGCACCGGCTTCTCAAAGCATCGGCTCTCTCAGTGTTACGGCAGAAATGACGTCCGAAAGTTCTAACAACGGGTAAAACAACTATTCAATGGATACAAAATTCGGACAGAAGCCTGTCGTGACGCAGAGTGACAACTCGTAGTAGATTCGCAGTCGATACCCAGAATCTGGAAAGATCATTTCTGTAGACTGTTGAACGACGGGGAAGACTCCAATACCGCTGTCAGGCAGAATGTTCCACTCCACGAAATTGACGATGATCGACGAGAGTTCCATCCCCCCGACCTAGTCGATAGCGATATCGAGACAAAAGTCGAATAAAGCTTCTGGTGCACACGGACTGTCTGCGGAACTGTTTAAGGCAGCTGGAGATGAGCTGGTAAAGGACATGCACCAACTCATCTGTAAAATATGGTTGGAGGAAAGCATGCCCGACGAGTGGAACCTCAGTATCGTTTGCCCGATCCACAAGAAAGGAGACCCCTTCAACTGCGCCAACTACCGAGGGATATGTCTACTCATCGCCTATAAGATCCTCTCTGCCGTTTTGTGTGAGCGTATGAAACTATTCGTCAACAACCTGCTAGGTCCTTATCAGTGTGGTTCAGATCGACACCCACCACCTATTCGTCGATTTCAAGGCGGCATATGGGCGATATAAGGTGACGCGCTGTCATGCGACTTTTTCAACAATATTCTTGAGAAGATCGTGCAGAACTCACACGCTAACACAAAAGGCACGATCTCCCAAAAGTCCGTACAATTGCTAGAATACGCGGATGACATTGACGTGATTGGTCGCACAAAGCGAGCAGTCAATGAGGCGTTTGCTGGTATTGAAGCGGAGGTGGCCAAAATATGTGCTGTCATCGAGAAAAGACGCACAACATCGATGACTCGGCCAGAATGTCAGCATAGGCAGCATGTCAGCATAGTTCGAGGTATGGATATTGTACGAACGATACCAGTACCGAGATAAAACGTAGAATTACTCTTGCCAATCGCTGTTTCTTTGGGCTCAAGAGGCAATTGAGTAGTAGAGTCCTCTCTCCAAGGACCAAGCTAACATTATATAACACCTTGATCATCCCTGTCCTGCTCTATGGTGCGGAGGCATGGACAATTTCAAAAGCGGATGAAGAAGCACTTGGTCTTTTCGAGAGAAAAGTTCTGCGTTCAATCTTTGGTCTGTCTGCGTTGATGGTTATTGGAGAAGAAGATTCAACCACGAACTGTGCGAGCTGTACAGCTGCATGAGCTTAGTCAGGCGTCAACGTCTAGGATGGCTGGGACAAGTAGAGCGCATGGACAACACTGCTCCAGCCCGAAGAGTCTTCGACCCCGAATCTGTGGGACAACGTAACAGAGGACGCCCACGGAACCGATGGCGCACCCAGGTGGAGAAGGACCTCAATCGACTTGGTGTGCGCAGTTGAAGACAAATGACTAAAGATCGTGCCAGCTGAAGAGGCTTACTGGTTGAGGCACAGGTCCAACCGGACTGTATCGCCACCATAAGAAGAAGAAGAAAGCAGCCTATGGATATGAAATACGCATGTGAACTATGGGTGCGAAATTTATTCGCCTTGCATTTTTACATTTCATTGAACACGCCGGACATGTTTAAATAAAGTGTGCAGAATGATTGGAACTAGTCCCGACAGTGTACATAGTTATAGGAAATATAGAGGTCCGGAACGATTCAACTCTACCTAAAATATTTCAGTCCTATCTTTACTTACGTATCATTAGCATGGTGGCGGGCTCTCAATACAAAATACAATATTACTAAGCTAAATAAAATGCAAAGAATGCCACGCATAGGGACAACAGACGCCTTAAGGACAACTTCTTCGGATGTCTTGATAGTCATGCTCCATCTATTGCTTATAAACCTCACATAGTGCTGTTAAACTCAGGTAATCTAAGCTATGGACCTCTGATCTATAGCAGGTCACAGCTGTGAAAATGTCGTTGTCGAGCTACGCATTCCAAAGCCTCGGAACCGTTTAATTTACTTAAGAACAAACCACGTCACTTTGCTGTAGGTCTCGCGGTTTTTGAGATATGAGCAAGGTAAGGCAGCATTCATGATTTTTCGTTGTTCGCATGGAACTTTTGACAGCTTATATCTCGAGAACGGTGGGTCCTAAGAAAAATATAACTATACAACATTTTGTAGCTTATGACTTGATGTAGAGGATGGAATTGGAAAATGCACGGACTTATCGTTATATAGGTAAATTTTTGACAATAAAAGGGAAATTTGTTTCTCTGGCGTAAATTGTATGAAATTTTACATCGGCCTTGAAGGAAGGTCGATCTGAATTGTTGACTCGATACCGACCACCAAATGACAGAATGAATTCCAACTTATTATGATTGAAATGAAAAACACGTTGACGTAGTACGGACGACAATATACATTGATTTCATCTCAATTATTGGAAAACTAAATGCCAAGCATTGATTTATCAGCACAAAAATTGTATGCACTTTTGTAATTTTCCTGCGCTATTTTTGATATTTCAAAAAGAAACGCTTAATAAATCGGCCTATGCCCGCACGTATATCGCAAAATCTGCTTTAGACCGGTTGCCGTATCAATTGAGACTATTTATGTTCTGAACGTCGACCCAAGTAATTGCTCCCTATTTCGCCTAGGGATCATAGAAAAACCACCGTACTTCGGTCACCGTAAATCTCTATCCATGCCCCGGATCTACAAAGCCAATCATCAACTTTCGAATAACCACGCCTAAACGGCTTGTAGAATCTCAAAGTGAAATTGAGTTTTTTTTTTTTAACTAGAAGGTATGTAAACGACACCTCCACAACGAAAACAAAACTTGCCACCTTAGGCAAGTTCAGGAAAAAGTTTCTTTTATGTCAGAGTAAAAATACTTTTCGCCACGATGCCTACCCAAGAGCGTAATAATCCTTTTCCACTTTTCAGCAGCAGGTGCCGATAAATTCGTAAACAACCCTAAGCGCAAATGCCGTACCTATTCCTTTCAGAACATAAAAGGAACGCTCAATAGCAGATACAGCCTGAAGTTTTAAATTGGCATTGTTTACGGGATGCTCTGCTGATGCCTTTCCCTATTTACTTTCATGACGGTGCGCGGGGATTTTTTTAACGCAATGGGACTTTAAAACTTCAATTTGTTCCTCTTCAAATCACAAGATGTTTAATTTGATAATGTTCATTTGAAGTAAAGTGCAAATTGATGAGAGATTTGTTCCCGTTTAATATACTTTCACGGGGGTATGAGTTAACGTTCGTGGATTGTTTTCCATTCGAAGTGATGTGTGCCTCCGAGGGAAGCCTTTTGCAGGGACTGAATGCTCCTTTGTTGACGATGACTATACAGAACTTTTGAGACTGGTGTGGCATTTCGATGGTTCATATGGTCAAGGGACAGCCCTTGCTATCTTGGATTATTAATTTTCGTAAAGTTATTTATTTTCTTATTTCTCACAAACAGATGGAGATGATATTTTCTCTCTTCATCTAACGTTAATCCAATTTGCAAAAGAAACACTCGCCAAATCGGTAGACATAACTACGAAGCATGATACTTTAGTTAAATTAAAAGGGACTTGCTCTTAGATCGGGTTATGGTGCCGCCCCATGGATTAACTGGCGAAGTACTCTGATCGCGAGGAAGACAAGAGGCACACCACACCGGGAAGTTCTCTCCCCTCTACTGTGGCTTCTTACAGTCAACGGAATCCTTAAAATCTTCAGGGAGAAAGGCACGCAGACCATATCATCTGCAAATGACCTAGTTATCTTGATAAAAGGTAAATTCCTACCACCCGTCAGTGAACTAATGGAATCTGCATTGAAGGAACTCTCCACGTGGGCAGGACAGAACGGTCTGAATATAAGCCCCCAGAAAACCGATCAGGTCTTGTTCACTAAAAACAGTTTTACTTAGCGTCCAGCTTTTGGTTCCATACAGCAGGACTGGCAAAATAAGATTTTTGTAGAGCATCACGTGAAAAAGAATAGGTTTAATTAGAATGTGTACTCTACAAATGAAGTGATTCACAATGGACCCTAAGGCCTCCGTGTGGTAGTGATGTCCTATCATCACACTTCCCTTCCAAAATCTAACTTAATCGAACCTTGACAGCGAGTTTTTTTTCCAATTGGTATGTTCACTTATGAAAGACGTTCTAAAAGATACCAATCTTCTGACAACAGCACCATTTTCTGAGTTCTTTTAAATTCCTTTCATGATAAGTGTTTCATTCACTGTACTGCATTAGATTACTTATATTTTCAATACTCTTAAGCTTAAAGTCAATTGAATACAAGCCTTTAGAATTCCATATTCACTCAAATCTCATTTTTCAGGCCGATTTCAGACCCGGATTCCCTACAATGGACCATATTTCTAGCCTCTCAAGTATAGCCTGTAAATTTATCGAGACGAAGAACAAACTGTACTCTTGTTTTGTAGACTTTAAAGATGCCTCGGACAAGGTGAACAGACAGGCTTTAATCTACAAGCTGTCTTGTCGAGGTCTGTCGAAGATATTTGTCGCCATGTAGTGTATTAGCAAAACTACGGAGCGTGGGAGGTGCTCTTCGATATGTCTAATATATAATATATATATATATAATAAATATATATATATATATATATATATATATAAAATAAATATAATATATATATATATATAAATAATACTCATCATAACTTGCTTATTAGGTGTTATCTCTGCCATCTTGTGTGCACATCCAATCTTATCGTAGGCAGTTCTGATATGATCACCAGCAAGTGCGGACGAAGGCAAGCTTTGTACATACATTTTCATGAGCCATCAAAATCTAGAGTCTGGGATGGCTACAAAACTCGGAATGATTCGCAACATTAGCAGATGTTCCTCAAGGATGCATTTTAAGCCCAGTACTATTTGCCCTATGCATAAATGAAATTTTGGAACAACTTTGCTATCACAGGCCTAACTGGGAAGGTATTATTATACGCAGATGACTTGGTTTTATTGGCGGAAATCAATAAATTAGTTACCTTTTGTGAGATCTGGTGTCTCCAAACTATCATCATCTTCTGACCAGCATGATCCACTAAAAGGGTCGAGGAGACATCTCCAGGTAACTCCTTTCGCCATCAACTTAAACTCATCAGGAGTTATGCTTGGCGAGGAATTGATACAGCCAATTCCTCAGGTCGGGCAACCGCTTGGTTCGGCCAAGCGGTTGCCTAGGCGATGTCAATTGGCCGCCATCTGATGGAATAGCATTCAAGACACGTCTCGGAAGCAGTGATAATGGCGACATTCGTGCGATGTGAACGAACCATCGAAACATAGCCCTTTCCCTTCTAAGACGCAGCATTCAACGCTTCGCGTACTGCCGTACATGAGAATGTTGGTGCTATGGCAAGAGCATCACTGGAGCCTTTTTCTTTGACATGAGGCTGGGAAGAACGTTTCGGTCAACGGTGGGAGTTAAAGACCCATGTTAACCACCTTTTTTTTTTAACTGAAAATCATGACATGGATTTGGACGACCTTTGTGTCATGCAGGATGGTGCGCAATGCCACACACCCCATGCCATAATCGATATTTTTGAGCACCAAATCCCCAGATCGTGTTATTAGCCATCTTGGCGATGTCAATTGGCCGCCTCGGAGCTGCGATTTGACCACTTTGGACTTTGTTTGTGAGGAACCGTGAAGGAATGATTTTGTGGCAACAATCCGGAAACGATTTAAGCACTTCAGGGTGAGCAATCCGTAAGCTACAACCCGAAACCATCAACATGGTCTTGCAAAACTGGGTTGACGGTATGAGCTGGTGCGAAGCCAGTCGAGGCAGACACTCGAACGACGTTGTATTTCATAATTAATGGGATGGTTTTTCTTACTAATTAAACCATAATATATGGAAACAGTGTAATTTTGTTTATTTTATTCCATTTTTAAAAAGAACCTTGTTTTCGGTCCACCCTGTAGTTCCGAAACAGAGCTTTGCTTGTTAGTAAAACGTTTTTGACGTTGCCTTAATTCACAGATGACGAAGCGCCTTTTTGCCAATGAGGCATGAAAGTTTTCGAAAGCTAACGAGCTTTAACATAAGAGAGTAAATAAAATTCAACCAATCACACATCTATTTGTTCGGAGAAATTTAATACAGTATTAATTTATTCAAAATAAAAGAAACGTATAGGAACATCTAGAAAAAAAAGTATGGGGTACCCACAGGATCTCTTAAATATGAAATAAAATCATGCGAAGGACACACGTATGTTGCGACATATGCTTCCAGTAGACCAAAAACATAACCAGAAGGACATTCGAAATAATGAGATTTACAGAGGCAAACACAAACAGACAGTCTTTAGATTTACATCAAAAAGAGTACAACATGTATGTATGAGACTAACATTAAAGGTCACATTGTAAAGTTAACATCAAACAGAGTGGGAGTATACAGGTAAATGAACAACACAAAAAAACAAACATACACACTAATTAAGCATTCATTAAGTTTTCCTACGACATCAAACAACCAAAATACGAATACACAGATTCACATCCAGTGGCTCACCCTAAAATCAATTCCAACTGTTGATATGAAATTCCCCGAGAGGAATGTCCCGTCTCGAAATCTCACCAGGAGACACGTCTTTCCCACGCCAGAGTCACCAAGGAGCATCACCTGTTGAGGTATCACGGTACATTATGCATATCACTGTCTGCGAAGTTCTTCGTATATTCATGTATTCAGCAAACAAAATTACATTCACTCAAGCGTACCACACAACCCATATACGCCCATTCACATGTTCACACATTCGCACGGTGTATCTACGGGGAAAATCAAAATAAATCGGAATCTATACCTACCGCCCTTCAATTCACTTTGCATGAAAATCACTCGACGAACAATTGAATCGGGGCATAAAGTTAATGTAATGGAAGAACAAGACTTGGCTGTCAATCCACGAGGCGCAGATGATAGTCTAAACGGAGGATGAAGGATAATGGTCAGGAATTATTGGGCACAGGCAAGTTGGCAGATAGCCCGTGTGTTTCTCATCACTTTTTCAAGACGGTTTTCGTCGTGTTCGCCAAAAAGTTTCCGTCATAAAAACTTGTAACTTTTCTTCTTAATGTGCTCCTCGGAATTTGTTGCCAACTTTACCGATTTTTATATAATTGAACTGAACTGAACTGAGTTCAGTAAACTAATCTGTATAAGAAATGGCAGAAATTTATTTGACTGGCTTCTAAAAAGTCACGGTGTCTGGATCACGCAAAGAGCGCATCTTCGACCGGAAGTTTTTGGCCAACAAACCGGAGGAAGATGACTTTTAATGACACCGACACGCGCTGAGGACGTGTGTGGTACCTTGTTGGACCAAAAACTTGGAACACAAACCCGTGTTCGGATGGAGAAGTAATATCTGCGGCTGACGCCAGACATATACAGTAACAATATCTGATATAGCGTTGAATCGGATATAACAATATATTTTCAAAAACTTTGTTTAACTCCGTGTAATTTGCAATCGGTTAAGCGTTAAAAGAGAATAAGGCGGTGGCGGTGCGCCTTCCTGCCCGCGGAAGATTCATACCAGACCGATCGGAACAGGGTTCGAATCCCAGAAAGAGAATTAAGTTTTTTTTTCTGAATATTTTTGGTCCTACCATTGTTCATTTATTTTGTATGGTGGATTAACCTTTTTTGAATTGGATGTAAGTTTTAAGCTAGGTTAAGCAAACATAATAGTACGCTGCTGCTGCAATCGTCTAGGGTGACTCCCGTTTATGACCCTTGCACAAACTAAGGCTTCGTCCGGCAATTGTTAAAAAATGAAAGAAATGGCAGAAAAAAGTCAAATGTAAGACGAACGCACTCATTACATTTCGGACGTTTTTGATAGAGGGTTGCGTTTACAGTTCTTTTGCAATTTGAGATTTTTTTACATCAACTGACATTTGAGAAATGAAAACAGCTGATAAAATGGGGTCATTTCAAAGTATGTCTAAAGGCCCAAGCCGATAAGGCTCCGGCACATAGAATACTTTACATGCGTGAGCGTCAGCATTACTTTGACAGATACATAAAATACATGTGTTCTTATGGGAGGTGACACATAGACCAACGCTGGCGCTCACGCGACGGATATAGTTACTCAACTTTTAACTTTTCTCTCTCCTTCAGCGTTGACAATCCTCACATTGTGACATTTCAAGAGAATTCGAATTTTATGTTTTTGTTTGGGAGTTGATTCTCGTTGAATCAACGTTCAAAATAGATAAAAATATAAATCAATGTTTATAATTAGTAATTATATTAAAATACATATTTTAACTGTGCATAAATAAGCAAAACAACTGTCAAATGAAATCAGCTGTGCGTTGAAGTATTCATTGTGCCATCCCCTTGCATCAGATACTTCAGCGTGTACGTATGCTCTGACGATAAGCAAGTAATGCCTGAAACACAATAGTGCGCTGCGCCAGCCGACTTCATCCTACGGAGAGAGTGCGATGACGCATTGCGTTGAAATAAAAATTCAATTTTAAGCTGTTCTCTCTCTCTCTCAACTCTCTCATCATTTTTTTCCACAGAAATGAAGTATTACATAGACAGCCGACTTCACAGCTGATTGCCCCCTAGTCCATCGACGAATTTGAGTGTCATTCTGACAGATAGTCATGAATTTTTGACGGTTATTCACGAAATAACTTAAATGCCGTCCTCTGATTGGTCAATTTGGTTTACGAACACGTTATAAAAACAGGTGTCAAAAATCTTAAGGGGCAAGAGAGGTAGAAGTCGGGCATCTCTGTAATACTTCATTTCTGTTTTTGCATACACTCATTTGAAATGACTTTTGTCGTTAAATTATTTTTAATCAGCTGTTTGCATTTCTCAAATGACAGTTGACACAAAATACTCTCAATTTGGAAGAAAACTCTCAATTTGCGAGAAAATCTCTCTCACAACGCACCCCTCTGTCAAAAAATATCCAACATGTTGAATAATGGCGTGCGATTGACTACGTTTTACATTTTATTACGATCCTCTCATCTCTCTCAATTTTCACTAACTCAGGTTGACGCTGTATTTTGCGCTTGGCCATTCAATTGTGTGCGTTGAAAGCCAACGCCAGCGTAAATTCACTATTGTGTTTCAGGCATAATGTTTTCTTTTTCATTTCTTTGCAATCCAGCAACTACGATTTCTGCAACGTACGCAACGGTTCCTAAGGGTTTGGGCCTTAAAGGACAGCCTTGTTTCAGGTGAAATCGGCAACAAAATCGCACTTTCACAGAAAATTGTTTGCCGCCTGCTCGTCGACTGCGTACAGAAAATATATATATAAACAAAACAGGTGTAGTCAGCAAAAAGAAAAAGAAGTCAAGAAAGAATGAGTAAAATTCTAAGAACCAATTTACAATATAAGAGCTGCCGGTGATCTTTTTAAAAGTACCTCTTTAAAATTGTCATCGCCAAGCATGCGGTGAATTATTCATTTTAACTAGAACTCATATTTATCGACGTCAGGAGCACGAACAAAACGGTCGCAAAATATAACTAAATTCCTTATTGTTTAAAAAATCATGAAACTGAGCTTAATTCCTTGTGCTTACACAGGCATTCGGTTGAACTACCTTCACAAAGCCCACTACAAGTAAATAACACAAGAAATAAGTACTGTGAAAAGGAAAAAAAAAAGAAAAAAATGGCATTCACTTCCTACATCCAACACAGTTGGAAAAACTAAAACCTTGACTAAGCCCCCTCATCAGAGATTAAATTGTGATTTAAAAGTAATTCACATCGAAGACGTGTGATGATGTAGCCTTTTTTCCCTGAATTAGCCACCATGCCCATTCTAATGAAGAAAACGAGATTGAAGTGAGAAAGCACACACTTGTACAGATCCTGTGTCTGTATCGGTAAATACGTTAACCATCCCCGTGTACCCTGATCTAATTAATCTACCTTGTGACAAAAGTCCCTCCCCCCAAGGAAATGAATCAACTCAAGATGGCTGAAATTCAGTCATCCTTTGCCAGTGGTTCTGAGAAATAAAATCAACATCCTTCGTTTATTTCAAATATTCCCCAAATGAAGTCGCAAAAGAAAGAAATAACTTTATCGAAAGGCAGATCCACTCTGTGATGGAATTATACACGTAATCTAGGTATCCTTGTGCAACCTGTGACTATGGTTTGAATTACCATTCTAATTAATTTCTCTAATTTACATGAATTCGCTTTTATATGTCTTTTGTGCATTTGGAATCGAAACCCCGGGTGGGGGAGTCTGCACGTAGACAATTTATTCATTCGTTTCGCGGTTGCGAGGGGTGAGGGCGCTTTTAATTAATGCAAATATGATTTTGGAATTTCTCAACAAACAAGGGTAATCGTCTACGAAATAAAGATTTTCTCTAACTGACGGTTCGGACGAGTGATACCTCACAGCTTCTCCTACCACAGTGCGCATTGTCAACGCCGAGGTGAAATTATCCTTAACAAAATCCAACAGAGTTTTTGATGCCGGATATCCACCCTCACAAAGAAAGTTCAGCGATGCGAGATTTTCTGACGGCACGTCTAGTGCCTCTATTCTCACTCCAGTGGTTATACGAGGGCACCTAAATAGGTTGACCATCCTTGCGTTGCAACGGCTAAGAGAATGGTGGAATGCCTTTGACATACAGACCGGTGGGATCCTAACAAGGATGAATATGGGAAATATGGTTACGAGAAGCTACAGTTTTTTGCGTATGCAATATCATATACAACTAAGGCTGCTTTCACACTTGCTAAATTCGTCGGCGACTTTTCCATCTTGTGGGCAAGGGATGTGAGACGTGCAAGGGGTAGCCTGTGTCTCGTGTGCTCGGGGTTTGCTTCTGGATTTTTCGTATTCTATTTTATCTCCCTTCGTATTTTCTTCGAATTGCTTTATTCGTTTGTTCTCAATGTTGGGTATTGGAAGCATGCTAGGTTAGGTTAGGTTAGGTAATGGGTATTCACCTGCACACTTAGACCATATTGGTCCATTATGATACCCCTAGTCAAACGACTACCACTGATTGACTACTCCAGTGACAAATGGTGACTGGACCAGATTTGAAAACCAGATAATGGCGTATTAACTTTGCTTTAACTGAGATTCGAGCCGGGAACCCCGCTAACCAGGGGCAGGCACTCTACCAACTGCGCCATCCAGTCGTTGAAGCTTACACGCGTGAGAAAGAGATAACGCATGTGTGAGAGAGGGTGGGAAACAGAAAAAGGTCCGAATTGAGCAGAGACTGAAAGATTTCCTGGGTGAAAGTAGCTTGATATCACAAGAGGTAATTTGAAAAAAACGGGACTGATCTTGTACTGGAGTCAGAAATTCGAAACAAAAAGATTACATATTTCCTTGAAATACTGAATTTCACTTTTCTTTTAGTTGGATGTTAGTTTAAGCAAAAGCTGTATAGTGGGTCGCTGTGGCGTAGTGGATAAATGCGTCGACTCCTACGCAGAGGGTACCAGGTTCGAACCCCCTATTTATCAACTTTCATAATTCACGGCTTCACCGCTTTCGAGTCACTGTCAATTCTCAAAGATTATTCCTGTCTAGAAAAAAGCTTCGCACGCACAGCACGAATGGTGGCTGAGAAGCTAGGCCCAGGTCCGCCTCGGACTGTCGCGACACCCGTATTATTATATTATTATTGTATAGTACTAAGTTAATAAAATTGTATCAGATGCTTAATATAAAGCAACCAGCAACAAGGTCCCTGCCGTTCTCCACTGCTGGTCAGGAACCCTCCCAGTCGAGGTCGCGCGTAGATGGCAAGTAACAAATGCTCCATCACCAGAGTTGATTTAAGTTGATCGATGCAGTGTTTCACGTCGAAACAATTATTGCAAAAAAGTGTTTGGATTTATTTGCACTTTGTTCTCGAGGCAATATGTTTAACTCGCTGCCAACGAAACAGCATGTAGATAGTTTCTGTGACTTTTCAGTGGAATTATTCCACCACAACTTTCCGATCATAATAACAACTGTTGAAATAAACCCGATGTATACCGCTGTCATCAACAAACAAACAACAGAGTTGTCACTGAAATCCAGGGGCAGAGGGTGGCAGCAGTTTTAAGCCGAAAGCATTCATTGTTTTTAAACTGACACATGGGAGTTTTACTTTAATTGAAAGAGGAAATGAATTCGTTTAAATTGAATTGGGGGCATATGGAGGTTCTACGAAATGGTTGATCAATGCTATCAAGGAAGAGATTATTTCTCACCCTGACACGATGTTTTCATCACGAGGAATCAGCTTAAAGCGCCGATGAATACAACAGATACGCGGGTACTTGGTTTCTTTTCCAGCCAAGAGTAATAAATCTTACTTAAAATCTGATTCCCTTAAAATTGTTTCCACTGTCGAGGTCAGGGAATGATTTTTGTCGGCACGTTTTTTTAATTCATGCAACATGTTCGGATTTCAATCTCCGTTCGGATTTAAAACTTTATGAAAGATGACATGAGCTGAGTTCCGACTGAAGAAATTGAAATGCGAAATGAACAAGGATTAGACGTGAGCCCTGAAATGGATTCCTCTACTCCTAATTGAACACTTATTAAAGGCTGCACGATTTGGTAGTATTTTCATTTCAGAATCCCTCACTTCAACTAAGTAGTTAAGTGGATTGAATACCAATTTTCGAAAGATGTTCGATCTAACAGGGACGACATGTGCCTGTACTTACGCAAATAGAATGAAATCAACCAAGAGGACACAACCAGAAATCCATGCTCAGTGTTATCTCAGCACAAACATTCAAACCTTAGCCATCCCAACAAAGCACACCAGTCACACAGGATACATACGCACACCATCACAAGTGAATCCACAAGCAAACACATTCAATTTACCTTGCCAAAGATGTCGTATATTTCACTGCCCTTTCTGCTGGGGTTCCTGAGAAGCGGCCGGCTGTTGGGATCACTTGGAATCATTCCACCGGCTGCCCCAGCTCCATTGGACGGATCGTCGAATCCATTGTCGATGCCGTTTACTCGTTCCAGTGTTTTCGGGGACACTTGACCGGGGCAGACATTTTGCCATGTTGGTTTGACCAGCGACTCACGTCGATGAAACTCTTTGCTGACCGGCGACGGTGGTGGTGGTCCCGTGGGGTTACTGCCACTGTTGTTGAGGTTCGTTGAACCGTGATTTATTGAAAAACTATGAATTGATTGACGACGCATGGCTTCGGCTGTTATCTTCGGGTGGCAGCATGTGCCTTAGCTTACCACATGCACTGCTATTTTGAAGCCAGTGTCCTTATGTCCTGGGAATTTTCACAACCACTAAAATAAACTCCTGTAAATCTTTGTATATAATACAAATACCGTTATTTCGTTCGAACAACGAAACTAAACGAGTGCGATTCGCTGTTAACGTTTCGACGGATACCACGATAATTAAATTGACTTTGATGTTATTTACGTACACATTTCGAGGAGAAGGCAGGCGGGAAAGGGATGGCATCCGGGAAGCAAATATTTGTACGTAGGATTCCGAGAATACAAAAATAGATCGAAGTTCATGTCACCTTTGTCTGCGCGTGAGGCTGCGATGAAAACTGAGTGTGCTTCCTCTTTGTAAAAGAAAATCAATTAATTTGAAGAATTCCAGTATCAAATGGCGTACAATTTAATTTTATCATGTTTCTGCCAATCGCACAAGTTACTTTAATCGGACCATTCTAAAGACAAAAGTGTGGAATTAATTCGAATAAACTGACCCTGTTAAAGACGTCTGAAGGCCGACTCATGATTCAAAGACGCGATCTACAAAATGCATGACTCCATTCACGACGTTGAAAGTCTATCTGTAGGATCTGTAGCTATCTCGAGGAACGATTAGAAATCATTTAAGCCTTGTGGCTGTATGTCGAAAACCTGAATTAAGTTCCTTAAATGTGTACTTTATCGTGTATCGTCCTTCCTTCTCTAAACATTAGAAAAAGTGGTTTCCTCCTCACATTAGACAGACTAACTTACTTACTTAGATGGCTCTACAGTTCGGGGTGAACCTGGGCCTCAACTCACAAGCCTCTTCTTAGCTAGCTGCCTTCAGTTGCACACTCCAAGCCGTTTGAGGTCCTCTTCAACTTGTGCGCGCCACCTAAGGCAAGGTCTTCCTTTACTGCGTTTTACATCCGGGTTAGATTCGAAGACTCTGCTGGCCGGAGCATTGATTTCCATTCGTTCTACACGACCTAGTCATCTTAAGCTCAGTTTTTTGACCAGGTCAATGTCGCTGTACAGCTCGTATAGTTCGTCAATGATTCTCCTTCTCCAGAGCCCGTCAAAGCATACGGGACCATCAATTTCTTCCGAAAAATTTTTCTCTCAAACCGATCGAGGATATCCTCATCCGCTTTTGACAAAGTCCATGCTTCAGAGCCATAAAGAAGGACTGGGATCATGAAGTTGTTCGGTTGTTCGGGATAGGGCCTTACTACTCAATTGCCTTCTCAGCCCTTAGAAACACCGATTTTATCTCTACCGAGGTGTTGTTGTAAGAGTTTATAGCAGTATCCCTTCTTGTCGACACCATGTATGTACTTTCGACATACCCATTTCGACAGCTTCCGTTTCGATACGAACGCCCCTGTGACAGCGCCCTGTGTTCAGCCAATTATGTCAATATTGTCGGCGTACGCTAGTAGCTGCACCGACTTTTGACAGATTGTGCCGCCGGTGTTGGCGTTTGAGTTTCGCACAAGTCTTTCAAGTACGATGCGCAACACCTTGTCTAAGTCCTCTTTTGACATCAAAGGCCTCAGTGAGGTCGTTACCGACCATGATAGAGCAGCGGGCGTTCTCCATTGTCATCCTGCACTGCCTGACGAGTTTGGCAGGGTTGTCAGAACTAGACATGGCACTGTGTAGCTCGTCTTTATAAACGCTGCCATATGCGACTTTAAAATCGATTAACAGGTGATAGGTATCGATTTGAACTTCTTGGGTCTTTTCCAGGTTCTGCCGGCATGCGAAAATTTGGCCTGGCCTGACACCACACTGATTTGTGTCAATCAGGTTGTTGACAAATGACTTCAGGCTTTAGAACAATATGGCAGATAGGATCTTGTAACCAATGTTCAAGAGACTGATGGCTCTATAATTGGCGCAGTTGAGGAGGTCTCATTTCTTTTGGATCGGGCAAACGAAGCTGAGATTCCATTCATTAGGCATACAGTCATCTGACCAGATCTTAGAAATGAGTTGGTGTATGCTTTCTACTAACTCATCTTCAGCTGCTTTGATCAGGTCAGCCTGTACGCCGTCAGTTCCTTCAGAATTGTTGGATTTAAGTTTGGATATTTCTATCCTTACTTTGCTTTGGTCAGGTCTACCGTCCACCTTTTAACTATAATCGTCTATGTTGAATGGTCCACATTAGGAACACAGTCACGCAAAATATACTTTCGATCTCCCTGCATGACTACAACAAGCAACATTATTAAAGGTCATATACATACTAACAGTAATTGTGGGGAGGAAATTTTGAGCAGCAAGGTGAGTAGTAAGATCAATATCAAAATAAATGTGTACTTCTTTGAAAATAAATATTTCCCATTCACTAGAGACATCTAGATGGTTTAGCAGTTTTTCGTCCTGGCTTTAGCACGTTTGAAGATAATTATCTGGTAAGATCGTGAGTTAATTCACTCAGTCTATTTGATCTCTAAACTCTCTTAAAAGGGTTGATTGTTATCGCGCAAATCATGCAACGACCGATCAAGAGCCTCGAGTGACTTTTTGTCTGCCATTGTAAACACATCTCAAACAATGAGTTGACTGATTAGACAATGACCAATTGACTTAATATTTTGACACAACATTCCCCAGAGTTACGCAAGTGTTTTGATCAATCGGTCAGGAATTTGTTAAAATATGATCTTTACAAGCCAGAATATTTACATTTATAGATTGTGGAGGCTACCTCAAGTTCCGTGATAGCTTGTCTTTTTTGTAGCTAATCCTTCATCCAATATTTGTGTTGATGTTTCTCTTTTGCTCGCTTTTGGTTGAAATGGTGAAAATCCAGTAAGAGATGTGTGGCTGTAGTTTCCATTTGCATCAAATTGCTTTTTTATACAGCTGTGTAGGCCAGAAGAGAATTTCCTAACCCTTACCTGGATAAGGACAATCCAGCTTAGCTTGTTCTCGACGATGGCACCCAGCAACTTCACACTGGCGATTAGTTGCAAAGTGGAGACGCACATACTACATTACGCACATTTTTATACCTCACACCGTTCTTGTTTCTTTCACACCCAATTCCTCATTTCCCGATGTCCACTTCAAATTGGCTACGTCTACACTTAATGGCACTAATTTTACAAGGAACATAATGTCCACTAAGCAGCCCAGTTGACGTATCCACCGGACCGAAAACAAAATACATGTCTCGTCTCCTAAAAGCCTAGCCAGAGGCACACTTCTTGTTCACCCAATAAATTGACGAAGGTACACTCATTTTGACGATAAACGATTTCACATCGTCGTGAGCATAAAATCTCTTCCCCTTCAAGCTGCACAATTGTCTCTTATTGCTTCCACTTGAGTTGTGAAATTGGCCAATCAGCAGCGTTCCGATGAAGTGTGGCATCTGTTACCAAAATTTGCGTACAAAAGAATGAAACTTCCCTTCAAGTTTCAATGCATGACAACAAAAGAGATTCACCCCTCACCACACCGTTCCGTACACATTGCAGATCACACAGTAATTTATTCAACAATGAAAATCTTTCAATTTTCTTTTGTGGGAAAAAAATCAAAATCAAACTCAAATTGAATTATTATCAGGGTCGTTGATGGAGGAAACAATGTAGATGTAAAGTGAGCAAGAATGTTACAGTTTTTTGAAGCGAACATTCATGATGCTATCGTCTGCCTATTCCCCACCCACACTCGCACAGTGGATAAACACACAAAAGAATGCGAATTCCGGAAATTTCTGAATAAATTACAAATGTTTTTACTGCTTCATAAAGTGGGCCAAGACGGATGGCAACCTTTTCAATTGAACTTTCAAATGAGATCGCATTCGCGACCAAGGGGTGGTGGCCCGACAAAAGGTGCTTTCGTTTGCTGAAAGAATGCTGGGGCAGTAAACAATTTACGCTGGAGATTGATCGAAAGGACACTCAAGGTCGAAGTGCGTGCGATTTGCATTTGGATGCTTTGCATACATTTGGATGAAAAATGCTTTAAATCGCTCCGAATCTTCGCGCACCACAATGTGGGTTGAGAAATTGACTACTCAAACAGTGAACGTCTGGGAATCAACTGATTTAGCTTAATTTTACACTCGAACACTTGTGGATGCGAAATGTCTGATACTTCGAAACCACGATTGTAATACAAGCTCCATAAGCTCATTCTTAAAAAAATGCAATCTCACCTCTTGCAACAGCTACAGTGTTACATCTATACTTTTTCCAATTATATTCTCAACTTGTGTCAAACATAAATGACAACTGATCAGTTTCGCTTACTCGCATACTTGGCGACTTCAATATTGGAGACATAGAATGATGCTATTTCACTGAGGAACAAACTTTGGTTCCATTTAAAGTTACAACTAACATTGAAACGGAAGTTGTTGACTCTTTTCCCGCGTTAGGATTATTTCGAATAAATAAAACTAGGATTTTATTAGATCTTATACTTTGTAATACTGACGTTAAACATAATTTATATGTATTAGATTTTCCCTTAGTCAATAATCAAATACTACATAAAGCAGTTTATGTAATTTTTAAAATTTATGAATTTAACTCTATTCATTCAAATGAAAATTCTTTTAATTTGAGCTATAAAAATGCTGACTTCATTGGTTTAAATAATTTGTATAGTTCGGTTGACTGAGAAAGATTGCACAATAATTCACTTGATCGTATGTATGATGATTTTAGAGAAATAATATTTGGAGGCATTGTTCCAGTTTTTAAAAATGAATCTTTCTTTAAACATCCATGGTATGACAAAAGATTAAAAAAATTAGAAAACGTCAAAAACAAAACATTTAAGCTTCCAAAAATATCGGGTAAGCCTGAGAATCGAATCCGCTTTCTCCAGCTGCGTGGAGAGTTTGACTTCTTGAACAAATTTTTGTACCATCAACACATAAATACCTTAGAGTATAATATTAAATAAAATAGTAAATCGTTTTGAGTATTTCTAAATTCTAAACGGAAAAGTTCTCCGTGCCCCTTATCAATGGAACTTGAACATGAAAAGTCATCCAGTTTAAAATCAACTTGTAATCTTTTTGCGAAGTTTTTTGAATCCAATTACAACAATGAACTTTTTCCCTAACATGTGTATATATTACTAGATTTCGTACCCGGCTTTGCCCGGGTTTGTTTCTTCAACCGGTACTTTACCTGCATTATTACCGCACTTTTTAATTTAAAACAATTATACGACTGCTCGAACCAAAATTCAGAGAAGAATTTGAATTTTCTTTTATCATTAATGCCTATCCCAATCTCTCAATTCGTTGACTGTGTGCATACTGTTGAGGTTTGAACTATCAATGTGTGCTGCAGGAAAACGGACGGAAATTACGTTTTTTTCTCAACCATTTACACACAACGTGGAGAGATATCAAGCGATTCATAAGAAAAAAGTTCTTGGAAATCCCATCTATGCGCGATGTTCACTTGTTATGCAAATTGAAATTAAAATTCATGAACCATGAAAAAAATGAGCAATCTTGTAACACATTATGTAATCAGTCTAGCTCTGAAATTTTATCTAAATCGGTTAACCCGTTCAGAAGTTCAATATTCACATTTCAGCAAAATCGAATAATTTGTGTGTAGCTGTAAAAAGTGCTCGTAACCTCCGTAACCGTGTGTCGTACCGACTTAAAAATTGTCACATTCAGCATCTAAATTTTAGAATGATTTTTGTTGAAAATTTCAGAGCTCTGCGACGTGTAGTTTCGGAGCCTTTGTCGGTCGGACACACAAACTTTCTGCTTTATAGTTAAGATACCCTACCATTCCGACTCTTACTGATTTTAATCTGAAATCTTTTTCAGTATAACAAATCTTCAATGGCTTGATTGAAGTGAAATTTAATTAAAAGAGCTGTTTTAGATAACATATCTCCTTTACTCTGCATCATCACTTTCCTATGCTTTAAACGTCATATTCAATGAGTCACCGTCAACTGGCGTCTTTTTAGACAAGTGGAAACTATCCTCCATGATTCCCATTGACAAACACATCATATATCATAATACCTAAATTATTTGAACAATTAGTATCACAGAGGGTATATTTTTATGTGGAAGAATTAATATCATCGAAACAACATGGGTTTGTGAGAGCACGTTCAAATACAACAAACTTATGCTTATTTTCACATCTCTGTTTAAATTCTGAGAATAGAGTGCAAGTCGATATAATATACATGGATTTTATTAAATCATTTGACAGAGTTGCAAAAACTTCGAAAGCTTGGATTCAATGTCAATTTCTTGAAATGGTTGCACTCCTACCTTTCAAATCGGAAACAGGTCGTTCAATTGAATGGGGTTAAATCAGTTTTTATTGATTTTATATCAGTTCCTCCCCAGGGCAGTCATCTAGGTACTCCTTTGTTTAATTTTTTCGTTATTCCTGAAATGCTTAAATTTGCAGAGTGCTTAATGTATGCAGACCATGTTAAGTTATTTAGTCAAATTTCGTCTGTCAATGATTGTTGAAAGTTTCAAAACGATATTGACTCATTTCTAAACAGGTGCAAATACAATCACCTTGAGCTTAATATCGAAGTGCATAACGTTTAGTGTTCACAGAAAGTTGTCGCCGCCGATTTTTACATATAAAATCGGAAATGAATCACTTATAAGCGAAGTAAGCGATCTTGGTGTTTGCTTTGGTTCAAAACTAACTTTTTCGGCACACTATGACTTTATTATAAGTAAAGAAAACTCTATGCTAGGTTTTCTTAAAAGAACTTCAGGGATTTTGAAGGACCCTTATACACTAAAGTAAATTTGTTCATCACTTGTACTGTGCGTGTACGGGCGCAGGGGTGTTCTGTGATCAGAGTGACCATTGCATCGGACATCCGTCATCGAAACTTGCCCAGTTATGTAGTCAGAGCGTTAGTGACATATCCTTGGTGAATTCGGTCACCCTATGTTGGGTACCAGGGCATACTGGCGTCAAAGGAAATGAAAAAGCGGACGCTCTAGCGGGATCAGAGCTTAGAGAATCCCGGGCAATCCCTTAAGCGCTAACGCCACTTAGATCCGTAAGGAGAAAATTGGAAGACGAAGTCCTGAATAGAGTAAGATCTAGATGACCCAGTTCGGACATTGGAGCAATAGCAAGGGCCCTATGGCCAACGCTGTATAAAAAGAGATCAAAGTCATTGATCAGCTTTAGCTGCTAAAAAGTGCGGAAGCTAATTGAAGTCCGTACCGGACACTGTGCTATAAGCACGCATGCATCGCGACTGGGTATACCACACAACGACTTTTGCTGGAGCTGCAGAGATGAGGAAGAAATAGAATCTATCCAACATTTGCTTTGCGAATGCTCAGTCCTAGCAGGAAAAAGAAAACAGTACCTGGGAAAATACATCTTTGCAGAGCTGGGAGACCGGTGCGGTGCAGATTTGAAAAGCCTCCTGAGGTTTTCAAATAAAGCAAGATGGTTTTAGTAAACAGAAAAGAATGTCTCATGGTAGTAGTTGAACTCTACTTATTAATTGCACAATGGACCCATCTAGATGGTCTAAGTGAGCCACGGCTGCAAGGCCGTGAGGGCACCCGCACACCTATTTACCTATCTTGAGGAAGACCCGAAAGACCATAATACAGGACAAGCTAGCATATACGGCGGCCGATTTGAATGATTGGAACGAAGACGAAGCGATCGTTTGGGATCGATCATGGGCCAAACTTGTTTGGTCATGAGGCATCCTGTGCCTAATGACCATCCGCGGTTTGTTTGAGCAAGGGTTTCAAGTTTTAGAAAATGTTTTATAGTAGAGAGTTCGTCCGCTTTGCAACGTTCTGAAATTTCACATCTCGTTAAGAGATATGCGGCAATTAAGGCGATATCGTGAATACTCCTAGTCCGGTGCCCTCGTCTGTTTTTGAGCCAACTGTGCAGATCTCCAGATAGCCTGGTTATCTTACCAGATCTTTTGCTCAATCTTCTCTGTCTGGGATGAGTGTTTTGAACCCAAACTCGAAGTCTAAAGTGGGTGCTGTATAATCTGATTGCGTAGTCTCGCATTTCTGATTATCTCTGTATGACCTAAGCTGTGTGATCTGTTCCAGCGGTTGCACTCCCGTAGCCTTAACGCTGCCTTGTCCATGGGAAGAAGCTGTAGTAATGTTTCCATGGCGGCTGTGGGGTGGATCGCAATGCCCCTGTGATGCAGATACACGCTGATCTTTGAATACTACTTATCAATTTAAGATTGGATTCGTTATTCAGTGCTGGCCACCAAACAAGGATACCGTATGTTAAGATGGGTCTAACAACAGCCGTATACATTCAGTGAGCCATTCTTGGCTTAACTACTTATATAAATAGCCAGTGAACCATTCGGGGCTGTAGGCCACATTTGCACCCAATAGCACTTTTGCAACAGATAAGAGCCGTGGAGGCCTTTTTGACTTTTAGCTTAGAAAGAATATTTTTATTGAAATAAAACACAATCGATTTTATTTTAAATAATTCCAGAGATAATGATTTTTTGCCAAAACCTGATCTTCTGACAACAGCAATCAGCCGGGCAGACTCTCTGGCGATACCCCATTCTTCTTCGATACTGGTCGCTACGCGGCTATGTTTTCTTCATTTCACACCAGTCGCAGTCTTAAGGTGGTTTAAGGTGCAAAAGGTTGTATTCACGCTCACACTCTTCAACTGCGATTGGAAGAGATATGATTCGCAAAGAAAACAACAGATGACCCATGTTGTCAGTGTCTTATTTCTGTATAAACCGGCAAAGCGTAAACAACTCGCTGAGCTTATCTATTCACCCAAATCCTGTAAGGTTCCAGTTGAACGGAGTTCTACGAAATCAAGCGTAAAAGAAAATATACGAAGGAATGCAAAATATTTTGTTCGGCTTATATCTAAACGCCTCTTAGTTCAATCGATTTTTCCAGGTAATTTATTACCTTCAAATAATATGTTCTCATGGCCCTCAAATTAGGCATTTGTGAGCGATGACCTCCTCTTCATTCGGCCAAAATCTCTTACTATCCAGGCATTTCTTCAGGATTCAGACAGGAAATAGTCGCAAATGAGGTAGGAGATCGTAGCCCAATCTGTGGATTTTTGGCACTCGTTTGAAGACGTCACAGGGTAGCACATTTGTTCGATTGTCTGCAATCGCGGTACCCAACACACGATTAGTTTTTTCGTGTGATGTCGTATCGATTCGACCACCAATGTCATTGCAAGGATTTTTCGACGATTTATCGGGTGACGGTCTCTTTTGAAGGACCCGAACCTTCGGCGTCACTTGTGCTTGTGTGAGCAAATCAATTTTTCGTTTCTAGTCAAAATTTACTTTCTATAAGCACCTGTAACAGCAGTGTACGGGGTAGCAATACTTAATCAGCACCTTTCACTGGTCTTCGCCAAGGGTGCGTGTTGTCACCTATACTTTTTATTGTATGCACTGGATGTTGGAGCACTCCAGGAAATGTTTCATATTGACAGAGTTGAGGGTGTCTCATCTTCGTTTTGCGGGTGCCTTTGTTATCCTCACATCCTTCCAGACGGAAGTCCAGCGACCACTGGATAGGTGTGTGGTCGCATTGGTTGATGCTGAGATGAAGGTTGTGGTCATGTTCAGAACACTTGAAGCCGGTGGAGAAGTTTAAGTCTTTCCACGATTGATGGGGGGGTAGTGCTGAGCTTTCCTGTGGGAATGGACACGCTGGGTCAATTTTGAAACAGCTTGGAAGATCTGTGATCAGGAAGGTCCAGCTTGGTGACGGAGCTAAGAAAGCGGTTTTCAACTCAGTCATGATTGCTGTGTGACCAAAATAACTTAATTATTTGTCAGGCCAACGACCCTAGAAGAGTCAGAGCCTGAGCTCAAACTGCCTTCCATCGTTGACGGCCCTGGGCATGCTGCTTCCAGTCATCAAGACCAAGCTCTCTTGCGTTCTTCTAATGGAGATTCGGTCTTCCTCTCCTTCTCGAACAAGGAGGCTCAGATTCGAATACCCTCTTTGCTGGAGCGTTGGTGTCCATGCACTCGATGTGGCCGAGCCAGTGCAGTCCACAGATTTTTGCCTTCCAGACTACATCCACATCCTGGTACAGCTCATAGAGTTCTCCCAAAAGAATAAGATTGCTAATAAATTCGTCCGTGATGAGATTTCTTCGTGCTGTTATGGGAATTACTCTCCGGTTGAGAAATACGGCACACGAGCCTCGCGAGTTGCTTAATGTTGAGCAGCTGCTCCTTCGAACGGAAGGGGCTATGATTCGATGGCTTGGTCACGTGACACTAATCTTCCCAGCATCACGGTCTTGAATGCGATTTCATCAGGTAAGCGACCACTTGTCAGTTACGCCTGGGCACAAGTCCTGATGACTTAGAATCGATGGCGGAAGATCGTGTGGCCTGCTGATCATTCGTCCTCGCGCCCTTTAATGCAACATTCGGAAGATGCGATAGCTTAAAATTCACGAGGGCACGCTTTCAAAGGCTGTCACACGAACTGAAACTAAGGACTGTATTTATTTATAGATGGTAGTTGATGGGCAAAGTCAAGTAAATTGTCGTATCAAAGAATGCTAATAAACTGGTCCATTATTCGTTTTCCCTGTTTAAATCGATTTACCACGAAGCCAACCACAACCCTATCAAGTTTACCAAAATGCTCTCTTTGCGAAATTCAAACCACACTGCAGGACTTCTATTTTGGATTTCAATGTAAATTCACTAACAGCCCTCTAAAACTTGCAATCAAAGTGGATTCCAATTTGAGGGTCAGCAGCAACCACACTGTGTCAAAATGTTTGTATACACTATTCATTTCAAATCGTCCGTGATGAGATGTCGTAACTAGTTCAAGTTTCCCAAGCTTTTCATCAGCATTGAAATGTTCCTACAAAAAACTATTCACAGATCAAAAATCCATATTCATCCATTCTCGTGTGACCAACAGGAACAAACATCCAATTCAATCTCAATTATTTCATGCGCGTGGACTTTCAGCAGCACGGTGAACTTCATTTATGCACGACTGTCAGTTTTAAATCCAATTAACATGTCAGATTGAGCGTGAAACTCCGTCCCCTCCGAATGGCATGCATATTCACTAAGCACGTGGACGGACTTTTAAAATTGAATTAAACGCAAGAGCAAAACACTGAAATGTGAATTAATTAAATTGTACCTCCACTGGCTGCCCGGTGACACGGTGTGCTTAGCTGTGCATTTGTCCTGGCACGGTCCATTAGTTCTGGCATTTGTTGGATGTGAATTTAAGTACCTAATTTATACTGTTCGGCTTGTTATGGTTTTCTGAGCATTAAGTGCCATTCTGTCTGCCTATTCATTTATTATAATTTCACATGTGCTTTCGGGCACTTATTTTGTATAAACATTAAAGCCTTAGCGACAGTTTAATGAAGCTCAGCTCTTCGTATTCATTTTTCTATAACCCCACTAGCTTGAACGGATTGTATGTCCAGTCCATCAAACACTCTCATAAAGATTACGTCTTCGACTGGGCAACTGTACAATAAAACAGCTCTCCCGCTAAATCGATGACTCATCAAATATCCACACTCCACAGAGGTCTCCTAAATATGTGCATAAATCAAAAAATTCTATAGAGTATCTGAGACTCGCCATTGTGCCCGATCGAATGCCATTCAGCCAACCGAATACAAAGCTTTCCTGAAATATTCGTGTTGTTGTTCGATCTGAACGAGCACCAGTAGGCCATGGAAAAGGGGTTTTTATCGTTTCAGTGGAACGAAAGTAATTGAATTTGTAGCTACATCCATTATTCATTACAGAAACAGTTTCAACTCTTATTGAATGAAGGCATTCTGTTGTCAAAAACATTTGCAGAACACTGACGTTCGACAATGGCAGAGCAAATCACACGATCTGTGGCGAATGAAATTAAGTAAAGAGGTCCATTCAAGTTATAGTTCGACCGTTCCTCTCCTGCCGCCTGAAAAGAAAGAAGCAGCGCTCTTTTTTTTTGTCAGAGGGTTTCTAACACTACAATAGACTGAAAGTGGAAAAGTGGTCCATTTTACTACCAGTCAGCAACCTACTTTGCTAGAATTTCTTGGTCCTGTATGAGGATTTTACATCACTAGGACTCACCTCATCAGCACCGAATAACGTACACCTGATCCGAGCAAAGGAGGGGCAATAACAAAGGTAGTGCTCTGCAGTGTCGGCGTCGTCTCAACAGGCGTCGCCGGGGGTTTTATCACATTTAGGTATTTAACGCAGGTCTAGAGATACCAAGAATGCCGCAGATTTCTTCCACATTCTAGAGAGTCATGCCACCTCTAGTTGGAGGCTCTCGAGAGACCCAACCATCGATGGAAGCCCTAACAAAAGACGCAGGCAGTCCCAGCCCAGGTTCATGACCTGAGAGTGCTTCCTCTGATCATTGTCTAGCAAATTCATCGGCGATCTTATTTCCCGTGATCCCATGGTAGTTTGGGACGGTGATTAATCTTAGTGAATTTTGATTGACCATCAAATTCAGAAAAGACTTGGTTCAGAAATCCATCCTGGAACGGTTGACCAAGGCACAGCTTGGCTGTCGCTACAGACACAAATACTCCGGCCCTTCCATCTGTTCTTCACAGTATAGTATTAGAGGAGAATATTACTACCACGGGTAAACTAAAGACCGTACCCTTTCGCGTACCAAAGACGATTCCCCATACATGTCCTCTCTGGTTCACCCGATCGTCTTTCACTCAAGAGGGTCGTTTATGTTGATGGTTGAGTAGATTGAGGAAGGGAATCATTTTTATTCCCCGTGCACAATCGCTCAAACAATAGTTCGTGGCCATTAGGATCACATAGGTTTTTGCTTGCAAAACCGACGCAAATTTACATAATGAAGTGTATAGTCTAGAACTGTCCCTCTACACGAAGGCACCAGCGGCCAGATCTTTCATTGTTCTTGGAGCCATCCGTTAAGATTAGTCTACAGTACTTTCTTGGCTCAGAATCTGGCCAGTCCTGATTGCAGGGAAAGTCGACTTGGAAGGCTGGTGTCCGTGGGTCAGATGGTATATCCATCAGATTGGTGTCAAAGCAAATGCGATGCGCAAGGTTATTGAAGCTACAGTGCGAGTTGTGCTAAAGACCACTTCTTCTTAGACGGAGGATGGCCTTGAGAGTACAAGTCACGATGTGGTGATCAAGGGGTGGAGGGAAGATTCACCAGTGCTTCA
Organism: Eristalis intricaria; assembly: GCA_964034865.1. Taxonomy (NCBI): domain Eukaryota; kingdom Metazoa; phylum Arthropoda; class Insecta; order Diptera; family Syrphidae; genus Eristalis; species Eristalis intricaria. The sequence goes on from OZ035875.1 coordinate 35,776,525, forward strand.
AGATTAGAGCCAGACGACCCCTATGCATCCGAGACAGATCGTTCTTGCGCGAAAGATCGAATGACTGGATGGTGCAGATGTTTAAGATCCTGCCCTTGGTCAGTGGGGTCCCCGGTTCGAATTCTAGAGAAAGCAAAGTTAATACGCTTATACCTGGTTTTCAATCATCATGTGCCGTTGGGTAGTTAATAAGTGGTAATAGTCTGACTATGGGTATCTCAAAGGACCAGCATAGTCTAAGTGTGTTGGTGAATGCACTAGCAGCCCCACTACATAACTACCCTTCGTAGTGTATGACCAGTCCACTGCCACTATTTTTATATATATATTTATATGTATTTTATATCTATCGGTTCCTGGTCCGTTCTCTCGTAAAGACGATCATTTAAGATACGTTCGGGTCAGAAAATTCGCAATATATTACGTAGGCATCTCTTGATGAATGTTTGTAATTTTCTCGTGATCGTGGTGGTCACTCTCCACGTGCTGCATCCATAAGGGAGTACGCATAAAACGTTGGCGCGTTTTCAGTCAGTTTCATCTTGGTGTTGATGCCATGGCAGATTTTGGATAACATACCGAATGCGGCTCTTGCCTTAGCGATTCTTTTAGTAGTATCCAGTTCGTATCCCCCTATCGGTTGATAAGTACTTCCGAGGTACTAAAACTCTTTTAATATCTTAACCGGTTGCCCAGCTATGCATATTTGCTCTGATGAGTTCGACCAAGGTGTTTATTTTCAGCCCGACGGTGTGTGCCTCCCTCTCCACCTTTGATGTCATTTTGTGGAGGTCCATTGTCCTATGCGAATGTAGGCATACATCGTCCAGGTGTTCCAGTTGTGCTGTAAGAGTCCATCGTATTCCTCCGTTTAGCGCATTCCTCCAGCGTAGCACATTCCAAATAAACTCTCTGTTTACACTGGGCACACTGTTAAATGCCTTTTCACAATCAATGCACAGCAGGTGAAGCTATGGGCGTCATTCTTTGTACTTCCAAAACTCACAAAAGTTCATATATATGAGACTACAATGCTCATCTTCGCTTAGTGGATCGCTCATACTACAAGGTAGCAGCCATCGACGACGTTATTAATTGGAGCAGCCGTTTTCGAGGTGTGATTAAGGGTGAACCCGGAACTCCAGTGGCGCAAACAAAAAACTAGGACGGATTTGACAACACTGCACCAACAATTTGTCACATAACGAATGTCGAATTGAACGACCAACTGAAATGGATGAGCTACATGCAGAAACACATCTTTCAAGCGAATAAACAAAGCGCGAAGAAATCTTTATGAAAACGTATAAGAGAGATGAAACTGGGAGATATACTGATAACCGACTACCCTTCAAGAAAAATACATGCAGGATCTTGGCGAGTGAGAACAACTAACTCAATCACTGTACACGTTGTTTTATTTACTTTGGTGTGTAAGGTGGTGTCACAATATTGTTCGTTGCCATGATTAACGAACGAAATGTGCAAATAAACTCGTCCATCATTCGGTTTCCCTGTTCAAATCGAAAATCCACGAATTCGACCACAACCCTATCCGCTTACCAAACAGCTCTCTTTGCGAAATTCGAACCACAATGCAGGCCTTCTATTTTTGGATTTCAATGCAATCACAGTGCGAGCCCTCTAAAACTTTGAATCAAATTTGTGTTCTAATATGTGGCTCGGCATCGACCGCAGGAGAGACATATGTAGAATTCAATATCGAATTGCAGCACAGTGAGGGATGTCAACTCTGCTAGCCACAGATGAACAAATGGCACTCACTCACTCATGCACACGTGCAGCAGGCATCAGGCGGCATGTGTCCTTCCGACTATCTCCAATATCACAGTCGTGATATTCAATCGCGTTCTCAGGTGTATTGATTGGGACGAGCACTCGCGTATGCAGATGGACGGATGGATGGATGAATGGGTGATGATGTATCATTCAGCAGGACGTCCTGCCCGTCTTTGGCTCTGTGCACATTTAGAAATAGTCCCTGAAGCATGAAACTTTGCCCACAATATTTACTGCTGTAATTGTATGTACTGTGAGTACAGAGTAGACATCTGCTTGTTGCAGTTTATGTCAATAGCTTTGAAGATTGATTTGATTTTTTGTCCTTTGCAGTATGCACTTACAACAGAGATGCGATAATTGAATTGGTTTGGTTTTAATTAAAATCAGTTTCCGCACATCGATTGACTTTAAAGTGTTGAGAGGAAGGGAAAGCAAGATTTCTTATCTAAAGGGAGTACAATCCAATGAGATAAAAATACTAAAATGATTTCGTTAAGGATGAAAAAGGCTTTGGTCCTTGTGTCGACTCCTTCACTGCCTGAGTACGATCAACATAATATTCTGGTAGACATCTATTGCTTTGTTCTTAGAGCTCCCTAACTTTTGGCTTTATTTTTCTCGTTGAAAGGTATATTTACCACGTATCTACCATTTCTATCCATGTAATGTGTTTCATTGTATAGCTTCTCACACTCCTTGTCTTCCTGGACCAAATATCTTCGATCTTGAAATTCTTCGACTTCCCAAAATTTCTGAAGCTGCCTTTCGATTGGGGGACCATCCCTGAAGTCTATACACTATACTGTTTGTGGGGCGATGTACGGCCTGTTATGACCCAGCCTGTGGGACCTCTTAGCTATTTGGTAACCCCTGTTGCACTTTCGCACCCCATCTTGGATTAGGTGTATCACCGTATATGTCTGCACCCAGTATCATGTCGATAGTACCTGGAGCATTGTATCCTGGATCAGCATTATTATTTAAGGTCGCTGTTCTGTCACCAGGGAATATCCGTCGACTGCACTGGCTCGGCCACATGGAGCGCATGGACAACAATGCTCCAGCTAAGAGGGTCTTCGAATCTGAGCGTTCTGATTCGAGAAGGAAGACCGAATCCCCGGTATAAAGACCAAGTAATCGCTGATGCAAGACAGCTTGGTCTTCATGACTGGAAGCAGCGTGCCCAGGAACGTCAACAATAAGAAGCAGCTATCGGTCAGGCTCGTACCCTGCATGAGTCGTCAGTCTGATAAGTAAGTATGATCACTCACCAGGCAGAAATTTTGTGAGTTTGGGCAGAACAAGCGCTTCTACCTCCGTTTAAAAATCAGACTCTAATCTTCATGCCATGAAAAACTTGACTTTAATGAGTGCAGTTCCTACAGTTGCTGCTCCTAGTCGACTACCGGGTACGAACACTTTTTCTCTATTCAAGTCTCAGGCATTGAGCTAATTCTTATCTTACCAAAGTAGCTTGTGAACCTGGTGCAATGAGTGCTCTTATTTGCCTGGTTTCTTTGTCTGCCAGTAAAATCTTCTGAGTGTGATCAGCCTTCATCTAGCAAAATGATCGGCGATTTCCTTTTCCATGATCCCGTGGTGGCCTCGTAGTGGCCAGATAAGTCTTAGCTGCCGATCAAATTCAGAGAAAAATTGTATTCATGAATTATCCTGGGTTGAGAAAAGGTCTTAAACACAGCTTAGATATCGCTACAGACACGGGCTCGCTTAGGTTTCCGCTTGCAAGACCGACACAAATTTACCTAACGAGGGGTGCAGTCTAATGTTGTCGCACTCCACGAACGAATCAGCACCAGATCTTGTATTGGTCTTGAAGCCGTCCGTACAGATTGGACATTCTTTTCCTGGCTCAGATTCTTTTCAGAGCCAGTACTGAGTGCAGGGAAAGTCAACTTTGTATGCAGCTGGAGGACTGGTGTCCTCAGACGGCATAGCCATAAAACCATAAGATTAAAGCTCAAGTGCGACAAAGACAACTTCTTTTTGAGCGGAAGATGGCCTTGAGAGTGGATCCAAGATGTAGATATTAAGGGGGCAGAATCAGCAGTGGATCAAGAGCAAAGCCAGACAAACTGGGGAAGCGCCCAATGCAGCCGAGGCAGTGAAAGTTTATTCCACCAAACGACCGATTTATATGACTGAAGGAGCCTTATTATAGCCGCGCAGTTCCAGACGGATCCGTTCATCTATAATAATAAATTCAAAACTGCTGAACTTCTGAATAGTCCTTATAAATGCACCTGACCAGGCAAAGGATAAATAAACATCACAAAGCAAACTGCGATGCACTCCTGAATACCACCAAGACGTAGGAAAATTTCTTTTTGCAAAAAAAAGGGGAAACTCATTAAAAGTGATAATGCTTCAACATCTACCAGTAAGTAAGTTAACGCACGGCACACTTAAGCAAATCCAAAGCATACTTTTTTCGCTTTAACAGATCGTAAGTATACGTGTATCCAAGCAAACACAGGGTTGCATAGTGAATTCAGCAAAAAGTCGACTAGAGAAGACGGCGCGGCGTTGGTTCAACAGCAACTCTCCTCTCTCTCATCTTGTTTTATTAATAAAATAAATACAAATTTCAAATTATCCTCGACAAAAAGTAAATAAATAAACAAAAAGTCGATAAGCCTCTTTCGAGTGCGCTCTACATCCATTGGCAAAACATCAACCTGCTTGTGTTTGACTTAGGAAAACATGGATGATGAATTTTATCTACATCCAAGTGAGTAAACTTGTACATAAATGTTCATCAGCTTCCCCTGCCATGGGCGAGGCAGATGGCGATGCCCGGAAAATGTTTAGGTATTCTCTTGGAAAATTTGTATGCAAAAGAGATGTCTGTGGAAAGTCGATTGAAGCCATTGTTTGCTTTTTGAGGACCGTTAAGCAAAACATTATTTGATGTTCTGAACTTTCTGATTCAAATGCTTCGGATTAGTAGTCTTTAACGAGCGCAAATTGTTGTTGATTTGGATTACCTTTGGAATTATGGAATTTATGTTGCATTTGTTTCTTCTTCCGTCTCAAGTTAAGCGCTGGGATGCAACTAACAAGCTGTGGTGGGCTAACGGGAAGAGCTTCCACGGGTACTTCTCGTTTTGTCTTTGTTTTATTTTTTACGATGCAGAAACATACACACGATGCATACTCTCGATCACGAAAGTATGGAGTGTACAGTTGTATGCCAACTTTGAGCACCGAAATTTTAAAAGCCCACTTCAATACAGTCTTGTTGAACATTGCCATTGACTCAAGACAGGCGGAGCCGCATTGTTTCGTAAGATAAATCGTAACTATGTTAGTATCTTCTCATAGATAATAAATCACTTAATTCAACTGAAAATAGTACGCATACGCCCTAGTGACTCTTACACTTTTCAGTGTTTGCTGCAATGGAAATGAAAAAGCTCTCCTTTAAATGGAATAAAGACGTTGCAAAGGTGCGAAGAAGCGAAGAAGAAGTGCGCCCAAATTCAAAGTAAGATGGAGGACCTGTATCGGGAGCTGGAGGAAATATCTTCTCCGGCCTGCTGAGGCAAACCACGAACTGCGGCAAAACAACTTGAACAAGGGCACAGCTAGCTGCTCAAGGAAGGAGAAAGTTCGGAGTTCATTAACAGTGCTCAAGGTCAGCTCCTTGTGGAAGGTTTAAAAATATAACACAGTTGTCAACAATACTGTGAAAGTATTTTAAACGAACAGTTTCCTCGGGTATTCTTCCAAGTGGCGTCTCCAACTCTTATAAGGTACCCGGCGCGAGTTACACTCGAGGAAGTTGAGAAAGCCCTTAAAAACTCCAGAAACGAAGAGCGGTTGGGTCGGGTTCTGGAAAAAGATGGAAGTGATCCGGTTCAAATGGCGGGTAAGTTACCCTGTAATAGTCACTCCGTCCGATGATTGGCATACCTTATAATTATTTTTACGACAAACAATTTGTTATTTTGAACCTTTTATATTAATCTGGCAAGTCCACTTAAGGTATTTGGCATGTACCTGGATCTGACCTGGATCATAGTAGTTGATGGTCTACTTAAAAGACTAAGTTCGACCGGGGTAAGCGTATGCGGATGATATCGCAGTAGCCGCCACAGGAAAATTCCCCAGCGCTATCAGAGATGTTATGGGAACATCCCTCAAAGTCATGACAAAATGGACAGACGATGTCGCACTGGATGTGAATCCATTAAAAACAGAACTGTTGCTGTGATGTTCACGAGAAGATACAAAATCCCTAGCGTATCCCCACCGAAGCTAAAAGGGCAAGAACTAACTTTCACTTATCTTGCCAAATGCCTAAATGTTATGTTGACAGCAAATTGAGCTGAAAAAGCAGCATTCAAGACCGCATCAGGAATGCATCGATTGCACTCTACACATGCAAGAAAACCGTCGGCCCCAAATGGGGAACTAAGCCAAGGATAACACATTGGCTATAAACCACCATAGTAAGGCCAACATTGATGTATGGCGTCCTAGTTGGGTGGACAAGTAAAAGAAAACCCTACCAAGATAAACAGTATGCAGAGATCAGCATGCAGCTGTAAAACGGGGGCACTTAGAACCACACCCACAGCCGCCCTAGAAATGATACTAAATCTCCTTCCCATGGACGCCTATGTCAAACTTATGGCCACATATACAGATCCCATAAGACCAAGGGAAGTTAACCGATGGAGCAAAACCCAGGTAGGAGGGCACAAGGTAATATTACAAAACTCGAACGTCCTTAAGGATACAGATTATCTGATGCCCTTCATGGACTGCGGACACAAGACAGACCACAAGAGAAAAATGGGATGAAGGTAAAGTCCGTAACCCAACTGCATGGGAAATCTTCGCAGAAATCGCTGGATCTGGCATTTCTCCCAGTATGACAGAGGCCTCTTAGATGATCCGGCTTACGAACCACTGCCCAGAGATAATGGATCATAGAGATATCCAACTTCGGCCATTTTTACCACTAGCCCACAGCGAAAATGTAGTGGTAATCCCTTGTATTTCACTTATACTTTTACAACGCTCGTCAATTCACCACAATATGTCGGCCGATTCGTGAATTTTGTGGGATAATGGCAGCGGATTCGGATTCGTGAATTTTGCCCACAATCCATGTACGATCCATGACATGGGTATGTTGTTCGGAGGGTGTTCAAATGTTAACTCGCATTTTTAAGAGAATTCTCTTACATTGTTATATGGACTTTCGTGAATAAAAATGTATCGCAATGCCCATTTAACTGGAACTATTTGACTTAAAATTAATTCTAAAGTATATATACAACATATTCATAAACCATACCTGACAAATTAACTCAAAAAATGAAGTCCGCTTTATACGCTTAATTCATGAATTATGAAAAACTCATGAATTCAATTTAAACGATTTGATAAGAACAATAACAAGATATGACACCGAAATTTGAAAAACGTTCAAATCACGACAGAATTTTCAAATAAGAACTCTGATTCACCCCATTACTAAGGTGGGGAAGGGTTTCAGCTGTTCCACAGCTGTTCTCAAGAGCTCACACGTATTCACAGACAGGGGACAAAAAGCGTATAAAAAATGCTGTCAGATGAAATCAAAGGGCAAGGGAAGTAGAAGTTGGATATCTCTATTATAGGTTATCTCTGCCACTGCATTCCATGCAGAAGTAACAGTTTGTTCAAAAGGCATACATCCGACTATCAATGAGCCCAATAGATGGCAGATCAATTGTTTTTTAACTGTTTTAGACAGTCAGGCGGCCATAAAAGCTTTGGACACACCGTCAATAAACACCAAGATGGTGAAACTCAGTCGTCTATCTCCAAGGGAGAGAACGGCCAGATGCGGAACAATGGTATTCCGGGCAATGAAAGAACTGATGAACAGTGGGACTAGATCAGGAGACACCTCACTCCCACTGACAATAAACCGCCTACGATTGCGAAAAACGATACAAACCGCAAATGGTCAGAACTTGACACTTACAGGATATCGAAAGTGATCCGGCCTATGGTAAATCAAGGAAGGATTGATTACATCTCAAAGCTAGACAGGAAGGTTATCAGCAAAGTAATAGGGGTGCGAAAATACTTGGGGCACCCAAAACGAGTTCTGTCGAAGCTGCATGGATGAAGAGTAAGAAGACACAATACTACACTACTTCGGAACGAGAAGACTGCTAGGCGAATACTTCAACCACTTAGAGGATCTGAGTAACATTGATCCAAAGGATATACTACAATTTCTTAAAGCCACTAAATGGCTATAAAAGAGACACTCACAAGAAAGAAATAACACATCCCAAGAGGGAATTACTACAAGGTCAAAGGGTGAACGGGTTCTGCACACAAAGCCGAACGTGATAGCACAATGGACCAAAGGGTCTGAGTGACCATGATTCCAACTAAAATTATGTAGTCACTCTGGTAACCTACCTACCTATTTGGCATATTACATTCAAATGTTATATTTCAGTTCGTCCTAAGTTTTTTAACACAACTATTCTCAGTTAGGTGTAGCACGTAAAAACTTGAGAACAAGAGAATCTTGATAATAAAGTGAGGTAGTTTAGGTTAGGTTGAAGTGGCTGACTGCTGCACAGAAGGACAGCTGACACACTAAGGCCAGGCATAGGCCTCATAGGCCAATTGGTTTACCACGAGGATGTAAGGGTACCTACTCCGTAAACCAATTATAATATAATATGGGTGGCGCTACGGACCGAGACGGACCTGGGCCTAGCTTCTCAGCAACCACTCGTGTTGTGCGTGATATTGTTCTTTCACGAGTGGAAGCTACCTACAGTTTAATGCCGACTCCGAACGGCGAATTTGAGGAGCTTTTTCTAGACAGGAAATACTCTTTGAGCATTGTCTAACTGACAATGAACTCGAAAGAGGTGGAGCCGCGAATTATGAAAGGTGGTAAATTCGGGTATCGAACCTGGCACCCTCTGCGTACGAGTCGACGCACTTACGCTCTACGCCACGGCGACCGACAAACCAATTAGTGCTTTTAATAAAGCGAAGGAGAAGGCTGTTTCTAATGTTGCTCAGATCAGCCAGGTTACCAAAGAAGTGGGCCCACAGAAATCTGAAGATACGGCATGAGCGAGAACTGCTGCTGCATAGCAGGTGTTCAATGATTTCCGACTCGTCCTCGTTGATGTAGCTTCTGCAGAAGTCTTCAGAAGTCAGGCCTCGTATAGGGGCATGAGTGCCGATGTTAGAACGTCAATAAGAGATCTGAGACTCAGCCTACTTAATCCGATCAAGCTAAGAAATCGTTTGGAATCGATCATAGGCCAGAGTTGTTTGGTAAAGAGGCACCCTCTGCCTAAAAACCATCCGCGGTTTGTTTGAACAAGCACTTCAAGTTTTAGCAAATGTTTTAAAGAAGCGATAGGCGTTGAGGGTGGGATCTCCACCCTGAAAGAGTACGGAGTTTGTACCCTTTCCACCGAGTTCGCCCGCTTCGCAATTCTCTGAAATGTCACAATTTCCCGGCACCCACATAAGTTGAATGTTCAAATACTTGGCCATCTCGTTAAGAAATAGGCGGGAATTAAGGAAAGTCTTAGAGTTGAAAGTGACAGAGTCCACAAATTTGATCTCTTCCTGGCTATCGGAACAGATGACGCTTGATATAACATTTTTTCAAGCCAAGACAGGGCTTCCGTAATCGCTATAGTTTCAACCTGAAAGAAGCTACAGTGATTAGGTAGTCGAAAAGACAGCTGCATACTTAGATACTCGGAATAGACAACAGTACCCGCACCTGCATCCTTCTTCGATCCATCTGTGAAGGTTCGCATTGGACCAGCCAGCGTCTGGTGATTAGACTCACAGTAAGATCTGGAGGGTGTGCTGGTTGCGAAGTTTTTCTCGAGAAAGTGAGGTGAGTTCTTTACAAATTTCACTTGTATATTTCAATTTAAACGTTCAGTGTTTTATTTGAATGTGTATTAAGGTTTATTAACAGCAGTAATATAATTGAATTTTCAATATCTAAATTTGTCGACAATTAGATTCGATCATTATTGCTATTTCAAAGATCAGCACCGTGCCGATCATACCAAAGAAGTTAGCCGAAATGAAATTGTGTGATCGGCATAGTGCCGATTACTCATTTTTACTGGAGAACTTTGCGAGATTTTTGGTTCTGTTAATTGTCAGTCTTGCGTAAGTGCCTAAAATCATGCGTCATCAGCCTGGTTGGTCAATATAAGTGCGGCTTAAAGGCCAGCGAAGTCAACCCTCAATTGCTCACATTACGGCGGATATAGGAAAAGACCTAGGAGTTTCAAGTTTGTACCCATCATCGGCTTTAAAGCTGCAAGCGGAGAAAAACTCGTCCGTCTTTGCTGGATAAATATGAATTGCTGGATAATATAGAAAAGACTATAGACAAGTTGCACTGGCATGCAATTTTTACAAGATAATTCTCGAGAAGACGTCTCAGACGTCATCACTGTAGGTACGATCTTCCACAAGTATGTGAAACTGCACGCATATGCCGATGACATTGACATCATCGGGAGTACTCAAGGAGTTGTTAGTGGGGCATTTGTGAGCATCGAGAAGAAACGGGGTAAGTTGCTTCTTGAGGGGAATGAGGGTAAGACAAAATACATGTTCACTATGAAGAATGTCCATCAACACCGACATCTTGCACAAGGTGCTACAATAGATATACTGATACAGTTTCGACGTAGTTAAAGACTATTTATTTAAGCTAGTAGGGCAGCAAGTGCCTTGAGCTTATAGGCTCTGAAGTAACCCCCGGGTATGACATCATCGAGGAGATAAGACGAAAAAAAACCCCGTCAATCGCTGTGTCCTTGCGCTTAGACGGCAATTGAAAAATAAAGCTCTATCTTGAAGAACCATTCTACACTTACAAGAAATCTTGCTTGTCCCAGTTCTGGTGTATGAAGCAGAAGCATGGACAATATCATATGAAGACGAGGAGGTTCTTGGTTGTTTCGAGACTGAAATCCTTTGAATTACATTCGGTCACATTTGCGAAGAAGGAGTTTTGAGGAGAAGATTGAATGACAAACTCTTTGAGCTGTATAACGACAAGGGCCAGGTCAAAATTGTATCTATTGATTCGACTGATTCGACTGATTCGACTGATTCGACTGAGATGGCTAGTTCATGTATACAGAATCGACACTAACGGTCCGGCTCGGGACAACGTGGTAGATGAAGGCCTCACCTCCGATGATGTGGTCAGCTGGAAGGAGACAACAATTAAATGGGCGCATGAGACTGGAGCAACTAGCCTAAGACCGTGCTACAAACCACCACAAATGAGTGCATGGTCATATTTTTTTGCAACCATCATTTTCCTATAATTTTATTACAAACATCGACTATACCTACATTCCTTCTAATAAAAGAACTATTTCGTCGGTAATTGGCTTCTTTCATCCCAATTCCACTGATTTTGTCTCACAAGGACTGAAAAACGAATCCATGACCTGGCACTTCACCTGCCAATTGTGACTGATTTATCCCTAACATCAGAGACCATGGCCGTAAATGCAATTTCAAAGCCATGAACAAACCTAATAAGCCAACCAATTTGAAAAGATCGTTGCGAACATTCGAGACGCTATTACCGACATAACGCCGAACATATTGCACTGACCGTCGAGGTGACCATTTGAACGATGAGCTATTCCATACATAATGGCATAAATGGTGGTTCAGAGTGAAGTCAGAATCATCATCCATCTTTTTTTATTTAAATTTCTTTGCTTATTGTTCTTATATGAGTACCCTTTACCCTTTTACATGAAGGAACACAGTCATAACTCTTCAGAAAATTAAATTTTAAATTTGCACCGTTGAAATTTATAATGGTCTTCAGTGATAGTCAGTCAGTCGCATCATTATTATTTTTTTTTTTATAGAGTCATTAATTGCAGTTTCATGTACATCATCAATTTAAATTTTCTAAATTAATTTTTTTTTTCTAAATTTTGTAAATGTACAGAGTTACCTAAACTCCTCTTCGAGAAGAATTTCTCAACCAGCAAACCGCCCAGATCTTACTGGGAGTCTGATCACCAGACGCTGGATGGTCCAATGCGAACCTTCACAGATGGATCGAAGAAGGATGCAGGTGCGGGTGCTGGTGTCTATTCCTAGAATCTAAGTATCCAGCTGTCTTTTCGACTACCTAATCACTGTAGCGTCTTTTAGCCCTCTTAGCCCTCTCCTGGCTAAAAAAAACAATGTTATATCAAGCACATATATCGTCATATGTTCCGATAGGCAGGCAGCGATCAAATCTCTGGATCCAGTTAAATTTAATTCCAGGACTTTCCTTAATTGCCGCCTATATCTTAACGAGATGGCTAAATACTTCAACATCCAACTTATGTCGGTGCCGGGACATTGTGACATTCTAGACAATTGCGAAGTGAACGAACTAGCTAGAGGCGTTACAAACTCTGTGCTCTTTCAGGGTGGAGATCCCACCCTCCATGCCTATCTCTACTATAAAACATCTGCTAAAGCTTGAAACGCTTGCTCAAACAAACCGCGGATGGAAATTAGACACAGGATGCCTCATTACCAAACAACTATGGCCTATGATCGATCCCAAGCGATCGCTTAGCTTGATCGGATTAAGCAGGCCAAACCTCAAATCTCTTATTGGCGTTTTAACAGAGCATTGTGCCATCGGAACTCACGCCTCTAGACTAAGCCTTCCCTTCTGTAGAAGCTGCATAGACGAGTATGAGTAAGAAACCATCGAACACTTGCGATGTAGCTGCAGTGATCTCTCATCAAGTAAATTCAGATGTCTGGGGCCCATTTATATATTTGTTAATCTGGCTGAACAGAGCAACATCAGAATCAGCCCTCTTCTTCACTTTATCAAAAGCACAAATTGGCTTGCGGAATAGGTAGCCTAAGATCCGCTTGGTAACACAATGTCCCTATGCTTGGCCCAATTGTGTCTGCTGTACGCATGGGCGGCAGTCAGCCACCTCAACCTAACCTAACCATATGTACAGAGTGGACCATCTAGTGGATCTAGATTATTTTGACTGTTTTGCGTTCGAAATCTGGACAGAATGTCAGTATAATACCTCCGCGGAACAAAATGAGTCGCTTCACACTGGAAAAACGTTGGGAAATATTGAAAAATGATTGCCAAAGTGAGTGCTGTGTAGTCCAAACAGTGTGTTTTTTGAAAAAAAAGTTTTGGCCACAATGAAGCACCAACCGCGACTGTTGCACGCAAGTTTGTGCAAAAAGTTCGTGAGACTGGTATGCTATTGGACAACGCTCATCAACGTCCCAGTCGTCGTACGAGAACATCATTGGACGGATAATTTTTCTTCGAAAATGAATCTGGGAACAGCATTTCGGTCAACGGTACACGACTTTTTTTTTTTCCTGAAATTAAAGTCTTGGACTGGAACGCCTGGTTCATGCAGTATGGCGCGCCATGCCACACCCCCCATGCCACAATCGATCTTTTGGCCACCAAATTACAAAATCGTGTTATTAACCGTCCTTGCATAGTCAATTGGCCGCCTTGAAACTGCGCAAATCACAAAAAAAAATCAAAAATCCATTTGGACTTTTGAAAGGACCGATGTTGTGCCAACAAACCGGAATCGATTCAAGCACCTACGGCCAATAGCCAATCTGTGAACTACAGCCCGCAACCATCACCAAAGTCTTGGAAAATTCGGCTGACATAATGCACTATTGCGAAGCCAGCCATGACAGCCACTTGAACGACGTTGCATTTCAAAACCAATGTAGTTTTGTTCATTTTATTGCATTAAAAAAAGACTTGTATTTGGCCCACCCTGTACTTACAAGAAATTATAAGAACAGCATAGACTTTCAAATATGACGTTATTAAGAGAGTAGTAAATTTTTAAATTCTAGAAATGGCGGTCTTCCGTCGTAAAGTTTATAGAAAATGGGTTTGAATTGTTTCATTAAGTAAAAATTATTGTTGTTTTTTAGATATGATGGTGTTCTTTCTAATGAGCAATTTATTGATTTTTTGTTTATGCCATTAAATTTAAAACCACTAAAAATTGTAGAGTAACAAATTTACCGTCAAATAATTTAAATTAACAAATTAATGTGATATCTCAAGGACAATTTTCATCAATTGAGACAGAACGACAATTCACATGTCAAAAGAGTAAGTTCGACATTGTAAATTTGATCAAGATACATTTTTTAATCACCCACTTTGTTCTCGCACGCAGCACGAGCAGGGATTCTGCAAGGAACACAGAGCTTCCACAAGCATACGCTAGCAGATGGTGAAAATTTCGCCTACACCTCCGACCATCGAACACTTTGAAGCCCTTCAAGAACAATTTTTGCTTCATTATTCACAACGAAGCACTACTAATGTGAATTTAATTAATTTCAGCGAAAAGACTTCGGCATAACACTTCACAAATTAAGCCTTTCACAGGAATCCAAGTGATTGCCGAAAGGAACGTTAACACAGCGAATCGCAAACAATCTTTTTCCATTTAAACTGAAAATGCCCTAAAAGGATAAATATTGCACTTCGCAACGGTTCAAGGTTACTACAGCACTCAGTCAACTTGTTGGTTTCCACCTGATGCTCCTCTCTGTCGATGGCGCCCCGCACAAATCAATCTTTTCACAAATCAGCGCCGTTTAATAAACTAACCAATTCACGGCTTCCACTCACAAAGTCCGTTTGTTTCTTTTTTTTTGCTTTTTTATGCGAAAACATATAAAAAAAAAACAAAACCGCGAGCAGCACAATGTTCAAACAAAACCAAAGGACACTTGCTGCTGGTGTAAACAAGCCAAACGAGCGCTACAAGTGAACCGTTTAACCGTCCAAACGAAACTGAAACCAAATTCGACTTTCATCTTCGGTAGCAGTTTTGATTTGACTGCACGCAACCAACATCATTATACCAGTTGCTGGGGGATTTTACCTTGGGTTTACTGCTGTGAAAGCCTCTTCAGGGGATACCAGGCAAACAGGAGAAAGCAGAGGATGCGAAAGAAGAGCGCGTTCACAGGGCACATTGCGCAGTCGACGATTGAAACCAGTGAATGAGCAAACAATTATTGCATGAGTGGGCTGGAGACAACCTTTGACTACTCGAGTCTCTCTCATCATCAGACCCGACCAGACCAGACCAGATGGTGATGATGATGCTGATGATGATGATGGCGGCGGCGGCGGCGAACGATGACAGGTACACTGAGCAAGCAAGAGTGAGAGAGCTAGAGCAATAATGCGAGCGGAAGGAGGCTGCGGGCTGTATTATATTTAGACGAATTGGATTTTGTATTGCAGGACGCAACTCGAATGTATGTGTGGATACCCTTGTGTATGTGTATCATTTTGCAGATACATGCAGTTACCACAGCAACAAGCGGTCACCTAAGCAACCTGTCTCGAGGACGTTCCAGGCCAGGCAGAAAGGATTTCCGATTCTCATCTGATGGCCATGCAGTGAAAGAGGTAAAAGACGAATGCTTCAGTGTGCTTCACTTAACATGGGATACGCTTTGTGGGACATCAATACTCACACAACTATGCAGCATACTTGGGGATACTCACTCACACTAGTATGACCAAAGCACAGCCTACAGATTGCACGGGGAGAATTCATTTCAGCATCACACCTAGTGGTAATAATAACACCTACCGCAGTGCCGCACTGTCTCGAAGCCTGTTTGTTTGGTTTTGAATACATAAATATGTACGTATAGATGAAGGAGGGTTTTTAAGAGGTTCAGGTTTTTGTTTGGAAATGGATTTTCGATTTCGCCAACGCCAACGTTATTTACAAGAACCGGTTGCCAAACAGAGTGCTGAACTTTGTTGACGAACGTTCTCTGCTTTCAGCCGTGCCATCAATTTGTCGACCTTCCCTTGATTGGGCAGGATTAAGTGAGATTCAAAATCATCCCATGCCGGCTTTTAATTTGAAAACCAACGAAATGTGTTAATGAGCACATTATTTGTTGTCCCTGCCTACAGCCGTTTGCTTCGACTTCTCTTTGAAGAAGAAAATTGTTGCTCTAAACAGTGTTGCAGCAGTTGAAAGTTAAAAAGTCGATATTATTGCCCTACGTCGACAGGATTTCAAGGCGATGATATGACGATTCATGCAGGCAAAGACGTGGGCACCTAGCTTCTGTCAACAAACACCTACACTCACCTCTTCGTGGTGAAATCTGGGAGCCGAGCACGTTCAACCGAAGATGGGGTCCCCAACCCCCGAGGAAATCTAGCAAACAACTGTCCCAAGGAGACAGTGAGTCTATACCAGGCCTCATCTCTTTTTATGGATGGCGGCGGAAGAGCTGGAGAACTGCCAACGGCGCACTGTGTGCAATTTTGTGAATCTAGCGGAACTTAATCCAAAAATCAGAGTAGTAGATGACAAAAGTTTGGTATCAAACGACGGGTAAAACCTCAGGTTCTGCAAAAAAAGATTGGTCCTGGTGACATCTCAAACAGCAAGCTTTTAAAGGAAGAGAAATGTAAAACATCAGTTGCAATTTGTGAGTAAATTTTTTTGTTTTGCTTGACCATCACAGGGCACACACAAAACACTACCTTCTCTTAGTGTACGCCCTCAGTAGCACTTTTCACAATAGATGTTTGTTGCGCGACTAAGGATCATCTACCGATGCAGCATCTCACAGATTACTTCAATAAACAAAAATATTATTGATCTGAAGTCAATGAAAAAACACAATTTTTAAATTCCAATCGTGATCGTGATAAGCCAGTACCTAGTTGTAGGTATTTTGGGATTTGCATTGCGACTGATCGGGTACCTCTGACTGCTCAAAATTTGGACTGAGCCAATAGCGTAACCATCGGGTTCGTGATGAAGTGCTTGCGTTACCTCCCTGCGGTGGTCCCTGGTAACTAATTGTATAAACCCTTAAACTTTAGGCTGAAATTGCAAGTGCGACCGGTCTAGCGGATCTAGACTAGGTAACCTAGGTCAGCACCCTACGTTGACGAAGCCTTTCAAGCTAACGAAACCGACACTACGCATCGGATAAGGAACGATTATCTGTTGACGACCTTAGGCTATTGTACCCATACAAAGATTGGTTTCTAGAATTGAAGACGCTCCTTGACTCGCAGAGTGAAGGTCCGCAGAACGCTAGATTCCTCCATTTTAAACGAGAATTCATGCGATATAAGCTGCATATCTTGGGAGTGAGTGAAATTAGATGGTTAGATGCAGGAGAGTTCCAATCCCGAATGCGTAACACTGTTCTACTCTATCCCGGAGAGTCTCCAGGGTCAAGTCGCGAATACGGTGTTGGCCTTATGTCAGGTGTTATGTCCTGTCACAAGAGGCGCGCAGAGGTTTGATCTCCTAGCAACCGTACGGAGAAAGGATTTTGACAGCCCGGCTTCGGACTAGAGTACGGCGCGTCACGATAATACAGCGTCACGCCCCGATGGAGGGATCGTCTCAGGATGAAAAGGACCATTTCAACAGGCAGCTAAGTGCCGAAGGTAGGCAACGTCAACGAAGGGCTCAAACATGTAATAATAAAACATGTTGAGCCCGTGCTGTTGGATGCAGCACTTGAAAAGAGCCGCCACTAAAGCCCGTAAAAACAGAATTGGGTTTATAATAACGAATTCTTCGACAGAGCGTCACAATGGAAGAAGTACTTGATATCATTGAAAGAAAAGTTTTGCATGTGATATTTGCGTTGACGGAATTTGGAAGATGGTATTCAAGCACGATCTGTACAGGCTGTACAGCATGAGTCTGGCCAGGCATCTATGAATACAGCGTCTAAGGTGACTGGCGCATGTCTTCGACTTCGATCCTGGGTACGACACAACAGAGGATGCCCGCGTCTAAGGTGGCCCACCCAGGTGGCGAAGGACTGAAACAAAACTTGGCGTATAAAACTGAACCGCGTTTCTTGGAGTGGCTTGTTGGTTAAGGCCCTGGCCCACCACGACCTGTAGCGCTATATACAACAGAAGGCAGTCTACAGAATTATTACAGTCGACAAAATTTGTTCTGCTGAACATTCTTCTTGCCACACAGCAGTTACAGTATTTTCCAGAAATTAAGTATTTTTTACGAAGTGGAGAACTCCAACAAAAATAAATACAACTTCGAACAAACTCAGCAAAATTAAGTTAAATAGTAACTCTAAGTGATCCGCGAATCTACTGCACAAGAACAACGGTTCACCTACTACCTTGGTGTTGCGAAGAGATCCCAATCAACGAGTGTTTGATACGAATTTTCAGTTGAGAGAGACTGATTCCAATGGCTTAGTAGCTTCCAGGACCCTCTTTTTTTTATCGTTTTGGAAGGTCTCCTTGAGTTCCTATGAGAGTGCGAATTCTTTATCGTCATCCTACAAGGGAGATTGACCGGAAAGGCAAAAGTAGACATGCCGTTGTATAGCTCGTCTCTATTCATGCTGTCACATGCGGCCTTGGCATCTGCCAATAGATTGTCAGTGTTGATCTTCACTTTGTGGGCCTTTTCCAAGATCTGCGGTACTGGCAAAATGTGATCTATTGTGCTTTTTAATAGACGGCTTCCCTCAGAAGATGACCGTCAATCCCATATTCCTGTTGAACATTCCAGAATTTACCTCAAGGTACTCGCTCGCATGTCTTGTCTAAATTTACAAGTCAGCTGTAGATCGCTTTGACATATTCCCAAGCCCTCCCAAGTACCATTATTGGAGTGAAAAGCTGGTTAGTTTTCATTCTGCCCAGACGAAAGCTGCACTGTTCATCCCCCATCCTGGGCTCGACCATAGCTCGAGAACGCGATTCAAACACCTTCGCGCACACTTTCCCGAGGAGACTTTAAAGAGATTTGCCCCTGTAAACGGAGCAGTCTCTTTTTTTTATAAATTATAATTGCAATTAGAAAATGTATATCAATACAACAAAAAATTGTGCTATTGCCTATGAGAAAAAAAAATACAAATTTTTTAAAAGCTCCAGCCAGATTTGAACGCTGAGTCTGCAAAAGCGTGAGCAACGCATCAAACCACTACGCCAACTGACCCGATAACTTTTAAGGTTGTATTTGTTTTTCGTTCACATTCAGTATACATATTGGTTTATTATTAGTTAATATCCACCTCATGGCCCGAATGCTGTGAGTGCGGGTCATTGGTCAAAGAATGAAGTATAAGAAAATGCTACATATACTACGTATTCCTGAGAGTACACACCCTTATGAACGTGAATATGTCTATGAGGAGATAGTTATGCAGACAAACAAATATTTCTTCATCGCACAGATGACAAGAAAAATATTTCGCCAGCATTTAAAGCCCCCGCAGAGCATGAGTCAATGATGAAACAAACACGGCCAAGGATGAGGAAATACTCCATCAGGGTATGTTAACCTACAACAGTCATACGCACGCATATCCGTACTCAATATGGGCGTGAATGTGTCACGTTTCAGTGATAGTTTGCGATAATCTGGTGTATGTGGGCACAAATCTCTTTATTAGTTTTGTGAGATTCATTCTCTTGTTGGCAGTGTGAGAAGCAGACAGCATTACGCCTCCTCTTCAAAATGGATACTAAATTATATTAATGCTCTCCTGTAGGCGAAGGAATGGAAGCAACATGACTTTTCACTGTAGTCCCACTGCTGCCGCATGTCTTAGGGACTAGGAGAACATAAGGTTAGGTTATAAAAATATTTTTACACACAGTGCGAAGTTGTATATTGTAGTCTTTAGGAAAAACTTGAATAGATGGAATAATTTATCTATACACATCTTCATCTTAGGACAAACAAACCCTTGAACTTGAACTTTTTATGATGCCGAAACGTCAGAGAGGGCAGTATGTTTATTGTGGTGGAGTTCACGAACGAGCAACTTTAAGTGGGCTTCCTCCAATTTTCGCTCTAATCATTACGGCACCACACAAGTTGTACGTGACATTGTAGATAAGTGGAAGTTCTCTGCATAGAAACAACGGACAGTTGTACGAGGATTTCTATCCTAACGAGGTCTTGTACATCGGGGGAGACGAAGGATAGATAATTTTATTATTTAGTTGATTCGAAGGTATATTGCCCGATGAGTGATTTCTGCCAATGGCCTAATCTATGAGACGTCGCTTTCTTCTTTATGCCAGAGTCCCTGATCATATTTCAAACGGCCATTAAAGCAAACAGAAATCAAGTCTAAGCTGGGAGCTCAGCATGCAGCACTCGATTACTATATGCTGAGCCCGGGTCATAGGATCATGGCAGCAATGAAACTGCGGATGAACATGCCAGGAAAGGCGACCCATTGCAGGAAAACCTATGGACCACATCTGGCAAATGTCAAAAAAAAAACAATCATAGTCAAAACCAATAAACGGTGGTTAAACAGTTCCTGTAAGTAAGGTTAGGTTGATGTGGCTGAGTGCTGCGCAGAAGTACAGCAGTCACACTTAGGCCAGCATAGGCCAATTGTGTTACCACGCAGATCTATGAATAGCTATTCCGCAAAACCAATTAGTGCTTTCGATAAAGCGAAGCGGATGGTTAACTCTAACATTGCTCAGTTCAGTCAGACTATCAAAGAAGAGAGCCCCTAGAAGTCTTAATCTACGGGATGAGAGAGCACTGCGACTACATAGCAAGTATTCAATGGTTTCTTCCTCATCCTCGTTCACGCAGCTTGTACAAAAGTCATTGTATGTAAGGCCCAGTCGGGGGGCGCAATGCCCTGTAAGAACGCCAATGAGAGATCTCACATTCGGCCTGCTTAGTCTAATTAGATTAGCGATCGCTTATGGTCGATCATAGGCCAGAGTCATTTGGTAATAAGGCATCCTAATGTCCGTCTGAGGTTTGTTTGAGCAAGCGTTTCAAGTTTTAGCAGATGTTTTATAGTAGCAATAGGCGTTGAGGGTGGATCGCCACTCGGAAAGAGTACAGAGCTTGTACCCTTTCTAGCTAGTTCATCAGCTTTACAATTCTCCCGAATGCCATAGTGACCCGGCACCCACATGAGTTGGATGCTAAAATACTTGGTCATCTCATTCAGTTCCTGTAAGTCTGTAGTAAACCTGATATGCGTCATAGTGTCTGGCTACAATTTTCAGACGTAATCTAATCCGCACTGTCTGAGCGCTTGGGAACCAATCTTATCAGTAATTCTCAAGAGTTTGGCAATGTTTACGCGATCACCTGGTTATTCTTGCCTTGACTTTTGGCAAGGAGGACAGAAATATGAAGAGAGAACAGTGCGGTCCGCGATCTACTATCAAAGTTTAATGTTGTCATTTAGGTTGGTCTTGTTGGTCTTGTACTGAGAGCAGTCGGAAGTTCTGGCCCAAGTTGAACAATTCAAAAACCGACAAATTCCTTCAACGTGACAAAATGTTGATGGGGATAATAGTTGAAGCACTAACTGGCCATAATCATATGAAGACTTTATATGGAAGAACTGGGAGAACATTTGCTTGCACGAACAAATATCCCCCTGCATGGCTGAGCAACATATCAACACCAACATAACAAGCACGAAGTAGTAAACGGTTTGTTCCTCCATGGGCTTCACAATAGGTGCAGCTGGAATTAAGTGAGACGTGAAAACAAATCGATTTTCGAAAGTAGAGACGGTTTTCAAACGATGATAGAGCCCGTCTAAAGAGCAAGAGTGTTTGTAAATAATTTTATTGCAAGAGTAAGCTGTGTGGCGGCCGTGGCATTGTTATATAATATTCACGGTCCCACCTCTTTCGAGTCACTTACAATTCTTAAGGCGTAATCACGAAATAAAAAAAAAACCTTCTCAAAATTAGCCGTTCTGACCAGACTCGTCAGTTTTCAAATGGCGAAATCGCCAAATCTAAATAAATATCGCCAAATTTTCAAATGTTCGAAGCGAAAAGACCACTGGATGGCGCAGTTGATAGAGTGCCTGCCCCTGGTTAGCGAGGTCCCCGGTCAAATCCCAGTGAAAACAAAGTCAATAAGGTTTTAGCTGGTTTTCAAATTTGGTCCAGTTACCATTTGCCGTTGGGACCAAATTAACGGCACTGAGAGACCTACGTTAAAAAATCGATTAATCGTACGCGGGGGTTATGTCGGAGTTGGAAACCACCAGCAGAGGAAACGACATACACTCATTCGTCCAAGGAGATGAGCAGCAGTAATAAACACCAAACGTTCATCCGTCCAAGGAAACGATTCAGCAGTAATAGATACCACTCACTCATTCCCCAATAGAGATAAGTCAGCAGCTATGATCAATACCAGGAAGAAGACAGCCCCGACAATCATGCTACTGTCGTCGAAATAATAATAATTCAGTTAGGAACACAATGAGAATCGAGGCGGGAAAAGTAGAATTAAGATTTTAGTCTTAAGACACGATTCATTCAATAAAGTTCCTTCGTTTTTAAAAACTCGATCCGCTTCAATCCTCGTTTAACTCGGGTGAGTCTATATAAATATATACAAAAAAATAAGTTTTTTTAAGTAAAGAATTGTTTTGTTTAGAATACATTGAAATGTGTTAAAATTAATGCAAACAGTTTTTCTTCTTCTTAACTGGCTCTACAATCCAGGGAGAACCTGGACCTCATCCAACAAGCGTTGTACTACAGGTTCAGACTCGAAGACTCTTCGGGCCGGAGCTGAGTTGTTCATGTGCTCTACATGGCTCAGTCACCTTAGCCATTGGATCCGTAGACGCCTATCTAGGTTCGTGCTGGAATCTACTTTGCCAAATACCATTATCGGAAACAGGACCAAAGATTGAATGTTAAGCTTTTTTCTCGATAACCCCACGGGGTTCTTCATCTGCTCTTGGGATTGTCCAAGTTTTAAGCACTACTTTTCAATTGCCCTTTTGAGAATAAAAAGCGATTGGAAAGATTATTCCTCTTTGAATCTTGGTACTGATGGTGTCCATACTTTTTACTTGAGAGACGTGATAGAGGCTCCCTAGACTAACCTATTCCGTCTCAATGCACGATCCACTCCACGAGTAGTTAAAAACTGTAACTAAAAACTGTAACGTAAAGATTTCCGACTTCGGTCAAAATCGATAACAGCTCAAAAAATCGCATTTTATAGTGTGTGGCGATATACTGATTTTTATGTCGCCAAATGAAATTTAAAATCTCGGTCGGTATAAAACTGTCCCTTCCACTCGTGAGAGAACAATAGCACGGACAACACGGGTGGTTGCTGTTGAAGCTAACCCCTGGCCCTCTACGGGCGTAGCGCCACCCACATTATATAATAAGAGTAAGCAGTCGAAATTGTGACTAAAAAGTGTAGTGAAGTCTTGGGAATAACTTAAATATGTGTACGGAAACCAGTTTTTATTTCGTTACAATCTTCTTATTAAACCCTTTGCTTAATATTATCAATACATATTTGTGAATAACGTATGAAATACATTACAGTATTACGATTTAGTTAGAATTTCGTGTTTCCTTTCTCTTAAAATTCAGCAAACCGGAGTCGGAATACGGAATATTTGTATTCAGTTTTCAAGGTTTCATATACAGTGATAATACGAATTACAATCCGAATCAGCAAATGGCAACGGATTAGATGTACCCTGCTGTGAGAGGAGGGTTTCGTTGTGAAATATGCTATGCAAGAAAATCCACTTACCAACAATGGCAGGTGGGCCAAACAGGGTACACATGACCCAGCACAGTTGATCTGGACTCAAGGACAGATATTCAAAGTTGATGGCGCACATGTGTACCACATTTTCATATAGTAAATGTGTTTGTGCATGTGATACTCCATTGCAGACAGTTATCGAGAATGAAATAAAATATCTTTTGAGACTTAGAAGATACAAAAACTCAAAGGTTTTCCTTTGCAAATATTTTACACAATGGCAGTTGGGAAAATTTGAAGATAATTTTCAGGAGACTCCTAAGAAGATCTTTTAATAGAACAATCTTTAAAGCAGAGGTTTTGCATAGTGAGCTTCAACCAGAGGCCAGCTGTCGGAATTACACAATGAAGAACGCACGTTGTTTGTGAAGGTTTCATCTGTCGTAAGTCCAAATTTAACTAGAAACTGAAAAATGAAGTGGGACGTTCCTTAAGCGTCCTACACACGCTCAATGTTTGGTAATTGACTTGGTGTAAAGTGGTTGGTGGTAAGTGAAAAATCCCCACCACACGTATCAATGAACATTAACAATAGCCGTGTTTTTTTTTTCAAAAATCAATAAATAGTGAGGTAGGATTTTGCACGTAAAGCACATACAATAAACTACTGTCTATAACTGCCTATAATATCCGCAATGAAAAGTGACTGCCGATAAAAATTCGGCTTCGATATTTTTTCATACATTTTGACATTAATTTGGAACAAATAAATTTCTTTTTCATTTATTTTGACAGATAAAAATCAAAACCACTGCGAATCCTTTTTCTGAATCTGAACATGACTAATGTTTTTTGCGTAAATTCTCTTTAGTCGTTTCATATGAGAATAGGCTTCATTTGTATCTGCTTGCATAGGGGTGCCCAGTACGAATTCTTATACAGTACAGCCTCGATAGTCCGGACACTATAGAGAAAAAATCAAATGAAGTGGACCACCGACAACTTTTCAGACATCTTATATTACAGATATAAATTATGCATAATGATTGCATTTCAAAAATCTAAAAAGAGAAGAAAAGTACGTGTATATATTTGGCTTTCTTCTAAAAACACCCTTTAGGCTTTTTCGCGTGACGTCTTTCGTAGAAGGATATCCATTTGAGCTGCATTATTTTGTTCTAGCCACTAAATGGTCCTGGCAAACAATTTCCTTGCTTCATTGTTTGAAATTGTAGTAACATTCGGAACAATGTGTAAACTCAAGAGGCGATTGTAGCGACTTAACTTGTAGAGGAGTTCTCATAATTGCACGTACGTATGTACATAGAACAGAACTAAAATATGTACGCATTTTAACAATTTGTAATACAGTCGAAACAGCTCTACATACTATTGTAGACACTGTAGAGAAATCACTTTCCTACAAAGAATACACTCTAGCAAATTTCCTCGATATTTAAAATGCGTTCAACAACGTTACACCAGACTCCAAAGCATATGGCTTAAACGGACTGAGTATTCATAATGATACGCTGGGTAAGGCTTATGCTCACAAGCAGATTTCGGTAGCAGTCGAGTGGTAAAAAAGGTAAGAGAGCGTACCCCACAAGAAGGTATACTCTCCCCACAACTTTTATTGCAGTTAATAAGCTACTCCTCTCGCTAGAAAGGTGTGGTTCATCGCCTCTGTGGATGACATCGGCATAGCCATCAAAAAAAAAGAAAGAAAACACCCAAAATCCTTGGGGATCTTATGTAAAACACTCTCAAAGTGTTTGGACCAGGTAATGTTGCCTGGATGTAAATTCAGCAAAAACTGAAATGGTACTCTTCTCGAGAAGCCATCAGACGCCCCGAATTACAGCACTAAAGCTGAATGGAACTCCAATGACTTTCTCAGATCAGGCATTACATTAAATATAAAGCTCAATTGGACTTGGAAACTGAACTCCAAGAATAAAGAATGCAACCACCGCACTATGCGCGCAAGAGGGCTTTAAGTAGGAACTGGGGAATCAATCCCAAGATTATGGGATGGCTTAATACCGCCGTGATAAGGCCCATACTACTATATGGCGTTGTGGTGAGGTGGCCGGCGCTGGATAAGACCAGGTTTTACCGAAGAACCTACAGGTTACTTAATGCCGATCTTAGACTTTGATATCAAATATGAAACTAGAATACCGAGTAAACAATTATGAGAGACAAACTCGGTACTGAACTCAACGCTAAGGAAATCAACACATATGTCCGGTAGTGAAGTGGGAGCGGGTATGTACTCGGAACATTTCCAGATCGGCCGATCTCTTAGACTTGCAGATTACTGTAATGTTTTCTATGCAGAAATAACGACTATTCGTGAAGTCGCTGAATGGCTGTTGGTGAGGACGATTTCAAACGAGAGCATTGTCATTTTCAGTGACAGTCCAGCAGCAATTATGGCACTCAAATCACCACTTTTAAAATCAAAATTGGTAAGACTATGTCGTATGTCATGGTCTTCGTGGCGTAGTGGTTAAGTGCGTCGACTCCTACGCAGACTCCTACGCATGCCGTTTTGTGTACTCGCCTAAAGCCGTTTATAAATGGTTTATAAGTCGTTAAGTGCGTCGACTCCTACGCAGAGGGTCCCAAGTTCGATACCCGAATTTACCACCGTTGATAATTCACGGCTCCACCTCTTTCGAGTCACTGACAATGCTTAAAGAGTATTCCTGTCAAGAAAAAGCTTCTCAATTTCGCCGTTCGGAGTCGGCATTAAACTGTAGGTCCCTTCCACTTATTATTATGTCGTATGTCGCTTAGCGAGATATCAAGACATTGCAGCTTAAAGCTGTGCTGGGTTGGGAGCTGTGAACCAGATGAGCTAGCCAGGAACGGAAGAACAATTATTGGACCTAAAAACCTTGAAAACAAAATCAAAAAACGAAAATCACAGAACTAGCGATCGGCAGTGCCCGTGAAAGATGGAAAAATCTTAACACGTGTCTGGACACAAAACACACAAATCTGGATCTACAGAAAACCACGGCCATAATCACAATAGGCAGGAAAAACTTAAGTAACCTAGTTGACCTAGATATGCCGCAAGACTAGGATTACTATACAACGACTTCTGTAGCAGATGCATGGATGGGGAAGAAGGAAAACCCCTCCTAATCTCCATTAGGAAGAAACCTTGGGAGAATTCAATAAACATAAATGAAGTAACAGATATATCTGAAAAGGATGTCAAATCCATCTGGGCATTCGTCCAAAAACAAAATGGTTCCAGGAGTAACGAACAGTAACCGGCTCAGCGGCAACACGATGGATCCCTAGGTTTAAGTGATGGCACTTTCGATGGAAGCCACAAAACCTAACCTAATACTTTGTCCGGAATGTAGAGGCAACATTTTGAAATTGTAAAAAAGCGACTACTGAAGTGTCCGGGATAGCGAGTGTGCAGACCAGTGAGGCTGTACTTTACTACGATTTGGAACCAATGGTAGACTTTCCGAAGGAGGAATAATAGAGTATACAGATTTTTATGAAAATCTTGTTAGCAATCCTCTTAAGATACCACGTACTTAGTTCATAATACGTAATAACAGTCAGCGTCGAAAGTGAGTGTGCAGTTTTCTTAAGCAATTAGTTATGTACTTAAAAAATAAGCCGATATGGCAAAAACTATGGGCACGGCTGGTCACAAACCAAAAACGTAACGACATTTACTCCACCAATAAATGGCCCTTCTGAGCTTTGCTTGCAAACGCTTATAGCACAGATTACTCTTTAGATAGTTAAAATAACCAAACGCGTCCATTTTTTGATATGTGGACACTAAATTGACCTGAGATGCTTACAGTACTCACTCACATGCTGTACACTGAAACATGACATTTACTTTTGGATCGCTGACAGGGAACACAGTCACGAGCCCACTTTCCGATATCCTTGTTAATGGATGGCCACACGTATCGCTGGTACATGACTTTAACTGAAGTTTTTGACCGAGGAAGAGTCAGGTTTTGGCAGGTATTCAAAACTTTGCGTCGCAGGCGAATGGTCTAAGTTGTTCGTGGAAATGTCACAAGAGATGTTTAGGTTACCTGGACCGTAAGAATTCCAATGACGTCTTGTTGTTGATTAGCAAATTCTTGAGTTCCTCATCATTCGATTGTGCTTGGGACATCTCGTTGAATTCAATTTCTGGTAGTTCAATACCGTCTACGCGAGATAATGTGTCAACAACATTATCTACTGTTCCTGTGACGTATTGTATGTTGGGGGTAAACTGACTTATAAACATGATGCTTTGTCAGATCGTTAATGAAACGCGGAAATAAGTGGTTTGTGATGCTTTTGAGACATTTTTTGATTTATGACTCGCTATGATAGTTTCTGAGATACCTCGATATATTTTTATTTGCTTTATGTACATTACTTATAACCTTAGACTGCATTTAAGATTTTTTTCATGGAGTCCGGTCTGACATACATACTTATTTTTTGTTAATGAACGCAGGCATATTTATGCTATGTGGCAAGATACGATAAAGCAGTTTGCAAGGCAGACCGAAAAAAAAATCATTGATAAGTTGTATTAAAGCACCCTACACACCATCAATTCCTGTCCAGTATCCTTCCAACAAGATCTTCCTGTCAGCGTTCCTTCGCTTGCTACAATTATAGGTTTTGAGTATATTTTTGCAAGCTGAGTACGGCAGTACGGTAAAGCAGCGCGTACTATGTTCGTAAAAACAAAAATGACTTTTTAATTTTTTTGTTTGGACAGCTGTCAAGCCTCTGTAAGTGAAACAAAGGTTTCAGAACTTCGACCCAAGAATACTATTTTACACTCGTCGACTGTCGGTAAGTCGTAGAAAATGCACTCTATATTTTGTAATCCAAGGCGTGCAAAAAGTAAAGAGTAAGCAAAAAAAACGGACAAGCGTAAATTGGTTACGAATACATAGGCGTAACAGATAGCCGACTGATTGCCCGACGACTTTGAGTGCCTTTTTGACAGATATTCATGCATTTATTCACGAAATGACGTAAATGCCGTCCTCTGATTGGTCAATTTGGTTTATGAACATGTTATAAGAAACAGTTGTCAAAAATCTTAAGGGGAAATAGAGGTAGAAGTCGGCCATCTCTGTAATACTTCATTTCTGGGAGTAACATTGTATTCGTAATTGAAAACAAAACATATGTAAGTGTATGGTGGAGTCGTAGAATCATTCATTTGACGTCTGTAAATTTTGGACAAGTTCAGCAAAATGTCGCTGAGAAATAAAAAAAAAATGAAATTAATAACAAGCTCATTATCAAACAAAATCGAAAAATGCTTTATAAAAAGTCGAATGTTGCCACTTAATTTGGCAGACCTCGAATATTTCATAGATCGAATACAATAGATATTTGTTCCAGTGACTATTCGACTTATGGAGGTTCGTCGGTATTTTGATTTTTAAACGATCTTCTTAACGAAACTACCAATGTACTAAGTTGTCTTGCGAAAGACAGTACCCACAGTTTTTCATATTCCTTTACAGATAAACGTTCTCCGACTAAAAAATAGACTTCAAAATGATAGGCGACAGATCCATCACTGAAACAACTGAACACCATCGTAATGTGACCTGTCTCACTTAATTTTATCGATATTTCCACAAGCGACGATCAGCTGAACAATCCGATGATCAGCTGAACAATACCGGTGCGGACGAACTGTCCGCTGAAATCTTTAAGGCAGCTGGAGATGATCTGGTTGGGCGCATGCACCAGCTCATCTGTAAGATATGGTCGGAGGAATCATGCCCGATGAGTGGAATCTCAGTATCGTTTGCCCGATCCACAAGGAAGGAGACCCCTTTGACTCCGCCAACTACCGAGGGATAAGTCTCCTGAACATCGCTTACAAGATCTTCTCTGCCGTTTTGTGTACTCGCCTAAAGCCGTTTATAAATAACCTGATAGATCCATATCCGTGTGGCACTACGGCAGATTTTCAGATGTTGACGATAACCTTTCTTCAGCTTTAAGGTTTAAACACAATCGGAAACTCCTAAGCTAAGCTTGTTTGCATTCGTCAACTCAGTAAAAAATGAATTAAAAATTTAAATAAATTGTTCGTGTAAGTTTTATTAAAATTTTCTTTAGTTCACGGAACATTACTTAAATGTAAACATTATATGTACGCGGTCTTCTCGGCGGATTTCAATATGCCTGCCAGATCACTCCACTATCTTCCAGGTGGAAGAACTAGTGATCAGAGAAGAGCGTAAACTTCTCAGTTCTACCTGTCCGTATAGTAGAGGCGCAGCGATCTGCAGCCACAGTCAAGCAGCGATAATGGACATCTTATCAGTAATCACTTCCTCTAAATTGATGCAACAGGTCAAGGAAGAACTCTAACAAGAAAGAAACTCTCATGTGGATTCCTCGCCACAGCAACATGAAAATGAGATTGCAGACGAACTGGCCAAGCAAGTAACTTCCGGCAACCACTGAGATGGTGCCCCCAACACTTCCTGTCCTTAGCTAGTGGAAGATCATCCAAGTACAGATTCTCTAGGAAAACCTGGCCCTCCTATACGAAAAGAAGCACCGTAACCTCCTCAATAGAAATCGCTCTGTAATAGTTAGAGTCGTGGTCGTTAGCACGGGGCACTGGCCCATAGTAATCCACGCTGCTAGGCTCGAAATACCGTTCAACCCACACAGTTGCCTCGACACTCACTTAGAGGAAAGTCTGGCTTACTTTCTCTGTAACTGTCCGGTACTAGCCCAAAGATATATCGCGTTCGGCAAACTCTTCCTTAGTGACCTCTCCGAGATCGCTAACCAAAGTATATCGAACATAACCAAATTCTAAAACTACACAGATTGGATTTAGCTAATCCCAAACAGCTCTACGAGGTGTGGTATCAAACTGGCGCTACTTGTACCCAGATTGAGTCAAAAGTATTTATAGTCAATGTACTTATATCTACGAGTAATAATTTTTTGTTTGAGGAGGTCCCTAAAGGACAGGCTGCTTAAAAGATTCTTGAAAGGCAGACAATTCGTTGCTGATTTGCTCAAGGTCACTGACACTAAGTATTTCCTTGTGAACAGGCGACTTTTTTGCCTTTTTACCTCGCTGATAAACCTACTCCTGTCTGGTAATAACATTAATCAATGCAAATAGCTTAACTCATTCCTTACAGGAATGATACCAAAATCAATTGCCATGTTCCTACACCATCTCGCAATAAGAAGCAAACAGTTAATCGTTAGCTGACAAAACCATCAACCATTTTGTGTGTACGATGTTGAAGTTGTGTTCGCATTTTCAAAAGGTTGCCATCAAAATCTATAAATTGCTTTCCAACCCTTAAGTATGAGACGCGTTCATTTACGTGCCCTAATGCTTATGAATGAACACATAGTGGAAAAATTTGAGCTCTTCAAATAGATGTGTATCTCGACCGCAACTAATTCAGGTGGAAAAAATTCAATCAAAATCACAAAACACACGGCGATTTTTAGGATGAAAGTAAGTTAATGTGGGATGCTCAATAATTTCATTCTAAGGGTTTGAATTTTATACTTCTTTAAATTTTATCCACTGAACTGTGCCGATGTGAATAGGAAGATATTCGATTTTCTACATGGAGCCATGTCTGGCGTGAAATTCGAATGAATTTATGGTTTCAGCGAGATAGCAGGTTTTCTTTTTTTTTTTTTGTCTAAGGTTTATTTTAAGGCATTTTGTAAAGGGTGCCTTGCATCAGCTCCAGACAGTCATATCTGCCAAATCAATTTTTTAGATTGGATTTCATACAGATTGTCGGCTCTTATTGGAGGAATTCCGTGATTAGAGAATATGCATCTGTAAGAGGAAAATTCACCGCGATAGAAAAGAAAAGACCAAATGCATACAGTGACGAACGTTATTCTTTATTTTCCTTCCTCGTACTGAATGCCGCTACCGTTGATGGTCAGCGCATTTATACATTACAAGCAAAAAAGCTTAGGAGAATTAATTTCAATCATCAGACTGGATGATCGCCTGTCGGCACTGTATTTTGTGCATTATCACAGTGTGTTGCGCAAAGATGTGCATACCTTATATTTATTTTTCTACATATCTGACGACTGTCGGACGTATGGATGAAACTTCAACTCCTTCAATCGTTTGACTTGGTCAACTCCTTGTTTGGTGTGAACACTTTTCCTTCTGATTTCGATGAGTTATTTTCCGTTCCTCGTGTCTGTCACACTTTCACAGCTCCAACATGTGTGAAGCTATTCACATGAAATCTTGGAATATTAAACTTCCAACTTGAATGTCAATGTATTTGCAGTAGTATTTGGCTCATATCAGATATGTATATTAGGAGTAGTAAAAAGGAATCCACTATTTTTGCACGAAATTCAAGTAAAAGTGGTTTGA
The DNA here is from genome assembly GCA_964034865.1 of Eristalis intricaria. Lineage (NCBI taxonomy): Eukaryota > Metazoa > Arthropoda > Insecta > Diptera > Syrphidae > Eristalis > Eristalis intricaria. Next base: position 35,808,379 of record OZ035875.1, read on the forward strand.
TTTAGGTCTTGTGGTCTTGTTGCCATTTCGATGGTAACCCGTTATCCCTCGCTCGTAAAATTCCTCGTCCCTGCTGGCGAAAACCTGAGGAAGTCTTGAGGTGAACTTTTCACCTGTAAAATCGTTTGCCATGGACAGGAACAGGTGGTAATCACTTAGTGCTAGGTCCGGACTATATTGTGAATGCATAAGGACCTCCCAACTAAGCTCCCCGATTTCAGACGAGTCGAAATCGATGTGTGTTGCTTAACATTGTCCTCTTGAACCGTTTCTGAGCGATTACTTACCTTAGACTGTTGAATTGTTGACAATTCTTGCCAGAATTAAGAACCTTGCGGTAAGAGATCAGCTCATACAAAATGATTTCATACCAATCTCACCAAACACGCAGCAAGACCTTACTGGTAGTCGTTTGCGTCATCTCACCGCGACTCGACCACTACCGTTTTCACTTGACGTCGTCGTTAATATTCACTCTTCGTCACCTGTCACCTGCAGATGGATGATGGTGTGTACATGAGCTATATTGAACCACTTAGAAGAAAACGAAGACATTTGGCACTGCTCTCCGAAAAGATACAGTCAGATCAGTTAAAATTATTAAAACATACACATTTTAACATTAACTGAATTTGAGGGAATAATTCTGATGTACTAATTTATGGTTTGTTCAACTGACTGATCCTAACTTATAGTCAGTACACTATATCACTATAGACATTCTTTTGTGCAAAGAGACTCCCCTTCTACTATTTAGTACCATTTGCGCCTGTCACTTTTTGCTAGGGTTGGTGTCAGATAATCTGTTCATTGCTGGAGCCTATAAAATAGACCAAACGTCAACTGTGAACTACAACAAGGATCACAGGAAGGAATGTGGGGAAATCCCAATCTCGGAGTCAAAGAACTCTTTAAGCTTCTAAAATGGAAAGGGCTGTGTTCCTGAAAATGGCAGTCACTACAACCTAACTTAAATTGTTTTTTCGTCGAAGCCATGGTGGATGATTGCTTACTTGGATGAATTTTGCAGCAGCTTTCAAGGGATTTTTGTTTCCAAAATTGCGACAAGAAGTAATGGGGTAATAAACCTCACGAGGTCGCTTCCAGAATCTTGAAACCACTATCGGCTTGGCCGCACTATCGCCTCCACTGCCAAATTGAAGAAATCATACGACAGCGCACAGATTTTCCGGGATCCCGAATTCGGCCTAAATCGATGAAAATGTGGCTTGTATCGATTTGAAACTCGTTGGTCTTAGTGTGAACATTTGGTCTATATTAGATCCACTTTCCGGGTCCGGAAGCCGGCGGTAGAGGTTCACACAATAAGCTGGACAGGATCTTATAGGCGACATTGACCAGGGATATACCACAGTACTTGTTTCAAGAGGCAGGATCGCCTTTTTTGTGCGTGGGCATATGGGGCCGGCCACGGTTCCGTCTTCCCAAATTCTGCAGTGGTGTGATGAGTGCATTCTCTCTACCAGAGCATCGCCACCGGCCTTGGGACACTCTTATGGTAGACCAGCTGAGCATCTGGCTTTGCTGTTATTCAGCTCATTAATTGCTGCACCGACTTCTTTGAAGCTGGGTGTGACTACTTCAACGGCTGGAGTTGGGATTTCTTGATTCCCTATCAATCTCTCCTGTTCAGGCCCGTAGTAGCTGTTGGAAGCGCTGCTTAAACTCCTCCGCTATTCCCTACGAGTCAGTGACTAGAAAACCCTTACAAATTCGAACAGCCTGGGAGCCTTTAATAAAGCCCAAGGCCGGGTTTTTGAATTTTTTCATAAGAACCGCTTGCCTATTGGCTGTTCGATATCCTTTCTTGTGAAGTTGCGAGAAACCTTTTATTATCCCTCCCGTTTTCTAGCCCGGCGCTCCTCTTGTTTTCCGTTGTAAAGCGTTTTGGTATGCTCTTCATAGCTACGAGAGGAAGAGGAAAACCGAATCTTCGACACAACGACCAAGGCATCGGGATCGCAAGACAGCTTATTCTTGGCGACTGGTAGGAGCATGACCAGGGGTACAACATATATCTATGGTCGCAGTACAGTACCCACATAGTTCTGTATGATCTGTGAATTATGACAGACTTTACCTAGCAGGGTGATAGAAATTCACTTAATGCTGTTTCCACTGAACGAAGATATCGTCTTATCTCTCAAAACTTCACAGGTTTCGTCTCACATTTTCGATGTATCGACACCTCGCGCTTTCGGCGAAATATTGTTGCAACCTCGTTGACTTCATCCGTCCGAGAGGCGTTGTCAAACCGAACAGTGTTAATTTCTCTGTCTCTCTCACACACACACACACTCTCTCTCTCTCTTTTCTGGTGTTCTCAACGAAATTATTTCCTTTCATCAGCTGTTTTGCGGCCTACTTCAAAATTGATAGCTAATGAAACTTGAAAACACTTCAAACTCAGAGGGAACGACCTATCGAGGTTTCAGTAAGGTATGTGGGGGCTGCTAGTGAATTCACCGGCACATTTAGACCATGTAGGTCCATTGTGATACCTACAGTCAGTCACTTAACCAACTAGGTCATCCGGGTTTCAATAAAAGTTCGTCAAAAACCTCGCGGTTTCGGTTCGGTGGGAGGATAACACAATCCTGCAAATTGTAAATACTTTCTTCTAACTAAATTCTTTCTCAAAAGTTTAATTTTTAAATCATGAACTGACCGTTCATTTAAGCCCACCTTCAACCAAATAAATATGAATGATAAGCAGTCATCTTGGAATTAATTTAATTTTAAATTTTTAAAAGATGTTGTTCTTTGAAATTCTGTGCAAACTACAGCTATCTACTCACGCTTAATGCAATTCCCACGGTAGCAGAGAAAGATCCAGCCTTAAATTCGCCAGTATTGTACTTAACCAAAAACGAGGTCTTTCCAACGCCCGAATCACCAAGAAGAATCGTCTGAAAAGAGTTCATCGTACTTTAAAAACATTTCGATTGCGCAAACACAAATACCTTGTGATTTATGGTGTCATCGAATGCCGGTGCGTCGTCCTCCTCATCGTATCTGTAAGACCTCCAACCGTCATCCAAATCATCGTCTTCAATTGTCTGCCTAACAATGCCGCCCCCACGATGGTGTTTGTTACCGGTAATTGAATTTAGAACCAGTTCCGTGTCGGCTTTCAAGCCGTACAATTGTAATGCTTCCCTGGGTGGATGATAGCCCGGATATCCGCTTGGTGACGGGGTTCGATGACTCTCCGGTTCGTTTGTTTCATTCGCATCATGTGGCTTTAGCAGTCCCGAATCATTTGACATGTTGGCATTGTACTCTTGTGGCAATTCATTTGCACGCCTTTCATAGATGCGTCTGGCAGTTGTCTCGGCGTCTTCAAAAACGTCATCACTGATGCTACTGGTGTCATCCGGTATTGTCGTCATTTTAAATTAACGTTAAAGCTATTGATTAGTTCGAAGCGCTATCTATCCGTCAAATTGTACACCCTGAGTCGGAGCTTTTATGTCTTCGTTAAGCTCTTTGTAATTGTTTACTAAGGGGTTGTTTTTTCTTTCGTATTTGACGTTTACTGGCTTTTCGACAGCCCTCGACTGTCACTATTTGGTGCGTGTGGGAGGTAGGATGAACTATATGAGTGTATGCACGTATTATGGTCGTTTTGAGCAGTTGTCCAGCAGGCAGAATTTCCGTATTTTTGTTTTAAATTATTTGAACACTATGCGTCTGTAATTGTCGATTATGTAAATTTCGAATATACTATGTAAACACTAAATCTAAGTAAAACACTTTCAAGGCGTGGGGTTAAATTGGTGTATTTTTGTAAAGCACTAATTGTGGGTTTTTGTTTTTCTACACTATATAACTTTGATGAAAATAACTCTTATTGCATAAACAACTGTACTATTGACGTACAGTGTTCCGTATGTTAAGGCTCCTGTTTGCGAGATAACTTCAATTTGATATTTCAATCGAATCGAATCAAATATTCATATCACAGTTAAACTACGAACTATTTAAAATATTGCCATAAACGCGAAAGCCTTGCATTATTTATGCCACTAAATTTATCTACATTATGTCACATGAAGAGTTGAAGTTCCAAATTCTCGTTTCAAGGAATATTTATGATTATATCTGCGCGTGAGCTTCGGGTGAGGTGTGCGGAATTTCAGAAGTATGGCACAACAGAGCGAGTAAACAGACAAGCACTACACAGCAGTGCACAACCGTAATGACAAAAGCCGAAAAGATACAAAGTGATAAAAATAAGGATATCCACTCTGTTTGACCTATATGAAAACATCACTTCCCTACATGTACATGCACATGTACATCGAAGCATAATTCTGATGCTGAAATATAGTAAAAGCTCTTGGGTGTTCTTGTAAATATAAGAAATCATCGCAAGGATGTTGGGCATGAAACGAGAGTCATTGTGAAATTGGGTGAAAGCTTCAAATTGAGTGGTTTTTTTTTTCTTCTTCCAAAATTACTTGTATTCACTAGAGTATCAATGAGCTTTCTGTTATGTTCAAAGGTTTGTGGTAAATGAAGTCATATACACTCCCACTCACATATAAGTGTGAAGTTCATTCAAATCTGGTATCGCGACGTGATGCACTGCACTTCTTTACTACATACGTGCCAATAGACGTATACACACGGGGGAAAGTGAATTTAAGGGTTCCTTTCACTAGGTGAAATGCGTTACTCGAACAAAACACGGAAAAGATGATTTATTGATCCGCTTAACAGGAGTGTGGTCATTCGTATTACGATTAATGAAGAGAATATTTGAATTTTTATAGAGCTACTCCTTAAGGTCTATAACGGACTTCATTAGCTGTGGAACAGACGAGCTTAAGCTGAAATGTTTTCTTAAGCATATCTCGTCAGAAATCAAGTAAGATTCTCATGAAATCACACTTTGTCCTGCACGAGACGTATGAGCATCCTTTTGACTTCTACAAGGAGATGTGCACACTTAAGACACTAAGGTCTAAAATCAAAGAACGTTGGTTGCATTGAATACCTCGTGTCCAGAAACTCTTTTCGGTATGAGCCGAAATTACTTTCTGGACACCACGTGTCTAAGCGTTATATACTGGTATTTCTAATGAAGCTAGGCAGCTTCCTAAAATTTTATTTTATACCGATTTATGGATAATTTCATTCTAATGAATTCCCAGAAGATGGGGAAAAATTAAAAGAAAGAAAATACACCCTCGAACGGACACATGATGCCGGGCTGGACCCCGTTATATTGTGCATGTAAATAAATGGAATATCATGCATTTTAACAATTCATTTGTTGGAACATTTTTAGCCGCTGTGACATCACACAATAATATGCAAAAATCGTCAGTGTTATAAGAAATTCATAAAACATACCCGCATCTTACAAAACTTGGTTTCGAAATGGTACAAATTTTCACACAAATATAAGTAAATTGATAGGGGTCTGGCCAGGCACCATGTGTCCGGTGGAATGTTTTAAAGTCGCACGTAGGGTTAATTTATAACTCTCGTGTTTTCTTGTGAGGTTTTTGCCAGAATATCAAATTGCTGAAACCTCACAAGCGAGGCATCACTATTTTCGCATTATGGTTAAAACGCAATAGTGCGTTGCGGCGGCCGACCTTATGCCTGAAACACAATAGTGCGTTTGCGCTGGAGTTGGCTTTCAACGCACAAAATACAGCGTCGACCTGCCTTAGTGAATAATGAGAGGATCGTAATAAAACCTAAAAAAAACCATCTCACGTCATTATTCAACATGTTGGTTTTTTTTTGACGAGGTGTGCTCTGTGAGTGTGATTTTCTCCCAGATTGATAGTTTTCTTCCAAATTGAAAGTATTTTGTGTCAACTGTCAATTGAGAAATGAAAACCGCTGATTAAAAATAATTTTACGACAAAAGTCATTTCAAATGAGTGTAGTAGATAGGCGTCAATATTTTTTTTTTTGATAGATGAGAGAGAGAGAACAGCTGATAAATTTAGTATTTATTTCAACGCAGTGCGTCATCGCACTCTCTCCGTAACATGAAGTCGGCTGGCGCAGCGCACTATTGTGTTTAAGGCATTATGTTTCGGAGGGGTGCGATGCCGAACTGCGTTATCAGCTATTCCCTCTCTCTCTCTCTCTCTCTCTCTCTTTCTCTCTATCTCAAATAAAAGATGAAAAAAATTGCGTGAGCTGTTTTCATTTCTAAAATGTCAAATCAAACCAATTCAAAGAATTGTGCGTTAAGTAATTACTACGAAAAATTAATGGAAAAATATAATATACTGTCTCTGTAATTTCTGGATTCCACCTCTGTTGACACAAAAAACAATAAACTCTCAATTTGGGAGAAATTTTCTCAATCTCGCTCTCACGCCGATAATAAATACATTTTACGTTTATTACGATCCTCAGTTCTCTCTTATTTTAATTAACTCATGTCGCCGCAGTAATTTGTCGTAATGCGTTGAAAGACAACACGAACGCAATCGCACTATTGTGTTTCCGTCATTACAGACATTTGTGGGTCGTGAACACATCAAAATCAGAGTAGGGTTATATGAGATCAAGTTATACATCTTATAATTGAACCATGTGAACGCAGACAATGGCAATTATCACTATTGTATATCGTATCTGGCAGTACCGACCGCTGTGGTGAGTACTTCCAAAACTCACCAAAACGAGAATGAAACAAAAAAAAGACGCAAAACGAAACATGTAAAAATTTTCCACGATGGCGAACATTTCTGAAAACACCGGACATAAGTGAAGAACGTAATATTTGTAAACAAAATTTATGGAATAACAATAAAATTTTGAAACATTTCAAAATATTTCCAAAACAATTCTAGTGCATTCCCTTGCTGTGCAAAGCAGTGAATACCAGTTAAACTTCTGAAAAATCGTGCATTTGCTTCATCAAAAAAAGGACGAACAAATTAATAACACAACTGACGTCCAGCATTGTGCTTCATTGTGTAATTTTGATTTATTTATCTTTGCTAAAGCAAATTCTATCTAAATACATATTTGGACAGTGTGCAGTATTGCGCGTCTTGGCGTTAAGTTTTTCTATTTTAGTTGTTTCAATAAATTGTTAAACTGGAAAATATGGGCAGCTCAGACGATCGAGTGTACGCTGCTGAGAGAATAATCCAGAAACGCGTTAGGAAGGTAAGAATTGAATTTAATTAAATTTATGTGCATTCGATAATGGATATCATGTTTGGGTTTGGTTCGTTATTGTTTTTGAAACATGAAAATTTAGAAAAAAAAAAATGATTTGTCAGTGAAAGACGAATTGTTTTTTTGTTCGCAATGTGTAAACCCGCTTTTTTGCATTCAGATTATGCTGAATTTTTGCATTGTTAATGAGTTCTTGGAAGTGGTAAGTCAGATCAAATGAATTCAGATCCACAGTCAAGACATTATACAAATATAAATACTTTTTTCTCCACCTTGACCTTGTTCTTTTGTCTAGACTTTCTTCATTCCCTGACAAATGTCACTGACAACTATTCCTGATTTATTTATAATACACATTTGAGAGTTTTCGTTCAGAGTCCATCAAGTCATATCACAACAGAGCAGCAAACGTAAGCGAATGTAACCAAGTTCTTGGAAAAATTGTTAATTGATTGCTCCGTGGTCCTATGACGCGAAGACCATGCGATGAATTCCTTCAGTAATTGCTTTTACAAAATCTCACTTATTCTGTTGATATTGATGTTCTATTCACGTTTTCTCCGCCTACCCCAAGAACTCTTAAAAGATAATGTCGTTGCAGGGTTGATGATCGCTAAGACAAAAACCAAAAAAAAATGATTGCCCATGGTTTGAAGATCTATGTCGAGAACAACGACCAGGAGAAGACCACTTGTTCTTATGAAATGAATTGTATTATAATTTGCAATCTGAAAGTCTGCGAATGAGGAGCATTCAATATTCACGTCTCCGCCTCTTGCGAGTCACAGACAGTGTCCAAGTGAAGCTATTCGGAGTCGAGCCTATTCACCAATGATAGAAAGACTGAACAAGTGGTTGGTCTAGGAGCTAGGGCCAGTACCTCAGACTTTCGCGCCATTATTATCCTTTACACAAACACACCTTCGGTTCGCTTGTAACGTTGGTTGGATGTCGTTTCCGAGAGCTCTTGCAATTGCAAAAAATGCAATCCATGTCAATTTATATCAAATCCGATCTAACTACCTTGGATATTGGAATCAAATAGACCTCTCCCAGTTATGCCCACCAAGCACTTACCCTCCCATCGTGTGCTATTTCTAAAGATCCGCCCAAGTTGTGTGCAGATTTTCAACTGATTTCTGGGCAATTGTGAAAGTCAGGAGCTTCGTCTTTATTTAAAATTCTCTATCTTTCGAGATAACTTAACCGCAACCGCGATCAAAGAATATCCAACGTGCAAATGAAAGAAATCTGTTCCACTAAAGAATAAAAATGTATCTGCAAAACCAACTGAACGTCTATTCGAGCCTTGCCTTGACAAAAACAGAAAAATTTGTTGACTGTTGAAACATCCTCAGTTTGTCATTCAAATGTACTCAATATTAGCCTCAACCACATGTGTATTCCATTCGCTTTACCAAACATCTTATATGACGTCCATCTAATACTATTTCTATAATTTACAGGGTGTAGTTGAATATCGAGTGAAATGGAAAGGTTGGAACCAACGCTACAACACCTGGGAACCCGAAGTGAATATCCTCGATCGACGATTGATTGAAATCTATGAACAAAGTAATAAGTCATCAAGCACGCCCTCAAAACGTGGACCAAAAAAGAAGGAAAAGGAACGCGATCGTAATAATATTGAATCAGAAGACGATGATGATGCAACAATTGGCGATGATAACGATACACCGACACCGTCGGCAGACAAAGAGAAACGCAAGGAATTAAAAGTTCAATCCGACAAAGCTGGAATTGTCAACAGTAATGCCGGTCAAAATTCAAGAAGCTCGGAGTCACCACATCGTCAGCCACCATCACCATTCATTCCGGACGCAGACACAAATTCCAGCAGCAGTGAAGATCAACCGCTAAGCAATAGAAAGGAGCCACCAGTTGGTACCAAACGTAAAGCAGAGGTTCTCAAAGAGTCTGGCAAGATTGGAGTCACGATTAAAACCTCACCCGATGGTCCAACATCGGCTAAGAACTTCTGTTTGGATTCAGCTGCACCGATCTCTACACCTCTTAAAACAGAATCAGCACCATTGTCCCCCGAAACACCGGCATCACGCCCCGAACAGGATATTCCATCAGAAAAACTGTTGCAATATGCAAATCAAATGCAACAAATACCTCCACCACAACTACCAGTCGTAGCAGTGCAACATTATCAAAAGGATGAAAATGAAACAAAATCCAAAGATCATCATCAGCATCAGCATTACGGTAACAATCAGAATACTTTAAAAATTGCACGCTCTCAATCACCACCCCTATCACCGAAAGCGGCACCACCACGCTTTTGGCTTCCAAGCAAATGCAAAACATCAGACAAAGTTGTTATAACCGATGTCACAGTCAACTTAGAAACTGTAACCATTCGTGAATGCAAAACCGAAAGAGGCTTTTTCCGTGAAAGGGATCTCAAAACTAGCAACGATGTGACCAATTGAGGGCGGCGTAAAGTGTGTCACAAGGAAAGTCATTATCTTAAATCATCATCATACATTAATCCATGCTATTATCACAAAGGGACAGCGGTGCTGTGAAAGTGAATCTGATACGAAATAAATATCGTATAAACATTTTCGAAAGGCATATAAATACGTACATATATATAAACATTTATATATATATTATTATAATTGCCCTTACTAATTTTAAGCTATTGATAGTGAAAGAAAATATTACGAACTAAACATTGATTCACGCATTGCGCGTAGTGCATCAATCAAATTCTATTCCGCTATCTGATGAATTAAATAACTAGATGAACGGTTCATCATAATGATTATGCCCTTAGATTTTACATCAACATCACGTTTATGTTATAAATAATGGGTAACGACAATGGCATCCTGTATATATTGTATAAGCCACGGAAAGTGAGGGTCTATTCGCATCCACCTCATGCATGAAACAGCAGGCCTCTAAGCAAATCGTTTTTGGTGTGTTACCTTTAGTTTCCAAACCGAATTTTATTAGTTTTTCGCTATCGTATAATTAAATCTGTATGTTCTCCATGGAACTGCAAGTGATTCAAATTAAATTTGTCTTAACAAGCAGACGAAGCGCCGTGACTCTTTCTGAAAGAAGAACACCGCTGAAGATGCACGCAAGAAAAAAAAAACCCTATTCGACATACAACACATTTCAAACATTCAATATGTGTATTTATTAGCTTGTTATAAAGCTGTTTCTGTTAATTCTTACGATTTTTTATTAGTGCATGCCAAGGGAGACAAGTTGGATCGTTTATATTTTATATAGTTGTAAGCCAAAATCAAATAAACATTTTAACATTGCTTAAGAGAACAATTTGCAATCAATCAATATATATATATATATATATACTGACTTTGAGAGAGGCGTTAGCGTATACTTTTTGAGTATGAATACAAAATCTCAAGAACAAAATTACTTTAAAATAGAATTCAGTTTGAAGCAACTCGCACGTGGTCAATAAAAATCAGGAAATAAAGTTTAAAAAAAAAAAATAAATGTCTTCTTTTGGCTCAGTCAGGATTTATCATGATATGTACTTGCAAGTAAGAGCATAATTCTTGAAAACTTATCCATGAAATAGATAAGTACCATAGAAGCATTAACAATACAACAGTCTTTGTATCTTGTAAAAGTTAATCTTAATGGCTTCATTTTAGTGATTCGATGTGTCAAACGATACGCACGTGTATGCTCCAAAGATGTCTAGAGGTCTAGACGTGGAACACATTTCTTTGTGTTCAAGCAGAATCACTTTCTTGATTATGGCGAAACGAGCAAATAATTCGATTCCATCATCATTAATGATACTACCCTGAGGTCATCTGCCCATGTTCGATTGTATCGAGATAACTCGACTGTTTCAAGTTACGTGCCGACACCCAAATCAATGTTAGGGCCTAGGGACGCCCCGATGTTCAAAATGCTGATGCAGATGTCACGTGTCAATCACAAAATGATCAACTTGGTCGGCCGTGAATTGGTCTGGATCTGATGTTCCTTTGTGGATGTTAAGGTGTGGGAACCGTGTACTTTCTAAATTAACGTTGCCACCCCGCTGCAATGTCGACTAGCCTAAATCCGTTATCGGACGTAATGTCGTGTCGGATATGTTCTCTGATTGCGCCCGCCTTGCTCGGATTTGCCTTAAAGTTACCAAAGACGATCTTGACGTTAAAGCTAGGATTGCTGGTAAAAATTTATGGAACAGATCGCACTCTCAGTAATGTTAAGAGCGAGAAGTCAAAGAATTACACTTTTGAGCTAACGATAAGTACTTGTTTGTTGGCTATAAACATACGTTCTTAAGGTACTTGGTGTTGCCAAAAGTGTATTTCTTACACATGGGACTGCGTTTTACTCAAAAAATACTCCTAGTTTTACTTTTCGTTCTATTATACCGAGCGATGTGTCTGAAAATCCAGCCATATATGAAGTGTTCACGCAACCTCCTTTTGGCGACTCTCGACTTAAATTGGTCACAAGATTTTTTGTTTGTGTGCAAGGGACGTGAGAGAATAAAGTCGTGAGTAAACTAAAAGTAGCCTTTTTTTCAGTCGTGACTCGTTTTGATAAAATCGTATTCTTAATGTCATACTCTGGACCATGTTTTAAAAGAAGTAATGGAGAAAGAGGATAATAAATTAACATTTAATTGTCAGTCAACATTAACTTATCAGTTCTTCATTCCTTTTGTGAGATTGGGATCCATGCCTAATGTTTCGCAATGCTGATAATTCCATTTGCATCATATGATGTCTATTAAGACTTCTCTTTTTTAAAGATCTAAATACTCATTCTTTCTTCCTCTACTGGCGCTACAGTTCTGACTTGAAACATATATCCATGTCCAGATCCATCCTAGCACGGTATTCACCATCTAGATGAATGTAAGAATGAGGTCTAGGCCTAGAGCGCATGGGTAAAATTGCTCCAGCTCGAATAATATCCCTATTCCAGCTCGAAAGGAAGTGTCCTCGAACCGACGACACCTCAAGTTGGTTGGGGTCTTTCCCTACTACATGGCCACTAGGCCTAATTCTTGGATTGCTTTATTTCCTCTATTTTTCGATATCTACGAGAAAAGTTTAGATGGTAGTCAGCCTAGTTCGATATGAATTTGATTAGCAACAGTGTTACGCAGTACGACATAAGCGAAGACGTCGCCAGTCATCAATATACATATTCTGGCTTTGTTGTTCAACTTATAAGCTTATTTAATCATGTGGATTTCCAAGATCTGATCACCACAGATAGTGAGTGCCACATTATTCCTCTCTCTGTAAAGATGTCGTCTGACCTGAGTTCTCACACCCCTAAGTTGATAGATTTGAAGCGCTCAAATTATAATAAAATCAAATCAGCAGAACTTTACAGTGACACATGAGTTAGGTAATGACACTCCCGTAATATTATTTCATCAATTGCATGAGTCCCCATGATTCGAAGTCGCAGTCACGTTTAGATTACGACCTAACGGCTAGTCTAACAAGTCAACGACAATGCATCCAAAAAAAAAATGAGAGATGGAATGAGAAAGTAACAGCTATACATGAGCTCTTTGGCAACAAGCAAACGATGTGACTAAGAAGATGTATGGGGGTTGTAATCAGGCATTTGTTTGAGCTCTACTTCAGAGCGATAAGGAGTAGGGGTGTACACAAAGCGGTTTGTGTTGCTTCAAACTGAATTTCTCTATTATATATGTACATAATACTACAAAAAGAACTATTGCTAACACGAAAGTCTCTTAAATAGTCCACGCTCTCTTATCAACAATAATTATTATATCAAGTATTTTTGTTTATAAAAAATTAAGTCAATGACTTAATTTTAGACTAAAAAATACCATCTGCAAAAGTTTATGTGACAGAGAATTATATTTTAATTTATGTGTAAATGGTGGCCTTATGAAGTCGATCTCAGGATTTCGAGGTTAAATACCATAAAATACTGTATTACAAACGCAACTGATAGATTTGTTTAATTTTTATGCCGCATCTAGTATCAAACTCATGACTCATTCGCAAAAGATTTTTGAAATAATTTATTAAATTTGCTTTTTGTAAATATGTTACAATTTGATTTTATAGAAATTCCACACATATTGCTTTAAATCTTTTTTCCGTGATTGGTTTGTTATGTAGTGAAGGGGTAAAGGAGTTCTTAAATAAGATATATTTTTTATATGAATTTTTGTTCATTTATTTGTGGCAATCATGTTAGTGTACGTTGTGTAATTTTCACTCCTGTTGATCGTGAATCAATGAATAAATACACCATCTGTAAGATTCATTAATCACTCGTCCATATTCATGATGCTTTTTATCGATGACTATGAAATCATACATGTGTGTAGATTGTGCACCTTATATATTTATATATACATGAGTAATCGCTCGGGAGAACTAACGACAATAATTAAGCCGCACACTTGATTCGGTCTGTGCTGTGGGCGTTTATGTGAATCAACTAATAATAGAAAATTTCCCAGAAATTGTCGTCTAAGGTTGATGTCACACGTGCTAAGCCTGTTCAGGCATTGCACCACCGTTGCTTCTCTGTCGCTGCGAAATTATATCGTCTAGAGAATACACAATAATCCACATCCATAAGTAATCCTCTTAGAGCAGATCATCATCATAAGAGAGCTGATATAACTCTGATAGAAGTTTTTGTTTCATTGTCTTCGATCTTATTTTCTCTCGGGTATATCTATTTATCTGGATTCTTCTAGCTGGTTTACGATCGCATGCTAACTTTAACTATGTACATACAGTTTGGGTACAACTTTTCGTAATTCTTTGTCCAACCCTCTAGCAACTTCACCATTCGACGACCTCCTTAAACATCACGTTTTAAATTGTTAAATCGGAATTAAATGTTCGTTATCCATGATAGGTGGAGAGACTTGTTGGTTTAGGCCCCAGACAATGTGAAGAAGAAGGAAAGGAACCCTCCTTGTTTGTTCCGTGCGCCATCGTATTCAGCATTGGTTAAGTTAGCGCGTTGGTTAGGTTAGATTGTAGTGGCTTACTGCAGAAGGGAGTCACACTTAGACCAAAGCAGGCCGGTAGTGATACCACGCGGCGGATTGATTTCCCCAGTTGGTGCTTGTGACGAAGCGGTTTAGCTCATCAAGATTATTGAAGTAGTAGGCCCCTAGGTGTAAGTACGTATGACTTGTCAGAGTGCTAAACGAACAAAGAAGATGATCTGTGGTTTCCACCCTCTCTTCATCCATGCAGCTTCTGCAAATGTCATTAGAAGGGACACCCATCCTGCGGGCATGAATGCCAATTGCGAAGTGCTTCGCACGTTGTTCGCATTTAAACATACATTTTTGTTTGCTCTTCCTCAAAAATCTTATTGTGAAATTTGCATTTGTTACCTTTCTTTATTGAAATTAATGACTACAACACGAATCATTCGTATGCACCCTGCAGTTCGGAGTGTGAATCTGGGCACCAAGCAACAAACCTAAAGCTAAAGATATAATTCAAATTTTTGCCGACTGTGGGTGATATTTTGTCTTTCTTTCGATATAAGGCTCACATTAGAAATAATGTATGATTAAGTTCTGCCAAAGTTCTTCTTATCCGTGATTCTTCATAGTTCAACACTGCTCTCACCAATGTGTTCATAAGATCGATAAAACTTTGTCTTTAAGCTTATGTCTGGCAGGAGGGACGATATACGCAACAAACGCTCGAGGTTATACTGCGACTGTAATGTTTTGGTCCCCTGTAACAAGAATGACATGATTTGGATTCTGTAGGATACATCAGCCTATGGCAGGATGAAATATGAAGAGACCAACGAAAACCCGTCTTGGTAATCTAGTCAGCTGATGTGGCTGGAGAAAAGTTGTTGAATTTATAAATGAGCTTTGAAGTTACACACGTTTCTCATTTTATCTGTTTGCTACATAATGGAAAAAAAGATTTACAAATACATAACAATCCTGAAAATAGTAAAGCAATATGTAAATTGTGTATGAAATCAATCAGAAACCGAACAAAGTAATCAAATTTCCGATGCTGTATACGTATACCCAGAACTGTGTGAAAGAAAAACAAAAACCGCATTTTGGCTGTTATGAATGTTATGATTTATTATTATTTATGAATTTACTTGGAAAATTAAGACGCTGTCTTGTATTGACAAACCACGCATCAAATACACGTGTTTTGCTTGTTTGGCATGATAAAATCTCATTTATATATATGTAATCCTAGCTTAGTATGTATACGCTTAAGTTTATCGCTATTATTACTGTTAAATTTAATATAATTTTTTTGTAAACATTTTATTGTGTAAATATGCATCGTTTTATCTATACCATAGTGAGTAATGAAAATATCTTGGTTAAAAAAATATTGTTTCTTTTTTTTGTAATCTTATCCAAGAAAAAAAAATATAAATAAAACACGAAAATATAGTTGTTTCTTTTGGGAAATGCAATTGCAATGTTGAGTGGACGTGACACATGCAATTTGAATTTAACGAATTGAGGATGTCAGTAGAATGGGATTACTCTATCAATATAATAGGTGCGAGGAGCATACAAGAATTCAGGCACCAGCGACAGTCTGTCTGCAAAACATTGTCTTCCACATAAGTATTTGAAGATTAATAATAATAATAATTCGGGTGGCGCGACATTCCGAGGTGGAACTAGCACCTACTTGTGTTGTGCTTTTATTGTGCTCTCACGAGTGGATGGGACCAATAGTTTAATGCCGTTTTAGAACGTTGAAGTTTGCGAAGACAAGTGTTTTTGAGCATTGTCAGTGAATCGAGAGAGGTGGAATTGTGAAATAATGGATGTTGGTAAATTCGGGTATTGAACCTGGCACACCCGGCGTAGGAGACGACGCACTAATCTGATACCCGAATTCCGGGGTGGATCTGGTCCTCAACTATTAAGTCTCTCCAGCTAGCGCGATCTCTGGCTAGGTGACTCCCAATTTCGCACGCCACGTTGGTTGAGGTCCTTCCTCCTTTGTTTTCCAACCTGCTGAACAATGCACATAGACCAGCCATCATAGGCGTTGAATTCGTAGATTCTATAGTTTGTGGTTGAATCAAACCAAATAACGTGGTTGGAACTTTTCTCTGTCAGTGCCTAAGAACTGCTTCATCCGCTTTTGAGATTGTCCATGTTTCCGCGCCATAGAGAGAGGGATGATACACCAAAGACGTCGATTTTGTATGTCAGCATGTACTTCGCTCATCGCTAGACTCATTTTTTTCGCTTCCGTCTCATTGCCAGCAAACGCCTCATTGACTGCCCGCTGTGTTCTGCCAAAGACGCCAATGTCATCCGCGTATGCTAACAGCTGTACGGAGCTCTGCACGATATTCTCCAGACTGATGTTGAAGAAGACAAGATAGCACATCCCCTTGTCTAAATCCACTGAATCTACAGAGGATACATCACTTGAATCATGCATTTCACTAACATAATTTTCGACTTCGGGAGAATGCTCTTCGACACTAACCGACGAGAAATATTCAACACTTGATGTATACCAAAATAATCCATCTTTCATCTAGATTAAAATAAATTAATAATTAACGAGTGATTGGGCACAAACTGCATCAAAATACAGCATGTCAATGCCAAACTAACAAAAAAAAACCCAAAATCTAAAAATCCATGAGTTGGAAAACTGAAATATTTCCCTTTCGGCTAATGTTCTCGGGTAAAGCAATTATGAAAGCACTGTTGATATTACTTTAACCCACGTTATAAGCGATATCATGCATTTGCAAACCTACAATAGACATCTTTGAAGCAAAAGGCTGTTTCGAAAATATCTGATTCAAAAAATTCACCACAACAACAAGAAGCTTTACGACTCTACAAGCACTCAGGATCCTCCTGACACTGTTCAGAAAGCAGTCTCAAGATATTAACATTTATCCTAATGAGCCAATCAGGAATTTAATGGGGATTGTGTTCTCCGGACTAGGTTATGGTGCTAAGCGAGCATAACTTCCTACTGCCAACTGTCAACTTCCCAAAGACAAAGACATCGAACTACGAGCTGCATGGCTTCTACCAGAGCATCAATAGGAATCATCGAGGCCAAATCGGGTACCACACCATCACCCCATCCCTAAAGGACCAACATATTGATGCTCAAGTGAGCTAGCCAACTGCATTCCTCCTCTCCATGAATTCACCCGCAATACTCGTCTTGCCAGGAAAGCCCATCAGTATGGCCTTAAGCCTACTTTCGGACGCACAGTTAAATTCAGAGACTCGTTCTTCAGCCGCACGAATATGGAATGCTCTTCCCAACCTAATATTTCCCACAGACTACAACCCGCAGATATTTAAGACCAATGTGCACAGGTACCTCCTCTCCCTTTCTTCCTCTATACCTTCGGCCCGTGCTGTGTCTTGACCCCGGACACATAAGAGTATTAGCAAACCCTTGAGCACGCGCAAATTATAAAAAAAAATTAGTGCAATCATAGCAGTAAGTAAATGTCAAAAACTTGTTTCCAGAATGACTGCCGCTGTCACGGCGTTTCAATGCGATATATTCTTTTGATACAAACAACAGACAACATAGATTTAGATTTCGGTTTGTATGTAATTAGGACTGCATAATGTAACTTCTTTTTCAAAATTGCACCGTCGGTAATAAGTTACTCTTTATCAAAATCTTGACTTCCCTGATGGAAATTAACATCAGATTAAATTAGATAAACAGTTTAACAGTATCTTAATTACAAGGAGATACAAAAGAATTAGACTGCATTGAAATGCTCAATTTAATTAATCGTATATGAATATGTATCTAATATCTAAATCCAGAGGAGAATTTCGGAAGAAATATTTCTGCAGACTGCTGAATTGCGATAAGGATACCAATACCGCTGTCAGGCAGAATGTTTCACTCAATATGGACGATAATCGACGAGAATTCCGACTTAGACGAGGTCAAGATAGCAATATCAAGACTGGGCTCTCATGGCGTAACTTTTAAGACGATAGTCGTTCAAACGATTGTATTAAACGACGTCGTCAAAAGTTTGCTTCGTGTAACACTACAATCGAATCGTCTAGTCGTGTCGTCAATCGTTCAAAGTAGGCAGCTTGTGAACTACTAAACACGTTAGATTTCATATAGAAAACGGAATTTATGCTGTCACTTTAAAAATTTGTTGATGATTCGCCTATTCATTTGAAATCCGAATTCGAAAACATGTAAGTATTAAATAACTTTTTGTCAATTAAGTGATTTATTAGTTAACACACTAGGTAAGTAACAAAAAGGCAAATTGAAGTTCTCATTCATTACATGGACGAGCATCCTGAAGTGGGAAAAAAATTACATGCCAAAAACCACACAAGGCAGGCAGTATATTAACAACACATTGTAATACCGACGCATTTTTTTCGATTTTTATTAAAAAATTCAAAAACGAAACTAAATAACAACCACGAAGTATGAAACGATTGTAATATAGCAATCGTTTAATCGCTGGCTTTTGACAGTTCAATGAGTTATACGAAGCAATAGTGAATCGTCGAATCGTCACAAACGACGTCGACTAGACGATTCAATAAATTTAGCAACAAGAGTGTGTGAAGGCCTAACAGAAACCGAGCCGAGTTTCGGGTTCTTCACAGCACAGCACCTAGCTGTAAGTAGAATCGCTCCTTTCTTTTATTCAGAGCGTATCTTAGAGCTAAGTTGGAAGATAACCGTGTAGGAAAGAATCAAAAAGTAATAACCAGCCGGTAACGAGTGGATAGCTCTCGCAATTTCAATATACTAGTCTTGGGCCAGTCAAGATCGGCTACATTAACTTAATTTATAACGTCCAGAGAATAAACAGACGCACTGAACATTTGTCCCATAAAATTGCAATACAATCGGAGTTGAGAAATTACTGGGAATAGGTAGCCCAAAATTGTGACTAAAAAAGTTAGGTTAGGTTAGGCTAGGTAGAGGGGCTGATAGAGAGAGCATTCACCAGCCCATTCCAGGTCCATTGTGATACCCATAGTTAGACTACTACCACTGATTGAACACTCCAGTGATAGTGCCGTTAATTTGATTAAAACAGAACATAGAGACGATGTTAAAACGAGAAAGAAGCTTACTAACTTTGCTTTCACCGGGATTCGAACCGGGAACCCAGCTAACCAGGGGCAGACACTCATCTATGAATTGTACCTGAGAAATCCATAAAAAAGGAGACCCTCTGAATTACGCAAATTATAGAGGCATCAGTTTTCTGAACATCGCGTACAAGATTTTATGTCCCGTGTTCTGTAAGCGCCTAAAGCCGTTCGCCTAGTCCTGTCCATACTAAAAATCCACCATTGAACAAATGTTCACACTGCAGTTCATTTTGGAAAAAAAACGTAGGAGCAACAAATCTATACTCACCTGGAGATGTTCACACCAAAACTACATCGAAGTTTTATTCGATATAATGCATTGAAACGATCCATCGATACAGAACGATACATCCATGACATCAAAAACACCGACTCAGTTCGAAAAGCACAAACATGGCCGCTTTTATGCACGCTAACTTCGTCGCGGACTTGTTGGAAGCAAGGGAAGTGAGTGAGACATGATACTTAATGTTAGGGGTTGGAAGAAGACTTTATCTATATTTGGGAGGAAGGCTGTGAAACAGAACAATTTAAAACTTAGATCGTAATCAGAGAGATTGAAAAATCTCTTGTGTCCAAGTATTGTCTCAGACCTACAGCTACATTTATTCTCATTCGGATTGGAGCATTTTCTTCGCTCTTGTTGTAAACCGATTACGGTTTAATGCAGAATCTCCACGACGCTCTCACTATGGACACATCGTTTTGTCAGGCTGTTAATTTCTGGGGTTTTTGAGCTACCATTGTGCTTGAATACAGAATTTGGGGAACCTTCGCACTCGAGTAGTATACGAGATGAATTTCTTAAGGAAATATGTGAGCAATCAATGAGCCATAATCTATTAGAAAACTGGAGTTTACTCTGTGAAAATGGTTCTATCTATTCAATTGTGTATAGTGCGTAGTTTCGTTCGATCCATCGAATAAAATAAAGCGATACATCGTCACACACCGAAAGTATCCGATCCATCGGATTGAATCGATACATCGAATAGCAAACATTGATGTTTTCGATAACGAGCACTGCAATATCGTCGGCAAAGTTGATTGCTTGTGGAAGCGTCAATGGCAGCATTTCGTCGATCATTAAGTTCCACAGATGTCCAATGAATGGTCCTTGGGGGATGCCCGCTGGAACTTGGTAGTTCTTCGGGCCATCGGCAATCCGGTACTTCTAAATTGTCGTCTACCCATTCCAGTCAGGGCTGTCATAATGGCCAGTTGACAGAGTTGAAGGAGTTTTGTACGTCCAATTTTTTGTGCCTAACCTCTATATTTTTTCCCTGTATCGCTTCATCTGGTGTATCTACCACCCTTTGAATTACGTCGATGGTAGAACGCCATATTGGTGGTCTGCCACGGTGATTAGCTTGTCGCATGTTATGCCTTCCAGATCTTTCCTGTTGTGCCTAGTCCGCATATCGGCGAGGACGTCTGTATCTAAAGTTACGCGCTAAAGAGGTGAAGGACCTCAAACAACTTAGTGTGCGAATCTGGAGATAGCTAGCCATAGATCGTGCTTTCTGCGTTACACAATGAAGAACCAACTTTTATTTTTGATAAAATAGTTTTATTTCATATTTACTTTTATCTTGATTAAAAATACATTCATATGTGTAATATGCAATGAACTTGTTTATTAATACTAGCCTAATATTTTCATTTAGTCAAACTCAAAATATGGAATCAAATAATCAAATGTCAAAAACAAAAACGAAAACAACAGAAATGTAACAATCAATTTTTTCCTTGACATCGTTTGGCTGCTTCCAATTTGCTAAACTTAATTTTTGTTCTCAACTTTTTTTTTTGGGGAGAGGACGCAAAAAAAAACTTTTAATTGCTGCGTCTTTAAATTAGTTTCACATTTTTCGTTTTGGTAGCAACAACATAATGGTTGATTATGCTCTCAAGACACAGCTCAGTCACAATTATTGCACTAATAGTTGGACGTTACACACTTTCTGCGATTCTTTTGCATGCGTTCAATGTTTTCTTTAATGGGTGTGCTGGAGTAGAAAGCTTGCACGATCGATGTAACAGCTAGGACTGTTGCAATGAATTGATTAATGCTTATTTCCCAATTGTCATAGTTAACAGTTGCCGTTGTAGTTGTTGACGATGATGAAGTTGCCTCTGCTTGACGTAGCTCTTTGTCCAAGGCGTCTACAAGCTCGTTTGATTGTTGTGGTTCTGTTGGAGTTGTTGGATTTCCGTTGGAATCGGGCTGTAAGAAAAAAACAAAAACAATGTGAAATCAAATTAAAAAAAATTGGAATGTGGAGTAAAAGAATCAGAGGTGTCAAATAGGCCCGGGCAGACATTAAACTAGCAATCGAGACTTCAACTATGGGCAGAGGGATGAGACTTAAACAGATATGAAAAATGAGAAAAGCCGTGGAAGTACTCTCAATAACCGCTACATGTTGAAGCAATTCGCATCGACAATGAAGAGTACATGAATGGTGATATTTTCAATTAACTGGGGCGATCTGAGACAAAACCAGAAACGTATTTAATTTTTAGACGATTGTAGGATAGGTAATCAGAAGTGGTGGCTGACTGCTGTGTGGAAAGACGGAAGCCACTCATATTTCGAAAACCATTGGCATTTATGATCTCCATGAGTTCATTACCGACCTTGATGGATCTGCCAATTTGGCAGGGTTGCTGGCATATGTCTCGTCTTTATGCTTCCTGACATAAGAGTAATGAGTAGTGAACCATATCACGCAGAGTGAAGATTTGGGACATTTTTTAAAGGATATATTGTCCTTTAATTGCTGTCACAAAGGGGCAGAAAAGGCCTTGTACTCGGTAGTTAATGCAGTCAAAGGGATCTCCATTCCTGTGGATCTGACAAACGATACGGAGACTCCCCTTGTTGGGTATGCTTTTCTCATATTATGTAAATATGTTCTGATGCATGCTGTCTTATAGACATCAGCGTGGCAGCAGGCTCTGTCTTGATATTGCTATCTTAAGCTTTAGGCTGGGCCAATGGAATTCGTATCATTCATTGATTGAGTGAAATGAAAGAGTGAAACGTCTGTCAGGGGTGTCTGCATACGAGCAACTAGATTTAGATTTAGATCTAAGATTCTTCTACCAGTTGTCCATTCTCGTTTCGGCAGGCCTACAACCGAAATTTATAACCTTTCGATGATTCATTCGGACATCATTCATGTCATAACACCTCTCCATCTACTCCAGCGTGTGCTTCTCATGTTTCTACTTTTTCCTCCTGACGACGGGGCTCTTTCACAGTATAGTGGACTACCAGCATCGCTGTATGTACATGCAAGCACTCGTCGTCAAACTAAGGTTTTTTCTTAAGCAAAGGCATAAATATACCAAATTTATGAAGATTTCTGTACTAAAATGTTCACAGATCATTAAACAGACGGAACAGACTATTTAACACCATGTTCATGCACACAAATTACACAAGGAGATGTAATCGAACTTACCTCATCACAACTGCCAGCAAATCCGATTTGTGTAAAGCTTTCCAAGCTGATTTCTTTTTTCAGATTGCACTGATTTTGGTTTCCTAGTTCGATCAAGTTTTCGTCTGAAAGCAAAAACCCCGTCTCTAACCACGCCAATTTACATTTTTAAACAAAAATCATACATGCATCTTTCATATCCTGATCCTGATCGCCAATGATCTCGACCAAACTTCTCCACAGAAACAGAAAGTTTGGTTTTTTCATTTTCGGTACCATTTTGTTCGGTGAACTGCCGCCGTATTGCTGGTCAATGAAATACCTCAGGCTACCCAAACTCTTCGTATCCGTTGTTGAGTCAGTGCGGGAGATTTCATGCTCGAACTTATTATTACCCAAGTCACTTTGTGATATCTGTGAGAAATTTGATATTGTTTCCACATTTAGTTGATTGATCTTTGCTCCAAGATCACTTATATCAGAGAATGTATCGATCGACTCAAATCGACCTAAGTGAGCTAATTGATCGGTTGGAAGATCGACATAGAACGTTGAAGTTCTGGCATTTGGTTGAGAGCCTTGTGAATTTGACACTGATAGATTGGGTGGAGTTCGATCGTGTGCGGACATTGATGTTTCTTGAGCGGCTGTTGATGATGTCGTGGGTATCATGGCAAATTCACATTCGTCAAAATTATTGTCAGTTGGCGAGGGGAGCGCCTCTATAGATTCGGATGGATCATCGCTGGAATCAAATATGTAATCAGAAATTTGGGGTCGAATCCAATCATAAAAATTGGAAACAAACCCGAAAAAGTCTTCTGCCTCGATCCCAACCTCGGCGTCGTTCGATTTTCTTGGTTTCCTCGCCTGATCTATCTCGGATTTACTGAGCAATGGTGGCAGGTGAAGTATGTATAAAAGTTTCAATTTTTCCGTGTATTTACTGGAGCAGAGTATGCCAATGGAGTTGATTATTTGTGAGAACTCTAATATTCCAGTGCTCTTCTTGTCTGTCAACTGAAATATTCAACAAGACTTGAGTGATTAGGAAACGTGTTTATTTTTATGTTGTTGTTAAAGTACTTACTCTGAAGAGTTTCTCTGCCAAGTCAACCGACTGGCATTTCCTCCAGGGTGTGAGCTCATGAAACAAAACCCGGAACGTCTCAAAGTCAACGTTATAAGGTTCCGATCGACTGCAGCTATCTCGCAGGAGTTCGTCGGAATTTGTGGCATTTGGCAAAAGGATCGGAGCCTCACCAACACAATTTGCCTTCTGTTGAATTTTCTTCGGCGTCATTTTCTCCTCACGGATAATTGTCAAAAGCATATGCAATTCTTCCTTGCTGAAATACATGTTGTCAGAGTAGAACTTAACCATGGTCTTTTCGTTGTCAATATCGAATTGTCGAATTGTCAGTCGACGATGCTTGTTGCGTAGTTCTTCGATCTTCTGCACGGAAATGTTCCCTCCAAAGTTGACATATGCTTGGTGGATGAGAGTGTCGATCGATTGACTATGATGGGTTTGAGCTTGTCGCGGTACAGACAATTGATAATCTGGATTATAAATGCCACGTAAGAAATCACCCAGCAGCTGCATTGCTTCCCCATCGTCTCGGCACTGAAGAAGTTTATCACGGTTCCATTCAAGAATTTGAAGTGATATCTTTTGGAATAAATACACATGATTGAGAATTTTATTCAGCGGAAGATGCAAAGGATCATATTACCATGAAAATAATTTTTGCTCCATCATAGAAAAAGCAGTCAATGATTCGTAGTGAACTTTCGTAGTTAATAACGCTTAGAAAAATTGTGAGAAACCAGGATAACGAAATCATCTTGATGATACCAAGAGCGTCGAGATGATTATGCAGCTCGGGCAAGTAGGCCTCAACCAATTCATTCAGAACTCCTTGATCAATCTGGAAATATTCAACATGTTAGGACTAAAAGGATAAAATGAATAACAGGCGTATAATAATAAAGAGAGATAGCTGTGCGTCATAATGTTCTCTTACTAGTGGAAGAGACGAACCGTTTTATGTTCGACAAGTTTCTTTTTCAAATGCAAATTCAACACACACTTTGAATGGAAATTTGTCACCCGTTTATTTATGTATTGTACAGAGTGAGACATATATGTTCCCATCTGCAAGGAAGGTGAACAGAGGAAAGGACATAACCGAGAACTCTAGGAGCTGTAACAAGATGTGGACGTAGTCCGGAAGACAAAAATTCGTCGACTGCGCTGATTTGGGCACATCTAGCGCATGGACACCAATGCTCCAACTAAGAGTGTTCTCGAATCCAATCCTCCAGATTCTAGAGGGCGAGCAAGAATGAACCTCTGGAATAAAGAACAAGTTATCGTGGCTGCAAGCTTCTCGGCAAATTGTCGTCCAATCATGCTGAATATTGTCTTTCAATTGTTTTAATTTTATTTAAGAGATGACCCCACAGAAATTGGTTAAATAAATTCATTGTTTCGTTGGTTGTGTAGCATGTCGCAACGTCTTGTTGCATCATCAATAATAGGCATCCGATGATGGTAATGTTCTTTTACAGATGACTCTGACATTAGCAGGAATCGACGCAGTTAATCACAACGGCAGGACAAGTTAAACAGGAGAGACGACTGAATCAATTTTAAAATTATTTTCATGCAACTATCATCAGATTGAATTAGTTCTAGTTGGAATTCAGAAACAAAATGTCTGCGACAGATTAACAACAATTAATTTCTTCGATTTCCTTTGAGAATGAGAGATAAAGGGTGTCCCATAATACACATTTTTATTTAGAAACCAAAACATTTTTTTATTCATTGAGTATATAGATTGTGGTTATGTTTGGAATAGCCCCATGGGTAAATTGGGTGTCCCATCCGCTTAGAGCTTGAAATTATTTATTTATTTATTTATTTGAAAGCATAATTTATAATTAAAATTACAAATTAGCTACGAAAATCCAGAGCGAAATAGCCTTAGGCTTTATGGTAAAAACAATTGTTGCTTATATGCTATTAAATAAATTTGAACATTTTAGGAATTCTATAATAGTTTTGATATTATCTATGGTAGGATTAGAGAGGAGGTATGTGGGATTATTTTGGGAGAACAATTTGTACGGGCTGTACAGCGACATGAGAATAGCCCGGCGTCTACGGCCTAACATGGCTGGGCCATGTAGACGGCAACTCCGAACCAGTGGGACAACGCAATAGAGGACCCCCACGGAACCGATGGCGCACCCAGGTGGAGAAGGACCTCAATCAAATTGGTGTGCGCAGTTGGAGACAGCTGGCTAAAGATCGTGCCGGCTGGAGAGGCTTGTTGGTTGAGGCCCAGGTCCGCCCCGGACTGTAGCGCCACCAGAAGAAGAAGGCGGGAATCTGAAAATGTGGGTTTAGCTGTTCAAGGGGGTATTTGGTTACGTAAACTACACATGTACTGACTGAAGAAAATCAAAGTTGTATAAAGATGCGCCATCTCAACATTGAGAATAAGCGCGTAAAACACATAGATGTGGAACATCATTTCATGAGACAGAAGATACACGAAGGAGAAGTCATCCTACAGCATGTGAGAAGCATAAATCAAGAAGCAGATATGCTTACGAAAGCGCACAAACTTCGAGAAGGGGTGTTGTAGGATAGTTGTAGATACAATGCATTTGTATGACAGAAATAGCTATAATTTTAATGTAGATATACATGATTGAATTTAAAATGTCAATTTTCTAAGAAGCTCGTGAATAAATGACGTGCGATTTACAGAATGGAATTAATATTAGAAACTTACCTGAGCTCCAACTACTTTGTCATTATAATACACAGGCAATAAGTTTTCACAGAGGCTCGTTAACATCCAGAAGGCGTTTTCTTCATCACAGAACAATAAGAATACCGACGAAACAATGTTCATGGCTTGGCAATAGCCAACTTGGGGATTACGCAATGCATATGCTTGCAGTACACGTCGCAATGCACTTATACCATCTTTGTGCTGGAAGGCTGGATGTTCCGGCAGCGATCTGTGTAAATCACGATCAATTTCATCATGAGTTGGACATTGTTTTATTGAGGCGGACTGTAATGAATTAGTTAAATTAGTTTTAAGCACTTTGTTAAAGATAAAAAAAAAAATATAGAAAACCAAGAGTTCAACGAATGACGTACCTTTTCAACGAGATCTTCATAAAGGCCTGGATTCATTTCCTTTTCATGTATTGCACCGGAAAATACCAACCAAATCTCTTGGCGTAGGTTGTCCGGAATGCCTTCAACTATAAGATTTATGACATCCGTAGTACGAAACATCGATATGCCTCTTCCAAATTCGCGGAAATGATTTTCCCATTTGTGCAACTAAAACACGAAACAAACAGCTATAAATAAGCTCTGTTATCAAAACATTTGTTTTACCTTCTCCTCTTGATTCTTTTGCATTTCATCGGTGAGACCGCATTTGAAAGTGTGCATTAAAGCGGCTTGTTTCGACCAAGATATGTCATACTTAGCTCGCTCTCTACCAACGGGGCTAAATACAAAGTACAAGTGATTTCAAGACATTTTTGCCAACGCATTGTGTTGACTTACATGTGAATTTGAGATAATAAATCAGAGATCTTACGTATCAGAACGTCTCTGTCTGTGATGTGAGCAAACACGAATGGTGTGTTTTCCGAGGTTGAAAGAATGATTTGATTATCGTATCGATTTGGGCCGTCCTCTTTTTTTTCAGCGCTCTGAATATGAAAAAACGATAAATCTAAATAGTACGGAATATGGAAGAACTTACTTTGATGGTCTTCAGTGGAACTACCAAGCTGACCAAGTCGGTGACATCACTTTTGAAGCAAAGGAAATTTGAGGAAAGATAGATATTTCCATTGACATAACGTTTCGCGTACGGTGTCCATAGATTTGCTGTTAAAATAAACAAGTAAATATGCGTTTTTTTTTAAATATATTTCAAAGTGATTTCAAGCTGGGTCGGTAAGCAGCTGAATCGCAAGAACATTGACCCATTTTTAAAGCGTATTGTGATTGATGGCGAAAAGTGGATCACTTACGAGGCAGTGGCAAGTCAGGATTGGGGGCCAGAAATGGGGGCCAATTACTGTGTTTGGTGGGATTGGCGATGAGAGTTCTAAGAATCGGCCAAGCTCATTTGAATCAAGCTACACGCTCGCTTAGGGCCAAGTTGACTAGTTGAACATCTAAGATTTACTTCAGTGAATGATTCGAGAATAAATGTTTTACAGAAGCGAGGGTAAACGCATTTAGAGATTTTATGGCTGCCTGGCTGTCAGAAAAGATGACAATATCTGTACGTGATATTACATTATTTTTAGCCAAGACATAGCTTTCTTAATGGCTATAGTTTCTGCCTGAAAGACGATACAGTGACTCAGTAATCGAAAAGAAATTTGGATGTTTAAGTCCTTAGAATATACGCCTGCACCCACCCACACCTGCATCCATCTTTGAAGATTCGAAGATGACTATTCAGTGTCTGGTGTTCAGACTCCCAGTAAGATCTTGAGGGGGTGCAGGTTAACAAGAGGAGTTTAAGTATTATCAGGTCAGTGTCTATGGGTATGAACTACACCTGGTGAGGATATCGTTGAGTGTCCAGACCGAAGTTTTTTCTCATATGCAGCGATTACAGACTGATCGCCGTACTAGATGCTGTCTGTCTACCGACTAAGTCTATCGGTGGGTGATTGAGGAGTATGTTCAGAGTTGCATAGTGGGCTTGCGTAAGTGCGCTGCTGATATATACGTATGCCACTGTACTCTGTACCCCGGTTTGAGGTTAATGTTCTTCGAGCATCGCTTTCTTCGAGAGAAAACCATATACTTTTAGAGTAACCAATCGCAAATGCTTCGAACACAAAGCAAATTTGTTATTTTAGCCAACACTCAACCTAAACAGTTAATTTTGCCTACTTACTAACCAGGGAGCAGACCATACATCGTCTTTTCTGCGCTTTCCAAGAAATGTTTATTTTATGCTAAACTGTAAAATGATCAATAAATTTATGGAAACAAGTTAAGTGAGACTGAAATCGCTGAGATAAGAAGATATCATCAAAAGCTCCTTATAGGCTAGGTTAAAGTTAGGCTAACTCCTTCAAAAGTCGGAGTGAGCCTCGTAGCGACTAGTTCCAGGAGTATGACTTATCATGCCAGCGTAGCATACCGGCCTATATTGGCCAGTATCTGATCGCTATCTGGAACTAATCCAATATAACCTTCGCCTAAAAATGGACACAGTCCGTCCCAATTTTCTAATTTATAGCATGTTCTTTTAATGCAATGTACAGTTTACCTTTGATTTTTCCATCCATGATCTCCCTCTGTGGTAGTCTGAAGTACATTCGGTATTCCTCTGATTTCTGACGCACGGTCAAGTCTCGCAAGAGAAATGGTTTTTTCGATGATTTCTTGCCGAATCTTTGAAATATTGTTGCCTCATGATCCACTATGGGGCTTTCGGGGTCCTTGTAAAATAAACAAAAAGCAATCAATGCAAAAGAAAAACCAGAATATGGTTTCATTTTAAACAAACCTGCATAATTTTTTGAATAGCCATCTTGCTTAACTGTTCCATCAGATCGTACGCCTCATTGGAGTCGAAGAACAAAGTGAACTTGTATTGCATCTTATTTATGGTTTTGATTGAAATCACATTTCCGAATTTGTTGATGTCTTCCAATTCGGAAAATCTTACTGCGAACTTCACCACATTGCCCAGCATGTACGAATAAAAACCGATATAGTTGAGGGAAATATACAATTGTCCTTGACGTGGAATTTTATTTTTCACATAGCTACAGAAAGCAATATGATTTTGATTAGACTGCTGACTTTTGCCGCATCTATGACATACTTGCAGGAATATGTGTTGACCAGTTGCTCCTCTTCGGGCATGTCAAAATATGTTCGAAATTTTGCTGCAACAACCTTGAAGTTGGCCGTTTCACCAGAGTCATCGTTGGCTTGTGAATTGTGCGCATATAGGGATTGAATTTTGCAAACTGTAAAGTTTGTTATCTCTTCCTCTTTTTCCATTTCGTTAAGGACTTTGAACAGATTCTCGGACAGCCATTCCCAGTCTTTGATTATTTCCTCTTGCGTAAGGCCAATTGCGATCTCTAAAAAAATAAACAGAGAGTAAGAAATGATAATGAAACCGTGTAATGTGAAGGAGTAATGAGGTTAGGTGGTCGGCTCAGTATGGTTTAACGAGTGCTTATTCCATTGGGCCTTGATCGGCTGGCAAATTTCCACCGTAAGACTTCTCTTTTGTTGAAACCAACCAGATTCATGTAGGAATCTGAGGCTTATCCGATACCGAACTCAAAGAAAGCAAAACTGGATGGGCCGTTGACTACTTAGATTCCCACAAAACTTCCGGAGTCAATGACATTCTAACCATCATGCTGCAGAAGACCAACGATATCATCACTCCAAACTTGAAAGATCTCTTTCTACGCAGCCAACTTCACGTGTATATACCTACCGTCTACTTGGAGGAAGGTTATAGTTGTTTTTATCCCTAAAGCAGGAAAGGCCAGCCACTGCACAGCGAAAGTCTTTAGACCAATGAGCCTTACTGCATTTCTTTCGTTACTTCATTCGTCCTTAAGACATTCGAAAAACTTGTTGGTCACATTTATCACCAAAGGAGTCATGCCGCTTTTTATCTTCCCAACAATTGAGGCCACAACGCTCACTATAACGGAAAGATTGTGCAATCCTGGGCAGGAAACTTAAATAGAATCTTAGTTTAAGTGAAAGGGGCCTGCGCTCTATACCTGAGCAACAGGATATTTGGCAAAAATGGGGTCCAAACCCCAAATGTGGATGTACAATCTGGACTCATGGTAGAGTAGTATTGTGGCAGGCAAGTTCATGTGGATTTCGGGATGGCTGGACAATACAGGAGCAATAACATTATAAGCATGATGAATACGAGTACAAATAGGAACTAGAAGGTTAACGATCCCTCATGGTCATCATAATGGGTCCAACAGGACCTAAAGTAAGACGTGGCGTTTCCACGTCCATCCTTGTACCTAACCTTGGTGAACTTGGGTCTTAAGTTGAGTGCTTCTGCCAGCTCAATATTTGTTGGTCTCTACAGTTCAAGCAAATATAAGCCCAATATACTCATTACACAGATATGAACCTCTTCTCCTCCTTTCTTTCGTTTTGTGTCACTGCGCTCTAGGGGTACATGATGAAATATTGGGCTTGATCCTGCGGTCGTTGGATACGGAAAAAGTTGACTTTAGTGGGGGTTCAGTGAACATTTTGGTCCAAATGATGGCATTGGAATTGTGGATGGCGGTTTTGACCCAGAATTTGACTGAGAGATTCCCTAATTAAAGGAAATTTCATTTACACTGACTGCCTTATGAATGTTATCTCAATCCACGCTACAAGCGACATTCAATAATATTTTTTTTTCTATTCCACTGTTCAACAATACAATCACTCAATTGGCGAAAATGTACTAAACCGCCTAACATCGACCACACTAAAATTCTCTGAGTCATTACCAATGTGATAATGTAAACAAAATGCGTGTCACCAATCCGGTGTTTGATACGAAGTATATTCTCGTGACGAAACAAAGAAAAATAAATTGTCTTATTGTATTAAAGAGGTAATGAACTCATAAAAGATTTGATTCCCCCGTGGAGATTCCAGATCATGGCCTGACTCGTAACCTCGAGCATTTCAGTTCGTTTTCTTTGTGAGAGGTTTGTCGGCTACACTATTTCACTTCTAGCAGAAATGATGGTAATCAAAATCTAAGTACATTTAATTATCTATTGATGTATTTCTATAACTCTAACAAATTGTTGGAGGGCCTTTTTTTTATATATATTTATATTTTTTGCTCTCTGCAGTGGATTGTTGTTTGTGTAAACGCCCGTGATTCATGATTTTAGTGTGTACTTGAGTTTGAGACCCGCCCACTGAACACAGAAACATCTTTTCAGGGAAATAGCTAATCGCTAGTGAATGCCAATGGTAGAAGTGCACAAGATACAGTATATATTATGTGTGGTGTGACAGTGCCAAGGGGATATGGTATCGAAGTGGTATCTGGATAACAATCAGATTAGCAATTTATTTGTCTCCAAAAAATATTTTCGACAACGTTCTTCGTAAACACTGTAGCAGAGGCCGAGGTTTATTTTTGGAAAGATTAGAACGTGTATCTTGGATAGCGTAACCTTTACTTCATATTTCTAGAACTTAGGTATTATGATCTGACGTGTGCCAATTTTGCTTAAATGCCTACTTATAAGTAATAAGCAGGTGACCGGTGGGGCTGTCTGCTGGGATGCACTTAGTCCTAGCTACTTCATTGTAATGCTACTCGGATTATTTGGTTGTGATCCATTAACCACGCGGACGAACCGTTTCGAGGATGAAAAGCTTTCACCCTGATGGCCTATTGTGTGAACTGCAGAATGCAATCGGGATTCTGTATGTCGTTTTTGTCGTGCTCAAACGTCAGTTGTCGTTTTTCAGTCGTTGATCTATGACATTTGCTAATTACCAAAATCGATTCGAAACGACATTCTGTCGTAAAAACGAAGATTTCTTTGGTTGGGATTTGAGTGGACGACAGTAAAGAAAATTGCATAAAGAGAACAATTTTAGCCCGAGATTAATGAGAAAATATATACATGTATATGTAGTTAAGAAAAGTGGCATGAAAATAATGAATCAAAACTAGTTTGAGTTTTTAGTTTTACTAACGAATACCACCACCACCCAGTTCGAGGCTTTAACAGAAAAATAAGATACTTATCATCCTTATTTCAACAGGTAATAAAATGAAATTTGAATTGGTTGCGGAATGAACGAACCATGTATGTATATATGAGCTTGCCTTATGCCGATAATGTGTACATGGAGAGGGTATTGTCCTCTTTTTCGTTGGATTGTAAGGCTGTGGCTAACGTCTCCAATTATCAACGTCACGGCTAAGGGGATGTCTCCCATACATTTCGTCAAGGGATTTAACAAAGGTTACGTTGATTGACATTAGGGGCGGGCTGGCGAACTTGTGCCAACATAAACAGGCATCCTCGGATTTTTTATGATTCTAGATCGCCAAACGACGCTGGAAGGGCATTGACACGGTTTAGGGCTGAGTTAGGTAGTTTTAAGTTAGATTAGGCTTAGGTTAGGTTTATATTTAATCTACATTAAGCTAGCACGAGATTTTTTTGTCTGCAAATGGGTGGTGTACGAGGGAGAGGACAAGAACCACCAAGTCCGACGAGCTGAGCCGTGCTACCGCAAGTGTGTCATAGTCCTCCTCCTCGACACGGATGCCTCCCGCTTAGCCTGCAGCAATGAAATAGTTGTGATAATTTAAATATGTTGAGCAAATTGTTTTATTACACATGCATTATTTAAGGCAAAAAATAATAACTATTCGTGTGTAAGGCAGTCGTAGATTAAAGTCGATCGTAATGCATTTGCAGAGCATCCCAGAAGCTAGCGAAAACGATTTTTGGAACGCCTCCATTTAAGTAGTCAGCCACTCCAACCTAACCTTACACCGAGAGATCCCTTAAATACATATCTTGCACTGTGTTGAAAATACTTTCTGGACTTCTTTATTGTGATGATCTATAAGGGGTTATCAGATTATCAGGATCAAGGAAACACTTCAGAAGTAAGGACTACTTGCCATATTGATACCATAACTCTTTCTTATTTATGATTTCGTAAGTTAGTAATGTTTTTTTTACAACCATCGTGTTGCATTTGGAAAATTAATTAGTCTCTTTATGGTTTTGTTGGATATTTTATAGAGACTAATAGAGAGACTAGCACTGAAAACGAGTTACTGTTTCTTTTTCTGAAGTGTCGTTACAGCTGCGACAGTGTGTGTTGTATGGAATGTTTAGTCTGATTGGGTGGTCGGCCTATTGGCCAGTGCGCCGTCATGACCGCTATTAATCTTGCGATGTCCATTTGGGGTCGATTTAGTCCGTGCAATGTTGTATTCTGGCCAGGCTTTCCTAGATTTTGCGCATGTGGTCTGTTCAGACCATCTACGACCTGCAATTTTCCGGATATATAAATCGATTCTAGCTTTGGCTAGCCCTAATGGTATATGCACCTCCATGGGCGTATGAGCTATGGAGTGCGAAACTTTGCTTGACTAATTCGCCAGCACTTTTATTACCTGGGATGTTTCTGTACCCCGGTACCCAAATAATGGTTACATTGAAACTTTCTGCTGAGCTAAATAGTTCTCCGCGGAAAACTTGAATTATTTTCGAGGATGAAGTGGTAGGTACTATCGCTTTAATTACTGCTTGAATATCAACGAGGGTAGCTATTCTTTGTATCGAACCTGTGTTCGATTAATCTGATTACAGGCTTCTTAAATGGCGAAAATTTCTGCCTGGAAGATACTGGCGTCGTTCGAGTCTCAAGGTTGTATGGATGTTCAAATATCGAAAAGATACCTGTCCCGACTCCATAATTCATTTTTGAACAGTCTGTGTAGATTTTGACATTCAATTGATGCAGCAGAGGTCGTTGGCTATGCTCCCTAATACCTGGTGTGTTTTAATGACACAAACCATGTTTGCATTTCAAGGAGTTTGGGCCTAGATCAGTTTGGACGTTTCCGATTCCTGTGTTGGTTGAAAGAGCGTGTTGTCTGTCTGTCAAGTGGACGTAATCAATACGTGTGAAAGAGATCTAACTGCAAAATGGAATTTTCTTGCATCTAGTATGTATAGAATATACAGAATTGCACATTTGATGCAAGTTTAGCGTTTAGAGAAAGTGAATCCAGTACTTTAATAGCTCGCTGACTGTCGGGGAAAAGCAAATATCGAGCAATTGTTACCTTTCATTTTCAGTTTGAAATTACTAGTTTCCCCGCCCTAATGTTCTTTATTTTATATAGAAAAGCAATTGCTAATAAGAAATCTAGCAAACAAATATTATTTGGAAGGATGTTGGGAGAGATAGAAGTTTAAATTGTTCCTTTATTCCGGTTAAGGACTGGACAGTTGAGTAGACTATAACATCAAGTGAACCACACATGAAAAATACCGCAAATCAATCCGTACAGAGTAGTATACGTTGATTTGAGCTTGGACTTCCAGATCCATACTCATTCACATACAATTACGTTTCATCGACTATGTAAAACTGTCTTGTCTTAATTAGTTCATATAATCGAGTCACTTCTGTACACACATGTGTTCATCCATCAATACTTGCGTATTATTGGATTCAAGGCAGAGTTCAGGGAAAAAATAACTAACCAACGCACAAAAAGAGATTAAAAGCAATGTACAGAAGCAATTTCGAAGCAACGCAATTATAAGACCATGGAATTTAGATTGTATGTATACAATGGTCAATGAGAACACACTCTAAGATGTCCCTTATTATGACACTTACAAATGAACAAATGACAAAGCTCAACTAATGCACATCGCAATTGAATACATGTACATATGTTCTTAATAAATATTTGGTGTATAACTGGTTCTACTAGTTTAAATGCTTATTAAACGCAACAGGAGTTAGAAATTAATTTTTATGGCATAAAAAAAAGTACTTAAATCTGTACATTTAATTCTAAACGTTCCTCATTGTTAACTCACCGTAATACACGTCCGATGACGGTGTTTGATGTACAATGCGATAAGGAGGCGGCCGTGTATTGAAGACACTGTCGTATGTACCGACCAAAAGCGAAGAAAATCCTTTAGATTCGCCATGGCCTCGACGTTTTTGCAGAACAAAATATTTTGATTTAATTTCAGCCACCCTGAAAATATGAAAAAGAAACAAAACAACAAGTGAAAAAATACTACAGGTCTTATGCACATCAATTGATTATTCTAAGGAGCAAAAGCTAAATATTATCCAAGTTTTCGCAAATGTGAATGCAACAAATTCAAGCATACAATATTGAAAAATGCAACATGATTTGTTTTCATTTTAAATATGTCATACCAAAATGCCGGGGGGATTAAGAATTCTTTCGGTTGAATCCACATACTGTGATAAGCTCTCCACTTTTCTTTGTGTAATGTTTGTTGTTTTTGTTTTGATTTATTTATTTGAGTTCTTGCGTTTCTTTTGAACAGATATCAATTTGTGTTTATAGAGCCGTCATTACAAAAGATAACACGTATGTGGCTTGCGTCACTTATTAAACTTCTTTGTGCATTAATTGACATTTAATCAAGAAACAAGTAACAAAACCACTCAATTTACACTTTTCAAAAATATTTCTTTATTGGCCAACTATTTTTGACAGTTTACTGCAACAGAAAATAATTTACAGAAATCAATGATTGAAGTTACATGGGAAATTCCAGTGGAAATATGTATGACTTCCAAGATTCTGTCACATTGCACAATTTCGGTGTTGACTTAACAGCATTTGGCGTTCGGATTTGAAGTTATGCTTGAGGCATATTTCAACTTTTCACGTATTTTGCTCTTATTAAACAGCACTGCAAAAACTACTTGTTCGGCTCCAAAGGCTAGAAAAAACTTCTTCAACTTGCCGTTCGAAGACGGCAAAAACTATCTAGTTACACAACACGAATGGTTGCTGTAGAAGCTAGGATATGCTTCGTCATGATTGCAAAAAACACATGCACATGCGATAATATCCATCTGTCAGAAAAACATCACGAGGTTGTTTAATATAATATTAGATTTATTATTTTTTCATTTTATTGCGAAAGAGAACAATTTTTCAGGTTTTCATACACCTGTATATGAATGCATACACGAATTATAATTCACGCTCTAGCTCATGTTTAACGAAACATCCGCTGACAAGTTCACAAATGCTTAACGAAATGATTGGAATCGTTCGTGGACGACAACATAGGTCGTAGTAGGTGTATTCCCTAAGCCCTCGAGGTCGGTTTTCAGCCGTTTTTCCACGCATCCCATGACTGCAAAACCGGCCCTGTTAGACCTACCAATGACTTCTGAGCGTTTCTTGATGTGATCTTACGTATATTAATCGAATCCGAGACTTTGTAATGCGTAGCGCGAGATCTAAATTTTCTCATAAAATATCTCGAGAACGGTGCGTCCTACGAGAAAAAAGCAGTATACTTTTTTGTAGCTCATGACTTGATCTAGAGGATGGCATTGGAAAATTTACAAAATAACCGTTATTTGGGCAAATTTTTGAAAAAGAACAGGGAAATTTGTTTCTCTGGCGTAAATCATATGAAATTTTACATCGGCTTTGAAGGAAGGTCAATCTTAATTGTTGGTCTTGGCGTGAATTTACATTGTGCGAGTTTTCATCACTCTCACTCACCGGCGAGCCGATAATTTACATTATTTTTCAACTGAAAGTCCCTTATTCATTAAAAATTATACCCTTATACAGGCATATTTTTCCGTTCTCCTATTCCATACTCTAGATCAAGTCAAAAGCTACAATATCGGCCTCAGTCACTTTGCTATAGGACGCACGGTTTTTGAGATATGAGCAAAGTAAGGCCAACATTCAAGATTTTTTCAATGCAGAATAATCGACATCTGTAGGGGTTCTGGCGGCTCATATAGAATTTTCGACAACTTATATCTCGAGAACGGTGCGTCCTACGAGAAAAAAGCAGTACACTTTTTTGTAGCTCATGACTTGATCTAGAGGATGGCATTGGAAAATTTACAAAATTATCGCAATTTGGGCAAATTTTTGAAAAAGAACAGGGAAACTTGTTTCTCTGGCGTAAATCATATGAAATTTTACATCGGCTTTGAAGGAAGGTCAATCATAATTGTTGGTCTTGGCGTGAATTTACATTGTGCGAGTTTTCATCACTCTTACTCACCGGCGAGGCGATAATTTACATTATTTTTCAACTTAAAGTCCCTTATTCATTAAAAATTATACCCTTATAACGGTATATTTTTCCGTTCTCCTATTCCATACTCTAGATCAAGTCAAAAGCTACAATATCGGCCTCAGTCACTTTGCTATAGGACGCACGGTTTTTGAGATATGAGCAAAGTAAGGCCAACATTCATGATTTTTTCAATACAGAATAATCGACATCTGTAGGGGTTCTGGCGGCTCATATAGAATTTTCGACAACTTATATCTCGAGAATGGTGCGTCCTACGAGAAAAAAGCAGTATACTTTTTTGTAGCTCATGACTTGATCTAGAGGATGGCATTGGAAAATTTACAAAATTATCGCTATTTGGGCAAATTTTTGAAAAAGAACAGGGAAACTTGTTTCTCTGGCGTAAATCATATGAAATTTTACATCGGCTTTGAAGGAAGGTCAATCTTAATTGTTGGTCTTGGCGTGAATTTACATTGTGCGAGTTTTCATCACTCTTACTCACCGGCGAGGCGATAATTTACATTATTTTTCAACTTAAAGTCCCTTATTCATTAAAAATTATACCCTTATAACGGTATATTTTTCCGTTCTCCTATTCCATACTCTAGATCAAGTCAAAAGCTACAATATCGGCCTCAGTCACTTTGCTATAGGACGCACGGTTTTTGAGATATGAGCAAAGTAAGGCCAACATTCATGATTTTTTCAATACAGAATAATCGACATCTGTAGGGGTTCTGGCGGCTCATATAGAATTTTCGACAACTTATATCTCGAGAATGGTGCGTCCTACGAGAAAAAAGCAGTACACTTTTTTGTAGCTCATGACTTGATCTAGAGGATGGCATTGGAAAATTTACAAAATTATCGCTATTTGGGCAAATTTTTGAAAAAGAACAGGGAAATTTGTTTCTCTGGCGTAAATCATATGAAATTTTACATCGGCTTTGAAGGAAGGTCAATCTTAATTGTTGGTCTTGGCGTGAATTTACATTGTGCGAGTTTTCATCACTCTCACTCACCGGCGAGCCGATAATTTACATTATTTTTCAACTGAAAGTCCCTTATTCATTAAAAATTATACCCTTATACAGGCATATTTTTCCGTTCTCCTATTCCATACTCTAGATCAAGTCAAAAGCTACAATATCGGCCTCAGTCACTTTGCTATAGGACGCACGGTTTTTGAGATATGAGCAAAGTAAGGCCAACATTCATGATTTTTTCAATACAGAAAAATCGACATCTGTAGCGGTTCTGGCGGCTCGTATAGAATTTTCGACAGCTTATATCTCGAGAATGGTGCGTCCTACGAGAAAAAAGCAGTACACTTTTTTGTAGCTCATGACTTGATCTAGAGGATGGCATTGGAAAATTTACAAAATTATCGCTATTTGGGCAAATTTTTGAAAAAGAACAGGGAAATTTGTTTCTCTGGCGTAAATCATATGAAATTTTACATCGGCTTTGAAGGAAGGTCAATCTTAATTGTTGCTCTTGACGTGAATTTACATTGTGCGAGTTTTCATCACTCTCACTCACCGGCGAGCCGATAATTTACATTATTTTTCAACTGAAAGTCCCTTATTCATTAAAAATTATACCCTTATACAGGCATATTTTTCCGTTCTCCTATTCCATACTCTAGATCAAGTCAAAAGCTACAATATCGGCCTCAGTCACTTTGCTATAG
This sequence comes from Eristalis intricaria, assembly GCA_964034865.1. Taxonomy (NCBI): domain Eukaryota; kingdom Metazoa; phylum Arthropoda; class Insecta; order Diptera; family Syrphidae; genus Eristalis; species Eristalis intricaria. The sequence goes on from OZ035875.1 coordinate 35,847,779, forward strand.
GACGCACGGTTTTTGAGATATGAGCAAAGTAAGGCCAACATTCATGATTTTTTCAATACAGAAAAATCGACATCTGTAGCGGTTCTGGCGGCTCGTATAGAATTTTCGACAGCTTATATCTCGAGAACGGTGGGTCCTACGAGAAAAAAGCAGTATACTTTTTTGTAGCTCATGACTTGATCTAGAGGATGGCATTGGAAAATTTACAAAATAACCGTTATTTGGGCAAATTTTTGAAAAAGAACAGGGAAATTTGTTTCTCTGGCGTAAATTATATGAAATTTTACATCGGCCTTGAAGGAAGGTCAATCTAAATTGTTGCTCTTGACGTGAATTTACATTGTGCGAGTTTTCATCACTCTCACTCACCGGCGAGCCGATAATTTACATTATTTTTCAACTTAAAGTCCCTTATTCATTAAAAATTAAACCCTTATAAAGGCATATTTTTCCGTTCTCCTATTCCATACTCTAGATCAAGTCAAAAGCTACAATATCGGCCTCAGTCACTTTGCTATAGGACGCACGGTTTTTGAGATATGAGCAAAGTAAGGCCAACATTCATGATTTTTTCAATACAGAATAATCGACATCTGTAGGGGTTCTGGCGGCTCATATAGAATTTTCGACAACTTATATCTCGAGAATGGTGCGTCCTACGAGAAAAAAGCAGTATACTTTTTTGTAGCTCATGACTTGATCTAGAGGATGGCATTGGAAAATTTACAAAATTATCGCTATTTGGGCAAATTTTTGAAAAAGAACAGGGAAATTTGTTTCTCTGGCGTAAATCATATGAAATTTTACATCGGCTTTGAAGGAAGGTCAATCTTAATTGTTGGTCTTGGCGTGAATTTACATTGTGCGAGTTTTCATCACTCTCACTCACCGGCGAGCCGATAATTTACATTATTTTTCAACTGAAAGTCCCTTATTCATTAAAAATTATACCCTTATACAGGCATATTTTTCCGTTCTCCTATTCCATCCTCTAGATCAAGTCAAAAGCTGCAATATCGGCCTCAGTCACTTTGCTATAGGACGCACGGATTTTGAGATATGAGCAAAGTAAGGCCAACATTCATGATTTTTTCAATACAGAAAAATCGACATCTGCAGGGGTTCTGGCGGCTCGTATTTTTGAAAATTTTTGAAAAAGAACAGGGAAATTTGTTTCTCTGGCGTGAAATTTTACATCGGCTTTGAAGGAAGGTCAATCTAAATTGTTGCTCTTGACGTGAATTTACATTGTGCGAGTTTTCATCACTCTCACTCACCGGCGAGCCGATAATTTACATTATTTTTCAACTTAAAGTCCCTTATTCATTAAAAATTAAACCCTTATAAAGGCATATTTTTCCGTTCTCCTATTCCATACTCTAGATCAAGTCAAAAGCTACAATATCGGCCTCAGTCACTTTGCTATAGGACGCACGGTTTTTGAGATATGAGCAAAGTAAGGCCAACATTCATGATTTTTTCCATGCAAAAAATCGACATCTGTAGGGGTTCTGGCGGCTCGTATGGAATTTTCGACAGCTTATATCTCGAGAACGGTGCATCCTACGAGAAAAAAGCAGTATACTTTTTTGTAGCTCATGACTTGATCTAGAGGATGGCATTGGAAAATTTACAAAATTATCGCTATTTGGGCAAATTTTTGAAAAAGAACAGGGAAATTTGTTTCTCTGGCGTGAAATTTTACATCGGCTTTGAAGGAAGGTCAATCTTAAATGTTGGTCTTGGCGTGAATTTACATTGTGCGAGTTTTCATCACTCTCACTCACCGGCGAGGCGATAATTTACATTATTTTACAACTTAAAGTCCCTTATTCATTAAAAATTATACCCTTATAACGGTATATTTTTCCGTTCTCCTATTCCATACTCTAGATCAAGTCAAAAGCTACAATATCGGCCTCAGTCACTTTGCTATAGGACGCACGGTTTTTGAGATATGAGCAAAGTAAGGCCAACATTCATGATTTTTTCAATACAGAATAATCGACATCTGTAGGGGTTCTGGCGGCTCATATAGAATTTTCGACAACTTATATCTCGAGAATGGTGCGTCCTACGAGAAAAAGCAGTATACTTTTTTGTAGCTCATGACTTGATCTAGAGGATGGCATTGGAAAATTTACAAAATTATCGCTATTTGGGCAAATTTTTGAAAAAGAACAGGGAAATTTGTTTCTCTGGCGTAAATCATATGAAATTTTACATCGGCTTTGAAGGAAGGTCAATCTTAATTGTTGGTCTTGGCGTGAATTTACATTGTGCGAGTTTTCATCACTCTCACTCACCGGCGAGCCGATAATTTACATTATTTTTCAACTGAAAGTCCCTTATTCATTAAAAATTATACCCTTATACAGGCATATTTTTCCCTTCTCCTATTCCATACTCTAGATCAAGTCAAAAGCTACAATATCGGCCTCAGTCACTTTGCTATAGGACGCACGGTTTTTGAGATATGAGCAAAGTAAGGCCAACATTCATGATTTTTTCAATACAGAAAAATCGACATCTGCAGGGGTTCTGGCGGCTCGTATTTTTGAAAATTTTTGAAAAAGAACAGGGAAATTTGTTTCTCTGGCGTGAAATTTTACATCGGCTTTGAAGGAAGGTCAATCTAAATTGTTGCTCTTGACGTGAATTTACATTGTGCGAGTTTTCATCACTCTCACTCACCGGCGAGCCGATAATTTACATTATTTTTCAACTTAAAGTCCCTTATTCATTAAAAATTAAACCCTTATAAAGGCATATTTTTCCGTTCTCCTATTCCATACTCTAGATCAAGTCAAAAGCTACAATATCGGCCTCAGTCACTTTGCTATAGGACGCACGGTTTATGAGATATGAGCAAAGTAAGGCCAACATTCATGATTTTTTCCATGCAAAAAATCGACATCTGTAGGGGTTCTGGCGGCTCGTATGGAATTTTCGACAGCTTATATCTCGAGAACGGTGCATCCTACGAGAAAAAAGCAGTATACTTTTTTGTAGCTCATGACTTGATCTAGAGGATGGCATTGGAAAATTTACAAAATTATCGCTATTTGGGCAAATTTTTGAAAAAGAACAGGGAAATTTGTTTCTCTGGCGTGAAATTTTACATCGGCTTTGAAGGAAGGTCAATCTTAAATGTTGGTCTTGGCGTGAATTTACATTGTGCGAGTTTTCATCACTCTCACTCACCGGCGAGGCGATAATTTACATTATTTTACAACTTAAAGTCCCTTATTCATTAAAAATTATACCCTTATAACGGTATATTTTTCCGTTCTCCTATTCCATACTCTAGATCAAGTCAAAAGCTACAATATCGGCCTCAGTCACTTTGCTATAGGACGCACGGTTTTTGAGATATGAGCAAAGTAAGGCCAACATTCATGATTTTTTCAATACAGAAAAATCGACATCTGTAGCGGTTCTGGCGGCTCGTATAGAATTTTCGACAGCTTATATCTCGAGAACGGTGGGTCCTACGAGAAAAAAGCAGTATACTTTTTTGTAGCTCATGACTTGATCTAGAGGATGGCATTGGAAAATTTACAAAATTATCGCTATTTGGGCAAATTTTTGAAAAAGAACAGGGAAATTTGTTTCTCTGGCGTAAATCATATGAAATTTTACATCGGCTTTGAAGGAAGGTCAATCTTAATTGTTGGTCTTGGCGTGAATTTACATTGTGCGAGTTTTCATCACTCTCACTCACCGGCGAGCCGATAATTTACATTATTTTTCAACTGAAAGTCCCTTATTCATTAAAAATTATACCCTTATACAGGCATATTTTTCCGTTCTCCTATTCCATACTCTAGATCAAGTCAAAAGCTACAATATCGGCCTCAGTCACTTTGCTATAGGACGCACGGTTTTTGAGATATGAGCAAAGTAAGGCCAACATTCATGATTTTTTCAATACAGAAAAATCGACATCTGTAGCGGTTCTGGCGACTCGTATAGAATTTTCGACAGCTTATATCTCGAGAACGGTGGGTCCTACGAGAAAAAAGCAGTATACTTTTTTGTAGCTCATGACTTGATCTAGAGGATGGCATTGGAAAATTTACAAAATTATCGCTATTTGGGCAAATTTTTGAAAAAGAACAGGGAAATTTGTTTCTCTGGCGTAAATTATATGAAATTTTACATCGGCCTTGAAGGAAGGTCAATCTAAATTGTTGCTCTTGACGTGAATTTACATTGTGCGAGTTTTCATCACTCTCACTCACCGGCGAGCCGATAATTTACATTATTTTTCAACTTAAAGTCCCTTATTCATTAAAAATTAAACCCTTATAAAGGCATATTTTTCCGTTCTCCTATTCCATACTCTAGATCAAGACAAAAGCTACAATATCGGCCTCAGTCACTTTGCTATAGGACGCACGGTTTTTGAGATATGAGCAAAGTAAGGCCAACATTCATGATTTTTTCAATACAGAATAATCGACATCTGTAGGGGTTCTGGCGGCTCATATAGAATTTTCGACAACTTATATCTCGAGAATGGTGCGTCCTACGAGAAAAAAGCAGTATACTTTTTTGTAGCTCATGACTTGATCTAGAGGATGGCATTGGAAAATTTACAAAATTATCGCTATTTGGGCAAATTTTTGAAAAAGAACAGGGAAATTTGTTTCTCTGGCGTAAATCATATGAAATTTTACATCGGCTTTGAAGGAAGGTCAATCTTAATTGTTGGTCTTGGCGTGAATTTACATTGTGCGAGTTTTCATCACTCTCACTCACCGGCGAGCCGATAATTTACATTATTTTTCAACTGAAAGTCCCTTATTCATTAAAAATTATACCCTTATACAGGCATATTTTTCCGTTCTCCTATTCCATCCTCTAGATCAAGTCAAAAGCTGCAATATCGGCCTCAGTCACTTTGCTATAGGACGCACGGATTTTGAGATATGAGCAAAGTAAGGCCAACATTCATGATTTTTTCAATACAGAAAAATCGACATCTGCAGGGGTTCTGGCGGCTCGTATTTTTGAAAATTTTTGAAAAAGAACAGGGAAATTTGTTTCTCTGGCGTGAAATTTTACATCGGCTTTGAAGGAAGGTCAATCTAAATTGTTGCTCTTGACGTGAATTTACATTGTGCGAGTTTTCATCACTCTCACTCACCGGCGAGCCGATAATTTACATTATTTTTCAACTTAAAGTCCCTTATTCATTAAAAATTAAACCCTTATAAAGGCATATTTTTCCGTTCTCCTATTCCATACTCTAGATCAAGTCAAAAGCTACAATATCGGCCTCAGTCACTTTGCTATAGGACGCACGGTTTTTGAGATATGAGCAAAGTAAGGCCAACATTCATGATTTTTTCCATGCAAAAAATCGACATCTGTAGGGGTTCTGGCGGCTCGTATGGAATTTTCGACAGCTTATATCTCGAGAACGGTGCATCCTACGAGAAAAAAGCAGTATACTTTTTTGTAGCTCATGACTTGATCTAGAGGATGGCATTGGAAAATTTACAAAATTATCGCTATTTGGGCAAATTTTTGAAAAAGAACAGGGAAATTTGTTTCTCTGGCGTGAAATTTTACATCGGCTTTGAAGGAAGGTCAATCTTAAATGTTGGTCTTGGCGTGAATTTACATTGTGCGAGTTTTCATCACTCTCACTCACCGGCGAGGCGATAATTTACATTATTTTACAACTTAAAGTCCCTTATTCATTAAAAATTATACCCTTATAACGGTATATTTTTCCGTTCTCCTATTCCATACTCTAGATCAAGTCAAAAGCTACAATATCGGCCTCAGTCACTTTGCTATAGGACGCACGGTTTTTGAGATATGAGCAAAGTAAGGCCAACATTCATGATTTTTTCAATACAGAATAATCGACATCTGTAGGGGTTCTGGCGGCTCATATAGAATTTTCGACAACTTATATCTCGAGAATGGTGCGTCCTACGAGAAAAAGCAGTATACTTTTTTGTAGCTCATGACTTGATCTAGAGGATGGCATTGGAAAATTTACAAAATTATCGCTATTTGGGCAAATTTTTGAAAAAGAACAGGGAAATTTGTTTCTCTGGCGTAAATCATATGAAATTTTACATCGGCTTTGAAGGAAGGTCAATCTTAATTGTTGGTCTTGGCGTGAATTTACATTGTGCGAGTTTTCATCACTCTCACTCACCGGCGAGCCGATAATTTACATTATTTTTCAACTGAAAGTCCCTTATTCATTAAAAATTATACCCTTATACAGGCATATTTTTCCGTTCTCCTATTCCATACTCTAGATCAAGTCAAAAGCTACAATATCGGCCTCAGTCACTTTGCTATAGGACGCACGGTTTTTGAGATATGAGCAAAGTAAGGCCAACATTCATGATTTTTTCAATACAGAAAAATCGACATCTGTAGCGGTTCTGGCGGCTCGTATAGAATTTCCGACAGCTTATATCTCGAGAACGGTGGGTCCTACGAGAAAAAAGCAGTATACTTTTTTGTAGCTCATGACTTGATCTAGAGGATGGCATTGGAAAATTTACAAAATAACCGTTATTTGGGCAAATTTTTGAAAAAGAACAGGGAAATTTGTTTCTCTGGCGTAAATTATATGAAATCTTACATCGGCTTTGAAGGAAGGTCAATCTAAATTGTTGCTCTTGACGTGAATTTACATTGTGCGAGTTTTCATCACTCTCACTCACCGGCGAGGCGATAATTTACATTATTTTACAACTTAAAGTCCCTTATTCATTAAATATTATACCCTTATAAAGGCATATTTTTCCCTTCTCCTATTCCATACTCTAGATCAAGTCAAAAGCTACAATATCGGCCTCAGTCACTTTGCTATAGGACGCACGGTTTTTGAGATATGAGCAAAGTAAGGCCAACATTCATGATTTTTTCAATGCAGAATAATCGACATCTGTAGGGGTTCTGGCGGCTCATATAGAATTTTCGACAACTTATATCTCGAGAATGGTGCGTCCTACGAGAAAAAAGCAGTACACTTTTTTGTAGCTCATGACTTGATCTAGAGGATGGCATTGGAAAATTTACAAAATTATCGCTATTTGGGCAAATTTTTGAAAAAGAACAGGGAAATTTGTTTCTCTGGCGTAAATTGTATGAAATTTTACATCGGCTTTGAAGGAGCATCAATCTAAATTGTTGCTCTTGGCGTGAATTTACATTGTGCGAGTTTTCATCACTCTCACTCACCGGCGAGGTGATAATTTACATTATTTTTCAACTTAAAGGATCTTATTCATTAAATATTATACCCTTATAAAGGCATATTTTTCCGTTCTCCTATTCCATACTCTAGATCAAGTCAAAAGCTGCAATATCGGCCTCAGTCACTTTGCTATAGGACGCACGGTTTTTGAGATATGAGCAAAGTAAGGCCAACATTCATGATTTTTTCAATACAGAAAAATCGACATCTGTAGCGGTTCTGGCGGCTCGTATAGAATTTTCGACAGCTTATATCTCGAGAATGGTGCGTCCTACGAGAAAAAAGCAGTACACTTTTTTGTAGCTCATGACTTGATCTAGAGGATGGCATTGGAAAATTTACAAAATTATCGCTATTTGGGCAAATTTTTGAAAAAGAACAGGGAAATTTGTTTCTCTGGCGTAAATCATATGAAATTTTACATCGGCTTTGAAGGAAGGTCAATCTTAATTGTTGGTCTTGGCGTGAATTTACATTGTGCGAGTTTTCATCACTCTCACTCACCGGCGAGCCGATAATTTACATTATTTTTCAACTGAAAGTCCCTTATTCATTAAAAATTATACCCTTATACAGGCATATTTTTCCGTTCTCCTATTCCATACTCTAGATCAAGTCAAAAGCTACAATATCGGCCTCAGTCACTTTGCTATAGGACGCACGGTTTTTGAGATATGAGCAAAGTAAGGCCAACATTCATGATTTTTTCAATGCAGAATAATCGACATCTGTAGGGGTTCTGGCGGCTCATATAGAATTTTCGACAACTTATATCTCGAGAATGGTGCGTCCTACGAGAAAAAAGCAGTACACTTTTTTGTAGCTCATGACTTGATCTAGAGGATGGCATTGGAAAATTTACAAAATTATCGCTATTTGGGCAAATTTTTGAAAAAGAACAGGGAAATTTGTTTCTCTGGCGTAAATTATATGAAATCTTACATCGGCTTTGAAGGAAGGTCAATCTAAATTGTTGCTCTTGACGTGAATTTACATTGTGCGAGTTTTCATCACTCTCACTCACCGGCGAGCCGATAATTTACATTATTTTTCAACTTAAAGTCCCTTATTCATTAAAAATTAAACCCTTATAAAGGCATATTTTTCCGTTCTCCTATTCCATACTCTAGATCAAGTCAAAAGCTACAATATCGGCCTCAGTCACTTTGCTATAGGACGCACGGTTTTTGAGATATGAGCAAAGTAAGGCCAACATTCATGATTTTTTCCATGCAAAAAAATCGACATCTGTAGGGGTTCTGGCGGCTCGTATGGAATTTTCGACAGCTTATATCTCGAGAACGGTGCATCCTACGAGAAAAAAGCAGTATACTTTTTTGTAGCTCATGACTTGATCTAGAGGATGGCATTGGAAAATTTACAAAATTATCGCTATTTGGGCAAATTTTTGAAAAAGAACAGGGAAATTTGTTTCTCTGGCGTAAATTGTATGAAATTTTACATCGGCTTTGAAGGAGCATCAATCTAAATTGTTGCTCTTGGCGTGAATTTACATTGTGCGAGTTTTCATCACTCTCACTCACCGGCGAGGTGATAATTTACATTATTTTTCAACTTAAAGGATCTTATTCATTAAATATTATACCCTTATAAAGGCATATTTTTCCGTTCTCCTATTCCATCCTCTAGATCAAGTCAAAAGCTGCAATATCGGCCTCAGTCACTTTGCTATAGGACGCACGGATTTTGAGATATGAGCAAAGTAAGGCCAACATTCATGATTTTTTCAATACAGAAAAATCGACATCTGCAGGGGTTCTGGCGGCTCGTATTGAATTTTCGACAGCTTATATCTCGAGAATGGTGCGTCCTACGAGAAAAAAGCAGTACACTTTTTTGTAGCTCATGACTTGATCTAGAGGATGGCATTGGAAAATTTACAAAATTATCGCTATTTGGGCAAATTTTTGAAAAAGAACAGGGAAATTTGTTTCTCTGGCGTAAATTATATGAAATCTTACATCGGCTTTGAAGGAAGGTCAATCTAAATTGTTGCTCTTGACGTGAATTTACATTGTGCGAGTTTTCATCACTCTCACTCACCGGCGAGCCGATAATTTACATTATTTTTCAACTTAAAGTCCCTTATTCATTAAAAATTAAACCCTTATAAAGGCATATTTTTCCGTTCTCCTATTCCATACTCTAGATCAAGTCAAAAGCTACAATATCGGCCTCAGTCACTTTGCTATAGGACGCACGGTTTTTGAGATATGAGCAAAGTAAGGCCAACATTCATGATTTTTTCCATGCAAAAAAATCGACATCTGTAGGGGTTCTGGCGGCTCGTATGGAATTTTCGACAGCTTATATCTCGAGAACGGTGCATCCTACGAGAAAAAAGCAGTATACTTTTTTGTAGCTCATGACTTGATCTAGAGGATGGCATTGGAAAATTTACAAAATTATCGCTATTTGGGCAAATTTTTGAAAAAGAACAGGGAAATTTGTTTCTCTGGCGTGAAATTTTACATCGGCTTTGAAGGAAGGTCAATCTTAATTGTTGGTCTTGGCGTGAATTTACATTGTGCGAGTTTTCATCACTTTCACTCACCGGCGAGGCGATAATTTACATTATTTTACAACTTAAAGTCCCTTATTCATTAAAAATTATACCCTTATACAGGCATATTTTTCCGTTCTCCTATTCCATACTCTAGATCAAGTCAAAAGCTACAATATCGGCCTCAGTCACTTTGCTATAGGACGCACGGTTTTTGAGATATGAGCAAAGTAAGGCCAACATTCATGATTTTTTCAATACAGAAAAATCGACATCTGTAGCGGTTCTGGCGGCTCGTATAGAATTTTCGACAGCTTATATCTCGAGAACGGTGGGTCCTACGAGAAAAAAGCAGTATACTTTTTTGTAGCTCATGACTTGATCTAGAGGATGGCATTGGAAAATTTACAAAATAACCGTTATTTGGGCAAATTTTTGAAAAAGAACAGGGAAATTTGTTTCTCTGGCGTAAATTATATGAAATCTTACATCGGCTTTGAAGGAAGGTCAATCTAAATTGTTGCTCTTGACGTGAATTTACATTGTGCGAGTTTTCATCACTCTCACTCACCGGCGAGGTGATAATTTACATTATTTTTCAACTTAAAGGATCTTATTCATTAAATATTATACCCTTATAAAGGCATATTTTTGCGTTCTCCTATTCCATCCTCTAGATCAAGTCAAAAGCTGCAATATCGGCCTCAGTCACTTTGCTATAGGACGCACGGATTTTGAGATATGAGCAAAGTAAGGCCAACATTCATGATTTTTTCAATACAGAAAAATCGACATCTGCAGGGGTTCTGGCGGCTCGTATTGAATTTTCGACAGCTTATATCTCGAGAATGGTGCGTCCTACGAGAAAAAAGCAGTACACTTTTTTGTAGCTCATGACTTGATCTAGAGGATGGCATTGGAAAATTTACAAAATTATCGCTATTTGGGCAAATTTTTGAAAAAGAACAGGGAAATTTGTTTCTCTGGCGTAAATTATATGAAATCTTACATCGGCTTTGAAGGAAGGTCAATCTAAATTGTTGCTCTTGACGTGAATTTACATTGTGCGAGTTTTCATCACTCTCACTCACCGGCGAGCCGATAATTTACATTATTTTTCAACTTAAAGTCCCTTATTCATTAAAAATTAAACCCTTATAAAGGCATATTTTTCCGTTCTCCTATTCCATACTCTAGATCAAGTCAAAAGCTACAATATCGGCCTCAGTCACTTTGCTATAGGACGCACGGTTTTTGAGATATGAGCAAAGTAAGGCCAACATTCATGATTTTTTCCATGCAAAAAAATCGACATCTGTAGGGGTTCTGGCGGCTCGTATGGAATTTTCGACAGCTTATATCTCGAGAACGGTGCATCCTACGAGAAAAAAGCAGTATACTTTTTTGTAGCTCATGACTTGATCTAGAGGATGGCATTGGAAAATTTACAAAATTATCGCTATTTGGGCAAATTTTTGAAAAAGAACAGGGAAATTTGTTTCTCTGGCGTGAAATTTTACATCGGCTTTGAAGGAAGGTCAATCTTAATTGTTGCTCTTGACGTGAATTTACATTGTGCGAGTTTTCATCACTCTCACTCACCGGCGAGGCGATAATTTACATTATTTTACAACTTAAAGTCCCTTATTCATTAAATATTATACCCTTATAAAGGCATATTTTTCCCTTCTCCTATTCCATACTCTAGATCAAGTCAAAAGCTACAATATCGGCCTCAGTCACTTTGCTATAGGACGCACGGTTTTTGAGATATGAGCAAAGTAAGGCCAACATTCATGATTTTTTCAATGCAGAATAATCGACATCTGTAGGGGTTCTGGCGGCTCATATAGAATTTTCGACAACTTATATCTCGAGAATGGTGCGTCCTACGAGAAAAAAGCAGTACACTTTTTTGTAGCTCATGACTTGATCTAGAGGACGGCATTGGAAAATTTACAAAATTATCGCTATTTGGGCAAATTTTTGAAAAAGAACAGGGAAATTTGTTTCTCTGGCGTAAATTGTATGAAATTTTACATCGGCTTTGAAGGAGCATCAATCTAAATTGTTGCTCTTGGCGTGAATTTACATTGTGCGAGTTTTCATCACTCTCACTCACCGGCGAGGTGATAATTTACATTATTTTTCAACTTAAAGGATCTTATTCATTAAATATTATACCCTTATAAAGGCATATTTTTCCGTTCTCCTATTCCATCCTCTAGATCAAGTCAAAAGCTGCAATATCGGCCTCAGTCACTTTGCTATAGGACGCACGGATTTTGAGATATGAGCAAAGTAAGGCCAACATTCATGATTTTTTCAATACAGAAAAATCGACATCTGCAGGGGTTCTGGCGGCTCGTATTGAATTTTCGACAGCTTATATCTCGAGAATGGTGCGTCCTACGAGAAAAAAGCAGTACACTTTTTTGTAGCTCATGACTTGATCTAGAGGATGGCATTGGAAAATTTACAAAATTATCGCTATTTGGGCAAATTTTTGAAAAAGAACAGGGAAATTTGTTTCTCTGGCGTAAATTATATGAAATCTTACATCGGCTTTGAAGGAAGGTCAATCTAAATTGTTGCTCTTGACGTGAATTTACATTGTGCGAGTTTTCATCACTCTCACTCACCGGCGAGCCGATAATTTACATTATTTTTCAACTTAAAGTCCCTTATTCATTAAAAATTAAACCCTTATAAAGGCATATTTTTCCGTTCTCCTATTCCATACTCTAGATCAAGTCAAAAGCTACAATATCGGCCTCAGTCACTTTGCTATAGGACGCACGGTTTTTGAGATATGAGCAAAGTAAGGCCAACATTCATGATTTTTTCCATGCAAAAAAATCGACATCTGTAGGGGTTCTGGCGGCTCGTATGGAATTTTCGACAGCTTATATCTCGAGAACGGTGCATCCTACGAGAAAAAAGCAGTATACTTTTTTGTAGCTCATGACTTGATCTAGAGGATGGCATTGGAAAATTTACAAAATTATCGCTATTTGGGCAAATTTTTGAAAAAGAACAGGGAAATTTGTTTCTCTGGCGTGAAATTTTACATCGGCTTTGAAGGAAGGTCAATCTTAATTGTTGGTCTTGGCGTGAATTTACATTGTGCGAGTTTTCATCACTTTCACTCACCGGCGAGGCGATAATTTACATTATTTTACAACTTAAAGTCCCTTATTCATTTAAAATTATACCCTTATACAGGCATATTTTTCCGTTCTCCTATTCCATACTCTAGATCAAGTCAAAAGCTACAATATCGGCCTCAGTCACTTTGCTATAGGACGCACGGTTTTTGAGATATGAGCAAAGTAAGGCCAACATTCATGATTTTTTCAATACAGAAAAATCGACATCTGTAGCGGTTCTGGCGGCTCGTATAGAATTTTCGACAGCTTATATCTCGAGAATGGTGCGTCCTACGAGAAAAAAGCAGTACACTTTTTTGTAGCTCATGACTTGATCTAGAGGATGGCATTGGAAAATTTACAAAATTATCGCTATTTGGGCAAATTTTTGAAAAAGAACAGGGAAATTTGTTTCTCTGGCGTAAATCATATGAAATTTTACATCGGCTTTGAAGGAAGGTCAATCTTAATTGTTGGTCTTGGCGTGAATTTACATTGTGCGAGTTTTCATCACTCTCACTCACCGGCGAGCCGATAATTTACATTATTTTTCAACTGAAAGTCCCTTATTCATTAAAAATTATACCCTTATACAGGCATATTTTTCCGTTCTCCTATTCCATACTCTAGATCAAGTCAAAAGCTACAATATCGGCCTCAGTCACTTTGCTATAGGACGCACGGTTTTTGAGATATGAGCAAAGTAAGGCCAACATTCATGATTTTTTCAATACAGAAAAATCGACATCTGTAGCGGTTCTGGCGGCTCGTATAGAATTTTCGACAGCTTATATCTCGAGAATGGTGCGTCCTACGAGAAAAAAGCAGTACACTTTTTTGTAGCTCATGACTTGATCTAGAGGATGGCATTGGAAAATTTACAAAATTATCGCTATTTGGGCAAATTTTTGAAAAAGAACAGGGAAATTTGTTTCTCTGGCGTAAATCATATGAAATTTTACATCGGCTTTGAAGGAAGGTCAATCTTAATTGTTGGTCTTGGCGTGAATTTACATTGTGCGAGTTTTCATCACTCTCACTCACCGGCGAGCCGATAATTTACATTATTTTTCAACTGAAAGTCCCTTATTCATTAAAAATTATACCCTTATACAGGCATATTTTTCCGTTCTCCTATTCCATACTCTAGATCAAGTCAAAAGCTACAATATCGGCCTCAGTCACTTTGCTATAGGACGCACGGTTTTTGAGATATGAGCAAAGTAAGGCCAACATTCATGATTTTTTCAATACAGAAAAATCGACATCTGTAGCGGTTCTGGCGGCTCGTATAGAATTTTCGACAGCTTATATCTCGAGAATGGTGCGTCCTACGAGAAAAAAGCAGTACACTTTTTTGTAGCTCATGACTTGATCTAGAGGATGGCATTGGAAAATTTACAAAATTATCGCTATTTGGGCAAATTTTTGAAAAAGAACAGGGAAATTTGTTTCTCTGGCGTGAAATTTTACATCGGCTTTGAAGGAAGGTCAATCTTAATTGTTGGTCTTGGCGTGAATTTACATTGTGTGAGTTTTCATCACTCTCACTCACCGGCGAGGCGATAATTTACATTATTTTTCAACTTAAAGTCCCTTATTCATTAAAAATTATACCCTTATACAGGCATATTTTTCCGTTCTCCTATTCCATACTCTAGATCAAGTCAAAAGCTACAATATCGGCCTCAGTCACTTTGCTATAGGACGCACGGATTTTGAGATATGAGCAAAGTAAGGCCAACATTCATGATTTTTTCCATGCAAAAAAATCGACATCTGTAGGGGTTCTGGCGGCTCGTATGGAATTTTCGACAGCTTATATCTCGAGAACGGTGCGTCCTACGAGAAAAAAGCAGTATACTTTTTTGTAGCTCATGACTTGATCTAGAGGATGGCATTGGAAAATTTACAAAATTACCGTTATTTGGGCAAATTTTTGAAAAAGAATAGGGAAATTTGTTTCTCTGGCGTAAATTGTATGAAATTTTACATCGGCTTTGAAGGAAGGTCAATCTTAATTGTTGGTCTTGGCGTGAATTTACATTGTGCGAGTTTTCATCACTCTCACTCACCGGCGAGCCGATAATTTACATTATTTTTCAACTGAAAGTCCCTTATTCATTAAAAATTATACCCTTATACAGGCATATTTTTCCGTTCTCCTATTCCATACTCTAGATCAAGTCAAAAGCTACAATATCGGCCTCAGTCACTTTGCTATAGGACGCACGGTTTTTGAGATATGAGCAAAGTAAGGCCAACATTCATGATTTTTTCCATGCAAAAAAATCGACATCTGTAGGGGTTCTGGCGGCTCGTATGGAATTTTCGACAGCTTATATCTCGAGAACGGTGCATCCTACGAGAAAAAAGCAGTATACTTTTTTGTAGCTCATGACTTGATCTAGAGGATGGCATTGGAAAATTTACAAAATTATCGCTATTTGGGCAAATTTTTGAAAAAGAACAGGGAAATTTGTTTCTCTGGCGTAAATTGTATGAAATTTTACATCGGCTTTGAAGGAGCATCAATCTAAATTGTTGCTCTTGGCGTGAATTTACATTGTGCGAGTTTTCATCACTCTCACTCACCGGCGAGGCGATAATTTACATTATTTTACAACTTAAAGTCCCTTATTCATTAAAAATTATACCCTTATAACGGTATATTTTTCCGTTCTCCTATTCCATACTCTAGATCAAGTCAAAAGCTACAATATCGGCCTCAGTCACTTTGCTATAGGACGCACGGTTTTTGAGATATGAGCAAAGTAAGGCCAACATTCATGATTTTTTCAATACAGAAAAATCGACATCTGTAGGGGTTCTGGCGGCTCGTATGGAATTTTCGACAGCTTATATCTCGAGAACGGTGCGTCCTACGAGAAAAAAGTAGAATACTTTTTTGTAGCTCATGACTTGATCTAGAGGATGGCATTGGAAAATTTACAAAATTACCGTTATTTGGGCAAATTTTTGAAAAAGAACAGGGAAATTTGTTTCTCTGGCGTAAATTGTATGAAATTTTACATCGGCTTTGAAGGAAGGTCAATCTTAATTGTTGGTCTTGGCGTGAATTTACATTGTGCGAGTTTTCATCACTCTCACTCAAAGAAGGGGAAAGTCCCTTATTCATTAAAAATTATACCCTTATACAGGCATATTTTTCCGTTCTCCTATTCCATACTCTAGATCAAGTCAAAAGCTACAATATCGGCCTCAGTCACTTTGCTATAGGACGCACGGTTTTTGAGATATGAGCAAAGTAAGGCCAACATTCATGATTTTTTCCATGCAAAAAAATCGACATCTGTAGGGGTTCTGGCGGCTCGTATGGAATTTTCGACAGCTTATATCTCGAGAACGGTGCATCCTACGAGAAAAAAGCAGTATACTTTTTTGTAGCTCATGACTTGATCTAGAGGATGGCATTGGAAAATTTACAAAATTATCGCTATTTGGGCAAATTTTTGAAAAAGAACAGGGAAATTTGTTTCTCTGGCGTAAATTGTATGAAATTTTACATCGGCTTTGAAGGAGCATCAATCTAAATTGTTGCTCTTGGCGTGAATTTACATTGTGCGAGTTTTCATCACTCTCACTCACCGGCGAGGCGATAATTTACATTATTTTACAACTTAAAGTCCCTTATTCATTAAAAATTATACCCTTATAACGGTATATTTTTCCGTTCTCCTATTCCATACTCTAGATCAAGTCAAAAGCTACAATATCGGCCTCAGTCACTTTGCTATAGGACGCACGGTTTTTGAGATATGAGCAAAGTAAGGCCAACATTCATGATTTTTTCAATACAGAAAAATCGACATCTGTAGGGGTTCTGGCGGCTCGTATGGAATTTTCGACAGCTTATATCTCGAGAACGGTGCGTCCTACGAGAAAAAAGTAGAATACTTTTTTGTAGCTCATGACTTGATCTAGAGGATGGCATTGGAAAATTTACAAAATTACCGTTATTTGGGCAAATTTTTGAAAAAGAACAGGGAAATTTGTTTCTCTGGCGTAAATTGTATGAAATTTTACATCGGCTTTGAAGGAAGGTCAATCTTAATTGTTGGTCTTGGCGTGAATTTACATTGTGCGAGTTTTCATCACTCTCACTCAAAGAAGGGGAAAGTCCCTTATTCATTAAAAATTATACCCTTATACAGGCATATTTTTCCGTTCTCCTATTCCATACTCTAGATCAAGTCAAAAGCTACAATATCGGCCTCAGTCACTTTGCTATAGGACGCACGGTTTTTGAGATATGAGCAAAGTAAGGCCAACATTCATGATTTTTTCCATGCAAAAAAATCGACATCTGTAGGGGTTCTGGCGGCTCGTATGGAATTTTCGACAGCTTATATCTCGAGAACGGTGCATCCTACGAGAAAAAAGCAGTATACTTTTTTGTAGCTCATGACTTGATCTAGAGGATGGCATTGGAAAATTTACAAAATTATCGCTATTTGGGCAAATTTTTGAAAAAGAACAGGGAAATTTGTTTCTCTGGCGTAAATTGTATGAAATTTTACATCGGCTTTGAAGGAGCATCAATCTAAATTGTTGCTCTTGGCGTGAATTTACATTGTGCGAGTTTTCATCACTCTCACTCACCGGCGAGGCGATAATTTACATTATTTTACAACTTAAAGTCCCTTATTCATTAAAAATTATACCCTTATAACGGTATATTTTTCCGTTCTCCTATTCCATACTCTAGATCAAGTCAAAAGCTACAATATCGGCCTCAGTCACTTTGCTATAGGACGCACGGTTTTTGAGATATGAGCAAAGTAAGGCCAACATTCATGATTTTTTCAATACAGAAAAATCGACATCTGTAGCGGTTCTGGCGGCTCGTATAGAATTTTCGACAGCTTATATCTCGAGAACGGTGGGTCCTACGAGAAAAAAGCAGTATACTTTTTTGTAGCTCATGACTTGATCTAGAGGATGGCATTGGAAAATTTACAAAATAACCGTTATTTGGGCAAATTTTTGAAAAAGAACAGGGAAATTTGTTTCTCTGGCGTAAATTATATGAAATCTTACATCGGCTTTGAAGGAAGGTCAATCTAAATTGTTGCTCTTGACGTGAATTTACATTGTGCGAGTTTTCATCACTCTCACTCACCGGCGAGGTGATAATTTACATTATTTTTCAACTTAAAGGATCTTATTCATTAAATATTATACCCTTATAAAGGCATATTTTTGCGTTCTCCTATTCCATCCTCTAGATCAAGTCAAAAGCTGCAATATCGGCCTCAGTCACTTTGCTATAGGACGCACGGATTTTGAGATATGAGCAAAGTAAGGCCAACATTCATGATTTTTTCAATACAGAAAAATCGACATCTGCAGGGGTTCTGGCGGCTCGTATTGAATTTTCGACAGCTTATATCTCGAGAATGGTGCGTCCTACGAGAAAAAAGCAGTACACTTTTTTGTAGCTCATGACTTGATCTAGAGGATGGCATTGGAAAATTTACAAAATTATCGCTATTTGGGCAAATTTTTGAAAAAGAACAGGGAAATTTGTTTCTCTGGCGTAAATTATATGAAATCTTACATCGGCTTTGAAGGAAGGTCAATCTAAATTGTTGCTCTTGACGTGAATTTACATTGTGCGAGTTTTCATCACTCTCACTCACCGGCGAGCCGATAATTTACATTATTTTTCAACTTAAAGTCCCTTATTCATTAAAAATTAAACCCTTATAAAGGCATATTTTTCCGTTCTCCTATTCCATACTCTAGATCAAGTCAAAAGCTACAATATCGGCCTCAGTCACTTTGCTATAGGACGCACGGTTTTTGAGATATGAGCAAAGTAAGGCCAACATTCATGATTTTTTCCATGCAAAAAAATCGACATCTGTAGGGGTTCTGGCGGCTCGTATGGAATTTTCGACAGCTTATATCTCGAGAACGGTGCATCCTACGAGAAAAAAGCAGTATACTTTTTTGTAGCTCATGACTTGATCTAGAGGATGGCATTGGAAAATTTACAAAATTATCGCTATTTGGGCAAATTTTTGAAAAAGAACAGGGAAATTTGTTTCTCTGGCGTGAAATTTTACATCGGCTTTGAAGGAAGGTCAATCTTAATTGTTGCTCTTGACGTGAATTTACATTGTGCGAGTTTTCATCACTCTCACTCACCGGCGAGGCGATAATTTACATTATTTTACAACTTAAAGTCCCTTATTCATTAAATATTATACCCTTATAAAGGCATATTTTTCCCTTCTCCTATTCCATACTCTAGATCAAGTCAAAAGCTACAATATCGGCCTCAGTCACTTTGCTATAGGACGCACGGTTTTTGAGATATGAGCAAAGTAAGGCCAACATTCATGATTTTTTCAATGCAGAATAATCGACATCTGTAGGGGTTCTGGCGGCTCATATAGAATTTTCGACAACTTATATCTCGAGAATGGTGCGTCCTACGAGAAAAAAGCAGTACACTTTTTTGTAGCTCATGACTTGATCTAGAGGACGGCATTGGAAAATTTACAAAATTATCGCTATTTGGGCAAATTTTTGAAAAAGAACAGGGAAATTTGTTTCTCTGGCGTAAATTGTATGAAATTTTACATCGGCTTTGAAGGAGCATCAATCTAAATTGTTGCTCTTGGCGTGAATTTACATTGTGCGAGTTTTCATCACTCTCACTCACCGGCGAGGTGATAATTTACATTATTTTTCAACTTAAAGGATCTTATTCATTAAATATTATACCCTTATAAAGGCATATTTTTCCGTTCTCCTATTCCATCCTCTAGATCAAGTCAAAAGCTGCAATATCGGCCTCAGTCACTTTGCTATAGGACGCACGGATTTTGAGATATGAGCAAAGTAAGGCCAACATTCATGATTTTTTCAATACAGAAAAATCGACATCTGCAGGGGTTCTGGCGGCTCGTATTGAATTTTCGACAGCTTATATCTCGAGAATGGTGCGTCCTACGAGAAAAAAGCAGTACACTTTTTTGTAGCTCATGACTTGATCTAGAGGATGGCATTGGAAAATTTACAAAATTATCGCTATTTGGGCAAATTTTTGAAAAAGAACAGGGAAATTTGTTTCTCTGGCGTAAATTATATGAAATCTTACATCGGCTTTGAAGGAAGGTCAATCTAAATTGTTGCTCTTGACGTGAATTTACATTGTGCGAGTTTTCATCACTCTCACTCACCGGCGAGCCGATAATTTACATTATTTTTCAACTTAAAGTCCCTTATTCATTAAAAATTAAACCCTTATAAAGGCATATTTTTCCGTTCTCCTATTCCATACTCTAGATCAAGTCAAAAGCTACAATATCGGCCTCAGTCACTTTGCTATAGGACGCACGGTTTTTGAGATATGAGCAAAGTAAGGCCAACATTCATGATTTTTTCCATGCAAAAAAATCGACATCTGTAGGGGTTCTGGCGGCTCGTATGGAATTTTCGACAGCTTATATCTCGAGAACGGTGCATCCTACGAGAAAAAAGCAGTATACTTTTTTGTAGCTCATGACTTGATCTAGAGGATGGCATTGGAAAATTTACAAAATTATCGCTATTTGGGCAAATTTTTGAAAAAGAACAGGGAAATTTGTTTCTCTGGCGTGAAATTTTACATCGGCTTTGAAGGAAGGTCAATCTTAATTGTTGGTCTTGGCGTGAATTTACATTGTGCGAGTTTTCATCACTTTCACTCACCGGCGAGGCGATAATTTACATTATTTTACAACTTAAAGTCCCTTATTCATTTAAAATTATACCCTTATACAGGCATATTTTTCCGTTCTCCTATTCCATACTCTAGATCAAGTCAAAAGCTACAATATCGGCCTCAGTCACTTTGCTATAGGACGCACGGTTTTTGAGATATGAGCAAAGTAAGGCCAACATTCATGATTTTTTCAATACAGAAAAATCGACATCTGTAGCGGTTCTGGCGGCTCGTATAGAATTTTCGACAGCTTATATCTCGAGAATGGTGCGTCCTACGAGAAAAAAGCAGTACACTTTTTTGTAGCTCATGACTTGATCTAGAGGATGGCATTGGAAAATTTACAAAATTATCGCTATTTGGGCAAATTTTTGAAAAAGAACAGGGAAATTTGTTTCTCTGGCGTAAATCATATGAAATTTTACATCGGCTTTGAAGGAAGGTCAATCTTAATTGTTGGTCTTGGCGTGAATTTACATTGTGCGAGTTTTCATCACTCTCACTCACCGGCGAGCCGATAATTTACATTATTTTTCAACTGAAAGTCCCTTATTCATTAAAAATTATACCCTTATACAGGCATATTTTTCCGTTCTCCTATTCCATACTCTAGATCAAGTCAAAAGCTACAATATCGGCCTCAGTCACTTTGCTATAGGACGCACGGTTTTTGAGATATGAGCAAAGTAAGGCCAACATTCATGATTTTTTCAATACAGAAAAATCGACATCTGTAGCGGTTCTGGCGGCTCGTATAGAATTTTCGACAGCTTATATCTCGAGAATGGTGCGTCCTACGAGAAAAAAGCAGTACACTTTTTTGTAGCTCATGACTTGATCTAGAGGATGGCATTGGAAAATTTACAAAATTATCGCTATTTGGGCAAATTTTTGAAAAAGAACAGGGAAATTTGTTTCTCTGGCGTAAATCATATGAAATTTTACATCGGCTTTGAAGGAAGGTCAATCTTAATTGTTGGTCTTGGCGTGAATTTACATTGTGCGAGTTTTCATCACTCTCACTCACCGGCGAGCCGATAATTTACATTATTTTTCAACTGAAAGTCCCTTATTCATTAAAAATTATACCCTTATACAGGCATATTTTTCCGTTCTCCTATTCCATACTCTAGATCAAGTCAAAAGCTACAATATCGGCCTCAGTCACTTTGCTATAGGACGCACGGTTTTTGAGATATGAGCAAAGTAAGGCCAACATTCATGATTTTTTCAATACAGAAAAATCGACATCTGTAGCGGTTCTGGCGGCTCGTATAGAATTTTCGACAGCTTATATCTCGAGAATGGTGCGTCCTACGAGAAAAAAGCAGTACACTTTTTTGTAGCTCATGACTTGATCTAGAGGATGGCATTGGAAAATTTACAAAATTATCGCTATTTGGGCAAATTTTTGAAAAAGAACAGGGAAATTTGTTTCTCTGGCGTGAAATTTTACATCGGCTTTGAAGGAAGGTCAATCTTAATTGTTGGTCTTGGCGTGAATTTACATTGTGTGAGTTTTCATCACTCTCACTCACCGGCGAGGCGATAATTTACATTATTTTTCAACTTAAAGTCCCTTATTCATTAAAAATTATACCCTTATACAGGCATATTTTTCCGTTCTCCTATTCCATACTCTAGATCAAGTCAAAAGCTACAATATCGGCCTCAGTCACTTTGCTATAGGACGCACGGATTTTGAGATATGAGCAAAGTAAGGCCAACATTCATGATTTTTTCCATGCAAAAAAATCGACATCTGTAGGGGTTCTGGCGGCTCGTATGGAATTTTCGACAGCTTATATCTCGAGAACGGTGCGTCCTACGAGAAAAAAGCAGTATACTTTTTTGTAGCTCATGACTTGATCTAGAGGATGGCATTGGAAAATTTACAAAATTACCGTTATTTGGGCAAATTTTTGAAAAAGAATAGGGAAATTTGTTTCTCTGGCGTAAATTGTATGAAATTTTACATCGGCTTTGAAGGAAGGTCAATCTTAATTGTTGGTCTTGGCGTGAATTTACATTGTGCGAGTTTTCATCACTCTCACTCACCGGCGAGCCGATAATTTACATTATTTTTCAACTGAAAGTCCCTTATTCATTAAAAATTATACCCTTATACAGGCATATTTTTCCGTTCTCCTATTCCATACTCTAGATCAAGTCAAAAGCTACAATATCGGCCTCAGTCACTTTGCTATAGGACGCACGGTTTTTGAGATATGAGCAAAGTAAGGCCAACATTCATGATTTTTTCCATGCAAAAAAATCGACATCTGTAGGGGTTCTGGCGGCTCGTATGGAATTTTCGACAGCTTATATCTCGAGAACGGTGCATCCTACGAGAAAAAAGCAGTATACTTTTTTGTAGCTCATGACTTGATCTAGAGGATGGCATTGGAAAATTTACAAAATTATCGCTATTTGGGCAAATTTTTGAAAAAGAACAGGGAAATTTGTTTCTCTGGCGTAAATTGTATGAAATTTTACATCGGC
The DNA here is from genome assembly GCA_964034865.1 of Eristalis intricaria. Taxonomy (NCBI): domain Eukaryota; kingdom Metazoa; phylum Arthropoda; class Insecta; order Diptera; family Syrphidae; genus Eristalis; species Eristalis intricaria. The sequence goes on from OZ035875.1 coordinate 35,870,929, forward strand.
TTTGAAGGAGCATCAATCTAAATTGTTGCTCTTGGCGTGAATTTACATTGTGCGAGTTTTCATCACTCTCACTCACCGGCGAGGCGATAATTTACATTATTTTACAACTTAAAGTCCCTTATTCATTAAAAATTATACCCTTATAACGGTATATTTTTCCGTTCTCCTATTCCATACTCTAGATCAAGTCAAAAGCTACAATATCGGCCTCAGTCACTTTGCTATAGGACGCACGGTTTTTGAGATATGAGCAAAGTAAGGCCAACATTCATGATTTTTTCAATACAGAAAAATCGACATCTGTAGGGGTTCTGGCGGCTCGTATGGAATTTTCGACAGCTTATATCTCGAGAACGGTGCGTCCTACGAGAAAAAAGTAGAATACTTTTTTGTAGCTCATGACTTGATCTAGAGGATGGCATTGGAAAATTTACAAAATTACCGTTATTTGGGCAAATTTTTGAAAAAGAACAGGGAAATTTGTTTCTCTGGCGTAAATTGTATGAAATTTTACATCGGCTTTGAAGGAAGGTCAATCTTAATTGTTGGTCTTGGCGTGAATTTACATTGTGCGAGTTTTCATCACTCTCACTCAAAGAAGGGGAAAGTCCCTTATTCATTAAAAATTATACCCTTATACAGGCATATTTTTCCGTTCTCCTATTCCATACTCTAGATCAAGTCAAAAGCTACAATATCGGCCTCAGTCACTTTGCTATAGGACGCACGGTTTTTGAGATATGAGCAAAGTAAGGCCAACATTCATGATTTTTTCAATACAGAAAAATCGACATCTGTAGCGGTTCTGGCGGCTCGTATAGAATTTTCGACAGCTTATATCTCGAGAACGGTGGGTCCTACGAGAAAAAAGCAGAATACTTTTTTGTAGCTCATGACTTGATCTAGAGGATGGCATTGGAAAATTTACAAAATTACCGTTATTTGGGCAAATTTTTGAAAAAGAACAGGGAAATTTGTTTCTCTGGCGTAAATTATATGAAATTTTACATCGGCTTTGAAGGAAGGTCAATCTTAATTGTTGGTCTTGGCGTGAATTTACATTGTGCGAGTTTTCATCACTCTCACTCACCGGCGAGGCGATAATTTACATTATTTTACAACTTAAAGTCCCTTATTCATTAAAAATTATACCCTAATAACGGTATATTTTTCCGTTCTCCTATTCCATACTCTAGATCAAGTCAAAAGCTACAATATCGGCCTCAGTCACTTTGCTATAGGACGCACGGATTTTGAGATATGAGCAAAGTAAGGCCAACATTCATGATTTTTTCAATGCAGAATAATCGACATCTGTAGGGGTTCTGGCGGCTCATATAGAATTTTCGACAGCTTATATCTCGAGAATGGTGCGTCCTACGAGAAAAAAGCAGTACACTTTTTTGTAGCTCATGACTTGATCTAGAGGATGGCATTGGAAAATTTACAAAATTATCGCTATTTGGGCAAATTTTTGAAAAAGAACAGGGAAATTTGTTTCTCTGGCGTAAATCATATGAAATTTTACATCGGCTTTGAAGGAAGGTCAATCTTAATTGTTGGTCTTGGCGTGAATTTACATTGTGCGAGTTTTCATCACTCTCACTCACCGGCGAGCCGATAATTTACATTATTTTTCAACTGAAAGTCCCTTATTCATTAAAAATTATACCCTTATACAGGCATATTTTTCCGTTCTCCTATTCCATACTCTAGATCAAGTCAAAAGCTACAATATCGGCCTCAGTCACTTTGCTATAGGACGCACGGTTTTTGAGATATGAGCAAAGTAAGGCCAACATTCATGATTTTTTCAATACAGAAAAATCGACATCTGTAGCGGTTCTGGCGGCTCGTATAGAATTTTCGACAGCTTATATCTCGAGAATGGTGCGTCCTACGAGAAAAAAGCAGTACACTTTTTTGTAGCTCATGACTTGATCTAGAGGATGGCATTGGAAAATTTACAAAATTATCGCTATTTGGGCAAATTTTTGAAAAAGAACAGGGAAATTTGTTTCTCTGGCGTAAATCATATGAAATTTTACATCGGCTTTGAAGGAAGGTCAATCTTAATTGTTGGTCTTGGCGTGAATTTACATTGTGCGAGTTTTCATCACTCTCACTCACCGGCGAGCCGATAATTTACATTATTTTTCAACTGAAAGTCCCTTATTCATTAAAAATTATACCCTTATACAGGCATATTTTTCCGTTCTCCTATTCCATACTCTAGATCAAGTCAAAAGCTACAATATCGGCCTCAGTCACTTTGCTATAGGACGCACGGTTTTTGAGATATGAGCAAAGTAAGGCCAACATTCATGATTTTTTCAATACAGAAAAATCGACATCTGTAGCGGTTCTGGCGGCTCGTATAGAATTTTCGACAGCTTATATCTCGAGAATGGTGCGTCCTACGAGAAAAAAGCAGTACACTTTTTTGTAGCTCATGACTTGATCTAGAGGATGGCATTGGAAAATTTACAAAATTATCGCTATTTGGGCAAATTTTTGAAAAAGAACAGGGAAATTTGTTTCTCTGGCGTGAAATTTTACATCGGCTTTGAAGGAAGGTCAATCTTAATTGTTGGTCTTGGCGTGAATTTACATTGTGTGAGTTTTCATCACTCTCACTCACCGGCGAGGCGATAATTTACATTATTTTTCAACTTAAAGTCCCTTATTCATTAAAAATTATACCCTTATACAGGCATATTTTTCCGTTCTCCTATTCCATACTCTAGATCAAGTCAAAAGCTACAATATCGGCCTCAGTCACTTTGCTATAGGACGCACGGATTTTGAGATATGAGCAAAGTAAGGCCAACATTCATGATTTTTTCCATGCAAAAAAATCGACATCTGTAGGGGTTCTGGCGGCTCGTATGGAATTTTCGACAGCTTATATCTCGAGAACGGTGGGTCCTACGAGAAAAAAGCAGTATACTTTTTTGTAGCTCATGACTTGATCTAGAGGATGGCATTGGAAAATTTACAAAATAACCGTTATTTGGGCAAATTTTTGAAAAAGAACAGGGAAATTTGTTTCTCTGGCGTAAATTATATGAAATCTTACATCGGCTTTGAAGGAAGGTCAATCTAAATTGTTGCTCTTGACGTGAATTTACATTGTGCGAGTTTTCATCACTCTCACTCACCGGCGAGGCGATAATTTACATTATTTTTCAACTTAAAGTCCCTTATTCATTAAAAATTATACCCTTATAGAGGCATATTTTTCCGTTCTCCTATTCCATACTCTAGATCAAGTCAAAAGCTACAATATCGGCCTCAGTCACTTTGCTATAGGACGCACGGATTTTGAGATATGAGCAAAGTAAGGCCAACATTCATGATTTTTTCCATGCAAAAAAATCGACATCTGTAGGGGTTCTGGCGGCTCGTATGGAATTTTCGACAGCTTATATCTCGAGAACGGTGCGTCCTACGAGAAAAAAGCAGTATACTTTTTTGTAGCTCATGACTTGATCTAGAGGATGGCATTGGAAAATTTACAAAATTACCGTTATTTGGGCAAATTTTTGAAAAAGAATAGGGAAATTTGTTTCTCTGGCGTAAATTGTATGAAATTTTACATCGGCTTTGAAGGAAGGTCAATCTTAATTGTTGGTCTTGGCGTGAATTTACATTGTGCGAGTTTTCATCACTCTCACTCACCGGCGAGCCGATAATTTACATTATTTTTCAACTGAAAGTCCCTTATTCATTAAAAATTATACCCTTATACAGGCATATTTTTCCGTTCTCCTATTCCATACTCTAGATCAAGTCAAAAGCTACAATATCGGCCTCAGTCACTTTGCTATAGGACGCACGGTTTTTGAGATATGAGCAAAGTAAGGCCAACATTCATGATTTTTTCCATGCAAAAAAATCGACATCTGTAGGGGTTCTGGCGGCTCGTATGGAATTTTCGACAGCTTATATCTCGAGAACGGTGCATCCTACGAGAAAAAAGCAGTATACTTTTTTGTAGCTCATGACTTGATCTAGAGGATGGCATTGGAAAATTTACAAAATTATCGCTATTTGGGCAAATTTTTGAAAAAGAACAGGGAAATTTGTTTCTCTGGCGTAAATTGTATGAAATTTTACATCGGCTTTGAAGGAGCATCAATCTAAATTGTTGCTCTTGGCGTGAATTTACATTGTGCGAGTTTTCATCACTCTCACTCACCGGCGAGGCGATAATTTACATTATTTTACAACTTAAAGTCCCTTATTCATTAAAAATTATACCCTTATAACGGTATATTTTTCCGTTCTCCTATTCCATACTCTAGATCAAGTCAAAAGCTACAATATCGGCCTCAGTCACTTTGCTATAGGACGCACGGTTTTTGAGATATGAGCAAAGTAAGGCCAACATTCATGATTTTTTCAATACAGAAAAATCGACATCTGTAGGGGTTCTGGCGGCTCGTATGGAATTTTCGACAGCTTATATCTCGAGAACGGTGCGTCCTACGAGAAAAAAGTAGAATACTTTTTTGTAGCTCATGACTTGATCTAGAGGATGGCATTGGAAAATTTACAAAATTACCGTTATTTGGGCAAATTTTTGAAAAAGAATAGGGAAATTTGTTTCTCTGGCGTAAATTGTATGAAATTTTACATCGGCTTTGAAGGAAGGTCAATCTTAATTGTTGGTCTTGGCGTGAATTTACATTGTGCGAGTTTTCATCACTCTCACTCAAAGAAGGGGAAAGTCCCTTATTCATTAAAAATTATACCCTTATACAGGCATATTTTTCCGTTCTCCTATTCCATACTCTAGATCAAGTCAAAAGCTACAATATCGGCCTCAGTCACTTTGCTATAGGACGCACGGTTTTTGAGATATGAGCAAAGTAAGGCCAACATTCATGATTTTTTCAATACAGAAAAATCGACATCTGTAGCGGTTCTGGCGGCTCGTATAGAATTTTCGACAGCTTATATCTCGAGAACGGTGGGTCCTACGAGAAAAAAGCAGAATACTTTTTTGTAGCTCATGACTTGATCTAGAGGATGGCATTGGAAAATTTACAAAATTACCGTTATTTGGGCAAATTTTTGAAAAAGAACAGGGAAATTTGTTTCTCTGGCGTAAATTATATGAAATTTTACATCGGCTTTGAAGGAAGGTCAATCTTAATTGTTGGTCTTGGCGTGAATTTACATTGTGCGAGTTTTCATCACTCTCACTCACCGGCGAGGCGATAATTTACATTATTTTACAACTTAAAGTCCCTTATTCATTAAAAATTATACCCTAATAACGGTATATTTTTCCGTTCTCCTATTCCATACTCTAGATCAAGTCAAAAGCTACAATATCGGCCTCAGTCACTTTGCTATAGGACGCACGGATTTTGAGATATGAGCAAAGTAAGGCCAACATTCATGATTTTTTCAATGCAGAATAATCGACATCTGTAGGGGTTCTGGCGGCTCATATAGAATTTTCGACAACTTATATCTCGAGAATGGTGCGTCCTACGAGAAAAAAGCAGTATACTTTTTTGTAGCTCATGACTTGATCTAGAGGATGGCATTGGAAAATTTACAAAATTATCGCTATTTGGGCAAATTTTTGAAAAAGAACAGGGAAATTTGTTTCTCTGGCGTAAATTGTATGAAATTTTACATCGGCTTTGAAGGAGCATCAATCTAAATTGTTGCTCTTGGCGTGAATTTACATTGTGCGAGTTTTCATCACTCTCACTCACCGGCGAGGCGATAATTTACATTATTTTTCAACTGAAAGTCCCTTATTCATTAAAAATTATACCCTTATACAGGCATATTTTTCCGTTCTCCTATTCCATACTCTAGATCAAGTCAAAAGCTACAATATCGGCCTCAGTCACTTTGCTATAGGACGCACGGTTTTTGAGATATGAGCAAAGTAAGGCCAACATTCATGATTTTTTCAATACAGAAAAATCGACATCTGTAGCGGTTCTGGCGGCTCGTATAGAATTTTCGACAGCTTATATCTCGAGAACGGTGGGTCCTACGAGAAAAAAGCAGTATACTTTTTTGTAGCTCATGACTTGATCTAGAGGATGGCATTGGAAAATTTACAAAATTACCGTTATTTGGGCAAATTTTTGAAAAAGAATAGGGAAATTTGTTTCTCTGGCGTAAATTGTATGAAATTTTACATCGGCTTTGAAGGAAGGTCAATCTAAATTGTTGCTCTTGACGTGAATTTACATTGTGCGAGTTTTCATCACTCTCACTCACCGGCGAGCCCATAATTTACATTATTTTTCAACTTAAAGTCCCTTATTCATTAAATATTATACCCTTATAAAGGCATATTTTTCCGTTCTCCTATTCCATCCTCTAGATCAAGTCAAAAGCTGCAATATCGGCCTCAGTCACTTTGCTATAGGACGCACGGATTTTGAGATATGAGCAAAGTAAGGCCAACATTCATGATTTTTTCCATGCAAAAAAATCGACATCTGTAGGGGTTCTGGCGGCTCGTATGGAATTTTCGACAGCTTATATCTCGAGAACGGTGCGTCCTACGAGAAAAAAGCAGAATACTTTTTTGTAGCTCATGACTTGATCTAGAGGATGGCATTGGAAAATTTACAAAATTACCGTTATTTGGGCAAATTTTTGAAAAAGAATAGGGAAATTTGTTTCTCTGGCGTAAATTGTATGAAATTTTACATCGGCTTTGAAGGAGCATCAATCTAAATTGTTGCTCTTGGCGTGAATTTACATTGTGCGAGTTTTCATCACTCTCACTCAACGGCGAGGTGATAATTTACATTATTTTTCAACTTAAAGTCTCTTATTCATTAAATATTATACCCTTATAAAGGCATATTTTTCCGTTCTCCTATTCCATACTCTAGATCAAGTCAAAAGCTACAATATCGGCCTCAGTCACTTTGCTATAGGACGCACGGATTTTGAGATATGAGCAAAGTAAGGCCAACATTCATGATTTTTTCAATACAGAAAAATCGACATCTGCAGGGGTTCTGGCGGCTCGTATGGAATTTTCGACAGCTTATATCTCGAGAACGGTGCATCCTACGAGAAAAAAGCAGTATACTTTTTTGTAGCTCATGACTTGATTTAGAGGATGGCATTGGAAAATTTACAAAATTATCGCTATTTGGGCAAATTTTTGAAAAAGAACAGGGAAATTTGTTTCTCTGGCGTAAATTGTATGAAATTTTACATCGGCTTTGAAGGAGCATCAATCTAAATTGTTGCTCTTGGCGTGAATTTACATTGTGCGAGTTTTCATCACTCTCACTCACCGGCGAGGCGATAATTTACATTATTTTACAACTTAAAGTCCCTTATTCATTAAAAATTATACCCTTATAAAGGCATATTTTTCCGTTCTCCTATTCCATACTCTAGATCAAGTCAAAAGCTACAATATCGGCCTCAGTCACTTTGCTATAGGACGCACGGTTTTTGAGATATGAGCAAAGTAAGGCCAACATTCATGATTTTTTCATTACAGAAAAATCGACATCTGTAGCGGTTCTGGCGGCTCATATAGAATTTTCGACAGCTTATATCTCGAGAACGGTGGGTCCTACGAGAAAAAAGCAGTATACTTTTTTGTAGCTCATGACTTGATCTAGAGGATGGCATTGGAAAATTTACAAAATTATCGCTATTTGGGCAAATTTTTGAAAAAGAACAGGGAAATTTGTTTCTCTGGCGTAAATTGTATGAAATTTTACATCGGCTTTGAAGGAGCATCAATCTAAATTGTTGCTCTTGGCGTAAATTTACATTGTGCGAGTTTTCATCACTCTCACTCACCGGCGAGGCGATAATTTACATTATTTTACAACTTAAAGTCCCTTATTCATTAAAAATTATACCCTTATAAAGGCATATTTTTCCGTTCTCCTATTCCATACTCTAGATCAAGTCAAAAGCTGCAATATCGGCCTCAGTCACTTTGCTATAGGACGCACGGATTTTGAGATATGAGCAAAGTAAGGCCAACATTCATGATTTTTTCAATACAGAAAAATCGACATCTGCAGGGGTTCTGGCGGCTCGTATGGAATTTTCGACAGCTTATATCTCGAGAACGGTGCATCCTACGAGAAAAAAGCAGTATACTTTTTTGTAGCTCATGACTTGATCTAGAGGATGGCATTGGAAAATTTACAAAATTACCGTTATTTGGGCAAATTTTTGAAAAAGAATAGGGAAATTTGTTTCTCTGGCGTAAATTGTATGAAATTTTACATCGGCCTTGAAGGAAGGTCAATCTAAATTGTTGCTCTTGACGTGAATTTACATTGTGCGAGTTTTCATCACTCTCACTCACCGGCGAGCCGATAATTTACATTATTTTTCAACTTAAAGTCCCTTATTCATTAAAAATTAAACCCTTATAAAGGCATATTTTTCCGTTCTCCTATTCCATACTCTAGATCAAGTCAAAAGCTGCAATATCGGCCTCAGTCACTTTGCTATAGGACGCACGGTTTTTGAGATATGAGCAAAGTAAGGCCAACATTCATGATTTTTTCCATGCAAAAAAATCGACATCTGTAGGGGTTCTGGCGGCTCGTATTGAATTTTCGACAGCTTATATCTCGAGAATGGTGCGTCCTACGAGAAAAAAGCAGTACACTTTTTTGTAGCTCATGACTTGATCTAGAGGATGGCATTGGAAAATTTACAAAATTATCGCTATTTGGGCAAATTTTTGAAAAAGAACAGGGAAATTTGTTTCTCTGGCGTAAATTGTATGAAATTTTACATCGGCTTTGAAGGAGCATCAATCTAAATTGTTGCTCTTGGCGTGAATTTACATTGTGCGAGTTTTCATCACTCTCACTCACCGGCGAGGCGATAATTTACATTATTTTACAACTTAAAGTCCCTTATTCATTAAAAATTATACCCTTATAACGGTATATTTTTCCGTTCTCCTATTCCATACTCTAGATCAAGTCAAAAGCTACAATATCGGCCTCAGTCACTTTGCTATAGGACGCACGGCTTTTGAGATATGAGCAAAGTAAGGCCAACATTCATGATTTTTTCAATACAGAAAAATCGACATCTGTAGCGGTTCTGGCGGCTCATATAGAATTTTCGACAGCTTATATCTCGAGAACGGTGCGTCCTACGAGAAAAAAGCAGAATACTTTTTTGTAGCTCATGACTTGATCTAGAGGATGGCATTGGAAAATTTACAAAATTACCGTTATTTGGGCAAATTTTTGAAAAAGAATAGGGAAATTTGTTTCTCTGGCGTAAATTGTATGAAATTTTACATCGGCTTTGAAGGAAGGTCAATCTAAATTGTTGCTCTTGACGTGAATTTACATTGTGCGAGTTTTCATCACTCTCACTCACCGGCGAGCCCATAATTTACATTATTTTTCAACTTAAAGTCCCTTATTCATTAAATATTATACCCATATAAAGGCATATTTTTCCGTTCTCCTATTCCATCCTCTAGATCAAGTCAAAAGCTGCAATATCGGCCTCAGTCACTTTGCTATAGGACGCACGGATTTTGAGATATGAGCAAAGTAAGGCCAACATTCATGATTTTTTCCATGCAAAAAAATCGACATCTGTAGGGGTTCTGGCGGCTCGTATGGAATTTTCGACAGCTTATATCTCGAGAACGGTGCATCCTACGAGAAAAAAGCGGTATACTTTTTTGTAGCTCATGACTTGATCTAGAGGATGGCATTGGAAAATTTACAAAATTATCGCTATTTGGGCAAATTTTTGAAAAAGAACAGGGAAATTTGTTTCTCTGGCGTAAATTGTATGAAATTTTACATCGGCTTTGAAGGAGCATCAATCTAAATTGTTGCTCTTGGCGTGAATTTACATTGTGCGAGTTTTCATCACTCTCACTCACCGGCGAGCCGATAATTTACATTATTTTTCAACTTAAAGTCCCTTATTCATTAAAAATTAAACCCTTATAAAGGCATACTTTTCCGTTCTCCTATTCCATACTCTAGATCAAGTCAAAAGCTACAATATCGGCCTCAGTCACTTTGCTATAGGACGCACGGTTTTTGAGATATGAGCAAAGTAAGGCCAACATTCATGATTTTTTCAATACAGAAAAATCGACATCTGTAGGGGTTCTGGCGGCTCGTATGGAATTTTCGACAGCTTATATCTCGAGAACGGTGCGTCCTACGAGAAAAAAGCAGAATACTTTTTTGTAGCTCATGACTTGATCTAGAGGATGGCATTGGAAAATTTACAAAATAACCGTTATTTGGGCAAATTTTTGAAAAAGAACAGGGAAATTTGTTTCTCTGGCGTAAATCATATGAAATTTTACATCGGCTTTGAAGGAAGGTCAATCTAAATTGTTGCTCTTGACGTGAATTTACATTGTGCGAGTTTTCATCACTCTCACTCACCGGCGAGCCGATAATTTACATTATTTTTCAACTTAAAGTCCCTTATTCATTAAAAATTAAACCCTTATAAAGGCATACTTTTCCGTTCTCCTATTCCATACTCTAGATCAAGTCAAAAGCTACAATATCGGCCTCAGTCACTTTGCTATAGGACGCACGGTTTTTGAGATATGAGCAAAGTAAGGCCAACATTCATGATTTTTTCAATACAGAAAAATCGACATCTGTAGGGGTTCTGGCGGCTCGTATGGAATTTTCGACAGCTTATATCTCGAGAACGGTGCGTCCTACGAGAAAAAAGCAGAATACTTTTTTGTAGCTCATGACTTGATCTAGAGGATGGCATTGGAAAATTTACAAAATTACCGTTATTTGGGCAAATTTTTGAAAAAGAATAGGGAAATTTGTTTCTCTGGCGTAAATTGTATGAAAATTTACAAAATTACCGTTATTTGGGCAAATTTTTGAAAAAGAATAGGGAAATTTGTTTCTCTGGCGTAAATTGTATGAAATTTTACATCGGCTTTGAAGGAGCATCAATCTAAATTGTTGCTCTTGGCGTGAATTTACATTGTGCGAGTTTTCATCACTCTCACTCAACGGCGAGGTGATAATTTACATTATTTTTCAACTTAAAGTCCCTTATTCATTAAATATTATACCCTTATAAAGGCATATTTTTCCGTTCTCCTATTCCATCCTCTAGATCAAGTCAAAAGCTGCAATATCGGCCTCAGTCACTTTGCTATAGGACGCACGGATTTTGAGATATGAGCAAAGTAAGGCCAACATTCATGATTTTTTCAATACAGAAAAATCGACATCTGCAGGGGTTCTGGCGGCTCGTATGGAATTTTCGACAGCTTATATCTCGAGAACGGTGCATCCTACGAGAAAAAAGCAGTATACTTTTTTGTAGCTCATGACTTGATCTAGAGGATGGCATTGGAAAATTTACAAAATTACCGTTATTTGGGCAAATTTTTGAAAAAGAATAGGGAAATTTGTTTCTCTGGCGTAAATTGTATGAAATTATACATCGGCCTTGAAGGAAGGTCAATCTAAATTGTTGCTCTTGACGTGAATTTACATTGTGCGAGTTTTCATCACTCTCACTCACCGGCGAGGTGATAATTTACATTATTTTTCAACTTAAAGTCCCTTATTCATTAAATATTATACCCTTATAAAGGCATATTTTTCCGTTCTCCTATTCCATCCTCTAGATCAAGTCAAAAGCTGCAATATCGGCCTCTGTCACTTTGCTATAGGACGCACGGATTTTGAGATATGAGCAAAGTAAGGCCAACATTCATGATTTTTTCAATACAGAAAAATCGACATCTGCAGGGGTTCTGGCGGCTCGTATGGAATTTTCGACAGCTTATATCTCGAGAACGGTGCATCCTACGAGAAAAAAGCAGTATACTTTTTTGTAGCTCATGACTTGATCTAGAGGATGGCATTGGAAAATTTACAAAATTACCGTTATTTGGGCAAATTTTTGAAAAAGAATAGGGAAATTTGTTTCTCTGGCGTAAATTGTATGAAATTTTACATCGGCCTTGAAGGAAGGTCAATCTAAATTGTTGCTCTTGACGTGAATTTACATTGTGCGAGTTTTCATCACTCTCACTCACCGGCGAGCCGATAATTTACATTATTTTTCAACTTAAAGTCCCTTATTCATTAAAAATTAAACCCTTATAAAGGCATATTTTTCCGTTCTCCTATTCCATACTCTAGATCAAGTCAAAAGCTACAATATCGGCCTCAGTCACTTTGCTATAGGACGCACGGTTTTTGAGATATGAGCAAAGTAAGGCCAACATTCATGATTTTTTCCATGCAAAAAAATCGACATCTGTAGGGGTTCTGGCGGCTCGTATGGAATTTTCGACAGCTTATATCTCGAGAACGGTGCATCCTACGAGAAAAAAGCAGTATACTTTTTTGTAGCTCATGACTTGATTTAGAGGATGGCATTGGAAAATTTACAAAATTATCGCTATTTGGGCAAATTTTTGAAAAAGAACAGGGAAATTTGTTTCTCTGGCGTAAATTGTATGAAAATTTACAAAATTACCGTTATTTGGGCAAATTTTTGAAAAAGAATAGGGAAATTTGTTTCTCTGGCGTAAATTGTATGAAATTTTACATCGGCTTTGAAGGAGCATCAATCTAAATTGTTGCTCTTGGCGTGAATTTACATTGTGCGAGTTTTCATCACTCTCACTCAACGGCGAGGTGATAATTTACATTATTTTTCAACTTAAAGTCCCTTATTCATTAAATATTATACCCTTATAAAGGCATATTTTTCCGTTCTCCTATTCCATACTCTAGATCAAGTCAAAAGCTACAATATCGGCCTCAGTCACTTTGCTATAGGACGCACGGATTTTGAGATATGAGCAAAGTAAGGCTAACATTCATGATTTTTTCAATACAGAAAAATCGACATCTGCAGGGGTTCTGGCGGCTCGTATGGAATTTTCGACAGCTTATATCTCGAGAACGGTGCATCCTACGAGAAAAAAGCAGTATACTTTTTTGTAGCTCATGACTTGATCTAGAGGATGGCATTGGAAAATTTACAAAATTATCGCTATTTGGGCAAATTTTTGAAAAAGAACAGGGAAATTTGTTTCTCTGGCGTAAATTATATGAAATTTTACATCGGCCTTGAAGGAAGGTCAATCTAAATTGTTGCTCTTGACGTGAATTTACATTGTGCGAGTTTTCATCACTCTCACTCACCGGCGAGCCGATAATTTACATTATTTTTCAACTTAAAGTCCCTTATTCATTAAAAATTAAACCCTTATAAAGGCATACTTTTCCGTTCTCCTATTCCATACTCTAGATCAAGTCAAAAGCTACAATATCGGCCTCAGTCACTTTGCTATAGGACGCACGGTTTTTGAGATATGAGCAAAGTAAGGCCAACATTCATGATTTTTTCAATGCAGAAAAATCGACATCTGTAGGGGTTCTGGCGGCTCATATAGAATTTTCGACAGCTTATATCTCGAGAACGGTGCGTCCTACGAGAAAAAAGCAGTATACTTTTTTGTAGCTCATGACTTGATCTAGAGGATGGCTTTGCAAAATTTACAAAATTATCGCTATTTGGGCAAATTTTTGAAAAAGAACAGGGAAATTTGTTTCTCTGGCGTAAATTATATGAAATTTTACATCGGCCTTGAAGGAAGGTCAATCTAAATTGTTGCTCTTGACGTGAATTTACATTGTGCGAGTTTTCATCACTCTCACTCACCGGCGAGCCGATAATTTACATTATTTTTCAACTTAAAGTCCCTTATTCATTAAAAATTAAACCCGTATAAAGGCATACTTTTCCGTTCTCCTATTCCATCCTCTAGATCAAGTCAAAAGCTGCAATATCGGCCTCAGTCACTTTGCTATAGAACGCACGGATTTTGAGATATGAGCAAAGTAAGGCCAACATTCATGATTTTTTAATACAGAAAAATCGACATCTGTAGGGGTTCTGGCGGCTCGTATGGAATTTTCGACAGCTTATATCTCGAGAACGGTGCATCCTACGAGAAAAAAGCAGTATACTTTTTTGTAGCTCATGACTTGATCTAGAGGATGGCATTGGAAAATTTACAAAATTATCGCTATTTGGGCAAATTTTTGAAAAAGAACAGGGAAATTTGTTTCTCTGGCGTAAATTGTATGAAATTTTACATCGGCTTTGAAGGAGCATCAATCTAAATTGTTGCTCTTGGCGTGAATTTACATTGTGCGAGTTTTCATCACTCTCACTCACCGGCGAGGCGATAATTTACATTATTTTACAACTTAAAGTCCCTTATTCATTAAAAATTATACCCTTATAACGGTATATTTTTCAGTTCTTCTATTCCATACTCTAGATCAAGTCAAAAGCTACAATATCGGCCTCAGTCACTTTGCTATAGGACGCACGGTTTTTGAGATATGAGCAAAGTAAGGCCAACATTCATGATTTTTTCAATACAGAAAAATCGACATCTGTAGCGGTTCTGGCGGCTCATATAGAATTTTCGACAGCTTATATCTCGAGAACGGTGGGTCCTACGAGAAAAAAGCAGTATACTTTTTTGTAGCTCATGACTTGATCTAGAGGATGGCATTGGAAAATTTACAAAATTATCGCTATTTGGGCAAATTTTTGAAAAAGAACAGGGAAATTTGTTTCTCTGGCGTAAATTATATGAAATTTTACATCGGCCTTGAAGGAAGGTCAATCTAAATTGTTGCTCATGACGTGAATTTACATTGTGCGAGTTTTCATCACTCTCACTCACCGGCGAGCCGATAATTTACATTATTTTTCAACTTAAAGTCCCTTATTCATTAAAAATTAAACCCTTATAAAGGCATATTTTTCCGTTCTCCTACTCCATACTCTAGATCAAGTCAAAAGCTACAATATCGGCCTCAGTCACTTTGCTATAGGACGCACGGTTTTTGAGATATGAGCAAAGTAAGGCCAACATTCATGATTTTTTCCATGCAAAAAAATCGACATCTGTAGGGGTTCTGGCGGCTCGTATGGAATTTTCGACAGCTTATATCTCGAGAACGGTGCATCCTACGAGAAAAAAGCAGTATACTTTTTTGTAGCTCATGACTTGATCTAGAGGATGGCATTGGAAAATTTACAAAATTATCGCTATTTGGGCAAATTTTTGAAAAAGAACAGGGAAATTTGTTTCTCTGGCGTAAATTATATGAAATCTTACATCGGCTTTGAAGGAAGGTCAATCTAAATTGTTGCTCTTGACGTGAATTTACATTGTGCGAGTTTTCATCACTCTCACTCAACGGCGAGGCGATAATTTACATTATTTTTCAACTTAAAGTCCCTTATTCATTAAATATTATACCCTTATACAGGCATATCTTTCCGTTCTCCTATTCCATCCTCTAGATCAAGTCAAAAGCTGCAATATCGGCCTCAGTCACTTTGCTATAGGACGCACGGATTTTGAGATATGAGCAAAGTAAGGCCAACATTCATGATTTTTTCAATGCAGAAAAATCGATATCTGTAGGGGTTCTGGCGGCTCGTATGGAATTTTCGACAGCTTATATCTCGAGAACGGTGCATCCTACGAGAAAAAAGAAGAATACTTTTTTGTAGCTCATGACTTGATCTAGAGGATGGCATTGGAAAATTTACAAAATTATCGCTATTTGGGCAAATTTTTGAAAAAGAACAGGGAAATTTGTTTCTCTGGCGTAAATTATATGAAATTTTACATCGGCCTTGAAGGAAGGTCAATCTAAATTGTTGCTCTTGACGTGAATTTACATTGTGCGAGTTTTCATCACTCTCACTCACCGGCGAGCCGATAATTTACATTATTTTTCAACTTAAAGTCCCTTATTCATAAAAAATGAGCAAAGTAAGGCCAACATTCATGATTTTTTAATACAGAAAAATCGACATCTGTAGGGGTTCTGGCGGCTCGTATGGAATTTTCGACAGCTTATATCTCGAGAACGGTGCATCCTACAAGAAAAAAGCAGTATACTTTTTTGTAGCTCATGACTTGATCTAGAGGATGGCATTGGAAAATTTACCAAAATTATCGCTATTTGGGCAAATTTTTGAAAAAGAACAGGGAAATTTGTTTCTCTGGCGTAAATTGTATGAAATTTTACATCGGCTTTGAAGGAGCATCAATCTAAATTGTTGCTCTTGGCGTGAATTTACATTGTGCGAGTTTTCATCACTCTCACTCACCGGCGAGGCGATAATTTACATTATTTTACAACTTAAAGTCCCTTATTCATTAAAAATTATACCCTTATAACGGTATATTTTTCAGTTCTTCTATTCCATACTCTAGATCAAGTCAAAAGCTACAATATCGGCCTCAGTCACTTTGCTATAGGACGCACGGTTTTTGAGATATGAGCAAAGTAAGGCCAACATTCATGATTTTTTCAATACAGAAAAATCGACATCTGTAGCGGTTCTGGCGGCTCATATAGAATTTTCGACAGCTTATATCTCGAGAACGGTGGGTCCTACGAGAAAAAAGCAGTATACTTTTTTGTAGCTCATGACTTGATCTAGAGGATGGCATTGGAAAATTTACAAAATTATCGCTATTTGGGCAAATTTTTGAAAAAGAACAGGGAAATTTGTTTCTCTGGCGTAAATTATATGAAATTTTACATCGGCCTTGAAGGAAGGTCAATCTAAATTGTTGCTCATGACGTGAATTTACATTGTGCGAGTTTTCATCACTCTCACTCACCGGCGAGCCGATAATTTACATTATTTTTCAACTTAAAGTCCCTTATTCATTAAAAATTAAACCCTTATAAAGGCATATTTTTCCGTTCTCCTACTCCATACTCTAGATCAAGTCAAAAGCTACAATATCGGCCTCAGTCACTTTGCTATAGGACGCACGGTTTTTGAGATATGAGCAAAGTAAGGCCAACATTCATGATTTTTTCCATGCAAAAAAATCGACATCTGTAGGGGTTCTGGCGGCTCGTATGGAATTTTCGACAGCTTATATCTCGAGAACGGTGCATCCTACGAGAAAAAAGCAGTATACTTTTTTGTAGCTCATGACTTGATCTAGAGGATGGCATTGGAAAATTTACAAAATTATCGCTATTTGGGCAAATTTTTGAAAAAGAACAGGGAAATTTGTTTCTCTGGCGTAAATTATATGAAATCTTACATCGGCTTTGAAGGAAGGTCAATCTAAATTGTTGCTCTTGACGTGAATTTACATTGTGCGAGTTTTCATCACTCTCACTCAACGGCGAGGCGATAATTTACATTATTTTTCAACTTAAAGTCCCTTATTCATTAAATATTATACCCTTATACAGGCATATCTTTCCGTTCTCCTATTCCATCCTCTAGATCAAGTCAAAAGCTGCAATATCGGCCTCAGTCACTTTGCTATAGGACGCACGGATTTTGAGATATGAGCAAAGTAAGGCCAACATTCATGATTTTTTCAATGCAGAAAAATCGATATCTGTAGGGGTTCTGGCGGCTCGTATGGAATTTTCGACAGCTTATATCTCGAGAACGGTGCATCCTACGAGAAAAAAGAAGAATACTTTTTTGTAGCTCATGACTTGATCTAGAGGATGGCATTGGAAAATTTACAAAATTATCGCTATTTGGGCAAATTTTTGAAAAAGAACAGGGAAATTTGTTTCTCTGGCGTAAATTATATGAAATTTTACATCGGCCTTGAAGGAAGGTCAATCTAAATTGTTGCTCTTGACGTGAATTTACATTGTGCGAGTTTTCATCACTCTCACTCACCGGCGAGCCGATAATTTACATTATTTTTCAACTTAAAGTCCCTTATTCATAAAAAATGAGCAAAGTAAGGCCAACATTCATGATTTTTTAATACAGAAAAATCGACATCTGTAGGGGTTCTGGCGGCTCGTATGGAATTTTCGACAGCTTATATCTCGAGAACGGTGCATCCTACGAGAAAAAAGCAGTATACTTTTTTGTAGCTCATGACTTGATCTAGAGGATGGCATTGGAAAATTTACAAAATTATCGCTATTTGGGCAAATTTTTGAAAAAGAACAGGGAAATTTGTTTCTCTGGCGTAAATTATATGAAATTTTACATCGGCCTTGAAGGAAGGTCAATCTAAATTGTTGCTCTTGACGTGAATTTACATTGTGCGAGTTTTCATCACTCTCACTCACCGGCGAGCCGATAATTTACATTATTTTTCAACTTAAAGTCCCTTATTCATTAAAAATTAAACCCTTATAAAGGCATATTTTTCCGTTCTCCTATTCCATCCTCTAGATCAAGTCAAAAGCTGCAATATCGGCCTCAGTCACTTTGCTATAGAACGCACGGATTTTGAGATATGAGCAAAGTAAGGCCAACATTCATGATTTTTTAATACAGAAAAATCGACATCTGTAGGGGTTCTGGCGGCTCATATAGAATTTTCGACAGCTTATATCTCGAGAACGGTGCGTCCTACGAGAAAAAACCAGTATACTTTTTTGTAGCTCATGACTTGATCTAGAGGATGGCATTGGAAAATTTACAAAATTATCGCTATTTGGGCAAATTTTTGAAAAAGAACAGGGAAATTTGTTTCTCTGGCGTAAATTATATGAAATTTTACATCGGCTTTGAAGGAAGGTCAATCTAAATTGTTGCTCTTGACGTGAATTTACATTGTGCGAGTTTTCATCACTCTCACTCACCGGCGAGCCGATAATTTACATTATTTTTCAACTTAAAGTCCCTTATTCATTAAAAATTAAACCCTTATAAAGGCATACTTTTCCGTTCTCCTATTCCATCTTCTAGATCAAAATTGTATGAAATTTTACATCGGCTTTGAAGGAGCATCAATCTAAATTGTTGCTCTTGGCGTGAATTTACATTGTGCGAGTTTTCATCACTCTCACTCACCGGCGAGGCGATAATTTACATTATTTTACAACTTAAAGTCCCTTATTCATTAAAAATTATACCCTTATAACGGTATATTTTTCAGTTCTTCTATTCCATACTCTAGATCAAGTCAAAAGCTACAATATCGGCCTCAGTCACTTTGCTATAGGACGCACGGTTTTTGAGATATGAGCAAAGTAAGGCCAACATTCATGATTTTTTCAATACAGAAAAATCGACATCTGTAGCGGTTCTGGCGGCTCATATAGAATTTTCGACAGCTTATATCTCGAGAACGGTGGGTCCTACGAGAAAAAAGCAGTATACTTTTTTGTAGCTCATGACTTGATCTAGAGGATGGCATTGGAAAATTTACAAAATTATCGCTATTTGGGCAAATTTTTGAAAAAGAACAGGGAAATTTGTTTCTCTGGCGTAAATTATATGAAATTTTACATCGGCCTTGAAGGAAGGTCAATCTAAATTGTTGCTCATGACGTGAATTTACATTGTGCGAGTTTTCATCACTCTCACTCACCGGCGAGCCGATAATTTACATTATTTTTCAACTTAAAGTCCCTTATTCATTAAAAATTAAACCCTTATAAAGGCATATTTTTCCGTTCTCCTACTCCATACTCTAGATCAAGTCAAAAGCTACAATATCGGCCTCAGTCACTTTGCTATAGGACGCACGGTTTTTGAGATATGAGCAAAGTAAGGCCAACATTCATGATTTTTTCCATGCAAAAAAATCGACATCTGTAGGGGTTCTGGCGGCTCGTATGGAATTTTCGACAGCTTATATCTCGAGAACGGTGCATCCTACGAGAAAAAAGCAGTATACTTTTTTGTAGCTCATGACTTGATCTAGAGGATGGCATTGGAAAATTTACAAAATTATCGCTATTTGGGCAAATTTTTGAAAAAGAACAGGGAAATTTGTTTCTCTGGCGTAAATTATATGAAATCTTACATCGGCTTTGAAGGAAGGTCAATCTAAATTGTTGCTCTTGACGTGAATTTACATTGTGCGAGTTTTCATCACTCTCACTCAACGGCGAGGCGATAATTTACATTATTTTTCAACTTAAAGTCCCTTATTCATTAAATATTATACCCTTATACAGGCATATCTTTCCGTTCTCCTATTCCATCCTCTAGATCAAGTCAAAAGCTGCAATATCGGCCTCAGTCACTTTGCTATAGGACGCACGGATTTTGAGATATGAGCAAAGTAAGGCCAACATTCATGATTTTTTCAATGCAGAAAAATCGATATCTGTAGGGGTTCTGGCGGCTCGTATGGAATTTTCGACAGCTTATATCTCGAGAACGGTGCATCCTACGAGAAAAAAGAAGAATACTTTTTTGTAGCTCATGACTTGATCTAGAGGATGGCATTGGAAAATTTACAAAATTATCGCTATTTGGGCAAATTTTTGAAAAAGAACAGGGAAATTTGTTTCTCTGGCGTAAATTATATGAAATTTTACATCGGCCTTGAAGGAAGGTCAATCTAAATTGTTGCTCTTGACGTGAATTTACATTGTGCGAGTTTTCATCACTCTCACTCACCGGCGAGCCGATAATTTACATTATTTTTCAACTTAAAGTCCCTTATTCATAAAAAATGAGCAAAGTAAGGCCAACATTCATGATTTTTTAATACAGAAAAATCGACATCTGTAGGGGTTCTGGCGGCTCGTATGGAATTTTCGACAGCTTATATCTCGAGAACGGTGCATCCTACGAGAAAAAAGCAGTATACTTTTTTGTAGCTCATGACTTGATCTAGAGGATGGCATTGGAAAATTTACAAAATTATCGCTATTTGGGCAAATTTTTGAAAAAGAACAGGGAAATTTGTTTCTCTGGCGTAAATTATATGAAATTTTACATCGGCCTTGAAGGAAGGTCAATCTAAATTGTTGCTCTTGACGTGAATTTACATTGTGCGAGTTTTCATCACTCTCACTCACCGGCGAGCCGATAATTTACATTATTTTTCAACTTAAAGTCCCTTATTCATTAAAAATTAAACCCTTATAAAGGCATATTTTTCCGTTCTCCTATTCCATCCTCTAGATCAAGTCAAAAGCTGCAATATCGGCCTCAGTCACTTTGCTATAGAACGCACGGATTTTGAGATATGAGCAAAGTAAGGCCAACATTCATGATTTTTTAATACAGAAAAATCGACATCTGTAGGGGTTCTGGCGGCTCATATAGAATTTTCGACAGCTTATATCTCGAGAACGGTGCGTCCTACGAGAAAAAACCAGTATACTTTTTTGTAGCTCATGACTTGATCTAGAGGATGGCATTGGAAAATTTACAAAATTATCGCTATTTGGGCAAATTTTTGAAAAAGAACAGGGAAATTTGTTTCTCTGGCGTAAATTATATGAAATTTTACATCGGCTTTGAAGGAAGGTCAATCTAAATTGTTGCTCTTGACGTGAATTTACATTGTGCGAGTTTTCATCACTCTCACTCACCGGCGAGCCGATAATTTACATTATTTTTCAACTTAAAGTCCCTTATTCATTAAAAATTAAACCCTTATAAAGGCATACTTTTCCGTTCTCCTATTCCATCTTCTAGATCAAGTCAAAAGCTACAATATCGGCCTCAGTCACTTTGCTATAGGACGCACGGTTTTTGAGATATGAGCAAAGTAAGGCCAACATTCATGATTTTTTCAATACAGAAAAATCGACATCTGTAGGGGTTCTGGCGGCTCATATAGAATTTTCGACAGCTTATATCTCGAGAACGGTGCGTCCTACGAGAAAAAAGCAGAATACTTTTTTGTAGCTCATGACTTGATCTAGAGGATGGCATTGGAAAATTTACAAAATTATCGCTATTTGGGCAAATTTTTGAAAAAGAACAGGGAAATTTGTTTCTCTGGCGTAAGTTATATGAAATCTTACATCGGCTTTGAAGGAAGGTCAATCTAAATTGTTGCTCTTGACGTGAATTTACATTGTGCGAGTTTTCATCACTCTCACTCACCGGCGAGCCGATAATTTACATTATTTTTCAACTTAAAGTCCCTTATTCATTAAAAATTAAACCCTTATAAAGGCATACTTTTCCGTTCTCCTAATCCATCCTCTAGATCAAGTCAAAAGCTGCAATATCGGCCTCAGTCACTTTGCTATAGGACGCACGGTTTTTGAGATATGAGCAAAGTAAGGCCAACATTCATGATTTTTTCAATACAGAAAAATCGATATCTGTAGGGGTTCTGGCGGCTCGTATTGAATTTTCGACAGCTTATATCTCGAGAATGGTGCGTCCTACGAGAAAAAAGCAGTACACTTTTTTGTAGCTCATGACTTGATCTAGAGGATGGCATTGGAAAATTTACAAAATTATCGCTATTTGGGCAAATTTTTGAAAAAGAACAGGGAAATTTGTTTCTCTGGCGTAAATTATATGAAATCTTACATCGGCTTTGAAGGAAGGTCAATCTAAATTGTTGCTCTTGACGTGAATTTACATTGTGCGAGTTTTCATCACTCTCACTCACCGGCGAGCCGATAATTTACATTATTTTTCAACTTAAAGTCCCTTATTCATTAAAAATTATACCCTTATAAAGGCATATTTTTCCGTTCTCCTAATCCATCCTCTAGATCAAGTCAAAAGCTGCAATATCGGCCTCAGTCACTTTGCTATAGGACGCACGGTTTTTGAGATATGAGCAAAGTAAGGCCAACATTCATGATTTTTTCAATGCAGAAAAATCGACATCTGTAGGGGTTCTGGCGGCTCATATAGAATTTTCGACAGCTTATATCTCGAGAACGGTGCGTCCTACAAAAAAGCAGAATACTTTTTTGTAGCTCATGACTTGATCTAGAGGATGGCATTGGAAAATTTACAAAATTATCGCTACTTGGGCAAATTTTTGAAAAAGAACAGGGAAATTTGTTTCTCTGGCGTAAATTATATGAAATCTTACATCGGCTTTGAAGGAAGGTCAATCTAAATTGTTGCTCTTGACGTGAATTTACATTGTGCGAGTTTTCATCACTCTCACTCACCGGCGAGCCGATAATTTACATTATTTTTCAACTTAAAGTCCCTTATTCATTAAATATTATACCCTTATAGAGGCATTTTTTTCCATTCTCCTATTCCATACTCTAGATCAAGTCAAAAGCTGTAATACCGGCCTCAGTCACTTTGCTATAGGACGCACGGTTTTTGAGATATGAGCAAAGTAAGGCCAACATTCATGATTTTTTCAATGCAGAAAAATCGACATCTGTAGGGGTTCTGGCGGCTCATATAGAATATTCGACAGCTAATATCTCGAGAACGGTGCGTCCTACGACAAACCATATGTCCTCTTATGGCCTTCGAAATGTGCTGAGTTCGAAGATGTGTTGTTCTGTGAATCGAATATCTTGGAAACTAGGACGAGGCCAAGATTGTTGGTTAGCCCAATAAAGAGAAAAAAAAAAGATGTGGATTGAGGTACGACTTTCTAGCGGGAGTGCCGTGGTTGACAAGTTTGAAGCAAGTAACAAGACGTCGACATCTGGCCACCGAGGTATTCATTAACCCTAGCTGAGACCCTATCCCATGCGGTCGTATACTCGTCAGTCTTCCTCCACTTCAACTGGCATTCGATGGGTACTCAGAATTCGTCGGCCGATGTTATCGGCATGCGGCATGGCTGTATCATCCTCGACTTGTACTCCAAATCAGCCAATGTTGTTTCTTCGGTGATAAATTGCTTGTTCGACATTAGCCAGAGTCCAGAAACAAGTTGCTATACGGGAGCAACTTGGATACTAAGGTTTCTGGGCGCAATACCACAAGCAATCATTATTCTGTGATTCTTATAATAGAAGCCATAAGCAAAACTGTAATTATTTGATACAGATAGGCGTAAGTGACTGCATTGAAGGGCACACCAGTGGAGTACGGGTTCATCCATTAAGAGAATGAAACGCTTTACTTTGTCCTCTTCCTTTGCGTATATCATGCAACACTTCCAAACGCACTGCTTACTTCCCTTCCAGAGAAAGAATTATGTATACCAGCTTTCACACCACTTTCAAGTTGTGTGTGAGTTGTTACGTGACCTGATGTGTCGTCTACTCGTGTTCTCTTCCGTATATTTGCCTGGGGGTTGCCTATGTAAATATATAGTCAAACGCAAATTTCTGAATGTTTCAAGGGAGACATTTGTATGGGACTCTCACGCTACGGCTACATATATGAAGATACACATATATTATGAAAGTATAAGAAAACGTTCTCTTCATTCCGTTTAAAGGAGAGCCGTTTAAAGGAGACCTATGTCTGGCTTCGTAGACATGATGACGTATGTATATAAGTAGTATGCAGGCTTATTATTTACGTCACTGGTTATTGCAATTCCTGATTGACTACATTACAGTAGTGAGTAACTAAGATAACTTGAACAGTTGGTCGTATACATATATGTCTGTACAGTGCAGGCGGGTATGTATGCATGTATAGTATATACGGAGCCGAACTGTATAAGTCCATAGATGTGGCTGAGTTCAACATGTAGGCGTATCTGTTTTGGTTCATGCATGTGGCTGCTTTAGCTTCATCCGTATGGCTGAGTTAAACATGGCCGGACACCACAGTGTCCGTTTGATGACAGAGAGTGATAATCCGAGTTCTAGGCGAGGTGTGGGATCAACGTTTTGTAAGGAATCGAGTGGTTCTCATACACTCGCTCGCACATATGCATGTGACCCCAGCTCGTCCTCGGCAGCGCCACTCCATCACCCTTACCAACCGCTTATGATTCAACATTTTGGGATTTTATCGAAAAGTTGATCATTGTTGGGAAACTTTGTTGTTGATGCATGCTCGACCATGTGGTGAGAATGAGAGGGGGCGGACAATGGAACAGTTGTCGGGTTGGATATTGTTTTGTTCTGGAGTCTCGGCTTGAAGGTGTACGTTGTGGTGTGCATGGCCTCTTGAATCATAGTAGAACATGCATTCCTTCGCGGACTTTCTGTGAAGTCTATAGACACTTGTACACATGATTTGAAGCGACGTGATATAATCTATTTTAGCATCGGCGACCTCGGCTAATAGATGCAACGGCTCGGTTCAAATAATTTTTTGTTAGGAGTGACTTTAGGGTTATAGTCGGGTGGTACTTAATTTTCTTGTACTAGAGTGTCAGCCCCTACTGGTCCGTAGATATGTCTGTATTTTGGGCCAACTATCCCATTATAGATTAAGGTTCGGTCCTATAAGTGCCAAAATGCTCAAGCAGCAGCTCACAAATGACACAATGAAGTCCAGTCCAGGCCACAAGCCGATTAATGTCGGGCTACGCATTCCATTGTCTCGGATTCGATTAATATACGTAAGCACACATCACAAAACGTGCGCAGAAGTCATCGGTAGGTCAAACACGGCCGGTTTGGTGAACCGGCAATAATGTGGAAAAATGGCTAAAAATCTACCTCGAGGCACAGGTAAAACTTTATGAGAAAATTTCGATCTCGCGCTACGCATTCCAATGTCTCGGATTCGACTAATATACGTAAGAACACACCACCAAACGTCCGCAGAAGCCATCGGTAGGTCATCGGCCTCAGTCACTTTGCTATAGGACGCTCGGATCTTGAGATATGAGCAAAGTGAGACCACCGAGGTATTCATTAACCCTAGCTGAGACCCTATCCCATGCGGTCGTATAGTCGTCGGTCTTCCTCCACTTCAACTGGTATTCGATGGGTACTCAGAAACCGTCGGCTGATGTTATCGTCACGCGGCTTGCGTGTATCGTCCTCAATGTCGTCTCTTCGGTGATAAATTGCTTGTTCGACAATGACCAGTGTCCAGAAAGAAGTTCCTATATGGGCGTAATATATTTCTGGACACCACAGTGTTCAGACAATATTGCAAATCCCCCTTAAGGGACCCACTTGCCAAGGCAAATAATCCCGCATCCATCATGCATGCAACACCACATTCCGACAGCTCAATAGTCCACATTGAATGTCTCCCGTTCTCTCGAACTTCCACGCACACTCGTTGAAATCTGCACAACCATTCCCATCCAATTAAGATCCCCCCGCCAGCGTTGCCAGGCGATTGCACCAAGTTGTCAGTTCAATTAGTGACGTCATGAAAAATGAAGAGCCCACTTTTCTCGAAATTCCAAGGATTCCGCTGGAATTTTCTTACTGAACTAACTTCGATTACCCTTTCCCCACCCAGGCCTTGGATTCGGGGCGAAATATCCGCAGAGAAACTCAAAAAATCGACTTTTCAAAAATTGACACACATCACACGAAAAAATGCAGTGAAATGGCGTCGCATTCGGGTCGCATTTTTTTGCTTAAAATAAACGTATTTTCGTCGAAGTCATTTTCATGAGAACACAATTTTGTGAAAGAAATATCTCGGGAATTAAGACGAATGCAAGGATGTGGGGTACCAGGATGGAAAGAAAATTTCATGTAGATGTGGATTGAGGTAAGCCCTTCTAGCGGGAGTGGCGTGGTTGACAAGTTTGAAGGCAAAAACCAGATGTCCTCTCATGGGCTACGAAATGTGATGAGTTCGAAGATCTGTTGTTTTGTGAATCGAATATCTTGGAAACTAGGACGAGGTCAAGATTGCGGGTCAGTCCAATGAAGAGGAAATTTCATGTAGATGTGGATTGAGGTACGAGTTTCTAACGTGAGTGCCGTGGTTGACAAGTTTGAAGGCAAAAACCAGATGTCCTCTCATGGGCTACGAAATGTGATGAGTTCGAAGATCTGTTGTTTTGTGAATCGAATATCTTGGAAACTAGGACGAGGTCAAGATTGCGGGTCAGTCCAATGAAGAGGAAATTTCATGTAGATGTGGATTGAGGTACGAGTTTCTAACGTGAGTGCCGTGGTTGACAAGTTTGAAGCCAAAAACCAGATGTTCTCTTATGGGCTACGAAATGTGATGAGTTCGAAGATCTGATGTCTTGTGAATCGAATATCTTGGAAACTAGGACGAGGCCAAGATTGCGGGTTAGCCCAATGAAGAGGAAATTTCATGTAGATGTAGATTGAGGCACAGCTTTCAAATGGGAGTGCCGTGGTTGACAAGTTTGAAGCCAAAAACCGGATGTCCTCTCATGGGCTACGAAATGTGATGAGTTCGAAGATCTGATGTCTTGTGAATCGAATATCTTGGAAACTAGGACGAGGCCAAGATTGCGGGTTAGCCCAATGAAGAGGAAATTTCATGTAGATGTGGATTGAGGTACGAGTTTCTAACAGGAGTGCCGTGGTTGACAAGTTTGAAGCCAAGAACCAGATGTCCTCTTATGGCCTTCGAAATGTGATGAGTTCGAAGATCTGATGTTTTGTGAATCGAATATCTTGGAAACTAGGACGCTGTCAGGATTGTGGGTTAGCCCAATGAAGAGGAAATTTCATGTAGATGTAGATTGAGGCACAGCTTTCAAATGGGAGTGCCGTGGTTGACAAGTTTGAAGCCAAAAACCGGATGTCCTCTCATGGGCTACGAAATGTGATGAGTTCGAAGATCTGATGTCTTGTGAATCGAATATCTTGGAAACTAGGACGAGGCCAAGATTGCGGGTTAGCCCAATGAAGAGGAAATTTCATGTAGATGTGGATTGAGGTACGAGTTTCTAACGGGAGTGCCGTGGTTGACAAGTTTGAAGGCAAAAACCAGATGTCCTCTCATGGGCTACGAAATGTGATGAGTTCGAAGATCTGTTGTTTTGTGAATCGAATATCTTGGAAACTAGGACGAGGTCAAGATTGCGGGTCAGTCCAATGAAGAGGAAATTTCATGTAGATGTGGATTGAGGTACGAGTTTCTAACGTGAGTGCCGTGGTTGACAAGTTTGAAGGCAAAAACCAGATGTCCTCTCATGGGCTACGAAATGTGATGAGTTCGAAGATCTGTTGTTTTGTGAATCGAATATCTTGGAAACTAGGACGAGGTCAAGATTGCGGGTCAGTCCAATGAAGAGGAAATTTCATGTAGATGTGGATTGAGGTACGAGTTTCTAACGTGAGTGCCGTGGTTGACAAGTTTGAAGCCAAAAACCAGATGTTCTCTTATGGGCTACGAAATGTGATGAGTTCGAAGATCTGATGTCTTGTGAATCGAATATCTTGGAAACTAGGACGAGGCCAAGATTGCGGGTTAGCCCAATGAAGAGGAAATTTCATGTAGATGTAGATTGAGGCACAGCTTTCAAATGGGAGTGCCGTGGTTGACAAGTTTGAAGCCAAAAACCGGATGTCCTCTCATGGGCTACGAAATGTGATGAGTTCGAAGATCTGATGTCTTGTGAATCGAATATCTTGGAAACTAGGACGAGGCCAAGATTGCGGGTTAGCCCAATGAAGAGGAAATTTCATGTAGATGTGGATTGAGGTACGAGTTTCTAACAGGAGTGCCGTGGTTGACAAGTTTGAAGCCAAGAACCAGATGTCCTCATATGGCCTTCGAAATGTGATGAGTTCGAAGATCTGATGTTTTGTGAATCGAATATCTTGGAAACTAGGACGCTGTCAGGATTGTGGGTTAGCCCAATGAAGAGGAAATTTCATGTAGATGTAGATTGAGGCACAGCTTTCAAATGGGAGTGCCGTGGTTGACAAGTTTGAAGCCAAAAACCAGATGTCCTCTTATGGCCTTAGAAATGTGATGAGTTCGAAGATGTGTTGTTTTGTGAATCGAACATCTTGGAAACTAGGACGCTGTCAGGATTGTGGGTTAGCCCAATGAAGAGGAAATTTCATGTAGATGTGGATTGAGGTACGAGTTTCTAACGGGAGTCCCGTGGTTGACAAGTTTGAAGCCAAAAACCAGATATCCTCTCATGGGCTACGAAATGTGATGAGTTCGAAGATCTGATGTCTTGTGAATCGAATATCTCGGAAACTAGGACGAGGCCATGATTGAGGGTTAGCATAATGAAGAGGAAATTTTATGTAGATGTAGATTGAGGTACAACTTTTAAATGGGAGTGCCGTGGTTGACAAGTTTGAAGGCAAAAACCAGATGTCCTCTTATGGCCTACGAAATGTGATGAGTTCGAAGATCTGATGTTTTGTGAATCGAATATTTTGGAAACTAGGAGGAGGCCAAGATTGTGGGTTAACCCAATGAAGAGGAAATTTCATGCAGATGTGGATTGAGGTACGCCTTTCTAGTGGGAGTGCCGTGGTTGACAAGTTTGAAGCCAAAAACCAGATGTCCTCTCATGGGCTACGAAATGTGATGAGTTCGAAGATCTGATGTTTTTTTGTTTTTTTTTTTTAGCCCAATGAAGAGGAAATTTTATGTAGATGTGAATTGAGGAACGAGTTTCTAATGGGTGTGCCGTGGTTGACAAGTTTGAAGCCAAAAACCAGATATCCTCTTATGGGCCACGAAATGTGATGAGTTCGAAGATCTGATGTTTTCTGAATCGAACATCTTGGAAATTAGGACGCGGTCAAGATTGTGGGTTAACCCAATGAAGAGGAAATTTCATGCAGATGTGGATTGAGGTACGCCTTTCTAGTGGGAGTGCCGTGGTTGACAAGTTTGAAGGCAAAAACCAGATGTCCTCTCATGGGCTACGAAATGTGATGAGTTCGAAGATCTGTTGTTTTGTGAATCGAATATCTTGGAAACTAGGACGAGGTCAAGATTGCGGGTCAGTCCAATGAAGAGGAAATTTCATGTAGATGTGGATTGAGGTACGAGTTTCTAACGTGAGTGCCGTGGTTGACAAGTTTGAAGCCAAAAACCAGATGTTCTCTTATGGGCTACGAAATGTGATGAGTTCGAAGATCTGATGTCTTGTGAATCGAATATCTTGGAAACTAGGACGAGGCCAAGATTGCGGGTTAGCCCAATGAAGAGGAAATTTCATGTAGATGTAGATTGAGGCACAGCTTTCAAATGGGAGTGCCGTGGTTGACAAGTTTGAAGCCAAAAACCGGATGTCCTCTCATGGGCTACGAAATGTGATGAGTTCGAAGATCTGATGTCTTGTGAATCGAATATCTTGGAAACTAGGACGAGGCCAAGATTGCGGGTTAGCCCAATGAAGAGGAAATTTCATGTAGATGTGGATTGAGGTACGAGTTTCTAACAGGAGTGCCGTGGTTGACAAGTTTGAAGCCAAGAACCAGATGTCCTCTTATGGCCTTCGAAATGTGATGAGTTCGAAGATCTGATGTTTTGTGAATCGAACATCTTGGAAACTAGGACGCTGTCAGGATTGTGGGTTAGCCCAATGAAGAGGAAATTTCATGTAGATGTGGATTGAGGTACGAGTTTCTAACGGGAGTCCCGTGGTTGACAAGTTTGAAGCCAAAAACCAGATATCCTCTCATGGGCTACGAAATGTGATGAGTTCGAAGATCTGATGTCTTGTGAATCGAATATCTCGGAAACTAGGACGAGGCCATGATTGAGGGTTAGCATAATGAAGAGGAAATTTTATGTAGATGTAGATTGAGGTACAACTTTTAAATGGGAGTGCCGTGGTTGACAAGTTTGAAGGCAAAAACCAGATGTCCTCTTATGGCCTACGAAATGTGATGAGTTCGAAGATCTGATGTTTTGTGAATCGAATATTTTGGAAACTAGGAGGAGGCCAAGATTGTGGGTTAACCCAATGAAGAGGAAATTTCATGCAGATGTGGATTGAGGTACGCCTTTCTAGTGGGAGTGCCGTGGTTGACAAGTTTGAAGCCAAAAACCAGATGTCCTCTCATGGGCTACGAAATGTGATGAGTTCGAAGATCTGATGTTTTTTTGTTTTTTTTTTTTAGCCCAATGAAGAGGAAATTTTATGTAGATGTGAATTGAGGAACGAGTTTCTAATGGGTGTGCCGTGGTTGACAAGTTTGAAGCCAAAAACCAGATATCCTCTTATGGGCCACGAAATGTGATGAGTTCGAAGATCTGATGTTTTCTGAATCGAACATCTTGGAAATTAGGACGCGGTCAAGATTGTGGGTTAACCCAATGAAGAGGAAATTTCATGCAGATGTGGATTGAGGTACGCCTTTCTAGTGGGAGTGCCGTGGTTGACAAGTTTGAAGCCAAAAACCAGATGTCCTCTCATGGGCTACGAAATGTGATGAGTTCGAAGATCTGATGTTTTGTGAATCGAATATCTTGGAAACTAGGACGAGGCCAAGATTGCGGGTTAGCCCAATGAAGAGGAAATTTCATGTAGATGTGGATTGAGGTACGAGTTTCTAACGTGAGTGCCGTGGTTGACAAGTTTGAAGCCAAAAACCAGATGTCCTCTCATGGGCTACGAAATGTGATGAGTTCGAAGATCTGATGTCTTGTGAATCGAATATCTTGGAAACTAGGACGAGGCCAAGATTGCAGGTTAGCCCAATGAAGAGGAAATTTCATGTAGATGTAGATTGAGGCACAGCTTTCAAATGGGAGTGCCGTGGTTGACAAGTTTGAAGCCAAAAACCAGATGTCCTCTCATGGGCTACGAAATGTGATGAGTTCGAAGATCTGATGTCTTGTGAATCGAATATCTTGGAAACTAGGACGAGGCCAAGATTGCGGGTTAGCCCAATGAAGAGGAAATTTCATGTAGATGTAGATTGAGGCACAGCTTTCAAATGGGAGTGCCGTGGTTGACAAGTTTGAAGCCAAAAACCAGATGTCCTCTCATGGGCTACGAAATGTGATGAGTTCGAAGATCTGATGTTTTGTGAATCGAATATCTTGGAAACTAGGACGAGGCCAAGATTGCGGGTTAGCCCAATGAAGAGGAAATTTCATGTAGATGTGGATTGAGGTACGAGTTTCTAACGGGAGTGCCGTGGTTGACAAGTTTGAAGCCAAGAACCAGATGTCCTCTTATGGCCTTCGAAATGTGATGAGTTCGTGGTTGACAAGTTTGAAGCCAAAAACCAGATGTCCTCTCATGGGCTACGAAATGTGATGAGTTCGAAGATCTGATGTCTTGTGAATCGAATATCTTGAAAACTAGGACGAGGCCAAGATTGCGGGTTAGCCCAATGAAGAGGAAATTTCATGTAGATGTAGATTGAGGCACAGCTTTCAAATGGGAGTGCCGTGGTTGACAAGTTTGAAGCCAAAAACCAGATGTCCTCTCATGGGCTACGAAATGTGATGAGTTCGAAGATCTGATGTTTTGTGAATCGAATATCTTGGAAACTAGGACGAGGCCAAGATTGCGGGTTAGCCCAATGAAGAGGAAATTTCATGTAGATGTGGATTGAGGTACGAGTTTCTAACGGGAGTGCCGTGGTTGACAAGTTTGAAGCCAAGAACCAGATGTCCTCTTATGGCCTTCGAAATGTGATGAGTTCGAAGATCTGATGTTTTGTGAATCGAATATCTTGGAAACTAGGACGCTGTCAGGATTGTGGGTTAGCCCAATGAAGAGGAAATTTCATGTAGATGTAGATTGAGGCACAGCTTTCAAATGGGAGTGCCGTGGTTGACAAGTTTGAAGCCAAAAACCAGATGTCCTCTTATGGCCTTAGAAATGTGATGAGTTCGAAGATGTGTTGTTTTGTGAATCGAACATCTTGGAAACTAGGACGCTGTCAGGATTGTGGGTTAGCCCAATGAAGAGGAAATTTCATGTAGATGTGGATTGAGGTACGAGTTTCTAACGGGAGTCCCGTGGTTGACAAGTTTGAAGCCAAAAACCAGATATCCTCTCATGGGCTACGAAATGTGATGAGTTCGAAGATCTGATGTCTTGTGAATCGAATATCTCGGAAACTAGGACGAGGCCATGATTGAGGGTTAGCATAATGAAGAGGAAATTTTATGTAGATGTAGATTGAGGTACAACTTTTAAATGGGAGTGCCGTGGTTGACAAGTTTGAAGCCAAAAACCAGATGTTCTCTTATGGCCTTAGAAATGTGATGAGTTCGAAGATGTGTTGTTTTGTGAATCGAATATCTTGGAAACTAGGACGAGGCCAAGATGACGGGTTAGCCCAATGAAGAGGAAATTTCATGTAGATGTAGATTGAGGCACAGCTTTCAAATGGGAGTGCCGTGGGTGACAAGTTTGAAGCCAAAAACCAGATGTCCTCTCATGGGCTACGAAATGTGATGAGTTCGAAGATCTGATGTTTTGTGAATCGAATATCTTAGAAACTAGGACGAGGCCAAGATTGCGGGTTAGCCCAATGAAGAGGAAATTTCATGTAGATGTAGATTGAGGCACAGCTTTCAAATGGGAGTGCCGTGGTTGACAAGTTTGAAGCCAAAAACCAGATGTCCTCTCATGGGCTACGAAATGTGATGAGTTCGAAGATCTGATGTTTTGTGAATCGAATATCTTGGAAACTAGGACGAGGCCAAGATTGCGGGTTAGCCCAATGAAGAGGAAATTTCATGTAGATGTAGATTGAGGCACAGCTTTCAAATGGGAGTGCCGTGGTTGACAAGTTTGAAGCCAAAAACCAGATGTTCTCTTATGGGCTACGAAATGTGATGAGTTCGAAGATCTGATGTCTTGTGAATCGAATATCTTGGAAACTAGGACGAGGCCAAGATTGCGGGTTAGCCCAATGAAGAGGAAATTTCATGTAGATGTAGATTGAGGCACAGCTTTCAAATGGGAGTGCCGTGGTTGACAAGTTTGAAGCCAAAAACCAGATGTCCTCTTATGGCCTTCGAAATGTGATGAGTTCCAATATGTGTTGTTTTGTGAATCGAATATCTCGGAAACTAGGACGAGGCCAAGATTGCGGGTTAGCCCAATGAAGAGGAAATTTCATGTAGATGTAGATTGAGGCACAGCTTTCAAATGGGAGTGCCGTGGTTGACAAGTTTGAAGTCAAAAACCAGATGTCCTCTTATGGGCTTCGAAATGTGATGAGTTCCAATATGTGTTGTTTTGTGAATCGAATATCTCGGAAACTAGGACGAGGCCATGATTGAGGATTAGCCTAATGAAGAGGAAATTTTATGTAGATGTAGATTGAGGCACAACTTTTAAATGGGAGTGCCGCGGTTGACAAGATTGAAGCCAAAAACCAGACGTCCTCTTATGGGCTACGCAATGTGATGACTTCGTAGATCTGATGTTTTGTGAATCGAATATCTTGGAAACTAGGACGAGGCCAAGATTGCGGGTTAGCCCAATGAAGAGGAAATTTCATGTAGATGTGGATTGAGGTACGAGTTTCTAACGGGAGTGCCGTGGTTGACAAGTTTGAAGGCAAAAACCAGATGTCCTCTCATGGGCTACGAAATGTGATGAGTTCGAAGATCTGATGTCTTGTGAATCGAATATCTTGGAAACTAGGACGAGGCCAAGATTGCGGGTTAGCCCAATGAAGAGGAAATTTCATGTAGATGTGGATTGAGGTACGAGTTTCTAACGGGAGTGCCGTGGTTGACAAGTTTGAAGGCAAAAACCAGATGTCCTCTTATGGCCTACGAAATGTGATGAGTTCGAAGATCTGATGTCTTGTGAATCGAATATCTTGGAAACTAGGACGAGGCCAAGATTGCGGGTTAGCCCAATGAAGAGGAAATTTCATGTAGATGTGGATTGAGGTACGAGTTTCTAACGGGAGTGCCGTGGTTGACAAGTTTGAAGGCAAAAACCAGATGTCCTCTTATGGCCTACGAAATGTGATGAGTTCGAAGATCTGTTGTTTTGTGAATCGAATATCTTGGAAACTAGGACGCTGTCAGGATTGTGGGTTAGCCCAATGAAGAGGAAATTTCATGTAGATGTGGATTGAGGTACGAGTTTCTAACGGGAGTCCCGTGGTTGACAAGTTTGAAGCCAAAAACCAGATATCCTCTCATGGGCTACGAAATGTGATGAGTTCGAAGATCTGATGTCTTGTGAATCGAATATCTCGGAAACTAGGACGAGGCCATGATTGAGGGTTAGCCTAATGAAGAGGAAATTTCATGTAGATGTAGATTGAGGCACAACTTTCAAATGGGAGTGCCGTGGTTGACAAGTTTGAAGCCAAAAACCAGATGTCCTCTCATGGGCTACGAAATGTGATGAGTTCGAAGATCTGATGTCTTGTGAATCGAATATCTTGGAAACTAGGACGAGGCCAAGATTGCGGGTTAGCCCAATGAAGAGGAAATTTCATGTAGATGTGGATTGAGGTACGAGTTTCTAACGGGAGTGCCGCGGTTGACAAGTTTGAAGCCAAAAACCAGATGTTCTCTTATGGCCTTCGAAATGTGATGAGTTCCAATATGTGTTGTTTTGTGAATCGAATATCTTTCAAACTAGGACGAGGCCAAGATTGCGGGTTAGCCCAATGAAGAGGAAATTTCATGTAGATGTAGATTGAGGCACAGCTTTCAAATGGGAGTGCCGTGGTTGACAAGTTTGAAGCCAAAAACCAGATGTCCTCTTATGGCCTTAGAAATGTGATGAGTTCGAAGATGTGTTGTTTTGTGAATCGAATATCTTGGAAACTAGGACGCTGTCAGGATTGTGGGTTAGCCCAATGAAGAGGAAATTTCATGTAGATGTAGATTGAGGCACAGCTTTCAAATGGGAGTGCCGTGGTTGACAAGTTTGAAGCCAAAAACCAGATGTCCTCTTATGGCCTTAGAAATGTGATGAGTTCGAAGATGTGTTGTTTTGTGAATCGAATATCTTGGAAACTAGGACGCTGTCAGGATTGTGGGTTAGCCCAATGAAGAGGAAATTTCATGTAGATGTGGATTGAGGTACGAGTTTCTAACGGGAGTCCCGTGGTTGACAAGTTTGAAGCCAAAAACCAGATATCCTCTCATGGGCTACGAAATGTGATGAGTTCGAAGATCTGATGTCTTGTGAATCGAATATCTCGGAAACTAGGACGAGGCCATGATTGAGGGTTAGCCTAATGAAGAGGAAATTTCATGTAGATGTAGATTGAGGCACAACTTTCAAATGGGAGTGCCGTGGTTGACAAGTTTGAAGCCAAAAACCAGATGTCCTCTCATGGGCTACGAAATGTGATGAGTTCGAAGATCTGATGTCTTGTGAATCGAATATCTTGGAAACTAGGACGAGGCCAAGATTGCGGGTTAGCCCAATGAAGAGGAAATTTCATGTAGATGTGGATTGAGGTACGAGTTTCTAACGGGAGTGCCGCGGTTGACAAGTTTGAAGCCAAAAACCAGATGTTCTCTTATGGCCTTCGAAATGTGATGAGTTCCAATATGTGTTGTTTTGTGAATCGAATATCTTTCAAACTAGGACGAGGCCAAGATTGCGGGTTAGCCCAATGAAGAGGAAATTTCATGTAGATGTAGATTGAGGCACAGCTTTCAAATGGGAGTGCCGTGGTTGACAAGTTTGAAGCCAAAAACCAGATGTCCTCTTATGGCCTTAGAAATGTGATGAGTTCGAAGATGTGTTGTTTTGTGAATCGAATATCTTGGAAACTAGGACGCTGTCAGGATTGTGGGTTAGCCCAATGAAGAGGAAATTTCATGTAGATGTAGATTGAGGCACAGCTTTCAAATGGGAGTGCCGTGGTTGACAAGTTTGAAGCCAAAAACCAGATGTCCTCTTATGGCCTTAGAAATGTGATGAGTTCGAAGATGTGTTGTTTTGTGAATCGAATATCTTGGAAACTAGGACGCTGTCAGGATTGTGGGTTAGCCCAATGAAGAGGAAATTTCATGTAGATGTGGATTGAGGTACGAGTTTCTAACGGGAGTCCCGTGGTTGACAAGTTTGAAGCCAAAAACCAGATATCCTCTCATGGGCTACGAAATGTGATGAGTTCGAAGATCTGATGTCTTGTGAATCGAATATCTCGGAAACTAGGACGAGGCCATGATTGAGGGTTAGCCTAATGAAGAGGAAATTTCATGTAGATGTAGATTGAGGCACAACTTTCAAATGGGAGTGCCGCGGTTGACAAGATTGAAGCCAAAAACCAGATGTCCTCTTATGGGCTACGAAAGTAGATGAGTTCGAAGATCTGATGTTTTGTGAATCGAATATCTTGGAAACTAGGACGAGGCCAAGATTGCGGGTTAGCCCAATGAGCACGAAATTTCATTTAGATGTAGATTGAGGTACAACTTTCAAATGGGAGTGCCGTGGTTGACAAGTTTGAAGCAAGTAACAAGACGTTGACATCTGGCCACCGACGCATTCATTAACCCTAGCTGAGATCCTATCCCATGCGGTCGTATAGTCGTCGGTCTTTCTCCACTTCAACTGGTATTCGATGGGTACTCAGAAACCGTAGGCTGATGTTATCGTCACGCGGCTTGCGTGTATCGTCCTCAATTTGTTCTCCAAATTACCCAATGTCGTCTCTTCGGTGATAAATTGCTTGTTCGACAATGACCAGTGTCCAGAAAGAAGTTCCTATATGGGGCGTAATATATTTCTGGACACCACAGTGTTCAGACTATATTGCAAATCCCCCTTAAGTGACCCACCTGCCAAGGCAAATAATCCCGCATCCATCATGCATGCAACACCACATTCCGACAGCTCAATAGTCCACATTGAATGTCTCCCGTTCTCTCGAACTTCCACGCACACTCGTTGAAATCTGCACAACCATTCCCATCCAATTAAGATCCCCCCGCCAGCGTTACCAGGCGATTGCACCAAGTTGTCAGTTCAATTAGTGACGTCATGAAAAATGAAGAGCCCACTTTTCTCGAAATTCCAAGGATTCCGCTGGAATTTTCTTACTGAACTAACTTCGATTACCCTTTCCCCACCCAGGCCTTGGATTCGGCGCGAAATATCCGCAGAGAAACTCAAAAAATCGACTTTTCAAAAATTGACACACATCACACGAAAAAATGCAGTGAAATGGCGTCGCATTCGGGTCGCATTTTTTTGCTTAAAATAAACGTATTTTCGTCGAAGTCATTTTCATGAGAACACAATTTTGTGAAAGAAATATCTCGGGAATTAAGACGAATGCAAGGATGTGGGGTACCAGGATGGAAAGAAAATTTCATGTAGATGTGGATTGAGGTAAGCCCTTCTAGCGGGAGTGGCGTGGTTGACAAGTTTGAAGGCAAAAACCAGATGTCCTCTTATGGGCTACGAAAAGTGATGAGTTCGAAGATGTGTTGTTTTGTGAATCGAATATCTTGGAAACTAGGACGAGGTCAAGATTGCGGGTTAGCCCAATGAAGAGGAAATTTCATGCAGATGTGGATTGAGGTACGTCTTTCTAGTGGGAGTGCCGTGGTTGACAAGTTTGAAGCCAAAAACCAGATGTCCTCTTATGGGCTACGAAATGTGATGAGTTCGAAGATGTGTTGTTTTGTGAATCGAATATCTTGGAAACTAGGACGAGGTCAAGATTGCGGGTTAGCCCAATGAAGAGGAAATTTCATGTAGATGTGGATTGATGTACGAGTTTCTAACGTGAGTGCCGTGGTTGACAAGTTTGAAGCCAAGAACCAGATGTCCTCTTATGGCCTTCGAAATATGATGAGTTCGAAGATCTGATGTCTTGTGAATCGAATATCTTGGAAACTAGGACGAGGCCAAGATTGCGGGTTAGCCCAATGAAGAGGAAATTTCATGTAGATGTGGATTGAGGTACGAGTTTCTAACGGGAGTGCCGTGGTTGACAAGTTTGAAGCCAAGAACCAGATGTCCTCTTATGGCCTTCGAAATGTGATGAGTTCGAAGATCTGATGTCTTGTGAATCGAATATCTTGGAAACTAGGACGAGGCCAAGATTGCGGGTAAGCCCAATGAAGAGGAAATTTCATGTAGATGTAGATTGAGGCACAGCTTTCAAATGGGAGTGCCGTGGTTGACAAGTTTGAAGCCAAAAACCAGATGTCCTCTCATGGGCTACGAAATGTGATGAGTTCGAAGATCTGATGTCTTGTGAATCGAATATCATGGAAACTAGGACGAGGCCAAGATTGCGGGTTAGCCCAATGAAGAGGAAATTTCATGTAGATGTAGATTGAGGCACAGCTTTCAAATGGGAGTGCCGTGGTTGACAAGTTTGAAGCCAAAAACCAGATGTCCTCTTATGGCCTCGGACATGTGATAAGTTCGAAGATGTGTTGTTTTGTGAATCGAATTTTTTCGAAACTAGGACTAAGACGAGAAGTTTCTCAGTAGGTGTTTGTGAGAACTCCTACCGCGGTCTGACTTCATCCATGTGGGATGATGAAGAGAAAGATGCAGAGCAGCAGCAGCAACAACAACTTCATCAGCAGCTCGCTCCTGCAGAATCCAGCACGTCAACAGTCTTAATGGCTGCGCAAACGGGACGTGCTTATAAGATCCTTGCAGTGAATGCAAATTCATTGACAGGGATCGATCGAAAAAACGAGCTCTACAGATTGTTGGACGATCAAAGCCCAGAGCTGATGCTGATTAGCGAAACTAAGCTAACTCGTAGAGGCAAATTGGAGCACAGTAAATATAATATTATTAGAAGAGACCGGGCCAATTAAAATGGTGGAGGCGGTGTTGCGATTCTCATAAAAAATAACATTGAACACAAGGTAGTATATAGCAGTGAGATACGAAGGTTTCAAGGGTTGGAGGCCTGCATCGTATGCAACTCTCTCCGTAGTGGAAAGAAGTTGTATGCGGTGTCGGTCTACTCCTCCGGCTCTTCTCATTCCGGAACAATGATATCAGAGCTCGATTCACTCTTTCGATGTCTGAGGCTGGACTCGGAGGAAAACTACCTTATTCTGGCCGGGGACTTTAATGCCCGACATGAATATTGGGGAAACACAATTTCCAACAATAGAGGGGACCAGCTTTACAGCTGGTTTTGCTTACACAGTGTCGAGTATAGGCTCGATTTGAAAGCAACTGAGATCTCGTCCTATCCCAGGAGCGGCTCTTACCTGGATCTACTGTTGTTAGACGCAAGACTACAGCTGACAGAGACTAACTCACAAACGTTAAACTGTTTGAATACCTTCGTGTATCTCAGTAACCATTGCGGACTCAGTGCCGAAATCAAGATCCCCAACGATATTGCGGTGTTAGGAGAGTTTGTTCAAACGTATCCTTACAATTATAGTAGGGCTCGATGGACACGCTTCTCCAGACAAATGACAAGAGCACTCTCTTCGAATGCGCTCCACATACCGTCCAATAGAAACTTGTCAAGAGATTGACATGTATCTGATTCAATTGGACGAGACAATTAAAGGAACTATGGACATTACTATACCTCGGTATACACGGAAAAACAACGAAAACTTGTACCGCAATGCGACAATCGACGCACTCCACCAACGAAAAAGTAGACTCCTGTCAAGATTAAAAACCTTGTACAGACGGTTTACTGACAGACGAGACGAGGAAATTAGGATCCTGAAATCACTCATCAAGAATGTACAAACGTTGATTGCTCAAAATTATAGAATACCGGTTAACTTGCACTGGAACAGTAAGATTCGGGCTGTTAGATCTAACAACCCGACCATGTTTCCACAGATAAACAAATGCTTTAAAAGTAAGAAGTCTTCCGTGTCTTAAGCTCCCCACAACGACGGACAATGAACGCATACTGACTACAGCAGGTATTCATCCTGATAACGTCGTACTCGACGATAATTTCTTTGTGGTCGAAGATCCGCAAGAAAAAATGGAGGTACTTGGCGCGGTCTTTCAGGAAGTGTATAAGGTGAACGAGAGTGGGCGCCCGAACCACGACTTGGATAACCGCGTACTGGCTAGCAACTCTCAACTTCGAGAAGACATGCAACAATGGCGATCTGAGAACAATGGCTTTGTCGTGTTCAATGATGATAACATGGCAGATAATGCCATCGCCGACGAAGGGGTTCATCCCCCGTTCATATCGAAAACAGAGCTCAAAGCGGTCTTACAATCACTTAAGAAGAAAAAGTCTGTTGGAATCGACGAGATCTCGAACATTGTGTTAAGGCATCTCCCTCTAGGTGTGGTTAATATGTACACAATCCTGTTTACCAATGCGCTGAATAATGCATATTATCCGGAGCATTGGAAAACTGGATTCTTCGAATCCGTGCAACCTCCGGTCTATTAGTCCCCTTTCGAACATCAGCAAGGTATTCGAGAAGGTGATCAATAGAGCCTTGATCAACTGGACTGAAGACAAACATATTATTCCGGATAACCAATTCGGTTTCAAAGCGGGGCAT
This sequence comes from Eristalis intricaria, assembly GCA_964034865.1. Lineage (NCBI taxonomy): Eukaryota > Metazoa > Arthropoda > Insecta > Diptera > Syrphidae > Eristalis > Eristalis intricaria. The sequence goes on from OZ035875.1 coordinate 35,911,921, forward strand.
GACACTATTCATGCTGCGTCGAAACTGGTGTCGGATATCCAATGGAACAAAAGCCAGAAACAATGTACGGGTGCCTGCTTGATTGACCTGGAGAGGGCCTTTGACACCGTATGGTTAGAAGGTCTTTTCTACAAGCTCAATCGGCTAGGCATAAGCAAACCACTGCTGTACCTACTGTGTAACATGCTTACCGGTAGACGGTTCGTAGTCAAGAATTGCAACGTGACCTCCACAGGTATTTTTGAGGTAAAAAATGGCCTCCAACAGGGTGCCGTTAATTCGCCGATCCTGTTCAACATTTACTTGAGCGATCTGATAAGTTCTCTTCCTCATGCAATTGCGTACGCCGATGGCAGAGATCAGGCAAAAAGATCGAGGAAATCACTACCCTCACGCAGGGTGACTTCGATTCATTCATGAGAAGTTGCGATGGCTGGAAGTTGAATATCAACTTCCGGAAGTCGGAAACCATTCTGTTCAGGACGCCGTTGTATAAGGCCTCGGCGGATCAGAAAAAGAATTGGCGAAAGTTCTCAATCGTTGGAAGACACGGGGAACCTCTGGCGCAAAGGACCGTAGTCAGATACCTGGGGATCTGGCTAGATCAGTATCTATATTTCAACAAACATGTAGATGCTGCTCTGGCCAGAGCCCGAGGCGCTTTTGCCCTTACAAAGAGACTGTTTTACAACAGCCAACTCGATGCAAGGGTGAAGGTCATCTGCTACATGGCGCTCATCCGGCCAATGCTCACCTATGGCTGTCCCGTGTGGTTCAACGTGAGTGCAAGCTTGATGAAAAAGATTCGGTTGTTCGAGAGGGCTTTAGGGCTCTTAGGGCTTGCCTTCGTTTTTATCGAACTCCGGAGTCCCGGTACATAAAATTCTATTCCAATGAGGTCTTATACAACAGGGAAACCTGATAAGAGTGGACAATTTCCTGTTGAAGTTGATTCGAGGTCACACTGCTAGAGCGATGATCTCGGTCAATAACTTGATCTCGGGGGCTTACTACCCCAATCCATTATACCACGAAAGGGTATGTCACAACGGCTTCGTCCCCCCAGAAGCATTTTTCCATCTAGATCAGCACAGTCTGATACAAAACGTAAATGCGGTGCCGCTCATCTACCACGTCGCCAGATCAACTGTGGATGGGCGACTCAACCACGACCGTTCCGTCGCACAACGAGCTGAGGAGGGTCTCCTCCGGTTCAGTACGGCGGTATCCAGGCGGGACATTCGAGAAGTTGCAATGCAGCACCAAAAGTTCTGGTGGCTGGGAAGCGAGGGCACTCCCTCCTCGAATCCCTTAGACCCCGGTTAGAAAGGTTTTAGTTCAGACCTCCGCATGGGGAGCAGTCGGTTTCATGTCTTGCAGTGTATTGAATGTAAATATTCATATTTATTAGCTGCAACCTATGGCCGACGTACTTAGAATAGGGTAGTATATTTTAAGGTAGAGTAAGGTGTAAATAAATAAAAAAAAAAGAATGTATATGTGTATACATGACGATACATGTATACATTGTGTATAATAAGGATATATGCATATAAACATGTGCATATGGGTATATACATGTGTATATGCATATATACGTAGGTTAGCTTAAGTAAGTTATTAAGTTTATTTAAGGTAGAATGTAAGTTAGCTTGTAAGTTTTTATAAAAACCGTCCAGTAGTTAAGTTTTCAATTTTTTCTCAACAGTAATGTGTTCCTTTTAAATTTCCATTTATATTTTATTCGTTAGGTTAGGTCGAAAGACATAGATTAAGATTAAGTTTAGCTTAGAGTGCCCGCCTAGGGCCAGTAAGTTAGAAAAAAAAAGCATTGTTCGTCTAACTAGTTTTAAGCATTTTTGTCTAGTATGTAAGTCTATTATGAATTAAATAATAAAAATGAATTCAAAAAAAAAAGACATGACCGCCGAACTGTAAAAGTCCATGGATGTAGCTGAGCTTAACATGTAGGTGGATCTGTTTTGGATCATGCATGTGGATGCGTTAGGCATGGCCGCCGAACTGTAAAAGTCCACGGATGTGGCTGAGTTTAACCTGTGGGCGTATCTGTAAAGTTTAATGCATGTGACTGCCTTATGATTGACCGGCGAACTGGAAAAGTCCACGGATGTGGCTGAGTTCAATTTGTGGGCGTGTCTGTATAGTTTAATGCATGTGGCTGCGTTAATCATGGCCGCCGAACTGTAAAAGTCCATAGATGTAGCTGAGCTTAACCTATGGGCGTATCTGTAAATTTTAATGCATGTGGCTGCCTTATGCATGGCCGCCGAACTGTAAAAGGGCACGGATTTGGTTGAATTCAACATATGGGCGTATCTGTTTTGGTTCATGCATGTGACTGCCTTATGAATGGCCGCCGAACTGTAAAAGTCCACGGATGTAGCTGAGTTCAATATGTGGGCGTGTCTGTATAGTTTAATGAATGTGGCTGCGTTAAGCATGGCCGCCGAACTGTAAAAGTCCATAGATGTAGCTGAGCTTAACCTATGGGCGTATCTGTAAATTTTAATGCATGTGACTGCCTTATGAATGACCGGCGAACTGGAAAAGTCCACGGATGTGGCTGAGTTCAATTTGTGAGCGTGTCTGTATAGTTTAATGCATGTGGCTGCGTTAATCATGGCCGCCGAACTGTAAAAGTCCATAGATGTAGCTGAGCTTAACCTATGGGCGTATCTGTAAATTTTAATGCATGTGGCTGCCTTATGCATGGCCGCCGAACTGTAAAAGTCCATAGATGTGGCTGAGTTTAACCTATGGGCGGATCTGTAAAGTTTAATGCATGTGGCTGCCTTATGCATGGCCGCCGAACTGTAAAAGGGCACGGATTTGGTTGAATTCAACATATGGGCGTATCTGTTTTGGTTCATGCATGTGACTGCCTTATGAATGGCCGCCGAACTGTAAAAGTCCACGGATGTGGCTGAGTTCAATATGTGGGCGTGTCTGTATAGTTTAATGCATGTGGCTGCGTTAAGCATGGCCGCCGAACTGTAAAAGTCCATAGATGTAGCTGAGCTTAACCTATGGGCGTATCTGTAAATTTTAATGCATGTGACTGCCTTATGAATGACCGGCGAACTGGAAAAGTCCACGGATGTGGCTGAGTTCAATTTGTGGGCGTGTCTGTATAGTTTAATGCATGTGGCTGCGTTAATCATGGCCGCCGAACTGTAAAAGTTTATAGATGTAGCTGAGCTTAACCTATGGGCGTATCTGTAAATTTTAATGCATGTGGCTGCCTTATGCATGGCCGCCGAACTGTAAAAGTCCATAGATGTGGCTGAGTTTAACCTATGGGCGGATCTGTAAAGTTTAATGCATGTGGCTGCCTTATGCATGACCGCCGAACTGTAAAAGGGCACGGATTTGGTTGAATTCAACATATGGGCGTATCTGTTTTGGTTCATGCATGTGACTGCCTTATGAATGGCCGTCGAACTGTAAAAGTCCACGGATGTCGCTGAGTTCAATATGTGGGCGTGTCTGTATAGTTTAATGCATGTGGCTGCGTTAAGCATGGCCGCCGAACTGTAAAAGTCCATAGATGTAGCTGAGCTTAACCTATGGGCGTATCTGTAAATTTTAATGCATGTGACTGCCTTATGAATGACCGGCGAACTGGAAAAGTCCACGGATGTGGATGAGTTCAATTTGTGGGCGTGTCTGTATAGTTTAATGCATGTGGCTGCGTTAATCATGGCCGCCGAACTGTAAAAGTCCATAGATGTAGCTGAGCTTAACCTATGGGCGTATCTGTAAATTTTAATGCATGTGACTGCCTTATGAATGACCGGCGAACTGTAAAAGTCCACGGATGTGGCTGAGTTCAATATGTGGGCGTGTCTGTATAGTTAAATGCATGTGGCTGCGTTAAGCATGGCCGCCGAATTGTAAAAGTCCACGGATATGGCTGAGTTCAACATGTGGGCGTATCTGTATAGTTTAATGCATGTGGCTGCGTTAAGCATGACCGCCGTACTATGTAGCTTCATCCGTATGGCTGAGTTACACAAGGCCGCTAGCGGTACTGGGTGCAATATATTTTCCCGTAACGATGTTCGGGGTTGGGAAACTTTGTTGTTGATGGAAGCTCCACCATGTGGTGTGAATGAGGGGGCGGACAATGGACGTCGAGTTGATATTTCTTGAGATCGTTCCGATCTTGAACTGTTGTCGGGTTGGATATTTATTTGTTTTTTGTCGACTGTTTGGTTCTGGAGTCTCGGCTGAAGATGTAAGTTGTGGTGTGCATGGCCTCTTGAATCATAGTAGAACATGCATGCCTTGGCGGACTTTCGGTGAAATCTATAGACACTTGTACACATGACTTGAAGCGACATGATTTAATCTATTTGAGTATCGGCAATCTCTGCCAATGGGTGCCACGAATCGCTTAAAATATTTTTTTTTTAGGACTGACTTGATGGTTGTCGTCGGGTGGTACTTAATTTTCTTGTACTCGAGTGTCAGCCCCTACTGGTCCGTAGATATGTCTGTATTTTGGTCCTACTATCCCATTACAGATTAAGGTTCGGTGCCACAATGGTCAAGCAGCAGCTCACAAATGACACAATGAAGTCCAGACCAGGCAACAAGCCGATTTATGTCGGGCTACGCATTCCAATGTCTCGGATTCGATTAATATACGTAAGAGCACATCACAAAACGTGCGCAGAAGTCATCGGTAGGCCTAACACGGCCCGTTTGGCAGTCGGGAGATGATGAGAAAAAACGGCTGAAAATCGACCTCGAGGCATAGGAAAAATTTTATGAAAAAATTTCGACCTCGCGCTACGCAGTCCAAAGTCTCGGATTCGATTAATATACGTAAGAGCACATCACAAAACGTGCGCAGAAGTCATCGGTAGGCCTAACACGGCCGGTTTGGCAGTCGGGAGATGATGTGGAAAAACGGCCGAAAATCGACCTCGAGGCATAGGAAAAATTGTATGAAAAAATTTCGACCTCGGGCTACGCAGTCCAAGGTCTCGGATTCGATTAATATACGTAAGAGCACATCACAAAACGTGCGCAGAAGTCATCGGTAGGCCTAACACGGCCGGTTTGGCAGTCGGGAGATGATGAGGAAAAACGGCCGAAAATCGACCTCGAGGCATAGGAAAAATTTTATGAAAAAATTTCGACCTCGCGGTACGCAGTCCAAAGTCTCGGATTCGATTAATATACGTAAGAGCACATCACAAAACGTGCGCAGAAGTCATCGGTAGGCCTAACACGGCCGGTTTGGCAGTCGGGAGATGATGAGGAAAAACGGCCGAAAATCGACCTCGAGGCATAGGAAAAATTTTATGAAAAAATTTCGACCTCGGGCTACGCAGTCCAAAGTCTCGGATTCGATTAATATACGTAAGAGAACATCACAAAACGTACGCAGAAGTCATCGGTAGGCCTAACACGGCCGGTTTGGCAGTCGGGAGATGATGTGGAAAAACGGCCGAAAATCGACCTCGAGGCATAGGAAAAATTTTATGAAAAAATTTCGACCTCGCGCTACGCAGTCCAAAGTCTCGGATTCGATTAATATACGTAAGAGAAGAGCACATCACAAAACGTGCGCAGAAGTCATTGGTAGGCCTAACACGGCCGGTTTGGCAGTCGGGAGATGATGTGGAAAAACGGCCGAAAATCGACCTCGAGGCATAGGAAAAATTTTATGAAAAAATTTCGACCTCGCGCTACGCAGTCCAAAGTCTCGGATTCGATTAATATACGTAAGAGCACATCACAAAACGTGCGCAGAAGTCATCGGTAGGCCTAACACGGCCGGTTTGGCAGTCGGGAGATGATGAGGAAAAACGGCCGAAAATCGACCTCGAGGCATAGGAAAAATTTTATGAAAAAATTTCGACCTCGCGCTACGCAGTCCAAAGTCTCGGATTCGATTAATATACGTAAGAGCACATCACAAAACGTGCGCAGAAGTCATCGGTAGGCCTAACACGGCCGGTTTGGCAGTCGGGAGATGATGAGGAAAAACGGCCGAAAATCGACCTCGAGGCATAGGAAAAATTTTATGAAAAAATTTCGACCTCGGGCTACGCAGTCCAAGGTCTCGGATTCGATTAATATATGTAAGAGCACATCACAAAACGTGCGCAGAAGTCATCGGTAGGCCTAACACGGCCGGTTTGGCAGTCGGGAGATGATGAGGAAAAACGGCCGAAAATCGACTTCGAGGCATAGGAAAAATTTTATGAAAAAATTTCGACCTCGCGCTACGCAGTCCAAAGTCTCGGATTCGATTAATATACGTAAGAGCACATCACAAAACGTGCGCAGAAGTCATCGGTAGGCCTAACACGGCCGGTTTGGCAGTCGGGAGATGATGTGGAAAAACGGCCGAAAATCGACCTCGAGGCATAGGAAAAATTTTATGAAAAAATTTCGACCTCGCGCTACGCAGTCCAAAGTCTCGGATTCGATTAATATACGTAAGAGAAGAGCACATCACAAAACGTGCGCAGAAGTCATTGGTAGGCCTAACACGGCCGGTTTGGCAGTCGGGAGATGATGTGGAAAAACGGCCGAAAATCGACCTCGAGGCATAGGAAAAATTTTATGAAAAAATTTCGACCTCGCGCTACGCAGTCCAAAGTCTCGGATTCGATTAATATACGTAAGAGCACATCACAAAACGTGCGCAGAAGTCATCGGTAGGCCTAACACGGCCGGTTTGGCAGTCGGGAGATGATGAGGAAAAACGGCCGAAAATCGACCTCGAGGCATAGGAAAAATTTTATGAAAAAATTTCGACCTCGCGCTACGCAGTCCAAAGTCTCGGATTCGATTAATATACGTAAGAGCACATCACAAAACGTGCGCAGAAGTCATCGGTAGGCCTAACACGGCCGGTTTGGCAGTCGGGAGATGATGAGGAAAAACGGCCAAAAATCGACCTCGAGGCATAGGAAAAATTTTATGAAAAAATTTCGACCTCGCGCTACGCAGTCCAAAGTCTCGGATTCGATTAATATACGTAAGAGCACATCACAAAACGTGCGCAGAAGTCATCGGTAGGCCTAACACGGCCGGTTTGGCAGTCGGGAGATGATGTGGAAAAACGGCCGAAAATCGACCTCGAGGCATAGGAAAAATTTTATGAAAAAATTTCGACCTCGCGCTACGCAGTCCAAGGTCTCGGATTCGATTAATATACGTAAGAGCACATCATAAAACGTGCGCAGAAGTCATCGGTAGGCCTAACACGGCCGGTTTGGCAGTCGGGAGATGATGATGAAAAACGGCCGAAAATCGACCTCGAGGCATAGGAAAAATTTTATGAAAAAATTTCGACCTCGGGCTACGCAGTCCAAAGTCTCGGATTCGATTAATATACGTAAGAGCACACCACAAAACGTGCGCAGAAGTCATCGGTAGGCCTAACACGGCCGGTTTGGCAGTCGGGAGATGATGAGGAAAAACGGCCGAAAATCGACCTCGAGGCATAGGAAAAATTTTATGAAAAAATTTCGACCTCGCGCTACGCAGTCCAAAGTCTCGGATTCGATTAATATACGTAAGAGCACATCATAAAACGTGCGCAGAAGTCATCGGTAGGCCTAACACGGCCGGTTTGGCAGTCGGGAGATGATGAGGAAAAACGGCCGAAAATCGACCTCGAGGCATAGGAAAAATTTTATGAAAAAATTTCGACCTCGCGCTACCCAGTCCAAAGTCTCGGATTCGATTAATATACGTAAGAGCACATCACAAAACGTGCGCAGAAGTCATCGGTAGGCCTAACACGGCCGGTTTGGCAGTCGGGAGATGATGAGGAAAAACGGCCGAAAATCGACCTCGAGGCATAGGAAAAATTTTATGAAAAAATTTCGACCTCGCGCTACGCAGTCCAAAGTCTCGGATTCGATTAATACACGTAAGAGCACATCACAAAACGTGCGCAGAAGTCATCGGTAGGCCTAACACGGCCGGTTTGGCAGTCGGGAGATGATGAGGAAAAACGGCCGAAAATCGACCTCGAGGCATAGGAAAAATTTTATGAAAAAATTTCGACCTCGCGCTACGCAGTCCAAAGTCTCGGATTCGATTAATATACGTAAGAGCACATCATAAAACGTGCGCAGAAGTCATCGGTAGGCCTAACACGGCCGGTTTGGCAGTCGGGAGATGATGAGGAAAAACGGCCGAAAATCGACCTCGAGGCATAGGAAAAATGTTATGAAAAAATTTCGACCTCGCGCTACGCAGTCCAAAGTCTCGGATTCGATTAATATACGTAAGAGCACATCATAAAACGTGCGCAGAAGTCATCGGTAGGCCTAACACGGCCGGTTTGGCAGTCGGGAGATGATGAGGAAAAACGGCCGAAAATCGACCTCGAGGCATAGGAAAAATTTTATGAAAAAATTTCGACCTCGCGCTACGCAGTCCAAAGTCTCGGATTCGATTAATATACGTAAGAGCACATCACAAAACGTGCGCAGAAGTCATCGGTAGGCCTAACACGGCCGGTTTGGCAGTCGGGAGATGATGTGGAAAAACGGCCGAAAATCGACCTCGAGGCATAGGAAAAATTTTATGAAAAAATTTCGACCTCGCGCTACGCAGTCCAAAGTCTCGGATTCGATTAATATACGTAAGAGCACATCATAAAACGTGCGCAGAAGTCATCGGTAGGCCTAACACGGCCGGTTTGGCAGTCGGGAGATGATGAGGAAAAACGGCCGAAAATCGACCTCGAGGCATAGGAAAAATTTTATGAAAAAATTTCGACCTCGGGCTACGCAGTCCAAAGTCTCGGATTCGATTAATATACGTAAGAGCACACCACAAAACGTGCGCAGAAGTCATCGGTAGGCCTAACACGGCCGGTTTGGCAGTCGGGAGATGATGAGGAAAAACGGCCGAAAATCGACCTCGAGGCATAGGAAAAATTTTATGAAAAAATTTCGACCTCGCGCTACGCAGTCCAAAGTCTCGGATTCGATTAATATACGTAAGAGCACATCACAAAACGTGCGCAGAAGTCATCGGTAGGCCTAACACGGCCGGTTTGGCAGTCGGGAGATGATGTGGAAAAACGGCCGAAAATCGACCTCGAGGCATAGGAAAAATTTTATGAAAAAATTTCGACCTCGCGCTACGCAGTCCAAAGTCTCGGATTCGATTAATATACGTAAGAGCACATCACAAAACGTGCGCAGAAGTCATCGGTAGGCCTAACACGGCCGGTTTGGCAGTCGGGAGATGATGTGGAAAAACGGCCGAAAATCGACCTCGAGGCATAGGAAAAATTTTATGAAAAAATTTCGACCTCGCGCTACGCAGTCCAAAGTCTCGGATTCGATTAATATACGTAAGAGCACATCATAAAACGTGCGCAGAAGTCATCGGTAGGCCTAACACGGCCGGTTTGGCAGTCGGGAGATGATGAGGAAAAACGGCCGAAAATCGACCTCGAGGAATAGGAAAAATTTTATGAAAAAATTTCGACCTCGCGCTACGCAGTCCAAAGTCTCGGATTCGATTAATATACGTAAGAGCACATCACAAAACGTGCGCAGAAGTCATCGGTAGGCCTTACACGGCCGGTTTGGCAGTCGGGAGATGATGTGGAAAAACGGCCGAAAATCGACCTCGAGGCATAGGAAAAATTTTATGAAAAAATTTCGACCTCGCGCTACGCAGTCCAAAGTCTCGGATTCGATTAATATACGTAAGAGCACATCATAAAACGTGCGCAGAAGTCATCGGTAGGCCTAACACGGCCGGTTTGGCAGTCGGGAGATGATGAGGAAAAACGGCCGAAAATCGACCTCGAGGCATAGGAAAAATTTTATGAAAAAATTTCGACCTCGCGCTACGCAGTCCAAGGTCTCGGATTCGATTAATATACGTAAGAGCACATCACAAAACGTGCGCAGAAGTCATCGGTAGGCCTAACACGGCCGGTTTGGCAGTCGGGAGATGATGTGGAAAAACGGCTGAAAATCGACCTCGAGGCATAGGAAAAATTTTATGAAAAAATTTCGACCTCGCGCTACGCAGTCCAAAGTCTCAGATTCGATTAATATACGTAAGAGCACATCATAAAACGTGCGCAGAAGTCATCGGTAGGCCTAAAAAGGCCGGTTTGGCAGTCGGGAGATGATGAGGAAAAACGGCCGAAAATCGACCTCGAGGCATAGGAAAAATTTTATGAAAAAATTTCGACCTCGCGCTACGCAGTCCAAAGTCTCGGATTCGATTAATATACGTAAGAGCACATCACAAAACGTGCGCAGAAGTCATCGGTAGGCCTAACACGGCCGGTTTGGCAGTCGGGAGATGATGATGAAAAACGGCCGAAAGTCGACCTCGAGGCATAGGAAAAATTTTATGAAAAAATTTCGACCTCGCGCTACGCAGTCCAAAGTCTCGGATTCGATTAATATACGTAAGAGCACATCACAAAACGTGCGCAGAAGTCATCGGTAGGCCTAACACGGCCGGTTTGGCAGTCGGGAGATGATGTGGAAAAACGGCCGAAAATCGACCTCGAGGCATAGGAAAAATTTTATGAAAAAATTTCGACCTCGCGCTACGCAGTCCAAAGTCTCGGATTCGATTAATATACGTAAGAGCACATAATAAAACGTGCGCAGAAGTCATCGGTAGGCCTAGCACGGCCGGTTTGGCAGTCGGGAGATGATGAGGAAAAACGGCCGAAAATCGACCTCGAGGCATAGGAAAAATTTTATGAAAAAATTTCGACCTCGCGCTACGCAGTCCAAAGTCTCGGATTCGATTAATATACGTAAGAGCACATCACAAAACGTGCGCAGAAGTCATCGGTAGGCCTAACACGGCCGGTTTGGCAGTCGGGAGATGATGTGGAAAAACGGCCGAAAATCGACCTCGAGGCATAGGAAAAATTTTATGAAAAAATTTCGACCTCGCGCTACGCAGTCCAAAGTCTCAGATTCGATTAATATACGTAAGAGCACATCATAAAACGTGCGCAGAAGTCATCGGTAGGCCTAAAAAGGCCGGTTTGGCAGTCGGGAGATGATGAGGAAAAACGGCCGAAAATCGACCTCGAGGCATAGGAAAAATTTTATGAAAAAATTTCGACCTCGCGCTACGCAGTCCAAAGTCTCGGATTCGATTAATATACGTAAGAGCACATCACAAAACGTGCGCAGAAGTCATCGGTAGGCCTAACACGGCCGGTTTGGCAGTCGGGAGATGATGTGGAAAAACGGCCGAAAATCGACCTCGAGGCATAGGAAAAATTTTATGAAAAAATTTCGACCTCGCGCTACGCAGTCCAAAGTCTCGGATTCGATTAATATACGTAAGAGCACATAATAAAACGTGCGCAGAAGTCATCGGTAGGCCTAGCACGGCCGGTTTGGCAGTCGGGAGATGATGAGGAAAAACGGCCGAAAATCGACCTCGAGGCATAGGAAAAATTTTATGAAAAAATTTCCACCTCGCGCTACGCAGTCCAAAGTCTCGGATTCGATTAATATACGTAAGAGCACATCACAAAACGTGCGCAGAAGTCATCGGTAGGCCTAACACGGCCGGTTTGGCAGTCGGGAGATGATGTGGAAAAACGGCCGAAAATCGACCTCGAGGCATAGGAAAAATTTTATGAAAAAATTTCGACCTCGCGCTACGCAGTCCAAAGTCTCGGATTCGATTAATATACGTAAGAGCACATCACAAAACGTGCGCAGAAGTCATCGGTAGGCCTAACACGGCCGGTTTGGCAGTCGGGAGATGATGTGGAAAAACGGCCGAAAATCGACCTCGAGGCATAGGAAAAATTTTATGAAAAAATTTCGACCTCGCGCTACGCAGTCCAAAGTCTCGGATTCGATTAATATACGTAAGAGCACATCACAAAACGTGCGCAGAAGTCATCGGTAGGCCTAACACGGCCGGTTTGGCAGTCTGGAGATGATGTGGAAAAACGGCCGAAAATCGACCTCGAGGCATAGGAAAAATTTTATGAAAAAATTTCGACCTCGCGCTACGCAGTCCAAAGTCTCGGATCCGATTAATATACGTAAGAGCACATCATAAAACGTGCGCAGAAGTCATCGGTAGGCCTAACACGGCCGGTTTGGCAGTCGGGAGATGATGAGGAAAAACGGCCGAAATCGACCTCGAGGCATAGGAAAAATTTTATGAAAAAATTTCGACCTCGCGCTACGCAGTCCAAAGTCTCGGATTCGATTAATATACGTAAGAGCACATCATAAAACGTGCGCAGAAGTCATCGGTAGGCCTAACACGGCCGGTTTGGCAGTCGGGAGATGATGAGGAAAAACGGCCGAAAATCGACCTCGAGGCATAGGAAAAATTTTATGAAAAAATTTCGACCTCGCGCTACGCAGTCCAAAGTCTCGGATTCGATTAATATACGTAAGAGCACATCATAAAACGTGCGCAGAAGTCATCGGTAGGCCTAACACGGCCGGTTTGGCAGTCGGGAGATGATGAGGAAAAACGGCCGAAAATCGACCTCGAGGCATAGGAAAAATTTTATGAAAAAATTTCGACCTCGCGCTACGCAGTCCAAAGTCTCGGATTCGATTAATATACGTAAGAGCACATCACAAAACGTGCGCAGAAGTCATCGGTAGGCCTAACACGGCCGGTTTGGCAGTCGGGAGATGATGTGGAAAAACGGCCGAAAATCGACCTCGAGGCATAGGAAAAATTTTATGAAAAAATTTCGACCTCGCGCTACGCAGTCCAAAGTCTCGGATTCGATTAATATACGTAAGAGCACATCATAAAACGTGCGCAGAAGTCATCGGTAGGCCTAACACGGCCGGTTTGGCAGTCGGGAGATGATGAGGAAAAACGGCCGAAAATCGACCTCGAGGCATAGGAAAAATTTTATGAAAAAATTTCGACCTCGCGCTACGCAGTCCAAAGTCTCGGATTCGATTAATATACGTAAGAGCACATCACAAAACGTGCGCAGAAGTCATCGGTAGGCCTAACACGGCCGGTTTGGCAGTCGGGAGATGATGTGGAAAAACGGCCGAAAATCGACCTCGAGGCATAGGAAAAATTTTATGAAAAAATTTCGACCTCGCGCTACGCAGTCCAAAGTCTCGGATTCGATTAATATACGTAAGAGCACATCATAAAACGTGCGCAGAAGTCATCGGTAGGCCTAACACGGCCGGTTTGGCAGTCGGGAGATGATGAGGAAAAACGGCCGAAAATCGACCTCGAGGCATAGGAAAAATTTTATGAAAAAATTTCAACCTCGCGCTACGCAGTCCAAAGTCTCGGATTCGATTAATATACGTAAGAGCACATCACAAAACGTGCGCAGAAGTCATCGGTAGGCCTAACACGGCCGGTTTGGCAGTCGGGAGATGATGAGGAAAAACGGCCGAAAATCGACCTCGAGGCATAGGAAAAATTTTATGAAAAAATTTCGACCTCGCGCTACGCAGTCCAAAGTCTCGGATTCGATTAATATACGTAAGAGCACATCACAAAACGTGCGCAGAAGTCATCGGTAGGCCTAACACGGCCGGTTTGGCAGTCGGGAGATGATGTGGAAAAACGGCCGAAAATCGACCTCGAGGCATAGGAAAAATTTTATGAAAAAATTTCGACCTCGCGCTACGCAGTCCAAAGTCTCGGATTCGATTAATATACGTAAGAGCACATCACAAAACGTGCGCAGAAGTCATCGGTAGGCCTAACACGGCCGGTTTGGCAGTCGGGAGATGATGTGGAAAAACGGCCGAAAATCGACCTCGAGGCATAGGAAAAATTTTATGAAAAAATTTCGACCTCGCGCTACGCAGTCCAAAGTCTCGGATTCGATTAATATACGTAAGAGCACATCATAAAACGTGCGCAGAAGTCATCGGTAGGCCTAACACGGCCGGTTTGGCAGTCGGGAGATGATGAGGAAAAACGGCCGAAAATCGACCTCGAGGCATAGGAAAAATTTTATGAAAAAATTTCGACCTCGCGCTACGCAGTCCAAAGTCTCGGATTCGATTAATATACGTAAGAGCACATCATAAAACGTGCGCAGAAGTCATCGGTAGGCCTAACACGGCCGGTTTGGCAGTCGGGAGATGATGAGGAAAAACGGCCGAAAATCGACCTCGAGGCATAGGAAAAATTTTATGAAAAAATTTCGACCTCGCGCTACGCAGTCCAAAGTCTCGAATTCGATTAATATACGTAAGAGCACATCACAAAACGTGCGCAGAAGTCATCGGTAGGCCTAACACGGCCGGTTTGGCAGTCGGGAGATGATGAGGAAAAACGGCCGAAAATCGACCTCGAGGCATAGGAAAAATTTTATGAAAAAATTTCGACCTCGCGCTACGCAGTCCAAAGTCTCGGATTCGATTAATATACGTAAGAGCACATCACAAAACGTGCGCAGAAGTCATCGGTAGGCCTAACACGGCCGGTTTGGCAGTCGGGAGATGATGTGGAAAAACGGCCGAAAATCGACCTCGAGGCATAGGAAAAATTTTATGAAAAAATTTCGACCTCGCGCTACGCAGTCCAAAGTCTCGGATTCGATTAATATACGTAAGAGCACATCACAAAACGTGCGCAGAAGTCATCGGTAGGCTTAACACGGCCGGTTTGGCAGTCGGGAGATGATGTGGAAAAACGGCCGAAAATCGACCTCGAGGCATAGGAAAAATTTTATGAAAAAATTTCGACCTCGCGCTACGCAGTCCAAAGTCTCGGATTCGATTAATATACGTAAGAGCACATCACAAAACGTGCGCAGAAGTCATCGGTAGGCCTAACACGGCCGGTTTGGCAGTCGGGAGATGATGTGGAAAAACGGCCGAAAATCGACCTCGAGGCATAGGAAAAATTTTATGAAAAAATTTCGACCTCGCGCTACGCAGTCCAAAGTCTCGGATTCGATTAATATACGTAAGAGCACATCATAAAACGTGCGCAGAAGTCATCGGTAGGCCTAACACGGCCGGTTTGGTAGTCGGGAGATGATGAGGAAAAACGGCCGAAAATCGACCTCGAGGCATAGGAAAAATTTTATGAAAAAATTTCGACCTCGCGCTACGCAGTCCAAAGTCTCGGATTCGATTAATATACGTAAGAGCACATCACAAAACGTGCGCAGAAGTCATCGGTAGGCCTAACACGGCCGGTTTGGCAGTCGGGAGATGATGTGGAAAAACGGCCGAAAATCGACCTCGAGGCATAGGAAAAATTTTATGAAAAAATTTCGACCTCGCGCTACGCAGTCCAAAGTCTCGGATTCGATTAATATACGTAAGAGCACATCATAAAACGTGCGCAGAAGTCATCGGTAGGCCTAACACGGCCGGTTTGGCAGTCGGGAGATGATGAGGAAAAACGGCTCGAGGCATAGGAAAAATTTTATGAAAAAATTTCGACCTCGCGCTACGCAGTCCAAAGTCTCGGATTCGATTAATATACGTAAGAGCACATCATAAAACGTGCGCAGAAGTCATCGGTAGGCCTAACACGGCCGGTTTGGTAGTCGGGAGATGATGAGGAAAAACGGCCGAAAATCGACCTCGAGGCATAGGAAAAATTTTATGAAAAAATTTCGACCTCGCGCTACGCAGTCCAAAGTCTCGGATTCGATTAATATACGTAAGAGCACATCATAAAACGTGCGCAGAAGTCATCGGTAGGCCTAACACGGCCGGTTTGGCAGTCGGGAGATGATGAGGAAAAACGGCCGAAAATCGACCTCGAGGCATAGGAAAAATTTTATGAAAAAATTTCGACCTCGCGCTACGCAGTCCAAAGTCTCGGATTCGATTAATATACGTAAGAGCACATCACAAAACGTGCGCAGAAGTCATCGGTAGGCCTAACACGGCCGGTTTGGCAGTCGGGAGATGATGTGGAAAAACGGCCGAAAATCGACCTCGAGGCATAGGAAAAATTTTATGAAAAAATTTCGACCTCGCGCTACGCAGTCCAAAGTCTCGGATTCGATTAATATACGTAAGAGCACATCATAAAACGTGCGCAGAAGTCATCGGTAGGCCTAACACGGCCGGTTTGGCAGTCGGGAGATGATGAGGAAAAACGGCCGAAAATCGACCTCGAGGAATAGGAAAAATTTTATGAAAAAATTTCGACCTCGCGCTACGCAGTCCAAAGTCTCGGATTCGATTAATATACGTAAGAGCACATCACAAAACGTGCGCAGAAGTCATCGGTAGGCCTACCACGGCCGGTTTGGCAGTCGGGAGATGATGTGGAAAAACGGCCGAAAATCGACCTCGAGGCATAGGAAAAATTTTATGAAAAAATTTCGACCTCGCGCTACGCAGTCCAAAGTCTCGGATTCGATTAATATACGTAAGAGCACATCACAAAACGTGCGCAGAAGTCATCGGTAGGCCCAACACGGCCGGTTTGGCAGTCGGGAGATGATGAGGAAAAACGGCCGAAAATCGACCTCGAGGCATAGGAAAAATTTTATGAAAAAATTTCGACCTCGCGCTACGCAGTCCAAAGTCTCGGATTCGATTAATATACGTAAGAGCACATCACAAAACATGCGCAGAAGTCATCGGTAGGCCTAACACGGCCGGTTTGGCAGTCGGGAGATGATGAGGAAAAACGGCCGAAAATCGACCTCGAGGCATAGGAAAAATTTTATGAAAAAATTTCGACCTCGCGCTACGCAGTCCAAAGTCTCGGATTCGATTAATATACGTAAGAGCACATCACAAAACGTGCGCAGAAGTCATCGGTAGGCCTAACACGGCCGGTTTGGCAGTCGGGAGATGATGTGGAAAAACGGCCGAAAATCGACCTCGAGGCATAGGAAAAATTTTATGAAAAAATTTCGACCTCGCGCTACGCAGTCCAAAGTCTCGGATTCGATTAATATACGTAAGAGCACATCATAAAACGTGCGCAGAAGTCATCGGTAGGCCTAACACTGCCGGTTTGGCAGTCGGGAGATGATGAGGAAAAACGGCCGAAAATCGACCTCGAGGAATAGGAAAAATTTTATGAAAAAATTTCGACCTCGCGCTACGCAGTCCAAAGTCTCGGATTCGATTAATATACGTAAGAGCACATCATAAAACGTGCGCAGAAGTCATCGGTAGGCCTAACACGGCCGGTTTGGCAGTCGGGAGATGATGAGGAAAAACGGCCAAAAATCGACCTCGAGGCATAGGAAAAATTTTATGAAAAAATTTCGACCTCGCGCTACGCAGTCCAAAGTCTCGGATTCGATTAATATACGTAAGAGCACATCACAAAACGTGCGCAGAAGTCATCGGTAGGCCTAACACGGCCGGTTTGGCAGTCGGGAGATGATGTGGAAAAACGGCCGAAAATCGACCTCGAGGCATAGGAAAAATTTTATGAAAAAATTTCGACCTCGCGCTACGCAGTCCAAAGTCTCGGATTCGATTAAGATACGTAAGAGCACATCATAAAACGTGCGCAGAAGTCATCGGTAGGCCTAACACGGCCGGTTTGGCAGTCGGGAGATGATGAGGAAAAACGGCCGAAAATCGACCTCGAGGAATAGGAAAAATTTTATGAAAAAATTTCGACCTCGCGCTACGCAGTCCAAAGTCTCGGATTCAATTAATATACGTAAGAGCACATCACAAAACGTGCGCAGAAGTCATCGGTAGGCCTAACACGGCCGGTTTGGCAGTCGGGAGATGATGTGGAAAAACTGCCGAAAATCGACCTCGAGGCATAGGAAAAATTTTATGAAAAAATTTCGACCTCGCGCTACGCAGTCCAAAGTCTCGGATTCGATTAATATACGTAAGAGCACATCACAAAACGTGCGCAGAAGTCATCGGTAGGCCTAACACGGCCGGTTTGGCAGTCGGGAGATGATGTGGAAAAACGGCCGAAAATCGACCTCGAGGCATAGGAAAAATTTTATGAAAAAATTTCGACCTCGCGCTACGCAGTCCAAAGTCTCGGATTCGATTAATATACGTAAGACCACATCATAAAACGTGCGCAGAAGTCATCGGTAGGCCTAACACGGCCGGTTTGGCAGTCGGGAGATGATGAGGAAAAACGGCCGAAAATCGACCTCGAGGCATAGGAAAAATTTTATGAAAAAATTTCGACCTCGCGCTACGCAGTCCAAAGTCTCGGATTCGATTAATATACGTAAGAGCACATCACAAAACGTGCGCAGAAGTCATCGGTAGGCCTAACACGGCCGGTTTGGCAGTCGGGAGATGATGAGGAAAAACGGCCGAAAATCGACCTCGAGGCATAGGAAAAATTTTATGAAAAAATTTCGACCTCGCGCTACGCAGTCCAAAGTCTCGGATTCGATTAATATACGTAAGAGCACATCATAAAACGTGCGCAGAAGTCATCGGTAGGCCTAACACGGCCGGTTTGGCAGTCGGGAGATGATGAGGAAAAACGGCCGAAAATCGACCTCGAGGCATAGGAAAAATTTTATGAAAAAATTTCCACCTCGCGCTACGCAGTCCAAAGTCTCGGATTCGATTAATATACGTAAGAGCACATCATAAAACGTGCGCAGAAGTCATCGGTAGGCCTAACACGGCCGGTTTGGCAGTCGGGAGATGATGAGGAAAAACGGCCGAAAATCGACCTCGAGGCATAGGAAAAATTTTATGAAAAAATTTCGACCTCGCGCTACGCAGTCCAAAGTCTCGGATTCGATTAATATACGTAAGAGCACATCACAAAACGTGCGCAGAAGTCATCGGTAGGCCTAACACGGCCGGTTTGGCAGTCGGGAGATGATGAGGAAAAACGGCCGAAAATCGACCTCGAGGCATAGGAAAAATTTTATGAAAAAATTTCGACCTCGCGCTACGCAGTCCAAAGTCTCGGATTCGATTAATATACGTAAGAGCACATCATAAAACGTGCGCAGAAGTCATCGGTAGGCCTAACACGGCCGGTTTGGCAGTCGGGAGATGATGAAGAAAAACGGCCGAAAATCGACCTCGAGGTATAGGAAAAATTTTATGAAAAAATTTCGACCTCGCGCTACGCAGTCCAAAGTCTCGGATTCGATTAATATACGTAAGAGCACATCACAAAACGTGCGCAGAAGTCATCGGTAGGCCTAACACGGCCGGTTTGGCAGTCGGGAGATGATGTGGAAAAACGGCCGAAAATCGACCTCGAGGCATAGGAAAAATTTTATGAAAAAATTTCGACCTCGCGCTACGCAGTCCAAAGTCTCGGATCCGATTAATATACGTAAGAGCACATCATAAAACGTGCGCAGAAGTCATCGGTAGGCCTAACACGGCCGGTTTGGCAGTCGGGAGATGATGAGGAAAAACGGCCGAAAATCGACCTCGAGGCATAGGAAAAATTTTATGAAAAAATCTCGACCTCGCGCTACGCAGTCCAAAGTCTCGGATTCGATTAATATACGTAAGAGCACATCACAAAACGTGCGCAGAAGTCATCGGTAGGCCTAACACGGCCGGTTTGGCAGTCGGGAGATGATGAGGAAAAACGGCCGAAAATCGACCTCGAGGCATAGGAAAAATTTTATGAAAAAATTTCGACCTCGCGCTACGCAGTCCAAAGTCTCGGATTCGATTAATATACGTAAGAGCACATCACAAAACGTGCGCAGAAGTCATCGGTAGGCCTAACACGGCCGGTTTGGCAGTCGGGAGATGATGTGGAAAAACGGCCGAAAATCGACCTCGAGGCATAGGAAAAATTTTATGAAAAAATTTCGACCTCGCGCTACGCAGTCCAAAGTCTCGGATTCGATTAATATACGTAAGAGCACATCACAAAACGTGCGCAGAAGTCATCGGTAGGCCCAACACGGCCGGTTTGGCAGTCGGGAGATGATGAGGAAAAACGGCCGAAAATCGACCTCGAGGCATAGGAAAAATTTTATGAAAAAATTTCGACCTCGCGCTACGCAGTCCAAAGTCTCGGATTCGATTAATATACGTAAGAGCACATCACAAAACGTGCGCAGAAGTCATCGGTAGGCCTAACACGGCCGGTTTGGCAGTCGGGAGATGATGTGGAAAAACGGCCGAAAATCGACCTCGAGGCATAGGAAAAATTTTATGAAAAAATTTCGACCTCGCGCTACGCAGTCCAAAGTCTCGGATTCGATTAATATACGTAAGAGCACATCATAAAACGTGCGCAGAAGTCATCGGTAGGCCTAACACGGCCGGTTTGGCAGTCGGGAGATGATGAGGAAAAACGGCCGAAAATCGACCTCGAGGAATAGGAAAAATTTTATGAAAAAATTTCGACCTCGCGCTACGCAGTCCAAAGTCTCGGATTCGATTAATATACGTAAGAGCACATCATAAAACGTGCGCAGAAGTCATCGGTAGGCCTAACACGGCCGGTTTGGCAGTCGGGAGATGATGAGGAAAAACGGCCAAAAATCGACCTCGAGGCATAGGAAAAATTTTATGAAAAAATTTCGACCTCGCGCTACGCAGTCCAAAGTCTCGGATTCGATTAATATACGTAAGAGCACATCACAAAACGTGCGCAGAAGTCATCGGTAGGCCTAACACGGCCGGTTTGGCAGTCGGGAGATGATGTGGAAAAACGGCCGAAAATCGACCTCGAGGCATAGGAAAAATTTTATGAAAAAATTTCGACCTCGCGCTACGCAGTCCAAAGTCTCGGATTCAATTAATATACGTAAGAGCACATCACAAAACGTGCGCAGAAGTCATCGGTAGGCCTAACACGGCCGGTTTGGCAGTCGGGAGATGATGTGGAAAAACGGCCGAAAATCGACCTCGAGGCATAGGAAAAATTTTATGAAAAAATTTCGACCTCGCGCTACGCAGTCCAAAGTCTCGGATTCGATTAATATACGTAAGAGCACATCACAAAACGTGCGCAGAAGTCATCGGTAGGCCTAACACGGCCGGTTTGGCAGTCGGGAGATGATGTGGAAAAACGGCCGAAAATCGACCTCGAGGCATAGGAAAAATTTTATGAAAAAATTTCGACCTCGCGCTACGCAGTCCAAAGTCTCGGATTCGATTAATATACGTAAGACCACATCATAAAACGTGCGCAGAAGTCATCGGTAGGCCTAACACGGCCGGTTTGGCAGTCGGGAGATGATGAGGAAAAACGGCCGAAAATCGACCTCGAGGCATAGGAAAAATTTTATGAAAAAATTTCGACCTCGCGCTACGCAGTCCAAAGTCTCGGATTCGATTAATATACGTAAGAGCACATCACAAAACGTGCGCAGAAGTCATCGGTAGGCCTAACACGGCCGGTTTGGCAGTCGGGAGATGATGAGGAAAAACGGCCGAAAATCGACCTCGAGGCATAGGAAAAATTTTATGAAAAAATTTCGACCTCGCGCTACGCAGTCCAAAGTCTCGGATTCGATTAATATACGTAAGAGCACATCATAAAACGTGCGCAGAAGTCATCGGTAGGCCTAACACGGCCGGTTTGGCAGTCGGGAGATGATGAGGAAAAACGGCCGAAAATCGACCTCGAGGCATAGGAAAAATTTTATGAAAAAATTTCCACCTCGCGCTACGCAGTCCAAAGTCTCGGATTCGATTAATATACGTAAGAGCACATCATAAAACGTGCGCAGAAGTCATCGGTAGGCCTAACACGGCCGGTTTGGCAGTCGGGAGATGATGAGGAAAAACGGCCGAAAATCGACCTCGAGGCATAGGAAAAATTTTATGAAAAAATTTCGACCTCGCGCTACGCAGTCCAAAGTCTCGGATTCGATTAATATACGTAAGAGCACATCACAAAACGTGCGCAGAAGTCATCGGTAGGCCTAACACGGCCGGTTTGGCAGTCGGGAGATGATGAGGAAAAACGGCCGAAAATCGACCTCGAGGCATAGGAAAAATTTTATGAAAAAATTTCGACCTCGCGCTACGCAGTCCAAAGTCTCGGATTCGATTAATATACGTAAGAGCACATCATAAAACGTGCGCAGAAGTCATCGGTAGGCCTAACACGGCCGGTTTGGCAGTCGGGAGATGATGAAGAAAAACGGCCGAAAATCGACCTCGAGGTATAGGAAAAATTTTATGAAAAAATTTCGACCTCGCGCTACGCAGTCCAAAGTCTCGGATTCGATTAATATACGTAAGAGCACATCACAAAACGTGCGCAGAAGTCATCGGTAGGCCTAACACGGCCGGTTTGGCAGTCGGGAGATGATGTGGAAAAAACGGCCGAAAATCGACCTCGAGGCATAGGAAAAATTTTATGAAAAAATTTCGACCTCGCGCTACGCAGTCCAAAGTCTCGGATCCGATTAATATACGTAAGAGCACATCATAAAACGTGCGCAGAAGTCATCGGTAGGCCTAACACGGCCGGTTTGGCAGTCGGGAGATGATGAGGAAAAACGGCCGAAAATCGACCTCGAGGCATAGGAAAAATTTTATGAAAAAATCTCGACCTCGCGCTACGCAGTCCAAAGTCTCGGATTCGATTAATATACGTAAGAGCACATCACAAAACGTGCGCAGAAGTCATCGGTAGGCCTAACACGGCCGGTTTGGCAGTCGGGAGATGATGAGGAAAAACGGCCGAAAATCGACCTCGAGGCATAGGAAAAATTTTATGAAAAAATTTCGACCTCGCGCTACGCAGTCCAAAGTCTCGGATTCGATTAATATACGTAAGAGCACATCACAAAACGTGCGCAGAAGTCATCGGTAGGCCTAACACGGCCGGTTTGGCAGTCGGGAGATGATGAGGAAAAACGGCCGAAAATCGACCTCGAGGCATAGGAAAAATTTTATGAAAAAATTTCGACCTCGCGCTACGCAGTCCAAAGTCTCGGATTCGATTAATATACGTAAGAGCACATCATAAAACGTGCGCAGAAGTCATCGGTAGGCCTAACACGGCCGGTTTGGCAGTCGGGAGATGATGAGGAAAAACGGCCGAAAATCGACCTCGAGGCATAGGAAAAATTTTATGAAAAAATTTCCACCTTGCGCTACGCAGTCCAAAGTCTCGGATTCGATTAATATACGTAAGAGCACATCATAAAACGTGCGCAGAAGTCATCGGTAGGCCTAACACGGCCGGTTTGGCAGTCGGGAGATGATGAGGAAAAACGGCCGAAAATCGACCTCGAGGCATAGGAAAAATTTTATGAAAAAATTTCGACCTCGCGCTACGCAGTCCAAAGTCTCGGATTCGATTAATATACGTAAGAGCACATCACAAAACGTGCGCAGAAGTCATCGGTAGGCCTAACACGGCCGGTTTGGCAGTCGGGAGATGATGAGAAAAAACGGCCGAAAATCGACCTCGAGGCATAGGAAAAATTTTATGAAAAAATTTCGACCTCGCGCTACGCAGTCCAAAGTCTCGGATTCGATTAATATACGTAAGAGCACATCATAAAACGTGCGCAGAAGTCATCGGTAGGCCTAACACGGCCGGTTTGGCAGTCGGGAGATGATGAGGAAAAACGGCCGAAAATCGACCTCGAGGCATAGGAAAAATTTTATGAAAAAATTTCGACCTCGCGCTACGCAGTCCAAAGTCTCGGATTCGATTAATATACGTAAGAGCACATCACAAAACGTGCGCAGAAGTCATCGGTAGGCCTAACACGGCCGGTTTGGCAGTCGGGAGATGATGAGGAAAAACGGCCGAAAATCGACCTCGAGGCATAGGAAAAATTTTATGAAAAAATTTCGACCTCGCGCTACGCAGTCCAAAGTCTCGGATTCGATTAATATACGTAAGAGCACATCATAAAACGTGCGCAGAAGTCATCGGTAGGCCTAACACGGCCGGTTTGGCAGTCGGGAGATGATGAAGAAAAACGGCCGAAAATCGACCTCGAGGTATAGGAAAAATTTTATGAAAAAATTTCGACCTCGCGCTACGCAGTCCAAAGTCTCGGATTCGATTAATATACGTAAGAGCACATCACAAAACGTGCGCAGAAGTCATCGGTAGGCCTAACACGGCCGGTTTGGCAGTCGGGAGATGATGTGGAAAAACGGCAGAAAATCGACCTCGAGGCATAGGAAAAATTTTATGAAAAAATTTCGACCTCGCGCTACGCAGTCCAAAGTCTCGGATCCGATTAATATACGTAAGAGCACATCATAAAACGTGCGCAGAAGTCATCGGTAGGCCTAACACGGCCGGTTTGGCAGTCGGGAGATGATGAGGAAAAACGGCCGAAAATCGACCTCGAGGCATAGGAAAAATTTTATGAAAAAATCTCGACCTCGCGCTACGCAGTCCAAAGTCTCGGATTCGATTAATATACGTAAGAGCACATCACAAAACGTGCGCAGAAGTCATCGGTAGGCCTAACACGGCCGGTTTGGCAGTCGGGAGATGATGAGGAAAAACGGCCGAAAATCGACCTCGAGGCATAGGAAAAATTTTATGAAAAAATTTCCACCTCGCGCTACGCAGTCCAAAGTCTCGGATTCGATTAATATACGTAAGAGCACATCATAAAACGTGCGCAGAAGTCATCGGTAGGCCTAACACGGCCGGTTTGGCAGTCGGGAGATGATGAGGAAAAACGGCCGAAAATCGACCTCGAGGCATAGGAAAAATTTTATGAAAAAATTTCGACCTCGCGCTACGCAGTCCAAAGTCTCGGATTCGATTAATATACGTAAGAGCACATCACAAAACGTGCGCAGAAGTCATCGGTAGGCCTAACACGGCCGGTTTGGCAGTCGGGAGATGATGTGGAAAAACGGCCGAAAATCGACTTCGAGGCATAGGAAAAATTTTATGAAAAAATTTCGACCTCGCGCTACGCAGTCCAAAGTCTCGGATACGATTAATATACATAAGAGCACATCATAAAACGTGCGCAGAAGTCATCGGTAGGCCTAACACGGCCGGTTTGGCAGTCGGGAGATGATGAGGAAAAACGGCCGAAAATCGACCTCGAGGCATAGGAAAAATTTTATGAAAAAATTTCGACCTCGCGCTACGCAGTCCAAAGTCTCGGATTCGATTAATATACGTAAGAGCACATCACAAAACGTGCGCAGAAGTCATCGGTAGGCCTAACACGGCCGGTTTGGCAGTCGGGAGATGATGAGGAAAAACGGCCGAAAATCGACCTCGAGGCATAGGAAAAATTTTATGAAAAAATTTCGACCTCGCGCTACGCAGTCCAAAGTCTCGGATTCGATTAATATACGTAAGAGCACATCATAAAACGTGCGCAGAAGTCATCGGTAGGCCTAACACGGCCGGTTTGGCAGTCGGGAGATGATGAAGAAAAACGGCCGAAAATCGACCTCGAGGTATAGGAAAAATTTTATGAAAAAATTTCGACCTCGCTCTACGCAGTCCAAAGTCTCGGATTCGATTAATATACGTAAGAGCACATCACAAAACGTGCGCAGAAGTCATCGGTAGGCCTAACACGGCCGGTTTGGCACTCGGGAGATGATGTGGAAAAACGGCCGAAAATCGACCTCGAGGCATAGGAAAAATTTTATGAAAAAATTTCGACCTCGCGCTACGCAGTCCAAAGTCTCGGATCCGATTAATATACGTAAGAGCACATCATAAAACGTGCGCAGAAGTCATCGGTAGGCCTAACACGGCCGGTTTGGCAGTCGGGAGATGATGAGGAAAAACGGCCGAAAATCGACCTCGAGGCATAGGAAAAATTTTATGAAAAAATCTCGACCTCGCGCTACGCAGTCCAAAGTCTCGGATTCGATTAATATACGTAAGAGCACATCACAAAACGTGCGCAGAAGTCATCGGTAGGCCTAACACGGCCGGTTTGGCAGTCGGGAGATGATGAGGAAAAACGGCCGAAAATCGACCTCGAGGCATAGGAAAAATTTTATGAAAAAATTTCGACCTCGCGCTACGCAGTCCAAAGTCTCGGATTCGATTAATATACGTAAGAGCACATCATAAAACGTGCGCAGAAGTCATCGGTAGGCCTAACACGGCCGGTTTGGCAGTCGGGAGATGATGAGGAAAAACGGCTCGAGGCATAGGAAAAATTTTATGAAAAAATTTCGACCTCGCGCTACGCAGTCCAAAGTCTCGGATTCGATTAATATACGTAAGAGCACATCATAAAACGTGCGCAGAAGTCATCGGTAGGCCTAACACGGCCGGTTTGGCAGTCGGGAGATGATGAGGAAAAACGGCCGAAAATCGACCTCGAGGCATAGGAAAAATTTTATGAAAAAATTTCGACCTCGCGCTACGCAGTCCAAAGTCTCGGATTCGATTAATATACGTAAGAGCACATCACAAAACGTGCGCAGAAGTCATCGGTAGGCCTAACACGGCCGGTTTGGCAGTCGGGAGATGATGTGGAAAAACGGCCGAAAATCGACCTCGAGGCATAGGAAAAATTTTATGAACAAATTTCGACCTCGCGCTACGCAGTCCAAAGTCTCGGATTCGATTAATATACGTAAGAGCACATCACAAAACGTGCGCAGAAGTCATCGGTAGGCCTAACACGGCCGGTTTGGCAGTCGGGAGATGATGTGGAAAAACGGCCGAAAATCGACCTCGAGGCATAGGAAAAATTTTATGAAAAAATTTCGACCTCGCGCTACGCAGTCCAAAGTCTCGGATTCGATTAATATACGTAAGAGCACATCACAAAACGTGCGCAGAAGTCATCGGTAGGCCTAACACGGCCGGTTTGGCAGTCGGGAGATGATGAGGAAAAACGGCCGAAAATCGACCTCGAGGCATAGGAAAAATTTTATGAAAAAATTTCGACCTCGCGCTACGCAGTCCAAAGTCTCGGATTCGATTAATATACGTAAGAGCACATCACAAAACGTGCGCAGAAGTCATCGGTAGGCCTAACACGGCCGGTTTGGCAGTCGGGAGATGATGAGGAAAAACGGCCGAAAATCGACCTCGAGGCATAGGAAAAATTTTATGAAAAAATTTCGACCTCGCGCTACGCAGTCCAAAGTCTCGGATTCGATTAATATACGTAAGAGCACATCACAAAACGTGCGCAGAAGTCATCGGTAGGCCTAACACGGCCGGTTTGGCAGTCGGGAGATGATGTGGAAAAACGGCCGAAAATCGACCTCGAGGCATAGGAAAAATTTTATGAAAAAATTTCGACCTCGCGCTACGCAGTCCAAATTCTCGGATTCGATTAATATACGTAAGAGCACATCACAAAACGTGCGCAGAAGTCATCGGTAGGCCTAACACGGCCGGTTTGGCAGTCGGGAGATGATGAGGAAAAACGGCCGAAAATCGACCTCGAGGCATAGGAAAAATTTTATGAAAAAATTTCGACCTCGCGCTACGCAGTCCAAAGTCTCGGATTCGATTAATATACGTAAGAGCACATCACAAAACGTGCGGAGAAGTCATCGGTAGGCCTAACACGGCCGGTTTGGCAGTCGGGAGATGATGAGGAAAAACGGCCGAAAATCGACTTCGAGGCATAGGAAAAATTTTATGAAAAAATTTCGACCTCGCGCTACGCAGTCCAAAGTCTCGGATTCGATTAATATACGTAAGAGCACATCACAAAACGTGCGCAGAAGTCATCGGTAGGCCTAACACGGCCGGTTTGGCAGTCGGGAGATGATGTGGAAAAACGGCCGAAAATCGACCTCGAGGCATAGGAAAAATTTTATGAAAAAATTTCGACCTCGCGCTACGCAGTCCAAAGTCTCGGATTCGATTAATATACGTAAGAGCACATCATAAAACGTGCGCAGAAGTCATCGGTAGGCCTAACACGGCCGGTTTGGCAGTCGGGAGATGATGAGGAAAAACGGCCGAAAATCGACCTCGAGGCATAGGAAAAATTTTATGAAAAAATTTCGACCTCGCGCTACGCAGTCCAAAGTCTCGGATTCGATTAATATACGTAAGAGCACATCACAAAACGTGCGCAGAAGTCATCGGTAGGCCTAACACGGCCGGTTTGGCAGTCGGGAGATGATGTGGAAAAACGGCCGAAAATCGACCTCGAGGCATAGGAAAAATTTTATGAAAAAATTTCGACCTCGCGCTACGCAGTCCAAAGTCTCGGATTCGATTAATATACGTAAGAGCACATCATAAAACGTGCGCAGAAGTCATCGGTAGGCCTAACACGGCCGGTTTGGCAGTCGGGAGATGATGAGGAAAAACGGCCGAAAATCGACCTCGAGGCATAGGAAAAATTTTATGAAAAAATTTCGACCTCGCGCTACGCAGTCCAAAGTCTCGGATTCGATTAATATACGTAAGAGCACATCATAAAACGTGCGCAGAAGTCATCGGTAGGCCTAACACGGCCGGTTTGGCAGTCGGGAGATGATGAGGAAAAACGGCCGAAAATCGACCTCGAGGCATAGGAAAAATTTTATGAAAAAATTTCGACCTCGCGCTACGCAGTCCAAAGTCTCGAATTCGATTAATATACGTAAGAGCACATCACAAAACGTGCGCAGAAGTCATCGGTAGGCCTAACACGGCCGGTTTGGCAGTCGGGAGATGATGAGGAAAAACGGCCGAAAATCGACCTCGAGGCATAGGAAAAATTTTATGAAAAAATTTCGACCTCGCGCTACGCAGTCCAAAGTCTCGGATTCGATTAATATACGTAAGAGCACATCACAAAACGTGCGCAGAAGTCATCGGTAGGCCTAACACGGCCGGTTTGGCAGTCGGGAGATGATGAGGAAAAACGGCCGAAAATCGACCTCGAGGCATAGGAAACATTTTATGAAAAAATTTCGACCTCGCGCTACGCAGACCAAAGTCTCGGATTCGATTAATATACGTAAGAGCACATCACAAAACGTGCGCAGAAGTCATCGGTAGGCCTAACACGGCCGGTTTGGCAGTCGGGAGATGATGAGGAAAAACGGCCGAAAATCGACCTCGAGGCATAGGAAAAATTTTATGAAAAAATTTCGACCTCGCGCTACGCAGTCCAAAGTCTCGGATTCGATTAATATACGTAAGAGCACATCACAAAACGTGCGCAGAAGTCATCGGTAGGCCTAACACGGCCGGTTTGGCAGTCGGGAGATGATGTGGAAAAACGGCCAAAAATCGACCTCGAGGCATAGGAAAAATTTTATGAAAAAATTTCGACCTCGCGCTACGCAGTCCAAAGTCTCGGATTCGATTAATATACGTAAGAGCACATCACAAAACGTGCGCAGAAGTCATCGGTAGGCCTAACACGGCCGGTTTGGCAGTCGGGAGATGATGTGGAAAAACGGCCGAAAATCGACCTCGAGGCATAGGAAAAATTTTATGAAAAAATTTCGACCTCGCGCTACGCAGTCCAAAGTCTCGGATTCGATTAATATACGTAAGAGCACATCATAAAACGTGCGCAGAAGTCATCGGTAGGCCTAACACGGCCGGTTTGGCAGTCGGGAGATGATGAGGAAAAACGGCCGAAAATCGACCTCGAGGCATAGGAAAAATTTTATGAAAAAATTTCGACCTCGCGCTACGCAGTCCAAAGTCTCGGATTCGATTAATATACGTAAGAGCACATCACAAAACGTGCGCAGAAGTCATCGGTAGGCCTAACACGGCCGGTTTGGCAGTCGGGAGATGATGTGGAAAAACGGCCGAAAATCGACCTCGAGGCATAGGAAAAATTTTATGAAAAAATTTCGACCTCGCGCTACGCAGTCCAAAGTCTCGGATTCGATTAATATACGTAAGAGCACATCACAAAACGTGCGCAGAAGTCATCGGTAGGCCTAACACGGCCGGTTTGGCAGTCGGGAGATGATGTGGAAAAACGGCCGAAAATCGACCTCGAGGCATAGGAAAAATTTTATGAAAAAATTTCGACCTCGCGCTACGCAGTCCAAAGTCTCGGATTCGATTAATATACGTAAGAGCACATCATAAAACGTGCGCAGAAGTCATCGGTAGGCCTAACACGGCCGGTTTGGCAGTCGGGAGATGATGAGGAAAAACGGCCGAAAATCGACCTCGAGGCATAGGAAAAATTTTATGAAAAAATTTCGACCTCGCGCTACGCAGTCCAAAGTCTCGGATTCGATTAATATACGTAAGAGCACATCACAAAACGTGCGCAGAAGTCATCGGTAGGCCTAACACGGCCGGTTTGGCAGTCGGGAGATGATGAGGAAAAACGGCCGAAAATCGACCTCGAGGCATAGGAAAAATTTTATGAAAAAATTTCGACCTCGCGCTACGCAGTCCAAAGTCTCGGATTCGATTAATATACGTAAGAGCACATCACAAAACGTGCGCAGAAGTCATCGGTAGGCCTAACACGGCCGGTTTGGCAGTCGGGAGATGATGTGGAAAAACGGCCGAAAATCGACCTCGAGGCATAGGAAAAATTCTATGAAAAAATTTCGACCTCGCGCTACGCAGTCCAAAGTCTCGGATTCGATTAATATACGTAAGAGCACATCATAAAACGTGCGCAGAAGTCATCGGTAGGCCTAACACGGCCGGTTTGGCAGTCGGGAGATGATGAGGAAAAACGGCCGAAAATCGACCTCGAGGCATAGGAAAAATTTTATGAAAAAATTTCGACCTCGCGCTACGCAGTCCAAAGTCTCGGATTCGATTAATATACGTAAGAGCACATCACAAAACGTGCGCAGAAGTCATCGGTAGGCCTAACACGGCCGGTTTGGCAGTCGGGAGATGATGAGGAAAAACGGCCGAAAATCGACCTCGAGGCATAGGAAAAATTTTATGAAAAAATTTCGACCTCGCGCTACGCAGTCCAAAGTCTCGGATTCGATTAATATACGTAAGAGCACATCACAAAACGTGCGCAGAAGTCATCGGTAGGCCTAACACGGCCGGTTTGGCAGTCGGGAGATGATGTGGAAAAACGGCCGAAAATCGACCTCGAGGCATAGGAAAAATTTTATGAAAAAATTTCGACCTCGCGCTACGCAGTCCAAAGTCTCGGATTCGATTAATATACGTAAGAGCACATCATAAAACGTGCGCAGAAGTCATCGGTAGGCCTAACACGGCCGGTTTGGCAGTCGGGAGATGATGAGGAAAAACGGCCGAAAATCGACCTCGAGGCATAGGAAAAATTTTATGAAAAAATTTCGACCTCGCGCTACGCAGTCCAAAGTCTCGGATTCGATTAATATACGTAAGAGCACATCACAAAACGTGCGCAGAAGTCATCGGTAGGCCAAACACGGCCGGTTTGGCAGTCGGGAGATGATGAGGAAAAAACGGCCGAAAATCGACCTCGAGGCATAGGAAAAATTTTATGAAAAAATTTCGACCTCGCGCTACGCAGTCCAAAGTCTCGGATTCGATTAATATACGTAAGAGCACATCACAAAACGTGCGCAGAAGTCATCGGTAGGCCTAACACGGCCGGTTTGGCAGTCGGGAGATGATGTGGAAAAACGGCCGAAAATCGACCTCGAGGCATAGGAAAAATTTTATGAAAAAATTTCGACCTCGCGCTACGCAGTCCAAAGTCTCGGATTCGATTAATATACGTAAGAGCACATCATAAAACGTGCGCAGAAGTCATCGGTAGGCCTAACACGGCCGGTTTGGCAGATGATGAGGAAAAACGGCCGAAAATCGACCTCGAGGCATAGGAAAAATTTTATGAAAAAATTTCGACCTCGCGCTACGCAGTCCAAAGTCTCGGATTCGATTAATATACGTAAGAGCACATCACAAAACGTGCGCAGAAGTCATCGGTAGGCCAAACACGGCCGGTTTGGCAGTCGGGAGATGATGAGGAAAAACGGCCGAAAATCGACCTCGAGGCATAGGAAAAATTTTATGAAAAAATTTCGACCTCGCGCTACGCAGTCCAAAGTCTCGGATTCGATTAATATACGTAAGAGCACATTACAAAACGTGCGCAGAAGTCATCGGTAGGCCTAACACGGCCGGTTTGGCAGTCGGGAGATGATGAGGAAAAACGGCCGAAAATCGACCTCGAGGCATAGGAAAAATTTTATGAAAAAATTTCGACCTCGCGCTACGCAGTCCAAAGTCTCGGATTCGATTAATATACGTAAGAGCACATCACAAAACGTGCGCAGAAGTCATCGGTAGGCCTAACACGGCCGGTTTGGCAGTCGGGAGATGATGAGGAAAAACGGCCGAAAATCAACCTCGAGGCATAGGAAAAATTTTATGAAAAAATTTCGACCTCGCGCTACGCAGTCCAAAGTCTCGGATTCGATTAATATACGTAAGAGCACATCACAAAACGTGCGCAGAAGTCATCGGTAGGCCTAACACGGCCGGTTTGGCAGTCGGGAGATGATGAGGAAAAACGGCCGAAAATCGACCTCGAGGCATAGGAAAAAATTTTATGAAAAAATTTCGACCTCGCGCTACGCAGTCCAAAGTCTCGGATTCGATTAATATACGTAAGAGCACATCACAAAACGTGCGCAGAAGTCATCGGTAGGCCTAACACGGCCGGTTTGGCAGTCGGGAGATGATGAGGAAAAACGGCCGAAAATCGACCTCGAGGCATAGGAAAAATTTTATGAAAAAATTTCGACCTCGCGCTACGCAGTCCAAAGTCTCGGATTCGATTAATATACGTAAGAGCACATCACAAAACGTGCGCAGAAGTCATCGGTAGGCCTAACACGGCCGGTTTGGCAGTCGGGAGATGATGTGGAAAAACGGCCGAAAATCGACCTCGAGGCATAGGAAAAATTTTATGAAAAAATTTCGACCTCGCGCTACGCAGTCCAAAGTCTCGGATTCGATTAATATACGTAAGAGCACATCATAAAACGTGCGCAGAAGTCATCGGTAGGCCTAACACGGCCGGTTTGGCAGTCGGGAGATGATGAGGAAAAACGGCCGAAAATCGACCTCGAGGCATAGGAAAAATTTTATGAAAAAATTTCGACCTCGCGCTACGCAGTCCAAAGTCTCGGATTCGATTAATATACTTAAGAGCACATCACAAAACGTGCGCAGAAGTCATCGGTAGGCCTAACACGGCCGGTTTGGCAGTCGGGAGATGATGTGAAAAAACGGCCGAAAATCGACCTCGAGGCATAGGAAAAATTTTATGAAAAAATTTCGACCTCGCGCTACGCAGTCCAAAGTCTCGAATTCGATTAATATACGTAAGAGCACATCATAAGACGTGCGCAGAAGTCATCGGTAGGCCTAACACGGCCGGTTTGGCAGTCGGGAGATGATGAGGAAAAACGGCCGAAAATCGACCTCGAGGCTACGCAGTCCAAAGTCTCGGATTCGATTAATATACGTAAGAGCACATCACAAAACGTGCGCAGAAGTCATCGGTAGGCCTAACACGGCCGGTTTGGCAGTCGGGAGATGATGTGGAAAAACGGCCGAAAATCGACCTCGAGGCATAGGAAAAATTTTATGAAAAAATTTCGACCTCGCGCTACGCAGTCCAAAGTCTCGGATTCGATTAATATACGTAAGAGCACATCACAAAACGTGCGCAGAAGTCATCGGTAGGCCTAACACGGCCGGTTTGGCAGTCGGGAGATGATGAGGAAAAACGGCCGAAAATCGACCTCGAGGCATAGGAAAAATTTTATGAAAAAATTTCGACCTCGCGCTACGCAGTCCAAAGTCTCGGATTCGATTAATATACGTAAGAGCACATCACAAAACGTGCGCAGAAGTCATCGGTAGGCCTAACACGGCCGGTTTGGCAGTCGGGAGATGATGAGGAAAAACGGCCGAAAATCAACCTCGAGGCATAGGAAAAATTTTATGAAAAAATTTCGACCTCGCGCTACGCAGTCCAAAGTCTCGGATTCGATTAATATACGTAAGAGCACATCACAAAACGTGCGCAGAAGTCATCGGTAGGCCTAACACGGCCGGTTTGGCAGTCGGGAGATGATGAGGAAAAACGGCCGAAAATCGACCTCGAGGCATAGGAAAAAATTTTATGAAAAAATTTCGACCTCGCGCTACGCAGTCCAAAGTCTCGGATTCGATTAATATACGTAAGAGCACATCACAAAACGTGCGCAGAAGTCATCGGTAGGCCTAACACGGCCGGTTTGGCAGTCGGGAGATGATGAGGAAAAACGGCCGAAAATCGACCTCGAGGCATAGGAAAAATTTTATGAAAAAATTTCGACCTCGCGCTACGCAGTCCAAAGTCTCGGATTCGATTAATATACGTAAGAGCACATCACAAAACGTGCGCAGAAGTCATCGGTAGGCCTAACACGGCCGGTTTGGCAGTCGGGAGATGATGTGGAAAAACGGCCGAAAATCGACCTCGAGGCATAGGAAAAATTTTATGAAAAAATTTCGACCTCGCGCTACGCAGTCCAAAGTCTCGGATTCGATTAATATACGTAAGAGCACATCATAAAACGTGCGCAGAAGTCATCGGTAGGCCTAACACGGCCGGTTTGGCAGTCGGGAGATGATGAGGAAAAACGGCCGAAAATCGACCTCGAGGCATAGGAAAAATTTTATGAAAAAATTTCGACCTCGCGCTACGCAGTCCAAAGTCTCGGATTCGATTAATATACTTAAGAGCACATCACAAAACGTGCGCAGAAGTCATCGGTAGGCCTAACACGGCCGGTTTGGCAGTCGGGAGATGATGTGAAAAAACGGCCGAAAATCGACCTCGAGGCATAGGAAAAATTTTATGAAAAAATTTCGACCTCGCGCTACGCAGTCCAAAGTCTCGAATTCGATTAATATACGTAAGAGCACATCATAAGACGTGCGCAGAAGTCATCGGTAGGCCTAACACGGCCGGTTTGGCAGTCGGGAGATGATGAGGAAAAACGGCCGAAAATCGACCTCGAGGCTACGCAGTCCAAAGTCTCGGATTCGATTAATATACGTAAGAGCACATCACAAAACGTGCGCAGAAGTCATCGGTAGGCCTAACACGGCCGGTTTGGCAGTCGGGAGATGATGTGGAAAAACGGCCGAAAATCGACCTCGAGGCATAGGAAAAATTTTATGAAAAAATTTCGACCTCGCGCTACGCAGTCCAAAGTCTCGGATTCGATTAATATACGTAAGAGCACATCACAAAACGTGCGCAGAAGTCATCGGTAGGCCTAACACGGCCGGTTTGGCAGTCGGGAGATGATGTGGAAAAACGGCCGAAAATCGACCTCGAGGCATAGGAAAAATTTTATGAAAAAATTTCGACCTCGCGCTACGCAGTCCAAAGTCTCGGATTCGATTAATATACGTAAGAGCACATCATAAAACGTGCGCAGAAGTCATCGGTAGGCCTAACACGGCCGGTTTGGCAGTCGGGAGATGATGAGGAAAAACGGCCGAAAATCGACCTCGAGGCATAGGAAAAATTTTATGAAAAAATTTCGACCTCGCGCTACGCAGTCCAAAGTCTCGGATTCGATTAATATACGTAAGAGCACATCACAAAATGTGCGCAGAAGTCATCGGTAGGCCTAACACGGCCGGTTTGGCAGTCGGGAGATGATGTGGAAAAACGGCCGAAAATCGACCTCTAGGCATAGGAAAAATTTTATGAAAAAATTTCGACCTCGCGCTACGCAGTCCAAAGTCTCGGATTCGATTAATATACGTAAGAGCACATCATAAAACGTGCGCAGAAGTCATCGGTAGGCCTAACACGGCCGGTTTGGCAGTCGGGAGATGATGAGGAAAAACGGCCGAAAATCGACCTCGAGGCATAGGAAAAATTTTATGAAAAAATTTCGACCTCGCGCTACGCAGTCCAAAGTCTCGGATTCGATTAATATACGTAAGAGCACATCACAAAACGTGCGCAGAAGTCATCGGTAGGCCAAACACGGCCGGTTTGGCAGTCGGGAGATGATGAGGAAAAACGGCCGAAAATCGACCTCGAGGCATAGGAAAAATTTTATGAAAAAATTTCGACCTCGCGCTACGCAGTCCAAAGTCTCGGATTCGATTAATATACGTAAGAGCACATCACAAAACGTGCGCAGAAGTCATCGGTAGGCCTAACACGGCCGGTTTGGCAGTCGGGAGATGATGAGGAAAAACGGCCGAAAATCGACCTCGAGTCATAGGAAAAATTTTATGAAAAAATTTCGACCTCGCGCTACGCAGTCCAAAGTCTCGGATTCGATTAATATACGTAAGAGCACATCACAAAACGTGCGCAGAAGTCATCGGTAGGCCTAACACGGCCGGTTTGGCAGTCGGGAGATGATGTGGAAAAACGGCCGAAAATCGACCTCGAGGCATAGGAAAAATTTTATGAAAAAATTTCGACCTCGCGCTACGCAGTCCAAAGTCTCGGATTCGATTAATATACGTAAGAGCACATCATAAAACGTGCGCAGAAGTCATCGGTAGGCCTAACACGGCCGGTTTGGCAGTCGGGAGATGATGAGGAAAAACGGCCGAAAATCGACCTCGAGGCATAGGAAAAATTTTATGAAAAAATTTTGACCTCGCGCTACGCAGTCCAAAGTCTCGGATTCGATTAATATACGCAAGAGCACATCATAAAACGTGCGCAGAAGTCATCGGTAGGCCTAACACGGCCGGTTTGGCAGTCGGGAGATGATGAGGAAAAACGGCCGAAAATCGACCTCGAGGCATAGGAAAAATTTTATAAAAAAATTTCGACCTCGCGCTACGCAGTCCAAAGTCTCGGATTCGATTAATATACGTAAGAGCACATCACAAAACGTGCGCAGAAGTCATCGGTAGGCCTAACACGGCCGGTTTGGCAGTCGGGAGATGATGAGGAAAAACGGCCGAAAATCGACCTCGAGGCATAGGAAAAATTTTATGAAAAAATTTCGACCTCGCGCTACGCAGTCCAAAGTCTCGGATTCGATTAATATACGTAAGAGCACATCACAAAACGTGCGCAGAAGTCATCGGTAGGCCTAACACGGCCGGTTTGGCAGTCGGGAGATGATGAGGAAAAACGGCCGAAAATCGACCTCGAGGCATAGGAAAAATTTTATGAAAAAATTTCGACCTCGCGCTACGCAGTCCAAAGTCTCGGATTCGATTAATATACGTAAGAGCACATCACAAAACGTGCGCAGAAGTCATCGGTAGGCCGAACACGGGCGGTTTGGCAGTCGGGAGATGATGAGGAAAAACGGCCGAAAATCGACCTCGAGGCATAGGAAAAATTTTATGAAAAAATTTCGACCTCGCGCTACGCAGTCCAAAGTCTCGGATTCGATTAATATACGTAAGAGCACATCACAAAACGTGCGCAGAAGTCATCGGTAGGCCTAACACGGCCGGTTTGGCAGTCGGGAGATGATGTGGAAAAACGGCCGAAAATCGACCTCGAGGCATAGGAAAAATTTTATGAAAAAATTTCGACCTCGCGCTACGCAGTCCAAAGTCTCGGATTCGATTAATATACGTAAGAGCACATCACAAAACGTGCGCAGAAGTCATCGGTAGGCCGAACACGGGCGGTTTGGCAGTCGGGAGATGATGAGGAAAAACGGCCGAAAATCGACCTCGAGGCATAGGAAAAATTTTATGAAAAAATTTCGACCTCGCGCTACGCAGTCCAAAGTCTCGGATTCGATTAATATACGTAAGAGCACATCACAAAACGTGCGCAGAAGTCATCGGTAGGCCGAACACGGGCGGTTTGGCAGTCGGGAGATGATGAGGAAAAACGGCCGAAAATCGACCTCGAGGCATAGGAAAAATTTTATGAAAAAATTTCGACCTCGCGCTACGCAGTCCAAAGTCTCGGATTCGATTAATATACGTAAGAGCACATCATAAAACGTGCGCAGAAGTCATCGGTAGGCCTAACACGGCCGGTTTGGCAGTCGGGAGATGATGAGGAGAAACGGCCGAAATCGAGGCCGAAAATCGACCTCGAGGCATAGGAAAAATTTTATGAAAAAATTTCGACCTCGCGCTACGCAGTCCAAAGTCTCGGATTCGATTAATATACGTAAGAGCACATCACAAAACGTGCGCAGAAGTCATCGGTAGGCCTAACACGGCCGGTTTGGCAGTCGGGAGATGATGAGGAAAAACGGCCGAAAATCGACCTCGAGGCATAGGAAAAATTTTATGAAAAAATTTCGACCTCGCGCTACGCAGTCCAAAGTCTCGTATTCGATTAATATACGTAAGAGCACATCACAAAACGTGCGCAGAAGTCATCGCTAGGCCTAACACGGCCGGTTTGGCAGTCGGAAGATGATGTGGAAAAACGGCCGAAAATCGACCTCGAGGCATAGGAAAAATTTTATGAAAAAATTTCGACCTCGCGCTACGCAGTCCAAAGTCTCGGATTCGATTAATATACGTAAGAGCACATCATAAAACGTGCGCAGAAGTCATCGGTAGGCCTAACACGGCCGGTTTGGCAGTCGGGAGATGATGAGGAAAAACGGCCGAAAATCGACCTCGAGGCATAGGAAAAATTTTATGAAAAAATTTCGACCTCGCGCTATGCAGTCCAAAGT